>CM048746.1:493495371-495965511 GCA_026315105.1 Locusta migratoria | reverse complement strand
TTAGTTAAGATGTTCTAAGAATGAAGGCAGCGAGGCGGAGCCATACAACAAAGATATGGTCTACATACCTGCAGAAGCATTTGGGCTTCAATGACGCAGTCTGAAGTTCTTTGTTTTCGAAATCTTCCATAAAATGATTAGCTACTAGGGGAGACAAAGGTCTGCCCATAGCAACACCGTACGTCTGCTCAAAATATTGGTTGTTGAACATCTTAACGCACGCCATCCAAACTTCTGTTTTACCATGGAAGTGGAGGAAAATGGAAACTCGCGTTTCTGGACGTCATGGTTCGTCAAAATGAAGACGGTTCCTTGGGCTACAGTGTGTTTCGTAAACCAACACACACCGACATGTATATGCAAGCTACGAGTTGTGAGATGCAGATTCTTTATCAGCAGAACTATTAGGCGTGGTGGCGCAGGTCGAGGGCGGTGCGGAGAGGAAAGGTTCGGGCGGTTGAACCTACAGTAGTCGTTCACGCCCCGGTTCCAACAAGACGAGGCGTCAGCGTTGATCCTACGCAGCAGTTGGGTTTCACCACAGAGTGATCCCTCCCACCACACCTTCCCCTGTGGCTCTTAGAAGTCCGCCCCGAAAGTTTATGTGTAAATAAAGTTAACATGTACCCTCCTACATAGTTAAAGCTAGAGGTGTAGATCGCGTATCACCAATGGCACCTCCCGTTTACACTGTACCACTTTAAATAAAAGCAACAACATCAGTAGCTAATCAAATGTTCAAATGTTTGTAGAGCTTATGGGACTTAACTACGGGGTCGTCAGTCCCTAAACTTACAAATTATTTATGAACTAACTTGTACTAAAGACAGCACAAACATCCATGCCCGAGGGGGCATTCTAACCCCCGACGGGGAAAGGCTTTGCGCATCGTAGCATAGCGCCTCAATGCGCTCGGCTGGTCCGCCGTGGCCGTCAGTAGCACATTAAGATGGCGAGCAGCTGTCTCGCTGAAATATTGTGCGAGTATTACAATACCATCCGACGTAACTCACGTCAACCTTTCAAGAATATTCGCTATTTCTTAAGGCGATAAAGAGTATGATCTACCAGCCATGTAATAGCGTTCTATAAAACGTAAGTACGATTTACTTGCAAAATAAGTGTAATAAAGAACACACATCACTCAAAATCTAAATTCTGCAACACAGTTAAAGACCTACACTGCTACCCTGGCGGGGTCAAGTAAGACCCCTGAGGCCACTGGACAGTAAAGTGACACACGGAAATGGGCAGCCGAACCGTTTGCTACCGCTGACTGGCAGAAACTGAGATTACACGTGCAGGTAGCTACCCAATACGTTACTTAGCGGAGAAACATTAAAAGTAAAACTCTTTGGGTCAAATATGTCTCCACCAGGGGAGTTAAGGGGTAATATGGAGAAGGTTCAACTGTAGAAAATTAAGAAGATAATAGGTAGGGATGTTCGCCTATGGTGAAAATAGGGAGAACCAACAGCTAGCTCCTGCAATTAAAAAAAATAGTTAAAGTTAAACCACAACCTATTTAATTTATCTTTTAATTTTTTATATCCGCCGTAGAACACACACATACACACACACACAAACGCGCGCGCGCACACATCCCCGAATGAGTACTGGAACCTCCAACGGCGAGCAACCGCGTGTTCGACAGCAAAGCGCCTTAGAGCGCTCGGCCACTCCACCGCGGTCATTCAAAATTACCTCACGAGAAACAGTGCATTGTCGATGATGCATTTTCTAAATGACACCCTCCGTTCCAATATTTAATCGTAAGTTGTTGAAACTTAAACTGCACATAGAAATCAACTGCGATCGAATTCAACTGTTTTTCCAGCTTTTATGTGTTTTACGTGTTCTCAATGTCCCTGTCTTATCAGTTCAAAGTAGTTTGAAGTAAATTGCAATCAGGTGACTTCCTGAAATGAATATAAGAAACTTCTTTAGTATAGCATGACGCAAATAAATACTGGTATTCATGTAATTCCTATAATGTTGAAGTAAAATTACTTAATAAATATTTTAATTCGTATTACTTACTTCTATTGCCGTCAACTTACAATTAACATGAAGACCATAAAGATAAGTGAAATCAGAGCTCGTACACAGGCATAGAAGCGTTCAGTTCTCCCTCGTTTTATATAGGGGCGTAAAACCTACATCTACATGGGATAGTCTGAAAATCGCATTTAAGTGCACCTTTATACTATTTATCTCCCATTCCATTCTCGAATAGCGCGCGGGAAGAAAGAACACGTGAATCTCTCCGTTCGAGCTCTGATTTTTCGTATTTTATTCTGATGATCTTTTCTACCTATGTAAGTGGGAGTCAACAATATACTTTCGCATTCGGAGGAAAATATTAACGATGGGAGTTTCATAAGTAGCCCACGCCGCAGCGATAAACGCCGGTTTTGTAATGATTCCCATCCCAGATCCTGTATCATTCCCGTGACGCAGTCCCCCTTGTATCGTGACAGTACAAAACGAGCTGCCCTTCTTTGGGCTCTTTCGATGTCCTCCGTCAATCCCACCTGATAAGGATCCCACACTGGGCAGCAATACTCCAAATATGGATGGACAAGCGTGGTGGGGGACTGACGACCTCTGTAGTTTTGTCCCCCTAAAACATCCAAACAACAACAACAAGCGTGGTGTATACAGCCTCTTTGTATAGTCGACGTCACTACGAAGGCGGCCCAGTTTTCAGCAGTTCTGTGCATCGCACTCCACTACCGCAATGACAGCCAATGATGTTCATTCTGTAGGCGCGTGGCTGGCCGCGAGTTACGCAATGTTATTTCCCGCAGGCACAACTGTTGGTGCTTTGCCGTAGCTCCTCCCCTCCACGCTTTCGTTATCGCTCCGCCTCGGCGGAAGGACCTTCTTACATGACACCAGCTATAGTTCTGTTGCATCTTTTAAGTGTTCTGTCAATAAAATGCAGTCTCTCGTTCGCCTTTCCTAAGACATTACCTACGTGTTCTTTCCAGTTTAAGTCTGATGTAAAGGGAAATGGCAAGAAGAGGTACAAACTACATGCCGTTTATGGTGCATTGCCGTGTTTGTGTGTAGATTCATATGTAGATGTAGATGCGAGAACGTGAATGGCCGTGACACGTGCGCCCCTGTTTGTGGGGCGCCTTTGAGTTTCAGTACAGATCGTACGTTAGCGGAAATGGCTTCCTCGCTCTCCTCTGTCCGTGCCGGCAGGCGCTGTTGTCAGCGGCGACAAAGAAAGCTCGGAGGGCCGCTAGACTTAATTAACACGCCCGCCAGCCGGAACGAGGAGGGCTTTCATAATTTACTTCTCTGACGTATCTCCCTGATTGCGTGTCCATCAGACCCCAGTGGGCAATTTTTCCACTTTCGCATTTTCTTAGAGCCAGTCGTTTCATACCGCGCGTGCCTTTTATGACACTTGATCGTAACTTCACAGTCGCGTGTAGTAATAGAAATTAGATACATATCAAAAAATACTTAGAAGCAGACCACATTGGTATCGGATTTTATGATTTCTTTATATTTTTGGTATATGAAGTTCAGCCAAAACCATTCGACAAAACTCTAGAAAATTCTCGAGACGTTCAACTTTGACATTTTGCAAAGTGCACGTAAGTACCAGTAATTAGAACGGTTGCTGCATCCGTCGGCTTAGCTCAGGTGGTAGCGTACTGTCATTACAACCATAGTCAGAGCTTCGAAGCACCCTGGGACATCGTTTTCGCATTCAGTTATGTAAAACATTTTCAGATCTCTAATTCCACGTCTTGTGTCAATTTTTGTTTATGTGTAGTAGACGAGTTGAAAACCTTGTAGTCACGTAAAACGGTGGTTGAGTAGGGGAGCTTCTTGGAAAGCCATAAATATCTAGGGAGATGACTTTCCAAATACAGTGCCGTAGCTCTTCACAAACTGAACAATCAAGGACTACCGTCCTCAACTAATAGTGAAGCCAATACTGTAAAAAACGTAACTTACGCTTTTGATTGACTATCATTATTAACAACCTTTCATAAAATGTAGAAAATTACGAACAAACAAAAACACGTACACATTTGTAAAAATTACCATTAGCTATTAAAATTGTGTCAGTATTCAAACAAAAAGGAAAAAATTGCCATAAAAGGATTCGAATCACTGACCCTGAGGTTGGAATACCAGAACGCTAACTCCTGAGCTACACGTACAGGTAAACCAACCGTTATAATTACTGGTACTTACTACTTGCGTGTATTTTGCGACACTTTAAAGTCGATTTTCTCGAAAATGTTTGAGAGTTGCATCGAATGGCTTTGGTTAATTGTTATTTAAGTTCTGAACTTCACGTAACATAAATATAAAGCAATTCTTTAATCCGATACCCCTGTGGTCTCCTTGTTAGATGGAAAAATTATATGTTCCTGTTGACAGAGTTGCCTGAATATCGTCTTGGAGGTTCGAGTCCTCCCTCAGGCATGGATGTGTGTGATTTGTCCTTAGGTTTAACTTAGTTTTAATAGTGTGTAAGTCTGATTAACACAGTAGTTTCGACCCAAAGAATTAGAAAAAATGGTTTTTTAAATAGCTTTTTCACCCTTTATTTTCGAAACTCCTCTACTCTGTCTCTCACTTCCGACGAGCAATTCTCAAGTATGGGCTACGAAGTGGTCTGTAAGCTGCTTTCTTCCCGTGTGGACGACACTCCCTCAGTATCCTACCAGTCACTTTGTGAAAAGCTCACATCCAATTCCCACCTGTATGACTCGTAAATTACTATCGTCTAGTCCGCTTACTACCCACCCCACACGTAAAGCAATTATTTAATTTCCAAGTAGAGATGTGATTCAACCTTACCTTCATAATCACAACATTGTCTTCACAAACACACTGAAGTACTCTGCACAAAGACTGATGACCCCGTAGTTCAGTCCCATAGACTATACAAACAAACTCTGCACAAAACAATTACGGGATCACGTGAGGTATCATACACAACATCCATTTGGTAACGTATTTTATACAGATATTGGTTCCAATTGTAATTTGTGTGTTCCACAGCACGATATTTTGCTCTCTCAACTCTTTACTTGAGATTTACATGGCGTCTTTTGTAGAGCGAGGCATAATGTGCCTATCATAATAGTGAGAATGTCATTCTCGTTACCCTCTAATATCTTTAGTGATCACTTCCGACAAACAGTACGGTAGCACACTTGCGTTCCATGGACAGATGAGCTTCTCAATCAGCTCTGGAGGGATACTTGGCCATTCTTCAACAAGTGAAACCTCCAACTCTGCAATCAAGGAGGGATGTCCCAATATACCTGCAATGCATCGAACCAGTGCATCCCAGATATGCTCAATAAGGCTTAAATCCTGTGAACAAGCTGGACACTCCCCTCGTTCAGTTCTCTCAGCTTCAGTCATGTTGCCCACCAGTGGGGCTCTGTGTCGACAAGCATTGTCGTTCACCGGAAGGAGTTCATCCCTTACGGCACCAGCGTAGAACACAAACTGTCGAAGGATCTTGCCTCTGTACCTCTGAGCAGTGAAAGAGCCTTCTGAACAACATAGAGGCTCGTACGTCCGCCAATAATGACTCCTGCTTATGCCATTCGTCCACCACCATGACATGCTGATATTTCCTGCACATAAGCAGGATTGTTGCGAATTCCACGTTTTTCCAGATGATAGGACGACGATTGTCCAGTTGAACACGAAATCTTGACTCATCTGTGAACAGAACCCGGCACCGTTCTTTACGACTCTAATCCTAATGTTCCCCTGCCCATTTCTGCGTGTTAAACGGTGACGTCGTTTTAGTGGCACACAGCGCACGAGTACCAATCCTGGTAGCATTAATATCAAGGACATGGTCATGAGAAATAATGCAGACACAATTCTGTTAAAAATATTTCAACATACTGATACGGTACATAATATTGTTACATCAGGGTTTTGGAACATATCCTGTACTCAAATATTATCAATTATCTCGAACAGAATGATCTATTGACCTAAGGTCAACACGGATTTAGAAGATATTGTTCATACGAAACACAAATAGCCCTTTAATCACACGAAGTGATGAGTGCTATCGACAAGGGTTCGCAAATCGATTTCGTATTTCTTCATTTCTGGGAGGCTTTTGACACCGTACCCCATAAACAGCTTTTAATCAAACTGCGTGGTTATGGTATATCTCCCCAAATTTGCGACTGGATAGGGGATTTCCTGTCACACACTTTGTGGTAATCGATGCTAAAGCATCGACTAAAACAGAGGCGATATCGGGCTTCCACAGGTAATGTTATTTGTCCTCTGCTGTTCCTTATTTACATAAACGATTTAGGAGAAAATATAAGTAGCTCCATTAGGTTATATGCAGATGACTCCGTCATTTACCGTCTAGTAAAACATCCGAAGATCAAGACCAACTGCAGAACGATCTGAATAAGATATCACTATAGTGTATAAATTCGCAATTGACTCTAATTAATGAGAAGTGTGAAGTCGTCCTCATGAGTACGAAAAGAAATCCGTTAAACTTTGTTTACATGATAAATCAATCAAATGTGAAGGCCGTAAACTCCACAAAATACCTAGTAATTACAATTACTTCTGACTTAAACTGGAAAGAACACGTAGATAATTTCGTGGGAAAAGCGAACCAGAGACTGCGTTTTATTGGTAGAACACTTAAAAGATGCAACAGAAATACTAAAGAAACTGCATACACCACGCTTGTCCGTCTTTTTTTGGAGTATTGCTGCCCAGTGTGGGATCCTTATCAGGTGGGTCTGACGGAGGACATCGAAAGAGTCCAAAGAAGGGCAGCTTGTTTTGTATCGTCACGATACAGGGGAGATAGTGTTACGGAAATGATACAGGATCTGGGATGGGAATCATTACAACAACGGCCTTTAACGCTGCGGCGTGAACTACTTACGGAACTCCAATTGTAAACATTCTCCTCCGAATGCAAAAATATATTGTTGACTTCCACTTACATAAGTTGAACTGATCATCAGAATAAAATACGAGAAATCAGATCTCGAACGGAGAGATTCAGGTGTTCTTCCTTCTCGCGCGTTATTCGAGAATGGAATGAGAGATAAATAGTATAATGGTGGTTCGATGAACCCTCTGTCAGATACTTAAATGTCATTTGCAGAGTATCCCATGTAGATGCAGATGTCGGTACCATTACAGCTACCACAGGGGCTCAATATGTCGCCCACGAGTGTCCAGAAGAGTGTGAAAGCGCGGTGTTGCATTCTGCACAGCAGAACGCAGCACGTCCCTAGGAATACTGGCTACCTTTCTTGCTGCGTTTATTTGGAATTGCACGCAGCGTTGTCTGCCTTAACAACAGCTATTTTATCAGTCAGCTATGATACAATCGATCATCGCCCTCTTCCCTGAGCGATGCCAAGTTATCCCGTTGATTCTCACTTCTTCATCACGCTCCGCACAGCAGGTGCAGAAACCTTTCTAAGTTCAGCTGCGAATTATTGTTGTTTTAATAATAGAGCTTCACAAATAGTGCCGCTTGAATTGTCCAAGCTCAAGTTGACACACAGGCATATGCACTGCGACCAGTTAAGTGCGTGAGACTTCGAATCACGATGATAGATCACAGCATGTGTGGTGGTCAAGGTTGGAAGTGGATGGTGGCGCTATGACGCATAGAATTCATGCACCCAATAATTGAGGGGTTTGGTGCAAGAAGGAGGCAGCTCCACATTTTGGCTCTATTGAGTTGAACATTCTATCACATACAAAAAACAAGCCCCTTCATTTGGTGCAAGAAAGAAGCAGCTCCATCTACTAGTTTCAGAGAAATCCAACAGATCGTTCGTCGATTCCCAGAACCGGGCCACAGCTTTATACCATGCGACAGAGCGTTCGGTAATATAGTAAAGTGTTTGAGGAAAATGGGAAGAGTTTTCCATTCATTGGAGTATGCTTGCATTATCAGAAGAACCAGCCACAAATTTCATGTCACTGAAGAGGACCAGAAATTTATTTTCGACTTTATTGACACGTAGAAGAAAATTTTTGTAAAGAACACTTACGTATCATTATCCAAGAAGAGGAAAATATTTAATCACTAAGTACAAAATATTCCTGTATGAACAGCCATACATCGGTAAAGTGATTATTCAATGCAGTGCGACCGTAGGGATTCCTGTCTTCGATAATGCGCAAATTTACAACCAAGGATCTGCGAGTTTCATAACTGTGGACCACTTTCATCTAGCTTATCATTGTCTTCTTCCGCTTAAACGACAAAAGTTTAATGATGTCAAAGATCTGGTCATAAATTATCTGGGGAAAACTAAATGTGGTTTTAGGATCCGTTAACGTCAGATGCTTCAAACGATCCTGAGGAGATTGAAGGGGACCTAGAAGACTGAAGAAGAATTGTAGAATTAAAGTCTTACGCCAATAATGCTGTACTTTCTTTAAACTGAAATTATGAAGAAAATGGCCGCACAAAAATTTTTCATTCACTTTAGAGCGAAATGGAGGCAGATCCTAAATTCAAAAGTCCATTGCACGTATCTGGGTGCATGCTTTTGTGTGTAATCTCGTCAGTAGTATTAGATACCGCATATCCTAAAACGAGGCTGACAATGTTTTCGTTTTGGTGAAAACTGAGTTTTTACACCTTTTTTCCAATTTGCCACAAACTGGCAAAAGTGGAGCTGCCTCCTTCTTTTGCACCAAACCCTTCAATTTGGACATTGACCAAGTTAAGTACTCGATCGGTTATTAGTTTCCTTGTTGTAACGCATTAAAAAGGGGAAGTTTATATATTTGACCAGTAGAATACAATTATTCTATTATGTTACGTGAAAATTTTCTTGGGAGCCTGGGAGAAGAGTGAACAATTGAGACATTTCCGATTAATAGTGACGTATGGTAAGCCTCGTTTGGCTAGAAAAACATCACGACTAAATAATCAGGTCACACGCAATGAAGAAATAACAAACGCAGCGAGACAATAGTGCAAGCCGTTGTTTTATCTGCATCAGTGGTCCTGCTAAGTGGCTGATCTCACTGGAATTCAGGAGCTTAATAAGCGTTTCACAACGAACCTCATTAACGCAGTTAATGGGAAAGTGTGTCACAGCGCTGACTTCCAAGTACTGAATATCCATGTTTTTCTGTTAATTAATTTTATAGAGGGATTTAGTAATTACAAACAGAAGCCTGTTCCGAGAAAATCCCAATATTTGTTACAATTCTTTGAGTGCACAAACCTGTAACACGCTCATGGTGATAGTGCTAAAGTCCATAACAGTTACTTTTAATATCTTTTTTTTTTATTTTAATGCGTTCCTGTTAATTCAGAAATAATCTTTGAGGAAAACGATTATCTACATCTACATAAATACTATGCAACTCAGATTGGAGTGCATTACAGAGGATTCCTCTAACTGTTTTTATGATACTTTTCTGCAGCTCCATTCTCCAAGAGATTTCGGGGGAAAAGGAACCCCAAAATCTTTTGTGTGTTTTCGATCTAATTTATCTTATTTTGTTATGAAAATGTTCAAATGTTTATAAAGCTTATGGCACTTAACTGCGGAGTCATCAGTCGCTAAACTTACAAACTAGTTATGAAGTAACTTATTAACTAACGTATAAGAATATTACAAATTAGACGTCTGGTGGTAGACTTTTATTTAAGGTTGCGTCTGTAATGTTGGCAATAGGAAGCTAGTAATGTATGGACTGTGAAACATATTAGAAACGTTACAGTAGGTCAGTGTTAGACTCCTAAATATTAAAATAATTTGTTTAATCCGAATGCCATCCACTTTGTATCGCAGATCATTTGACAATGGTAGTTCACCTACACCTACATTTACATAGATACTCTGCAAATCACTGCCTGGCAGAAGGTTCATTAACCACTTCCATAATCTTTCTCTACAGTTCCATTTTCTAATAGCGCGCGGGAAGAAAGAACACCTAAACCGTTCCGTTTTCGATCTGATTTCTCTTATTTTATTGGGATGTTTTGTGTCCCAACTTCGACGTCGCTTTTGTGTCCCAGCCTCGTCGTAGGTGTCGGTGGCCGAGTGGAACGAGACCGACACAGTAACAAAAATAGCACGCTGGTTCAGGTACGGAGGGGAGCAGCCAGAAACTGTAAACACTCGAGTAAATTAGAAAGAGATATATATTGCACAGAATGTAACAATACTTAACTTTTACATAGTACTGCAGAATGTTGATACATAGTTGTTAGAGGCTTGCCTAGTGCCTGTACGATAGCAAAGTCTTCACCGGTGCCTATCTGATTACGAAGGTCCTAACTCGTTGCTATCTCAGTCCGAAGTGACCGGTGTCTTTCCGTGGTGGCCACGAGCGGGGTTGCAGCAGAGGGCGCTCGTGGCTGTCGTGAGAACGCCGCGCCGTGCGTGCATGGCGGCGCGCGGCGAAAGTAGGTGGCGCGCACTTTGTACTTGTGCGACACCACAGGATGGCCATGTCTCCCTACGTAAGTGGGTGCTAGCAAAATATTTTCACATTCAGAAGTAAAAGTCGGTGATTGAAATTTTGCCAACAGATCGCGCCGCAATGAATAACGTCTTTCTTTTAATGATTTTCACTCCAATTTCTGCAAAGTTTCCATGACGCTGCCCCCCCCCCCCCCGTACCGCGATAAACCTTCTCAATATCTTCCTTCAGTCCCATCTGGTGATGGTCCCACAATGGGCAACAGTACTCCAGGAGAGGACGCACAAGTGTGATGTAGGCAAACTCTTTGATGGAGTAGGTGCATCTTCGAAGCGTTCTGCCAATGAAACGTAACCTTTGGTTCGCCTTCCCCTCAATATTTTCTGCGTGTTCTCTCCAGTCTAAGTTGTTCGTAATTGTAACTCCTGGGTATTTGGTAAAATTTACGACCTTAAGGTTTGATTGATTTATCGCGTAATTGAAGTTCAGCGGATTTCTTTTAGTAGTCATGTGTATTACTTCACACTTTTATTTATTTACTGTCAATTGCCAATTTTCGCACCATGTAGAAATTTTGTCTAAATCGCTTTGCAGTTGCTTTTGATCCTCTGTTGATTTCACTAACCGTTAAACAACAGCATCATCCGCGAACAGTCTAAGGGAGCTATTCAGATTGTCTCCTAAATCGTTTATAAACACAAGGAAGAGTAGGGGACCTATAACGCTTCCCTGGGGAACCCCAGATATCACTTCTGTTTTACTCGATGACTTATCTTCAATTACAACGAACTGTGTCCTTTCTGATAGGAAATCGTGAATCCAATCGCACAATTGGAGCGATATTCCATAAGCGCAGTTTCATTAGAAGCCGCTTGTGAAGTAGTGTCAAAAGCCTTTCGGAAAGCCAGAAATATGGAATCGATTTGAGATCCCTTGTCGCTGGCACTTATCACTTCATGTGACTAAGACTAAGCTGTGTTTCAAAAGAGCGATACTTTCTGTATCCGTATTTGCTATGGGTTAATAGGTCGTTCTCTTCGAGGTAGTTCATAATATTCGAACAAAGTATATGTTCGAAAATCCTACTGCAAATCGACGTCATTGGCCTGTTATTTTGGGGATCACTCCTATTGCCTTTCTTGAATATTGAAGTAACTTGAGCAACTTTCCAGTCTTTGGGTACGGATCTTTCGCTGAGTGATCGGTTGTAAATGATAGCTAAGTACGGAGCTATTGCATCAGCATACTCTGGGAGGAATGTAGTTGGTATACAATCTGGCCCGGAAGATTTGGTTTTGTTTAGTGACTTAAGTTGTTTTACTACTCCAGGAACATCTACTTCTAAGTTTCGCATGCTGGCAGCTGTTCTAGGATTGAATTCAGGAGTTTTCACTTCCTCTTCTTTGGTGAACGAATTTCGCAAAGCTGTGTTTAGTAATTCTGCCTTAGCAGTACTGTCATCGGTAGTTTAAGCCGAAACGGTATCGTCGTGTTAAATAATATTACGTAGCAGCGATTTGGATAATTATTTTTTATATTTTGCCTTTGTTAATAAGAAATATGGAAACCTACTCTGTGGATGCGTCTCGTAAGCTAGTGGGCCAGTGCACTGCCGCAAGTTCTTCCCTCAGGGCCTGCCGCGATACAGCTTTATCCCGGCTCGGCCGCCGCAGTGTCTGTATTTCTTGCAAAGCTCGGCAAGCCAGCCTACGCGAAGGCCGGAGCGGATGTCACGTCGGCTGAGGGAAAGGCAGAGGGGGTAGCTGGGGGAGGAGAGCGTTTCCGGAATGCCAAACTAGCAGGAAGGAAGGCCGTGTCGGGGCCGCGCTGATCGATATGTAATGCTAAATTGAATATCCGCCGCGCCCGGGAAAAAGACGTGGCCGCCAGTAACTGCAGCGACGACGCCCTGTGACAGCCCTCGGCCTCGCCGTCACAGCTCACTCTGCTAAATGCGCGCAACCGCGACTTTACATCACTGGTTCCTGTCACTGCTACTTCTCGCTACCTGCAATTTTTCACGAATTCAGCGGAGTGTACTTCTAAGGCTTGCCGGTGCCTTTCGCTCTACACCTGTTGAGGGTTTGCTGGTGATTCTAGGGATATGTCCATTGGATATCGTGGTACGTTATATAGCAGCGATGTACTGGTTAGAGGGCGAGCAATATGATCGTGTGTATGAGATCACAGGAGTAAATGTTACATACAGACGCCACATGTATATATAACATGCCGGTGACGGGCAATGATCCTATCGTTAGGGGGTAGGGGTGGGCAAGTCTGAATCCCTTACTCTTACGGGAATTACTTTCATAACTACGAGTGTGAGTGCTGTGGGCAGGGCGAAGCTGGGAATTTGTATCTGGCGGGAGGCGTACTTAGGTAGTCCTTGCAGGTGCGGTGCTCACTGTGTCCCCAGTGGTGTAGGGGTCAGCGCAACTGCCTAGAAAGCAGGAGACCCGGTTCGAATCCCCGATGGGTACACATTTTCAGCTTTGCCCAATCGCAGTTGATGTCATATATTCTATGAATAGTAAATGTTACAGATTAAAGACACTTACGAGCCTGGAAATTAGATAAGTGGCAGTCTCATAGGGACTCTATAATCACTGCAAGACGGGTATACAGTATATCCCCATACATTAGAAACAGACCCATACTGCGGTACATTGCTCCTACTCGAGGTATGGTACACCTATTAACCAGCCATGGTCCATATCCGAAATATCTACATCGCTTTAAACGCAGTATCACACCAATCTGTGAATGTCGAGATAAGGGTACTGTGCTGATCGCGGCGTTCTAAGCTGCCCCCGTTTGTAAGAAGAGACGGAATGCAAACAATTAGACTGTGATCTACAACAGTCGTAAGGGACCAAACTTTGTGGGTTACAAAATGTTCAAATGTTTGTAATTCTATCGGACCAAACTGCATGGTCATCAGTCTGTAGCTTACAAACTACTTAAACTAAACTAACCTAAGGACAACACACACACCCATGCCCCAGGGAGGACTCGAACCTCCGCGGCGAGAAACCGCGCGCTCCGCAGCAAGACGCTTTAGAACGCTCGGCTACTCCCCGCGGCTTGTGGGTTACAGTTAATGCTGTTGCACAAAGAATATCTAAAAGGCAACTGCTTAACTTTCTGTCTTTAGCTCAAAATCGACGATCCTAATGCCAAAAATCTGTATAGATCAAATAAAATTAAAAGTTAAAAAAGAAAGTTAGTTACACGGATATGCGCAGACTCGAGGATTTTTGTCGAGGCACGCATATGCCTGTTGGTATACTGTAGAATAGTGTAGTTAGTGTAGGTCTATAAGTAGTTAGTGCCCTTGTTAGTAGCCAAACCTCGTGTTCTTCCGAGGATGCTAGCAACATATTGTGGTAATTAGTCTAGAAGATTTTACGTAAGCCAAGGAACAATTTATTGTATTTAGAGATTTTAAAATGTTAATTTTCAATACTTTAAATTTCTTTCAATTCTATTTACATTAATGTTGTAAATGATTGCAGTAAACATAAGTAATAACTACATTCATAAAACAGAGCATGAGACAATGTAGAATGATTATGTACGACCTGTTTAGAGTTTCAAGGTAATAGGTCTAAATAGTGTGGCAATAAATTGAAATTTAAATAATGGAACTGCCATTATGATTGGAATTAGTGCAAGGTCCATCTTTTTTAGTCTGATTTAATTTCGTAAAAGATATCTAACAAGGAGTGGAAGCCTACTCGTCATCGCCGAATTCGTCCAAATTTATGGTACCTGTAGGGCGTGGTGAGATATGGAAGTGCACCAAGTGGGAACTCAGATGGCCAAGCGTTTAGGAAACAAAAGGAAGTTTGATACGGATCTGTCACCATACGCATCTTATCAACTGCCCCTGCGACGGCGTGTTTAGGAAGCGGTGTATGGTTCAGCGGTAAAAGATCGTCAATTGAGAATGTTGTGCGTTCAACCCCACCCGGCGGAAAATTTTTTTCTGCTCCTTGGCAATGCGTATACCTACATATTGTTCCCGTAGTGATCGTAAGGACAAGATTAGATTAATTACAGCACGCACGGAGGCATTTAAACAGTCGTCGTCAGGTGTCTTCTGCAGAAACATATTTTTCTTTATGAATACGTAACTAAGTGTACCTGCCAGTACCTCGCCTCCCACCTTTCAAACTTCACATAAGTTCTCCTGCGAGCTTTGCAGGACTAGCAGTCTTGGTAGAAATGATTTGTAGGGACATAGCGTAGTCACAGCACATGGCAGGGATAGCGATCCTTTGTACATGTAAGAGCCATATTCTCCAAAAAATGTTTTAAAAACGTACGCAACACGTGCCCTGCCGTAAGATTTCTCGAAATTGGTAAAATTCTGCATCAGCGGCATGGCCCACTGTACTTACGTGACTTGGTGTGCCCAGAGTATTTGTTCAAATGTTTGTATAGCTTATGGGACTTAACTATGGGGTCATCAGTCCCTAAACTTACAAACTACTTATGATCTAGCTAACACTAAGGACGGTACAAGTATCCATGCCCGAGGGGGGATTCGAACCCCCGATCGTAGTGGCCGTGCAGACCGTGACTGACGCGCCTCAGTCCCCTCGGCCACCGCGGCCGGCCACAGTATTGGAATGTAGAACATCGCACACTACAAAACTATGTTTCTCCACATGCACTGTCTTTCTGCTCAGATGTAACACTTTGTTGTTAACGTAAACCAAAATACGTGTGTGTCTCAAATGATACGAATTATTATATTTTTTCAATATTCATAATTTGGAAGACCACTCCCATGAACCACAGACATTGCCGAGGTGGGGTGGCTTGCGTGCCTCAACGATACAGATAGCCGTACCGTAGGGGCAACCACAGCGGAGGGGTATCTGTGGAGAGGCCAGACAAACGTGTGGTTCCTGAAGGGGGGCAGCAGCCTTTTCAGTAGATACAGGGGCAACAATCTGGATGATTGACTGAGCTGGCCTTGTAACATCAGCTAATGTGGCTTTGCCACACAGTTACTGCGAACGGCTGAAAGCTAGGGGAAATTACAGCCGTTATTTTTCCCGAGGACATGCAGCTCTACTGTATGAACATATGATGATGGCATCCTCTCGGGTAAAATATTCCGGAGGTAAAATAGTCCCCCATTCGGATCTCCGGGCGGGGACTACTCAGGAGGATGTGATCATCAGGAAGGAAGAGGCTTGCTCAGGGTGGGGTATTGTGGAGAGCTGCATCAAACCAGTCTCCGGACTGAAGACCACAACAACAACAACAACAATTTGGAAGAATGCTCATAACAGTTTAATCTGTACTCTTTAGTTCCTGCCTAACACATCTGTTACAATCATGACATGTTGATAAGAATCATAACATTCGCTCACAACAATTGAAGCTGTACTCTTAGGTTCCTGCCTAACCACATCGTTTACTGTCATGACATATTCGTAAAAATCATAACATTCGCTTGTTCACTAACAACAATTTAAGCTGTACTCTTAGGTTACTGCCTAACCACAAACTTTAAAATCATGACATATCGGTAAAATCAAAGTTACCCGCCACTGGCTACTCGAAATGTACTATGTTGCCAACCTAACGCTGCTACGGACGTATCGCGACGCTCTCCATGCCACTGATCGAGATTTTAGCCCTTCAAATCTCTCTCTCTCTCTCTCTCTCTCTCTCTCTCTCTCTCTCTCTCTCTCTCTCTGTCTCTGTCTCTCTCTCTCTCTCTCTCTCTCTCTCTCTCTCTCTCTCTCTCTCTCTCTCTCTCTCTGTGTGTGTGTGTGTGTGTGTGTGTGTTTTTCGCGTTTACACATTTACAGTAATGAATTAATGATTATTAATAATGTTTATTATATAATGTAGTCGAACAAACCAGCATTTCAGTTTGGTAGCTGAATTGTTAAAATTAATGCCCTGCCAAAATTACAAGGTGCTTCTGAAATGTTCACTGAATGGTCCCATATTTTACCAACCGGCCTGTGCGGATGAGGTGCTCGCGCATGCACATTGAGCGACATGTCGAAAAGCACCCCCTATCGTGCAGTGAAGTGGTGGTTTACTATATAACACAGCCAGCAGGGTCAGTGTGAGAACTCTGGTCATTGCAACATGGAGCGCAGAGTGGAGCAATGCGTTAACATTAAGTTTTGTTTCAAATCAGACAAAACGGCGACGGAGACGAATAGAATGTTAGTACAAGTGTTTTGAGTTAGATATTTGAGTGGTTTAAATGCTTTAGAGATGGAAAGGATGGTGTCCTGGATGAGCCACGTTAGGGTCGGCCGTCTACAATCTCAGTCCCAGACAGCATATAGCGAGTGCGACGTATGCTTGCGGATGATCGGCCGCTGTCTTCGAGAATGATAGCTGACGACTTGAAGATCTGCATACAGTATAAGCACTATTGTTCAGGAACTTTTGGGAAAATGGAGTATTTGCAGCCGTTTTCTACCGCTCTTGCTGACAGACAAGCAGAAGCAAATACGGAAGGAAGCATTTGGATAATTCGTCGGCACGTCTGGCCGGGAATCCGCAACTTTTGGAAACGATCATAACAAGAGAAGAGTTGGCGCTATCAATTTGATCGGAGACAATGCGACAATAAATGGCATGGTGTTCTTCGTCTTCCACGCATCCCAAAACCAAGATAATTACCTTTTACTATAGCAATGGCTTGATCCATCATGAATTTGCACCCGAGGTCATAGTGACAAGGCGGAAGATTACGAGGGAGTTTTTGAAACGAATGCTTCAATGATTTTCTATAATGGGGAGCTTAGCAGAAGTGGTTTTTAGTAAGTTTTGTGGGATTTTCAATTAGATTAACATGAGTTTGGCTCACGTGAGATATTTTGAGCACAGGGAGAGGCAGTGCACAAAGGGATATCGTTGTCAAACAGCCCTAATCCAAATTACGTGAAGGGAACTGCTTAGAAATGTTGTATGGGTGAGGGCGATGTTTGAATATCGGTATTTGGATAATTTCAGGGGAATTTTTCTTTGTCGAGACTTGGGAATGTTGTGCATAGCCACGTGGGTGCAGTTTGTGAGAGTAAAGAATGTACGGTATGAATGTAAGGCTACGATCCTTGTCTCAATCCATAGCTGATACAGTTAATGAAGGAATATTTTGTATTTTGGGTCTTAAAATAATGATAGGGAGATGTACAGTGAATTTTTTAATAAACTTGTGTAAATAGTTAAACATTTCGTCTCTAGTTGTTCTTATGAAATTCTGAGTCCCATTTATGCTTAATTAATGATTTAAAAAAGAGTGAGAATATTTAAAGGGGAATTACGTGAATATAAATTGGGTAATTTCATTTAGGAAGGGAACTGCCACCGGTATGCTATCAGTTGCTGCAGTCTTTTGTGTGTAAAAAGTCGTTATCCGTTGCAATAAAATTTTATCAGGGCAATAACATCTGCTTTTAACATCGTAAATAATCACTGAGCAAGGCGGCAACTGGTAGGAAGCGGAGGGTGGTTAACTTACAGCGTTATAGGGCTTCCACTGTTCCTTATTTTCATAAACGATTTAGGAGACAATCTGAGTAGATCTCTTACACTGTTCGTGGATGATGCTGTTATTTATCGGTTAGTAAGGTCACCATAAGTTCAAAAGTAACTCCAAAATAATTTAGATAAGACATCTGCATGGTGCAAATTGCCCCTTAATAATGATAAGTTTGAGGTCATCCATATGAAAACTAAAAGAAATCCTTTAAACTTCAGTTATACGATAAGTCAGTTAGTAAATTCTACTAAATACCTAGGAGTAAGAATTACGTACGGCTAAAACTGTAGCGAACACATACAAAATATTGTGGGGAAGGCGATCCAAAGACTTCCTTTCATTGGCAGAACACATAGAAGTGCAACAGTCCTACACTACGCTTGTGCGTCTTATTTTGGAGTGTTTCTGCGCATTGTGGGATCCCCACCAATTGGGACTGTCAGACGATTTAGGGAAAAGAGAAGGGCAGCTCGTTTTGTGCAGGGTGTCTCACGAAAGACGCCTGCCACGCGTCTGCGGATCGCGCGGTACGGCTCCCGGCCGCCGCCACCGCATCCGCCGATTCTGGGACTCTATTATGCCGCAGGCGCATACACTGAGTTGAAGCCCAAAAAACATTGCCATCTGAGTAACCTAAGCTTACCTGTATTTACATTAGATGTTCAAAATGATGTCCCTCTATGGAATAAACGGTCCGACATCTCTTGAACACATTTGCATACACTCGACGAATTTCGGCTGCCGAAATCTGGAAAATCCTGTCTTCCAACTCTTCGAGTGTATAGGGATTGCTTGCATACACCTTGTCTTTTAACATTCCCCAAAGATAAAAGTCACATGGATTCAGATCTGAAGAACGAGGAGGCCAGTCAACTATCTTATCCTCAAAAACACTTCGTACTGCCGCCATAGAAGCATTGGCAAAATGTGGACTTGCATTTATTTGCATGAAATAACAGTATAGCTTTTCGTTGGGTGAATGATCTTGAAAAAATCGATGCAGGATATTGTTCACATATCTGTCAGAATTTATTGTTTCGTGAAAATGATACGACATTTCCCAGATTTCGGCAGCCGAAATTCGTAGAGTGTTCGCAGATGTGTTCAAGAGATGTCAAGCCGCTCTTTCCATAGAGGGACATCATTTCGAACATCTACTGTAAAGGAAGGTAGGCTTGGGTTACTCAGATGGCAATGTTATTTGGACTTTAACTCTATGCGCCCACGGTACAATAGAGTCCGAGAATCGGGCGCTGTCGTGGGCGGTGGATGCGGTGGCGGCAGCCGGGAGCCGTACAGCGCGATCCGCGGACGCCTGGCAGGCGTCTTTCGTGAGACACCATGTATTATCGCGATATAGGGGCGAGAGTATCGCGGAAATGATACACGAGTTTGGGGTGGAAATAAAGGCATTATTCGTTGCGGCGAGATCCATTTGCGAAATTTCTTTCACCAACTTTCTCCTCAGAATGCGAACGTATACTTTTAGCACCCAACTAGATAGGAAGACATGATCGTCATAATAAAATGATAGAAATCAGAAAAATTTAGGTTTTCCTCTTTTCCGCGAGCTATTACCGAATGGAACTATAGAGAAATATCATAAAAGTGGTTCGATGAACCCTCTGCCATGCACTTCAGTGTATCTTCCATAGTATCCAGGTACACTTAGATGCAGATGCAGACTGAGAGGATAGTGGAATTTCTTGCACGACAATGCCTGTCCACATACTGAACTTTCTCGCTAGACACAAGGCCACTGTGCTTCCACAGCCATTCTTATTCTACAGATTTGGCGCCGGCAGACTGCTTTCAGTTTCCTCGCCTTCAGCTAGCCCTGAAACGATTACACTTTGCAATGATTGCGGAGATCCAACAACGCGTGCTTCGAGCGATTCCACAAGAAGCGTTTGGTGACAGTTTCCAACAGTTGTACAACCGATGTAAGAAGTGTACTGAAGCGTTACCTTCAACGCCAGTAAAGATATTTTATCACAATAATACATTTCCTTGAGACAGCATTGTCTCTTTACACCAAAGGTATTAAACATAAGGAGAGGCATTGAATTGATATTTGTGCTGTGGCCGGGATTCAAACCCTGGACCTCCTACTTACTAGGTAGGCGCTTTAGACCATTCAGAGGTAACACAGCGTTGCAGCTAAAGCGACTACAAGGACTGTCTTAAATCACATACTGCCGGCCGCGGTGGCCGAGGTGACTGAGGCGCTCCAGTCACGGTCAGCACGGCCACTACGGTTCGAATCCCCCCTCGGGCATGGATATTTGTGCCGTCTTAGTTCGTAAGTAGTTCATAAGTAGTTTGTAAGCTTAGGGACTGATGACCCCGTAGTTAAGTCCCATAAGCTTAACAAACATTTGAACTTTTTTTTTTTTGAAATCACATACTTTAATTCTGCCTCATGTTGCCTGTGAAATGCGTGTGAAGTGTGGAGGGAGACGTGCTTTAAGATAGTCCGTGTAGTCGCTTTGGCTGCAACGCTGTGTTAGCTGAGAGGTCTAAACGCCTACCTAGTAAGTAGGAGGTCCCGGGATAAAATCCCGGCCACAGCACAAATTCCAATTCAATGCCTCTCCTTATGTTTAAAGATATTTTGTTTATAACTCTTATTTGCTATATTTCCTGGAACCATTCACCGTACTTCTCACACCTATCTTATATTTGGTCGCTTGCGTACCACTACTTCACGATCTCTGGCATATGGGGTGTTTCCGGAGACATTAAAACTGTGAGCCAACCAGGATTCGACTCTAGGATCTCTACCTTTGACAGGCAAGTGCTCTATCGATTTGCTGTGTGGCGTGCTTGGGTAGCTCAGTCGGTTGAGTTCTTGATGACGAAAGGCAGAGCTCCTGGGTTCGAATGACGACCTGTCACACAGCATTAAAGATTTTTTCGCCCAGGATGATTCATTTCGATGTGGTTGGCCGAACAAGGCTTATAACCCACGGTGTCCATAATGCCATTCCACTATGGCATGTCGCTTGCTTCTGCAAAAGAATTATAACGAACATAATAGGAATACCTTTATTACTCGTGGAATATCAGGGATAAGTAAATTATTCAGCTATGTTACGAATGAATGAGGGGCGGTACGTGAAACAAAAGAAGGTGGCCATCCCACGGCCACTACGACAAGGCCATTAGAGTGACGCATTGCAAAAGCAATTCATAAATTAAAGCGGCAGTCCTTTGCAGCGGCGGCTGACTCTCACCGTCGAGGAGTCCCTTCAGTCTCTGTCTCTTCATCTGGAAGGCTTATTTAACAAAGGGCCACGCTCTTTCCTTTCGGCAGACTTTGCAAATCCCCGCGCAAATGCTCCACGCATAGTGCCTTTGAAGGAGCCGAGGATTTAAGGCAGAGAAACCAGAAAGCACCGGCAACAACATTAAACCTTTGCTCGTAGGCGTCCTTTCATCTTAGGAGTTCCAGAAATTATCTTAAAAAAAAACGCCCATGGCAGCTGTTTCACCGCATTCGAAAAAATTTTTGATGGTGCAGACGAACCATATGCTGCAAAAAAAATATTTCACTTCCATTTTTTACGATTGGGCCGTTTCCAAGAGCACATGTAACATCCCCTACCAATGAAATTCATCAACACTCAATTTTCCTGTATACCGTCTCTTCAAAATGTGAATCCTGATCCTTTTATTATCTGGAATATAAACTATTACCTTCTAATTCATCTCTGTAATTTGACTTTTCTGGGCGTTAATTTATTGTTAACATTCATCTCTTTTCTGCATAGAATTATATATGCGTATTTCAAATCTTTCTGCGATATAACGACACACAGCTGGAGAGTAAGATACCGTATTAAAAATATGAAATAAAAAATAATAAAAAACACATTCTCACCTACATGAAAAATTTTTTCGACATAGCCGAAAGAAACCTTAAGCTGAAATTATTTTACTCATTTTTCAGCTTCTAATTGAGTACTAATCTTGATTGACTTCTTTTTCTATTGCTAGTTTAAATTGTCAATTTCCTGTAACTTTCTGTGGCTTTTGTCACTTTAAAATTTTCGTTTTTCTATTTCAGGTACGTTACCAGTCTTTTCCTGAGTTACAACTTCAACGTGTTAGTTTCTGTTGCGGAAAAAGGTAAGAATATTACGAGTGAGCTATCTCTGATACTGACACCTGAAGCTGCCCAACGGATGCACATTCATTTCCATCGACTTAGAAAATATAGTGCAGAGCAAAATAACTGAATATGTATTACGGTTTCAACGGTTTTAATTTAGAAACAAAAAGCATATATATATATATATATATATATATATATATATATATATATATATATATATATATTCAGAACGGTTTTTCACCGTCTTAATTGCCGTATGGCCACGTAGAGAAAAAGCAAGTCTCTTATTTTGTTCTCAACTATATATATAATCAAATAGAGGATTCTGAAATTTAATGTACATTAGAATGGCGTACCCCGGTTTTATCTATTTATTTATTTTTAGAAATCTGTCTCCCCGTCTCCAATACTACTTTGATTTTAGTTTCGAGATTTCACTAACAGCAAAAGTTATTGCATCGTTGATACAAAATTCGTTTATTTACTTGATGAAGTGGTATTCCAAAGAGGCATTCGTGAGAAACAAGTAGAAATGTCTCTACATCGCTATAAGCTCACGTGTGGTTTGTTCATCTAAATGTTAGATATCGGGCTTTCGAACAACGGCAAAGATCTATACCTTAGTTCATTGCTGACGAAGGCTGGAATGAGTCTGTGCAATGTCACATCTCACCTTTTAAATTTCATCGATAAGAAAGTCCGACAGAATTTTTTTCTTCTTTTTGCTTTGAGTCAGTGCGTGGACAGGTTTTATGTCGAACACGCTGACAAAGACGCACATATAAATTTACCGTCACGGATTTTAGTCGCATTGACTGTGTGTGTAAGACTTGACTAGGAGTTGTACATATGTAAATAGACAGCCGCAACTGCCAGTCATTTAGCAGAAATTAGAATTTTAATGTTTTGGGCGTGTTTTCCTGTATACAGGGAAAGGGGGGTTATTTTCAACTTGTACAAAAGCCAGACCACAGTTATTAGAGTCTAAGAGCATGAATGGAAAGCATTGGTTGGGAAGGAAGTAGAACAGGGTTGTAGCCTTTTTTCAGTTCAATTTGTACATCGAGCAAAACTTTGAAGGAAAGCAAGGAAAAATTTGGAGGAGGTATTAAAGTTCAGGGAGAAGAAATAAAAGAAGAGACAGCAAATCACCTGAAAGAGTCATGGTCATTTGAGACGGAGCTAACAATCGGATATTTGGTGAAGGATGAGGAACGAAGTCGGCCGTGCCCTTTCAAAGGAATCAGCCCGGCATTTGCCTGAAACGATTTAGGGAAATCACGGAAAACCTAAATCTGGATGGCCGGAGGTGGATTTGAACCACCATCCTTCCGAATGAGAGTCCAGTGAGTTACCACTGCGCCACTTCGTTCGGTACAAATACAGTGAAACTTACTTCAACGGACACTTCCCAATAGCGGACTCCCCTCAATAGCGGACATTTTAGAAATTCTCCCATGTGCTAAAATTATTCCGCATAGCGGACATTCTCAATAACGGACACGGTCACTGTAATGTGTCCCCAAACAACAATCAAAACTTCAAAATAACGAACAACGTGAAAGAAAGAGACGGTTGCAAACTAAACGACAACATCATTTGAACGTTTTGTAAGTCATAATTGAATACATTACTTGCTCTGTCTTCGAGCAAGTGAGTTTATGTACATAGTGTAGTGCTAAAATATCTCAGAAACGGAAACGGTTAACACTGAAAGAAAAGGTGGAGATCATCAACGTCTACGAAAAGGAAAAGCTCAATGTTATAGATATGGCCACGAGGTTTACTGTCGGAAAAACACAGGTCAGTGTCATTTTAAGAAACAAAAAGGACACTGTAGGCCGCGCGGGAGTAGCCGAGCGGTCTGGAGCGCCATGTTATGGATCGCTCGGCCTTCCGCGTCGGAGATTCAAATCCTCCCTTTACTTAAGTTCGTTTAACTTAGTTTAAGTAGTTTGTGAGTCTAGGGACTGATGACCAACGTAGTTTGGTCCCATAGAATTACAAACATTTGAACATCTTTTGACATTGTAAAGTCGTGGTCTGGAAATGATAATATTGCAAGTTAACGCGTGCTAGTTTCAGGTCCTCTACTTCATCAAAAAGCGATGACTTTTTATGAGCTGATTGAAGTAAAGGAACGAGATTTCCTTGGAAATGACGGCTGGCTGGATCGGTTGAAGCAGCGGCGTGGCATTACGATCATACTTCGCGGTATTGACGCAATTGGGTGTGTTTCACGCGTAAAACCAGGCGACTTCTTTTTATCCGAGATTTTAGTTATCCGCTGCTGCTGCCGTCCTGGTCATTTATGTCAACAGTAGTTAACTGCTTGTATTTTATCCTTTTCTTAACAGCGAACACATCTTACAAGCGGTCAATTTTATTTTCCGCATTAGTGCCCGTTATTCAGATGTTTGTTGAGCTTATGGGACTTAACTACGGGGTTACCAGTCTCTAAACTTACAAACTATTTATGAACTAGCTAATATTAAGGACGATACAAATATCCATGACCGAGGGGGGATTCGAACCCCCGACCGTAGTGGCCGTGCAGAAAGTGACTGGCGCGCCGCAGACCGCTCGGCCACCGCGGCCGGCGTGTTCGTTATTCAGACGTCTTGCCGTAGTAAAATCAGCGAGATTTTATTTTGATTGCTAGCTCCCAAAGCTGTGTATAAGTATGCATAACATTTTGAAACTCTATTTTCTCGGAAACGGTGGAGACGCGGCCCTAGATTTGATCATTGGTAGGTTCGATCAGCGACCGTGGTGGAGTAGCCGAGCGGTCTAAGGCGCCTCGCTACGGAGCGCGCTGTTGCTCGCTGTCGGAAGTTCGAGTCCTCCCTGGGGCATGGGTGTGTGTGTGTTAGTCCTTAGGTTAGTTTAACTTATTTTAAGTAGGTTTTAAGCTACGGACCGATGACCGCGCACAAACATTTGATTTACAAACATTTGAACATTCTTGATTTCTTATGTATTGCCGGCCGCGGTGGCCGAGGAGACTGAGGCGCTTCAGTCACAGTCTGCACGGCCACTACGGTCGGGGGTTCGAATCCCCCCTCGGCATGGATGTGCCTTCTTTAGTATAAGGTGGTTCATAAGTAGTTTGTAAGTTTAGGGACTGATGACCCCGTAATTAAGTCCCATAAGCTTAACAAACATTTGAACATTTTCTTATGTATTTCACTGTAATGTTTTAAAAGGGAACGCCTTTTGCTACTGCAATGAAGGGTTTTATTTTTATACGTCACCCATACGCGTTTCGCCTTTGTGACAAGGCATCATCAGTGGGTGTCCTGAAATATTTACATATTTCTGTTTAACACGAAGGTTAGGTTTCTTACATATGTACAAAACATTTCGTTTCTGACTTAAAACAGTTCGTTGTTTGCTCTAAAATGCTACTCCACGTTAGTTTCTTTCTGACAACCAGGTCGAAAGGTTCCACTGTTTTCTAAAATGACAGCAGAACTTGACTAGAAATAATACTGACTTACGCACTCAACTGGTCTCCCACTACGATTGAAGGGAAGACAGTGGATGACAGACAGGTCCCGGCCGCAGGTGGTCGGCCGGTCCCTCACCTGTACCCTACAAAACGCCCTACGCTCTGCCGCGCTTCTACTAAGCCGGCTCTCGTTCCCATTATTTATACGCTAATGGCCCTCTGTGGTGCCTCTTAGCCTCTTCCGGACTACAGTTCGCTTGAAGAATATTACTTTTTAATAAAACTGTTTAGTTATTTCTGTATAATTTCATTTTTCCAAACAAATCGATAAAAATCCAAAAATTTCTACTCTTTCACCCTCCGTAACTCTGTAACCGTTCACTTTAGCAAGATTATGTACTGAACAATTTTTGTTCGCAATATAACGAATATTATTTTTGTATTTGGCACATTTCGCGCTAAACCGAATAGTTTTCTAAATATTTAAGAAAAACTGAAAAAAAAAACTGCTAATTTTCTAACTTCTGCCTCCCCTCCACGCAAAACCCGACGCTCAAAATGGTGTAACTTTTTACCAAACAATATGTGGGCTGTATAGAACAGTTTGGTGCTGGAGGGAAACTTTTAATTTGGATGTCTGGGTTAGGCCGTTTCTTGCGCTAATTGCACGGTAGTAGTGGTGTCCTGAGTAACAGCTCGGTCAAAACTAGTGCATCAGGAGGTGAGTGTCTGGTGCAGGGTATAAGACCGGCAGCGGGGCGCTCCTTGAAGTGCAGTGCGAGTGGCGCCAGCGCCAGCTTGCGCCAGTAATCCGCGCCGGAATTTATGCCGGCAGGGCCCTCTCGCCGCCTTTTGTTTCGTTTTTACGCGGCCTTCCTCGCTTTTTTGTCCCCTTTCGGTAGTTACCGCTCGAATTTCCAGCGAAACGCTCGTGCACAATGGAGCGGCGAGCCCGAGTTCGCCGCCCTTATATGCGCCGCAGCCGGCGGCAGCCGGGGCTGTGTGTGTGTGCATGTGTGTGTGTGTGTGTGTGTGTTTGTGTATGTGCGTGCGTGTGTGCGGATTTGTACGGTGTGCGTACACAGGGTCGGCACGGAATGAGAGGCGCTGCACGTGGTGCAAGCAGGGGTTGAGAGGGTGGGGGGTAGCGGAGGGAAATGTGCCCCATGACACACTCGGTTGTTAGATAATTCAGCCTGACGACTTGATGAGCATGTTAAGTCTCGACCCTTAAAGAATGACAAGGTGCCGGCTCCATCTTCTAATACGAACCGCGTCCAAAAAGTAAGTTCCCTTTGGTTATATAAAACTAACGGGTGTTGTTGTTGTGGTCTTCAGTCCGGAGACTGGTTTGATGCAGCTCTCCACAATACTCTATCCTGAGCAAGCCTCTTCATCTCCACATAAGAACAGCAACCTACATCGGTCTGAATCTGCTTACTGTCTCCATCTCTTGGTCTTCCTCTGCGATTTTTACCCCCCCACACTTCCCTCCAATGCTAAATTCACAATTCCTTGATGTCTAAGAATGTATCCTACCAATCTATCCCTTCTTTTAGTCGAGCTATGCCAGAAATTTCTTTTCTCCCCAATTCTGTTCAGTACCTCCTCATTAGTTACGCGATCCACCCACCTAATCTTCAGCATTCTTCTGTAGCACCATATTTCAAAAGCCTCAATCCTCTTCCTGTCCGCAATGTCTCACTCCCATACAAGGCAACACTCCATACAAATGCCTTTAGAAAGGACTTCCTTAGGCTTAAATCAATATTCGATGTTAACAAATTTCTCTTTTTCAAGAACGCTTTTCTACCCATTGCCACTTCTGCATTTTATATCCTCTGTACTGCGACAACTAAAGGGTACAGATACAGAAAAAATATTGATTGTACAAAAATCTACAACTGTTAAACTACTTTTCTGCATAGCTTCCGAAATTTTGTAGGCAATTGTCATAGCATGCCACAAGATTTTGTTTTCATACAATGTTGCCGCCTGTGTATTCAACCATGTGGTAACATGTTCTTTCAGCTCGTCATCATCGTTGAAGTGTTGTCCACCAAGTACAGATTTTAGGTGTAAGAAGAGGATTACTGTCAAAAGATTTTTTTTTCACGATAATGCCTGACCTCTCACACTGAATGTGACCAAACAATTCTTACGGAAATTTCAATGGGACCTGTTTCATCATCCTCCATACAACTCGAACATCTCTCCTAGCGACTTTCATCTCTTCTTACACCTAAAATTTGTCCATGGTGGTCAACACTTCAACGATGATAAAGAGCTGTTACCACATGGTTGAATTCACAGGCGGCAACCTTCTGTGAAGGATGCATGCAAAAACTTGTGGCACGCTATGACAAGGGCCTACAAAATTTCAGCAGTTATGTGGAAAAGTAGTTTAAGAGTTGTAGAATTTTGTGCAATAAAAATTTCTTCTGTATCTGTGTACATTTTCATATTATTACCAAACGGAACTTACTTTCTGGACGCGCCTCGTAATTTCTCATCCTTATCTTTATTCTGCTCACAATAACTGTATGTAAAATGACTTCCAGTCCATGTTGTACAACAATCAGCTAGAATATATATTCCTTCAGTAAAAAATCGTCTTGATTGCAAATTGTTTTATTCCTTATTTAATGACGCGTTTCGCCATTTAGCAGGGCATCTTCAGATTATCTGCATGACAAAATTTACACAAAATTACAAGGCGAAATTACAAAATGGGGATAATGGGACATGGGCTTATTTTGTGTTTAGAAGACAGTATAAATGGTCAACAAAGCTTACAATGCGTTCTCCGTGGTGTGACACTGAAGTTGTTTTGCGGTCTTTCTATGTTTTTGAATTTTGGATTTCCTTGTAGCCCTTCGTTGTTATCCGATCATTTGTAGGGCTAAAAGGAAATAGAAAATTCAAAAATATAGAATCATTTTATAATTACGCCTTGTAATTTTGTGTAAATTCTGTCATGCAGGTAATTGAAGACGCCCTGCTAAACGGCGATACGCGTCATTAAATAAGGAATAAAACAATTTGCAATGAAGACTTTTTTTTACATTATGAAGAAATAACGGCATGTTGTAAAAGCTTAATTTTCCTCCAGCCAGGGGAGTTCTAATTCTTTGTTAAGAATATAATCATATGCCAACATCTCTTGTTGAATATTTTATTTTAGAGGACCGGTTTCGAGAATAGTAGTTGTCATGTTCAGATCTGCAACTCTAAAATAGCACCTCAAATGGCACAGTGCTTAATGTTCAAATATAAAAGTTGCATTCATATTTTAAATGTACTGTGTTACGTACATTTAAACACGATGTGTCAATTTTAAAATTATATGCCACAGCGAATCACTTAAATAAAATAAACAGACAACACATTTTTTTCACTTTCACAAGTGAGAAGAATGCGTTGTCTGTTTAAAGAAAAAAAGAAAAAGTGACGAGCTACGGCATATGATTTTTAATTTGACCACCTTGTTTATATGTACTTCTTTTGCCTATTTCTGTGCCTAATGATCGGAATAATGTATATTTTTCAGATTTTTTTGTTACGGAAACTTGGGATGATTTCATGTGACAATATTGGGAGCACTAGTTTCCTTTACCGTAAATAAGTTCATTTTAAAACTGTTTATTACTAATTTAGACATTTTACAATACCCTAATTTCTTAATGGTATTTTCACATCACATTGTTTCCCTTTCCTTGACAGATTTTGACTGTCTCTCTGTATGTACTCTAACTTGTACATCAAGTACTAATACATGTATTATCAATGCGTTATAGCCTAACGCCTTTATTTCCTCGAAGTAATGGTAGACAAACGAACCACAGTGAATTTTGGGAAGTCTTGCGGTGTATTTAAGAATGTTTATACAAATGGTTGGCCATGGAGGAACAACTAAAGGCGATGATGCCATCTGGCATCTTTGGGCTGGAAACGGTTACATGGAACCGCAAGTTTCTCGACTTGTCAGTGCGATGTATATAGCAACTGAAACTTCCTGGCAGATTAAAATTGTGGGCCGGAACCAGGACTCGAACCTGGGACCTTTGCCTTTCGCGGGCAAGCGCACTACCGACTGTGCTATCCCGACACGACTCACCATGCCGCCTCACAACTTTACTTCCGCCAGTACCTTTCCTCCTACTTTCCAAATTTCACTTGCCTGCGAAAGGCAAAGGTCCCAGGTTTGAGTCCCGGTTCCGACACACAATTTTAATCTGCCAGGAAGTTTTATATCAGCTCACACTCCGCTGCAGAGTGAAAGTTTCAGTCTATATAGCAACAGTATACCAGCATTTTTATGACAGGAGAACTGTAATAAAGAGAATAATAATAATAATTTACTTTTATTTTTGAAAAAATATGGGTTAATTCATCCGGCGCTTACATGAAAACCTATGCGAGACAGACCATTTAGCAATCTCATATGGCGAAAAGCTGAATACGCACACAAATGCTTGAGAATTAACGACAGAACAGTTCCAAGCTCTGTAATGTCTTGGCAGCTAAAGCCTATTGCAACTGCCCGACTGGCTCCTGAAGTTACTCTCTGTTGTCGCCTCTCTGGGATTCCTCTGCGACGAATAGTGACGGCGGCCTAAGTGAGTTCGTTTGTAAACTGCCTAAGAGAAATGTTTCTCCAGTCGCAGAAAGAAGCGCGAAACTCATAAAAGGGCCAGCCGTTAGAATTTACTGGCTGTTGGGGGGGGGGGGGGAGGGGGAGAAAGTTGTACAAAAGGAGCAGACTGGCGTGACGTTAGGAGCGCGCCTGCACAGAGGAGAGCCAGATATTGCCACTGCGTGGCTACAGCCGCCTCCCCCGTCCCTCTGGGCTTCCCGTCTGCGGCGGTCTTGGCGATGCAGATGGCAATTTCTCGCCGGTCGGCATTCTTTCATAAATGGCGGAGCCCGCGAGTAATATCCGACTTTGGCAAACACGCGGCGGTGGCCGGCCTTTGATCTGCGCCGACAATGGCACTGCGTGGGAGTAGGCGTGGTCGCAAGTGGGACACGTGCCGCAGAGGCCGGGGTCTGTGCTCCGCCATGGTGCCCAGGTGGCACCGCCAGCGCGGCTTCGCTATCCCTCCTACCTTTCATGTCTTTCACTCCCGTATCGCCGCTTCCTTTATTAACCTTCCGACTGGACGCGACGAATATTTCCCTGTGCCCGAGTGAAAATTGCAAATTCCAGTACGAGATAGCACTGGTGACGCTGCCGATAATAGCCGGCCGCGGTGGCCGAGGGGACTGAGGCGCTTAAGTCACAGTCTTCACGGCCACTACGGTCGGCGGTTCGAATCCCGCCGGCCGCGGTGGCCGAGGTGACTGAGGCGCTTCAGTCACGGTCAGCACGGCCACTACGGTCGGGGGTTCGAATCCCCCCCTCGGGCATGGATATTTGTGCCGTCCTAGTTCGTAAGTAGTTCATAAGTAGTTTGTAAGTTTAGGGACTGATGACCCCGTAGTTAAGTCCCATAAGACTTACAAACATTTGATTTTTACTACCGATAATAGTGCTGCTGAAGCACAACTGCTAAGTACGGCTTTCCGAATTGTAGCTACAAACAGCTACGTTCGGAAGCCGACAGGCCTCCTTGGCCGCGGTATCGGCCAACTCGTTTCCACTGATACCACATGGCCAGGTACCCAGCAGAAGGCGAGTGTTAATGAGCGACGAGTGTATCTTCAGGCGTGCCCCAGGGGAGTGTGATAGGACCGCTATTATTTTCTATCTATATAAATGATCTGATGGACAGAGTAAGTTGTAATTTCCAGCTGTTTGCTGATGATACTGTGGTGTATCGGAGGGTGTCGTCTTTAACTGACTGTAATAGCATACAGGATTTCTAGTTCGTGCGAAGAATGGCAGCTAGCTCTAAATGTAGAAAAATGTAAGGTGATGCTCATGATTAAAAAAACAATCCCATAATGTTCGAATACAGTATTAGTAGTGAGCTTCTTGATGCAGTCGCGTCGTTCAAACATCTAGGCGTAATACTACAGAGCGATATGAAATGGAACGAACATGTAAGGACAGTTGTGAGTAAGGCGGACAGCCGACTTCGGTTTATTGGGAGAATTTTGGGAAGATGTACTTCACCTGTAAAAGAGACCGCGCATAAAACGCTTGTACGACCACGTCTTGAGTGTTTGGGACCCGCAGCAGATCAGTTTAAAGAAAGACGTAGAAGCAGTTCAGAGGCGAGCAGCTAGGTTTGTTACTGGTAGGTTCGGCCAATGCGCGAGTGTCACGGAAATGCTCCGGCAACTCAATTGGGGATCGCTGGAGGAAAGACGACGTTCCTTTCGTGAATTGCTGTTGAGGAAATTTAGAGGGCCGGAATTTGAAGCTGAGTGTAGTACGATCTTGCTGCCGCCTACTTACATTTCGCGTAAAGATTACAAAGGTAAGATAAGAGAAATTAGGGCTCGTACGGAGGCATATAGACATTCTTTTTTCCCTCATTCCATTTGGGAGTGGAATAGGAAAGGAAATGCCTAGTAGTGGCACAATGTACCCTCCGCCACGCACCTTACGGTGAACTGCGGAGTATGTATGTAGATGTACATGTATAACGGTCGGCCGAAAATTAGTTTCGGGAACGGTCGGGCTGGGTCTGTGGGACCTAATAATAATCGTCGTTGCTGCTGGTTTCATGCAGCTCTCCACGCTACACTCTCCTGTGCAAGTCTCTTCATCTGAGAATACGTTCGGTAACCTACATCCTTTTGAATCTGCTTACTGTATTCATCCCTCGGTCTCCCTCTACAATTTTTACTCCACACATTTCCTTCTGATGCTAACTTGACCTTTCCTTGATGTCTCAGAATGTGTCCCACCAACCTATATCTTCTCTTAGGATACGCAAGAAACTCATTTTCTCCCCAATTCTGTTCAGCACCTCCTCATTAGTTACGTGATCTACCCATCTAATCTTCATCATTCGTCTATAGCACCACATTTCCAAAGCTTCTGTGATCTTTTTTTTTTTTTTTTTTTTTTTTTTTTTGAGTTCCATATCGCCCACGCTTCACTCCCATACAAAGCTACGCTCCAGACAAATGCTTTCAGTAACTACGACGTAACACTTAAACTAATATTCCATTTCCAGAAATTCCGCATCTTCAAAAACGCTTTTCTTCCCATAGCCATTCTACATTTCGTATCTTTTTCACTTCGGCTATCAGAAGTTATCTTGCTACGTAGATAACAAAACTCAACTACTACTTTTATTGTCTCATTATCTAATCTGACTCCTTCAGCATCGTCTGATATTATGACACTACATTCCATTACCTTTGTATTACTCTTGATAATGTTCATCTTATACCATCCTTTCCACATACTGTCAATTCCGTTTAATTGCTCTTCCAGCTACTTTGCTGTCTCTGACAGTATTACTATGTCGTCAGAAAACCGCAAGGTTCTTATTCCCTCCCTCTGGACTTTAATTCCCTATGCAAATTTCCCCCTCCATTCTTTCACAGCTTGCTCAATGTACAGGTTGAACAACATTGGGGGAAGGCTACAACCCTGTCTTACTCTCAACCATTGCGACCCTTTCATCCCCTTCGATAGTAATAATTGCTGACTAGCTTTTGTACAAGCTGAATATAACTCTTCGTTTCCTATATTTTACCCCTGCTACCTAATAATTAAAACACTTACAATAAATGTCAAACAGTTTATTTACATCAAATGACGAGTTTGTAATTTGCTTAGGTCCTACTAAATGCTGTAGGGACATTATTTCAAGTTCTTGAATTTCACAATAAATACTGTAAAAAACGTAGGAAACGTACTTCTTTGTAGTAATAAATAAACGTACACTAGTAATACAAATACATTGGATTGAAATAAAAATATAAATAAGAATAATGTGTAGAACTGAGATGGAGGCGAGTTGAATTTTTCGAAGATTGGTTTAAACACCACAGTGCTTTACTAGGCATGGTCCTGTTTGGAGGTGGTATGCCGTTGCCTTCCTCCGACCTTTGAACTGACTTACCCAGCCAGTTATAGGGGGACCTACAGTTTAACGTGGATGCGAAAGACGATTAATCTAAATTGTGAATATAATGAATGGTTTGTGTGATAACGTCCTCTGAAATCATCAACTGCCGTATATCATCTATGCCAGTGCCAAGCAAAACCATATCTAGCAAAATTTGCAAAAGTACATAGTTCTGCTGTCCTTGCCCTTATAGCATCTTCCCCTTCATTCCCACTTATTTCACTGTTGCTGTCATGATCACTGTTTATTTCGAAGTCTGGGTCCGCGTCAGAATCGTCAATTTCACTCTCATTATCGTATAAAATTTTGTAAATTTCACAGCCGCGGTGGAGTAGCCGAGCAGTCTGAAGCGCCTCACTGTGGAGCGCGCGGTTTCTCGCCGTCAGAGGTTCGAGTCTTCCCTGGGGCATGGGTGTTTGTGTTGTCCTTAGGTTAGTTTACCTAGGTTTAAGTAGTTTGTAAGCTACGGACTGATGATCATGCAGCTGGGTCCGATAGATTTACAAACATTTGTAAATTTCACGATATAAGACTTCATCTTGCCATTTTATATTGTACACAATTGACAATGCTAATATGGTGTTAGATCATCATAAATAGTAACTAAAAACTGCATGAAACACGAAATAAAAATCGGCTCGCACTGGTAGAAATTACTAACGTAAACGGTCGGGCTGGGTGCGCTTTTTGAAGAACCGTCAAACAGTGACTAAACAATGAGAAACCTCATTCATTATGTGAATGCTTTGTCTCGGATGTTTCAGGAAGCTAGCAGAGCACTTTAGTCAAAATAGTGGCTATAAGCACACAAATTCAGTGAAATAGAAACTAGTGGGTTGCTCAGTCCCAGCCTGACCGTTCTAGGGTTAAATCAGTGTTTTTCAACCTTTTCGAATATACGACCCACTTGCAAGTAAAACTTTCTGGCGAACCGCTTGCTCACGAAACGTTAGGGAACTATGTTATCTCAAAGGAACAGCTACTGCTTTCTTTTAAACTGTTGGACGAAGTTATCTTTGTGTATTTTTTTCGAAACAGATCACATTATCCTATTTTTACAAGATTTACGACAGAAAAATATATTACTTTTAATCAATATTTCGCACTTCAGGGAAGACTCAGACGCGGATGATGCACAGGTCGCACTGCATAGACCAGTGTTTTTCAATCCAGCGACAAGTCCAGCTTGTGGGGTCGCCGTCACAGGAAGAAGTACTAGCACCATAAAGTAACCACGGATTCAGTAACAGAAAGCGTATGCCCAAGTCAAATTTATTTTATGTTTAGGTTACGGAGTTCCTTGTGTAACATTAATTATCAACTGATCACAGATTGTTTTGTAATACAATGTGTTTATAACGAATATGCGCAAAGACTGAGACACTATAAGGCTGGACACTCAAGACCTCCTGAATGTTTTCTATGAGTTTCCATTTTGTATGGAAAAATTCAGGCAAATTCGACACCGAGGCCCTCTGAATGCTATTGTGCTTCGTGGTGTTCGAAATCGTCACTGCCGCGGTGGAGTAGCCGAGCGGTCTAAAGCGTCTCGCTGCGGAGCGCGCGGTTGCTCGCCATGGAGGTTCGAGTCCTCCCTGGGGCATGTGTGTGTGTGTGTGTGTGTGTGTGTGTGTGTGTGTGTGTGTGTGTTTGTCCTTAGGTTAGTTTACCTAGGTTTAAGTAGTTTGTAAGCCACGGACTGATGACCACGCAGTTTGGCCCGATAGGTCTACAAACATTTGAACATTTGAAATCGTCACTTTCTCTTCACGCTCGCTGTCTTGACACGGCATGCGTTTGAGTAAAAGAAATCCGCTTCGCACATCAGCCGGCGACATCTAGTATGCAGCACACACCGGAAGGATCGACTGGGGTGACGTCCACGCGTTTACGAGAAGAAAAACGAAATGCAGGTACACAGAAATGCGGATACTGGTATCCATCCGCCATGTTGAGTGTAATGCCTCACTGCTTTGAAACGTGTGACATATTCACACTAACAATTTGTCACCAAGAAATACGCACCACGCATGTTTACCTGCATTTCGTGTATCTCGACTTAAAACTCATTCCTTGTACTTTATGTGAATCACAAGGAACTATCTGAAAACCCGGCGTTGCCCGGATATTTATTTATTTATTCCAGTCTTCAGTTAGTATTTCTCCTATTTCTTTTCTCTCTGTCCATCTCCTCTTTTCTAGAAACATGTTATTTTTATGGGAGTAGATACAAGAAATACGGCTGTCTTGCATAATGTACAAAATTGTAAATGCAGTATCCGAACAAAGAACGGGAATATAAAATGCAAGTCTCACTGGAAACTAAGTTAACTTAAAAGGTAGTGCTGTCGGAAATAATGAATAGTCGTTGGATGTACACCGTTTCATTCTCTTCCTTTCCTTTCGCCTCTAGCCGTATGCGCTTCAGGATTCAAAGTTGGTTCAAAGTTGTAAACAGCACGTCAGCTTTCAGGAATTACCTTAAGCTGACTGGAATACACGAGTGTCTTACCGGTAGTAATAAATACGTAAATTTATTAAAACGTGCTGCATGATGTGACAGGTTTTTACCCATCGCAGAATATATGATATGGTGTTTATTGAACTATATGTTGCACAGTTGGATTATTTTGTAAGTAGGCCTACATATTTATTTGCATAAGTGCTGCATATCGGTAAAATCTGATGCAATACAGTTAGTAGTAAAGAAGTAATAGACCAAAACCTGATGTGTTATGGCACGGTTTCTATTAACGTTACTGTCTATGTCCTCATATTTCTTGAATTACGTGTCGTTCTATAATAAAATTTCGAAAATACACTAAGCTGTATGTGTGTATACTGTCTGTAAATTTTCCTGAGAATACAATTTGTAGTGTAGAAATTATAAATTGTAATGCCATACCGAATGCCGTATTTTTATTCCATCTACAGCGGAAAAGTGGTACGCGAGAAACATTTTTCCTTTCATCATTTTGCTGTGGTTGTCAGTGAGAAAAAGTTTAATAAAGGTTTGAAATTATGTTTAAATTTTCTTGCAAGTCGCTTAGAATTGTGATTCTCATATAGTGTATAAAACCACGAGGCATTATGTGGCAATTACTTGCAACTCCTATAAAAAAAATATGTTCAAATATTTGTAAATCTAAGGGCCTTAATTACGTTGGTCATTACTCCCTAAACTTACAAACTACATACACTAACTTAAAGTTACTGACGCTAAGGACAACAGAAAAACACATGCCCAATGGAGGACTTGCACCCCTGACGGCAAAACGCCAGCGCGCACCACAGCTGGGTGCCTTAGTGCGCACGGCTATTGTACCGCGGCAAGTTCTACTATCGTTAATGGCTTTATAACTCCTGAATCATGTGCCGTATGTGGCTCCTAACCTTACAGCAATTGTTACCTCTTTGTAAAGAATATGTGTACCAAATTTGGTTGAAATCGATCCAGTGGTTTAGGAGGAAATGCGCAAAATTGTCGTGTGCGCATCTCATTGTTTATGACTGAATATCTCAGAAACTATATGTAATACGTGATCCATACGCTTACAGCGTCCGTCCTCTTGGTTTGAAAGTCAAGTGTGCAAAATTTCATAAGAATTGGAACAAAACTGTAGACGTGTATGCAACACGTATGCACAAAGACACGAACGGATTTCGAACGAAATACGTTTCTATATTCTAGCACGCAAAACCAACAACTGTTACTAATTGAGGCCCAGTAGGAGAGCTACCGGAAGATCGGTGTCGTAATCCGAAATCGGCAACGGTTGATTCAGATTTAACTTTTATACTCTAAACTTGTGAATGGTTGCTGTTTTAAACTATAAAACTTGTAACTGTACTATAACTCCATGGTGTCAACGTTTCACGTGACAGCAATAAACGCCAGCATTTAGCGCTTGACCATGTTTCCGTAACATCTCATTTGATCTCTTCTGAGAATGGGTTTGATGTACGAGGTTAACTGTAAAATGTGCTTAAACTAATATGAACAGCTCCACTTTTGTCTTGTTTACACAGATTTATGATACACCTTATGTTGTATACAACAGGGACTTAAAAAAAAGTATTTGACAAAAGAGTTATTGGTTGCAATGCGCGCCCAGTCGATGAATTCAGTTCATTTATCAGCCCTCCCGGTTCTGCCGCCTGCAAGCTGAACAATACGGTCTCGTCTCTATGATTAATTGACGCTCGTAGCCGTTAAGTGCAAACAGACAAATGGAAACACGGTTATAAAGTCAGCTAAGAGTTGAGCCTGCGACGATACGTTAGACTTCTATGCAGTATTTTTATTTGTTCGTTTATATTTTTGTTCATTTCAATACGATTTACGTTTTATGGCGGAGTATCGTCGTGTATTGAGTATTACGGCGTATCGCCCACACTGGTGCAGTCGGTTATTGTTATTTGATGAACGTATCGTGACCTTTGTGCTGGCTCTTTGTTCTCTAACACATCGATCCACATTCTCTCAGTTGTTTAACTTCGTAATAACGACTTCATTAGGTAGATGACAAAGCACAATCTGTGATCATGCAACCGTGTGTTGTCCTCTACAAAAGAACTTTGCTTAACCGGGCACGTGGCTGATTAATATTTTACTTTATTCTTAGGTTTGCCAAACACACACGCGCGAGCATGTTGATTTACACAACGGTTTCCAGTATGTTTTCCATATGTCAGGGAAATAATATTTCAGGCACACATAGACTCGTACTTCATGTTTATTTTTTATTTATCTATTTATTTATTATTGAAGTGCATGGCAGAGGGTTCATCGATCCATTTTTACCGGGTGACCAAAAAGTCAGTTTAAATTTGAAAATTAAATAAATTACGGAATAATGTACGTAGAGAGGTAGAAACTGACACATATGCTTGGAATGAGATGGGGTTTAATTAGAAAAAAAAAGTTCTAAAAATATCCGACAGATGGGGTTTCATCTGATCACAAAGCAATAATTAGCAAAACAAATTGAGACAAAGCAAAGATAATGTTCTTTACAGGAAATGCTCAATATGTTCACCATCACTCCTCAACAATAACTGTAGTTGAGGAATAATGTCGTGAACAGCACTGTAAAGCGTGTCCGGAGTTATTGTGAGGCATTGGCGTCGGATGTTGTCTTTCAGCATCCCTAGAGATGTCGGTCGACCACGATACACTTAAGACTTCAGGTTGCGCCAACGCAAATAATCGCACGGACTGAGGCCTGGGGACCTGGGAGGCCAAGCATGACGAAAGTGGCGGCTGAGGACACGATCATCACCAAACGACGCGCGCAAGAGATCTTTCACGCGTGTAGTAATACTTCAATACTTTTTTTCTGTTCTAATAAAACCCCATGTCATTCCAAGCATGTGTGTCAATTTTTACCTCTCTATCTATGTTATTCCATGATTTATTAAGTTTTCAAATTTATACTGACTTTTTGATCACCTGGTATAATATTTCTGTATAGTTCCATTCTCTAATAGCTCGCGCAAAAAAAGAAACACTCAAACGTTTCTGTTTTCAATCTGATTTATCTTATTTTATTTTCATGACCATGTCTTCCTATGTAGGTGGGTTCTAAAAAATATGTTTGCGTTCGGAAGAGAAAGTTGGTGAAAGAAATTTCGCAAATAGATCTCATCCCAACAAATAACACCTTTCTTATAATGGTTTCCACCCCAACTCGTGCATCATTTCTGTGACACACTCTCCCCTGAATATCGCGATAATACAAAACGAGCTGCCCTTCTCTGAACTTTCTCTGTGGATCCCACAATGCGCAACGATAATCCAAAATAAGATGCAGAAGTTTAATGTAGACAGTTTCTTTAATAGAACTGTTGCATCTTCTAAGTGTTCTGTCAATAAAACGTAGTCTTTGGTTCGCGTTCTCTACAGTATTTTCTGTGTGTTCTTTCCAATTTCAGTTGTTCGTACCGGTTACTCCTAGATATTTAGTTCTATTGACGGCCTGTAGATTTGACTATCATCGTGTAGCTGAAGTTTAACGAATTTATTTTAGTAGTCATATTGATGACCTCCACTACTCATTATCAAGAGTCAATTGGCAATTTTTGCACCGTGGAGATATATAAATCATTTTGCAGTTGCTTTTGATCTTCTGGTGACTTTATTAACCGTTAAATGACAGCATTATTCTCGAACAAGTGTCGTATACTAACCAGAAAAGACAATAAGACATGACTAGGCTACACAAGGTGAGGCACTTACAACTGTTTTTAAGAATATTTTGAAAAATACAAATGGAATAAAAAATAAGTTGCAATAAAAGATGTTCACATCTAAGACGTACATCAATTAACTTGAAGCTTGATTCCCCTGGAACAGCCTCTGAGGCAATCCCTATTTTTACTGCTACCCCACCGCGGCTATCGCCTCATGCAGATATGTTATCTAAATGATATTGCAGTTGCTTTTTATCCTATAGTGATTTTACTAGATGATAAACGACAGCATCGCCCGTGGACAGCTTAAGAGGATTGCTCAGATTGTCTCGTAACTAGTTTATGAAGAAGAGGAACAGTAATGGACCTATAACACTTCCGCCTGATACCACTTCTGTTTTACTTCAGTATGCGCACTAAAACATCATTTAAAAAATAATTTTAATCGGAGTACAGAGTCACTGAGGTGAACAGTAGTTCTCCCGACGGCGAGAACTGCATGATTTATGTGGGGGAATGACTCGACTGATTGTCCATAGCCGCGGTGGAGTAGCCGAGCGGTCTAAGGCGCGCGTGGTTGCTCGCCGTCGGAGGTTCGAGTCCTCCCTGGAGCATGGGTGTGTGTGTGTGTGTTGTCCTTATCGTGGTGTCGCACAAGTCTAAAGTGCGCGCCACCTACTTTCGCCGCGCGCCGCCATGCACGCACGGCGCGGCGTTCCCTCTGCTACAACTCCACTCATGGCCACCACTGAACGACATCGTTCACTTGGGATTGATAGGAACCAGTTAACACTTCGGAATCAGATAGGCACCAGTGAAGACTTGGCTATCGGATAGGCACTAGGCAGGCCTCTAGCTCAACTATGTATCAGCATTCTGCAGTACTGAGCTATGTAAAAGTTAAGTATTGTATAAATTCTGTTCAATATATATCTCGTTCTAATTTACTCTAGTGTTTCTAGTTTCTGCTGTCCCACTGGCTGGTCACCTCCTACCAGCACAAGCGTGCATCCTTTATTCCTGTGTCGGTCTTTCTACTCGGCCACCGACACCTACGACGGAAACGAGACACAAAGGCGGCGACGAGGCTGGGACACAAAACTTAGTTTATCTTAGTTTCAGTAGTTTGTAAGCTAAGGACTGATGGCTACGCAGTTTGGTCCGATAGATTTACAAACATTAGATTTTTTTTGTCGCCCATACGCTGGGAGTGCGCATCTTTAACGCCGCTGTCGCAAGGTAATACGGGTACAGAATTCTGGCTGCCAGTGTGACAACAGTGCAAGAAAAAAAGACACCCCATTGTGAGGAACCTGAGTGATTAATTGTGGAAGGCCGTGTTGAATGAAACTCATTTCTGTTAGACGGCTTTTAATCTAATTGCGTGTTATGGAACATAAGCCGAAAATTTGCGACTGGATATGGTACTTCCTGTCAGATACGACACAGTTCATAGTAATTGATGGTAAAGCATCGACTAAAACAGAGGTGATATCGGGCTTTCCACATGGTAGTGTGATTAATCCTCTGCTGTTCCTTATTTAAATAAACGATTTGGTAGAAAATCTAAGTAGCTCTCTTAGGTTGTTGGCAGATAACGCCGTCATTTACCGTCTAGTAAAATCATCTGAAGATCAAAACCAACTGCACAACGATCTAAATAAGATATCACTATGAGGTAAAAATTGGCAATTGACTATAAATAATGCGTAGTGTGAAGTCGTCCACATGAGTATGAAAAGAAATCCGTTAAACTTTGTTTACAAGTTAAATCAATCAAATGTGAAGGCCGTAAACACCACAAAATACCTAAGAATTACAATTACTTCAGACTTAAATTGGAAAGAACACGTAGAGAATGTCGTGGGAATGGCGAACCAGAGACTGCGTTTTATTGGCAGAACCCTTAAAAGATGTAACAGAACTACAAAAGAAACTGAATACAGTACGCTCGTTCGTCCATTTTTGGAGTTTTGCTGCCCAGTGTGGGATCCTTATCAGTTGGGTTTGACGGAGATCATCGAAAGAGTCCAGAGAAGGGCACCTGGTTTCGTATTGTCACGATACAGGGCAGACAGCGTCACGGAAATGATACAGGATCTGGGATGGGAGTCATTACAACGCCGCTTATCGCTGCCGCGTGGGCTAACTTACGAAACTCCAAGCGCCCACATTCTCCTCCGAATGCGAAAATATATTGTTGATTCCCACTTACATAGGTAAAAATGATCATCAGAATAAAATACGAGAAATCAGAGCTCGAACGGAGAGATTCAGGTGTTCTTTCTTCCCGCGCGCTATTCGAGAATGGAATGGGAGATAAATAGTATAACGTTGATGCCAGGCACTTAAATGTGATTTGCAGAGTATCCCATGTAGAGGTAGATATAGATGTCGATGCGTATGGAGTATCGGAGTAAGAGGACTGGTCTGATTGTCTTCTAACTCCTTTATGAAGATAAGGAACAGTAGGGGACCTGTAACACTTTCCTGGGGAACGCAGATATCACTTCTGCTTACTTCATTCTGCCCGCTAAAATGTCATTTACAAAGTAATTTTAATCGAAGTACGGTGTCACTGAGGTGAACTGTAGTTCCCACCACGGCGAGAACTGCATGATTTATGTGGGGGTACGATTCGACTGATCGTCCATTCGCTAGGAGAGCTCATCTTGTTCGCCGCTGTCGCAAAGTAAGACGGGTACAGAATTTTGGGTGTCAGTGTGACAACAGCTCAAAAAAACACACCCCATTGTGATGAACTAAGTGATTAATTACGGAAGGCCGTCTTGTGTCGCTCGTAACTCATTTCCGCCAGACGTCAGGTGCGTACGGAGTATCGCGTGGCTGCGTGCAGTGACGTCACGTCGGATCCTTAGCTTGCGGAGTGAACCGGAATTTATGAGGCGGTGACGGCCAATGAATGGGCTCCTCACGGCTCAGGCTCAGGTGTCGCGCCCTTTGTGTCCTGCCGCCGCTCACAACACCCACACCACGACCGCCCACACCTGGGGGGGGGGGGGCTGCCGTCAGGCGAGCTGCGTCCCAGGGCAACGGCCTGGGGACAATCAAGAGGCGCTACCGGAGCTCGCGGGAGGAACACCCTGACACTTCGTTAACCCGTAACTGCTGATTTTGAGTCTCACAAGGAAAATACTTGGACTCGAACAAACACATATACATCAAAATCGTATAAGAGATAATGTAAAAATCCCTTATTGCACTAGAGATACTCCCGCAACTGCAAAACTCTGCCGGCCGCGGTGGCCGAGGGGACTGAGGTGTTCCCCCTCGGGCTTGGATATTTGTGCCGTCCTTAGGATAAGCTAGTTCATAAGTATTTTGTAAGTTTAGGGACTGATGACCCCGTAGTTCCCATAAGCTGTACAAACATTTGAACATTTTTTTTTGCAAAACTCTGCAGTCGTCCGTTAGAGGCCTTTGCGTGTGCCATGCCGCATTGCACTTCAACCTGTCGGTTCGTCAGTAGGGACGGTGCAGTGTGCCTCCAAAGTTGCGTTTTGTGATGTTATTTGTGTGGTGAAGCGTCAGATGGGGCGGCGATCGGTAATCAATCCTGATAATGTATTGCGATTAGTTGAGATGAAGTTAAAAAGAACCCTTCTTCGTAAAGATGGTATTAGTGTAGAAGATGAATCATTCGCATGCTTTCTCGTATCTGTTATGGTACAGAAATATGAGCATAAGTTAGATCCTGTTGTAACACTAACACATAATGATGATAATAGGGATGATAATGACGAACAACTCAATGCAAGCGGTAGTGCTACGGTAAGTGCGGGAAGAGGCGATTGAAGCAGTGGCAGTGAATACCAACAGTCTTCCGAGAGCCGCGGTGGAGCAGCCGAGCGGTCTAAAGCGCCTCGCTGAGGAGCACGCGGTTGCTCGCCGTGGAGGTTCGAGTCCTCCCTGGGGCATGGGTGTGTGCGTTTGTCCGTAGGTTAATTTACCTAGGTTTAAGTAGTTTGTAAGCTACGGACTGATGACCACGCAGTTTGGCCCGATAGATTTACAAACATTTGAACATTTGTCTTCCGAGAAGAAGGTTAAAGTTGCAACTATCATCACGGCTTTTGATGACAATATGCTAAAGAACGTGTACGATGATTATTACATGAGTTATAGTTAAGATATCTGCATTACGTATGGCGTCTACAATTACATCTACAGTGCTATCTAAAACCTGGTTGCAGAGCTTTTCAGTAAATCGACACCCACCAGTACATTGAGGTGTACGTAGAGATTCTGTAACCAAACGTTCATACAGATATGTTTGTTCGAGCCCATGTACTTTCCTTGTCAGATACCAACCGGTACTCAACAGAGCGTTTTTTTTTTTTTTTTTTTTTTTTTTTTTTTTTTTTTTTTTTTTTTTTTTTTTTTTGCTGGATTCTTTTAATCCAACATTACGGGTTGCGGAACTTTTTTAGAACATTCTCGTATTCCATTTTATAGGTAATATGGCATCTGGCAAGTTTCCCATAACAACTAATAACACTGGGCACAGTTCTCACCCACGCAAATTTCATGTTGGACTCCAGTTTTAATATTTTCAGTAGTGATGCAATATTTAAATATACAGGGTGTACCGTTTATACGCTCATGACTATTCAAATAGATGCACCACGAAGATGACGTGCTACAGACGCGAAATTTAACCGACAGGAAGAAGATGCTTTGATATGTAAATGATTAGCTTTTCAGAGCATTCACACCAGGTTGGCGCCGGTGGAGACACATACAACGTGTTGACATGAGGAAAGTTTCCAACCGATTTCTCATACACAAACAGCAGTTGACCGGCGTTGACTAGTGAAACTTTGTTGTGATGCCTCGTGTAAGGAGGAGAAATGCGTACCATCTCGTTTCCGACTTTGGTAAAGGTCGGATCGTAGCCTATCGCGATTGCGGTTTATCGTATCGCTACACTGCTGCTCGCGTTGGTCGCGATCCAATGACTGTTAGCAAAATGGAATCGGTGGGTTCAGGAGGGCAATACGGAACGCCGTGCTTGTTCCCAACGGCCTCGTATCACTAGCAGTCGAGATGACAGGCATCTTATGCACATGGCTGTAAGGAATCGTGCAGCCACGTCTCGATGCCAGAGTCAACAGATCGAAACGTTTGCAGGACAACAACCATCTCCACGACGTTTTCAGCAGCATGGACTATCAGCTCAGAGACCATGGCTGCGGTTACCCTTGACGCTGAATCACAGGCAGGAGATCCTGCGATGGTGTACGCAACGACGAACGTGGGTGCACGAATGGCAAAACGTCATTTGTTCGGATGAATCCATGCTATGTTCATAGCATAATGATGGTCGCATCCGAGTTTGGTGCCATCGCAGTGAACGCACATTGGAAGTGTGTATTCGTCATCGCCGTATTGTCGTATCACCCGGCGTGATGGTATGGGGTGCCATTGGTTACACGTCTCGGTCACCTCTTGTTTGCATCGACGGCACTTTGAACAGTGGCCGTTACATTTCAGATGTGTTACGACCCGTGGCTATACTCTTCATTCAATCCCAGCGAAAACTTACATTTCAGCAGGATAATGCACGACCGCATGTTGCAGGTCCTGTACGGGCTTTCTGGATACAGGAAATGTTCGACTGTTGCCCTAGCCAGCACATTCTCCAGATGTCTCACCAATTGAAAACATCTGATCAATGGTGGCCGAGCAACTGGCTCGTCACAATATGCCAGTCACTGCGCTTGATGGACTGTGGTATCGTGTTGAAGCTGCGTGTTGAAGCTACCTGTACACGCCATGCAAGCTCTGTTTGACTCAATGCCCAGGTGTATCAAGGCCGTTATTATGGCCAGAGATGATTGTTCTGGGTACTGATTACTCAGGATCTATGCACCCAAATTGCGTGAAAATGTAATCACTTGTCAGTTCTAGTATAATGTATTTGTCCAATGAATACCCGTTCATCATCTGTATTTCTTCTGGATGTAGCAATTTTAATTGCCAGTAGTGTAGTATGAACAACAGTGGTGACAAGTCAGCTTTGTCGTGCCCCAGAAATCACCATGAACCATGAACTCAGTTTACTGTCAAGTCTAACTGCTGTCTGAAAATATATGTGAAGACCTTTAATTACCTCCAGAAGAAAGGAAAAGTCAGGAAAATTCCGATTAACCTACGGACGCGTTCATATTCAAATAATTAACTTGCATGGACCTTTAAGCCAGTATACCCTTATTTTTTCTCTTCATGTATCGACGTCTGTCCTACCAGACATGCGCAGCAATTATTAATTACAAAGATACCAGATTGTTTCTAGAGGAGAAAATATCCAGGCAGTACGAATTGGTGCCGCATCTTCCTGTTAATAAAGCACTGCGCCTTTTCCGTCAGTATCGTTCAAACAGTGAATCGACAGAGGCTGAATGAAACTGATTAATATTTTAGTTTCGAAAAGTTTGTTATTGTGTGCTGTAATACTGATACTAGATTTCGGCGCCCCCTGGTCGACCGTCCGCGTCGCCCCACCCTGAAGCCGTTGTATTTTTCCTGAGCTTTTGCAGTAGTTTTTTATGAGACACCGAATACTGTGCAAACACGTCAGTGAGGTAAGAAGACGAACGGATTGAGTTTCCCTGTCCAAGAATTGGTGTGAGGCAGGCGACGGCAACGCCGGAGGCGGAAGTCGGTGGCGTGGAAGCGGCGAGCCGACCGTCCGTCAGCGCTGTGGGCCAGATAAGGCGAGTTACGGTAGGCCAGAATTAAGTCCGCAGCCGCCAGATAGCAGCACAGAGAGTTATGTGTTTGGCTCCGGGTAGTCGCCGTGCCAGAGGAGGAGGTCTCTGTAATGCCGGGATACACTGACGTGTACACTGCTGAAAGGTGCATATAAGATGAACATTAACAAGAGCAAAACTAGGGTAATGGAGTGCAGTGTAAGGAAATCAGCTGATGCTGAAGGAATTAGATTGGGAAACGAAGCAATAAAGGAGGTAGATTAGTTTTGTTATTTGGGCAGTAAAATAACAAATGATTGTCGCAGTACAGAGGATATAAAATGCAGAATGGCAATGGGTAGAAAAGCGTTCTTGAAAAAGAGAAATTTGTTAACATCGAATATTGATTTAAGCCTAAGGAAGTCCTTTCTGAAGGCATTTGTATGGAGTGTTGCCTTGTATCGGAGTGAGACATGGACGATAAACAGTGCGGACAGGAAGAGGATTGAGGCTTTTGAAATATGGTGCTACAGAAGAATGCTGAAGATTAGGTGGGTGGATCGCGTAACTAATGAGGAGGTACTGAACAGAATTGGGGAGAAAAGGAATTTTTGGCATACCTTGAGTAAAAGAAGGGATAGATTGGTAGGACACATTCTTAGAGATCAAGGAATTGTGAATTTAGCATTGGAGGGAAGTGTGTGGGGAAAAAAATCGCAGAGGAAGACCAAGAGATGCATACAGTAAGCAGATGCAGACAGATGTAGGTTGCCGTTCTTATGTGGAGATGAAGAGGCTTCCTCAGGATAGGGTATTGTGGAGAGCTGCATCGAACCAGTCTCCGGACTGAAGACCACAACAACAACAACAACACTGACATGGCAGAAGGCGAGGCATAGCCATTTACACACGCACACGCGTACACAAGGGTCATTACATGTCAACTCACCTGGCACTGCCAGATCGGTGGCAACGAACATGCCGACAGATCAGCCAGGATGGGGGCAGAGAATCCATTTATTGGACCGGAACCTGTCCTGACAATCACCAAGGCAATGGTGAAATTGGAGCTACGTAACTGGCTCAGAAGACAGCACGTAGAATATTGGACCAAAGTCTATCAACAAAAACATGGCAAGGTAATGATGCCAAAGCCATGTTTTAAAAGAAGCTCAGCAATCCTGGGCATGAACAGGAGAGAGATTAGACTCATGGTTGGGTTGCTGACAGGCCATGGGAATTTCAAAAAAACACCTACGTATAATAGGAATAACAGAAGAGGACCCTAAATGTAGGATCTGTGATGACGGTAATGAAACTGCATCACATCTAATCTTCGAATGCATTGCATTGGAGAATAAAAGGCACAGAATATTTGGGACAACCAGACCCGAAGAAATTGTGTCTAATAAAGAACTGGTAAAGGGACACCTTGCACTGTTCAAGGGCATTGGTTGGCTTTACTAGATATACAGGGAGCGATACCGCACAATAAACTTAGTTTCGGAGCGGGCAGTGGCGGGTTGGACCAAAACTGTTTTGGCTTCCCTGGAAAAATCAATCAATCACTGCCAGATCGACCATCGCGGATTTTCTTAAAATTTTATGTGAACATTCACACATATCGCATTGAACATTAGTGGGTTCGTCGAAGCAATAGTGGCCATGATGTAGTCGCTTGTGTGATACCATTCGCGGCTTTGCACAGGGCGAGCGTGAATTTCTGACGAGTTTGAGCTACAGCTACATTTGCAACTACATATATAGGGTGGTCAATTCATAGTGACGGAGCCAAATATCTTACGGAATAAGCATTAAACGAAAAAACTACAAACAGCAAAACATTTCTAGCTTGAAGGACTATGGCGCTATGGTTGGCCCGCTAGACGGCGCTGCCATAGGTCAATCAAATATCAACTGCATTTTTTAAACATTTTGTGTCCCAGCCTAGTCGCCGCTTTTGTGTCTCTTGTCCGCCGGTTGTCTTAGGTGTCGGTGGCCCAGTAGAAAGAGACCGACACAGGAATAAAGGATGCACGCTTGTGCAGGTACGGAGGTGACCAGCCACTGGAACAGCAGAAGCTAGAACACTAGACTAAATTAGAACGAGATATATATTTCATAGAGACTTAGTAAGACTTAACTTTTACATAGTTCTTGACTGCAGAATTCTGATACATATTTTATATAGAGAGAGTCCTGCCTACTGATGATTCCTAGTGCCTATCCGATAGCCAAGTCTCAACTGGTGCCTATCTGATTCCGAAGTGTTAACTGGTTCCTATCTCAGTCCCAAGTGAACGATGCAGCAGTCGTGGCCACGGGCGGAGTTGCAGCAGAGGGCGCTTACACACGCACACGCGTACACAAGGGTCATTACATGTCAACTCACCTGGCACTGCCAGATCGGTGGCAACGAACATGCCGACAGATCAGCCAGGATGGGGGCAGAGAATCCATTTTTCGGCGCGCGCCGAAAGTAGGTGGCGCGCACTTTAGACTTGTGCGACACCACAAAACAGGTCCACCATTTTTATTACATATTCTTCTAGTACGTCAATAAACATGAATGTTTCATTTGGAACACTGTTTCATTTGGAACACTGTATTGGAGCTACAATATTTATAAAGATATTGCTCACATTTTAGACAAACGGTGGATAACAGGTAGTTTTTCTAAATTAAAATTAGGAATGTAGGTACGTTTGAACTTCATTTCGATAGTTCCAATGTAATACATGTACGTTTGTGAAATTATCATACATTATGAGAACGCATACTGTTACTGTGTAATTACCTGTAATTAGCTCATTACTTCAATAAATGCTTAAAATGAAGTTCTTCAACTTCATTGCATTTGGCAATACGCGTAACGAAATACCTCTCAACAGCGAGTAGATCGCCTTCAGTAATGTTCTCACATGCATTGAAAATGTGCTGACACATGTTTTCAGGCGTTGTCGGTGAAACACAATAACAAATATCCTTCAGTTTTCTTCAGAGAAAGAAATCCGGGGATGTAAGATCCGGTGAACGTGCGGGCCATGGTATGGTGCTTCTACGACCAATCGACCTGTCATTAAGTATTCCAGTTAAGACCGCTTCAACTACATGCGAGTCATGTGCCGGACATTCATCATGTTGAAAGTACATCGCCATTCTGTCATGCAGTGAAATATCTTATAGTATAATCGGTAGAACATTACGAAAGAAATCATCACACATTGCACCATTTAGATTGCCATCGATAAAATAGGGGCTAATTATCCTTCCTCCCATAATGCCACACCATACATAAAACCCACCAAGGTCACTGATGTTCCACTTGTCGCAGCCACCGTGGATTTTCCGCTACCCAATAGTGCATATTATGCCCGTTTACTTTACCTCTGTTTGGGTATGACGCTTCATCACTAGACAGAACGCGTCAAAAAAATATGTTATCGTCCCGTAATTTATTTTGTGCCCAGTGGCAAAACTGTACATAACAATCAAAGTCTTCGACAAGCAAATCCTGGTGCACAGAAATATGGTACAGGTGAAGTTTATGTTGATCTAGAATTCTCAATACTGACTTTTTGAGATTCCCGATTCTCGCTCCATTTGGCTGCTACTAATGTGCGGATTAGCCGCAACTGCAGCTAAAACACTTACTTGGGCATCATCATTTGTAGTCGGTTCACTTGTGGCTGAACACTTCCTGTCTCTTCAAATAACGTAACTATCCGACGAAACGTCCGGACATGTGGATGATGTCTTCCAGGATAACGATCAAAGGCCCATTGGGCACAGGCCCATTGGGCATTTTGATCACAATCTCCGTACATAAAAACTATATCGACCTTTTCTGCAATTAGTAAACGATCCATTTTAGTATGAGTAATGTATCACGAAGCAAATACTGTCCGCACTGGTGAAATATTACGTGATACCACGAACTTCTACGTTTGTGACTATTACAGCGCCACCTATCACAAAGCGAAAAAAGTGTTCCAAATGAAACATTCATATTTATTTACGTAATAGACGCATATTTAACAAAAATGGGGGTACCTATTAAAAAAAAATGCAGTCGATATCCATTTGACCTATGGCAGCCCTATCTAGCGGGCAAACCATAGCACCATCTGTTCCCCCCCCCCCTTCAAGCTAGAAAAGTTTTGTTCTTTCTAGCCTTTACGGTTGATGTGAGATATTTTGGTCCAGTTAATATGAATGTATCACCCTGTATACTCTGCAAACCACCGTAAAGTGCGTGGCAAGGGTACACTGTATCACTATTAGGCATTTCATTTCCTATTTCACTCCCAAATAGAACGAGGGAAAAAATGTCTATATGCCTCCGTACGAGCCCTATTTTCTCTTGTCTTTCTCATCATTACGCGGCAGGAAGATCATTCTACACTCAGCTTAAAATTCCGGCCTTCTAAATTTCCTCAACAGAATTTCTCGAAAAGAACGTCGTCTTCCCTCCAGCGATCCCCATTTGAGTTCCCGCAACAATTCCGTGATAATCGCACATTGGTCGAACCTACGAGTAACGAACTTAGCTGCTCGCCTCTGAACTGCTTCTATGTCTTCCTTTAAATTGCTCTGCCGCGGGTCCCAAACACTTGAGTAATACTCAAGACGTGGTTGCACAAGAGTTTTATACGTGGTCTCCTTTACAGATCTAAAACTACATACCCCCTCGGGCACGGATATTTGTGCCGTCCTAGTTCGTAAGTAGTCCATATTATGTAGTTTGTAAGTTTAGGGACTGATGACCCCGTAGTTAAGTCCCATAAGCTTTACAAACATTTGAACATTTAAAACTACATAGATGCCTTGCATATCAAATTTAAGTGTCTGGCACAGGGTTCATTAACCACTTACTTAACCTTTATCTACCGTTCTATTCTCTAATAGCGCGCGGGGAGAAAATGGGGCATGAGTTTGCTTAATTTAACATTGTCGGTATAGGGCCTACCATCTCACCTTAAGGTCTCATTTTATTTTGGCGCACTTTAGGTTAGGATACTAACACTATAAATGGGCCTTTGCGATCGAAATTTAAATGAGAATAACGGCTTAACTATTCATCTGACACGAAAATTGAATAACCGAGTATGTAGAGGAGAAAATTCTCTACAACTTTGCTCTGTTATGTTTTTTCATATCTCGTAGCGTTTCTAAGATATTTGCAAAAATATCTCAATTTTGGGGTGTATGTATGTCTGTCCGTCTGTCTGTCTGTCCGTAACGTGTTTCCTGTTTTTAAGACGAATCGTTCAACCGATCAGCACCAAATTTTACAGACATGATTGGAGGCTGCCAGAGACCAGAACCTCCCTTTTCCAAATTTTTCGGACAAAAAATATGGTAGTAAAACCAAAAAAAGCCGTTTGTAATGTAATTGTAATTGCAAACGAACCGTTCATCTGACACGAAAATTGAATAACCTAATTGGTAGAGGAAAATATTCTCTACAACTTATCTCCCTTATGTTTTTTCCATATCTCCTATCGTTTGAGACATATTTGCAAAAATAACGGAGATTTGACACCCTCCATTGAATTAACGAAAACCAGCCGATCGGAGATGTCACGTGACATTCCTCGCGTATTTGATGATTTTCATTTTGTAACTTACACGTTGTCATTTCAAAGCAGCGGCACGCTGAGGAATTAACAAAAACACATCGTTCGTCGTACGATAAATGATAATCTAATGCATACAAATGCCATATTAACATCAGTTAACAATGGCCATCAATAGTATGAGATTAAAGAAATCCTGATTTGATTTGTGCCGTAGCGTAGTGGGCAAGGTGCTGGACTGTGACGCGAAAGGGCGGGCGTTCGAAACTCGCCCCTACCTAAAAGGGTTTCAGACACTCTTATTAATTAATTTATTACTATTTAGATTATTATTTTGGTCCAAAATGTTTGCAAAACGTATAAAACTACAAATCTAAAGAGGGCCGTAAAACATGTCAGTGCGATTTTTTTTCCTTTCATACACATCTCAGCCCACAGTCGACAGGCGAACCTTCTATTACAACGCCCCGTCGTGTATCTGAGTCATACTTTAAAAATATTCGTAAATAAATAAATAAAAATTAGAGGTATGGTGCGCGTAGTCCTGTTGGGGCTGAAGTGACCCACTTTGCCGCCGAATAGCAGCGCGCTGTACTATCCGTTACCTGCACATCACTCCACGTCCTACGCCACACATCAGCTAATGTAATCTCAGGGGAACTATGAAGTGAAGCTCCGGGGGTTGAATTGCGGGCTTTAGCCGTAAACGGAGAGCACCGTGGAATAATTTGTGGCAAAATTATTCCGTTACGGAACGCGGGCGAGGAGTGATTATACGAGTCGCTACGTTTCCTGGAACTCCGCCCGCCTGCGAGCTGCTGACGCAATGCGCGGAAACTGCGGCTCACAAGTGATGACGCAAGCGGAGTGGCCTTAATGAGATGTTTTCGAGCATACCGCGCGTGCGGGAGGGTGGCAACCCGCGGCGCCGAAGCCTCGTGCCACGCGAGTACACAAAATATTTGCCACGTGAACCGCTGCGCAGGTCTCCTCAGTGAATTGGGTGTGCAATATGCGAAACACAAGCAGGTGGTACAAACAGTACTCCTGATTATAAAGGAACCAGCCGCAGATACACGTTTCACTGCGATTTTATTTTGTCGTACATTTATTTGTAACTGTAACATATTTTTTGTCTAAATTATATTTTTACTATTCAAAATACACTATGCACTTACTCGTACTTTTCCCTTATTCGTACTCTTACAGAAAAGCAACTGAAGAATGTGCGTAACCTAACGCTGTATGTAACCACCTTGCTTTTCGGAAACAAGGATTTATCTACAAACTATTGGAACTTGTACCAAATTGAGTAATCGTGGAACTAATATCTACTATGCTTAGTGTAAGACAATTCGAAGTCTTTTTCGGCAGCACTAAAAGCCACAAACGAAAACTAAATAACGGTCTACCACAGGCAGTGGCGGTGCAGCCCGAAAGGAGGGAGGGGGGGAGGGGAGGTGCTGATGGGGCTGAGCACCCCGCCCCCCCCAACCCAGCACCTCTCAAAGATTTTTTTAATTTTATTGTTTTCTTTTTCTATTTCTTTGAACAGGTCGGCACCGGTAATTTGAAATACTACACACGTAATAAATCACAACTATAATTTGCCAAGCACAAGTGTACGTGACAATGGGTCGTCGACGTGATGCCGCCACTGAGAACGTGTGCTGCTGTTACGGTGGGCGGTTTTACTGCCGCCGCGACCAGCTTTGATGCTCCGGCTATTGTTACTGCTATGATGAAGCAAGGAGCCAATTGTTCATATGCGGCGATCCGCTGCTTAGCAGGTCAGCAGCGCCACCGTGTGGAACTTATGAACAACAACAGTGTTATTTTAATTCAATTTTTGCACGTAGTCTCATGTTAATTAAACTGTAAAGATCTTTCTCTTTGGCTAGTAAGATAAAAGCTGCTTAATTATTATACGAGCTGATTATATACACTTCATTCACACCACCTTGCTCCTCGTCCACTTTCAAATGAATGCGAGCCTACTCATTCTATATCTTGTGCAATTGTTTTCGTAACATGATTGGTTAAATTATAAATAGTGAACAAATAATTTATAGATTAATAAATGTAATAGGTTGTATTTAGAAAAAAAATTAGCCCCGTAGAACCTAATCTTGGCTGCGCCACTGACCACAGGGATCTGTTCCGGCACCAGGGCTCTTCAGTTAGTACGTACATGATGTACCAAACACAACATCAACTCAGTTCAGCTATGCTGACGACATCACAATGGTAGCACAGAGAAGTAATTTCGAAGACGGCGAACAAATTCTTACAGAGGGTCTCAGGAAGATGTCAACATTACGACCTGAAGATTGATCCTCAGCACTACAAAAACTAAAGTCACTTGTCGCCATCAAGCGAATCGTGCTCCAAACAACAAACCATAATGCTATTCAGTGGACAAAAGCTGAGGTACAAACCTTGTCCAAAATACTTTGCAGTCACTTCTTTAGATAGAGCCCTGAGCGACAAAGAGCACTTTACTAAGCTTTTCCAAAAAGTAGCCGCAAGAAATAACATACTGCATAAGCTCAGTGCTACGTCCTGGAGAACTTTTGATGACTCTTTACGCTCATCTGCCATCAGTCTTGTCTACTCGGCTTATTACTGTGCACCCGTTTGATTGGAAAGTGCACATGTGAAGAAGATGGACACGAAATTGAATGATGCAATGCGTTGCATTACTGGCACCATCAAATCAACTCCATGTCACTGGTTATCTATGCTGAGTAACATCCCTCCAACTCGCTTAAGGAGGAAGCAAGCTCTACTAAGGGATCCTAAGAAAATCTTTGCATCACCATCTCTGCCATTGCACTGAGAATTGTGTCATCCATCATAGCCGTGACTGTAATCAAAAAGACCAGTAAGTGTCAAAAATGTTCAAATGTTTGTAGAGCTTATGGGACTCAACTATGGGGTCATCAGTCCCTACACTTACAAACCACTTATAAGCTACCTTATACTAAAGACGGCACAAACATCCATGCCCTAGGGGGATTTGAACCTCCGACGGGGAACGGCCTCGCGCATCGTAGCATAGCGCCTCAATGCACTCGGCCGCTCCGCCGCGCCAGTAAGTGTCACTGTGGGGCAACTCATTGCTGATGGATTTGACCTAAATGAAATCTGGAGGCATGAGTGGTCAACAAAGAGATTGGAAACAAGTGCCCACCATCTTAAACTCACAAAGAAGCCAAGCGGTTTTGACCTAACGAGGAAATTCTGGTGCCGCTTCAACAGGTTAAGAAAATTACACTAGCTGCAGCTACCTATGTGTCTGTCCTACTTTCTACCTTCCTATGGCTCTCCGTGCCATAGCTTGGGGTAAGTCACGTTGTTGTTGCATTGTACTATCTGCTCACTACACTATCTGAAACCTACTGCTCGTGTAATTCGTTTGGTACAGAAATCAACACAACCTCTCTGCTACAACTTTCTGTAATTACAGTATCTCGGTTGCCGTAATGTTGTTGACTCCACTCTGTAGAACCAACAGAAATAAGTTGAACCGTTTCAGTTCATTCTTCCGATGACAATACTTTAGAACTTAGATATATCAACTTATTCCATAATTCAGGTTGTATAGTTTAGGTGACCGCCTTATGCAAATGTATATTAGTCTACTTTAGACCAGACGCGTTTCGTTTTATTTTACAGTATCTTCAGTGATCAAGTATTTTTATTTGGTCCTTTTCATGTGCGAATTGCAGCACACTGCCACTCGATGTTTACAGTAACACTTTCTTATAAAGTTTCTGAAAACTCGCCATTTCTGTCACCTGGTGGGTTGCGTTTTTCATAAGACGGTCACCTAACCTATAGAAACCGTATAATTACAACTGCGGAGGAGGAGGCCAAAAACACAAAGAAGAATTATGGATCCAGTAATTTTTTGGACCAGAGCACATGTTTAAGAGCAAGAAATATAAAATTCCTTCCTTGGGGAGCTCCTAAAATACCTATCGTTGTAGGACATGATATTTTTGTATTTATCGCAGCTCAATGTAAATACATAGAACGTTGCCACTACTGCCAAGGCTCTCCATGCAGCGAAAAAGCACCTCCGCAATGGGCATATTGGAACATTCCTGTTAAAGATGATATAATTATGAATGTAAATACAAATATATAATCCCTGCATGGAGAGCCTTGGCAGTAGTGGCAGTATGGAACACAGAAGCTGAATTAAAGTTTGTGACATGAAGGAAATCGTGCTTAGACTATTCCGAGGCGCCTTAATCGCTAGTTATGCCGTGGTCCAGCGGTGCCGGGCGCCATGGCTCAGCGCGCCCGGTCAGAGGGCTCAATGCCCCCTGTAATAAAAAAGCTGAGGCAAGAACACACCGAACAACAACAATCAGCGTCCGCAACGAAGAAAACTACCCACAACACAAAAATAAATAAATAAAGGCGGTAAGACGTCTGCCTAGTAAGCATGGAGGCCCGGGTTCGATTCCTGGTTGCATCACAAATTTTCTTTCAATGCTTCAGATTTATAATTTTATATCTTAATTGTGCGAACCGAGTTCGGGGGCCTTTCTTGCGTCCAACCTAACATGAGAATGACGTCAGAACTAGTTGGGCCACACACTGGATCCGTGACAAACACACGCGGGCAGGGAGTGCAGAGGTGTCGACGATGACCACCGGAGGCAAGATGGCGTCGCGCCGCGGTGAGATGGGGCGCGGAAGGAAGACGTCTCGCGCGGCCTTGGGCGCAGAGCTCGATAAAAACTTATATATTTGTCTGTGGCCCGGCGCAGGGAGAGCGCGGTCTGCAGCCCGCGCACAAAAACGGCGAAATGCGGCCGGAAGACGCCGGCAGTGCCATCTGTCAACAGCCGAACAAACAAAGTTGCGCGTTTTATGCGCGCCGCTGGCGCTGTTTTATAACCGCGCGCTGCGCCCCTGCCGGCGGGTAATGGAATTAGCGCTCCCCGGAGTCAGCTGTCAAGCCTCGAAGTGAGTCTGGTGCCGGCCATTAAAATAGTTCTTTATGGCACTTTCTACTCCAGTTCCGGGGTCTCTTAATCTGCTTTTCGAGTCCCTGCTCTCCCCCCACCCCCTACACGAGTTGAGGTTTCGTGCTACTTGTGCCGTAAGTTATTAATGCTCCTCTAGAAGTAGGCCGCCAACGTTCTCTTGTAGCTCTCCAACTTGCTGTCGCTTCCACAGCTTTAAACACACACACCAGCAGTTGTGTTATCTACGGACGCCGCATCTTCGTCCCATTTGGGCATAATAGATTGCGAAGTCGGGTCATCTCCATCACCAGTATAATCTGAACCCCTTTATGACCTGAACTTTTGTTTCTTGGTGTTCACCATTCTATATTTTTGTCACTATTGTAGGACAGAAGTTGCTTTAGCAGAGAGAAAATATAAAATACTTTCTTTATCTTCTATTTTTCATTTTCCTTATATCACCTTACATTCGGAAAAGTTCGAATGAGTACTTGATTTTAGCCGGCCGCGGTGGCCGAGGGGACTGAGGCGCTTCAGTCACGGTCTGCACGGCCACTACGGTCGGGGGTTCGAATCCCCCCTCGGGCATGGATATTTGTGCCGTCCTTAGTATAAGGTAGTTGATAAGTAGTTTGAAGTTTAGGGACTGATGACCCCGTAGTTAAGTCCCATAAGCTTCACAAACATTTGAACTTGATTTTACACTGTAAATAGCACCGTTTACACAGTTTCGATATCAGCAATATAATCTGGCAGAGACCACCAAGATTTCGAGTTCGAATTTCGTTTGAAAGGAAAAGAACTTTTTTTCTTTTTTCTGGTGAGAGTTAAATATTTGTTCTTATCCCTACGATTTTAAAATAAAATATTTCAGCGGCTTCTGAGAAAAAGGAAATAATCAGTTCATAAGGTATATGATGTGCGATCATTTTCTGCTTTCTTTGCCGTGTCAGATTGTAAGTTCTAATAATTGAAGAACGTATTTTGAACCAAAGTCACAACTTTCCTCATTTGGTATTAACCTCGGAAGTGGGAAAACTTCTAGATTAATGCCTGAATCTGATGTCTTCTAAAAATATCCTCCTATGGAATGTCACGAAAAAGAATGAAACCACAGATATAATCGGGATTGTAGAACCACAATATTATATATGAATTTTTTTTATCTTTTATATTTTGAACTTCCAAAAATTTGATGATCTCTATCTGTAGATGGAAGTAAATATATTACTGAATTCGGATGAGAAAGTAGGCGATCGAAGTTTTGTAAGAATCTATCGCACTGAATTGCAGTAACGCCAAAAGACACGCGACAAAGCCACAGAATCTGTCAGGCCAGTCCTCAGACAACGAAAGGTTGATTTGTAAAAATAATACGTCAAATTTAGTTACAAATTCTGAATCCAGATGAAATCGCAAGTTTATTGATTACACAGTCAGACCGGGATAATTAGTTAATTAATAATCATTAAAATATCATCGCACGATTATAGGCATAAAACTAATTTTCCCAGCCCGACAGACACTATAGATGTATTGTCTCAATAGATGAGCATCGGTTGAAGGGAGCAGCATAATTTTGGAACTGCACATTATTACAGAAAATGGCCAAGATGGCGACATCTTGTTTAGTTTCCCTTCGACCGTTATTTCAAACCGTCGCTGTAGCACGAGGTGGTGGAGGGAAACGAGCTTTCGCGTTCTACGAATCCGCGCCAGTTGAGGTCACCCAACGTGACGGTTGGAACTCTGCCACTGCCGGCGGCTACAAGATACGTAACGGTGAGTCCTCCCTCCTCTACAAGGACCTTTTCGCCAAGCGCGGAGATGCACTTGAATGCAATGGTCACTTCTTTAGCAGCCTGGAAAACATCGTGCGGCAGGTATCGTCGTTTTGCGACACTTGTTTCCCATTACCTTGGGAGCAAGCAGCCTGTCCTAGACTTCCACGCCGGACTCGACATGATCACCGATACGACATACTTCGCTATTGCCTTACTTCTGCATTTGCGCCATCTATTCGGGAGCTGCTACTCCGGTATGTAGCATGTTCGATACCTAGATCCGACCCCTGTTCTTGTGATCGTGCGCGAACTCGTGGCTAGTTTCTTAATTTTTGTCTTAAACTCTCTCTGAGGACTGCTTCTTGTTTACATTATTACTCGTGTACGTATTTTGCGACTTGGCCTACAGCAAGTCTATTCTACTCCTAGTGGCTTCATTCACTGTGAGGGTATATGGAAATTTGTGACAGGGCTACCTCGCCTCTATGAGCTTTTATTTTAATATATGTTTCGAATGGCTATCCCGACTTTCATTGTCTGTTGCTTTCCTTACTGTCCCTTTTTGTAAACATTTTACCAGGCGTTGAAACCCGTGCTGTGAACCAACTGCTTGACACAGAAGATATGCAGGTGAGTTGCCTGCCAGGGAACCATGACAGTCGAAGACTCTTAGAAGGGTAATTTTCCCATCTTTTCTTTATTCAGCCATACCTACAGCTCCACTCAACATGCACTATTCTACAAGAATATCTCGACGCAATAAAAATTCTAACGATTACCTCTCTCAACTGTTGCTTCATTTCTGTGACAGTTTCTCTCTTGTAGAACGGTAGTACAAAATGTGTTGTCCTTCTTTGTACTATTTCGATTTCCCCCTTCAATCCTGTAAGATGATGAGCTTAACATTCATGGAAGATCTGCAGATGCTAAACTGTTATTGATGGAATCCAACACAAAGACAACGATCATAAAACACGGACACTTGATCAATGGCAGTATGTGGCATACTCCAATGAATCATCGTTTACATTGGTTGCTACAAACAACCGTAATTATAAATCGAAAACCTTAAACTAACCCTACGACACGGCATGCCTGTCAAGCATGCGGAGATTCCATCATGATTTGGTCACCTATATCGTGGTATTCAAGTGTTTCTATCATTACCCTCACTGGTTGGATAACTGAATCAAAATATCAACAGCCTTGACAAGAAACTGCTTAATAGGACTAAATATTGCTAACAAACACTGCCGTATTCCAAAACGATAACGCGCCCACACATACGGCCTAAACGCTTCAGAAGTGCTTGTACATCATCGGACAAGTATCATACCTCTCTCCTGGACAGCAAAATCTCCATGTCTCCATGTCTCATTGAATCGATATGAAGAGTTTTAGGAGAGAGAATGACTACCAAATTTGCAGATCCAACAATGTTTGCAGTAATTGGATGACGTATTGGTATACGAATGGAGTGCAGCTGTTTACAAAGCCAATGGTGAGTCATCTCGTTAATAGTATGTAAATACGAGGTATGTCCACAAAGTCCCGTTTTGTTATAAAAAACAAATGTGTATAGATACAAGAAAAAGGATATTTATTGTCCAAAATTCTACAACTGTTTAACTACTTTTCTACATCGCTTCCAAAATTTTGTAGGCACTTGCCATAGTGTGCAACAAGTTTTTGTATGCCTTCTTCACAGAAGGATGTCGTCTGTGTATGCAGCCATGATGTAACATGTTCTTTCAGCTCGTCATCATCGTCGAAGTGCTGACCACCAAGGACAGATTTTAGTTCTAAGAAGACATGAAAGTCGCTAGTTTGACACAATTGAAGAGAAGATTAAGCACAATCAGTTCATCAGTAACCCCAGACGGGCGTCAACTTCGTTCTTCATCGTGCACTTGATTACGTCCTTCATTGAATAGTCTGACCCATCTTTCAACCAATGAATCACTCATAGCATTTTGCGCGTAAACCTCGCAGACTTGCCGATGAATTTTATTTGGTTTCACTTTCTTTGCATTTAGAAAACGAATCAGAGACCTGATTTCATACGCGGCGGCATTTTCAATTACGGTGACATTATAACGAAGCACTACAAAGCACTAGCAGCGAACTGAAAATGGCGTACATGTTTTCTTCTTGAATCTGAAAATTACAAATGTTGATATAAGCACAAAAGAAGGTTAAAGATTTCTGAAAAATCGATCGAAAATGTACCACTCTAGGTATAATTGTGATCACTTCCTGATAAAATGTTGATCACCGACATCCTCCATATAAAAAGCACTTTTTTTTCTCGGCCACCAACGCAAACTTCTTGGTAACAAACACTGCATTTTTGGCAGCGAATTCAGTCATCCTTAACTAAAAATGTTATAAGAGCGCGTTAGACTAAGTAGTTTCACTTACCCCTTAATAGGAAAATATTTATATCTTCACAGCACAAAGTGGTGTATTCTTGGAGAAGACAGGAGGAGCTGTAGAAACCTGTTAAAATACAATTCAAGTGTTACCAACACTACGAGTCTGACAAATGGCGCGAAACCTTATGTTCACTGGAATTGTACCTATATCGAATTTGTACCACCTTACTCTTTGTCACGACAATAGTAGAGTCCATTGCATAGTGCGGCCGCAGTGGCCGAGCTATCTGCGGCGCGCCATTCACAGTCTATACGGCCACTACGGTCGGGGGTTCGAATTCCCCCCCCCCTCGGGCATGGATGTTTGTATCGTTGTTAGTATAAGGTAGTTCATACATAGTTTGTAAGTTTAGGGACTGGTGACCCCGCAGTTAAGTCCCTTAAGCTTAACAAACATTTGAACACAGCAGTGTTGACACTATTTAAGTGTATGTATACGCTTAGTTGAGAATATATTTTTATCAACCGACTCTCCCGATTTTCGTTGTCTGCAGCTTTTCTTACTGTCCCATTCTTTAATCATCAAATGTTTGTAAATCTATCGGACCATACTGCGTGGTCGTCAGTCCGTAGCTTGCAAACTACTTAAACTAAGATAAACTAACCTAAGGACAACACACACACCCATACTCCAGGGAGGACTCGAACCTCCGACGGCGAGCAACCGCGCGCTCCGCAGCGAGGCGCCTTAGACCGCTCGGCTACTCCACCGCGGCTTTGATCATCCACTATACAACAAAACACCTGCTGAAGAAACAAAGCACAATCGCCTGGCACAGAAGATCCGCAGGTGAGTGATTTGATAGGGAACAATGTTAGTCTGTGCTTCTTGAGAGATTACAGCTAAAGCTACTTCCGCCAACATCCCCAGGCTACAGCCTGCTGCTACGACCAGGGTAGCACCATTCCGCATGTGGCTTGAACTCCTTTCCGCGGGCCGTGGCTGGCAGTCCTCACCCCGTGCGGTATTTTATTCGGCAAATCCCCACTGCGTGCAGGCTGCCGGGACAGTCTTTTAAAAATCCGCATCCAGGGGTGGAGGCAGCCGCCGTGCTGAAGGGCGTAGTCGGGCATTAAGCGGCAAATTACTGGCCGTGGCCGGCGGTCGCCGAACATAATTCCTTCCCACAGATTTAACAGCAGCCGCTACCACTCTGGCCCGGCAAGGAGGGCCGCTTCATTCATATTCATGAGACCGTGACGTCACCAGGCGCTCCTGCCGTCGCCGCTAACACCCGATCGCGTTTTTTTCCAGAATCCGGCAAGCGATTCTCCGTGTACAGGATATTTTTCTTCTAACGTGGATATTTTATCCTCTAAAAACAATCTGGTATCTTTGATATTAATAGTGGCTGCGTCTGTTCTTTCGCGCATGCCCGGAAGAACAGACGTCGATACCGCAAGAGAAAAATAAGGATATACTGGCTTAATTGTCCAAGACAGTTAATTATTTGATATGCGGGCAATTAAAGGTCTTCACATAGATCGTCAGATAGCAGTTAGAGTTGACGGTAAATTGAGTTCATGGATCATGGTTCATTTCTGAGGTAGGACAAGGCTGTACTTGTCACCATTGTTGTTCATACCACACTACTGGCCATTAAAATTGCTACACCAAGAAGATGATAAACGGGTATTCATTGGACAAATATATTATAGTAGAACTGACATTTGATTACTTTTTTACGCAATTTGGGTGCATACATCCTGAGAAATCAGTACCCAGAACAACCACCTCTGGCCGTAATAACGGCCTTGATACCCCTGGGCATTGACTGAAACTGAGCTTGGATAGCGTGTACAGGTACAAATGACCATGCAGCTTCAACACGATACCACAGTTCATCAATAGTAGTGACTGGCATATTGTGACAAGCCAGCTTCTCGGCCAGCATTGACCAGACGTTTTCAGTTGGTGAGAGATCTGGAGAATATGCTAACCAGGTCAGAAATAGAACATTTTCCGTATCCAGAAAGGCCCGTACAGGACCTGCAACATGCGGTCATGCATTATCCTGCTGAAATGTAGGGTTTCGCTGGGAGCGAATGGAGGGTAGAGTGACTGGCATGCTGCCGCAGGAGGGGGCCTTCGCACAACAAAAGGCCTCGCTACGAACGTAAGTCCCAATCCCTTAATTGCTGGCAATTGATCCTTAATAATGAGAAGTGTTGTGAAGTCAGCCTTGTGAGCACTAAAAGAAATCCGTTTTCAACTAAATGACTAGGAATAACAATTACGAGCAACTTAAATTGGTAAGAACACACACAAAATATTGTAGGGAAGGCGAACGAAAGACTACGTTTCATTGGCAAAGCACTTAGAAGATGCTACAGTTCTACTAAAGAAACTGCCTATACTGCCTGGTAGAAATTTAACCTAAATGACACTTCTAATTAAATAAAAGAGTTCATCAAAAAGGGAGAAAATAGTCACTGGCCGAGAGCAAGTCTTTATGAACGATCTTAAAACTGTCTACTTGGAAAGTTCCTAATAGTCTCTCAGCACAACCTTCCACCCTCTTATAAATTTCCCCTGCTTTACCCTCACTCCTATTACTAGGGATGTATGCACTTATGATCCTTTTTGCACTACGTAACACATAGTGCATGAGGGACCGTAAGTTCTGCCAATTCTTCAGTCTTTTGTTCATTACTGAACTCAGATATCGAAGTAGATAATGTCCCACGCAGTTTAAGCACACAGGTCGCAGATTCTTGATGAGTGAAGCTAAAATGCTGTGAAAATGATTTAAGGGCTGTAACTACGATTTTCTTCATAAAACACGGGATACCAGTGCATTTTAAATGTATTCTTCCAACGTTTACACCCGCTCAGCGAAATCCACAAATCTAAACGGTACATTGAACGATAATGACTTTGCAATAAATACTAGTGCCATGATGATAAATGTACAAGTTCCTTGATGAGACAAGGTGCTACATGTTAACAGTTCGAAGGTCGGCACTGGACAAACGTGTTACATTGAAATTACGCTATTATTTAACGTTTACTTTCTTAAGTAAAGCAGTCAACAATCCGAAGATTGGGTTGAACACCACAGTGCTTTACTAGGCATGGTCCTGTTTGGAGGTGGTATGCCGTTGCCTTCCTCCGACCTTCGAACTGACCTACCCTGCCAGTTATAGGGGGACCTAAAGTTTAACGTGGGTTCCGAACCACGGTGCTACTCGGTATTTTTCACATGAGCAATACTGCCAGACGTGAAAGAAGTGGAAAGTGACAGATAAAAATCCTAGGACCTGGCGGGGATCGAACCCGCGACCTTCGGATTTGTAGTCTGGCACTCTACCACTGTGCAACCGAGGCGCACTAGTTTAAATATTAATAATTAAATTGTAGGAATGGTAACGCCGGGAGGGGAGGCAGCAGCCAATCACATCACGTCTATGCTACACTGCTGTGCTTTCTCTCGGTCCATACATGATCTGTGCCATCTGTTACGCCTTTCCCACCCTTTCCATCGATTACATCATGGTACTTTGCCTACTGTCAGCCAGTCACTTTTACAAGTCAAAATTAAGATACGAAATCTCTGAATACTATTATTAAACAAATAAATATATAATATCGGACTTGTCACAAGTACACTTGTACGTCCTATTTTCAAGTACTTCTGCACTTTATGGGATCCCCGCCAAGTGGAATTGACGGAAAATGTAGAGAAAGTTCAGAGAAGGGCAGCTCGTTTTGTATTATGGCGGAAATATTGCACGAGTTGTGTCGGAAATCATTGAAAGAAAGGAATTATTCGTTTTGGCGAAATTTATTTGCGAAAAATAAGAGAAATAGGATAGAAAATGTATTGATTTAGTTGTTCGTTTATCCCACTCGCCATTAAGGAATGGAACGGTAGAGAAATTTCATAAAAACCTGTTCGATGAAGCCACTGCCATGCATTTTTACTTAATATACCGAGTATTTATGTTGACGTACATGTAGTTGTAGAATTTTAAAGAAACAAATAAACAGCAACGACGACAAGGACAAATAGATTGTCGGGTGTCGTTTCGAGTAGAGAACCGCAGTGACATCTTCAGTGGCGGGCAGCCCCTCAGCACGTCGCGGGGCCGCCTTGGGCGACAGCTACAGCACGTCTGCCTCCGGAAATGACACGCGCCGGCGACAACAGCGGGCGGAGATTGAAAAATCGCTGCTGAAATTTGACTCAATTTAAGCCGGCCCGGAAGGAGCGCCCCCTCCCCCCTCTCCCCCCCCTCCTCCCCCGCAACGCCGCTTCTTTGGCCTGGGCCGCAGCTGCATGCCGGGCTCGCTGATGGATGGTAAATTAATGTGTCAGCAGCCGGAAACTTGAGGTCCCGAGAGCGACACAGCAGCGCACCTCCAGGCATACGGAGCCGTCATTCCAGCACTGCAAATTCATTTCCATGTACACCGTTCATGCTTAGTTCCAAGTTTGTAACCAGGTCGCTGTTTCGAAGACTTTGCTCTGTATATAACTGAAACTGCATTTCATATGTCAACGGAATGATTTTGAGGCTCCGTCCACTATAATACTGAAGAGCCAAATAAGCCGGTATAGTCATGCGTATGCAAGCACAGACTACATCTACATGGGATATTCTACGAATCACATTTAAGTGGCTGGCATATGGTTCATCGAACCACCGTTATACTACTTTATCTCCCATTCCATTCTCAAATAGCGCGCGGAAGAAAGTACACCTGAATCTCTCCGTTCGAGCTCTGATTTCTCGCACTTTATTCTGATGATGATTTCTACCTATGTAAGTGGGAGTCAACAATAAATTTTCTTATTTGGAGGAGAAAGTTAACGATTGGGGTTTTGTAAGTAGCCCACACCGCAGCGATGAGCTCCGTCGTTGTAATGATTCCCATCCCAGATCCTGTATCATTTCCGTAACGCTGTCTCCCCTGTATCGCGACAATATGAAACGAGGTGCCCTTCTTTGGACTCTTTCGATGTCCTCCGTCAAACCCACCTGACAAGGATCCCATACCGGGCAGTAATACTCCAAATAAGGACGGACAAGCGTACTGTATGCAGTCTCTTTAGTAGTTCTGTTTCATCTTTTAAGGGTTCTACCAATAAAACGCAATCTCTGGTTCGCCTTTCCCACGACACTATCTAAGTGTTCTTTCCAATTTAAGTCTGACGTAATACTAATTCCTATGTATTTAGTGAAGTTTACGGTCTTCACATTCGACTGATTTATCTTGTAAACAAAGTTTAACGGATTTCTTTTCGTACTCATGTCGACGACTTCACCCTTCTCATTATTTGGAGTTAATTGCCAATTGCCGGCCGCGGTAGCCGAGGCGACTGAGGCGCTCCAGTCACGGCCTGCACGGCCACTACGGTCGGGGGTTCGAATCCCCCCTCGGGTAGGGATATTTGTGCCATCCTTAGTCTTAGCTAGTTTATAAGTAGTTTGCAAGCTTAGGGACTGATGACCCCGTAGTTAAGTCCCATAAGTGCTACAAACATTTGAACAATTGTCAATTTTTACACCATAGTGATATCTTATTTAGATCGTTCTGTAGTTGGTTTTGATCTTCAGATGATTTTACTAGATGGTAAATGACGGTGTCATCTGCAAACAACCTAAGAGAGCTACTTAGTTTTCCCCGTAAATCGTTTATGTAAATAAGGGACAGCAGAATACCAATAACACTGCCCTGTGGAACGCCTGATATCACCTCTGTTTTATTCGATGCGTTACCATCGATTACTACGAACTGTGTCCTCTCTGACAGGAAGTTCCGTATCTAGTTGCAAATTTGGGGCGAAATACCATAACCACGACGTAAACACTCAGAGGTGAGCGCTGCGGTCGACAACGCCTTCGTCCACAGTAACTTGACGATTGAACTTGTGCTGCCACAAGCGGAAAAATTTTACACTAGGTGAAAGCTATTCATTCGTCCCCGAGCGCAGCCAACTTCAAGCTGCCCAATGACGCACATGCGTGCAAAGTATTTTTGTAGGCCATACACTGAAAGTTACTAGTAAATATTCTCAAGCATTCACTAAGGTGTTTACTTTGAAACAAAAACTTGTTATTCTATACTTTTTACTGCTGTTGCAGCAAATAAATTTCTGTAACTAATGTGTACGAAAGTGTCAATAATACATGTACAGAAGTATACACGCGAGAAAAGTGACATTTTACACTTTCGTTCTTAAAAACGAAAGCAGCCACTATCTGTTGTATTTTTACTAACGAGTGAGTATCATGATGAAATGCTAAAAATAAATAAAATGGTAGTCTGAAGAAATAGAAGCAGAGAAATTCATATAGATTTTATCAAGGGACACAGATGAATGAATTGCCGGCCGCGGTGGCCGAGGAGACTGAGGCACTCCAGTCACGGTCTGCACGGCCACTACGGTCGGGGGTTCGAATCCCCCCTCGGGCAGGGATATTTGTGCCGTCCTAGTTCGTAAGTAGTTCATAAGTAGTTTGTAAGTTTAGGGACTGATGACCCCGTAGTTAAGTCCCTTAAGCTTAACAAACATTTGAACATTTTAGATGAATGAATTGAAATGAAATTACTCAATTTATATCGAAACTTAGTGTTTAATATGCATATTTCGAACATTTCTTTCCTGGAGTACAAATGTCACATAACAGTATAGCAAAATGCGGCTAGCTGTTTTACCAAGAGACGACCTTTTAATTACTCTTCTATATTTGCACACAGTAAACATTCACCGCGGCCGGCAATTGGCAATTGACTCCAAATAATGAGAAGTGTGAAGTCGTCGACATGAGTACGAAAAGAAATCCGTTAAACTTTGTTTAATTTTTTGATTTATAATTATTATTATTGAAATGTTATGTTTTTACGTTTGCATTGGCATTAAAAATCAAGTATATTCAAAGACGAATATACTGTCATTCTATTTTCCTTTCTAGTGTATCAAATAATTGGTAAATTCATTTCACTTCTCCCTGGCTAGTGCTGCCAATTACATGTGTGTAAAGAGTAACAATCGCACTATTGATTCGGTCTGTTTGTCTGTTCCCTTTCCAATGCTGGCATTTTGCACTCGTAGTGAATACACACAACCTCTGCACAGTTTAGGTAAATTTCCACAAACTGGCGTCGACTATTGAACGAATTTTCACTCTGCAGCGAAGAGAGCGCAGATTTATACTTTGTGCTGGATTAAAACTCTTTGCCAAAGGAGGACTTCAATTTACGTAAGCAATCTCGCACCAGTGATCTCAATTATTAGCACTGGATACACAACTGTAGTAGTTAGGATCTATGAAAACCGTGACGGTCTACTATAGTTGACAACTCCGTATCCTACTGGCTCCATTTAATTTCCTTACACGTAAACTGTTAGCAATTTCGCCATATTATACGTAAAAAGTATTGCATTTTATTAAACATTGTAATTTTTGTACAGTAAAGCACCTGAAGATGCAACTTTAACTTTTCTTTGTTTTACTGTTTCATAATTTCTAAATGTTCAATTGTTTGTTAAGCTTAAGGGACTTAACTGTGGGGTTATCAGTCCCTAAACTTAAAACTACTTATGAACAACCTAATATTACAGACGACACAAATATCCATGCGCGAGGGAAGATTCGAACCCCCGAACGTAGCGGCCGTGCAGACTGTGACTGGCGCGCCGCAGACCGCTCGGCCACTGCGGCCGGCATTTGAATAGAAATCCTCACTATACTCACATGAATGTAACGTAAGAATACAGTGCGGACACAGATACGTCTGTCTCGGTCGGAGGATAAAATCAATGTCTGTGCTGTTTTCATGATTACATTAAGATGAAACCTTTTTCGAGTTTTTATTTTCGTTTCGTGTCTAGAAAAACGCTTATATACCCGGGCAACGCAAGGTTTAGCAGCTAGTATAATATAATACACAGCGACGGAACTAAACAATCCAATAATAAAAATAGATAAATTATTGTTTAAAATTTTTCACAAATATTGTCACCCCATAATATCTGTTATCCCGGGCAGTTTCCCAGTTCGCTACCTCACTAAATACGGCCGCGACAACAGTGATTACTTGTTTTCGTTTCAGAAGAGCGTATGGGGAGAGGCATTAATGGCTGCCGTGATGAAAGCGTGTGCTTCGCGTAACAAGGCAGGCAACTCGGCAACAAACATAACGTGCTAAATTTCGCTGTAAATTATATTCGCCACACAGCGAGGGAGGCAGAGAATAAAAAAAATTGTGTCCAAGGAAATGCACGCGATATTGATGGCGAGAAACGGAATAGCGCCGCGGGCGTAGCGTTAATTTATATTAGAAAATCAAACAGCTGGCGTTAATGACGTTAACGAGTTGCCACGGCGAGTTAGACACGCGAGTAATCATGTTGCAGCGCGGCGGCATTAATTTGTGTGTCGCGACAGGAACTAACGAGGCGCCATTGTCGGCGCAAGGAGCGCGCCACCCGCTTTCACGCCTCCACACCGCCACAACCTCCACACCACAACACCACACCGCCACAAGTCACCCCCCACACACTCTGCGTGTTCTATCGCTCGCTTTCAAGCTGCTGCTGCTGCTGCCACCGTCGTGTCGAGTTGCGTGTGTCAGAAGGCGATGTAGAATACGCGCGGCATACCGTAGCCGATGCGCAGAGAGACATTTTCGTTCGCAGCGCAGGGCGAGTCCACTTGCTTTAGGGATGGGGAGGCCGCTTCAGTATACCCACAGTCTAACATATACAGTTACGACACTCCCATTGATTTTTGACCCACTTTAGGTTACGGCAGTAAACTAAAAGTGGGCCTTTGCGATCGTCTTTTGACAGATCGAAATTTAAATGGAAAAAAAAACGCTTAACTATTCATCTGATACCAAAATTGAATAACCGAATTTGTAGAGGAGAAAATGCTCTACAACTTTGCTCTCTTATGTGGTTTTTTTTTTTCATATCTCGTAGCGTTTCAAGGATTTTTGCAAAAATAACGGCGGTTTTGGGATGTCTGCCTGTCTGTGTGTCCGTCTGTCCGTCTGTCTGTTCGTAACGTGTTCCCCGTTTTTAAGATGAACCATTCAACCGATCACCACCAAATTTTACAGACATGATTGTAGGCTACCAGAGACCAGAACCTCCCTTCTTCAAATTTTTCGGACAAAAAATACGGTAGTAAAACCAAAAACTGCCGTTTGTAATACAATTGTAATTGCAAACGAACCGTTCATCTGACACGAAAATTGAATAACCTAATTGGTAGAGGAGAAAATTCTCTACAACTTAGCTCCCCTATTGTTTTTTTCATATCTCGTATCGTTTGAGACATATTTGCAAAAATAACGAAGACTTGACACCCTCCATTGTATTAAAAAAAAACAGCCGTTCGGAGATGTCACGTGGCACTCCTGGCGTATTTGATGATTTTCTTATTGTAACTGACATGTTGTCATTTCAAAGCAACGGCACACTTAGGAATTAACAAAAACACATCGTTCTTCGTACGATAAATGATAATCTAATGTTTACTAATGCCATATTAACATTAGTTAACAACGGCCATCAATAGTATGAGATTAAAGAACTCTTGTTTTGATTTATAGCCGTAGCTTAGTGGCCAAGGTGCTAGACTGTGGCGCGAAAGGTCGGTGATTCGAAATTCGCCACTACCTATTTTTTTTTTTTTCTCAAAAGGGTTTCAGATACTCTTCTTAATTCATTTGTTATTATTTAGATTATTATTTTGGTCCAAAATGTTTGCAAAAACTTATAAAACTACAAATCTAAAGTGGGCCGTAAAACACGGCAGTGCGATTTTTTTATACGGCACTAAAGCAGCGCTACAAGCAGCTGCCAAGGTACATTTCTTATAGAGTACGACTGAAAAATTTTCCGATGTTTGTAAATCTATCGGACTCAACTGCGTGGTCATTATTCCGTAGCGTACAAGCTACTTAAACTAAGGAAAACTAACCTAAGAACAACACAAACACCCATTAGACTTGCGCATAATAGTTCGCGATCGGGAGCGCTCACTTTTGTTCGCGACTCTGCCGCGAACTAGTTCGTTCTTCTGGGGCCGAGCGGTTTTGTTTCCAGCTTTAGGTCAGGATGAGGCGTGGAAACTGGTGGAGCGCCAAGGGACGCTAGTGAAACAGAATTATAGTTGACACATTTTATTCCTTAACATACATAAGTTTGATGAAGGCGCTAGATCGACAGGAGCTAGAGCAGTAGGTGGCGTCGCCTTCGAGCTGCAACCTTGGTGTTTCGTATGATGGTAGTGCCCGCGCCGCGCCGCGATGCCGGGAAGCGATGCATAGACTGTTATTGTGAAGTGCTCTATCCCTTCACCAGGCTATGCAGCGGCCAGTGGATCCACGCAGGGACCCCTCTGAAGTCGGATGTCGTGCTGGTTCCCGACTCGGGACACCGGCTGACGGGATTAGTACCAGAGTGCTAACTCGACGACAGGAACATTGGCCTTTAGTAAGCAACCACTGAAGACTGCGCTGGCCTCAGGCAGCCACCATAGATGTGTGAAGTCGTCAGCACAGCGGATCACAATCTTCCCACATGATATTTAGTATGAAGTATTGCCTCGACCAGACTCCATCTCTTACCTGCCTCTAGCAGCTACCCGTATGTACTGCTATCTGTTAAAAAGACTGAGTACAACGATTAGGCCAGTGAATTGACGACTACCTCCTGGGAATCGTCGATTCAGAAAACCAAGTGACTGCTACTTCTAATTGTGGGAGTATTTATACATAAAATTGGCTGACGCTATGACGTATGAAACGGTTTGAATGTGTTCCCTTTGAAAATGCAGTGCTCGCCCGATGTGTCTTTACCACTGACGCATCCGCTGTCTTATTCACTCTTGTGACAGAGTTACGTGTAGTTATGAAATGTGTACTTGCTGCGTCTCTGTCTGACAGCCATTTCACTCACACTAGTTCGCTGACGGTAGTCTTTCCATCTTGCCGACGCAGCGGCTGCCGTCATCACGCAAGACGGGTGAGCATTTTCTGCTACCGGCTGCTGACCTTATTACATCAGTGAGCAAACCAAGATCTTATCACATTTCCCTGTCACAATGTTTCCGGCGCAACATTTCTTTTAGTTCGTTTCGCTCCCAGTGACGGCTGAGCGGCGTGGTCTGCGCATGCAGGTGGAGGGAGAAATTCCCCCACCTAGCTGCTTCACACGCTCGCTGCTTGAGCCGCTAACGGTATCAAGCAAACCAAAAGAAACAGTTTGTGGATAATTTCTCGCATTTAAGTTTAGAGTTATCTCTATATCTTGGCATTATGGAATTTATTAGTCAGATATTGCAGAGTGCTGAATACTTAAAAGCAGAAATTTTGTAGCATTGAACTATGTAATCTAGCATGGAGACGCTAACCTCGAAATCGCTCTCATCAGCAGAAGGCAAACACGTGATTTTTAATTCTGTTCGCGACCTATCGCGTAATTTTTAGTTCGCGACCGGTAGCTCTCTTTTTAATTCGCAGCTCAGCCGCGAATCAGGCGCTCTTTTTAGTTCGTCCGCTCGATTTGGCTTTTGCTACCGCTACCAAAACTACAGCTGAGCTGCATCTCAGCTCGAAATGACGGCAACTGTCAGAAGGCAATCACGCGATTCTGCGCGCTCTCGCTTCCTCTACCTGTTACCCGTCAGTCTTCGGAAAAGTAGCGGACGAATTAAGAGGCGAGCGATCTGCGAATTAGTTCGCGTATTTCGCCTGTGGGAGCGCTCTTCCGAACTAGTTCGTTCGCGAACTACACAAGACTAACACCCATGCCAGAGGGCGGACTCGAACCCCCGTCGACGAACTGTCGCGCGCGTCGTAGCAACCGACACATGATTTGAGGTCGACGCCGTAACCGAATATTCGGCTCCTATTCTATTTTCGGCCTAAACCGAAACTTGCGTAATTAAGTAAATTTTCGTTACACCACAAATCACTAGTTTTCCCACATTTGTAAATATCTCCTCCCTGTACTAAGCCTTCTTGAGTGTGTAAGCCTAACCAGGAATCCATAGGAAATGACACGGGTAGCGAACAGGTTTAGACAAATCGAAAGTACTTTCATTAAAGTACTTCAAATTGGATTTTTTTCGCCTTGTTGTGACATTTTCTACCTTAAAAATAAAAATTACATAATAAGAAAACTGAACTCGATACAGCGGAGTCTCGACATTTCGAGTTTCCCATAAATACGAGCATCACAAAACAAAACAACAACGGTGGGTACATTCTAACTTCACGTGGGAAAAAGGTACTCCATCATTATAACGCGAAGTAAATAATGAAAAGATTTTGAAACCTTTAGGCTTCCTCTGTAAATGACTTTTTAAAAACTTAAAAAAAGGTCATATTTATTTACACGTGTGTTCTACTCCAGGTCGATTTTCTTCTTTTTCACACGTACATTTCGATAGTCAGTGTGATCCCGGTCCCGTTCACCTCGAATTACCGAGACTAATGTATAGCTACTTCAAATTCCACAGTCCTGCATATCTGCTTGTAGGAAGATAGTCTTTAGTGTTTAGGTACACAATAAATATGGCAAATAGATATCACGATATGTCAGAGCCTCAACATGACTACCACAATACAAAATAATCATATTTTTGCTACCATAAGTAGCCTTTACGATTTTGTTCTTGAGAGCGTTAGCTTTATGGTGCCATCTTCACTTCCGTGTTTTTTGTTGCAAAAGACAAACAACTTCACATATCCCCATTTTGGCATTCCTGAATACATAGCAGCTTCAATCAGGGCTTCAGAAAGTATTTCGAAAAATAAAGTCACATTTCCAACTAACAGTATGATTGAGTTGAGTAGAATCCAGTTTAGTACCTCTACTTTTGAATATCATTCTCCGATGTAGAGACCTGAAGATGGCATAGTGAAATGCCGAAACTGGTTGTAATAGAATAAATATTTCATTAAACTTACGGCTGTTGGTACCTCAGTTCCTTCAGAACAGTATGGGTGGTGTCAGTATAAATGTACGCAAACTGAACAGAAAGAGGGGTGTACTACATGATCAATGTTTCCAAAACAAATTATTAATTATTTAAGGAAACTCATTAATAAAACTTTACAACATAAAACCATATAATAACCAGCTTCATTACTTACAATACTGAATAAGTTAAATTGTTACTATCATAATAACACTGTTAGATCCGATTGCGTAATATTGTGCATAACAACAAAATACCCACAATTTTTACTCCAGAGGAGAGTATCCTAGCAATTAAACGGCACACTGTAAAAATTGCCAATAACTGGAAAGTAACTCCGCAAAATCTACTACTTTTAATCAAGTATTTCACTTAATATTAAATACAGAAATGGTTAACTTACAACAAAAGACCCAACCTTCTGCAGAAAGACGTCGGTTTTCACTCAGAAAAGTCAAGGTTTATTCACTACAGTTTCAGTCAAATCAGTTACCTAAGTGTTGAAGGTAAAGACTTATATGGGATGTATAACCTACATTATTGAATGTACCAGATCAGCTACAGCATCTATAGCTGAAGGAAAATCCTCAGAAATGTGACAATAAAATATTTATATATAAAAGTTCCTAACTAATGGTACTTAGTTGCCTCAAGAGTGATGCTTCAGATGACATACCCTGCAGTTACCTTTAAGTACAGACAATTAAAAAATGCTTAGTTTTCTCCCTAATGTCGCTGTGTTTTTCACCTGTTTCTTCTTTAAAAACTGTATATTGCCAACCATCAGCTTTTTATTATAAGTTTACCGGTTACTGTTATGAACCATCATCAGAAAAAAAAAACTAACTGATTACGTTGATACACTGGCTGTCACCTAGTTCATGTCAATCAATAAAAGATCCGTAAAATGTCACTTGACATGATAAATAAAACAATGCCAGGCTGCATTATAGTGAACCACGGTCTGTGAATCAAGAGTATCTAACAAAAATAGTCTTGGAATTCATAGACGCAGATTCATCATCAGTATTCACCACCACATATTCTGTTTTGGTTAGTCTCATCTATAGTCCACACTTGTGATATTCCTTATACATTATTTATACTGATTCCCATCCCTTCGTACCTACTCTTTCAATTTCGGGGAGCAGCTTCTACGTATCAATTGAATGAGATGGGTGCCATACTACAACTTTTCCGCAACACTTTTTGACATTAATTGCTTCTGATACCTTTGATGTTTTTTTAATCCCTACCGTTTTTGTACATTTCAACAATTTGTCAACGGTGATCATCGATATCTATATCTTTCAGAGCTTCTCACAGTTTAGTTCTAGGGGGATTGTGTCATAATTCTTAGCTTATAAACTGTGTCAATCTAAAAACAAAAGCCGGCCGCGGTGGCCGAGGTGACTGAGGCGCTCCAGTCACGGTCAGCACGGCCACTACGGTCGGGGGTTCGAATCCCCCTTCGGGCATGGATATTTGTGCCGTCCTAGTTCGTAAGTAGTTCATAAGTAGTTTGTAAGTTTAGGGACTGATAACCCCGTAGTTAAGTCCCATAAGCTTAACAAACATTTGAACATTTTGTAAAAACAAAATTCCATTAAACTTTTAACATATTCGTTACAATCAAAAGTAATATAATTAACAGTACTATTATTATTATTATTATAGTAATAATAATAATAATAATAATAATATGGTTTTCTGTTCCATAGGACCCAATTCAGGAGTAAGACTACGTGGTCATGGAACAAGTCATTACATGAATTTTTACACAAGAATGGTAATAGAAAATTTTTAAGTAGTCCTATGCACACGACAATCTTAAGACAAAGTGAAAAGAATTCATCAAGAAAAAAATGAATTAGGTCAATTGTTTAACTTTTCTAAGAGTTCCTCGACAGAAAAAAAGGAGTGAACCCTGAGGTAACTCTTCAATTTATATTTGAAAGCGCGTGGGTTAGTGCTAAGATTCTTTAGTTCTTGTGCAGCGTATTGAAAATGGATGCTGTAAAATACTGTACGCCATTCTGCACAAGTGTCAAGGTGGTGTGATGCAAATGCAGATTCGATGTCTGTCTAGTATTCACCGAGTGAAAGCCACTAACTCGTGGGAATAAGCTGATATCATTAACAACAAACGACATTAAAGAAAAAACGTATAGTGACGCCATTGTCAAAATTCCCAGACTACTGAAAAGGGGTCGACATGAAGTTCGTGAACTTACACCATATATTGCTCGAACCGCCCGTTTTTGAGCCAGAAATATCCGTTTTGCATGAGGCGAGTTACCCTAAAAACTACTTCCGAACTTCAGAAGTGAGTGAAAGTAAGCGTAATAGACTACTTTTCGTGTTGAAAAATCACTTATTGCAGATATTGTTCTAATGGTAAATATGGCAGAATTTAGTTTTGGAACAAGATCGTGAACATAGGCTTTCTACGACAGCTTACTGTCTATCTCAATACCTAGAAATTTGAACTGTTCAGTCTCTTTTATCATATGCCCATTATGTGTAATCAATATGTCAGCTTTCGTCAAATTATGTGTTAGAAATTGTAAAAACTGAGTTTTACTGTGATTTAACATCAACTTGTTTTCTACAAGCCATTAAATTATCTCTTTAACTGCGTTATTTGATGCTGTGTCAATATTACGAACAACATCCTTCACTACCAAAATGATATCATCAGCAAATAAAAATATTTTATAGTCACCTGTTATACTCGAAGGCATATCATTTACATAAATAAGAAACAGCAACGGTCCCAAGACAGACCCCTGTGGCGCCCCACACTTAATTGTGGCCCCATTGCGATTGTACGTCATAGCCATTTTCTACACTGCGGAGAATTACCTTCTGTTGTCTATTATTAAAGTAAGAGGTGAACCAGTTGTGAGCTACTCCTGGTATTCCATAATGTTCGAACTTCTGCAACAACATTTTGTGATCAACAAAATCAAATACTTTTGTTAATAGGGACTTTCAATATAAATTTAAATTAGTTTCACAGCAATGTGATTTTACAGCTTTTATCTGTTATTTCAAGTTTCGTAATCCCTGTGCTAATACTGTTGCTCATAGCTACATGGGTATCATCCCTTACTTCCTATCCATTCCTGATGTTTTTTTTAAGCCTTGTTCATCTAAAGAAGACATGGAGAACATCGTAAGATGACGGAAGGCGATTTCCGTAAATTTTATTTAATGATTTTGCCTTTTAACAACAAATCTGAAGTAAGTGCGACGAATAAACACACCTTGCGAGCCGCCAGGAGAGACGACGTAGCGGAATGTTGGCAGCCCTGGCGGTGCCCCGCCACCAGCAATACCGCGCCCGCCTGTCATATCCAATTACAGTTGTTCAATATGCGCCCGCCGCCTGAATATTCCGGCCGCATTTGCATCTGGCTGCAGTGATTAAAATTCCGCGCAGCTGCCCGCGCTGCTTGTTGATACGGGCCGGTCTTCGCCACGACCGGAAGCCAGGTGCAAATGTGGCTAACCTCAATTCGGAAGCGAACGTTTACCTCCATCAATCTATACGTTCCAGTACGTTTATGCACAATTTCTGTCGAAGCTGTTGATTTTTTTTCCTCATTTCTGATTAACGTGATACGGCTGATTGTCATCACATTCGGCGAAACCGCGCGGGAGTAGCCGAGGCGGTCTGGATAGCCACGTTACGGATCTTGCAGTCTCCCGCATCGGAGGTTCGAATCCTCCCTCGGGTAGGGATGTGTGTCTTATCCTTAGGTTAGTTTAACCTAAGTTTAACTTAACACACTTACTAGTTTCATCTTCAACAATAATTGCTTCACCTTTGAGGGCCAGACCTACAAACAAATCAGGGGGACAGCTATGGGTACCAGGATGGCCCCTTCATATGCCAACCTCTTCATGGGCCGCATGGTAGTGGCTTTCCTTAAGACACAGAAGTTGCACCCCCTGGTTTGGTATAGATCATAGATGATATCTTTGTGGTCTGTGCTCACGGTGAAGAAACCCTTCTGAACTTTCTTCACGACCTTAACTCCTTCTCCAACCTAAAATTCACCTAGTCCTTCTCTAAAACTCGAGCCACCTTCCTTGATGTTGACATTCACGTTGCTGAGTCCCACATCCACACCTCAGTCCATATTAAACCCACAAACAAGCAACAGTACCTCCACTTTGACAGCTGCCATCCCTTCCATATTAAACGATTACTTCCCAACAGCCTGGACATCCGTGGGAAACGTATCTGTTCCAGTAACCAATCCCTCACCACTTACAACAACAATCTATCCAATGATTTCCTCTCCCGCAATTACTCTACAGACTTCGTCCACAAGCAGATCTCACGAGCTGTCCATTCCTCTTCTCCCAACAACAATGTTCCTAACCCAGACCACGCAGAAGCATCCCCTTAGTCACCCAATACCATCCTGGCCTGGAATGCCACAACAAACTCCTCAAACAGGGCTATGAGTTTCTCAAGTCATGTCCTGAGATGAGATCATCACTTCAAACTGTTCTTCCCACACCACCCAGAGTAGCCTTCCGCCGTCCTCCCAACCTCCGTAACATCCTCGCCCAACCTTACCTCATCCCAAAACCACCCTCCGTACCTAATGGTTCCTATCCCTGCAACCAATCCTGCTGCAAAACCTGTCCAATGCATCCTCCCACTACCACATACTCCAGCCCCACCACAGGAAAAACCTACCCGATTCAAGGCAGGGGCACATGCGAGACAACACACGTCATATATCAACTGACATGTGTCCAATGTTCAGCCTTTTATGTTGGTATGACTACTAACAAATTGTCTGAGCGGATGAATGGTCTCAGACGGACTGTTCGCCTGGGGACACCCAATATGCTGTGGCACAACATACCCTCCAGCATAACTCCAGGGATCTAGGCTCGTGTTACACCACATGTTCCATTTGGATACTACCAACAAACACGAGCCCCTCAGAGCTACGGAGGTGGGAACTTGTCCTCCAATATATCCTCTCCTCCCGCCACCCCCTGGCCTAAATCAACGCTAACCCCTCCCCTACCTCCATCCTATTCATTATCTCTTCCTTACCTCTCTCTCTCTCTCTCTCTCTCTCTCTCTCTCTCTCTCTCTCTCTCTCTCTCTCTCTCTCTCTCTCTCTCTCTCTCTCGTGTGTGTGTGTGTGTGTGTATCCATCTTTCCCTGTTAATCAAAAACGACAACCCCCCCTCCTTCCTTCACCCCTCAGCATCATTCAGTTCACTCATCTTCTCCTCTCTTTCCTCCTGGCTTGGCTCAGTACTGACATGCAGTATCTCTGACTTCCACACTCCTCAAACACCACCTTCTTGACCTACGTCGTGAATTACCTTTCCCTTCCGTTCCCATCCTTTTTTCTTCCCTTCTCTCCCACCTGAGAATGGAACTGTGTTCCAAAAGCTTGTCCTTTTTCGTCCCCTTTTTTTCTTTTTCTTCATTTCTGTAACAATCGGTGGTACAGCACAAATGTAAGAACTGGCCAGCTACTCTATCTCTTTTGAAAAATAATTTAACTTAGTTTAAGTAGTTTGTAAGCTACGAACTAATAACCCGGCAGTTGAGTCGATAGATTTGCAAAAATCTGAACATTTTGAACATTCAGTGAAAACAAAGGCATAATTTACTGCATGGCACGCGCCTTCGCTGGAGCGCCGGCCAAAACGAAGTTCTTATCATTGAAGGTCAGAGACCAAACGCCAGGCAAGGCCGACTCTTCATACGTAATCAATGACGATGCATAATATAACTTCATCATGCCCGCCCTATAACCCCACCCTCCACTTAACTTTAATAAAACAAATTATTCCATCCTTAAACCTCGGCTTCTCTAAGTAAATTAATGGTTCTCAGCTAACGCAACAGTTACGTATCTATATGCTCTGTTTTATATCATGTTGTGAACTTGGACCCGCGATGTTTTATTATATTTTCTTTTTTGAGAAGGGGGAAGGAGTTGCTCATAGCAACAGTTAACCATCCTTTTCCGTGTTTAGCAACCGTATCCTTGCTAAATATAGCAACATTCACTGCATATCCACAAAACAGCGACGGACATTGGAGAATCACTTGCGCACCTATATTCGTTTTCGGAATCGATCTTGAGATAGTCGTTCAGTGTTTACATAATGATGAGCGCTATGTAAGTAATGAATCGAGAAGACGGCATCAGAGGTCTATCATCTATTGTGTGATCAAAATGCCTCGCAACAGGAGTATAGAAGATCGCGTTTGCCAATGAATAATCTCAAGAACGATTCCGAAAATGTATATAGGTGTGCAAGTGATTCTCCAAGGTCCATTGGTATTTTGTGGATGTGTAGTGAATTTCATTATATTTAGCAAGGATACGGTTGCTCAAAATATTGTAATGGTGGTACTGTGAAAGCATTTTTTAATAGGTACCACCATTTTATTAGATATTCGTCTAGTACGTAAATAAATATGAATGTTTTATTTGGCGCATGTAATAGTCACAAACGTATAAGTACGTGGTATCGCATAACATTTCGCCAGTGCGGACGGTATTTGCTTCGTGACACATTATTCGTGTTAAAATAGACATTTTACCAATTGCAGAAATGGTCGATATGGTATTTATGTATGGCTACGGTGATCAAAATGCCCAACGGGCCTGTGCTATGTATGTTGATCGTTATCCTCGAAGACATCATCCAAGTGTCCGGACCTTTCGTCGAATAGTTACGTTATTTGAAGAGACAGGAAGTGTTCAACCACAAGTGATACGTCAACAAATGATGATACCCAATTTAGTGTCTTAGATGAAGTTGCGGCTAATCCGCACATCAGTAGCAGACAAATTGAGCGAGAATTTGGAATCTCAAAAAGTCAGTGTTGAGAATTCTACATTAACATAAATGTCATCCGTACGATATTTCTAAGCACCAGGATTTGCATGACGAAGATTTTGAACATCGTGTACAGTTTTGCCACTGGGCACAAAATAAATTAAGGGTCAATAACAGGTTTTTTTCACGCGTTGTTTCAGTGACGAAGCGTGATTCACGAACAGAGGTAACGTAAACCGGCATAATATGCTCTACTGGGCAACGGAAAATCCACGATGGCTACGACAAGTGGAACATCAGCGACCTTGGCGGGTTAATGTATGGTGTGGCATTATGGGAGGAAGGATAACTGGCTCCTATTTTATTGACGGCAATCTAAATGGTGCAATGTATGCTGATTTCTTACGTAATGTCATAACGATTTTACTACAAAATGTTTCACTGCATGACAAAATGGCGTTGTAGTTTTAACATGATGTATGTCCGGCTCATGGTTTGCGTACAGTTGAAGCGGTCTTAAATGGAATTTTAATGACAGGTGGAGTGGTCGTAGAAGCACCATACCATGGCCCGCACGTTCACCGGATCTTACATCCCCAGATTTCTTTCTGTGGGGTAACTTGAAGGATATTTGTTAATGTGATTCACCGACAACGCCTGGAAACATGCGTCAGCGCATTGTCAATGCATGTGAGAACATTACTGAAGGCGAACTACTCGCTGTTGAGAGGAATTTCGTTACGCGTATTGCTAAATGCATTGAAGCTGAAAGACATAATTTTAAGCATTTATTGAAGTCATGAGGTAATTATAGGTAATCACGCAGTAACAGCATGCGTTCTCATAATGTATGATAATATCACAGAAGGACATGTATCACATTGGAACAAACGAAATAAAGTTCAAACGTACCTACGTTCTGTGTTTTTATTTAAAAAACCTAGGTGTTATCCGCTGTTCGTCTAAAATTGTGAACAATATGTTTGTGAATATTACAGCGCCATCTATCACAAAGCCAAAAATGTGTTCCAAATAAAACATTCATATTCATTTATTTACTAGACGAATATGAAAAATTGTGGTATCTATTTAAAACAATGCAGTTGATAATCGTTTGACCTATGGCAGCGCCATCTAGCGGGCCAACCATAGCTCCATTTGTTATCCTCCTCCAAGCTAGAAAAGTTTTGTACTTTGTAGTATTTTCGTTTTATGCATATTTCGTGAAATATTTGGCCCGGTCACTATCAATGGACCACCCTGTATATAAAGATTAAGATAACGAAGTTCATTTATATCCAATGAGATATTTCATTTCTACATTCTAGGAAGATAGAGAAAATAGTTACACAATATTTTAAATAGAAAGTAAAAATTTATGGAACAGCTGAAAGTTATTGTTCGTGAGAAGAATTCCATGTATCACTTTTGAACTGTACATAAAAGTTTTCAGCGCCTGTGCGGCGATTTGATTAAATTTAGTGGGGACAGAATGATACGAAGTTTATCACATACGTCATCCCCTGCCCTTCGTATCGTGTTATGTTTTTCTTCTCTCGTTGAAGTACCTGCAAAAGAATGAAAAGTAATATCAGTCAATGAATACTTTTGGTACAAAAGTAAGAACATAGTGCAGTATTGCAGTACTTTGACTTCTAATGTGATGGGAAATTGATCTAATGGGCGTGAAACACAGTAAGTAAGGGGAACAAACACACACACACACACACACACACACCAAACATCAAGTTTTTCTGTAGAAGGAATCGCATACAGAACATTTTCATGGCCGTATCAAGTCAGACTAATAGGAGATATATAACGAGAGAGCCGTGGCGGAGCGGCTGAGCACATTGAGGCGCTATACTACGATGCGCGAGGCCGTTCCCAGTCGGGGCTTCGAATCCCTCCTCGGGCATGTATGTTTGTGTGACCTTCAGTAAAAGCTAGGTCATAAGTAGTTTGTAAGTTAGGGACTGATAACCCCGCAGGTAAGTCTCTTAAGCTTTACAAACGTTTGAACATTTGAACAACGATAACGGTTCCGTGAAAATTACATTGTACAGAGCTTTTAGCAAGGAGGTGGGGATTGTGGTAGTGGGAATGTGAAGGGAGGGAGGGAAATGGACGGGGCTTGGTGAAGGATTGTTTCCTGCCGTCAATGTTTCTAGACACCACGGTGGTGCGGGCAGAGTAGAAGTTTTTCCCGCCTTGTGGATCCCGTGTGCAGGCTTGTCGTTCGCCGTTGTCGGATGTTTCCGCAGTCGGCCACGGCGAGCGCTGCGGTGGCGGCAGATGGCGCGCTGTTGGGCGGGAGCCATGTTATTATGGCCTGCGGATAAAGCAATTTCTCCGGGAATCAGCCCTCGTCTTGAGGGGCGCGGCCGGGGGATAATCGGAAAATGATCCCTCGTTGGGGAGGGGAGGGGGGAGAGGGAGGGGGAGGCTTGGCGCCCCTCCCCACCCCACCCCTCCCTCTGTCCTCCAATCAGCGCGCCAGATCCCCGCCATGGTAAACTGGCACTGTAGTGCCGCCATGCGGCAGCCGTTGCAGGCTTCCTCAGAGCCACTGCCGGCATCATGGTGGCTGGTTGCACACAAATGTTCAAATGTTTGTATAGTCTATGGGACTTAACTACGGGGTCATCAGTCCCTAAACTTACAAACTACTTATGAACTACTTACGAACTAGGACGGCACAAATATCCATGCTCGAGGGGGGATTCGAACCCCCGACCGTAGTGGCCGTGCAGACCGTGACTGGAGCGCATTAGTCTCCTCGGCCACCGCGGCCGGCTGGTTGCACACACATCGGTTTTGGACGGCCGATAAAATTTTTGCCAGTCACACGAGCAGTCGCATGGCTATCGTGGTCGAATGACGTTGACTCCAATCCACCGGTTGTTTCTACTTCTAAATATAAATTTTCATACATTTAGCTTTAAAAAACGCTTTCCTACTCAAGTATTTTGATTCAAATTCCCCCCCCCCCCCCCCCTATTGCACCATTGATGGCAGAATTAGAAGGAGATGCGAGAAAAACTGCTACATCATGCGAAGATGTTGCACATTTCCTCCTAAAGCACTGGACCGATTTCAGCCAAATTTGATATACACACTCCTTACCAGTTCAAATGTTTGTAAGGCTTATGGGACTTAACTACGGGGTCATCAGTCCCTAAACTTACAAACTACTTATGAACCACTTACGAACTAGGACGGCACAAATATCCATGCCCGAGGAGGGATTCGAACCCCCGACCGTAGTGGCCGTGGAGACCGTGACTGAATCGCCTCAGTCCCCTCGGCCACCGCGGCCGGCCACTCCTTACCCTGAGGTAACAGTTGCCGCAGGTTAAGAATCACAGACGACACATGGTTCAGGAGATATGATGTCATAAGCAATAGGAATAAAAAAGACTCACATAACACGAGGAGACTTTATTCATCCACTGTATGAGAATGAGAGTACTTAACGACTTGCAGTCAACTTTAAAGATAATTTTAAACCCTTATTATATTTTTTGTAAAAATGTTCAAATGTTTGTAACTCTATGGGACGTAACTACTCAGATCATTAGTCCCTAGGCTCATAAACTACTTAAACCTTTTAGTCCCACATTATGAAATCAGCTTTGGAAAAACTAAAATTCAGTGTGTTCTGTATTAATATAGTTCAGTAAACATCGAAATATTTGTTTTAAAAACTTTGGTCGGACTATTGATTTTTCTGTATCTACTTCATGCACAACATAGACGTTTGTATCGAGGTATTTTACTACTTGGGCGTTATTTTGTTGACAGTTAAAAATACCAGATCAATAATGCTAACATATTCTTCGCCACAGCACCAAAGACATTTCACTGCCGGAATAAAATAAAAGGAACCACACCCACGCTCACACTCTCAGCCACGTACAGATGGCAACGAAACACAACCTCCAAGATGGACAGATTAATGCCTCGGAAGTGTGGCTACAGGAGGTACCAAGCGGCAAAATGTAACTTTAAGGATTGATGCACAAAATACGATATAAATCACCTTTTAATACTTTGTTGTCCAGGCACAACACCGGCAATGAAAGGGTTAAACTAACCTGGGATAGGCCGCGCGGGAGTAGCCTAGCGGTCTGGAGCGACACGTTATGGATCGCGCGGCCTCCCTCGTCGCAGGTTCGAATCCTCACTCGTACATGGATGTACGTCTTTGTCCTTATGTTAGATTAACTTAGTTTAAGTAGTTTTTAAGATGACCAACGTAGTTTTCTCCCATATAATTACAAACATTTGAACATTTTTAATCTGGTATAAAGTCAACTTGTAGATCCATGCCCGGACTTGAACCTCCGACGGTGAACAGCGACGCACTGAACAGCTAGGCGCCTTAGAAAGCCCGGCCACTCCACCGCGACTATTTCCTCTCGCTGACAACCACAGTAAAATTATGAAAGGAAAAGAGTTTCTCGCTTACTACTTTTCCGCTGTTCCTGGACTAAAACTACGGCATTCGGTATGACGTTTCAATTTATAATTTCCACACTACAAATTGCAGCCGCAGAATGTTTTACAGACAGTATACGCACATAAAGTTTCGAAATTGTATCACAGTACGACACGTAGTTCATGAGATACGAATACGTAAACAGTAACGTTCATGAAAAACCGCCCGATCACGCACCAGTTTTAATCTATTACTTCTTTATTACTAACTGTATTTGTTACAGATTTTATAGACATAAAGCACTTATACAGATGAATATATACCTGGAAAATTATACAATTTTACGATATATAACTCAATAAATATGAGATTGTACGAATTTTATTTGTCATTTGTATTTTGATTACGTACTATCTTACGTGATACTGCACTTATAATTTTGTACATTATGCAAGACAGCCTTATTTCTTATATATTCTTCAATAACTGAAACGTGTTTTTAGAAAAAAGAAGATGGGCAGAGAGAGAAGGGATTGGAGAACTGCAGTACGCGGTGGCCGAGGGGACTGAGGCGCTCCAGTCACGGTCTGCACGGCCACTACGGTCGGGGGTTCGAATCCCCCCTCGGGCATGGATATTTGTGCCGTCCTTAGTCTTAGGTAGTTCATAAGTAGTTTGTAAGCTTAGGGACTGATGACCCCGTAGTTAAGTCCCATAAGTGCTACAAACATTTGAACATTTGATTGGAGAACTACTAACTCAAGGCAGGAATAAATACATGAATACCCATGCAACACCGGGTTTTCGGCTAGTAAGGAGAAAAAAAAAAAAAAAAAAAGCAGTTCTCTAGTGTACAAAGGGTTTCTTATAAGCACTCATGTACCGTATAAAAATAGCTCGCCGGCCGCAGTGGCCGAGCGGTCTGCGGCGCGACAGTTACAGTCTGCACAGCCACTACGTTCGGGGGGTTAGAATCCACCCTCGGGCATGGATGTTTGTGCCGTCTTTAGTATAAGGTAGTTCATAAGTAGTTTGTAAGTTCAGGGACTGATCACCCCTCAGTTAAGTCCCTTAAGATTAACAAACGTTTGAACTTCCTTTTAAAAATAGCTGGACAACAGCGTTAAATTGAGCGCAAATTGCATTTCAGATATTATTTCACACCACTGCCGATAAATTGCTTACTAGTGCTTGCTGAGTGCCGGTATCCCTACGATGAAATAGACTCTTCCACGTCGTTGCTTCCGCGTCGCCCTGGCTCGCCTCTCGGCCAGGCAATCGATGGAGAACCCAATCCGCGGAAGAGATTGTGTAATAAATGTAGAGTCAGAGTTTAATGTCTCGATATTAAGTAGAGTCCGATATCCGCGCAGTGTTCTTGTTTTTTCGTACTTCATATGTCCGATCAGACGCACTCCAAAGGCAGGTCCAGAAATTGAGTCAACACTGGCGCAAATGACGCGATAAAAATTCAGTGCGCGGAGGGGGCCACTGGCGGACGCGAGGCAAAAAGTTAACGCGCAGATTTCGTATTAATTAACTGTCTCTCTCTCGCCCTTTTTTTTCTCCCTTGCCACTCGACAGTGTACCTTCTTCGATCGGTGAGACGGGGTCGCGGGAAAGGACGAATGAGTCGCAATTAGGGTGTAAACTTTAATTACGAAGATTATCAGCCGACGAATGCTTCATAAACTGGCCGTCTGATAAATGGGCCGGCGCCATAGATCAGCGAGACGTTTATCACGCAATTAAGGGCGCTAGGCAGCAGCCAGCCACCGAGATATCTCCGCCTAGTCTCGGCTGCGGCAACGGAGGGGAGTGCAGGGGGGTTGCGTCCCTCCTGGCGAATTAATTTTGTGGCGGTGGAGGGGGCAGCGCGGGGGAGAGGGGAGAGAGGGGGAAGCGGCAACAAGTGGCGACGGAGCCGTGTATCGGCTCGGCCACTTCTGCCCCACTCAACAGCCACGTGTTCGCTCCGCTATAAAATACATTCATCTACATACAGTGAGTGCAGTAAGTATTCGTCTAGCGCCATATATTTTTAAAAGCTAAAAAAAATCGGAATCGGTACAGGTTCCGTCTGACTGGACGAAAGCGGTAATCACGCCAATTTTCAAACATGGAAAACAGAAAAGATTGCAACAACTATTGAGGTCATCATTTTTTCGATTTCCGTCGTCCTTAGTTGCATATGAAATTGGTGGAGGTGTATTACCGTCTTTAGCAACTAAATGAAAGGCGTTTTGTGTGTGCCATACGCGTTTTGCTTCTTTATTTATGAAGCATCATCAGTGGCCTGTAATACATGTTATTTTTGTATAATATTGTAGTACAGTCATAATATTATAGGTATTTTTCACAGTATGACAGTTAACAGTCTTGTTACAATTACTAAAGTTCGGATCTACTAGTTTAGAAACAACTTCTGTAGCACTATCTTTTGGAAAGTTAATTTAATTATATAGTTTTCGGCCCTACTTACGGTTTTCTGTTTTATTCCATGTGTGTCTTCATGGAGATGTTTGTGAGGTCTGGGGTTTTATTAGAACAAAACAAAAAAAATGTTCAAAAAATGTCCGACAGATGGCGCGTGATTCTGGTTTTTTAACTGCTACCGTGACGCGTGGGAGGTACGCCCATATGTTACAGAATCGCATCATCCCCAGCCTGGCTGTTAAACACCTACTACAACGCACGATTTTTATGCAGGATGGTGCTCCACCCCATATTGCTAGACGCTTGAAAGATCTATTGCGCGCGTCGTATGGTGATGATCATGTGCTCAGCCGCCACTTTCGTCATGCTTGGCTTCCCAGGTCCCCAGACCTCAGTCCGTGCGATTATTGGCTTTGGGGTTACCTGAAGTCGCAAGTGTATCGTGATCGACCAACAGCTCTAGGGATGCTGAAAGACAACATCCGACGCCAATGCCTCGCCATAACTCCGGACATGCTTTACAGTGCTGTTCACAACCTTATCCCTCGACTACAGCTATTGTTGAGGAATGATGGTGAACATATTGAGCATTTCATGTAAAGAACATCATCTTTGCGTTGTCTTAATTTGTTATGCTAATTATTGCTTTTCTGGTGAGATGAAGCGCCATCTGTCAGACCTTCGGACTTTTTATTTTATTTTATTTTTATTTATTTATTTATTTTTTGTTCTAATAAAACCCCATGTCATTCCAAGTATGTGTGTCAATTTTTACCTCTCTGTCTACATTATTCCGTGATTTATTAAGTTATCAAATTTACACTGACTTTTTGATCACCTGGTACTTTCAAGTGCGGACAAGTGGGCGTTACTGCGCATGCGCAGCTACAATGACGTATTTGAAGCTTGCACTGCTTGAACGCTTTTCGTCCCAATTCTGGTAGGATTCTCGTGCGAAACAACAGCTGAACTGCGAATTCCGATCAGTTATGCGGAACCACAGTGGTTTATTTTTCGGTTTTATTTCACATAATAGATCATACGTACAAAGTAAAGAGAATGTGTACAGTGAACGATATGCTAGCAGTGTGTTCCGGTAATTTGACAAGGAATGTCAGGCTGTAAATTTAAAACGTAAAAAACACAAATTAAGACATAAACTGAAGCTGGAGAATGTACCACAGATGTATGAAATATTTTTTAGTGGATGGTACCGGTATGTGTAAAAAAGAAAACATAATTTCTTATAAAGCTGTCAATATAGGTATTTATTTTATTCCCTATTACTGATTAAATCGCCTGCATATTAACCTTCAAGTAAACATTTACTAATATTCATACTGCAGCATTAACAGATCCTACATCGCCGCGGCGGAGCGTCCTAGCGCATTGAGGCGCTATGCTACGATGCGCGAGGCCGTTCCCCGTCGGAGGTTCTAATCCCCCATCGAGCATAAGATTTACAAACATTTGAACATATTGTCAATCTTTATTACTTCCGTCACCATTTATCTAACACACAAAAATGAATGTTTGTTTGTATGTTTTTTCGTAATTTATGCGCGGCTGTACCGTTCATTCGGTTGCAATGAAACACTGTAAGAATATACTTTTTAACACGCAAAACATGCCACTACATCGTTTATCTTTTCCTTGCCATCAAACGCGTATCCATTTCTTTCTCTTCCTCTCTTTCTCTCTCTCTTTTTTTAATTATTATTTTTTTTTTTTTTTCGAAATTGACGATTTCAATTTATTTTCCTTCGCTAATGTCAAATCACCTCTTTTCGCTTCACACTATATAGTTTCTATTGATGTCGGTTCATTTTAAGAAAGAACTGACACGGTATTCACTACGATCTACGTTGTCACTCGGTCACTACAAAGCGCTAACTGAAGGCAGCGGAAATTTCGCATGGCACCTCTGGTGAGCGGTGGTCTGTTTTGCCACTGAGGAAGCACTTGACAGACCGCAGATAAGACACGGCCCCGCGTAAACGGATTAGGCGCAGGTCCCTCGGGTAAGCTACGTCCGCTGTGGCACAGACAAATGGCTGTGGCCAGCACATGAGGACAACAGACTTCCGCTTTACCTGGGCCTTGCAAGGATTCCAAGAATGTCCACAGACTTATAGGTCTCAGCACAGAGTAACATATATTTGTCTGTGGTCTCAGCTAACATTTCGACAGACGTTCTGGGCAGATACCTCGCTTGTTATCCGCATATAACACGCGGATATCCGCGTCGCTCACAGTTTTATCCGTAAAGTAAGAAACACTGCCGATATCCGCGGATATATCCGCGAATTTCCGCATCCGACCAGACCTATAGCTATCGGCCATGTCCTTATTATCTTGAATAATTCCAACGTGGAATTTCGAACATACATATAAGGTGTCCCATTCAACTTTTTCACCCCAGGTATCTCTGAAACTGCAAGAGATATTGAAAAACGCCTTCCACAGTCATGAACGTACGGCAGGCGCTTATGAAAGTAGGTACTATGAGACACTCTAAAACGTAAAGAAATATTATTTTCAAAGCAAACTTATGTTTTTAATGGGTACCCCATATTATTTCTTAAGCATTTAAATGCATCAAACGTCACATAAACAATGGCGTTGGTTGCATCACAATCCGTCAATTGCATCCGGAGAAACTGCAAAGCGAATTTAACGTTCGAAAGCCATGTGGCGCGATGCTAGCGCGTGTCCGAGAGTCAACCGTGAGTCTCGTTTGAGTCTCACAGTACCTACTTTCATATGCCCATGCCAGACGGTCCTGACCGTGAAAGTTGTTTTTCAATATCTCGTATAGTTCCAGAGATATCTGCGGTGAAAGAGTTGAGTGGGACACCCTAGATATATGCAAGAGAAAGACCAAGAACACAGCCATTACACAGTGTTATCAGTGAAGTGAACTGCTGCAGCTACAACCAAATGGTAGAGCTGTCTAGGGCCGCGAGAGAGGTCACATGGACTAGGCGCTGAACACAGTGAAAGGTTATTATCTCTCTCTAGGTTGTTTAAATAAATGTACAAATTGCTTCTCATATAATGAATGAACAATTTTTACTGTCTTCACTTTGTATGCCAAAGTGATTGTAACCTGTATGGATGTCAAAGTATTTATGTCATATCTTTGGATGGTATTTATTATTGCTGGTAAGAGAGAGAGAGAGAGAGAGAGAGAGAGAGCAGTATTGTAGAGTTGTGAGTGGCAGTTGTGTGCAGAGAGTCGCTATGGTAACATGACTTGAATGAGGAGGCTGCCCTACCAAGCAGTGGAAGCAGTATTATTAATCATCTTTCTTTGTGATGAAGATATGATGTTTTTCTGTATTTGTAAGAAACTTGCAGAGGGGGAGATATTAAAAGGTATTTATAATATTAGTCAGGCTTGTCAGAATTGTAGAGACATTGTAGACATTGTTAAATTAGTGTGTAAAGGAAGATTTAAATAATAATATGAATAAATAATCCCTGAGACGGATTTACGTCTCAAATATGTCAAAGACATTATTGATAGATGTGAAGCATTGAATTAAAATTTGTGGTGCGGCCGGGAATCGAACCCGGACCTCCATGGTTACTAGGCAGACGTCTTAACCGTTAGACTACCACACCACTAACGATTAAAGCGCCTTGGAATAGTCTATGTACGATTTCCCTCCACAACACAAACTTTAATTCAGCTTCTTTATAATAATAATCATTATGTCACAAATCTTAGATATTATTTTTTTAGTAGCGAGTAATATTGCATTTCCCCTTTCATAGAATTTTGATAAAATGGTTAATGTTACATTGTTTGGTACATGTGTGATGGTGCTACATTGCACGTGGTAGCCACTATAAAGAAAATTATTTTACAGGGTATTAATGGGAGTCAAGTTAATTGCTATTTTGAAAGTAATTAATTGCGCGCAAGACGAGGGCTTCCATGAGAACAGTCAGCTAAATTAAATTACTAATGACCAAGTTGAGATGATTGATAGAGATCAATATTGTTGAGATGCTGTTGGCAAAGTAAATGTTAAAACAGTTTTGTGTAATTCAGTAAAAGACTCTGATGCAAAGGTTATACGTTCTTTCTGTCATGCTGTTAGATTGCTCAAACACGACATTCAGATCGCTGTGCAGTTAACTAACAATTTACTGGTGTGTAACAGTTTTTATCAACCAAAGGGTTTATGCACGCAGATTGACAGGACAGATATTCAATGAACTCACAGTCGTATAGAGTATATGACTCGGAGTATTATCAGCTCTACTAACAGTAAACTGGAAATGTTCAAATGTTTGTAGAACTTAAGGGACTTAACTATGGGGTCATCAGTCCCTAAACTTACAGACTTCTTATGGACTAGCTAAGACTAAAGACGGCACAAATATCCGTGCCCGAGGGGGGGGATTCGAACCCCCGACCGTAGTGGCCGTGCAGACCGTGGCTGGAGCGCCTTAGTCCCCTCGACCACCGCGGCCGGCAGTAAACTGGAAAACATCACCACAAAACACACTAGGCCCTTGCAGAAAGTCTTGAGCTCCTACATTATTAATCGTATTCCTAATGTCAATATTATCAATAGCCTTAAACACAGTAAGTCGCGAACGCCTCATTCTCCGCCTACGAACCATAAGGAACGCCTATCCGATCCAGAAAGACCCAGAAACGGCTACTACGAGCCCTTTTAAACCTCGCGCGCAAGCGATTAAGTGACGCGACCACGCCGTAAACTTGAAAAACGCCCGGCCCGCGCCTGATAATACTAGAGCAGCTGATGCACATCCATGGTCTTTACAAAAAGCTCAACTATGACGATTTCTGATATTTGCCTAATCTAAAGTTTTAGTCGGACCAGAGGCAAACTTTCAGCGGTATCTAATGATGATCACCTCTGCTTCCGTCGAACAGCTTGACAATGTGACAGGACGACTATATCATCTCGGCCCAACGCTCATCCCTTGACTCCCTTCCTATCCCTCGCAATTTCCGCTGCTCCTTCCATACCCCTCCTTGGAGTATCCCTCGCTTGCAGATTAGGTTGGACTTGTCCAGGAACTCGAAAGATTCGGTACCACCACAAGCTCTCCGTCGCCAGTTCCAAGCGCTGCTAGATTCATACCGGCAGTTATCTACACGGACGGCTCCCTCGCGGATGCTCATGCTGGGTACGCCTTTATTTGTGGTGACCATACTGAGCAGCGTTCATTGCCTTGCGGAAGCAGTATCTTCACTGCGGAGCTGGTCGCTATTTTACGAGCTCTTGAACACCTCAGGCCCGCCCCAGGGGGTCGTATGTTACCTGTAGCGACTCCCTGAGTGGCTTACAGGCCCTCGACCAGTTTCTCCCCAAGCACACTTTAGTGCGAGCAATACAAGATGCTGTCTTCGCCCTTGGCGAGTCAGGCCGTTCTGTCACTTTCATCTGGGCGCCAGGCCACATAGGCATCCCACGCAATGAACGTGTTGATCAGCTGGCCAAACAGGCCACCACTTCACGGGCTCTGAATATTGGCCTACCAGAAAGAGACCTCCGATCCCAGTTACGTAGCACGGTCCTTGGGGTTTGGAACTGTGAGTGGGCGAGCTTGACCGAACCAAACAAGCTCCGCACTGTAAAGCCCTCCACCGCTGCAAGGAAGTCCTCACTGCGGGCTTCTCGCAGGGAGTCGGTGGTCCTTTGCCGGCTGCGTATCGGCCATAGCTGGCTGACGCATGGACACCTTCTGCATCGTGAGGACCCTCCTCAGTGTCGCTGTGGTGCGACTTTGACAGTCGCCCACATCTTAGTGGAATGACACAATTTAGCCGCAGAGCGACGGAATTTTAATATCCCTGACGCCTTGACTATTGTTATAGTTGACAATGCCTCCATGGTTGACAGAGTTTTAAATTTTATTCGTGAGTGTGGACTGTACCAATCCATTTGAAGTCTCTTGTGTGTCTGTCATTTATCTCTTCTCCGCTTGCCTAAGTCTATTAGGCAGGTGTTTTAATGTGTACAGAGTGGCTGGATGTGATACTTATATTTATGTACTCACCCAGCAAAAACACTCTTGTCCTGTCCCAGTACTTTTATCCCTTCTTTATATTTATGTCAACCCTTCGTCTTTTACATGTTCCTTTAAAACTTTGACGTGTTAAAGCATATACATCGTAACGCTTAACACAATGTTTTAGCTCCAAGACTGGAACAAGGGACTGATAACCGATGATGATTAGTCTCTTTCAAAACTACAAACCAACCAACGAATCGGCCTAACGCTCTTTCCAATGCGAGCACTTCCTTCTACACCTCCCCTCCTCATTTTTCCGAATCGGGCCATGATAGGGAAATCAAAATACTGGCGCGCCATAAGTGTTCCATTTTTCACGTCTCTGTAGCGGCCTGTGTCTTCTCCTTCGCCGCATTCTATCGACTGGCCATAAATCAGACGGGACTGAAGCCCCTCAGCAGGGACGTAATCGAGGCGTGCGATGCGCCGCCGATACCGAAACGCCGGCCTGGCCGGTCGGACAGAGCCGCGATCCATCTCTGGCTGGTGTATGCTGCGCGATACGATATGGGCGATTCGGGCTGCCGCGGGGACTGGCAGCAGCCATAAATTTACCAGACTCCGCGCCGCCGATAAGTGTTTCCCGGAGGCGTCGTGGGCTCAGGCGGGGCTTGAGCGTGGCCAGGCGATATGCCACGGTACCTACCCGACTGTCTTCGCTGTCGAGTGGCTCGATACGTTTTACACACGCTGTTGTGGTGGTGTAACGCGATTTAGGTACACCTGAACACAAGTAGCCCGCAACTATACTTTATAGATTACTGTATGGTGACGAATTACAGTGATCATAATATTATCAATATTTTCTTGCAATAACGAATTTCTTTTTGCTTCACTGTATAAGGTATAGGTGTTCTACCACAAATATACATATGTCACCATTTGGTAGAAGACCCATACCTTATACAGTGACGCTAAGAAAAATTCGCTATTGCGAGAAAATAGCCTGCACGCTAGGGATTCTCTCTTCCTGCACGACGTGTCCCATTGCCATTCTGCATATTATATACTCTGTACTTCGACCATCATTTGTTATTTTACTGCCCAAGTAACAAAACTCATCTACCTCCTTTATTGTTTCGTTACCTAATCCAATTCCTTCAGCATCGTCTGATTTTCTTAGACTGCATCTATTACCCCTGTTTCGATCTCGATAATGTAAATCTAACACGTTCTTTTCAACGCACTGTCTATTCCATTCAGTCGCTCTTCCAGGTCCTTTGCTTTCTCTGAAATATTACAATGTCGTCAGCAAAACGCAATGTTTTTATTTCTTCACCATGAATTTCAATTCCTTCTGCAACTGCAAGTTTATCTTCTCCCAAACAGAGATTTACAGCATGAGTCAAAAGTTTTCATAATAGATTCTACTATTATGTCTGTAATTGTATTGAAAGTGACTCCTGCTGTTTTCAGACAGTTTTAGGCCTATTTTATTTAATACTGTTGACAAACCTGTTTTAATATATTTTTATCGATGATGATATCCCTGGATAGAAACTAGTCGATTTTAAGGATTTCATTAAAAAAGCTGATGGCTAAAGATGCATTTTATTAAACTTACATAAAGGTTTCTGTTGAGCATATTGAACTGTATAACATATCGCCGCATAGTTGGACGTTGTAGCAACTTCTTGGCGTTACATATTCTGTTACATAATTGACACTGTTCGGTCCATGCCAAAAAAATAAATAAAAAACATTTAAAAAAATAAAAAAAAATAAAAAAAATATATTAAAAAAATCTTAATCTAACCCCATTTCACGATTTGTATTATTTATGGTCATTACCGCAAATGATTTGGAAGAGCAATTCAATGGAACGGACAGTAATATAAGATGAACATTAACAAGTGTAAAACGAAGATAATGGAATGCAATGTCAGAAAATCAGGCGATACTGATGGAATTAGATTAGGTAATGAGACAGTGTTATTTGGGTAGCAAGATAACTTCTTATGGCTGAAGTAAAGAAGATATAAAATGCAGAATGACTTTGGGAAGAAAAGTGTTGCTAAAGAAGCGAAACTTGTTAACATCCAATATTCATTTAAATGTTAGGAAGTCCTTTCGAAAAGCATTTGTCTGGAGTGTAGCATTGTATGGGAGTGAAACGTGGACTATAAGGCGTTCAGATAAAAAGACGATAGCTTTTGAAATGTGGTGCTACAGACGAATGATGAAAATTATATGGGTAAATCACTAATGAGGAGGTGCTTAACCGAATCGGGGAGAAAAGGAGTTTCTGACATATTCTAAGAGAAGAGTAGATTGATAGGACACATTCTAAGACATCAAGGAATTGTCAACATACCATTAGAAGAAAGCGTGTGGAGTAAAAATCGTAGAGGGAGACCGAGGGACGAATATAGTAAGCAGATTCCAAAGGACGTTGGTTGCCGAACGTATTCTCAGAGCCGGCAGCGGTGGCCGAGGGGACTGAGGCGCTCCAGTCACGGTCTACACGGCCACTACGGTCTGGGGTTCGAATCCCCCCCTCGGGCATGGATATTTGTGCCGTCCTTAGTATTAGCTAGTCCATAAGTAGTTTGTAAGTTTAGGGACTCATGACCCCGTAGTTAAGTCCCATAAGCTATACAAACATTTGAAACATTTTTGAATTGTATTCTCAGATGAAGAGACTTGCACAGGACAGGGTAGCGTGGTGAGCTGCATCAAACCACTCTGCGGACTGAAGACCACAACAACCACCACCTTGGCTTTACATTTCGCGGGCATGTAGCATTCTTTTTACTTCCTGACGTTTAAATTAATATTCGCTACTTACAGATTACCCGTTTAAAGAAACGCATTTCCTCCCGTTGCTTTCTGCATTTTATATCCTCGTATGTTACTTTTATATCATCGTATGTTATTTCCCAAGTTACAAAACTCGGATAGTATCTTTATTGTTTCGTTACATAATCTAATTCCTCAAGCGTCGCCTGATTTTCTTAGACTACATCCCATTAATCGAGTATTTCCACGAAAAAACAATGAAGACACCAAACAGCATTTCGTGACAATTCTCCGTGCGGCCTCTGTCATAAAAAGATATGACAGTGTGTATTGCGCGAAAAGTTGTTTCGTTTGTGTCTTGATTCTTCCCGCCTTAGGTACAGCCGATTTGCTGAAAACTTCTCCGTCTGCTGCCGACACGAGCGGGCAAACTGCGTGCGCGTGGTATATTGTTACGTACTAAATACGCCTCTGGAACACGGACGCGGAAAAGTTTCCCGGGGAGCAGCGGGAATAAAGAACGGTCTCCGCGGTGGAACCGGCAAAGTTTTTAATACTCGGGGACTCCGGCTGCGACTTGGGGCGGTATTAACACGGACTCTGCGGCATTTAGCAGGTCGCTGTGTTTACAGCGCGGCGGTATTGTCGGCGCGCAGAAACGAGCAATCTCTCCACTCGGCACGGTCCGCCAGCCCAGAGTTGTGGGTCTCACGCACGTGACTGCTGGCTGCGTGGACTGACATAATTTACAAGTCCGCGCAAGGCGTGCACAGAGAAATTTTCGCCCGAAGCGCAGTACGAGTCCATTCGTTTGCCGTGAAACGGGATGCCGCCTTCAGGCCAGTTATATTAGTGTACAGCAGGGCTTTGAAAGTGACGAAAATGTACATCAATAAGTAGGGTAACTCGGGGTGAGTTAGACCACTGGGTGAGGCGGACCAGTGACGTATTTCGTGAATGCGCCGCTGGAGAGCAGCACCGTTCACTTTTCTACATCTACATCTACATAGATACTCTGCAAATCACATTTAAGGGCCTGGCAGAGGGTTCATTAACCACTTCCATAACTTCTCTCTACCGTTCCATTCTCTAATAGCGCGCGGGAAGAAAGAAAACCTAAATCGTTCCGTTTTCGATCTGATTTCTCTTATTTTATTGGGATGGTCATGTCTCCCTAAGTAGGTGGGTACTAGCAAAATATTTTCACATTCAGAACTAAAAGTCGGTGATTGAAACTTCGCAAACAGGTCACGCCGCAACGAATAACGTCTTTCTTATAATGATTTCCGCCCCAATTCGTGCAACATTTCCGTAACACTCCCTCCCCCCCCTGTAACGTGATAAAACAAAACGAGATGCCCTTCTCTGAACCTTCTCAATGTCTTCCGTGAGTCCCACCTGATGAGGGTCCCACAAGGGGCAACAGTACTCCAGGAGAGGACGCACAAGTGTGATATAGGCAGTCTCTTTGGTGGAGCTGGTGCATCTTCGAAGCGTTCTGCCAATGAAACGTAACCTTTGTTTCGTCTTCCCCACAATATTGTCTGTGTCCTCTCCAGTCAAAGTTGTTCGTAATTGTAACTCCTAGGTATTTGGTAGAATTTACGACCTTAAGGTTTGACTGATTTATCGCGTAATTGAAGTTCAGCGTATTTCGTTTAGAGGTCTTGTGTATTACTTCACACTTTTCATTATTTAGTGTTAATTGCCAATTTTCGCACAATGTAGAAATTATGTCTAAATCGCTTTCCAGTTGCTTCTGATCCTCTGTTGACTTAACTAACCGATAAACGACAGCATCATCCGCGAACAGTCTAAGGGAGCTATTCAGATTGTCTCCAAAATCGTTTATAAACACGAGGAAGAGTAGGGCACCTATAACGATTTCCTGTAGAACGCCAGATATCACTTCTGTTTTACTCGATGACTTACCATCAATTACAACGAACTGTGTCCTTTCTGATAGGAAATCGTGAATCCAATCACACAATTGGGGAGATATTTCATAATCACGCAATTTCAGTAGAAGCCGCTTTTGTGGGGTACAGTGTCAAAAGCCTTCCGGAAATCCAGAAATACGATCCCTTGTCGATGGCAATAAACAATTCATATGAATAAAGGGCAAGCTGTGTTTCGCAAGAGCGATACTTTCTGAATCCGTGTTGACTATTGGTATTTAGGTCGTTCTCTTCGAGGTAGTTCATAATATTTGAACAAATTATATGTTCCAAATCCTACTGCCTATCAACGTCAATGAGTTTGGCCTATAATTTTGGGAATCACTCCTATTGCCGTTCTTGAATATTGGAGTAACTTGGGCAACTTTCCAGTCTTTGGGTACGGATCTTTCGCTGATTGATCGGTTGTAAATTATAGCTAAGTTCAGAGCTATTGCATCAGCATACTCTGAGAGGAATCTAGTTGGTATACAATCTGGCCCGGGAGATTTGTTTTTGTTTAGTGACAGGTTGTTTTACTAGTCCAGGAACATCTACTTCTAAGTTTCGAGTAAGCTCTTTTTTGAACAAACTTCGTCCAAAAGTGTTGTTGTTATTATCGTCTTAGTTCAGGAGAAAAATCATATTTTATGTTTTGGTAGATCGAAAAGTTTTATCAGGTACCTACGTTCTTTTAGTATTATGACACAGTTTGCTCACTATTCTTCCAATTCTATTAGTAAAATCTTGACAAATGTGTTAGCATGTACCTAACCTAAAATGGCTACCGAGCTCTAAAACTGCAGACTGAAATTGGGGTGGTCCATGCCTCGCAGGCAATCGGGATAGATGGATAAGTTCTATTTGTTAGTGACGGACCATGCATTTTAATTAGGGAGAGATGTACGACAATTAAATATATCATAAGTGACCGTGGAAATTACATTAGTATTTTAAAAATTTATGGAATAGCATGTTTTTGCATAGTTGGTATTTTTCTATTATAGAAAAATGTCAACTAATTACAAAAGGAACGGATCTTTTGAGCGGGGCAAATGGACCGAATATTGATTGATGAAGGCTATACATGCTGTGCAGGATAATGTCATGGGTGTCTATGCAGCAGATAAAGCTTTTGATATACCTAAAACTACACTGAAAAGAAGACTGCAGTCAGAAAATTATTCTTAGTATGGGACCTCAGCCTTACTGGGTATTGAGAATGAACGAAAAGTCATCGCTCATATAAAGAAACTTTAAGAGCCATATTTTGCACCATGTAGAGATTCGGTAAGAAGTAAGGAATTTGAATTAGTTGAAAGGCTAAACAACATACTTTCAATAAAGAATTGAAAAAGGCTTGTTACGACTGGATTCATTCCTTTCTTAGAAGCAATCCCAATATGAATCCCCACATGAATGTTGTTCATCATTTGCTAATAAGTGTAAGAGCTGTGGTAGGAGAAAAATATCCTAAAGTGTGCAAAAAAACCTACAAAACAATGAAAATCCAGTGTTCGCTTACTATTTACAAAAAAAAAATGATAATTGTTTTGGTCTGAAATGTCTTACTGCATTCATTACTACATATTCCAATAAAAATATGTGATTTCCATCCATTCTTCTCTTCATGTGTAGCAATTATTTACGTGGTCCATCTCTCCCACTACACTGGCCCAGCTCACACTTACACCTACGGATGAGATGGACCGCTGATGTATATTTTTATTTCGTTGTGTGACTTGCACTTGGAGTTGGAGGGCCTCAATAATGTACTGTATGTAAGTTTATATGACAATCTATAGTAAAATGCTGCAAGAAGTTAAAAAATTTAAAAAACGATGAATTTCACCCTAAAGAAAAAAAGTGGTACAACCCTCCCTGAGCTACCATAGTCGTAACTAAGATCAACAGTATCGTTACACATGTGTCGTTACTTTTGTTACCGTAAAGGGTAAGAGTAATAGACGGCAAACGCAGAATAATGGTCTCCCCCAAGGCAGTGTGCTTGCTCCAGCTCTGTACAACATCTACACTAACAATCACCCAATACCATCTTCATCTACGCCGATGACACAGCAGTAGCTGTTCAGGGGCCGACCTTTAAGAAATAGAGAGGAACCAGTGTCTAGCAATGGATGAACTCACAAGTAAAACTCAAGGGAGCGCCTTCTGCCTACGAAACGGTGTTGGTAGGATAGAGCTGGAAGGAGGGGAGGGACTCGAGGTAGGAAAGGAGGGTGCGAACCCGGACAGCTATCGGGTATTAAAGTCTGAGGAAGTTACGTATTTGCTTTTGTACCTGCAAAAAACTTGTGGCGGTGGCGGAGGGGACTGAGGCGCTCCAGTCAGGGTCTGCACGGCCACTACGGTCGGGGGTTCGAATCCCCCCTCGGGCATGGATATTTGTGCCGTCCTTAGTCTTAGTTAGTTCATAAGTTGTTTGTAAGTTTAGGGACTGATGACCCCGTAGTTAAGTCCCATAAGTTCTACAAACATCTGAACATTTTGAAAACCAAGCTGCAAGAAAAACGCCGGCGATTGGCCCACAAAAAGTCCTCTTCTATCACGACAATGCAACAACACACATCTCAGCAGATGTAATCGCAAAATTATTGGTAAAAGTTTCCAACTTGTTTCACTTTCCTCCGAATCTCCACACTTGACTCCCTCGGACTACTATTTGTTCTCCAATTTGAAGAAATGGCTGGTGGGACGAATATTTCATTCAAACGAGGAGTTGATTGCAGAAACTAATAGCTATTTTGCAGGCTTGGAGAGTTCGTATTATTCAAAAGGGATCAACAAATTGGAGCAGCGTTGGACGAAGTGTATAAGTCTAAAAGGAGACTATGTCGAAAAATAAAAATGGTTTTCCCAAACTCGTTAGTGGTTTTTATTTTAGCACGGACTTTTCAAACGCCCCACGTGTGTTCTTGATTTGCTCCCGCAACCGCATTCTCATTTATGTGCCGACTGCTGTTACACCCCCCCCCCCCCCCCCCCCCCCGTAGCCGACACATAATACGGCAACGAGAATACACTTCAGGTAGTGCTGCTTGTTATCTTCTGATGGAAGTTCACGATTTCCTATCAGAAAGAACACAGTTCGTTGTAATTGACGAAAGTCATCGAGTAAAACAGAAGTGATATCTGGCGTTCCACAGGGAAGCGGTATAGGTCCCCTACTCTTCCTCGTGTTTATAAACGATTTAGGAGACAATCTGAATAGCTCCCTTAGACTGTTCGCGGATGATGCTGTCGTTTATCGGTTAGTTAAGTCAACAGAGGATCAAAAGCAACTGCAAAGCGATTTAGACAAAATTTCTGCATGGTGTGAAAATTGGCAATTGACACTAAATAAAGAAAAATGTGAAGTAATACACATGACCACTAAAAGAAATCCGCTGAACTGCAATTACGCGATAAATCAGTTATACCTTAAGGTCGTAGATTCTACCAAATACTTAGGAGTTACAATTACGAACAACTTTGACTGGAGAGAACACATAGAAAATATTGTGGGAAAGGCGAACCAAATGTTACGTTTCATTGGCAGAACGCTTCGAAGATGCACCAGCTCCACCAAAGAGACTGCCTACATCATACTTGTGCGTCCTCTCCTGGAGTACTGCTGCCCATTGTGGGACCCTCACCAGGTGGGAATGACGGAAGACATTGAGAAGGTTCAGAGAAGGGCAGCTCATTTTGTTTTATCACGTTACGGGGGGAAAGCGTCACGGAAATGTTGCCCGAATTGGGGTGGAAATCATTAAAAGAAAGACGTTATTCATTGCGGCGTGATCTGTTCGCGAAGTTTCAATCACAGACTTTTACTTCTGAATGTGAATATATTATGCTAGCACCGACCTACTTAGGGAGACATGACCATCCCAATAAAATAAGAGAAATCAGATCGAAAATGGAACGATTTAGGTGTTCTTTCTTCCCGCGCGCTATTAGAGAATGGAACGGTACAGAAAAGTTATGAAAGTGGTTAATCAACCTTCTGCCAGGCACTTAAATGTGATTTGCAGAGTATCTATGTAGATGTAGAAGTAAACAGTAACAAATAAATCAGCGACTATCAGTACCACCAGGCATGTACCTAGGCGCTTTGTCTCGTTGAAGGAGACTCGCGGGTCTGTGATCAGAGCGCACAGCGTCCCTCACACGCGTGTGGTAGGCCTTGCTGCGGAGACCAGCCTAGGCGGATCTCGGCTGCGGCGGCGGCGGCAGAATTTGCATGGTAATGCACTTTTGAAATTGCGGTGGCTCCCGGGCATAACTTCGTATTTGGCTGGCAGCTTTATCCGCAGCTCTGCTGCGAGCCCAAGTAAATAACAAGGGGAAAGAAACGTGTAGCCAAGACGTTGCTCACGCTTAGCTCCATCCTACCACTGTTTTACACGGAAAATGAGAGTATTTCCCCGTTTTACACGGCCGTAGTCCTTCCAGTTCCTCAGAAGTGAGTCAGGACGCCCTACATAAGCTCAGCGGGCAAGAGAAAAGAAGTGGTTAGCGCTTTAATAAAGCGTACTAGTTACTTTGGGACGCTCTAGAACAGAGGTCTGAAATAGTGCTTTCTGGAGCATTTGGTGCAATCTAGAAAAGAAGTGAGACAATAAAGTGAACTAACTTTACTGTACTATAAAATTCGTCTCTCTCTCTCATGGTAGAGTTTTACTTGCTCACTTCGCAATATTGCCAACAGCAGAACGCGGAACTAAACTCTGATTACGACCAGGTGGAGTCGAAGACGTCCGACAATACTCGACATCGATGCACATGGCTCAGCATTTTACAGTCACGCTATTGTGATAGTGCAGCTACGTATTCTCAAATCAAATGTTTGTATAGCTTATGGGACTTAATTACATCAATCCCTAAACGTACAAACTACTTATGAACTACTTACGAACTAGGACGGCATAAATATCCATGCCCGAGGGGGGATTCGAACCCCCGACCGAATTGGCCGTGCAGACCGTGACTGGAGCGCCTCAGTCCTCTCGGCCACCGCAGCCGGCTGCGTATTCACAGCATCTGCTGAAAAGGATAGGCATCGCACAGATATACATAATCAAAGCGTACTTTCAGATAAAAAACTCAAATGATTTTTTTTTTAGTAGGCCGTCTTTTGAAAATGCCGGCCGCGATGGCCGAGGGGACTGCGACGCGGCGGTCTGCACGGCCACTACAGACGGGGGTTAGAATTCCCCCTCGGGCATGGATATTTGTGCCGTCCTTAGTATTAGCTAGTTTGTAAGTTTAGGGATTGATGACCCCCGCAGTTAAGTCCCACAAGCTCTACAAATATTTGAATTTCATTTTTTTTTTCTTTTGAAAATAATCCACGAAAAAAGCTACAGAATTTTGGTCAACACTCAAACAGAACGCCTATTTTAGTAGCCAGCGTAGCACAGTGGATATCTCGTCTTGCTAATGTGCAAGAGCTTCAGATCTTGTTATATGCCTCAACTCATTTCGGTTTTCTTATCTTCGTCGAAAAGGCTTTGAAAACAATTTTTATCAACTAATTAGCCTATTTGTGATTTTTTTTCCTTATCATTTTCACACTATTTAAAAAAATGAATAAACCTTTGTCATCAAGTCACATTTTTTTCTCATGTCATGTTTTCATTGGATTCTTGGGTGTCTGTAATTTTAATTACGTTTATTTATTAACTTCTGTTAATAATAATAACAATAAGAGACGTTCAAACTAAATAACTGAATGCAAAGAACGCACACAGTAACTTTGAAAGAGATTTGGAAATGTAATATCTGAAGTAAGTGATGAGAATCGTTTATATACACCCTGGCGCAACAAGCAGACATGCTCTCCACTACCCTACAGAAGCTGAAATTACTGGGGTTCTGACTTGAAGACGGTTGCTCGCCGTCGGAGGTTCGAGTCCTTCCTGGGGCATGGGTGTTTGTGCTGTCCTTAGGTTAGTTTACATTACTTTAAGTAGTTTGTAAGCTACGGACTGATGACCACGCAGTTTGGTCCCATAGATTTACAAAAATATGAACAATTTGTTCGCTGTAATCAGTTTAGTGTCTGTGTTTCACGACCGCGACCCTCAGAAAGGTGTCTTCATCATCTCACTATTTATCAAAAAATGTAGGAAATAATCATACAAATATTCGACAGTCGTTCGAACTCTTAAGGAGCTGTTAGTTAAAGTTCGGAAAATATTCATTGACCTTGTTATTGAAGTCGTGAGCTATATTTGCGGGATTCATATTGCCCACGGAATGCAACTCACATATTTAATACACCCTCGTCCAAAGTAACGAACAGTCAACTGTCAGGAAGGGAGCCACGGCAGCAGGAATACGCCTCCGCCGCGCACTGTATTCCACTAACGTCATCTGTTTAGATGTTTGTTTAGGCGCAGCTTCCCCATACTACGGCGCAGTTACTTCGCTTCGGACGGACAGATATAATTTTCTGAAAATTAAAATTTGCGCCCTTGGGAAAGCTCGAACCAAGGACCTCTCCCTCCACAGCTCCTCAAGCTAGCCACAGGACCACGGCACTCTGTACCATAAACCTTATCGACATCGCTTATCTTTCGCATGGACTGCTCACTTTTTATATTTAGCTTATTTTTTTTATAGTGCCACACAACTTCTTCTAGTTTTCTCACTGATCTGTGTTCAATTATTCACGGCCTGTCCACTGCACCAACTTATAACTAAGTCTGAGGAGAGTGCGATGGGGAGGTTCCCTTGTAAGACTATTTTGATCTAGAAGTGTGACTAGCGCGAGGAGCTGTGGAGGAAGAGATCGTTGGTTCGAGCCTTCCCAAGGGCGCAAATTTTAATTTTTTAATTTTTAGAAAATTGTTATTTCCGACCGTCCTAAGCGAGGTAACTGCGCTGTAGTATGGGGACGCTGCGCCTAAACAAACATGTAAACACACGACGTCATTCGACTACAGTGCACGGCGGAGAGAGAGAGAGAGAGATAGAGAGTATTCCTGCTGACGAGGCTTCCTCGCTGGCAGTTGACTGTTCTTAACTTTGGACGAGAGTGTATTAAATATCTGAGTTGTTTTCCGTGGGCAATACGAATCCAGCAAATATAGCTCGCCACTTCAATAACAAGGTCAATGAATATTTTCCGAACTTTAACGAACCTAACAGTTCCTTAAGAGATCCAACGATTCTCGAACATTTGTAGTAAGGACAGTTTACAACACACCGCAAAGACGAGGCGACGAGCTGCGACAGGCATATACAAAAGACATATATATTTCAGGATGTTTTGAATTCTGCCATCAATGGTGCAATAAGGAGGGGTAATTTGTATCAGAATACTTTATTAGGAAAGTATTTTTAAAGATAAAACTATGAAAAGTTTTATTGAGAAGTACAAACAACCAGTGCAGACCATCTAGTCTCCACGTGTGAAACAGCGGGAATTAAGCTAGTTAAGTGCTTAATTACTTTATTAATTACAAACTCCTGGGATGAAAGAGGCTTTAATGCTCATGAATAAATAAAAGATGTACCAAAATTGGCAGTATTATGTCCGAGCGAACAATACGCCAAACTGTTGATATGAAATGAAGCAGCAGGTGTGGTGGCACATCCGCTGCTGCTGGTCGCCATGACGGCGCCCGGCACCGCTCGGCGCAGGTGCGCGCAGTTTTCGCTGTGCAGTGAATTAATCACCCGCGCTCGAATAATTCAGCGTCGTGTGACGGCGCAGCAGATGCCCACCTGCGCAACTTCCTCGGCCGCCAAGTAAATACACTACAGCCGGCCGCCCTCCTTTTTCCGCCCCCGCCTCCTCCGCAGCATACGGTCGGGCTGTTGTTTTGCGCGCCGCGCCGCGCCGCAGCTGCGTCGCGTTTTCCTTCCCCGACAATTCTGTTTTTCCGCCGCCCGCCGCCATTAACAATGCATGTTTTCATCTGGAATCCATCTGCGCCCGCAGCCGCCTCTGTTGTGAGCGACCGCGGCAAAACAGGACGCCGGGCCGCCGAGTTGTCTGTCGAGCCGTTTATTAGGGCTGACCAGGACTCGACGTGGTGAAGGTAGCGGCCGTCTGCAGGCGTGCTCGGCCGTAAAGATTGAATTATCACAGTGCAAAAATGAAACTGCGACTTCGTTAAGTAACTGTCTTTCTCTGTATATTCCCTCTTTACTCTTCGTTGGAGTGAGATGGTGGACTTCCACAGAACTTCCCACTACTTTAGCAACAATTATGAAATTTATTGCTGAGCATAATATTTCTGTCAGTCCATGAGCATGTCTAGAGGCAATGACATAGTGTGACATATTGTGCAACAGTTTAGTACTCTGCTGGATCATAGCACTACTGAGGCTATGTGTACACTGGATCAACATGAAGCACAGTCTGCATGAACGTGTTGCACAGTCTTGTGGACTAAACGTGTTGCGCAGTCTTGCTGAACATGTTGCACAGTCTTGCTGAACATGTTGCACAGTCTTGCTGAACATGTTGCACAGTCTAGCTGATGGTTTTCCACATCTTGCTGGACGAATTACTCAGTCTTGTTGAACACAATGCAGTCATGCTGCACGCTTTGCACAGTCTTGCTGGACACGTTGCACAGTCTTGCTGGACACGTTGCACAGTCTTGCTGGACACGTTGCACAGTCTTGCTGCACATGTTGCACAGTCTTGCTAGACTTTTCAAAGTCTTGTTGAAGGTTTTCCTTAGTTTTGTTGATGGTTTTCCACATATTGCTGGACAAATTGCACAGTCTTGCTGGATGCATTGCACAGACTTGCTGGATGCATTGCACAGACTTGCTGGATGTGTTGCACAGTCTTGCTGGACACATTTCACAGTCTTGCTAGAAGTTTTCAGTCTTGTTGATGGTATTTCTTAGTTTTGTTGATGGTTTTCCACAGTCTTGCTGATGGTTTTCCACATCTTGCTGGACGAATGGCACAGTCTTGCTGGATGCGTTGCTGTCAGTCTTGCTGGATGTGTTGCAGTCAGTATTGCTGGATGTGTTGCAGTCAGTCTTGCTGGAATAAAGTACTGAGATATCAAAACCAAATTCATTTGTCTGATTACATGTTGTACAAAACTCACATAACTGAAAATACAGCTCACATATCAGTAAACGAAGTTGATGAAATTGGTATTTAGTTTTGTCTCCTTGCTGGCTATAACTTTTGCTACTCACCTCAGCATCAAATAAAAAAGGCTCTTGATTTGTTATTTGGGTATAGCAGTGCTTGCTGCTTCCATAAGTTGCGAAACTTTATCTAGCAGCAGGTGGTATAACTCAGACTAGTCATTTTACAATCATCGACCTGAGCTTGTTATTAGCCCATATATTGGGATAATATGGGGATGACAAGGCAGCAATAAAATATGATAGGCTAAAAAGTCGTTAATGCTGTTTGCCACAGATGAACTCGCATTGCCTTACGAGTCTAAATTATAAAGTAATGGAAGGTACTGTTTTGTAAGCGATTTGGCAAGCAGATATTCTCGTTTATAGTGCCACAACAAATATGTAAATTTGTTGATCTTAGTGCATGACGTCACTAACGATATCACATACTTTAAAGGGCTCTTTTTCTCTTCTGTTGCAGGTTAGTAGAGATATCTGCTCTGGCTTTTGTGGCTGTCGTCGCACACTTCGAAGAGTAAGTACCTGGAACATTTTGTTAAACATCTTCTGTCTTCCCATCATCACTACAAAATAATTAGTTAATTATATTGTCGGTGTACTTAAGAAGGAAGTTTCGTTTTACAGAATCTTAGTGGAAAAATAGAGTGATTACTCGCGATATTTTTCTAATTATACGTAGCACTTAGAGTGAAATTATGGAGACATGTAAACTAAAAAGGATAGTGAACAGCGAATACACGTATAACAATACCAAGTGTAGTGAATCGTTAGGTAATAACAAGAATTTCTCACAAAATTATCGTAGTTCATGACAAGAGCGTTTTAGCTTATTGTATATATTTTATCACGGTTTAAGGTGGGGTTTCCTCTCAGATGACTGACTACCACAAAGAATGTTACAAATTATGCGCCTCAGCATTTCACGTTAATTTGAACGGTGCTTCATGATTCACCTCCGTTTGATGAATTTATAGCTTTGTTTTGTAAATATTCTGTACTGATATGCAGTAAGAGAAATCTTAAGTAGGTCAGAATAAGAAACATACCGAAAACATGTGAATATTTGAGATGCCTATCTGTTTAACTGTACTGGAGCATGTGACGAATTTTCTGCAGTACCCAAGTACTTTTCAAAGATTATCAGCAGACGTACGATTTCTAAATGTTTTTATTATAGTGGTATAGTTACTTTTATTGTTCATTTGGAACGATCTTTCGAAGAGGGCATCAAGAACATTTCATGCGTGGATTGGGTTTAAAAAGAACAAAGCTCTGTCATGCTGTTCCAGATGGAAGAAAATACATCTGCTGCATTTAGTATATCTTTGCTCAACCTTGAACAGTGGTACATTCTATAAAACGTTTCGATCTTCCATTAACTTTACAATAATACTCAGAAAACCAACTACAGGAGCACAGCATAGTGTACTTACCATTGTTACAGTTATTTAGGCTTCTTCTCATACCTTCACTTACGAAGTGTGGTAAGAATGACTGTTTACAAGCCTCTCTAACTGCTGTAATTAACCCACGCCTCAAAATCGATATTGCAGGTATGTATTGCGATTTTTTAGATTCATCATTTGAAGTTGGTTACCAAAAAGATTTCAGTATAGTGCCAATTTGTCTTCAAGTGTCGAATATTGCAGTTTCTCAATCCTGTCTACATCCACAAGCATACTCTACAAATAATGTTAAGTGCCAGACAGAGGTTTCATCGAATCGTTTTCATAACATTTCTCTGCCGTTCGATTCTCTAACAGCGCCAGGAAAGTATTTTATTAGTATGATCGTGTCTTCCTTTATAGTTGGGTGCTAACAAAATATGTTCGTATTCGGAGGAGATAGTTGGTGAGGCAGACATCGCAAATGGATCTCGCTACGACGAATAACGCCTTTCTTGTAATGATTTCCATCCCAACTCATGCTTAATTTCTGTGAACACTCTCCCCCATATCGCGATAATCAAAACGACCTGTCCTTCTCTGAACCTTCGCTATGGCCTCCGTCAGTCCGAACTGGTGAGAGTGCCTTAATGCGCAGTAACACCCCAAAATAGGATGGACAAATATAGTGTAGGCAGTTTCTTTAGTAAAAAATTTGCATCTTCTAAGTATCCTGTCAATTAAACGCAGCCTTTGGTTCGCCTTTTCCCCGGTACTTTCTATGTGTTATCTCCATTTAAAGTTGTCAGTAATTTAAAAAAATGTTCAATTGTTTGTAAATCTATCGGACCAAACTGCGTGGTCATCAGTCCGTAGCTTACAAACTACTTAAACTAAGGTAAACTAACCTAAGGATAACACACGCACACACACCCGTGCCACAGGAGGACTCGAACCTCCGACGGCGAGCACCCGCGCGCTCCGCAGTGAGGCGCTTTAGACCGCTCCGCCATGTTAGTAATTTTAATTCCTAGGTATTACGTTGAATTTACGGCCTTTATATGTGACTGATTTATCTTTTTAATTAGTTTAACGGACTCCTTTGACGCTCATATGGAGGACTTCACATTTTTCATTATTTAGGGTCAGATGCGAATTTTTCTTCCAAGTGTATATCTTATCTAAATCATTATGTAGCCCCTTTTGATTTTAAGGTGATTTTACTAACCAATAAACGACAGCATTATCCACGAACAGTCTAAGGGAGATGCTCACATTGCCTCCTAACATGTTTATAAAAATAAGGAATAGTTAGGGCTCTGTAACCATTACCTCGGGACAGATAGATATTACTTCCGGTTTACCTTACCAAAACCAAATACATGAAAAATGGAGGAGAACAGCATCCAAAAGTCCATTAATTATCAGTGGGAACAAAGTCTACTAAAGAGTGAAGGAATTTAAATATCTTGTAAGTATGATTTCAGAAAATTCATTGTATGAAATGAAAATAAAGGCAATAATTCAAGCGGGCAGTAGATGCTTACACTCACTAAACAACAAGTTAACTTCACAGAGTATATCACGAGCCCTCAAAATAAAGTTGTATTAAACATTGATTCCTTCTGTCATTATACAGGGTGTTACAAAAAGGTACGGCAAAACTTTCAGGAAACATTCTTCATACACAAAGAAAGAAAATATGTTATGTGGACATGTGGCCGGAAACGCTTAATTTCCATGTTAGAGCTCATTTTAGTATTTCTCTTTAAATGTAAATTTCATTCCAACGTGATCAAATTGTAAATTTTCACAATCAACATGTATGGGCTGACGATAATCCGCACGCATTTGAACAATCACGTCATCAACACAGATTTTCTGTGAACGTTTGGGCAGGAATTGTTGGTGATGTCTTGATTGGGCCTCATGTTCTTCCACCTACGCTCTCTGGAACACGTTATCATGATTTCATACGGGATATTCTACCTGTACTGCTAGAACCTGTGCCTTTACAAGTACGACATAACATATGGTTCATGCACGATGGAGCTCCTGTACATTTCAGTCGACGTGTCCGTACGCTTCTCAACAACAGATTCGGTGACCGATGGATTGGTAGAGGCGGGCCAATTCCATGGCCTCCACGCTTTCCTGACCTCAACTCTCTTGACTTTCATTTATGGGGGCATTTGAAAGCTCTTGTCTACGCAACCCCGGTACCAAATGCAGAGACTCTTCGTGCTCGTATTGTGGACGGCTGTGATACAATACGCCATTCTCCAGCGCTGCATCAGCGATTCCACGTGACGGAGGGTGGATGCATATATCCTCGCTAACGAAGGACATTTTGAACATTTCCTGTAACAAAGTGTTTGAAGTTGCGCTGGTACGTTCTGTTGCTGTGTTTCCATTCCATGATTAAAGTGATTTGAAGAGAAGTAATAAAATGAGCTCTAACATGGAAATTAAGCGTTTCCGGACACATGTCCACATAACATATTTTCTTTCTTTGTGTGTGAAGAATGTTTCCTGAAAGTTTGGCAGTACCTTTTGTAACACCTTTATATATATATATATATATATATATATATATATATATATATATATATATATATATATATATATAGTCTCCGAGAAAGGACTCGAACTTCAGACGGGCGTGAGCCGCGGTGGAATAGCCGAGCGATCTAATGCGTTTCACTGTGGAGCGCGCGGTTGCTCGCCGTGGAGGTTCGAGTCCTCCCTGGGGCATGGGTGTGTGTGTGTTTGTCCTTAGGTTAGTTTACCCAGGTTTAAGTAGTTTGTAAGCTACGGAGTGATGACCATGCAGTTTGGTCCGATAGATTTAGAAACATTTGAACATTTCAGACGGGCGTGAACTCGCAATCGCTGACATCGCACCTAGAACCGCTCGGCATTTGGAGTCCACAGTACCATTTGCAAGATCCTACGAAAGTGGAGTAGTAGTTCTCTCTCCACCCCACCCCATTCATATTGTTTTCAGATTTAACCAACTGCAGATATTCAAATATTTGTAAATCTATGGGACTTAACTGCTCGGGTCATCAGTCGCTACGTTTACATACTACTTAATTCTACATCTACATCTACATAGATACTCTGCAAATCACATTTAAGTGCCTGGCAGAGGGTTCATTAACCACTTTCATAACTTTTCTCTACCGTTCCATTCTCTAATAGCGCGCGGGAAGAAAGAACACCTACATCGTTCCGTTTTCGATCTGATTTCTCTTATTTTATTGGGTAGGTCAGGTCTCCCTAAGTAGGTGGGTGCTAGCAAAATATTTTCACATTCAGAACTAAAAGTCGGTGATTGAAACTTCGCAAACAGATCACGCCGCAATGAAATACGTCTTTCTTTTAATGATTTCCACCACAATTCGTGCAACATTTCTGTGACGCTTCCCCCCCCCCCCCCCCGTAACGTGATAAAACAAAACGAACTGCCCTTCTCTGAACCTTCTCAATATCTTCCGTCAGTCCCACCTGATCAGGGTTCCACAAGGGGCAACAGTACTCCAAGAGAGGACGCACAAGTGTGATGTAGGCAGTCTCTTTGGTGGAGCTGGTGCATCTTCTAAGCGTTCTGACAATGAAACGTAACCTTTGGTGCAATTGGGGAGCGGTGGGCAAGTTTGAGGCCCTTACGGGAATTAGTTTCAAATCTACGAGTTTGAGTACTGCGGGCAGGGTAAAGCTGGGAATTTGTATCTGACTGGAGGCGTGCTTAGGTAGTCCTTGCAGGTGCCGTGATCACTGTCCCCCCAGTGGTGTAGCGGTCAGCGCATCTGCCTAAAAAGCGGGAGACCCGGGTTCGAATCCCGGCTGGGTTACTCAAAAATGTTCAAATGTTTGTAGAGATTATGGGACTTAACTACGGGGTCATCAGTCCCTAAACTTACAAACTATTTATGAACTAGCTAATACTAAGGACGGCACAAATATCTATGCCCGAGGAGGAATTCGAACCCCCGACCGTAGTGGCCGTGCAAGACGTGAGTGGCGCGCCGCAGACCAGTCGGCCATCGCGGCCGGCTGGGTTACTCATTTTGAGCTTTTCCCATTAGCAGTTGATGTCATATATTCTGTGAATATACTTAACGTAACTTATGCTAAGGATAACAAATACACCGATGCCCAAGGGAAGACTCGAACCTCCGACGGTGAGCAGCGGCGCGCTCAGCAGCTAGGCGCCTTGGAACGCTCGGCCACTTCACCACGGCTATCAAGTTTAACAGTGGATTAAACATTCTAATACATGTAGTCATTGAATAATGCGGAATGAACTGATTCACAAGTTGTCGCGAATTTGAACTTCCTCTCGACGGTCCATTTCAGCTACACTACTACACTATCCTTTTTTAAAAATATTTTTAACAGGAGGAAATTAAGGAGAAAAAAGCAGATGCGTTTTTTGTGTGTGCTAGAACAATGTAATTAAGGAATGTTGGAAACGGTAGCTAGCTTGTTAGGACTGATTATATCTTGAAAGAAAAGAAGAAAGGCGGCCAATTCGACAATGAATTTCCGCGTGAGCGATGCCGGAAACAAAATTCCGGCGAGAAATTGCCAGTCGTTTATGCGGAAATGGAAACAAGGCGCGGGCCCCCTTTTCGCGTTGAAACGCGGCGCGGCGCACTCGCGATGAAAGAATGGAAATTACGGCCGCTTTGATGTCTGCCACGCCTCGCCACGCTGGCTGCCCTCTGCTGCGCGCGACGCGGAAAAGTCGGGCTCTCAGCGAGGGTCGCAACCGGGGCGCTGCTGTGTGGATTGGCAGGACTGCCGTGTCCAACGCAGGCGGACTCGACAAAAAAATCACCACCCGTACCTAGGAAGGGCGTTCGCTTTATTTACCAGTAAGAGGATAGCTCCTGCGTACGTCACATCCCACAAGGAGAGGGTCTCATATGTGGGTCACCGCTTTCCATCAAATTTTGCATGGACGTTCTATATTGAATACTAGCTTAAACTCGCGCCTCCGCTCGCGTGTTGGTTGATTATGATAGATAACCTATCTTTCAGTAGTGTGCTATGAGAAGCATGAAATTAAATTCAATACCTTCTTTAAGAAACTAACCTTTTTAATCAACATTCATATAAAAAAATATAATTATGTAAAGTGCTTAATGATTTACAATAAATAATTCATAAATTATTCCTTATAGACTGTGTTGCAATATCTCAAGATTTATGCTGAGAATAATGTCCAGCCGACCGCGGTGGCCGAGGAGACTGAGGCGCTCCAGTCACGGTCTGCACGGCCACTACGCTCGGGGTTTCGAATCCCCCTCGGGCATGCATATTTGTGCCGTCCTAGTTCGTAAGAAGTTCATAAGAAGTTTCTAAGTTTAGGGACTGATGACCCCATAGTTAAGTCCCATAGACTATACAAACATTTGAACATTTAGTAATGTCCAAATTCATTTTAATTTCATTTTAGGGCATTCTAGTAAACTGCGGTATTTGTTGTATTGTACTTGATGCAATGCGCGATACGTCAAATCGATTTTTTTAAGAGATGTATTAAAAGAAATTTTTTTTTTTACTATTTTATTTATTTATTCTTATATTTCCTTATTTGTATGCTTATCCTCACAAAGAAACAGCTGAAGAGATTATAGCACGCATAGACCAAAGATATGGTTAGTGGCGTCACGTTTCATTGCTTGTAACCTCCTTGCTATAGAGTTTAAAACGTCATCGCTGGCATTCAGTCCATTTTTTTTTTTTTTTTGACGACTTTCAACCACTATATCTTCCACCCCATTATAGCTATCGGCATGGTACTGCTATGGCGTACACAGGGAGACTTCTGACAACAATTACACGCACACACCATTCGTTTGCGTTTTGTAGTTTTCGCTACAGAGCGAAATATTAACACACACAGTGACACGTTGAATTTTATATACACCGATAACTTTCCATCCCAATATACAACCACCCTTTCATCATTATCAGCCCTCAAGCAACAAAGCAACCAATAAAACCATTTTCAAAGAGTGAATATAATTTTCAAAGAGTAATTATTCCGCATTTCGCGTTATATTCTTCAAATTACGAAATATCTATCAGATCGCTATAAAACCGTGCCTAAAACCTTCCTCGGGTAGACATTAGTAACTGTACAAATTTTTAGCTCTTTATGTCTTGTGGTTCAGACGTCTATTACTTCACACTTTTCTTTATTTAGTGTCAATTGCCAATTTTCGCACCATGTAGAAATTTTGTCTAAATCACTTTGCAGTTTTGATCCTCTGTTGACTTCAATAACCGATAAACGACAGCATCAGCCGCGAACAGTCTAAGGGAGCTATTCAGATTGTGTTGAAACACATTCCGCACCGGCGTCTGTATTAATGCCAAGATTTTGTTACAAAGAAAATCCGAAAAACAGTTTATTACGACACAGTGCTGCTTCCTGATCACGGCCCGTGTTTGAACTTTTAATGCGATATTTTATGCACGGTTTTACGGTCGATCATAAGCCCCCTCCACGCCGAACGAATACGTCGCGTTTTACGCTTGCCGCCCGACCAGCGTTAGACGCAGTATCTCGCAGTCCCATCACGCCCAGTATGGCTTCCAAGGGCGCGTTTTTCCGACCGAGTTCTTGCACGGTCTCGCTGTTGAGATTCATATTCCTTTTTACGATAGGCCCGTTGACGCTCTTTAGGATCTGCGCTTTTTGTGTGTCGGGACGAAACGCCAATGTGAAGAGCACCATAAAGGGTGTTAAGCGTGGCCGCAGTAACAGTTAAATCCCCTGCCCGGAAAGCCGTTGCCTTATATACAGCACATTTCCGGCTCGCGGATATTGCCCGAGTCTGTGGCCGAAGCAACGTCTAAATCCTCGTGCAGGGACCGCGCGCGCGGCAATACGACAAGCTATTTAACGGCCGCTAAAACCGCCTCGACCCGTCCGTCCAACAACAGCGAGTCGCAAGGAACACGACCCCTTTCAAGCTATTTCGTCAATACTCGTATCCCGCCGTTTATACGTGCCGCGTCTTCGAAACAGCGATTTTCTTGTGTAGCAGGAAAAAATTCGTCTAATTTGGAGCTGTACAAGTAAACTTGTAATTGTGACGTCTGAAACTTTCCAGGAGTATTTCTTATTCCTTCAAACCGTCTTGATTGCAAAATTTTTATTAGTTAATGACGCGTTTCGCCCTTTAGCGGGGCATCTTCAGATTATCTGCGTGCCAGAATTTACACAAAATTACAAGGCGTAATTATAAATGGTTATAATGGTACATGGGCTTATTTTGTGTTATCATTTATACTGTCTTATTAACACAAAATAAGCCCATGTACCATTACAACCATTTGTAATTCCACCTTGTAATTTTGTGTAAATTCTGTCACGCAGATAATCTCAAGATGCCCTGCTAAAGGGCGAAACGCGTCATTAACTAATAAAAAATTTGCAATCAAGACGGTTTGAAGGAATATTTATTCTAACTGATTGCTGCTGTACAGCCGGCCGCGGTGTCCGAGGAGACTGAGGCGCTTCAGTCACGGTCTGCACGGCCACTACGGTCAGGGGTTCAAATCCCCCCTCGGGCATGGATATTTGTGCCGTCCTTAGTTCATAAGTAGTTTGTAAGTTTAGGGACTGATGACCCCGTAGTTAAGTCCCATAGACTTTACATACATTTGAACATTTTGCTGCTGTACACCATGGATTGGCATATTTCTTCTTCCAGTAACTTTCGGGTGTGCAGCCGGATCCCGTCTGACACGATATTTCGGCCAGGAAACGTCCTGCCATCTTCAGGTGAGTAGCGAGCGAGTACTGAAGAGCCCAGGTGCAGTCGCGGTATTTATAGAGGTTCTCACGCATGCTGGTAACGTTTTGCGCATGCGTTAGATGGTGTCATGCGCGATACAGCCGAGTTGTATGTGCTGCCCTCGGTGGTGAAAGAGCAACAGTCTTCTAATCATTGATAATCGATTGATGACGTCGATTACGCTGTGACTGGATAATATTAATCAAATGATTCCAATTTTTGTCGAGCTGAAAGCCCTTGTCTTGATTTTTAAGATGGTCAGCAGGCGAATTTCCACCGATTCTTTAATAACTGAATCCCAGAAACTGGAGAATGAAGTTAAAATTTTTGTTTTACTATATACCATTGTGTGTCCCATGGAAATGCGGTGTTCTGCTACTACTGATTTTGATGGTTGGAGTAGACGGTTCTACACATCGTTCTTGTACAGTTCGTATTGTCTGGCCTGTATATGCAGAGCCACACTCACAGGGGATCCTGTAAACACCCGGCTTTCTCAGTTGCAGATCAACTTTGACGGATCCTACTAAGGCCAAGCTCTTCGCAGGTGGATGGAAGATAACCTTGATTTTATTTCTCCTAAGCAACCAGCCGGAAATGTGTCCTCCAAAATAGGCAGGTTGCTTAGGAGAAATAAAATCAAGGTTATCTTCCGTCCACCTGCGAAGAGCTTGGCCTTAGTAGGTTCCGTCAAAGTTGATCTGCAACTGAGAAAACCGGGTGTTTACAGGATCCCCTGTGAGTGTGGCTCTGCATATATAGGCCATACAATACGAACTGCACATGAACGATATGTAGAACACGAAAGACACACCCGTCTACTCCAACCATCAAAATCAGCAGTAGCAGAATATTTCCATGGGACACACAATGGAATACAGTAAAACAAAAATTTTAACTCCAGTTTCCAGTTTCTGAGATTCAGTTGTTAAAAGATCGGTGGAAATTCGTCTTGTCAACAATCTTATAAATTGCGACAAGGGCTTTCAGCTCGACAAAAAATGCAATCCTGTGATTAATATTATCCAGTCACAGCGTAATCGACGTCATCAGTCAATTATCAAAGATTAGATGACTGTTGCTCTTCCACCACCGAGGCACATACAACTCAGCTGTATTGCGCATGACACCATCTAACGCATGCACAAAACGATACCAGCACTTTTGGCTTGCGCGAGAACCTCTATAAATACCGCGACTGCACCTGGGCTCTTCAGAACTCGCTACTCACCTGAAGATGGCCGGACGTTTCCAGGCCAAAATATCGTGTCAGAATGACGATGGGATCCGGCTGCACACCCGAAAGTTACTGGAAAAAACCTGTAATTCTTAGGAATTCGAACTCCCGTGTTTAAAACAACATCAGATTTCTGGTTCCTTTACAAATGTCTTACTCTGTCGAATAATTGTTTTTAACCCTTTCTGCGTCTGTTGCCAAATGGCATCGTCAAGTATTCCCGAATTCTTTGAGTTTCCGCATGTTTCAGTGATACCAGTTGGCATCGATTTGGGTAGCCACGAGTTAACACTACGAAATATGGACAGGTTACGGAAGTGAATTTTCTGGCAATGTTACCTAATTTTCAACACGCAAGAAACTTTTTGGTTATTGAAGTTACCCAGATAGAGCTGAAGTTCTTCTTGAAGGACGAGAACGGCAGCTAACTTCTTAATTCTTGTATTTAAGTATGCATGCACATTGTCATATTTTATTTCTTTGAATATCCTGCTCCCATTGTAAATCAATTTCATCTTTTATTGCTAATAGTAAAATTGTTGCATACGGCTGCGAAATAGAGGTTCATAAAGAAGATATTGAAGACTTCCTCATAAGTAGGTTCTCAAACATTATTTTATTTTTGCAACCTTTACATGTATAAGCCCTATATTTCATTGTAAACGTTATTTTCACAATAATGGTTCATCAGATTAAAATTCTAAACCATTCAGTTTCACGTCCTTCCAGAAAGTAGTTCAGTATTACAAAACTAATGGCGTGATTGTGAAAAATATCACTTATAACAACCTTGTTCAGTCATACGAAGTTAATTAACAGGTTCAGAAGAAAAAAAATACAAAAAATAATTCTGCGCTATCAGCCTTAGCATATTGTGCGAATGAAATTTTAAGATACATCACATTGTCATCGGTTTCAATCGGTATTTCTGTCAGTTCAAAATCAAATCTTTGTAAATCTATCGGACTCAACTGCGTGGTTATTAGTCCGTAGCGTACAATCTATTTAAAATGGTAAAGTAACGGAAGGACAACACAAACACGCATGCTCGAATGGGGACTTGAACCCCCGACGGCGAACTTACGCACGCATCGCAGCATGGCGCCCCAGTGCCAACGGTTTCTGTCCGTTTTTCAATGCGACATTCTTTTATTTAAATATGACGCCGAAAGGTCCTTCGGTTTTGTTACGACAAACCGACCGCTAGGTTTGTAATTAATCAGTTATTAATTTTTCTGTCCCATCTATTTACGCGAAACATAACAGAAATTAAGATATACGTTGTTAGAAAACTTACCTTAAATAGGTCAACACGCTTTGATAAGCTGTTTCAGGCTATCCCGACATAATATTTTCTTTCATGGTTGACGGGAGTACTGTGGGATAGTGATATAGTAATCACACAATATTTCAGCGAAACAACTGCCCGTCATCTTCAGGTGTAGTGCCGCTGTTGCTTATCTGCTCGGGGACTGATGACCTAGCTATTTAGTCCCCTCAGTTTTAACAATAACAACAATTACCTAGTCTCCAATATATAGGGTGGCTTCTTACCATGGCGCAGGCGCCGGCGCTGATGTGACGTCATCGTAGACCAGAACGTCGGCACTGTAAACATTGAGAGCCTCCAACCCGAAGATCGTTGAATGAGACGAGCGGCGCGCTCATGTCTCTTACGATTTTTCTTGTATCGATCACTGATATTAATGTTACTTCTGCTTCAGCTGATGTACGTAAGAGTTTTTCATAAGTTACGTTAGTAAAATGCACTTTTTTCTCTTTCTGAAATACTAACTCAAAAGTATGGATCCCTGACTACCGATTTAAGCAGACTTTCACATTCAATCGTCAGACACAAAAACTTTTCTTCATTGACAAACAGCAATAAATAAAATACTGCTATCTGTGCTTCCATCACAGTGAGTTTCGACTGCAGAAGTCAACATCAGAGGCTCCGTCAGTCTGGAAAACGAACGGCAATGTTGCGTGACTCAGATGGGAAAGATACTGTCGAGAGAAATGATAATAATGCAAATGAGGGTAATTCAGGAACTGCGAAATTGCTGCTCGCTAAATTGAAATTACTGAGCCTGGCGGAGCTAGCGATATGCACGGAAGAAAAATTAAGACTTTTTGCGTGACGCCGATAATCAGTACTAAAAATGTACTTTGTAGATTAGACTAACATCAGTGTAATTTAGGTGCTAACAGATTTACTGTCGGCAAACGTACACGAGATAGGTCTTGTTAACGTTCTTGAGCAATTACAGCGTAAATAAATATAGCACGTACTTTATTAAGCAAAGATATGCAGTTTGTATATTCGAGGGGGAGTTGGAAAAAAAAAATTCTCCTGCCGACTGCGGTCAGAGTTGCGTATTACAGGAAAAAATAGAATGAGAAATTAAAGATAAGGTATCTTTATTTTTCTACATATTTACCAAGTACATTGAGACATTTGTCATTCCGCTTTATAAGCTTGAGAAGGTCGTCAAAAAAAAAAAAATAAATAAATAAAAGCGGGGGAGGGAATGACGTTTCAAAAAGCGGAAAGTCCACTCGCGGACAAAAATTAGTTTAATCGAATTTCTACACTACAAAGTGTGATACATCGAGCTGTGGTGTTGTTTTCATTCAAAACGATATTTTAACCGTTTAAATCAGGTGCAAAAGTTGACTTTCGTTTCATACTGTAATAAGTCCATCAGTGAAACTGATTACAAACGTAAGTTTTTCGTAAGACAAAATCTGTGGCGCCAATACAGATTGCGTTTAAAAACTTCACTAGAATGTACCTATTGTATAACCGTACCACTTATTGTTGTGGCCAGTGTATTGTCACGTGAAAAGATTGGCTGGCCAGCATCTTGTGTAAGTGGGAGCTTGCTGTTTGGGAAAAACATGACTGACGCGGCAGGAGTTGTGCGTGAGGGGACCACACCACTGGATCTAGGAAGGGCAGGAAGGCGTTGTGAAAAGGAAGATAGAGCAGATGGAGATATTTTTTCTGAGATTGTCTGCTAAATTGATTGTACTACACATTCTAACTACGTGCTTCGATAGGAATCCACTTAAACATCTACTATTCATATCTTTCAGGCACCGTGATAAGGACCCTGAAATGCTGGAGTTTGAGCCTCCTCGTGGACACAAAGAAGGAAGATTCAAATGCTATAGCATCCCTGTATACCATCTGATCAGAAATCAGAAGTCTACACACATTGGTGTAAATGAAAGATAAAGACTGGATTCTTGTTTTTTCATTATCTAAATTTGTTTCATAACACGTTATGTGTTTTCGGCTAGTGCAAAACGAGAAAAATCCATGGATTTCAAATATTCAGTTGGCAAAACTGCCTTTAAATAAAGAGTGAGATTTGTCTCTGATTCCATTCTTTTAACACCTTGACTGTCGGCCATGTAAACTATTCCATACCTTAGAATGCCAGACATTCTGCATGTAGCAATAAGCGGAGCTGCAATTGGCTTCCTTTTCATCTGTCTGGCTTTAAGAATTGTCTGCTCTTTGAAATGAGCAAGATGGTCCCTGGCGAAGAATTATGAAAAACAGAACTGAACACACACCATCTAATTCACATAGAACTCTGACGCCAAGAACCCCACTAAAAACGTCTACACTTCACAAACAGTCTGCATAAGTCAACCCCTCTATAGAATCACTAAGATATATTGCTGTGCCGCTCGTCTGTCTTGCCCTCCCCTCAGTACTGCATTGGGAATAGTTTGAGGATATTTTGCGGTTCTACATTCATCCTGGGATCACTAACTTCTTTCTATGAACGTAGAAACAAAGAAAAAAATACATTATTCAGAAAATTGAGAAAACTACTACAAAGCAATCGGTTGAAGGATCATCAATCTCGAAGTACTCACTAGAAATTTGACGCAATTCTTATTGCACAAAGACTGAAACATCGTCTGAATTGTCGTTTTCGTCGTCCTCACTGCCGTTATCAACAAAATCTTTCTCAGCTTCATGTAAAATTTCGTCCAGTGCAAGAGAGCGTCAAGCCATGTCCGTTCATTTACCTACTGAGTGAGCGGACACCACTTCCTACCTGCCCAGTTTCATACAGTGAATGTGTCCTGTCTGCAGATTTAGAAACTAAATTTACAAGATCTATATGCTGTTTAAGACACTATATTTACCAAGTAAGGCATTAAAGATAGAGCTAGCCCGATAAGAAACATGCTTTTGTGTTTAAAACCACGAAAACGATGATCACGTCAAATGACGTGATCGGCATTGTACAGAAATTTCCGTATCCCGTCAATTGACGTGATTGACAATCAGAGTGTTAACTTCTTGAAGCTTAGAAAAATTCCCATACATAAATCCTAATTTACTGCATAACTTTGCCTAATATCAGTTTTTTGCTCCTCCTGTAAAATTATTTATGGACTAATCGCGTTTTGAAAAGTTACTCCTCAGATCAGAGCGTTGCTTACAGACGAAGCGTTGAACGGCTTGTTTGACGTCAGCATTGCTTCCACATCGCCTTCCGCCGAGTGTCTTCTTCAAAGCTGGAAACAGATGGAAGTCACTGGTGCGAGGTCAGGACTGTATGGCGGATGGTGTAGGCTCTCCCAACCAATAGTTGCAATACGGTTTCAAAATTGTTCAAATGGTTGTTAAGCTTATGGGACTTAACTACGGGGTCATCAGTCCCTAAACTTACAAACTACTTTTGAACTACCTAATACTAAGGACGGCACAAATATCCATGCCCGAGGGGGGATTCGAACCCCCGACCGTAGTGGCCGTGCAGACCGTGACTGGAGCGCCTCAGTCTCCTCGGCCACCGCGGCCGGCGCAATACGGTTTTTTGTTACCGTCGCCGAATGTGGTCTCGCATTGTCATCCAACAACGGAACGCAAGATCTGAGAAGGCCAGGCCGCTTTTTCCGAATCACCTCTTTCAATTTCGACAGAGTGGCACAGTACCGCGCAGCGTTAATGGTTGCATCTTCCAAAAATTCCACCAAAAAAACTCCTTGGGGATCCCAGAATACGGAGAGTAGCACTTTACCTACGGACAGAGTTGTTTTGAACTTCTTTTGGACAAGTGATGGCGGATGGTTCCACTCCATAGCCGTCCAACGGTTTTTTTCCATATGCACCGTCATGACTTTTCCTGGATGGCGTTTTGAAGCTTATAGAGAGGTTTGATAAATGTCTCAATGTTCTTGGAAATTATGTAGAAAAATAAATATTTGTCTTATCTTTAATATCTCAGTCTATATATTTTCCTTTCATACACAGCTCTGCCCGCAATCGACAGTTCAACTTGGTTTAAGTAGTTTTTAAAACTAGGGACCGCCGGCCGCGGTGGCCGAGGGGACTGAGGCGCTCCAGTCACGGTCTGCACGGCCATTACGGTCGGGGGTTCGAATCCCCCCTCGGGCATGGATATTTGTGCCGTCCTTAGGATAAGCTAGTTGTTAAGTACTTTGTAAGTTTAGGGACTGATAACCCCGTAGTTAAGTCCCATAAGGAAAAAAAAATAGGGACTGATGAGCAACGTAGTTTGGTCCCATAGGATTACAAACATTTGAATTTTTTTTTTGTGCAGGAATGATACCAAGACGAGTTGAGGGATGGTTTCAGTGTACCGTGCACTGTTCATTGTTTCGTCGATGATCACCAGAGGGGAACGGCCTGTGTAGGATATGGCTCCGCACGCCATGATGCCAGATGTCCAACTCGTTTGCCTCTGTCGTTTACACTCCAGATTTTCGCGCTTCCCTACACGACACCACACACTCGTACGACCATCACTGGCACCGAGGCAGAAGCCATTTTCATCACACACACATCCATTCGTCCTTCCATAAGCTCCTTTCGATACACCACTGCAGGCGAACTGAACAATGTTGGGTCGTAAGTGGAGGACGCCCTAATGGCACGCATGATCGTGCATCATGGCGTGAGGAGCTACATCCTACTACACCAGGGCCGGCGCAAGGCACGTGCGAAACTTTAATTTTTTTTTTTTTTTTTTTTTTTTTTTTTTTTTTTTTTTTTTTTTTTTTTTTTTTTTTTAGGACAAACTAAACATTCATGCTCAGGAAAGGATTCGAAACCAAACCACGGAGGGGGTGGCTTCGGGAACTGTGGCATGGCGCCTCGCCTACCTGTCGGCCGTCCCTGTTGAACAAGGGAAAGGAGGACTGATTTCTTCCTCACCTCTGTGACAGCACCCGCGTGTTTACGCCGCAGGAAAGGAGAGGGGGAAGCTGTCTGGCGCACACGCCAGTATTCTTATAAGTGGGACGCTGCCAGTCTGTTACGCGCCCGCCGTGCGTTTACTCACAGCTAATTTTGCAGAAGACGAAATCCAGTTTGGAAATTCGAATGCAATGTTAGAAACTGCGATTATGTGTTAAGACTGAAGCAATTTTGCTAAGCCCTTCAATGGCAGTTGCCGGGTGTTTTATTCTTCCCGCATTAAGGAAAAAACATTACTACAGTCAAACATGTCCAACACCTACAACGGCTAGAGGTACACCGAATGGGTAAATACGGTACGAGTAATTACAAGGGATAAAGACATTGGTAGTAAGCCTGGCATATGTTGGGTTTCGACGCATTTTTCAAAATTTTTACTATCCGTTTCTTAGTGATAGTCGGACGTGTTGGTTTTTGATCCATGAAACACCTGTCTGCGCCTGCATGAACAACAGTTAAAATCTGACCGGCACTTTTGTTTGACAATACTACTCGCACACTATCACTTTCTCAACATTTATTTACTGAATACTATCTTCTGTTGAATACATTATCTGTTCACAACCACTGAAAAATGTTTATTTGCGTTGATTGTTAAGTTCATGCCGTGCGGGATTAGCCGAACGTTGTAAGGTGCTGCAGTTCATAGACTGTGCGGCTGGTCACGGCGGAGGTTAGAGTCCTCCCTCGGGCATCGATATGTGAGTTTGTCCTTAGAATAATTTAGGTTGAGTAGTGCGTAAGCTTAGGGACTGATGACCTTCGCAGTTAAGCCCCATAAGATTTCACACACATTTGAACATTTTCGTATATTCATAAGGCTTGTAAAATTAGCTTGATTTCTTCAATCAGGTTTGACTCCATTTTTGAACTGGTGCCCAGTGACTGTTTTGTACAGATCTGTAGAGAATGACATCAATCAGTCGCAATTTTTGTTTTTATTTTCCAGATCTACATAGATTTCGGGCACAGTGTGAAAACCTTTAGGTAGATCTGAAATGTAAAAAAAAAAATCTTCAAATGTTTGTTAAGCTTATGGGACTTAACTACGGGGTCATCAGTCCCTAAACTTACAAACTACTTATGAACTACTTACGAACAAGGACGGCACAAATATCCATGCCCGAGGGGGGATTCGAACCCCCGACCGTAGTGGCCGTGCTGACCGTGATTGGAGTGCCTCAGTCACCGCGGCCACCGCGGCCGGCGGAAATGTAAAAACAAAAATTATGATTGATTGCTGACTTTTACTACAGATTCGTTTAAATAAAATTCCACAAACGTTTAGGGGAAAAAATGCCGGGTGAGGGGCGGCGATTTAGCAGCTCGCACGGGGCGGCACTTGGGCTTGCACCGGCCCTGTACTACTCTGACCGTGACAGTACTCTTGTATAACGGGTGATCAAAAATTTTGTATAAATTTGAATACTTCTTAAATCACGGAATAATGTAGATAGAAAGGTAAAAATTGACACATGTGCTTGGAATGACATTGGGTTTTATTAGGACCAAAAAAAGTTCAAAAATGTCCGACAAATGGCGCTTCATCTGATCAGAAAAGCAATAATTAACATAACAAATTTAGACAAAGCAAAGATGATGTTCTTTACAGGAAATGCTCAATATGTTTACCATCATTCTTCAGCAATAGCTGTAGGCGAGGACTAATGTTGTGAACAGCACTGTGAAGCATGTTCGGAGTTATGGTGAGGCATTGGCGTCGGATGTTGTCTTTCAGCATCCCTAGAGATGTCGGTCGTTCACGATACACTTGCGACTTCAGGTAACCACAAAGCCAATAATCGCACGGGCTGAGGTCTGGGGACCTGGGAGGCCAAGCATCACGAAAGTGGCGGCTGAGCATACGATCATCACCAAACGTCGCGCGCAAGAGATCTTTCACGCGTCTAGCGATATGGGGTGGAGCGCCATCCTGCATAAAAATCGACGTTCCAGCAGGTGGTTATCAGCCAGTCGTACCTCTCACCCGTCACTCTAGCAGTCAGCCGCGGTGGAGTAGCCGAGCGGTCTAAAGCGTCTCGCTGCGGAGCGCGCGGTTGCTTGCCGTGGAGGTTCGAGTCCTCCCTTGGGCATGGGTGTGTGTGTTGTCCTTAGGTTAGTTTACCTAGGTTTAAGTAGTTTGTAAGCTACGGACTGATGACCACGCAGTTTAGTCCGATAGATTTACAAACATTTGAACATTTTTGGTAGCAGTCACTGATGTTTTGCACTCCAGCACCATCTTTCGGACATTTTGTGAACTTTGTTTCCTCCTTTCTTTCTTTATTCTTTTCCTTTTTTTATTTTTTATTTTATTTTATTTTATTTCAAACATGCGGTATCAATTTTTACTTTTCTATCTACATTATTAAGTGATTTATTAAGTTTTCAAATTTATACTGACTGTTTGATCACCCGGTACATCGGTGAGGACGTATCAATAAAATTTGTCAGCTGGGCCGACGAATTCATAGAATTCTTTCTTCATCTTCCTGGAGTGTAGATAAGGAACAGCAGAAGACCAATAACAGTACCCTGGGGAAAGCCAAATATCATCTCTCTTTTAGCCGATGCCTTTCCATCAATTAAAATGGTTTAAATGACCGCTCTGCATGGTGCCGACTACGACTAAGGGAAGGGACTTTCGTCATATTATAAAACGCAAATAATATTTTTCTGTACCATGTTTATTGAAAATGTTTACACCCATCGTGTTATAGAAGTTGTTGAAGATTTTTCATTGAAAGCTGTTAGTTTTCTAGAAGCATTTGACAGCTCTGTGGAAAAGAAGTACAACTTGATGAATATACAATAATTCGAAAATAAAAGTAAACGACTAAACCTTCGCCCTGCCAAAGATGTTCCGGTATATAACAAACATAGGAATTAAGTAAATGGAACGTACAAGTATGGCGTTACCCTTCTGCAGTAGACGTTCATTATATTACCAGTTTAAGTCCATTCTTTAGCTCGTCTGACCACCAGTTTAGAGAACAAATATCATGCCTTTCAGGCTCGAAATATTGACCTAGCAGACTTGAATGTAATTTTTTTCTTCACTGCCATAACAAGTTCCGGGAAGGCAATAAACACGTTACAGCTGTTGACACCTTTCTGGAGTACAGAAAACGAGAAACATAAAACGTCATTAAACCTATTAAAACGTCATTAAACGTATTAAAACTTACATTCTGAAGGGACCGCCGGCCGCGGTGGCCGAGGTGACTGAGGCGCTCCAGTCACGGTCAGCACGGCCACTACGGTCGGGGGTTCGAATCCCCCCTCGGGCATGGATATTTGTGCCGTCCTAGTTCGTAAGTAGTTCATAAGTAGTTTGTAAGTTTAGGGACTGATGACCCCGTAGTTAAGTCCCATAAGCTTAACAAACATTTGAACATTTTTTTGAAGGGACCTTTAATTTTTTTTCTCTTTCTGAAACCTATGCCACAAGTTTTAAATGCCACGTTAATAAGGGTTTGTAGAAACGTGTTCTAGATTATGGCCTTGTTTCTTTCTAGAAGTAAACGAAAACAAATTCATTGAATCTATTCATGTCCAACAAATCTTTCCTTGGGAATATTGGATAATTGTTCTCCAATCCAATGCCCTTTCTGAGACGATATTCCATTGTCAAATGACATTGTATCGTATCAAAAGACTGCTGGAACTCTAGAAACATGAAATATGTTTCTATCTAGAAGTAAACGAACAATTTCGTTGAATCTATTCATGTCCGACAAATTATTCCTTGGGAATATTGGATAATTGTTATCCAATCCAATGACCTTTCTGAGACGATATTCCATTGTCAAAAGACATTGTATCGTATCAAAAGACTGCTGGAACTCTAGAAACATGAAATATGTTTCTTTCTAGAAGTAAACGAACAATTTCGTTGAATCTATTCATGTCCAACAAATCTTTCCTTGGGAATATTGGATAATTGTTCTCCACTCCAATGACTTTCTGAGACGATATTCCATTGTCAAAAGACATTGTATCGTATCAAAAGACTGCTGGAGCTCTAGAAACATGAAATATGTTTCTTTCTAGAAGTAAACGAACAATTTCGTTGAATCTATTCATGTCCAACAAATCTTTCCTTGGGAATATTGGATAATTGTTCTCCAATCCAGTGACCTTTCTGAGACGATATTCCATTGTCAAAAGACATTGTATCGTATCAAAAGACTGCTGGAACTCTAGAAACATGAAATTTATATTTGAATGTAAATACAGTACGCTGTCACACAGGAATCGAAGTGCCATCGCGCTTTATCTGCAGAGATACAGCCAACTGCTACTACGAGCATGGCGGTACTACGAACGCTGACCGCCTAACACAATCGCAGGTCCCGTGCCGTAATTCCCAGCGCTCTTCCCTACAGCCAATACAGGAGTCAGAGTTCATACGCGCAGATAAACAAACAGCGTTCGCGAAAATTCCGCGCCCCTTTTGCCGGGCGCTTTTATTCCGTCGAAAGGCTGCCGCCCGCGATAAAACGGAACGGGCAGCGTAGCAGGGTAAACTCATTCAGTACGTTGTCCGTAATTAACACCGATAGCGACCGGCAATAACATCGCCGCTGACAGCGGCCCTCGCACCATATTCGGATTTTCCAAAGAGTACACGCGTGCCCAAAATGGATAATCGTGTCAGCTCGCCGGCGACTGTTTTCGAGACCGCCCCCGCTGCCGGAGTACGGTGAATTCGTCGCGTTGGCAATCTCCAGCTGCTACCTGTCTCGCCTAATCTCATCTCTCCGCGTTCTTCCGGCCTTTAGCGCAGCGCAGCGGAAATCCTGCATTGGTATTCAGACTCGGTCTGGACCTCCCTGTTCCGGTACACGTATTTCCTTTTCGTATACTGACAAGCCGTCATACCGAACGAGCGGAACTAGTCGATTCTCGTATGAAGTGGCAGGCGAGGGAGTTCTATGAATTGTAAATAGCGTACATCCGACTGCTGTTGGCTTTTATTTGCGCAACCCCGTTATCGTAAAAGCGACTGTTACAACAGATCTTTTCCCCAGTACTCTTTCCACCGTAAAAGTGAGATGAAAAATTTAATAAAGGTTGGTATCCGTGTTAGGGCCACCCACCTATTGTGAGTTAGCTAACCGGGAACTCCGCTATATTGCATCCGCATCCTTTGTTGTTGTGGTCTTCAGTCCGGAGACTGGTTTGATGCATCTCTCCACAATACACTATCCTGAGCAAGCCTCTTCATCTCCACATAAGGACGGCAACCTACATTTGTCTGAATCTGGTTACTGTATCCATCTCTTGGTCTTCCTCTGCGGTTTTTACCCCACAGACTTCCCTCCAACGCTAAATTCACAATTCCTTGACGTCTAAGAATGTGTCCTACCAATCTATCCCTTCTTTTAGTCAAGGTATGCCAGAAATTTCTTTTCTCTCCAATTCTGTTCAGTACCTCCTCATCAGTTACCCAACTAATCTTCAGCATTCTTCTGTAGCACCACATTTCAAAAGCCTCAATCCTCTTCCTGTCCGCACAGTTTAACGTCCATGTTTCACTCCCATACAAGGCAACACTTCATACAAATGTCTTCAGAAAGGACTTCCTTAGGATTAAATCAATATTCGATGTTAACAAATTTCTCTTTTTCAAGAACGATTTTCTACACCCATTGCCATTCTGCATTTTATATCCTCTGTACTGCGACCATCATTTGTTATTTTACTGCCCAAGTAACAGAACACATCTACCTCCTTTATTGCTTCGTTACCTAATCTAATTCCTTCAGCATCACCTGATTTTCTTAGACTGCACGTCATTACCCTAGTTTTGCTCTTGTTAATGTTCCATACAGTAGAGCTGCATGTCCTCGTCTATAGTCTGATTAAAATTACTCGCTAGTTGACAGTACACGCGGTGGAGCTCCTTTCGTCCAATAAGAGCGCTAAACGCTCAAGCCCAAACTGTTCACCGTTGAAAAACCTCGACAGCTGGCCAGTTCAGTTCCATTGCCTTTTATGGCAATCTTTCTTGATTTGTTATCTTCCCGGTTCATATATCCATAGTAATTACAAAAGGTCTCTGGCCCCCTCTCTCACCGAATTTGTCTCCTCTCGACTACTTTCTTTGGGGTGCGGTTAAAACATTTGTTTATCTTGAACTATGCCTTCAAGAAAGAGGAAATCATTTCCAGCACCTCCCGTGATTTTCACTGCTTTAATTGTAATAATGTTGAACCCAATTTCGCAAGCCGCGGTGGAATAGCCGAGCGGTCTAAAGCGTCTCGCTGCGGAGCGTGCGGTTGCTTGCCGTGGAGGTTCGAGTCCTCCCTGGGGCATGGGTGTGTGTGTTTGTCCTTAGGTTAGTATACCTAGGTTTAAGTAGTTTGTAAGCTACGGGCTGATGACCACGCAGTTTGGTCCGATAGATTTACAAACATTTGAACCATTTCGAAACATAACTGCAGCCAGTATCAGTGAAACCCGGCCTCTAGTTTATAGAATGACATGAATTTGCTGCAAACCTTACGCGACCCACAAGGCGAGACACGCAGAGCTCGCCGCTGTGGAGGGATTTTGTGGACACACTGTAGTAATCACTTCGCGTGAGTAAAGAGATAGCTGCGTTTCGCAAGAACGAAACTTCCTACTCCATCTTCCTCGTCCCTTCCTTTCACTAGATTTACAAAAGGAAACGACCAGTCCACTTTGCACTGTCCGTCAGGGCTACAGCGCGGAGAAGTTGCCACATCTCGGTATCGGCACGCGCGTCCAAATGGAGAGATGAATGTTGGGCAGCGGTAACCTCGGTTCAGTAAATGACCGAGCGCGGGATGGACGTCAAACTCCGCGCCGGCGTAGGAGCGAGCTGGTCAGTCAGAAGAAAGGAAAGAACGAGGGAGGAGGAGTAGGCGGCTGCTGCGGACGCGAGATTGCGGCGTGACGGCCGGTGATGGATGGAAGGTGTCAGCGGGGCGTGGAGGCTGGCCGCAGACACTACAGACGCCTACCAGTGCGGGCGCGGAGCCTGCCTGTTTCTCTGGCAGATGCTCTGCGCGGCCGGAGCAAGTCGTAAAAAGCTGACTACGCCTACCTTCAAACACCCCACCGTCACATCCCATGTATCGCTCTGGAGAAAAACAACACTCTCGAAACCATCACTCACCATGTAACGAAGCATGTTGGGATTTATTCCCATCTGCTTGCATTACGGAACCTCCAGATACCACTGTTGCCTAATGATAGATATGAAAGTAATTAGTCGACTATCATTTTTGTTTTCCAAAACTTTTGTTATTCTTATTTCTAAGGTGACTAGCTGAAGTTATTTTCTGTAATTTGGTGTCGCACAAGTTTGTTTAATTAGCAAATATTAATTATCAAAGCTAGACTTATTGGTCTCCAGGGAGTTTCTGCGATCGTCATATGAATAAAAATCTTGAATATCAGTCTCCAGATCGCTTTTATTTTCTAAAACATGACCAGTTTCGGGACAGCTGCCCATCTTCAGATCTGTTAAACAAATGTTACAACTCAATATAAGTTCCTATTTACAAATTATGTTATCAAAAAGTTAAAGGAAAAACATTAAAAACATACCAAATTTTTGAAGTTACAGAGTAACCTGTCCTGTGATGAACGAATGTTCACAGTCGTTACTAAAACATAGTAGCTTCCTGAGGCTTTATATAAGGTACTTAAAATCATCTGGTGGTGGGGATCATATTTGTTAAAATTATTCTCAATTAGTAATTATTGACTTACACATAAAAGCAATTCTGAGTTCAAGGTGTAAGATAGTAGTCAAAGTATAAAATAGCAGTTACAAACGAGATACACAGCTGTAAAACTATGAAAGGACGTAGAAATAAGATAAAATTGGGTTCTGGATATATATAACAACATTTTAAGTAAAACTGTTATTGAGCTAAAAATAAAAAAAAATATAAAAATATAGAAACTCAATAACAGTTTCACTTAAAATGTTGTTATATGTATCCAGAACCCAATTTTATCTTATTTCTACGTCCTTTCATAGTTTTACAGCTGTGTATCCCTGGAGTTTCTCGACTCTAGTGTTAGTTTGGTTGGTTGGTTGGGATAGTGGGACCAAACTGCTAAGGTTATCAGTCCCCCGGTGGGTAGGGGGAGGGGTGAGGACAGGAAAGTAGGAGAAGGGAAAGGAAATGCAATCCAGGGAGGAAAGAAGGAAGAAATATTACATTAGCTTGGGACCCGTGCTCGCCACGCCCGTACTCACGAAAGAAGCGTGAGCACCCTGGGGGGGGGGGGGGGGGGGACTCTTGCGATAGACTCTAGTTATATTGCAGATGAACACTCCTGACCATTAAAATTGCTACACTACGAAGATGACATGGTACAGACGCGAAATTCAACCGACAGGAAGAAGATGCTGTGATATTCAAATTATTAGCTTTTCAGAGCATTCACACAAGGTTGGCGCCGGTGGCGACGCTACAACGTGCTGACATAAGGAAAGTTTCCAACCGATTTCTCATACACAAACAGCAGATGACCGGCGTTGCTGGCGAAACGTTGTTGTGATGCCTCGTGTAAGGAGGAGAAATGCGTACCATCACGTTTCCGACATTGATAAAGATCGGATTGTAGCCTATCGCGATTGCGGTTTATGGTATCGCGACATTGCTGCTCACGTTGGTCGCGATCCAATTACTTTTAGCAGAATATGGAATCGGTGGGTTCAGGAGGGCAATATGGAACGCCGTGCTGGATCCCGACTGTCTCGTATCACTAGCAGTCGAGATGATAGGCATCTTATCCGCATGGCTGCAATGGATCGTGCAACCACGTCTTGATCCTTGAGTCAACAGATGGGGACTTATGCAAGACAACAACCATCTGCACGAACAGTTCGACGACGTTTGCAGTAGCATGGTCTATCAGCTCGGAGACCATGGCTGCGGTTACCCTTGACGCTGCATCACAGACAGGAGCGCCTGCGATGGTGTATGCAACGACGAACCTGGATGCACGAATGGCGAAACGTCATTTTTTTTTTTTTTCGGATAAATCCAGGTTCTGTTTACAGCATCATGATGGTCGCATCCGTGTTTGGCAACATCGCGGTGAACGCACATTGTAAGCGTCTATTCGTCATCGCCATACTGGCGTATCACCCGGCGTGATGGTATGGGGTGCCATTGGTTTGTTACACGTCTCGGTCACCTCTTGTTCGCTTCAACGGCAGTTGGCCGTTACATTTCAGATGTGCAAGGCCTCCTTATTCAATCCCTGCAAAACCCTACCTTCAGCAGGATAATGGACGACCGCATGTTGCAGGTACTGTAAGGACCTTTCTGGATACGGAAAATGTTCGACTGCTGCTCTGGCCAGCACATTCTCCAGATCTGTCACCAATTGAAAACGTCGGGTCAGTGGTTGCTGTCACAATGCGCTAGTCACTACTCTTAATGAACTGTGGTATCGTGTTGAAGCTGCATGGGCATCTGTACCTGTACACGCGATGCAAGTGCTCTTTCACTCAATGCCCAGGTGTATCAAGGCCATTATTACGGCCAGAGGGCGTTGTTCTGGTACTGATTTCTCAGGATGTGTGCACCCTAATTGCGTGACAATGTAATCACATGTCAGTTCTAGTATAATATATTTGACAATGAGTACCCGTTTATCATCTGCATTTCTTCTTGGTGTAGCAATTTTAATGGCCAGTAGTTTAGATGCTTGCTAGTGACGTGTCTTTTTGTCACTCTACGAGCATTTTAACAGTTTTCGCGAAGGGTGCCTCACACACAAGTGCCACAATGAGCATTTGGAGATGAAACTGAAGTAGATAAGAAAACTGTTAGGACCATTCGCTATTCCAGAAACTGACGACATTGGCAACAGCCAGGCAGCCATAAGGCTCCTAGCACTAAAACTAGGAGCCGCGTCTGTTTACGAACGTTCCGTATGCGCACTCGCTTCCATTACTGGAGCGGACAACAGCGGCGAGGATTTAAGCTCTGCTGTGTGTGCGTGCGTGTGTGTGTGTGTGTGTGTGTGTGTGTGTGTGTGTGTGCGGCGCCATGTTGGCTCGCTTTACGACCGCGTTTATTGGCCACAGGCGCGCAGTTATGGTCACCGCCAGCTAACTCCCCACCTCGCCGCCAGATGTCAGCAGTGCTTCTCAGCATTCAGCGAAGACAGTGCTCTGCATTTCGATGAACTGGGGAACGCTGGGTCGTAAATACTACCGCCGAACTGCTCACCGCCGCTTGCCAAGTGTATACTGGTCACGAGTCGGTGTTGATCATACCTCGGGGAGCGCTGTCTCGGTTGATATTCTACCTATACAACTGGACAGTGGCGTAAGTAGGACTTCTACATCTGCATTCATACTCCGCAATTCACCGTAAGGTGCGTGGCGGAGGGTACACTGTACCACTACTAGGCTTTTACTTTCCTATTCCACTCCCAAATATAACGAGGAAAAAAAGAATGCCTATATGCCTCCGCACGAGCCCTAATTTCTCTTATCTTGTCTTTGTGATCTTTACGCGAAATGTAAGTAGGCGGTAGCAAGATCGTACTACACTCATCTTCAAATTTCGGCCCTCTAAATTTCCTTAACAGAAATTCACGAAAAGAACGTCGTCTTTCCTCCAGCGATCCCCAATTGAGTTGTCGGAGCATTTCCGTGACACTCGCACATTGGTCGAACCTACCAGTAACGAACCTAGCTGCTCGCCTTTGAACTGCCTCTATGTCTTCCTTTAAACTGATCTGCTGCGGGTCCCAAACACTTGAGCAATATTCAAGGTGTGGTCGTACAAGCGTTTTATACGCGGTCTCCTTTACAGGTGAAATACATCTTCCCATAATTCTCCCAATAAAGCGAAGTCGGCTGTCCGCCTTACTCACAACTGTCGTTACATGTTCGTTCCATTTCATATCGCTCTGCAATGTTACGCCTAGATATTTGAACGACGCGACAGCATCAAGACGTTCAGTACTAATGCTGTATTCGAACATTAGGGATTGTTTTTCCTACTCATGCGCATCACCTTACATTTTTCTACATTTAGAGCTAGCTGCCATTCTTCGCACCAACTAGAGATTTTGTCTAAGTCATCCTGTATGCTATTACAGTCAGTTACAAACGACGCCCTCCCATACACCACAGCATCATCAGCAAACAGCCGCATATTACAACTTACTCTGTCCATCAGATAATTTATATAGATAGAAAATAATAGCGGTCCTATCACACTCCCCAGGGGCACGCCTGACGATACACTCGTCTCTGATGAACACTCGCCGTCGAGAACAACGTACTGCGTTCTATTACTTAGGAAGTCTTCCAGCCAGTCACAAATCTGTGAACCTATTCCATAAGCTCGTATCTTCGTTAGCAGTCTGTAGTGTGGCACCGCGTCGAACGCCTTTTTGAAGTCGACAAAAACACAATCCGCCTGTTGCCCTTCATCCATGGGTAGCAAGATGTCATGTGAGAAATGGGCAAGCTGAGGTTCATATGAAAGATGTTTCCTAAACCCGTGCTGATTCATAGAAAGAAGCTTATCCGTTTCAAGGAAATTTACTATATTCGAACTGAGAATATGCTCTAAAATTCTAAATGAAACTGATGTCAACGATATTGGCCTGTAATTGTGTGGGTCAGTTTTGTTTCCTTCTTATAAACGGGAGACACCTGCGCTTATTTTCAATCACTAGGAACTTTGCGCTGAATTAAAGATCCGCGATAAATGCAAGCTAAGTAGGGGGCCAATGCCGCAGAGTAGTCTTTGTAAAACCGAACTGGTATTCCATCCGGACCAGCAGACTTTTTCGTGGCTTTGTGTGTGTGGGGGGGGGGGGGAGGTAGATCTGCGTGACGAGCAAAATTTTAGTCAAATTAAAACAAACTTTTTTAATACAGTTGTTTCAGAAAATTATGTTACTCGAAAGTATATTGACTGTTTTTAGAATAAAACAAACGTAGTAGATTAGTAGACCCTGCCCTTACAATAATTATGAACAATTATAATACTCGAAATTTATCTTTATAACATGAATGTATTTTAGAAAGTTACAGGACTTCTATTTGTATGAAAATGAAGGCGATGTACCATAACAAGTTACAGGACAAACAAGTTTTCTTGGTTTTTTGGCTATGTTAGGGTTCTTGGGGGGAGGTTTCCACTGCAACTGTGGCTCGTTAGCACAGTGGCGGAGTGCAAGATTGTGAAACCGAAGGAGCGGGTTCCTTACGCGCCAAATACTACGTTTTTTATCTGTTACTTTCCACTCCTGGCATTTTTGCTGGTGTGAACAATTTCGAATTTCACCGTGAAGCTGAATCAATGATAAACTGCAGATTCCGCTAAAACTGACTGGGTAAGTCACTTGGAAGATCGGAGAAAGGCAGAGGCCGTACCACTTCGAAACAGGACCGTGCCTAGTAAAACACTGGTGTTCAAACCAATCTTTCGTTTGTTGGCAGCTTTACTGCTTTTACATCTGGTTTTCTCCGTAGAGACTCCTCGAAGATCAGAGGTGGTCATTCTGTGGAATGAAAATAACTAGATCATTCCTGGAAGTTTTAATCAGAAAAGTTTACAGCCTATAATTAAACTGGATTACATTTAAATGCCGCGGTGGAGTGGCCAAGCGCATTGAGGCGCTATGTTCCGATGCGTGAGGTCGTTCCCCGTCAGGGGTTCGAATTCCCCCTCGGGCATGGAAGTTCGTGTCGTCTTTATTATAAGGTAATTCATAAGTAGTTTGTAAGTTTAGGGACTGATGACCCCGCAGTTAAGTCCCTTACGCTCAACAAACATTTGAATATTTGACATAAAAGTTTTCTGGGTATGGTACCGCGTCATGATGTAGGCTATTACTTATTTAACCAACGTTTCGGCCAACGTTACAGTGGCCTTCATCTGGGTAACTGGTGTGAGCTGGTTGTTACTACACTTTATATTACTTTCATTAAGTAATATAAAGTGTAGTAACAACCAGCTCACACCAGTTACCCAGATGAAGGCCACTGTAACGTTGGCCGAAACGTTGGTTAAATAAGTAATAGCCTACATCATGACGCGGTACCATACCCAGAAAACTTTTATGTCATCTGACTCTGGCCGCGGAAGCCTACGTAATTATATTTGAATATTTTTTTTTTAAATTTAAATATTCTTTTGATTAAGTAGACACAATATCTATAGTCTTGAGCGCAAATTTATTAATAGTGATGACTGATTTGAACTTATTTCTGAGTCTTCTTAGGATCTTGAGCAGCTTCCGCCACTTCGGCAACATGTCAACATAAATATGCCAAGTCAGGGGCAGGGTCAGTAGAGGAATCTACTCAAGATCCGAAGATAGAAATGAGTTGAAACCGGTAATCACTATTAACAAATTTGCGGTCAAGACTATAGATATTGTGTCTACTTAATGAAACATATTTATACCGCCTCCCGGCCAACATGATGTCAAATAACGTTTAAATATGTATTAAAGAACAGTTTTACGTGGCAAAGTCAAAAGGTACTGAGGCTGATCGCATGATGGCCCTGTTATGCACTACAGTGCATTGGTGGCGCCGTGGTTTGGTAGCATGACCGAGCGAGGTGGCGCAGTGGTAACGCACTGGACTCGTATTCGGAAGGACGGCGGTTCAAATCCACCTCCGGCCATCCTGATTTAGGTTTCCCGTGATTTCCCTAAATAACTCCAGGCAAATGCCGGGATGGTTCCTTTGAAAGGGCACGGCCGGTTTCCTTACACATCCTTACCGAAACATTCCGAGCGTAAGCTCTGTCTCTAATGACCACGCTGTCGACGGGAGGTTAAACTCCAAGCTTCCTTCTCTCCTTCCTTGGTAGCATTCCTGTTGCTGCAAGAAACAGTTGAGTGCATGCACTGGAAGCAGACGTACAGTCGTTTTTCTGATGGTGACTGAACTGCGACTGTCAGACATTGACAAGTCACAGTTTCAGGAACGGGCAAACATCATGACTTGCCAGAAATTAGACTGAAACGTTTGATATGACGCAGCAGGTGTACGATGAGGACGCATTGAGTCACAGTTTTGTGTTCAAATGGGACAGACAGACTTTTTGTGCGAGGACGTGACAGTTTGGAACTTTATGTGCGTACTGGTCGGCCAGGAACAGTTGGAACGTAAGGCAAGATCCACGAAGTTGCGACGTTGGTGCGTGAAGTTACCTTTGTGAAAGGCTGTTGGTCCACTTCAACCTTTTTTTATTACATTTTTGAGACCCACACAACCTGATTAGCAATCTTCAGGTGCAATTACTGGACCAAAATGATAGTGTTTTAATAAAATGAATATTTACATTCAAATATTACAAATTGAAAGAGCAAAAAAGTCTAAAAATTTTGCGGCTCAGGAAGATAAATGGGAATTTTTTAAATAAAGTAGACTAGTTATTGCATAATTATCATTTATATGAATTACAAAGTTTTGCATGTAATTCCTAGGTTGAATAACGAGGATTAATAATCAGGTCCGGCCGCTAGCAACTTCCCTCAGATCGTTAAATATAAAATCGGTTTACCATCTGGTTTATGTCATTTTAAATAAAATATTAAAACTTGGCTTCTCACTTTGGTGTATATTATTTGACTGGTATCTCATTTAAAGGGCGTGATCGGTGGTCCAACAAAAAATAAATAAATAAAAGATAAACTATTATAATTACTGAGAACCATTAATGATGTAATCGGATTTTTCCATGTACGGTGAGAATACAAAAGTTAAAGTTACAGGTTGTCGTCGATGTAGTGAAGACTTCAACAGCTCTAACAGGATGGTGAAAAGTTGCATTTCCGTTCTGTACGGTTGTACGGAAAAGCCATAGCTGACAAAGCGTCATGTGTACCAGCAAAACATTGTAAGTAATATAAAAGATGATTATGTAATAACTAGCCTCCTGGCTTACAAAAATAAATAAATAAATAAATAAATCGTAAATTGTTTGGATATTTTGCTATTTCAATATGTAGTATTTGACTGTAAATATTTATTTTATTAAAACAATATCAATTTTGTACAGTAAATGCACCTGATGATGCAACTATAAAGGTGTGAAACCGGTTGTACGTTTCCCCACGACTCAAATAATAATAATAATAATAATAATAATAATAATAATAATAATAATAATAATAATAATAATAATAAACAGCTTAAGTGGACCAACAGCCTTTCACTCAGATAACTTCAGTTTTATTTTAACACCTAAATTTTAAGTGTGTGATAGTTCCTTAACTATATATAAATATTTTAGCTGTCGTTGCCCTTCATATAAAACTCTCTTGGTTGGTTTCGTTATGTAGAGCGATAAATCTTGTACAGGCGAAACCCACTAATCCGTCAACTTCGGGACCGGGAACATGGTCCGAACGAATAAAAGGTCGAATTATCCGAAAAATGTAATACTCATCGCAAAAATATAAAAAGACATGTAGTACAAAAAATTGAACGATTTAAGAACTAAAAGACTTCTACAGTAATATAAAAAGATGTTTTCTACACGGTGTCAAACAATATATGAACTAAAAAAAGTCTACACACACTATAATATGTATTGGTACAGAACTATCGCTTTTTCTTTGAGAATTGTTCCGGATGCTGGAGTTCCTTTCTTTATTTCTTGACAAAACCACATCCATAGCGCGTTATCAAGCAGTTCAAGTTTAGGCTTTTTTTTAATGTTTTGGGATTCTTCAAAGTGTTTTAACCACCTATCGTAACTGTATAGGATTCAGTGTCTTTCCGATTCTTCCTCGAATCCTTAATTCATTCAGTTACTTTGCAATTTTTTCGGAGCGATTCTCCTTTGTCCAGTCTTTGTAGCACAGATAATTTTTCATTTAGTGAAAGAGTTAAGTATTTACGTTTGAATCAAGACATGTTGAAAAACAGACAACTATACATACAATGAATGTAAGAAGTACTGTAGATGAAGCGGATTAAAGCAAACAACGAGGATTTTTAATCTCAACAAAGGATAAAACTGCACAATAACGTACAGTATAACAATATACACAGCGATAGACACTGCAACAATGGCCCACAGGCGTCCGGTCAGTGAGAAGTCGGCACAGGCTCGCGAGCTTGACCATGGTCGGACTAATCGGAGTGACGGACCAGCCAAGGTCGGATAAGAGAGGTTCTACTGTATAGCCAATATGTCTTCTTTTGTGAATCCTTCCATCTTAATATATTGTGTTTATATTTACCAGAGTATCTGATGTAACTACCTGAAATTAACCAGGTAGATAGATATCTAGCACAATTATGCAGATATCTCTCGAATCACCCCAACTCGCTAAGCTCCAGTAATTCGCGGGAATGTGCGTTCACGCGTAATTACAGCGTTTACGTCCGACGTTGTGTACAGAGCCTCGATAAAGTTTCAAAGCTCCTGTCCGACGTCGGTAAAAAGTTGTTACCAATCTGCAAAAATCGGAAACTTGTCACTATGAACAGAGAGAGAGAGAGAAGGAGACGGGTAGAAATATCCCACCCAGCGTACGAAGCACAAGAACAGGAACGGAAATCACGGCCGCCGGCAGTCGTGCATTCAGACAGTGTTTTCATGTCCACCGCCGAAGCTCTGCTTTGATCGCAGTACGTCAGCAGAACTCGACCGAGCTCCGTCCCCGGACGAGTCTGTCACTGGGCTCGGCGGTATCGTATCGGCGGTGTTTTATTAAAAAGTGCTCTTTGTCTGTCGCGGAGTAAATAAGTTCTCCCAACCGTGAAACTGATTGCAGTTCACTCCACTACCGCAAGTTTAGGCGCGGTCTGCAGAGGAGCCGAGTTTCTATGGACAAGCAAAACGAAAACAAAAAAAACAAAAAAATTGCAAAAGCAATTCAGGCAGCACACGCACTTTGGAATAGCGAAAAAAACGCTGGTGGTTCGGTAATAGCGGAGGGGGATGAAAAAAAAAGAAGAAATAGCGGGGGTGGGGGGAAGGGGGTGCGGTCGGTGTTATTTGGCTCTCAGGCCTTCAAATAAACTCCCAGGCGACGATTTTTACGGCCTCAGGGGGAGACAATATAAAAGTTCGGAGCGCCGTTTCGGTTTCTCGATGTACGACCTAGTTTCGAGTTTCTTCGACAGGCTGAAAACCACACCCCCTCCCAACACCACCGGCTTCCACCACCAGTCGCTCCGCGAAATTTTCGCCCGGTTTTCATCGAAGATTTTTTTTTAATCTCCTTTTGTTTTTTAATCTCTGGCATCGGATTATCAGGCAGCGAAAAAAAATTCATTCGCTGTCGTCACAGTTATTGGAGACCAGGAGTGTTGGAGGGGGGGGGGACGAGGAGGGGTCACCTTCGTGTTTTGGAGCGATCTTTATTGAATCAAATAAATTGCGCTCATATTGATTGCTTAACCGATGAAAAGTCCCCAGCTGAGACTGATGATGTTTTTTGGCGCGGCCAAGTCTTCGGCACATTGTATGTGCTGATTTATGTGCGGTACAGAGATGTAATATTGCACGTGATATACAATGTGTTTCAGAATGGATAGTAAACAGGTGCTCTAGGGCGCCTTGCTCCGGTGCACACGGCTGCTCCACGTCGGAGGTCCGAGTCCTCCCTCGCTAGGTGTGTATGTTGTACTTAGCATAAGATAAGTAATTTGGGCCTGCCGCGGTGGCCGAGGGGACGGAGGCACTTCAGTCACGGTCTGCACGGCCACTACGGTCGGGGGTTCGAATCCTTCCTCGGGCATGGATATTTGTGCCGTCCTTATTTGTAGGTAGTTCATAAGTAGTTTGTAAGTTTAGGGACTGATGACCCCGTAGTTAAGTCCCTTAAGCTTAACAAACATTTGAAAGTAGTTTGGAAGTCTAGCGAACGATAACCACTGCAGTTTGGTCCCATAGCTTTACAAACGATTTTAAGGGGACTGTAGTATACATGAATTGCAATAGAAATTCCATAGAACATGTGTCCAGTTTTTATGTATTTCAGGGATACAGCTTACTTCCTCGCATTGTCGTTTCCTGTGTTGGTACACCTCTTGCTTTAGTTTACTATGAGCGTATTTATCAACTGTCGGCGGTATAGTGTTGTTCTTAAAGTTATGAAGCCTTGCGTCAATTTAAATCTACGTTTTCCTTGTAATTGGCCATGTTTACTATACTGCAGCGTGGAAATATGCCGTATGTTTTATGACATGCTGAGTATGCCGATGTTACGATGGTAAGACAGTTATTATCTGCAAAGTATTAAAAAATTTTATTGTAATCAAATAGGAAACTACCAAGAACATCAGTTTTCGACATAGTCTCCTTGGTTTTCAACGGCACTTGGTCCATCTTTGTACAAGCTTCCTGATGCCCTCATAAAGGAAGGATCTGGGTTGAGCTGCGAGCCAGGAATGCACCGCTCCTTTCGCTGCTTCATCCGAGGCAAATCGACGGCCCCTTAATGTCTGTTTGAGTGGACCAAACAAGTGATAGAAGGGTCAAGTTCGGGACTTTATGAAGGATGATCCAGTACTTCATATATGAGTTTCTGGAGCGTTTCAGCAGCGTGGGCATCAGTATGCGCACGGGCATTGTCCCGCAACAACACCACACGTTTTGACTACAGTCCTCAGCGTTTTCTTCGACTTGCAGACTGTAAGCACCTCACTGCAATGTACACTGTTTATTGTTGTGCCTGTTTCCCCATAATTTTCCAGTACTGGACCTTGTGTATTTCTTAAGCATCAGTTTTCCGGCGGACGGTTGGGTCTTCAACGTTTCCTTGCGCGGGCGAATTTGGATGTTTACATCCATACTCTGCCGTTTACTCTACGGCTCGTAATAGCGGATTCATGTAGCGTACTGATCCCGTCTAAAAAAAATTATCCCCTTCGTTACCATAGCGATCCAAATGCTTTTTGTAGATGTCTAAGCGCGTTTGTTTCTGCAGCTGTGTTAGTTGTTTTGAAACCCATTCAGCACAAATCTCAATTGTGGTGTGGATGGCTGCGTAGGAGGAACCGTGACTAATTTGAGGACGATGTGCCACTTCGTCAACAGCTAATCCCCTGTCTTAGAGAAACATTTCACGTGATTGCTCAATAGTTTCTTTATTTGTGGTGGTAAACGATCGTCCTATAACTTCATCGTGCGTAACACTGTACCAACCATTTCGCAATTTTTCAATCCATTCGTACACACTCCGTTGTGGCAAAACACTGTTCCCGTACTGTACCGAAAGTCTTCGATGAATTTCGGCCCCTGATATGCCTTCCGACCACAAAAAACGGATCACTGGACATTGCTCTTCTTTGCTGTAATATGGAGGTAGTGGCTTCACTTCTATAACATTAAGGACATCTCCCCCTATTCTAACCTCCTTGGTGATTTTTATTTAAATACAACAGACGATCCGCTCCCAAAACCAAATTCAAAGTATTTCCATCAGAATATAAATATATGTCGGTTGGATGCAAACAGTACTGACGGCGCTTCTTTGATGTCAGCGACAAATTTATTATTAACGTATAATAAAAAATTCTCCCTTATAGTACGTTATATTTAATGAGTAACAAACATCGATTGTAATGCGTAATAAATATGGAACGACATTTAATAAATTTTCATTATCCGTAATGAGAACTGTTTGACCGTCGTGTGCCGTAATGGAAAATTGCTACCAAATTCAGGGGGACGTTATTAAAAGTTAATACTGCGTAGTTCTCCCTAATTTATCAATAGCTTGGCACAACGATTTAATTTTCAGTAATGTGGTGGGAAACAAGCGGCAAAGTAATTTTGTACAGGTTGACAGCGACAGAATTTATCAAAAAGTGGACAATTAAAATTATGTAACGCGACCTGAGTACTATTAGAATTTAGTTGTATGTGTTGAAAATTTTGTCATGTTGGATTTAATTTTAGGAAAACCCCAACTCCATCAGTATATCATGGATCTGCTACAGTGAAAACTAAAACAAGAGCAATCATTTTCAACTTTCCAGTTACTGTAATTTGTAAGTATTAAACAATGAATGTATTCAGTACCATTCGTCATTTCTGGACGCTACCGATTTCGTGGCTACAAATAAAAGATAAGCCTTAAATATTTCTTCAAGCCTGCTGTGTTTTGTGTGACCCAGCGATAACGTTTCATCGAACAGAAAAGCATTCACCGACCAAATATTAAATGCTCTTAATAACCATACATCGCCAATTGGTATTTTTGTGATGACTCAAAGGCCTTTGATTGTGAAAATCATGGAATTCTTCTCGATAAGATTAATCATTACGGTTTGAATGGGGCAGTAAACAAATGGTTTAATTCATACTTAACTTGAAGAATGCAGAAAGTTGAAATATGTGGTTCATGTAATATCAAAACATCAGCTGATTCCTCATGGGGGGTCTATCAAGAATGGGGTCCCACAGGGTTCGGTCTTAGGTCCTTTACTGTTACTGACATACATTAATGACTCCAGGCATCAAGTCTCAGAACTTACTGACTGTGCCACTTATAATCAAGACGCTGTTAAGGGAAGTTGTACCTCCCTATCTGGACAACGTTAAATTGGCTACACAAATGCCCCGTTTTCTCAGGAACTGTTGAGTATATAAATGTGGCGGTTTTATCACATGTTCTCGCAAGTTTAGTAACTGTATTGCACTACAATCAATTTAAAATAACAGCTGGGAAAAAAGTTATGCATTTTCCCTAAACATATCATTTTTTGGTGTAAATTTTCACAATTTCAATTTATTGAATTTTAACCATTACAGTAAATACTACTAAAGTAGAGCTACCACATGGTTGTACTATCTGTGTTATGTGGTAAATAATTCATTGATATAGATTCAGAAGTTTCGGAGGAAAAGCAGCATTTATACTGAAAAATGTCATCTTGAAAAAACTCCGTTTAAAGAAAAAATTTTAATATACAGCCAATTGATAGATGAAAACTGCGTTAGATTCTTCCTGGATGGTAGTCCTCGTCTCCTCCATCTTCCTCACCCATTGCTGCCCTCCTTCTCTTGGGTCTGGCTTCTTTTAACATACTGTTTGTTGCCATATCTGGCTTCATGATTCGCAGCTGGTCTACCACACTTTTAGTGGTATTGTAATCTTGATGAATTCCAAGATATTCCAAAAGTTCTAGTCTTCCAGAGTAGCCATCATTAAAAGTAAGAACAGCATAAAAAACACCAAGTCATGATGAAAACTATCACTGTAAACATAGGAACTAAAAGACGGATAGTAGATAAATGTTTTTGTCAAACACAAACAAATGTACTGTTTATAGAGTTTACTGCGAAATACCGCGAGTGGAGGCAAGTTATGAAACAGGACAATTCTCTGTAAAACAAAATAAACCACGTCATTCTATATTATATAATTCCAGAGAATATGCCAATATGCGAAATGATGGAAAATAAAATTCTCAGAAATGACAGTGCATGATTATTTTCAAATACCTATATAAAATAGTAAATAATCGAATATTTCAATAAAACCAACAACAACTGAAGCATAAAAATCCATATTTTATAATTTGCATGACAGTAAAAAGGTGAAAATTTGTCATTTTGGGCTGTACGACTTCCCTTAAACTGTTGACCATCCGAAACGCAACACCAAGACGGACCAAAGATACCACAGCCAACGGTCTTAATTAATACTCTTTCGAGATCGGCTACACTCATCTGGGGTCTGCGGGCTATATCACTCCGAACTACAGGCTGTACAAACAGTTCGGGAACACTTTGAATTATTTATTGGACAAGAACTGAACATTGCACAGACGTCTAACATATTGCATTTTGTATAGAAACGTTGAAAGGTTTTTTTTTTTTTTTTTTTTTACAAACATTGTATATGCGTCTGATCATACAATGTAAGCTTTCACGGCCGGCGTCAACTTAATTTAAAACTTGCGAGCTCATAAGCAGTGCGGCTGCGGAAGACATCTTCAGAGGTAGACTGGCGAACTGTAATGAGAACTTAGAACTCGAAGGAGCGCCGTATATATAGGCGATGAGGAGGGCACCACAAGACATCCCGTGACGTCGGCTACGACACTATCTCTGGTATGGACAGGTATGGGGTAGAAACTATTTCCATACCCACGATGAAGATAAAAGAATATTTAAGATCTGCAAAAGATGTACTACATCCGTTAAATACACCAGGATCATATAAAATTCCCTGCAGCTGTGGTTCAGTCTACATTGGAACTACAAAAAGAAACGTCAACACTCATCTAGTCGAACATAAGAGGAATTGCCGCTTAGGGCACACGGAGAAATCGGCCGTAGCGGAACATGTATTCCAAGAAGGCAACCATGAAATTCAATTTAATGAGACTAGTGTCATCTCAAAAACTTCGCACTATCATGCGGGCACATATAGAGAAGAAATCGAGATCTATAAGCATCTCAACAGGAAAGAGGAAGCTGTTAAATTAGACAGTATTTGGACTTTTGCTTTACACCATCGGAATGACATTCGATTCTTCTCTGCTAAGAGTGTTGGCAATACCAGAGATAGTGTCGTAGCCGACGTCACGTGATGTCTTGTGGTGCCCTCTGCAACGCCTATATATACGGCGCTCCTTCAAGTTCTAAGTTCTCATTGCAGTTCGCCAGTCTACCTCTGAAGATGTCTTCCGCAGCCGAAAATGAAACTTTAGGGGAATGTTTTACAAATCGACCACGGCTTATGAGCCCGGAAGTTTTAAACGAAATTCTGTATGCGAATCGTGAGTGACCTGGCAGACGTTAATACGGTAATCAAATTCTTGCCATACTCGTTCCAGCGTAGCATCGTCGACTGTGGCAGTCGCCTCCCGTATTCTCTCCCGGAGCTGTGCTACATTACATGGTAAAGGCGGTAAGTACACCACATCTTTAACGTGTTCTCACAGAAAAAAAGTCACACGCAGTGAGATTCGGTGATCTGGGAGGCCCTTCTGTTGCACGGCGATCCATCGATGCGGCATCTCCGTGTTCAGGTACCCACCAACTTCACGAAGAAAATCGGATGGAGCCCCATCCTGCTGAAAGATCAGCGGAAAGTTCGATTGCATTTGAGGCATCCAATGAGGTTAGAATAAAGGGAGATGACACTGTCTATGCTAAGCACATACGTCAGATGAAGCCTGGAATGCTATTTCTCCGTTAAAACTAAGTGTTAAGCCGATCCTCATACTCTTAATGCATTGAACTGACAGTGACTGCAAAGTATGTTCTTTCAAACAATATACTTTCTGGAATAAGTAGTGATAAATACAGTCTTAGAAAATCAGGCGATGCTGAAGGAATTAGATTAGGTAACGAAAAAATGAAGGTGGTAGATGAGTTTTGTTACTTGGGTAGTAAAATAACATGCGATGGTCGCAGTACAGAGGATATCAAATGCAGAATGGAAATGGCAAAAAGAGCATTTTTGAAAAAGAAAAAGTTGCTAACATCGAATATTAATTGAAGTGTAAGGAAGTCTTTTCTGAAGGCATTTGTGTGACGTGTTGCCTTGTACGGGAGTGAAACATGGACGATAAACAGTGCGGACAGAAAGAGAATACAGGCTTCTGAAATGTGGTGCTACAGAAGAATGCTGAAAATCAAGTGGCTAGATAGCGTAACTAATGAAGAGGTACTGAACAGAATAGGTAAGAAAAGGAATTTTTGACATACCTTTAGTAAATGATGGGTTCGCTTGGTAGAATACATTCTTATACAATGAGGAGTCGTAAATTTAGCATTGGAGGGAAATGTGTGGGGTAAAACTCGCAGAGGTAGAGCAAGAGACGCAAATTTTACAAATGTTTGTATAGTCTATGGGACTTAACTACGGGGTCATCAGTCCCTAAACTTACAAACTACTTATGAACTACTTACGAACTAGGACGGCACAAATATCCATGCCCGAGGGGGGATTCGAACCCCCGACCGTAGTGGCCGTGCAGACCGTGACTGGAGCGCCTTAGTCCCCTCGGCCACTGCGGCCGTCACGCATATAGTAAGCAGATTCAAATGGATGTGGGTTGCCGTTCTTATGAGGAGATGAAAAGGCTTGCTGAGGATAGAGTAGGGTGGAGAGCTGCATCAAACCAGTCTCCGGACTGAAGATCATAACAACAACAAATATTCATCATAACATCTTTGAGTACTTACTTTTTAATGGCTAATTTGCACTCTTTTAACTCGTAGTACATCACGGCAAAACCATCGGACGTTTCTTCCTGTTTTAAGTGACATAAAACACGAGCTCTACTATACGAACACCTCTCCAAAAATTAGCAATATGGTGGAGGCAGGCTTCACTTTTTCAGCGTAAGGGCGTCTCCCTGTATTCTAACCTCCTTGGAGGCATCAGCCATTGCTGCAACATATCCAAGAAGGAATATCCACTGACAGCCAACACCAAATAAGCATAAATATATTTTCATAATTTGCATAAAAGTAAAAATGTAAAATTTTGTCCTTTTTGGCGGTATGACTCGCCTTAACAGCGAAATGGAATCACAATTTATACTGCTTCTTTTCCATCTCTCCCAGTCTATCCGACGCTCAATTTCTGATATATGTTCATTCGAACCCCCGACCGTAGTGGCCGTGCAGAATGTGACTGATGCGCCGCAGACCGCTCGGCCATCACGGCCAGCGCTCAATTTCTTTCTCGCTCTTCCTACTCCTCTCTCTCTCTCTCTCTCTCTCTCTCTCTCTCTCTCTCTCTCTCTCTCTCTCACACACACACACACACACTTACTCCTACAGAAAGACCTGTATCCGAACGAACACACAATCGAGCAGTTTTCGCATTCGTACCTCGAACCGTGTCACGGAACGCCACATTTAAAACAAACAGCCAGCCTTTCTGGCTGTTTAATCGGCCGCACACCATCTATCTCGCAATATGTGAGCGACGTGACACGATACTCACGCGCTTCGTGATTTATATCTTTCGCCGCGTAGTCAGGTCGGTGCGACATCCATTTTTTTCCCCTCTCTCTCTCTCGCTCTCTCTACGCCGACCGCTCTGAAAGGCGAATTAGCTAGGCCGGATATCTCGGCCGTCTGGCGCTGACAAATAGGGCCCGCAAATCATCGCTATCTCCCGATCGCCGCGTCCATCAATAACCGGATTGAGCCACTTGTTTCCGGAAGGAAAACAAACCGATGGGAATGAAACTGTTTGCCCGGTCCCCACTAATGCGGTCTCCGGCAGCCGCCGGCGAACGCCGTACCCCGCTCTGCGTTCTGATTCTCTGCCCCCCGATCCCTTACAAGGAGCGTGGGAATGCATCATTTGCAGAGTCCTGCGTAAGGAAAGCAGCGGCGACCTTTACATCTACAAATCATCTACATGGGATACTCTGCAAATGACATTTAAATGCCTGGCAGATGGTACATCGAACCACCTTTATACTACTTATCTACCATTGCATTCTCGAATAGCGCGCGGAACCAAAGAACACCTCAAACTCTCCGTTCGAGCTCTGATTTCTCATATTTCATTCTGATGATCTTTTCTACCTATGTCGGTGGCAGTCAACAATATATTCTCGCATTCGGAGGAGAACGTTGGCGATTGGGGTTTCGTAAGTAGACCACGCCGCAGCGATTCTTTCATAATCTTTCTCTAACGTTCCATTCTCTAATAGCGCGCGGGAAGAAAGAACACCTAAATCGTTCCGTTTTCGATCTGATTTATCTTATTTTATTGGGATGGTCATGTCTCCCTATGTAGGTGGATCCTAGTAGCATATTTTCACATTCAGAAGTAAAAGTCGGTGATTGAAATTTCGCAAATAGATCTCGCCGCAAGGAACAAAGTCGTTCTTTTAATGGTTTCCACCTCAAATCGTGCAACATTTCCATGACGCTTTTCTCCCTATAACGCGCCGGTCGCGGTGGCCGAGGAGACTGAGGCGCTCCAGTCACGGTCTGCACGGCCACTACGGTCGGGGGTTCGAATCCCCCCTCGGGCATGGATATTTGTGCCGTCCTAGTTCGTAAGTAGTTCATAAGTAGTTTGTAAGTTTAGGGACTGATGACCCCGTAGTTACGTCCCATAGACTTTACAAACATTTGATCATTTTTTTTTTCCTATAACGCGATAAAACAAAACGAGCTGCCCTTCTCTGAACCTTCTGAATGTCCTCCGTCAGTCCCACCTGATGAGGGTCCCACACTGGGATACAGTACTCCAGGAGAGGACGCACAAGTGTGATGTAGGCAGTCTCTTTGGTGGAGCTGATGCATCTTCGAACCGTTCTGCAAACGAAACGTAATATTTTGTCCGCCTTCCCCGCAATATTTGCTATGTTTTCTTTCCAGTCTAAGTTGTTCGTAATTGTAACTCCTAGGTATTTGATAGAATTTACGACCTTAAGGTCTGACTGATTTATCGTGTAACTGATTTCTTTTAGTGGTCATGTGTATTACTTCACACTTTTCATTATTTAGTGTTAATTGCCAATATTCGCATCATGTAGAAATTTTGTCTAAATCGCTTTGCAGTTGCTTTTGATTCTCTGTTGACTTCACTAACCGAAAAACGACAGCATCATCGGCGAACAGTCTAAGGGAGCTATTCAGATTGTCTCCTAAATCGTTTATAAACACAAAGAAGAGTAAGGAACCTGTAACGCCTCCCTGGGGAACGCCAGATATCATTTCTGTTTTAGTCGATGACTTTCCGTTAATTACTACGAACTGTGTTGTTTCTGATAGGAAATCGTGAATCCTGTCGCACAGTTGTGGCGATATTCCAAAAGCCCAAAGCACGTCCTTGTAACTCATACAAAGTCGTAGTTACACCAGCGAGTTTACGAAACTGGACTTCTTCCACCAGGTACAGAGACAATTCAAATGCTCAAGTGTTTGTAAACCTATTGCACCAAACTGCTATGGTCATCAGTCCCTAAACTTACAAACTAACTAACCTAACTTAATCTAAGGAGGACACACACAACAATGGGCGAAGGAGGACTCGATCCTCCGCCGGGAGCAAACAACCAGTCCGTAGCATGATTCGTTAGACCTCGTGCCCAGTCTCGGGTAGAAACAAGGAAAAGTTATGTTCAATTGTTTGTATGCCTATGGGACGAGACTGCTGAAATCAGCGGTCCCTAGACTTACAAACTACTTTAACTTATGCTAAAGAGAACGCGTACACACACACACACACACACACACACACACACACACACACACACACACTCCTACGTAATCCCTAACATGGCGCCTTAGACTGTCCTATCATTCCCTTGCAAGACAGGAGACAGCTGGGAGACTTCCATGTAATTAAGCCACCGTTCTGAATCAAATGAATGTTGTCCAGATTGCCGTAATATTTAATTTCATATCGGACCTCTTTAACATATCAGCCTGTTATTCACGCCCGTTTTAATTAAATATTTGTGAACCCATTGTGTTTTGTGCCTTTTATACTGGAGACTTTTCATTACCAAACACCGTTAAGAAAGAGTTCGATGAATGTCGGAGAATTTTTGTATTAAAAATGGTTGACGTTTAAAATCTATAGATTTTTCCTTTTCTTTGGGGCCATAACTTTCTTTTTTACGCTTTCACTGCTTTTCTGTACTGATTCTCACCTTCTTAACCGTTTAGCACTTCTCAACAGAAGAATTTCAGAATTGGAGGTATCATTGAGACTCACGAAAAAGCTTAATGGGAAAAATTAAATAAGGAAGTATTCGAAGGTCACGAGTTTTTAAAGAGACTACCAGAAGTATGCACAATATTTGTCGTAGATATTACCGTTTTTCAACAATTTTCATCTCATTTTTAGTTTTGCCAATTGCAGCGCCATATAACATGAAAAGAAAAAAGTCTTTCCTATAAAAGTTACACATTATTTCACGGAGAATGCAAATCTGCTATAACAAATAGGGGTTCGTATTTAATATTTCAAAGTCACCCCCCTCCCGCTTCAGGTGTAGTGCAAGGGGGTCTAGTTTTATGTTAGTGACTCTCTAAGAGGTTAACAACTTTTATTACAACTCTTCTTAATCGGATTGGTATTTTTCCAAATATTGCGAAAAACAGTTTCAAATGCTTCACCATTTATGTAGTATCCCACTTAAACATGTCACCCCCGATATATTTGGATATTAAAATACGATTTTCACAGTCATGATCGGCAGTGTCTTATGAAACGAAATACTATGATACATGCTGAAACGGAATAATATATTATTTTTAACACAATTTTACGTTTTTTTAAAATAGATACCCCATATTATTAGTTACGCAATCAATAGCGTGAAAACTCGCAAAAAGAATGGCGTTTTTTACATCCAACCTGTGGCTGGAAACTGTGCAAGATGATGATGATGATGATATGATGATGATGATGATGAAGAAGATGGTGATGACATCGCAGTACGTCAATTACATCCAGAGATGTTGGGAAGCGAAGTTGACGCTTGAAATACATGAAGCGCACAGCTAGCGCACGCTTATGTTGGAGCCTTCATTCTGGAGATTCTACTCCATCCTGTGCAAGCCTTTTCATCTCTGAATAAGAAAGGCAACTCACGTCCATTTCAGTCTGCTTACTTTATTCGTCTCTCGGTCTTTCTATGCGATTTTTACCCCACATACTTCCCTACAATGATTGATGATTCCTTGATGTCTCAGAATGAGTCTCACCAATAGATCCTTTCTATTAGTAAAAATATTCCAGAAACTTCTTTTATCCCCAATTCTGTTCAACAGCTCCTCATTAGATTTGTTCATCTTATCTTCAGCATTCATCTGTAGCGCCACATTTCAAAAGTTTCTATCATCTTTTTCTCTGAACTACTTAACGTCCACGTTTCACTCCCGTACAATCGTACATTCCAGCCACTTGCCTTGATAAAGGACTTCGTAACATGTAAATTTATTTTGTATATGAACAAGTTTCGCTTCTCCAGAAATGCTTTTCTTCCCATAGCCATACTTAAATTCGTATCTTCTTTACTTCAGCCATCAGAAGTTATTTTGCTTATGCTGTTAACAAAATTCGTCTACTACATTGTTTCGTTGCCTCGGAGTCGCCTAATTGTCTTGTACTGTATTCCATTAACCCAGTTTTGCTTTTGCAATTTAGACCCTCCTTTCAAAACATTGTAAATTCCGATCAACTAATCTTAAGGATCTTTTCCTGTCCCTGACAGAATCACAATATCATTAGCATACTGTAAAGTTTTTATTTCTTCTCCCTGAACTTTTAATTCCTTCTCCAAATTTCTCCCTGCATTCCTTCACAGCTTGCTTAATTTACTGTCTGAATAATATTGGCCAAAGGTTACAGCCCTGTCTTACTTCCCTTCCCAATCACTGCACCCATTTCATACTTTTCACTCTTAAAATTGCTGTCTGTTTTTTTTACAAGTTGTTTATAGCTTTTTGTTCCCCAAAGTTTTACCCCTGCTACCTTCAGAATTGAATGTAGTGTCAGAAAATCAGGCGATGCTGAAGGAATTAGATTACCTAATGAGAAGATAAAAATAGTAGACGAGTTTTGTTATTTAGGTAGCAAGATAACTTCTGATGGACGAAGTAAAGAAGATATAAAATGCATAATGGCTTTGGGAAGAAAAGCGTTTCTGATAAAGCGAAATTTGTTGACTTCCAATATTAGTTTAACTGTTAGGAAGTCCTTTCGGATAGCATTTTTCTGAAGTGTAGCTTTGTATGGGACTGAAACGTGGACAATAAGGAGCTCAGACGAAAAGATGATGGGAGGTTTTTAAATGTGGTACTACATATGAATGATAAAGATTAGATGGGTAGATCGCGTAACTATCGAGGAAGTGCTCAACAGAATTGGGGAGGAAAGGAGTTTCTGGTATAACCTGACTAAACGAAGGGGTTCTTGGTAGTACACATTCTGAGACATGAAGGAATCGTCAACTTTAGAAGGTAGTGTGTGGGATAAAAATCATAGAGGGAGACCGAGGGACGAATACAGTAAGTAGATTGAAAAGGTTGTAGGTTGCTGTACGCATTCTCAGATGAAGAGCCAGGACAAGATAGCGTGGAGAACTGCATCAAACCAGTCTGCGAACTGAAGACCACAACTACGACAATCTTCAAAACTTCAAAGAGTGTATTTCAGTCAACATTTGCAAAAACTTTCTCTAAATACACAAAAGCTAAAAAAATGTATGTTTGCCTTTCCTTAACTCACACTCTAGTTAAGTCCCAGAAGCCCTACAAAAAAAGAGGATTCGTTTGAAGTGTTGCAATGAAGGTTAGCAGCTGTTCAGAAAGAATCCGTAGGACTTTAAGCATCGTTTCGTCACTGTGGATGAAACATGGATACATTACTGTACTCCTGAGACCAATGAACAATCTAAACAATGTGTTACCAAGGGAGAATATGCACCAAAAATGTCGAAGACCAGTCGTTTGTCCGAAAAGGTTATGGGGACGGTCCTCTGGGATTTGCAAGGGATAATCCTCATCGACTATCTGTAATAGGGTAAAACTATTACAGGTACTTATTTTTAATCGATATTGGATCGTTTTCAAACAGAGATGCAAGATAAACCCCGACGACTGACCCACAAAAAAAAGGCGTTTTCCTCCATTACAATGCACCAGCACACACCCCAGCAGTTGTGGTTGCAAAATTTTTGGAAATAGGATTCCAACTCCTTTCACATCCTCCCTATTCTGCAGACTTAGCTCCCTCGGACTACTATTTGTTTCCCAATTTGAAGAAATGGCTTGCGGGACGAATATATCATTCAAAGGAGGAGGTAATTGTAAAAGCTAATAGCTATTTTGCAGGCTTGGACAATTAATATTATTCGGAAGGGGTCAACAAATTAAAAAAGCATTGGACGAAGCCTGTAAGTATAACAGGAGACTATGTCGAAAAATAAAAATGGTCTTCCCCATACACGTTAGTAGCTTTTATTTTTGCGCGAACTTTTCAAACGTCCCTCGTAGGAAAGAATTTCCAGAACTGTCGTTGTAGACCGTGGACGTTGGCAGCAGTAGTCGTGATAGTAAAAGTTAGCCCGCATGTGGGTGTCGATCCTGACACGGCTCAGAAGTGAGACGCGAGAAGAAGAAAACGCGAAGGACGGCGAGGGCCTTTTTAGAAGACGGCGATTCCGGCCTCAACCTGGACGAGGTGCGCCGTTCCGCCCGGCTTCCTCGGTCGAGGACAGTCGTGAGAAACAGCGCCACTCCTCGGCCCCGCTCGACGGCAGTTCCCCGGGGAGGCGTTGGAAGTTGTCCGCCACTTTCCGCCAGAATGAAATACTCCCTCCAGTTTATCGCAACAGCCGGCGGCGGCCATCCGTCGCCCGCAGAATGGTCCTGTGCCGACGCACGCTACGAATCACCTCTTCCCTCGCAGCCGCCGCCAGCACTTGACCCCGGTGGCTTCTCACTTACTGAGCATCCATAACTCACAGAAAACTGATTACCCTGGGGAGGAGGTGAGTGGAAAGACTGTTGCGTGTAGTTTACAGGCTGTTTCTGTTATGCGGGCCCTAGACGTGCAAGAGGTATCCCGCTAAATTTTAAAGAAATAAAATTTTAATAAAAATTTGCAAGGTATCCTGAGTAGATTAATGTTTAATGGAAATTGATCAGCAATATGTACTTGCAAAACTGAACTTTTAAAATACCGAACAATGTGATGACTACGACCACCGAGGTAAGCCTTAGAAAACATTAATATGCGCAACGGACACGCCGGGGAAATGGGGAAACTCAAACACTAGCAATTATGGCCCTGTCTAAAGTACTCTCAAAGCGTACAACGAGACTGATGAACTTGAATAACCTCTAGAGACCTGTAGTCAGATTTAAACAGTAAATTGAACCAAACAACTTTAAATGTGTTTATTGGCACCACTGATGGAAAAATATTCATGAACAGTATTTTTGAAATTTTTACATGTTGTTGTAGGCTATGTATCATACACGATACATTGGGTTGCTATCGAGACAATGTGACACGCGGTGAAAAAATAAATGTTACTTTATTTTTGCTTATTTCAATGACATATACACCTCCTGATGCTAGAAAATGCACAAAATTGTTGCAAATTGTCTCATAACATTTTCTTGTTGGAATAAAATGCAATTGGATATCTGGTACGTTGTTCCAAACAAATTCTGAGTTTAGGAAATCCAATAAGTGAAATGGCAATACTTGCAGCCCAATATTTCTTGATCTCATCTGGGGTGGTGTTGAGAGATTTTCCTCATGATGGAACATATTTCATATTTGTCTTCTCTGCCATATTAATAAAGAAATCTTCATTTAAAGCCTTACTAAAATATTCAAAGGGTTTCCTAGTTCCCGTACTGGTAGCGTCTGCATCAGAACTTGATGATGTAGAGGTATTAAAAGTCGAGATATTGGGTGAAAATCTAAAATAGAAAGAACGATATTGCTTAAAAATGATTGTTTTGCAATAATTCAAACTCATGCCTATAAAAACTACTAAAAACATTACGAACTCTGTTCTGTGGCGCCAACGTTGTGTTGGATCTCTAGGAGACGGACTTTCATGCATTTGTGTTTGGTATGCTGAAGTTTCATTGGCTGAAACGTCATCTTCTTCTTCAGTTGCTCCCATTTGCGTTCCCTGTTTGTTAATTTCAGCGTCGTCATCATCGTCGTCATCATCATCACAGTCATGATCAATTTCGATATCAGAACAATTAGCGTCAATGACCTTATCCAGAAGCTGAGCAATTTCTGAATTAGATAGACCTGTCAATAATATTTAGATTTAGATTTTTAATTCACGTTTGTAAAGTTTTATTCGTACTAGAAGCATTAGTAATGCCCATCACGTTATGAAAGCCGTGAAATACGCACTAAAAACATTACATAACGTTGAAGTAACGAATCATTAACATAAAATGCAGACATCCGCCATTTTCTGACAGACATATGAAAAGTAGTCACTGAGACCGGATGCATCATATATATTTACTAAAATACGATTTTTCAGAAGGAAAATAGACTTTCACGTCAATTTCTTTGATAGATTTGTACTCAGGGATCTATTAGCAACACTTTAGAACTGATTTAAAATAAATACATAACGAATTGACAATACTAACCTTTCTTTCTTGATGCCATGCTTACTCGTCCAAAACACACTTGTTACCGACTCCTCCTGACACGTAGTGGTCACTTTGAGAACTATGAGTAGCTTGCCTCGTTGTTCTGTGGAGTGTAGCGAATACGATACGGTCGGCACTTTTACGAAAAACGGCACCCAGTGTGTGGGAAACTCAAAAATGTTCAAATGTTTGTATAGCTTATGGGACTTAATTACGGGGTCATCAGTCCCTAAACTTACGAACTAGCTAATACTAAGGACGGCACAAATATCCATGCCCGAGGGGGCATTCGAACCCCCGACCGTAGTGGCCGTGCAGACCTTGACTAGAGCGCCTCAGTCCCCTCGGCCACCGCGTCCGGCTGGGAAACTAAATTGAACGGTTGTATCATATATGATACATGAGGTCGCTAAAGGATAATGAAAGGGGGGAAACAATCTGACTGCGACACAGATAAAAATAAAAAATTGACTTACCTCGTATCTTATTATTACGAAACTAGAAACAGGAAACAGCAAGCAGCTCGCGTTATGCAGTATTTCAGTATTAAAATTTTCAAAAATGAGAGGTGGGTAGTGATTAAGTTCAACAATAATCATAAATGAAGAAAATGAAAGGAAGGGGAAACTAACTACCAAATAAGCATGCAAACGGAAATTGAATATTAGGAATTATGTATTCTTTAAAAAAACATGAAGTAGAAAAATATTACAGAAAATTAAATTAAGATCATGCATTACAATAATGGCGTGCTGCAACAGATACTTAACAACTGCCTTCTCCAACAGCGTCCTCGCGCTACCTCACCCAACAGACAACTCTCCACAACAGACTTGCTACTGACTGCTCTCTCTCGCAGCCAGAGCGCTTACTCTACAATCGAACTTCTAAAGATTGGGCAGTAATACTGTACAATTCTATTCATCAATTGATGGGGAAAAGTTGCGAGTATAACAGAATGGTGGTAATGGTTTTCACAGACATAGAAAAGTTATATGACTCAGTTAATATGGGTAGTCTCCGTGAAGCAATGAAGAAGATGGGTATAAAGTGTACCTTAATGTAATAAAGACAGTACACAGAGGACATAGTAGTCGAATTAGAATCGCCAAGGCAGAATAGCCGTGCGGGCTAAGGCGCCCTGCTGTGGTGCGCGCGGCCTTTTGTCGTCGGGGCTTCGAATTCTCCCTCGGGCATGGGCATTTGTGTTGTTCTTAGTATAAATTACTTTAAGATAGTGTAAGGAATTTGTAAGCCTAGGGACTGATGAGTAACGTAGACTAGTCCCATAGATTTACAAACATTTGAACATTTAACATTCCCATCCCAAAGGGGGTGAAATAAGGATGAACGGTTTTTTGAAAATAGTTGCTATAAGGCAATTTTGGAGCAAGAAGTACAAAACTTCGGTTGTAGATTTGTGATTGGAATTTTAAAAACAAGTCTTTGAATTTTTTTGGAAATTCAACCATTAAGTGGGTGAAATAAGGTAAAATCTTGTAAGGGTGCTAACACTATTTTGCTAACACTATTTTGGTGCTAGAAATGCGAAAATTTGTAATTAGAACCATGGTTAAAATTTAAAAAAAATGTTTCTGGATGTTTTGAATTCTGCCACCAATGACGCAATAGGGGGTTGCAAGTTGTATCAAAATACGTGATTACGAAAGCATTTTTAGAACTAACTTCATGAAAATTTATATTTAGAAGTTGAAACAACCAACGCAGACCATCCACTCTACGCGTGCAAAGCAGCGGGAATTAAACAGGTTTAATTATAAATAAAAGTACATGTATTCAGCCGTGCGCTCCAGTCACGGTCCGCACGGCCACTACGGTCGGGGGTTCGAATCCCCCCTCGGGCATGGATATTTGTGCCGTCCTTAGTTGTAAGTAGTTCATAAGTAGTTTGTAAGTTTAGGGACTGATGACCCCGTAGTTAAGTCCCATAGACTCTACAAACATTTGAACATTTTATTCAGCCGTAACCATTTATTTCTTATTGCTAGTATTCCGGCTATATATCGTTCAGTCATCATCTAAGAGATACTAAGAAAATTAGACTGTCTGAAGAGTGTTTCAGTCAACCTTCTACACTGTAAAAGCGTAGCAAATCGACGACAAATAGGTATAAGGCTGTAGTGCCCTCTATGGAGATAACATACAATTATAATCTGTGGTTACTTCGACGGCAGAGAAGTACGAGGCTATACTGCCATCCGTAGAGATCGTATGTAATCACTCTGCCGTTGTCTTCGATGGCGTACCATTGTGAGTGCCGGTTTTTAGAGATGGCAATGACATTCGGCTGGGGAGTAATTTCATTAATCCCGATATTGTTTTATTATTGATAAAATTTGGAACCCTGCACTCAAAATTGTACGCAACAAAGACAACGGCAGTGTGATTACATATGCTCTCGGTAGATGACATTACGGCTTCGTACTTCTCTGTCGTCGAAGTTAACCACAGGTTAACACTGCTGAATACCCGTAATTTTATTTACAATGTGTAGGTCAGTTTAATATATGGTAAAATAAAAAGACAGAACGATGATTTTTGTAGATGATGTGGTAATATTGGGTGATAAAGTGGCAGATATGCAGTTACAACCAGATTCATGGAAGAAAATCATGAAAGATATATATGAGTGAAGTAATGGTATTTGGTTAAGACAAATGGATCAACAGCAATATTACTCGGAATGCAGAAAGCCTGCATGTGGTAAATACTTTACACTTATTTTGGGAGTCAAATGTAAAGCGATGGAAAAATGTTGGCCGTGGCGGAATAGCCATACGCACTGAGGCGAAGTGCTGCGGTGCGCACGGCCGTTCGCCGTCGAGGTTCGAGTCCTGCCTCGAGTCTGGGTGCGTGTGTGGTGTGTGTGTGTGTGTGTGTGTGTGTGTGTGTGTGTGTGTGTGTGTGTGTGTGTGTGTTAGCATTAGGTTAGTTTAACGTAGTTTAAGTAGTCTGTAAGTCTAGGGACTAATAACCAAGTTGTTAAGTTCCATAGATTTACAAACGTTTGAACATTTGTTTTATTTTTTTTTTTTTTTTTAATGTTGTGTTCTTCAGTCCGTAGACTGGTTTGATGCAGCTCTCCACGCTACCCTGACCTGAGCAAGCCTCTTGATCTGACAATTCGAACGGCAACATACATCCTTTTGAATCTGCTTACTATATTCGTCCCTCGGTCTCCCTCAACGATTTTTACCCCGCACATTTCCTTTTAATGCTAAGCTGTCGATTCCTTGATGTCTCAGAATGTGTCCCACCAATCTATCCCTTCTTTTAGTCAGGATATGCCATAAACTCCTCCCCCCCCCCCCCCAATTCTGTTGAGCACCTCATTAGTTACGTGATCTACCCATCTAATCTTCATCAAAGCTTTAATAATGTGGTGCTACAGACGAATGATGAAGACGATGACGAATGGTGGAAAGGTAACGAATGAAATTGATAGGAAGTAACAGAAGGGAGACAATTTTTATCTAACCATAAAACACCTGTTTTGGAATAAGGAAGTTCAAGTTCAAATGTTCAAATGTTTGTATTGTCTATGGGACTTAACTACGGGGTCATCAGTCCCTAAACTTACAAACTACTTATGAACTAACTAAGTACGGCACAAATATCCATGCCCGATGGGGATTCGAACCCCCGACCGTAGTGGCCGTGCAGACCGTGACTGGAGCGCCTCAGTCTCCTCGGCCACTGCGACCGGCGGAAGTTCAAGAAAAAGCAAAATCCGTCACTTATATAAGAGAAGCCAGGACAGTGACAGAAAGGTACGAGCAGACTGCAAGCAGGGGTTTTCAGCTAGTGTAATATGAAATTTAGCCCACTCTTACGGGAACACTCTGTATCTTATAATAATTCGTTCGCCATTATCGCCATTTATTTTCTAATATACGAGATAAAGCAAAGTGTCCTTATGTTTGTACGTGTTGCATAGAAATCTACAGTTTTGTTCCAATCCTTATGAAATTTTTTTACGCGTAAGCTTCAATCCATGAGGACGGTCGCCGTAAGTGTAAGAATCACATACGATATATAGTTCACGAGACATGACGTCATAAACAATGAGATGTTTATATAGTTCACGAGATATGACGTCATAAACAATGAGATGCGCGAAAAACTGCTGCATTTTGCGAAAATGCTGGTCATTTTCTCCTAAACCATTGGACCGATTTCAACCAAATTTGGTACACACATTCCTTACCGTGAGGTAACAATTGCTGCATGGTTAAGAATCACATACGGCACATGGTTCAAAAGATATTACGTTATAACCAATAGAAATCGTAATAAATGCCATATAACGCGACGAGACTTTCGAATACACTGTATGAGAATGACAATACTTAGCGACTTGCAACAAACTGTAAACATAATTTCAAACCTTTATTAAACTTTTTCTCGCTGGCAACCATAGTAAAATGATGAAAGGAAAAAAAGTTTCTCGCTTACTACTTTTCCGCTGTTTGTGGAGTAAAACTACGGCTCTCGGTACGACGTTACAATTTATAATTTGAACACTACAAATTGTAGCGACAGGAAATTTTACAGACAGTATACACACATATAGTTGAATGTAGCTTCTAAATTGTATCACATTCCGACACGTAGTTCATGAGATATGAGCACGTAAACAGCAACGTCCCGCTGTTCATGAAATAAAACTACAGCATTCGGTATGGCTTTACAATTTATAATTTCTACACTACAAATTGCAGCCGCAGGAAATTTTACAAACACTATACACGCATATAGTTGAGTGTACCTTCTAGATTGTGTCACACTACGACATGTAGTTCATGAGATATGAGCACATAAACAGTAACGTTCATGGAAAACCACCACATCACGCACCAAGTCGCAATCTACTACTTCTTTTCTACTAATTGTATTCCCAAGAGATTTTACATACAGCCCTTATAAAAATGAACATATACCAGGAATAAATTAATAAGTATCCGGGCAAAGCCGGGTTTTCAGCTAGTACTATATATAGGTCAAATAAAGAGTAATTAGGAGAAACTAGCAGTATTTTCATGTCAGTGCTTCCATGTCTTTCTCTTCCCCCCTTCCCGATCCACTTGTTGACTCACTGCGCACTTTCATGTCAACGCCTGTCTGTCACTCTGCCCCTTCCCCGGCCATAATATAACAGTGAGCCTCTGCTATTGTCTTTCAGTTCACAGTATCTCTTCACACTGTGCTATTCCCGTGTTGTTGTTACTAGTCTTTAAATAAAGTAGTGAATTTTTTGTGTTGTGAAATTGTTTTATGAACAATGGACAGTGGCCAGATTGCTTCTGCTACATTTGTGGTAACTATACCGTTAAAAAGCAACAAAGAAACATTTCCGGTGTTGTTGAAAAAGTATATTTCTCCTATTTTAGTATAAAACTAGGCGATCGAGATAATCCTTGGGCCCCACACAAAAAGTTTCTTCAGTGTGTGTTGAAGAACTGTAGCAATGGATCCAAATTAAACAGCATTCATTACGTTTTGGAATAACAGTGGTTTGGAGGGAGCCCAAAAATCGAAGTGATGACCGATATTTTTGTTCTTGCAACGTAGGTTTCCATTTAAAAAACAAAAAGGATATTTCTTACGCTAACATTCAATCAGCCATTCGCCCTGTTCCTCGTGGACCTGAAGTACCAATACCCTCTCCTCCAGATTCTTTAGATGACGATCACGAGCCATTGGCTCAGCAAGAGGAAAGTGAAGAAGACAGAGTTTGTTACGATCCTGGCACAACTGATCCCATTCCATTCTCGCAATCTGAACTAAGTGATTTATTTGATGACCTAAACATTTCTAAAGAGCAGGGCGAAAGATTCAACCAAGACATGAGACAAATGGAAAGAAGATATCAAGGAAAATGGAACGTCAACATGATAGTGGACTACTGCTGGAGGATAGAAAGAGATGATCGTCTACGAGTCCACAGCCGGAAAAGCAATAAAAGAAGCTTCGACAGAAAGCGAAATAGTTGTTATAAGGACTTATGAACTTAAAGAGAAATTTAATTGTACTGGAAATGTAGTTTAGAACGTGATTTATGAATAAAATTTTATACCTTTGGAAAAATGTGAAAAATTGCTGACACTTTGTTATTATACCAAAATATACTCCCTTTTTTGTGACAAAACCTGATGTGATAGAAAGAAAATGGATTGCATTTTGAAATCAGCGGTGAAAAGTACAGAAAAATCAGTTCTCAAATTTGAAACAACTTTAAGACAATATATTTTTGCAGACCTGTGTAATTGGTTCACAAACTATTTTATCGAGATACGGAACTACTCTTCGGAACAGCATTTTATTGGTTACTAGCTGAAAACCCAGCGTTTCCCAGGTATTTATTTATTTATTCCTGCCATTTTTCAGGTATATATTCATTTCTCTAAGGGCTGTATGTCTGTAAAATCTCTTTGGAATATAATTAGTAGTAAAGAAGTAATACATTAAAAATTGGTGTGTGATGGGTAGGTTTTCCATGAACGTAACTGTTTGTGTGCTCATATCTCATGAACTACGTGTAATACTGTGTTAAATTAAAAGATACACTAAACTATTTGCGTGTATGCTGTTTGTAAAATTTCCTGTTGCTACAATTTGTAGTGTAGAAATTATAAATTTTAATGTCATACCGAATGCTGTAGTTTTAGTCCATGAACAGCGGAACGTTACTGTTTATGTGTTCATATCTCATGAACTATATGTCGTACTGTGATACAATTTAGAAGGTACATTCAACTATATGTGTTTATACTGTCTGCAAAATTTCCTGCGGCTACAATTTGTAGTGTTCAAATTATAAATTGCAACGTCATACCGAGAGCCGTAGTTTTACTCCATAAACAGCAGGAAAGTAGTAAACGAGAAACTTTTTTCCTTTCATCATTTTACTATGGTTGCCAAGGAGAAAAAGTTTAAAGTTTAATAAAGTTTAAAGTTTGTTGCAAGTCGCTAAGTACTCTCATTCCTATATAATGTATTTTTAAAGTCTTGGCGCATTATGTGCCAATTTTGTACAGTTTCTATTGTTTATTACGTCATATCTTGTGAACGGTGTGTCGTATGTGATTCTTACCCTGCAGAAATTGTTACCGCACGGTAAGGAATGTATGTACCAAATTTGGTTGAAATCGGCCCAGTTCATTAGGAGAAAATGAGTAGCATTTTCGCTAAATGCAGCAGTTTTTCGCGTATTTAATTGTTTATGCCGTCATATCTCGTGAACTATGTATCGTATGTGAGTCTCGTACTTACGGCGCCCGTCCTCGTGGATTGAAGCTTACGTGTACACATTTTCATAAAGATTGGAAGAAAACTGTAGATTTGTATGCTACACGTACAAATATACGGACACTCTGCTTTATATATTAGATTTTATACCTTTGGAAAAATTTGAAAAATTGCTGACACTTTGTTATTATACCAAAATATACGCCCTTGTTTGTAAGAAAACCTGATGTGAAAGATAAAAAATGGACTGCATTTTTGCAATCAGCGCTGAAAAGTACATAAGTCAGTTTTCAAATTTGAAACAACTTCAAGAAAATATTTTTTGCAGACCTGTGTAATTGGTTCACAATCTGTTTTATAGAGATACGGAACCACTCTTCGGAACAGCATTTTATTGGTTATTGGATATAGACGGAGTACACCGCTCAACAAGACCTTTGCTAACAGTAATTGTTCATAAGGTCGACTGCGAATCTCAGTGTATGTATTACGGAGTGGTGTTTGACACTGGTAATAGGTGTGTGTGTGTGTGTGTGTGTGTGTGTGTGTGTGTGTGTGGTGTGTTTGTGGTCTGATTTCCTGGAACGACTATATGCGGGCGACAGACCCCTGAGGTCGACGTGTGGGCAACGTGCATCGACAGTCGATACTGCTATCGACAACCTCGGCTGCGCACAAACGCCAGAGGCAAGTGCAGCCACAACAGACGCTACGGCTCAGGCAACCCCCTGCGAGCAGCCACTGCTTTCTCCCACCACAATGTCCGTCAACTGTCAAGCCGCATTGCGCTTAAGCCAGCATCTCTTTGTGCCGTGTCAGGCACAGGTAACGTTCGAAAGCTGCACTGACAGTTTCGCATCAAAGACGTGGTATTCAGTTGCATTTATCCATTGTTGTCCAGTTTTTAACCAGTATTCTACCCGCGCCAGACGGCAAAATATTCCAGGATGAGGACGGCATTATGGTTGATATGAACAGTTCAGTATTAGTACATCGTACAACGAGAGGGCAAGGTAGTTATTCTAAGGGAAATAGACTTTTCACTAAAATATGCTCAGCGATAGAACCTTTTCTTTATACTAGCTTCAACCCTCGGCTCCGCTCGCGTGTTGGTTGATTATGATAGATAACCTATCTTTCAGTAGTGTGCTATGATAAGAATGAAATGAAATACAATACCTTCTTTACAAGCAAACATTTTTAATCACCATTCAAATAAAAAAAAAAAATGTGAAGTGCTTAATGATTTACAATGAATAATACATACATTATTCCTTATAGCCTGTGTTGCAATATCTCAACACGTATGGTGAGAGTAATGTCCAAATTCATTTTAATTTCATTTTAGGGCATTCTGGAAACTACATTATTTGTAGTATTGTTTGGAGCGTAAATGTAGAGGTTTTTTGAGTTTCCCATCCTTGTGCAAGCGACGTATAATTGACCATGTGAAAAACATGAGGGCTATAATTAGATTCCTCCGACGTTTAATGATTGTAATAATAGATATTGACTTGATGTAATGCGCGAAACGTCAAATCGATTTTTTAAGAGAGATGTATTAAAAGAAATTTCTTTTTTACTGCTTTATTTATTTATTCTTATATTTCCTTATTCGTGTGCTTACCTTCACAGAGAAAAAGCTGAAGACATTGTAGCTCGCATATACCAAAGATATGGTTTGTGGCATCACGTTTTACTGTATGTAACCTCATTGCTACAGAGATGCAAACGTCATCACTGGCCTTCAGTCCGATTTTTTTTTTATAATTTGACGACTTTCAACCACCATATCTTCCACCCCATTATAGCTATCGGCATGGAACTGCTATGGTACAACGATAAACATTTGACAACAATTAGACACAGACCATTCGTTTGCGGGTTGTAGTTTTCGCTGCAGAGCGAAATATTAACACACACACCCAGACACGTAGAATTTTATATACACCGATAACATTTTATCCCAATATACTCCACCCTTTCATCATCATCAACCCTCAAGCAACAATTCAAAAATGTTCAAATGTTTGTACAGTCTATGGGACTTAACTACGGCGTCATCAGTCCCTAAACTTACAAACTACTTATGAACTACTTACGAACTAGGACGGCACAAATATCCATGCCCGAGGGGGGATTCGAATCCCCGACCGTAGTGGCCGTTAAGACCGTGACTGGAGCGCATTAGCCCCCTCGGCCACCGCGGCCGGCCTCAAGCAACAATGCAACCTAAAACCATTTTCAAAGAGTAAATGTAATTTTCAAAGTGTAATTATTGTTTCGCATTTTCGCGTTATATCCCTCAAATTACGAAATATCTACCACATCGCTATAAAACCGTGCCTAAAACCTTCCTCACGTATAAATTAGTAACTGTACAAATATTAAGTCTCTGCGTCTCGTCGTTCGGACGTGATAAGCGTACACCGATCGCCATAAAATCGTGCCTAAAGCCTTCCCCAGGTAGATATTAGTAACTGTACCAATTTTTAGCTCTTTATGTCTTGTGGTTCAGACGTGATAAACGTACACCGGAAAGACATTCACATTTATAGATATAGATAAAGCAGAGTGTGCGAATGTTTGTGTGTACGTACTGCATACATAACTGCAGTTTTCTTCCAATTTTTATGAAATTTTGCACACGTAAGCTTCAATCCACGAGGACGGTAACCGTAAGTGTTAGGATCACGTACAACACATTGTTCACGAGATATGACGTCATAAACAAAGAGATGCGAGAAAAACTGCTGCATCAAAAGACCGTGTCGCACATTTCATCCTCACCACTGAACCGATTTCAACCAAGTTTGGTGCACATATTCCTTATCGTGAGGTAACAACGCTGTCGTGGTAACAAATACATACGACATACGGTTCAGAAGATATAACGTCATAAACAATATAGCAAGAAACTGCTACATAATGCGACGAAACTTTATTCGCACACTGTATGAGAATGACAGTACTTAGCGACTTGCAACAAACTTTAAACATAATTTCCAACCTTTACTAAAATTTTTGTGGCTGCCAACCATAGCAAAATGATGAAAGGAAAAAAGTTTCTCGCTTACTATTTTTTCGCTGTTCATGGAGCAAAAGTACGGTATTGGGAATGACGTAACAAATGTTCCAATGTTTGTTAAGCTTATGAGAGTTAACTGCGGGATCATCAGCCACTAAACTTACAAACTACTTATAAGCTACCTTATACTAAAGACAACACACATCCATGCCCGAGGGAGGATTCGAATCACCGACGGGGAACGGCCCCGCGCATCGGAGCACAGCTCCTCAATGCGCTCGGCTACTCCGCTGCGGCGGTATGACTTTACAATTTATAATTTCTACACGGCAAATTTTAGTCGCAAGAAATTTTAAAGAGAGTATACACACATATAGATAAGGGACCCTTCAACATTGTATCACAGTACGACACGTAGTTCATGAGATGTGAGCACATAAACAGTAACGTTCATAGAAAATCGCCCTACCACGAACCACGTTTTAATCTTTAACTTGTTTACTACTAATTGTACTCGCAACAGCTTTTGCAGACATACAGCACTTACAAAAATGAATATATACCTGAAAAATTATACATTTGTACAACTCAATAAATATGCGATCGTGCGAATTTTATATGCCTCTTTTATTTTGGTTGCTGTCTTTCTTTGTTTAGATATTGCACGTATAATTTTGTACATTATGCAAGACCGCCTTATTTGTTTTATATTCTCCAATAAATATAACACGTTTTTAGAATAAAGGAGAGAGAAAGAGAGAGAAGGGATACGAGAAGTGCTATCTCAAGGCAGGGATAAATAAATAAATACTCGAGTAAAGCCGAGTATTTATGTAGTATATACACTACTGGACATTAAAATTGTTACACCAAGAAGAAATGCAGATGATGAACATTTTCCGTGTCCGGAAAGGTCCGTACAGGACATGCAACATGCGGTCGTGCATTATAATTCTGAAAGGTAGTATTTCGCAGGGATCGATTGAAGAGTAGAGCCACATGTCTAACACATCTGAAATGTGACGGCCACTATTGAAAGTACCGTCGATGCGAACAAAAGGTGACCGAGAGGTGTAACCAATGGCACACCATACCATCGCGCCGGGTGATAAGCCAGTATGGCGATGACGAATACTCACTCGCTTCCACTGTGCGTTCACCGCGATGTTTGCCAAACACGGATGCGACCATCATGATGCTGTAAACAGAACCTGGATTCATCCGGAAAAAAAACGATGTTTTGCCATTCGTGCACGTTCGTCGTTACGTACACCATCGCAGGCGCTCCTGTCTGTGATGTAGTGTCAAGGGAAAACGCAGCCATGGGCTCAGAGCTGATAGTCCATGCTGTTGCAAACGTCGTCGAACTGTTCGTGCAGATGGTTTTTGTCTTGCAAACCTCCCCATCTGTTGACTTAGGGATAGAGACATGGCTGCACGATCCGTTACAGCCATGCGGATAAGATGCCTGTCATCTCGACTGATACTGATACGAGGCCGTTGGGATCCAGCACGGCGTTCCATATTGCTCGCCTGAACCCACCGTTTCCATCTTCTTCTAACAGTCATTGGATCACGACCAACGTGACCAGCAATGTCGCGATACGATAAACCGCAATCGCGATAGGCTACAATCCGACCTTTATCAATGTCGGAAACCTGATGGTACGCATTTCTTCTCCTCACTCGAGGCATCATAACAGGCAACGCTGTTTCTGTATGAGAAATCGGTTGGAAACTTTCTTCATGTCGGTACGTTGTAGGTGTGAATGCTCTGGAAAGGTAATCATTTCCATATCACAAAATGTTCTTCCAGTCGGTTAAATTCCGCGCCTGTAGCACATCTTCGTGGTGTAGCAATTTTAATGGCCAGGAGAGTATTTTCCTTTTGTTGTCAACGTAAGACAGTAAGAAAGGAAAATATAATAGTTACTTTATCAATAGCACCTTCGGAAGATGGCCACACAATCGAACATAGTAAAAATAACCTGACTATAGTTGGTTTAGGTTATAGGTACAGCTCTAGGAGGAAGAAAAACAGCGCGGAAAACTAAACGACGCAGCAATCGCACAACTAATGATGCGACGAGTGTACGAGGAGGAGGACAAGAGGGTAAAATAGTTTGGATAGAGATGTTAAGTGCAGAAGCTACGAGGTCAACAGGGGAGCAAGGCAGGCGGGGCATTAGCGTGCAAAGTGGGCCCGCTTTTATCCGGGCCTCTGTGAGGATCAGGTTCTCGGCGGAGCTAATCTAGTGGGTGGCGCGGTCTGGGATTAGGAGCCACGACTTCCTGCAGAAGGCAGCGCGGGCACGCAGCCGTTCCCTGGCAGCAGACCCCTGTGCCGTCGCCCGAACACGCTGCTAGCCTCCACTACTCGCCTGTGACGTCAGGGAACGGGGGCTCGCGTACAATGTGCGGTGTCATTGAGCTGTAAGAGTGCAAGGCGCGACCTCGTTGTTTGTCGACTTAACTCGTGGTTATCACTAACGGGTCGTCCCTGTACGGCGGTCCTCTTGGAGCCCAAATATTAATACCAAAAATTTGCTCCAAATACGACTTACAAAGACACCATATGGGTATCGGATTTTAGAATTTGTCTATATTTATGGTAGTGAAGTTCAGAACTTAAATACCAATTAGGTAAATCAATACGTCGCAACTCCCAAAATTTCTCTAAAAACTCGAATTTGAAGTTTTGCAAGTACACGTCAGTACCACTAATTAAATCAGCTACAGTATCCATATGTCGGTGTAGCGCAGGTGGTAAATTAGCAACCGTACAAATATTTAAGTCTCTGCGTCTTGTCGTTCGAACGTTATGAACGTACACCGATCAGACATTCACATTTATAGATATAGATTATGTGCTTCGGTGTTTTTTCCTAAAGTTATGTTCCTTTGCATCGTTAATCACCATAAGCTACATGTCACACTAAAATGAACTTTTTGGTTTTCCTGTGACTGAAACTAAAACATTGTTCTTATTGGGTACTGAAATGCGCTGTTGCGCCATGTTGCTTTCCCATAGTCGCTCGCGACAAAGTTGCCAACATACGCGGCACGCTAATAATACGGGCAAGACTGCAGTTTTGCCTGAGGAATTTTATAAGCGGTAGTATGCTCCAGAATGGGCACTGAAAGGCGTAATCATCGTCTAGTGATGATGATTCTAACGTGCTGTAGTGAGCATCTTTGTTAGCAAACTGTTAAAATGTTTTTTTAAGCTTTTGGGACTTATCTACGGGGTCATTAGTCCCTAAACTTACAACCTACTTATGAACTAGTTAATCCTAAGGATGGCACAAATATCCATGCCCAAGGGGGGACTCGAACCTCCGACCGTAGTGGCCATGCAGACCATGACTGGAGCGCCTCAGTCCCCTCGGCCACCGCGGCCGGCCTTTGTTAGCACTGGAGTAACTGTGGACAGGCTAGTGAACTCCCGTACCCTCCACGTCACACAGCCGAGCTACACACGTGTGCACCTGCTAATACATTTCAGTAGCTACGTGCGTGTCTCTGCTCAAACAGCTCCACCCTCCATCACCGACATCGCTAACAGATTCGGCACTGTGACAAATTACAACCCTCCCCCCTACCCACCCTCCTTTTTCTAGATTTTGTGTCAAGCTGCCGTTTTTCAATTTTCCGACGGGGTTTTCCGGTTCAGACACACAGACACACGCAACCACACACACGGCGTGTACTCTCTCTCTCCATTCCATTTTAGAAATTACGCCCATCCCATCGCGGCGACGCGATCTCGTTCGTGGTCGAGATAAATCTGTTGAAAGGGAAGAGCGACAGAAGAGGAAGGGAAAAGGAGGGGGTGGCACAAACGGGGAGGGAATGGTAGGAGGGGTTGGCGGAGGGGGGGGGGGAAGCCGCGTGCAATATTCAGGCCGTGCCGCGGCACCCTCACCGCAAAGTCCCAGAAGCCGTCTCCTCCGCCTAGGGGGCGCCCACGACGCCTCGAGACGTGGCGGAATTCTCTTTGAGACGGAGCCACGGGCTGCGGCCGTCTCCGAGGAAATTAACACCTATTCCCGGGACCGAGGTAACCGACACCAGCGCACCGCCGCGGCACCACCGAACCCGATGAATTAACTTGCCTGCGGGTGGGGGTGGAGCCCCCCACTGGTCGGGACCCACCGGCGAGGTAAACAGACTCGCTCCTACCTGAGAACGAGCCCTGGAATTGAGTTATTTCCGAGGAGCGTCCCTCTTCCCCTCCCGTTCCCGATTCCGCCGATGGCCCCGGGAGGCGAGACGTGCCTGCGGCATTACGCCGATCGGATTACCGCCACTTGTCGCCGTTTCTGCAGCTCCGGCGATCGCCGAGTACCGGGTGACTGCAGGTTCGGGCCCTCGTGCCATCTATCTGCATCTGCATGGGATACTCTGCAAATCACATTTAAGTGCCAGGCAGAGGGTTCATCGAACCACATTCATACTATTCATCTCCCATTCCACTCTCGAACAGCGCGCGTTCGTGCTTTGATTTCTCGTATTTTCTTCTGATAATCTCATGACAAACTATGGAGTAGATCTCATTTCGGAAAAGTTTAGTGTACAAGACCAAAGGATTCTGGAAGCAGTTAAAGCTCTGAAACTTCCTGACAGATTAAAATTGTATGCCGGAACTGGGACTCGAACCTGGGAATTTTGCCTTTTGCGGGCAGAAGTTGAAACAGGTCAGTCAGCCTATCGTGAAGTACAGCTATCGTGACTAACTATACTTTAATTATGGATAGCCTACGACACCTATACTTGGCGATACCAGTCGAGAACTGTTATAGTATCTCTGCTCGGCGGGAGAAGATGATATACAATATTGTTTTTATTACCAGGTATAAAATCACTGTTACTATAATACCTACACCCGCTAACTTTTACTGACGGCTTTGTCTGGTGCCCTCAGTAATACTCCAGTCTGTAATTTGTAGCCCTGTGGTCGCCACTCCCTTAACCAGAATGAGTAACCGCAAAGATATAATTTACTACGACACTTGGATACAACAACGTTAGCGAAAAAAAATCTGACTGCGTCTGCTATCAATAAGTTCCTGTTCGGGTAAAGCGTCGTAGCTGGCCAAAGATCTCACAGTTTGAATAAACACAGCATTTGGCAGTTGACTATATGCTTAATCATTTGAAAACAAAAAGTTATTAAATGTGAGTACACCTTTCGCTGCAAGTCTGAGATCTCAATAACACTTTCCCACTCGTGATAAAAAATAATCTCTGGTAAATTACTTTCTCCAATTCAGAGTAAATATGAAATATATCGGAAGCTATCACTATCGATTGAAAGTAATCGATCGTAATAACTGCCGCAAATTCAAGTCTCTCAGCCTTTACGTTATACGATCGCTAATGTTATTTGCTATATCATGAACGGTCGTGATTCAAAATTTACCACAAACTACTAATGAACAGATTAATCAAATTTGTTTTTTTTATCCAGGACTCGTGGGTCCTATTTATTAATATACTCAATAAGTACCTCAATCAACAAAAAGATTCATGGCAGATTCGTCCTATCAGATGAATTATACTCCCCAACATCTATCTCTTGAATTGAAAAAATTAAAAAATAAAATCTACTGTTGCTACCACCACTTAGCTGTCACCTCTATGAATAACTTCATATAAAAATAAAGTGAGGCCGCATTTCAGGTGTTAGCTGCTAACCAATCTATCCAGATATTATTAATTCCCCTTTTAACTAAGAGTCTTGCCAATACGAGAAACAGCCTAGGGTAAGAATTGAATTTAGTAATTCCCATACGAAGTTTTTTTCTTTTACAGCCACCTCAATTGTTTCATACCAACTTCACCTTCAAAGAAATTCTTTTAGAGTATCGAACACACGGTAATTTTATTAAGCAACTTTCTGCACCAGATATTGCAATCCGGTCATGAAGGTAATTCAATAATTATTTTCTTTCAAGATCACTGGATTAATTACCACGCCTGTGGGATATTTCCCATCTCTACCTTCAAAATTGAAAGGTACATAGCTCAGGTCAGTCTCTACTATACCAACACCAATCACAATAAAAAGAGTGGACCCCCAGTCACACTCCCGGATATCTCAGATCTCCCGCAGAGTCCGACAATATCCTTCATCACCAAATCCTTTCTTCCTCTCATCTCTTAAAAATTACGACTGCCTGCTACGTACGATTATTCTATATTTACTTTAAATATCCCACCAAAAAATAACAGCTGTGCGTAATTTTCCCATCAGGCTGAATCTAATTAAACAGCAAACTACAAGTTCTCCATTTTCGTTAGAAAAACTCTTCCCTTCATGACAAGATCACTATCAACACATAAGTACGAGTAATAAACTCGTAAAAATTACCATTTAGGTGGAAACCAACTTATACAAAAAATTAAGACCCATCGATACCGTGTGTATAGCTACAGTATTATTTTACTCACGTGCTATAAATTCCCGTACTCCGAAATCAGTCATACAATCGCGCCTTCCTTTCCATTATATGAATGTGGCTGATATCTATCCATATAACTCACATATAGTATTTTTAGTGCATTACACGAATTCTTTCTAGGCGAAAAAACCTCGTAAGGTTGTACCATATTCAACTCTTTGCCCTACAACAATCTAAAAAAAATGTTCTCTGGTCATAATCTGCATCGAAGGAACGTCATTTATTCTGTGCCTTCACCATATCAGGTCGACCAGTGGAGTGGACGCCATCTTGCGTTGACCAGCTGCCACTGACGCTCGCACAAGCGACGTATTTACATGAAACATTAGTCACAGCGTCTAAATACCAAATAGTGGAAAAATGTTTACCATGTAATATGATTCTTCTAAATAATTATTTTTTTTTATACTGATGTGCTCTAGTTTGATGCTGCGGCTATCTCATTTGCGAAAGCCCTGAAACACGACAGAATCATTCTGTCCCGCTTCAAAGTCTAGTTGTGAGGACGGACCGTGAGTCGTGTCGCGATAGCTCAGTGCTGGAGCGCTTGCCCGCGAAAGGCAAAGGTCCCAGGTTCGAGTCCCGCTTCCGGTACACAATTTTAATCTGCCAGGAAGTTTCATATCAGCGCACACTCCGCTGCAGAGTGAAAGTTTCATTCTGGAAACATCCGTTACGCTATGGCTAAGCCATGTCTCCAACATATCCTTTCTTCCAGGAGTGCTACTTCTGCAAGTTCGCAGAAGAACTTTTGTGAAGTTTGGAAAGTAGGAGGCGAGGAACTGGCAAAAGTACATTTGTGTTGACGCACTTTGATTCGTGTCGGGATAACTCACAAGGAAAGTACTTGGACTCCAACAAACACATAGACATCAAAATTGTACGAGAGATAATGTAAAGATCCCTTATTGCACCAGTGACACTGCCGCATCTGCAAAACTCTGCAGTCGTCTGTTGAGGCCTCTGCGTGTTCCTTGCCACATTGCACTTGACCTATCTGTTCGACAGTAGGGACGGTGCAGTGTGCCTCCGAAGTTGCGTTTTGTGACGTTATTTGTGTGGTGAAGCGTCAGATGGAGCGGCGATTAATAATCAATCCTGCTAAAGTATTGCGATTGGTTGAGATGAAGTTACGAAGAACCATTCTTCGTGAAGATGGTATTAGTGTAGAAGAAAGGAAGGAAGCTTTGGGCATAACGTCCCGTCGACAGCGTGGTCATTAGAGACAGATTAGTGTAGAAGATGAATCATTCTCATGCTTTCTCGTATCTGTTATGGTACAGAAATATGAGCATAAGTTAGATACTGTTGTAACACTAACACATAATGATAATAGGGATGATAATGACGAAGAACTCATTGCTAGCGGTAGTGCTACGGTAAGTGCGGGAAGAGGCGATTGAAACAGTGGCAGTGAATACCAACAGTCTTCCGAGAAGAAGGTTAAAGTTCCAACTATCATCACGGCTTTTGATGACAATACGCTAGAGAACATGTACGACGATTATTACTTAAGTTATAGTTCAGATATATGCATTACGTATGGCGTCTACAATTACATCTACAGTGCTATCTAGAGCATGATTGCAAAGTTTTGCATAAAAACGACACCCACCAGCACATTGAGGTGTACGTAGAGATACTGTCACCAAACGTTCATACAGATATGCGTAAAAGTGCAGTTCATGCGCCAGCGGCTACTCGTCGCGCTCGCTTGGTTAGGAACTGCAGAGCAGCCAATCAGAAGTCACAATGCCGTGGCCAATAAGAAACAGCGTTACAATTTTCCAATGTAATCAGATCGAGACGATGTATGCAAAATTTTTTGACGATCAACAAGTTACAGTTGCTATCAGTATGGATGCCACTTGATCACTGTTTCGAACATAAAATAAATAAAACATACTATACCTGCTCTGTGATTGACAGGTTCTTATATGAACCCTTGTCCGGTCAGTAAAAGTAATTTTGGTCATTTCCAAGAATGACTGCAATCGAGATAGCTCGGACTGAAATGATTATATATACGAGCGTACAACTGTAAATCGATCGAGTGTTTCTGAACCGGGGATTCGGGCTCTACGCGCCCTCACATACTAAAAATAAAAACTTCTCGTTTAACCTATACCTAACTTTCACTTAAGATGATCACTGTTTCGTACGGATCATAAAATAAATAAAACATGCAACACCTGTTCTGTGGTTGACTGCTGTAGTGTATTAATAATAGGTCACTTTTGGGGGGTAATACGACAATTATCTAAAAATCCCTTATAAACGGAAAATCAATTACAATCACACAAACGCCGCACCGAAACCGTCGAATAAACTTTGAAATTGACGCCAAATTCACTCGTCATGAAACACGCTATCTTATTGGCTGGGATAACTCGACTCCTGATTGGCTGCTCTGCCGTTCCTAACCTAGTGAGAGCGACCGCTAGCCGCTGCCGCATATACTGCACTTTAACCCAGATATGTTTGTTCGAGCCCAAGTACTTCCCTTGTCAGTGGTAGGGCGCTTTTCAGCGAAAGGCAAAGGTTCCAGTTTCGAGTCCCGGTTCCGGCGCAGAATGTGCCAGGAAGTTTCATATCAGCGCACACTACGCTGCAGCGTCAGTGTTTCATTCTGAGTTAAAGCCTTATTTGCACCTCTCCTAATGATGCCGTGTGCCAATGCGTGTAAGCGGAGCTACTGTAAGGCCCCTTACCACAGTCTAACATATACAGTCACAACACTCCCACAGATTTTTGTTATACGCTGCGATAGCAGCGCTTCAAGCGGCCGGCAGGCTACGTTTCTGAATACGATAGTTGATGAGTGCAAATAGTATCGTTTAGATTGACTTCAGCATACTTTTTACATTAGGGAACGTATGTAGTGCCTTATAAATAGGTAATAATTTTAAAATAGCTCCCCATTTGTCTTTCTTAGGTTTCATAAGATCCCTGATAAGGTAAAAAACGGTATATTACAGGACAGTTCATTTACAATCATCCTGTAACATACAGGATTTAAATGAGTAATTTCATTTTCTATTAAAAATAAAAATGCCTCAGAAACACCAGGAGACATGCCCTTTAGCAGAGAGACGTCAATTTATACGCAGGAACGTATTCTTCATTACAATTCCAGTAAAATCGGTGAGGTTGGAACATAGGAAAAGTATATAGAATGCAATAAATACGGTATTTAACATACCAAATCAACCATCACAGCTGTAGCTGACGGAAAAACGTCACAGACATGGCAATATAACGATAAAAACAACCAAACTGTTTTCCAACAAAGAAGAACGCAATTCCGCAATTGTTGCTACATCTGAACCACAAACGGCAAGAATCATCGAAACATTGTTTTTTGAAAACTAAGGTAAATACACTTAAAATAATATACACGTATAAGAAAGACGAGTGACGTATAAAAATATGAGAATCATTAGACTCCGTACCGAATTGATACACGTCAAAAACAGGCTGTCATAGTAAGAATAGACCGTAATAGAAATTTTTTATACCATTATGTTTATATGCAACGTACTGTCAGCGGAATAAGCTACAAACATACACATATTCGTAAGTATTTGTTCATGACAGAGTTGTTCTTTATTCCATTGAATCATTTAAATGAAACTGTTTTTATATTAATTTCCGTATTATGTTTCTCTCGATATTTTAATAATGCTTGTAACGCAAAAATTTTAGTAAGTATTTCGTTAATTACGTACAAAAGCAATTATAAACAAACATCACTAATTCGACAGCTTACCCACCGCTAGGCGATGCTGAAGGAATTAAATTGGGAAACGAAGCAATAAAGGAGGTAGAAGAGTTTTGTTACTTGGGCAGTAAAATAACAAATGATGGTCGCAGTACAGAGGATATAAAATGCAGAATGGCAATGGGTAGAAAAACGTTCTTGAAAAAGAGAAATTTGTTAACATCCAATATTGACTGAAACCTAAGGAAGTCCTTTCTGAAGGCATTTGTATGGAGTGTTGCCTTGTATGGAAGTGAGACTTGGACGATAAACAGTGCGGACAGGAAGAGGATTGAGGCTTTTGAAATATGGTGCTACAGAAGAATGCTGAAGATTAGGTGGGTGGATCGCGTAACTAATGAGGAGGTACTGAACAGAATTGGGGAGAAAAGAAATTTCTGGCATACCTTGACTAAAAGAAGGGATAGATTGGTGGGACACATTCTTAGACATCAAGGAATTGTGAATTTAGCGTTGGGGGGAAGTGTGTGGGGTAAAAATCACAGAGGAAGACCAAGAGATGGATACAGTAAGCAGATTCAGACAGATGTAAGTTGCCGTTCTTATGTGGAGATGAAGAGGCTTGCTCAGGATAGGGTATTCTGGAGAGCTGCATCAAACCAGTCTTCGGACTGAAGACAACAACAACAACAACTTTTACAGCAGTGAGTGTCGTGACTGTATATGTTAGACTGTGCCATTACCTTGCAGGACAGAGCCGGCCAGAACCAGTATTGAATGCTGATTCTAAAATCACGCCACCGTTCTGGCGTCGGTGCTGAAACTACTGACGTTTCCATGGTACCGTGGAGCCAATAGCAGACACCCACGTTTGATCACGTGTGCTGCTGCTGCACGACGCAGAGGTGCGAGAATCAGTTCCTTCGCTCTCTTCGGTTTGAGTTCTCGGACAGAACAGACGCACTCCAGAGGCTCGGCGTCTGTGCGGGGCGAACGGCCGCATGCCGTCCGCTCCCGCCTAGCGGCTGTTCGGTATCAGCCACCAACTGTGTGAACCGTAACCATTACCGTAACCTTTTCCATTTTCTAATCCGTTTAGACTGGCACTCATTCACTGCATCCGTTCCCAGGGCGAGCCCCGCCATGTATTCCGTACTTTGGAATATACCAAATATTAACTTAAAGCCTATATTTTATTTGCCATTTAGCCACCCTTTCTTAGGGCGCCCACAAGCCTTCACCGCTCCGCCTTCCATCCTGACAACGCTTCCAACCAATTTTATTTATGCAGCACTGGGATGGGTTGTATAATTTTCCTATCATCCGTAGGATAAAGATCAAGTGCTGTACAATTCTGAGTTAAAGCTTTATTTGCACCTCTCCTAATGATGCCGTGTGCCAATGCGTGGAAGCGGAGCGACTGTAAGACCCACTACCTTCAATCAGTGTGCGGACTTAGCGCGCGCTAAAGCTACTAATAAGTACCCCCTGGCGTGCACGCGGCAGAGACTCGCAGAGTGTAGCTTCAGTCGCGGATGTAGATCAAGCGACGGAACCGCCGCCTACAGGGGGAGGCGCGACAGGCGTTGGCCCGGCCAGCTCGGCGTGTAATGGCTACAAAGTGGACAGCACGCCCGCCCCGCTCAATATTGAATGCCGCGGCCAAACATTTGTCGGCCCCCCTGTTTGCCACCCCCCAGTGTGCGCAGAACCTCATCAAAGGCTCCGCCGCCCTCCTAGTTCCATATCCTCCCGGGCGCTTCCGTCGTCCAACATGGCGCTCTGCCGCCCGCAGCCGTATCAACAAAAGCGTTTCCCGTCTTCCAGCTCCGGCTTTGTCCTCCAAACCGCCGCCAGAGCAACATCCACCCTCCCATCTCAGCTGGGACGCACACAGTCTGGTCCTGATTACACTCGTCTAGGGACACATCCGTCAGCCGTCAGAGATTATTCGTGATATAACGTCTCTCTCTCTCTCTCTCTCTCTCTCTATCTATCTCTCTCTTTGTTGCCGCTCTGATCATGCTGACGGGTTCCACTTGTACAGATGAAATTCTTCTATGTTATATACATACATACTACTAAATTAACTGCCATGGCCAAAGCCGCTTTCAACAAGAAGAGGAGGCCGGCCGCGGTGGCCGAGGAGACTGAGGCGCTAACGGTCTGCACGGCAACTACGGTCGGGGGTTCGAATCCCCCCTCGGGCATGGATATTTGTGCCGTCCTAGTTCGTAAGTAGTTCATAAGTAGTTTGTAAGTTTAGGGACTGATGACCCCTTAGTTGGGTCCCATAACCTTTACAAACATTTGAACATTTTTGAACAAGAAGAGGGTCCTGCTGACCAGAAAGATGAGCTTGGCATTAACCCTTTAATGCATCAAATGTTCAAATGTTTGTAAATCTATCGGACCAAACTGCGTGGTCATCAGTCCGTAGCTTACAAACTACTTAAACCTAGGTTTTTTGTTCTAATTAAACCCCATGTCATTCCAAACATGTGTGTCAATTTTTACCTCTCTGTCTACATTATTCCGTGATTTATTAAGTTTTCAAATTTATACTGACTTTTTGGTCACCCGTATATTAGTTTATAACAAAGACGAGAGAGGTGCAAAACTGTTTAAATCGTTTGACTTCATACAGAATGTTTACACGTCAAAGAAAGTTCCTGACCTATAGGAACAGGAAATGATGTTTCTTGTTTGTTTACATTCTCTCAATTTCAGCGGAGTAGGCTACAAAGTGTACAAATATTCGTAAGCATTTCCTGATGAATAAGCTGTTGCTTATACCAATAAATCATAGAAATTCGGCTGTTTTTAGATTTATTTCACGATTATTTATGTCTCTCGATATTTTACTAACTTTTGCAATGCAATGCAAAAATTACAGAAACTATTTTTTTATTTTAATTGCGTGGAAAAGTAATTACAAACATTTCTCTTACGGCACTTTGCCCACCACTAGGAGCGCTAGTGTCGTTGCAACTGTCAGTTGGTAACAACTTTCACAGCAGTAAGTACCGGGACTGTATATTAGACTGTGGAAGTGCTGTGTAACGAAAATGTAGTAGGGAAGGAACATTGAAAACTAAACGTTTTATATTGATGGTAATGAAATATTACTCAGGGTTTGCCAGTTATTGAAGTTGCTTGAGGATATCAATTTTGAATTAATTAATTCAACACTCTGATGAACCTTAAAAAAAAGAATATCATCATTACCAGTGTTGTGTCCTAAGGCAGGTGTTCAGATGCAGCTCTCCATGCAGTCCTGTCGTTTGCTACCCTCCTCGTTTTCTCGTAACTGTTTCCTTTCTTTATACTGTCAACCATCTGGTATCTTCTGCGTCCTCTCCTTCTTCTTCTTCTTCCATTTACTGTTCCCTCCATAGCATTCATCAGCAAACAATCTCTTGTCATCCAATGTCCAAGCCAATTCCGTTTCCTCTTTCTGATTACCTTTAGAATTTCTCTCTCTTCGCCCACTCTTCTCAACACGCTTTAAAAAATTTTCAAATGTTTGTAAATCTATCGGACCAAACTGCGAGGTCATCAGTCCGTAGCTTATAAACTACTTAAACCTAGGTAAACTAACCTAAGGACAAACACACACACCCATGCCCCAGGGACGACTCGAACCTCCACAGCGAGCAACCGCGCGCTCCGCAGCGTGACGCTTTAGACCGCTCGGCTACTCCACCGCGGCACCTTTAATGCATAGTGTACCTGATCAGCTACATACTTTTTTTTCAGTTACCTCTCAAACTGATCAAAATTTTACCACAAATTCATTTGTAGCTGCTTGTATAGATAATATTACATATGCTAGTAGCTTGTCGTAGACATTATAAATTGCAGAGTGCGCTTGAATCATTTCGGCAGTTAGCTGACTTGAATTACTCCTAACATGTGTGTAATCCTCCTTTACCATGTAAAGATAGTCAGTCACATACTACAGTTGCATTACTTTCTGGAAAGGGGAGAGCCATGTTAGTCACAATTACTACATTGGGTACATTTTGGAAGCACTATATAGCTGACCAGCTATGTACTTTTTCTTGCTAGTAGTGCATAATAATTTTAAGGGATTTTGTTTTTTTGTTTTTCCAATATACGCACTACATATTAAACGTGGAAATTTTTATAGCTTCAAATAAGAAGTCAGAAGTCATGCATTAAAGATTAAAGAAGAATTCGGTGAATTGCTGCATTTGGAGCATTACACTGTATGGAGCCAAAATATGGAGTTTGAGAAAAAAGGAGAAAAAAAAATACTGAGAAACTTTCGAAATGTGATGCTAGAGGAGAATAGAAAAGATCAGGTGCACAGGTCGGGTGAGAAATGACGGTGTACTGAGAGGAGTAGGATAGAAGAAAAGTACACTGTGTACAATTCTTCAGAGGAAGGCCAACTGGGTCGGTCAAACATTTAGGCACGAGGGGACCATACATGTCGTCATGTAAGGGAAGATAAACGGAACTGCAAGAGGAGAAAGAAGAAGAAGAATTCAAACCTGGATGACCTGACAGATGAAAGGAGCTACAGCAGACTCAAGGAAGAAATCTGAGGGCAGAGAACATTGACATCATAACGTATGAAGACATGCCTCTAGACAGAATACTACACAATAATAATCTTAACTTGCTTTGAAAGGTTTCTGTCAGATATATATTCTTTGACTGTTACGTATTATTGAATCGGATGTGTAGCACAACAAAGACTATATTTATTATTTACAGAATTGAAAATCACACAATCATGCGGTTCTGATGACCCCGCAGTTAAGTCCCATAAGCTTTACAAACATTTGAACAAACAAACAACACAATCATGAGACAGTAGACAAGAATTTCGTGAATTACTCTTCTCCATATTTCGTCCTGAGGTAAGACCTGATTATGTCCAACTACTTGGAAACATGTGGTACTATTACGACATCACAATACCACTGAACATTCACTTGAAAACTCTGTAATGAAATCGATCGACATAAGAGTTTCAGGTTCACAGAAAAGTACAACGACTCTGAATTTGGCACTTACCTCATGGGTAATGTCTCTCTCGAAAGTGATTCTACACGCATCAGCAACAACAAGAGGCGGCAGACAGCATGCAGCATGCTGCTAAAATTTATTCTCTGTCCTTCACTGAATAATAAATAAAAACGGGAAAAAAGATGCTTTGAAATAACAATTCTTGCTGTAAATTATAAGGTGATGTTATGCAGAGAGATTCAGATAGGATGGGGACGCACTAACTACAAGCCGTAAAATAACATGCAAACCAGTAAACATCTCAATTTTACAGAAATTATGTATTACGATGAATTCAATGTAATACAGATCGAATTGTACACGAATCAACAGTTTACAAGATAAAGCATTAAATTTTTTCAACGAACTGAATTGTTACTACAGTGACAACGAAACATACTAATCTTACAAAATTATTATTCCATTGCACTACAGAAATCTTTATCATAAAGTGTACAACATGTTCCTGCTTGCCGCAAGCCAGTCACTCTGACTCTCGCAGCTAACCGACAAGTGAAAACAGTCCCTCTGCCAGAGCCAAAGATCACGCTAGTATGTACACTCCTGGCCATTAAAATTGCTACACCACGAAGATAACGTGCTACAGACGTGAAACTTAACCGACAGGAAGAAGATGCTGTGATATGCTTTTCAGAGCATTCACACAAGGTTGGCGCCGGTGGCGACACCTACAACGTGCTGATATGCTGTGATATGCTTTTCAGAGCATTCACACAAGGTTGGCGCCGGTGGCGACACCTACAACGTGCTGATATGAGGAAAGTTTCCAACCGATTTGTCATACACAAATAGCAGTTGATCGGCGTTGTCTGGTGAAACGTTGTTGTGATACCTCATGTAAGGAGGAGAAATGCGTACCATCACGTTTCCGACTTTGATAAAGGTCGGGTTGTAGCCTATCGCGATTGCGGTTTATCGTATCCTGACATTGCGTTCGTCGCGATCTAAGACTGTTAGCAGAATATGGAATCGGTGGGTTCAGGAGGACAATACGGAACGCCGTGCTGGATCCCAACGACCTCGTATCACTAGCGGTCGAGGTGACAGGTATCTTATCCGCATGGCTGTAACGGATCGTGCAGCCACGTCTCGAATCCTAAGTCAACAGATGGGGACGTTTTCAAGACAACAACGTTCTGCACGAACAGTTCAACGACGTTTGCGACAGCATGAACTATCAGCTCGGAGACCATGGCTGCGGTTACCGTTGGCGCTGCATCACAGACAGGAGCGCCTGCGATGGTGTACGCAATGACTAACCTGGGTGCACGAATGGCAAAACGTCATTTTCGGATGATTCCAGGTTCTTTTTAAAGAATCATGATGGTCGCATACGTGTTTGGCGACATCGCGGTGAACGCACACTGGAAGCGTGTATTCGTCATCGCCAGACTGGCGTGTCACCCGGCGTGGCGGTATGGTGTGCCGTTGGTTACGCGTCTCGGTCACCTCCAGTTCGCATCGACGGCACTTTGAACAGTGGCCGTTACATTTCAGACGTATTATGACCCCGTAGGCTGTATCCTTCATTCGATCCCTGCGAAACCCTACATTTTAGCAGGATAAAGCACAACCGCATGTTGCAGGTCCTGTACGGGCCTTTCTGGATACGGAAAATGTTTGACTGCTGCCCTGGCCAGAACCTTCTCCAGATCTCTCACCAACTGATAACGACTGGTCAATGGTGGCCGAGCAACTGGTTCGTCTCAATACACCAGTCACTACTCTTGATGAACTGTGGTATCGTGTTGAAGCTGCATGGGCATCTGTATACGCCATCCAAGCTCTGTTTGACTTAATGCCCAAGCGTATCAAGGCCGTTATTACGGCCAGAGGTGGTTGTTCTGGGTACTGATTTCTCAGGATCTATGAGCCCAAATTGCGTGAAAATGTAATGTCCATTTCAGTTCTAGTATATTTGTCCAATGACTACCCGTTTATCATCTGCATTTCTTCTTGGTGAAGCAATTTTAATGGCCGTTAGCGTATTCATATTGCCTAGTGGGTGACCAGTGAAGATCGGTAGCAACCGTATCAAAATATTTCTGAACTTGTACGTGAAGTTGACATAATTGGTTGGTCCAGAACACTGTAATATATTTCTTATTTATTTATTCACTAGATATATGTTCTGGCACACATGCTGTCGTTAGCTGTCTTTCGTATTCTTTAACTGACTTATTTGATATTTATGAGGTTTTCTTTTAATCTTATACGTCCATCTACGAATGTTAATCAGTTACTGCGGCGCTTCAGTCACGGTCTGCACGGCCACTACGGTCGGGGGTTCGAATCCCCCCTCGGGCATGGATATTTGTGCCGTCCTTAGGATTATTTAGTTCATAAGTAGTTTGTAAGTGTAGGGACTGATGACCCCGTAGTTAAGTCCCGTAAGCTATACAAACATTAAACATAAGCAGTTACTTGTCAGGTATCAATCTGACTAAAGTTCGTAGTTGTAGGTTGCCGACCCCTTGGAGTGCTGCTTTCGCATTGTATAACAAGAATCAGTTGGAGTGTCATGACTGCGTCAGACTGTGGTATGGTCTTGTGAAATCAAATTACTTGTGTAACACATTAAATTTCCCATCCAAGCACTATTAACTGCTACTAACAGCTGTGTCACATTTTAGTGGTAGAAAATGGGTGTATACGGCTTGTGATTACTGTTCTTAGTCCTCCATTATCGGATTTATTTTTTATTTATTTATTTTTCCAATGACCTCTCAGTTTACGAGATCTACATTACATTAGGTTCCTCTAAACTTCCTGACAGCAAAAACTTCCGCCCTCTCGGTTCGTAATCATTGTGAAAACGGCCGAAATTCAGCACTCGTCTGTAATTAGGTCTGCTCCCCACCCCTCTATCTGTCAAACCGCCCCCTCATCCACTCCACCGCGTGTGAGTCATCTCGGGCCAGACAATACCCCCCAGACAAAGGTTGCGGGCCACCGACCAATTACGTCAGTTAATTAGTTGCCTCGGATTCGTCGCCGACTGCCTGTGATCAAACGTTAAACACTGGCGGAATATTTTCACCCCCTTTGTCCGAGACACGCCAGGTATCACAGCGAGATATTCCATTCAATTCCTATTCATGCCACCGCCCCGTGCGCTTCAATCTTTAGACTTTCGTCTCGCGGGGCGGAAACTCGAATTAAATAAGATTCAAAAGCGGGAGTGCTGAATAATTTGCGACTCGCTACTCATTACCGAAGCGGAGCAAAGATTTGCACTGTCTGTACTGTGCATTCGACTGCCGCCTCGAACCGAGACCTTATTTGAGCGAACTGGGAGCCAAACATTCGACTTCTGGAATGTTCATTGTCCAGTCCGTACAAGGAACTGTGGCTACAATATACAAGTTTTAATGAGGGATTCTTCCCTTCAAATTTAAACGAATGGTAAATTTTATTTAATTATGGACTCTGTTGCTACTACTTTCGATTCGGCTTCCATTGATATAACTCAGAGGTTGTTAGCAACTGCTGGTGAATACCAGCTCGAGCGTTCCGAATTTATAAGCGAGAACATTTCTCTCTTTTCAATTTATTCAGTGGTGTTCTACGAATAATCCTTTCATGCAGTATTGCGAATGTTTGAAGTTGTTTTATAAAACTGTAAATATATAAATTTCGTTATTTATTAATCTTGTCCACTTTGTACATTGTTGATCACTGCCAAATAAAGGATTCGCCTTGTAGATTCAGCAGAGAATTTAATATTTTAAAAAATTAACTCGTATTGAAAATCTCGTCCCTCTGAGCTGCACATTACGGTAGCATGATTCCTTTATATGGCACAGTGTATAGCTGAAATGACGTCAGAAGCAAACCAAGAGCAGTCTCGATATTTCACCAATGCGTAATATGATCAAATGCAGCTTTCTACGGTATTGTATGCTGATCAAGTCTCTTCATCATCAATACAATAACTTCAACCCCAATCAAAATGAACCTTTTTAATAAAGTCAGTCTTTGGTTTCGGTGTTCAATTTTTACGATACAAAATGAACTGTTCGTTGATATATCATAACGTGTTTGCTCATCATACTTCTTCTTTTAATGGAGTTGTTTCTTCTATTTGTCTTCTTCCCGATTCGTTGAAGTTTTGCGAATGGATGTATGATTTACTGTTAGAAAGGACACAGAATGTTTTAAATGACAGTAAGTCATGGACTACAACAGAAGTGATATCTGGCGTTCCCCAGGAAACTGTTATAGGGTCCCTACTGTTCCTTATTTTTAGAAACGATTTAGGAGACAATCTGAGGTAATTCTCTTCGACTGTTCGCGGATGATGCTGTCATTTATCTGTTAGCAAAATCACCAGACGATCAGAATCAACTTAAAAATGATAAACATGAAGCATTGAATTAAAATTTGTGATGCGAACCCGGACCTCCATGCTTACTGAGCAGAAGACGTCTTACCGCTAGACCAACGCATCACTAGCGATTAAGGCGCCTCGGAATAGTCTAAGCACGATTTCTTCCACATCACAAACTTTAATGCAGCTTCTGTGTTCCATAGTAACAACGTTCTATGGAACAAAGAAGCTGAATTAAAGTTTGTGACGTGGAGGAAATCGTGCTTAGACTATTCCGAGGCGCCTTAATCGCTAATAATGCGGTTGTGTAGCGGTAAGACGTCTGCCTAGTAAGCATTGAGGTCCGGTTAGATTCCTGATCGTTCACAAATTTTAATTCAATGCTTCATTTTTATCATTTATGTCTTTGATATATTCGAGACAAAAATCCTTCACAGGGATTATTTATTTGAATTTACATTGATAACTGCAAAATGATTTAGATGTCTGCATTGTGTAAAAGTTGGCAGATGACCTTTAATAATGATAAGTGTGAGGTTTGTTGTTTTTTAACATTAAATAAATTTCACTTAGGCATAAGTTTTTGTATTACAGAACCACTAGTTACTTTATGGTGCAAGTACTTCCTCCTGTGATAGTGACCCCCTGAGCGACCCTGATCACAGGTTGAAAAACACTGGGTAGGAGTACAAATAAATACATCTATTTGATTTAAGCATCTCCATAAATCTTTTACGGGCATGGATATTTGTGCCGTCCTAGTTCGTAAGTAGTTCATAAGTAGTTTGTAAGTTTAGGGACTGATGACCCCGTAGTTAAGTCCCATAAGCTTTACAAACATTTGAACATAAATCTTTTAGTCCATTTCATTTCTTCCTCATCATCCACAGTGAACTACTACTGACTGCGGCAGCTGTTTCTTTTTACAATTCTAACTGCTTACTTTAGTTTCTGTACTTCGTGCGGCTCGGTAGCAGCCGGGCGTCGTGGCTCAGCGCGCCCAGTCAGATGCTCAACGCTCTCTGTAATAAAAAAGCTGAGCCAACAACGCATCGAACAAGAACGAACAAAAACGATCAGTGTCCGCAACAAAGAGAACTACCCATAATAAAAAAGGTAGCACAGTGGCAGTGTGCCAGACTACCAATCCAGAGGTGGTGGGTTCGATCCCCGCCCGGTCCTAGGATTTTTATCTGTCACTTTCCAGTTCTTTCACCAATGGCAGTGTTGCTGATTTGAAAAATATCGAATAGCACCGTGATTCGGAACCCACATTAAACTGTAGGTCCCCCTATAACTGGCTGTGTAAGTCAGTTTGAAGGTCGGAGGACTGGTACACCTGGGTCCCAGGAACCCGAACCGAATTTCTTTTTTCCAGTGCTGGAATGTGTGTCGTAGCACTCAGTTGGTTACCAGTCCATAACATTGATGCAGTCGTCTCTTTATTAGCTTTGTTTCTATAAAGGTGATCGGGTCCAGAGGACTCAGGTGTACCTTTACTGATTTATTTCTTTATTCGTGGCATCGTTTTCAGTACCAATATCTTAGATTTATGATACAATGCTTCAGAAAAGTAAACGAGGAAGATATTGCAGATACTCTGAACAACCAATGGTCTGTGAAAGTCGTCTACACTAGGCAGGTGTAAATACAGGGTGTCTCACGAAAGACGCCTGCCAGGCGTCCACAGCTCGCGCGGTACGGCTCCCAGCCGCCGCCACCGCATCCGCCGACCACGGCAGCGCCCGATTCTCGGACTCTATTATGCTGTGGGCGCATACACTCTGCCATCTGGGTAACCTAAGCTTACTTTTATTTACAGTAGATATTCAAAATGACGTCCCTCTGTGGAAAGAGAGGCCTGACATCTCTTAAACACATCTACGAACACTCGACGAATTTAGACTGCCAAAATCTGGGAAATGACTATTGGAATCTTTTTTCACGAAACAATAAATTCTGACAGGAATGTCAACAATATCCTGAATCCATTCTTTCAAGAACTTTCACCCAACGAAAAGCTGCATGGTTATTTCATGCTGGACAATGCAAGACCACACATTGCCAACGGTTCTATGGCAGCAATACGAAGTGTTTTTGATGATAGGATGGTTGACTGGCCTCCTCGTTCTCCACATCTAAATCTTTGGAGAATGTTAAAAGAAAAGGTGAATGCAAGCAACCCCATACACTCGAAGAGTTGGAAGACAGAATTCGACTAGTCATTTCCCAGATTTCGGCAGCTGAAATTCGTCGAGTGTTCGCAAATATGTTCAAGACATGTCAAGCCGCTCTTTCCATAGAGGGACATCAATTCGAACATCTACTGTAAAGGAAGGTAAGCTTAGGTTACTCAGATGGCAATGTTATTTGGACTTCATGCGCCTGCGGCACAATAGAGTCCGAGAATCGGGCGCTGTCTTGGGCGGCGGATGCGGTGGCGGCGGCCGGGAGCCGTATAGAGCGATTCGCTCATTGAACTAGGGACACAACTCATTATTGTTAAAAAGAAGATTGGACTCACCAGTTTTTAGAAACGATATCAGGTTTTCCATTTGTGATATTCTAGGCATGACTTCCACTAAGGCAACAGTAATATCCCGAGCTCACAGTGGAGCATTCGCTATTAAGTCAAAGAGGAAACGATGAACAGAGTTCCCATCTAAGAAGGATAGGAATAGCATCACGGAAGTGTACCAGTGTCGAACATCATTGTGTTTGCAATGTTCCACTGTTTTATGTCCACGCTGATTCGGTAGTCTGTATGAATAAAATAACTGAAATGGACTGGTAAAGACATTGAAAAACTGGAAACTTAAAATTTTGTTGTAGTTCCTGCTGTTACGTAATATTTTCATAAATCAGTCATTCGGCTGAAAATGTTATTCTAAAAGTTTGCCAACTGTGAAGTTTCAATTGTATAGCTTACTATTTCCACTGATGGGTCTTTGGAAATGTATGTGTTTCTCATTTTACGTTTTATGGACTTCACTGTTCTTTTTTGTAACGTCTTTAAGGTATGATCATAAAGAAGGAATGTAATTTTCAAACAGTAGTATCATTTAGATTTCACCTGTTTACACCAAAACAGTTTGTAGGTATACCAGTTACGGCTTTGACGACACGGCAATACACATTCTCAAGGTGTCCAACTGTGCCGTGTTTTTTTCACTGACTATAAACTCCAAACTCGAGACAACACATCCCTCATTAGGTTTTCACACTCGCGATTTCAAACAACTGTTGACAACATTTGAAAACAAAGTTAAATTGAGTTTGTTTGTAGCCATTGTGAAAGCACGTTTATGTTGTTTTACCCAGGCGTTAGAGGGAATCGGCGGTGGGAATGCCCAATTCCAGCTCCTCGCTAGCTGCCCAAATTGTCGCAATGGAGTGGCCGAGCGTTCCAAAGGCGCCTAGCATCGGAGTGCGCCGCTGCTCACTGTCGGAGGTTCGAGTCCTCCTTCCGGCATGGGTGTCCTTGTTGTCCTTACTATTAGTTAAAGTAGGGACTGATGACCAGAGTAGTTAAGTCCCATAGATTTAAAAACATTTGAATGTTTTCTGGCCCAATTTCTCCCATCATCGCGAGTATTAATTGAGAACAAGTTAGATGAAAATCAATGTGGGTTTAGGCCTCTTAGAGGCTGTCAGGACCAGATCTTTAGCTTACGGCAAGTATTGGAAAAGTGCTATGAGTGGAACAGGGAATTGTATCTATGTTTCATAGATCTAGAAAAGGCTTCTGACCGTGTTCCTAGGAGGAAGCTACTGTCAGTTCTACAAGATTATGGTATAGGAGGCAAACTTCTGCAGGCAATTAAAGGGCTTTACGTAGGCTGTCAGGCAGCAGTTATAGTAGACGGCAAATTAAGCTCATGGTTCAGGGTAGTTTCAGGGGTAAGACAAGGCTGTAACCTATCACTACTGTCAATCATACTATTCATGGATCATATGCTTAAAATAGTAGACTGGCAGGGTGGGATTAAAATAGGTGAAAACGAAATAAGCAGTCTCGCATATGCGGAAGACTTAGTTGTAGTGGCCGATTCAATTGAAAGGTTGCGAACTAATATTTCAGAGCTCTATCAGAAGTGCAAGAATTATGCTATAAAGATCAGCATCTCCAAAACGAAAGGAACGTCTGTGGGAAAGAGATTTAAAGAGATTGAGTGCCAAATAGGAGGAACAAGGTTAGAACAGGTAGACAGTTTCAACTACCTGTGATGTATTTTCTCAGAGGATGGCAACATAGTGAAAGAACTGGAATCGAGGTGCAGGAAAACTAATACAGTGGGTGCTCAGGTAAGATCTACTCTCTTCTGCAAGAAGGAAGTAAGTACAAAGACTAAGCTGGCAGTGCACCGCTCTATCTTCCGACCAACGTTGTTGTATGGAAGTGAAAATTGGGTGGATTCAGGTTACCTTATTCACAAGGTATAGGTTACAGATATGAAAGTAGCAAGAATGATTGCAGGTACTAATATATGGGAACAATGGTAGGAGGGTGTCCATAATGAGGAAATCAAAGAAAAACTGGGAATGAACACCATAGATGAAGCAGTTAGAGCGAACAGACTGAGATGGTGGAGTCATGTTACACGCATGGGAGAAGCAAGGTTACCTAAGAGACTCATGAGCTCGGCAGTGGAAGGTAAGAAGAGTCGAGTTAGACCAAGAAGAAAGTACTTAGATTCGGTGCAAAATGACATTGAAGTAAAACGCACAACATCTAGACGAGGCATCGATGTTAGCATTGAATAGGGGATCATGGAGGAATTTTATTAGAGGTACTTTGCTCCAGACTGAACGCTGGAAGACATAATCAGTCTCTAATGATGAAATTATGATGATGATGATTATGATGATCGCCATCCTGGGATGTATGAAAGAGCTGCTGGAAACAGCCCTGCAGCACCCCCGGTAACGTTAAGTGAATCTTATGGTGGCTGCCGTTTCTATTTCGTCTGTAGCTCCGCCTCTGCACTGCTTAACAGTTGCAGAGCGGAAGGAGCTGCCGACTCTACCGAGCTGTCAGTACCGAGGCCTAGCCTCCCAGACCGTAAACACCTAGGCGAGTCGGGGTAAGGAGCAGCGGCTTAAGTTGGTTTCTGGTGGCGGCGCCTATCTAGGATAAGGCCGGGTTGTCCGGTCCCCGGGTGGTCGGCCGCAGCGGCAACAACAAACGCGGCGTGATGCGGTTAATCTCGCCCTAATGAGCTCTCTGTCCGTCTTAGCGACTCAATTGCTTGTTAGGCGCGCACAAGCGCAGATTAGCCCCCTGGCGGCCGGCCAGCGGAGTAGACCGGGCGCCTATCTGGGAGACCGTCTGCACCGAGCCTACGCTCTCTTGCCGCAGACGCAGCCAATCTGCCGGGAGATCGCAGACTCGCCGCTGCACAGCTTCCTGTCGGCAGAGTCGGCAGACGCAAGTGTAGGAACGCCAGGCTGTCACTGGGGTAGCCTGAACAATGAAATACACCGGTGGAACGTAAATGGCGGCTGGCGCATCAGTTGGCTGGAGGTTCACTTCTTTGAGAGCCGGATCAAGAATAGTATTGACCCCCCCCCCCCCCCCAGCTCGAAACGTCAATGTTCGCCGCTCCCGTCCTCGTTGTCGGCGTCCAAAGAGACAATTTGGCTTGGCGCCCCTCTGCGAGTGGTCGACCCTTAGGAAAGCGCCGCGATTTGCCCCCCCCCCCTCCCCCCTCCCCCCCTCCCTCCTCCCTCCCCTTTAGATACATTTTCGGTAAAAGATCTGCAGAATTTCTTACCTGTGTTTCTTTGCGCTTGCTTCAACTCGAACTGAGGCGTCGACCTGATTGGTGATGGGTGCTATTGACAAGGGTTCACAAATTTATTCCGTATTTCTTGATTTCCTGAAGGCTTTTGACACCGTACCTCACAAACGGCTTTTAATCAAATTGCGTGGTTATGGTATATCGCCCCAAATTTGCGACTGGAGAGGGGATTTCCTGTCAGAGAGGACACAGTTGGTAGTAATCGATGGTAAGGCATCAACTAAAACAGAGGTGGTATCGGGCAATCCACAGGGTAGTGTTATTGGTCCTCTGCTGTTCCTTATTTGCATAAACGATTTAGGGGAAAATCTAAGTATGTCTCTTAGGTTGTTTGTAGATGACGCCGTCATTTACCGTGTAGTAAAATCATCTGAAGATCAAAACCAGCTGCAGAACGATCTGAATAATATGCCATTATGGTGTAAAAATTTGCAATTGACTCTAAATAATGAGAAGTGTGAAGTCGTCCACATGAGTACGAGAAGAAATCCGTTAAACTTTGTTTACAAGATAAATCAGTCAAAAGTGAAGGCCGTAAAATCCACAAAATACCTAGGAATTACTGTTACTTCAGACTTAAACTGGAAAAAAAAACACGTAGATAATGTCGTGGGAAAGTGCAACCAGAGACTGCGTTTTATTGGCAGAACACTTAAAAGATGCAACAGAACTACAAAAGAAACTGCATACACTACGCTTGCCGGTCCTTTTTTGGGGTATTGCTGCCCAATGTGGAATCCTTATCAGGTGGGTATGACGGAGGACATCGAATGAGTCCAAAGAAGGACAGCTCGTTTCGTATTGTCGCGATACAGGGGAAACAGCGTTACGGAAACGATACAGGCTCTGGGATGGGTATCATTACAACAACGGCGCTTATCGCTGCGGCGTGGGCTACTAACGAAACTACAATGAACAACTTTCTCCTCGGAATGCGAAAATACATTGTTGACTCCCACTTACATAGGTATAAATGATCATCAGAATAAAGTACTGTTAAGAGGGTGTGTTGGTTCTAGTGTCACGTGACCCGAAGGTAGCTTACTTGTCTTTTAATCCTAACAGATTCATTTTCTTACTGTTACTTAACAGTGTAACCAGTTACTTGCTGCATTTTAGTGTTAATGTGCATATTTACATGCTCTTGATGTTAATTATCAAATAAAAATTAACAACGTTCAGTATCGTTTAGATGCAAATTACAGAGCTTTAAACTTGGTAGGTCTACATCTACATCTACATGGGATACTCTGCAAATCACATTTAAGTGCCTGACAGAGGGTTCATCGAACCACCTTTGTACTATTCATCTCCCATTCCATTCTCGATTAGCGCGCGTGAAGAAAGAACACCTGCATCTTTCCGTCCGAGCTCTGATTTCTCGTATTTTATTCTGATGATCATTTATACCTATGTAAGTCGGAGTCAACAATATAGTTTCGCATTCGGAGGAGAATGTTGGAGATTGTAGTTACTTAAGTAGCCCACGCCGCAGCGATAAGCGCCGTTATTGTAATGATTCCCATCCCAGATCCTATATCATTTCAGAAACGCTGTCTCCCCTGTATCGTGACAATACAAAACGAGCTGCCCTTCTCTGGACTTTTTCGATGTCCTCCGTCAAACCCACCTGATAAGGATCCAACACTGGGTAGCAATACTCGAAAAAAGGACGAACAAGCGTAGTGTTGCATCTTTTAAGGGTTCAGTCACTACTTTCGGCATTTCACCCTATCCCGTATGAGTGTGGGTCCATTCCAATTTATAAGGGTCCAACACCGAGCAGCATCTCTCGAAAAGAGATAGGCAAGCATAGTGTAGTCAGTCTCTGTACTAGTTGTTCTATCTTCTGAGAATTCTGCCAATAAAACTCTGTCTTTGCTTCGGCTTCCCCACATCAGTTCCAATGTGTTCTTTCCAATTCGAGACTGTAGTAGTTTCTGCGTATTTTATTGAATTTACGGTCTTGAGATCTGATTGATTCATCTTGTAAACTAACAGATTCCTTCTAGTTCTCACGTGGTCGACTTTCTGCGTCTAAATCGTTCTGCAGCTGGATTTTGATGATGTAATGACTTTACCAGACGATATATAACAGCATGATCTGCAAACAACGTCAAGATGTTTGCTCAGATGTTCTCCCAACAGAGGACCTATAACAATATCCTGTGGAACGCCAGATATCACCTCTGATTTAGTCGATACCTTTCCACTAATTAGTACGAACTGTGTCCTCTGTGACAGGAAATCTCGAACCCAATCACATATCTGACATGATAGCCACTCAGTTTTATTATAAGTCGTTTATCAGTACAGTGTTAAAAGTATTCTGAAAATCTATGAATATGAAAAAAAATGTTAGATCCCTTGTTGATAGCACTCTTCTCTTAATCTGTGTAAGGGACGAGTTGTGAGATACGGCGGCTCATCTACGATAGCTTGCTCTTCAGGAACTTGTGGTTGACTTTCCTTTCAATTTCTTTAGTAAATCAATGGCCATACGACTTCTGTCTTTGGTATATAAATTATTTAGCAGACTAAACACCTTTTTACAATGAGCACTACTTTTAATATTTGACAACGCAAATGATATCATTTTTTCAATATCTCTGCACGTTTTATTCGCATTTTAAAAAATTACGCTCACGATTTGTCATGTAATGAGGGATTGTCTTCTGGGAGATATTTGTTTCGTTCGACAATGAAGCGAATTCCAGTTATGTTCTACAAAAGACGTTTATTACGGGGTGTTTGGTGGGAGATTCTACATTTTGTTTGGAGTATGAATCTTGGATGAAATGTTCAAATGTTTGTTAAGCGTATGGGACTTAACTACGGGGTCATCAGTCCCTAAACTTACAAACTACTTATGAACTACTTACGAACTAGGACGGCACAAATATCCACCCCCGACCGTAGTGGCCGTGCTGACCGTGACTGGAGCGCCTCAGTCACCTCGGCCACTGCGGCCGGCTGGATGAAATGTCTGGTGAATTCAGACGAATGTGAATAATCTGGCAGCGATACTCCACACTTTCTACCGCACTCACAAAGCAGAAAAGGAAGTAGAGTGGCATTTAGGACGCACGAGGAGACTTTTCTTTATTTTCATTTTACTTTATTTATTTATTTGATTTTAATACTAATGGATCAAGCTGCTAATGTCATCGGTCCTTAAACGTACACACAATTTATACTAACTTAGGCTGGGGACAACAAACAAACACACACACACACACACACACAAACGAATAACCAAGGAGGACTCGAACCTCCGGGTGACCGAATGCGCAGTCCGTGGCTTGACGCCTTAGACAGCGCGGCAATCATTTACGACGGCTCCCTCCATCTGGGTACCTACGTATGAACCCACAATGGCTGTCGCACTCGCTCTTTGGTTCAACTTGACAAACCGTTCGTGCATTTCTTACACGTGTTAACGTAACTAGTCTAGTTCATCTATTTATTAGACTCCGTGATAACGTATAATTTTGTGTGATTGTTTGTCGACGTTAACTAGCTATAACACGGATTGTGTATCAGGTATGAATACAATCACAGAAAGAACAAAACAGAAGATTTAGAGCGAATAAAAAATTTTTTCCGCAATTTTCTTGAAATTCAGAACGGAATAATTCGCAGTGGCATGATGTATGGTCCACTCAGATTTCCCTGTACTGTTATGATATTTGCATTTATGTCGGACAAAAAATATAAAAAGTAGAAATACTGAATACATAAAAATTAATAATATAATATTTAATAAAAATAACGAGAAATTGAAAATTATTTTTATATATTTATTACTTTTTGTCCGAAACATTTGCAAAAGAGGGCGGAAGAACAAGCTATTTTATGATTTCATTTATTTTTCGGCCCTGTAATAAGACCTTTTCAAAGAATTTCGGTTATGGCTAAATTCATATATTTGGGGATCGCGTTCTGAAATAACGAAACCATAATTATTAATTGTGATTCGTGATTATATTATCAATTTTTATATCTTTATTAAAAGTTACTTTTTCTCTGATGTATTCATTCCTAGATGAAGTATCAACTATAAACCATTCTTCGAACTTCCATTAAATGACTTATAGCAAAATTTAAAAAAAAATAGAAAAATAAACCACTGTAGAGCTCTACGCAGAATTACATCTTTATATGTGAGTACCAATTTTATTGTCAAAATATCGAATCCATTTTCACGCGAAATGTACTAATGGATTCCAAGGAATAGATTCGTTAAAGCAATTTCCATGCTTTGGAGTAACCTATAGATACTGCTTGTCACAACAGAGGATTCACTACAAATCTCGTGGAACAATTAAAAGATTCTATTGTCTGTTTCGATCTCTGTGACCTGAAAGTAATCTCTGAGTGTTTCCATCTACCCGACGTAAAGTATTCACCATCTGTATGTGATACTGTTGTGTAACTCTGCTTCAGGCTAATACAAAAAAATTTAGTGTCTTTTGCCACAAGCAGATCAAATAGACGATCAATTTGCTTAATTATGCATAATTCAGTTCAGATTTCAAAAGATTTCACTAATTCTTATTGCTACGCTGATGGAAATATCGATGTAATTTTTGTGCTGTCGACTCAACCATCGAGTAGGTAAAGACTATCTACACAGCGCAGATCCTGGATGAACATACAAAGATGAAAGGAATAGAAAACGAGGGAAAAAATATATTTGCATATTCTATCTGAAGCAATCAACCAGACACGCTACTTTCGCTCTGGCATTTCATTACATCGAATGAAAGAGATTCTTTATCAGAGTATCAATAATTAGAGTCTTTTTGAGAGCCTCTTATACATCTCGTTATCTTTTCAGAACGCATTCATTACTCGGCGATTACAGAGGATTCCGGTGAGAGTCGAAATCCCCAAAGCACTCTGACGGCTTACAGACTTTTCATTCGCTTTACCTTTCCCCTTAAAGACCGTCAATTATGCAAAATTTTCACCATTTGTCCGATTTAATGAATCTGTCGTACGAATACAAATTAGAAAATAAGTTGGGGAACTACGAGTGTCGGACTAACAAATTCAATGTAGAACGGCCAAGATGTCAGTGCTACAGAACTGATCAAAGTGAAAGAAGCAAAGAGATATTAAAAACTTTACTTCGGTGCTTCAACGTCAGAGGTGGAGTTAGGAAATGTTTTCACGAATCCTCGTGTACATTATTTAGGATTTGTTCTCGTGGTTTTGTGAGTACCCTTTGAACTGAAGAAATTAATAACAAGTGGCTAAGGACAGAAATATTTGTAACAGCGTAGAAAACATTCTTTTGATAGTTCCTGCAAGCTAATTTATTTTTCGATACTAACAGGATCACCATCAGCAGAGCACAATGAATTCGTCGTTTATTCTCGCTATACCAGTCATGAAAACGAAACGATTCGTAGATCATAGTACGAATAAGAGACATTACAGATTTCGAATTACGAACAGAGGTCGTAATGAGTAACGTAGAAGTAAATATCATCGAAGTAGTGCAGCAACTAAAATCACTTTACAAGAATAAATCTTCTGGTCCAGATTGTATACCCATTAGATTTCTATCTGATTATGCGATAGCCCCTTACTTAACAGCCATATACAACCGCTCTCTCATAGAAGGATCTGTACCAAAAGATTGGAAAGTTGCACAGGTCACACCTATATTCAAGAGAGGCAGTAGGACTAACCCAATAAACTACACGCCTATTTCATTGACGTCAATTTGCAGCAGGGTTTTGGAACATATCCTGTATTCAAATATTATGAATTATCTCTAACAAAATGATCTATTGACCCAAGGTCAACACGGATTTAGAAAATATCCTTCATGCGAAACACAACTAGCTCTTTATTCACACGAAGTGATGGGTGCTATCGACAAAGATTCGCAAATTGATTTCGTATTTCTTGATTTCCGGAAGGCTTTTGACACAGTACATCACAAACGGCTTTTAATCAAATTGCGTGGTTATGGTATATCGCCTCAAATTTCTGATTTTATAGGGGATTTCCTGTCAGAGAAGACACAGTTCGTAGTAATCGGTGGTAAAACATCAAATAAAACAGAGGTGATATCGGGCGTTTCACACGGTAGTGTTATTTGTCCTCTGCTGTTCCTTATTTACATGAATGATTTAGGGGAAAATCTAAGTAGCTCTCTTAGGTTGTTTGCAGATGACGCCGTCATTTACCGTCTAGTAAAATCATCTGAAGATAAAAACCAACTGCAGAACGATCGGAATAAGATGTCATTATGGTGTAAAAATTTGCAATTGTCTCTAAATAATGAGAAATGTGAAGTCGTCCACGTCAGTACGAAAAGAAATCCGTTAAACTTTGTTTACAAGATAAATCAATCAAAAGTGAAGGCCGTAAACTCCACAAAATACCTAGGAATTACTATTAGTTCAGACTTAAATTGGAAAGAACACATAGATGGAAAGGCTAACCAGATGTTCAAATGTTTGTACAGCTTATGGGACTTAACTACGGGGTTATCAGTCCCTAAACATACAAACTACTTATGAACTACCTAACACTAAGGACACAAAGGAACACCAAAAGTCTTTCCGTTTTCCATGTGATTTTTCTTATTTTATTTTGATGATCATGTTCTAACTAAATCTGTTCGCATTCGGAAGAGAAAGTTGGTGAAAGAGATTTCGCAAATAGATCTCGTCGCAACGAATAACGCCTTTGTTTTAATGATTTCCACCCCAACTCGTGCATCATTTCCGTGACACTCTCTCCCCTATGATGACGATAATACATAACGAGCTGCCCATCTCTGTACTTCCTCTAAATCGTCTGCCAGTCCTACTATTTTCTTCTGTATTACCAGTCAAAAGCCGTCGTAAATATAATTTAACATATAAAATATCAGTAATAACTCTTTCTTTTTCTCTACACATCAGGTAACTGAAAATTAAAATCTTAACATGTGCTCTAAAAATTCGATACTTGCCTGGAAATCAGCTGGTTTTCTTTCCATTCTGTTCTGGAACTGTTTATATTGCACGGGTATCACCGTAAGCAATATTTCTTTCTCGTTCATATCTTTTAATATACTTCCGCCTGTGTAATTGAAATTTGTGGTTCCTTTATTACAGGCAGGAAGGATTCCACAAATTTCCATTTGGAGAATGGCCTCAGACGTCCACATATATAACAGAAAGGCATTTATATCGGAAGTCAGAGGAAAAGCGGCCATACCCGCAGGCTAACATAAAATTAATTTGCTTGAATAAATGAAGTTTTATGCTGCAGTGCGAATTATTCTTCGCGTTCCTCTCGTTAATGACTATTTTAATGAGCTATTTGTAACACATTTCGATTACTAGCGAATTGTACTTGTATAAAACAAATTTGTTTAAGTTATGTGGAAACTGCTTTCATAATCTTTACAATAAAAGCAGAAAAGCAGTTGAGGATTACTGAAAAATTTTCATGTAAAGCAATAGAAAACAGAATAGCTCGCACCGAATTACCAATATACCTGCAGTGCTGTGGTGTTCTCTCTTGTTTGTGGCGTGTATGTACGCTTCTTGATGTTACACGCCACACACAAGAGAGAACAACACCACAGCTCAAAAGTATAGCGCTTAATATCCACATAAGACTATATTTCATCATAATATCCAGGCGAGAGTACAATAAATTAATTTATTTTGGAAATAAAATAGTCTTGTTTTTGCAGATGAGAAGCTGCAACACTCGTTATTGCTTAATAAAATCAGTACCGGTACGTAAATCCTGCCAATAACTTTGTGTAGGTATGTAAGTAATTGTAGGCCTTATACGTAGGTTACCTACATCTTTTGTCTAAGCACTGACGCCATTACAGTTTTATTCTTGCTTGTTTACGTTGTGTACTTAGATGCCTCCGATAATCGTGAGACCCGCCGACTGTGAAGTACGTGCAGTTATAAGTTTTCTTAGAGCTAAAGGCTTAAGAGCGATCGATATTCCTCGTGAGATCTGTGCAATTTACGGAGAAGAGATTATGAACGATGGAATGGAAAGAAAGTGAGCGAGAGCATTTAAATGTGCATGATGTGCATGATGAACAACGAAGTGGGCGTCCTTCGCTCGTTAATGAAAGTTTGGTGCAGGAAGTGGACAATAAGGTGAGAGAAAACAGACGCTTTACGATTTCCTCCTTGCCGGATGACTTTCCTAATGTTTCTGGGCGGTCAGCGTCTTTAAGATGATGACAGAGTCAAAACAATTGTGATGCAGTGGTTAACAAGTTCAAATTTTCAAATGTTAGTAGAGCTTATGGGACTTAACTACGGGGTCATCAGTCCCTAAACTTACAAACTACTTATGGACTAGCTACAACTAAAGACGGCACAAATATCCATGCCCGAGGGGGGATTCAAACTCCCGACGATAGTGGCCGTGCAGAACGTGACTGGCGCGCTGCACACCGCTCGGCCACCGTGGGCGGCGTTTATCAAGTCAGAGGGCAGAATTCTATGAGGAGGGTATTCAAGAACTGGTACGTTATGACAAGTGCATCAATATTGACGGAAATTATCTAAAAAAGTAGACTGTCGTACAGGCTTTCATTTAAAAATGAAATTATTGAGATATCTTAGCAAGTCTTTTTTTTTTTTTAATTTCAAACGGTACTTACTTTAAAAAAACACGTCTCGTATATTCAAAGCAATTTTCAAATCAAACAATTTATCAAAATGTCTATACAAACCCAAAAAAATGTAATATGTAATACGATTTTAGAAATTAAATGCAAAAGCACACAGAAGATGGCACAATGAGTTTAGAATGGTCATATGTTTGTAAATTTATGGAACACATAAACTACTTAAACTAACTTATAATAAGGACAAAAAATACACCCATGTCCGAGGGAGGACTCGAAGTTCCGACGGCGAGCAGTGGCGCCTTGGAACGCTCGGCCACTCTACCGATACATGTTTGGGTGGTTAAAATAAATCCAACTTGCATAAGGAGGATATTCTCTCCAGTTCAAACTGTGTTTCTTTCCACCGCTTATAGCACGTGTTCATCGTCTGACTAATACCGTTGCATTCCCAACGGCTATAATTAAATCGTTATTGTGGGTTGCTTCATATTTCAATTTAACTTCTTCAGTTCTTACATCGTCCGTTACTGGTTACTCGTTACTCCGCATTGCAACGGTGCCATTGCATAATAGGAAAAAAATACTGTTTCTGAAAGTTCGCAGTAACACAAACGAAAAGGTAAACTGGTCGTATGCATCATTGGAAAGTACACAGACCAGTTTAAACACACTCTTGCGCGCAGTAAAAATATCCAGGAACGTTCGTTGCACGACGCCCGTTGCAGTGAATCGATGTCGAGAGACGCGGTGCTGTGATAGTTTACACTGTCAGCCCTCCGGATTACAATAATATTGTTCCGACAGAGGCAAGTTTCCCCCTGTTATTGCACCGAGGAGCGAACAGTAGTTGCTACCAGCGCCAGGCACGAACACCACACGGCCAATATCGAACGGAGCAATGACTTGGACAACTCCCGTGTCATCGCATCATGTTCTGGTACTAGTTTAAGTGACTTCTGATGTAATATCCAATCAACTTCTAGAATGACATTGACTTCGTACCCGTAGCTCACTAGCATCCCAACAATAAAATATTATATTAACCGATAATTTAGATTGTCATGTGAGACAAGGCAAGGTTGCTGTCTCTCCCCAGTACTGTTTAACGTATACTTGGAACACATTATGCAGAAATGTATGGAACAAAACAGAGGTGTACGGATCGGTGGTAGGAGAATAGAAGGTATTCGATTCGCCGATGATATGGTATTACTGGCAGAGAACTACGATTGAAATGTTAAATGATTTCAGTAAGACCTGTGAATGAAAATTAATAAGAAAAAGACAAAATGTATGGTTATAATTGCAAGAAAAGTAAGAACAACAATAAGGCTAGGTCAGGAACTAACAGAGCAAGTTAGTGCTTTCAAATAGCTGGGAAGCATAATTACACTTCTGAGATGCCACAAGGAAGTGAAAACCCACATAGCAATTGCCAATGAGGCATTTAATAAGAAGAGGAGGCTTCTACGAGTATGCGGCCGTATGGACAGGAATCTGAGGAAGAGACTGACAAAATCTTTCACATGGACTGTGGCACTATAAAATGTTCAAATGTTTGTAAATCTATCGTACCAAACTGCGTGGTCATCAGTCCGTAGCTTACAAACTACTTAAACAAACTCCAACCTCCGGCGTGAATGGTCACCCAGTCCAAAGCATGACGCCTTCGACCACGCGGTCATTCCATGTGGCTGACTGGAGCAAAACGAAACATGTTGTTCAAATGTTTGTAAACCTATCGGACCAAAATGCGTGGTCATCAGTCCGTAGCTTACAAACTACTGAAACCTAGGTAAACTAACCTAAGGACAACACACACACCCATGCTCCAGGGAGGACTCGAACCTTCACGGCGAGTAACCACGCGCTCCGCAGCGAGACGCTTTAGACCGCTCGGCTACTCCACCGCGGCTGTGGCACTCTACGGTTCTGAGACATGAACGTTGAGAAAAGAGGACGAAAGAAGATTAGAAGCATTCGAGATGTGGACTTGGAGGAGGATGGAAGGGATAAAGTGGGCAGACAAATTTAGGAATGAAAACGTGTTGAGAAGAGTGGGTGAAGAGAGAGAAATTCTAAAGGTAATCAGAAATAGGAAACGGACTTGGCTTGGACATTGGATGAGAAGAGATTGTCTGCTGATGGATGCTATGGAGGGAAAAGTAAATAGAAGAAGAGGTGGCATATAGTAGACAGTATAAAGATAGGAAACAGTTACGCGAAAACAAAGAGGGTGGCAAACGAAAGGACTGCATGGAGAGCTTCACGTGAAGACCTGCTTAGGGCAGAACACTGATGATGATTATATTCTTTCGCTTAAGGTTCATCAGATTGTTGAATAAATTATTTCAAAATTTAGTTCCTCAAGCCACTTCAATAAATGACATACCTTGAGTAATAGCCGCGGTGGAGTAGCCGAGCGGTCTAAAGCGTCTCACTGCGGAGCGCGTGGTTGCTCGCCGTGGAGGTTCGAGTCCTCCCTGGGGCATGGGTGTGTGTGTTTGTCGTTAGGTTAGTTTACCTAGGTTTAAGTAGTTTGTAAGCTACGGACTGATGACCACGCAGTTTGGTCCGATAGATTTACAAACATTTGAACATTTTTCAGTATTATTTCATTACGGTCAATATACAACGTTTAGATTTCAATGTTTTTGTTACACAGCACTTGCACAGTTTAATATACACAGTCCCGACACTCATTGCTGTGAAAGTTGTTACCAACGGACAGTTGCAACGACACTAGCGCACCTAGCGGAGGGCAAAGTGCCGTAACAGAAATGTTTGTTTGTAATTACATTTCCACGTAATTAACCAAATCGTTTCTGTAATCTTTGCATTGCAAAAATTAGTAAAATATCGAGAGACATGAATAATCGTGAAATAAATGTAAAAAACAGCCAAATTTCCCTGATTCATTGATATAAACAACTGCTTATTCATGAGGAAATACTTAGGAATATGTGGACACTTTGTAGCCTACTTCGCTGAAATTGAGAGAATATAAACAAACAAGAAACATCATTTCCTGTTGTGGTCTGTTCCTATAGGTCAGGAACTTTCTTCGACGTGTAAAATTTCTGTATGAAGTCTAATGATTTGAACAGTTTTGCACCTCGCTTCTCTTTGTTATAAACTCATATACTTTTGAGTATAATTAGTTTTGATTATAAAACGAATGTCTTGAATTTTCTTTGCGTTTGTTGCAACAATTGTGGACTTGGTCTCTGCTTTGTTGAGAAACTGTGTTTTTTCTTTCGATTTTAGATATTTTATTGTCACGTTTGTGAGGAGTTCCCTTCAACTACAGCTGTATTGGCTGATCCGGTACCTTTAATGATATAGGTATTGCATCCAATATACGTTCGTTATGTTCAACACTTACTGATTTGACTAGAATTGTAGTGAAGAAATCCTGACGTTTCTGAGTAGAAAACTTACGTCTTTCTTTAGATGTCTGGGTCTACTGTTGTTTACTAGCAATTTTTGCTCTTAATATAAACAGAAATTCTTGAATAAAATGTAGATTTCAAGACAATCTTAAATAAACTGCCCTGCAAAGTACCGTTTCATACCCTCCAATGGTCCTTAGGAAACCTCATAAACACAAATGTGAAGTTATTTTCTGGTTATTACCTATTTTTATGGCACTACATACCTTCCTCGTTGTAAAAAGTATGTTAAAATCAATTTAAACGACACTATTCATACTCGTCCGATATCGTATTCACTGAACCAGTGAAGACATAGGACGGGCCGCAACTGTTTGCAATAAATATCACTTTATATTCGAGATCTGTCCATTTCCTGTAGGTCTATGCGCGTGTGGCGGATATTAAAATAAAACTAAAAGCGTGCGGACCTCATTATACTCCTCAGTTCCGCAGAAGAGCTAATTTCCGCGAATTTTAATACGAACGAGGCAGACGTCCCGAAAGTCGTAAGCAAGTTGGCAGACGACGAGAAAATTTTCCTCTGGCCGTATCAGGTGGCGCGCACACACACACACACACACACACACAGTGGAACGCGCACGTCCCGACGCTGCCCGCCCCGCTCGGCAGGTATTATATTTCCATTGAGGCGGGAAGCCCCTCGCGCTCTCGTAACGGCCAACTCCTGCCGTAATGCGAGTCGGCACAACTCCAGCTCTGCTCGTCCTCGCCAGTTCCACCCCCCACCCCCTACCCCTTGACAGCGGGCAGCTCCCGCCCTAATAATTACCGTATGTCCCGCACCGCCGGTACCGTCCGAGCGTCGACACTTTCGGCCGAACGCGCAGCTGGAGCGCAGAAACTCGCGTCTGCCGGAACACACACACACACACACACACACGCGCGCGCGCGCGCGCGCGCGCGCGCGCGCGCGCGCGCGCGCGCGCGCGCGGACATAACAAAAGTGCAGTCGCCGCTAATGAGTACAGCTGAAGTCTCGGCCAGAATCCCTCGCAAACCCTGGACAGCGCGTCGGCTCAACCGCCTGTCTCGGAGGTTTCCGGTCGCTAATTACTGGCAAATCCCCACGACGCGTCTGGCCGCAACGTTGGCGGGCAGCTCGCCCGATATTCCGTTTCCGGCAACTTCTTTTGTCCGCAGCGCTCCCCGTTGCTATACAAACGAAACGGGATTAATTAGCAAGTGCGACGCTGTAGGAAGGATAACAAGGACCATCCTACAACACTGAAACATTTTCATCTTTCGTTCTGGGGAGTTGTGATGTGTGACCTGTTGGACGTGTTGTCGATAAACATGACAAATTTACAACATCGTTGGCTTATTTTGTATCCCATCCTCGTCGCCACAGTTGTCTCGTTTCCGCCGGTTGTCCTGGGTGTCGGTGGCCGAGTAGAGAGAGACCGACACAGGGAAATAGGATCCACGCGTGTGCGGGTACAGAGTCTGAGGTGACTAGCCAGTTGGACAGCAGAAACTAGAAACACTAAGCTAGATTAGAACAAGATATATATTTAGCAGAAATAATACAATACATAACTTTGTTAACTGAAGACTAGTGGAATGCAGATACATAGTTTAACCAGGTAGAGGCCTGTCTACGGAGGAGAGTCCTAGTGCCTGTCTGAATGCCAAGTGACCGTTGCAGTCAGTGGTGGCCACGAGCGGCGTTGCAGCAGAGGGCGCTCGTGGCCGACGTCGTAAGAACGCCGCGCCGTGCTCGCATGGCGGCGCGCGGCGAAAGTACGTGGCGCGTACTTCAGACTTGGGCGACACCACAGCTTACGTAGAAAACCCAGCGACAACAGAACAACATAGTGAGGCCTTCTACGCTTTGAAGTCATGGCCGCAATGACACTCCAATCAATACCATTTACCATCGTGAACTCAATGGCCCATTGGCTTAGTGCAAGCCTTTCAGTTGGACGCCATTTTGGCGACTTGCGTGTCCCTAGACTACCCCAGTTATCCAACTGGGGAATGGGGACCTACAGCTTAACGTGGAATCCGAACCACGTGTCGCTTCTAGCGATTCCTCAGTTCGCTGAAAGGTGAAGGATGGGTTAAAACGCAGACAGAAAAAAAAAGAGCTCCGACCGGTCTTCGAACCCGTCACCCTTCGGTTTTCAGTCGAGCGCTTTACCCTTCCTTTTTTTTAATACTGAACAAATAAATAAAAATAAATGAAAGGAAACAGGTGTTATTATTATTATTTGTGAGAGGCCAGGGCTAGTGTATTAAGCAGGTTAGACTTTTATTCAGTGTAGACAACTTTTTTTTTTAAATCTTTTCACCGTGCGCGCAACCCATACAGAAACTTAACTGCCTTCTCGAATTTCATAAATAAACATACACGAAGCACGGTGTAGAGTGTTGTTCCAATTCCATCGCCGCTCCAGCGCCCGGGTACGTCTTCTCTTACATTAGGATTAGTTACCGTTTTCAAATCTTTCGTTCATTGTTAGTCGATTTAATATTTTAACTTCTCCTACCCGGGACGTTCCAGCTGTGCGGCGGGTCCTGAAACTCACTCCATAAAAAATTAGAAAAACTCTGTCTATACTTAGGATTATGTACTATCTTTCTATGTCGTTCTTCTAAGTAGATCCAAAAGTCTAATACATTCTTCGGGGTGTCTCTGAATAAATAGAGCACCAGTTGTGGTCGATTCCATGTTACTGCATTCGTTTTAGTTCGTGGATAGTATGTCCTGTCAGGGAAAAACACGGAACGTGGTCATATGTCTTGTGGCCCCCACTAGAAGAAAGCAAGCTATTATCTGTTGTCCCAATCGCCAGACATATGCTGCTGGGCCACATGTTAGCCGGTGTTCGTCATCGTCCAGGACACGGCAATGGGGGATATTGGTGAGTCCATCAGATGTATAGAGTGGAGTCTAGATCTTGTCGCGTGTTTACCATTAACTGTCAGGTACCACATGGCACGTATCGATCGCCACAACACCGGCCAGTCAACATTTGGATACTTCTTCTCAATGACATTGCCAGTTCTTGTGGCCATTAAGATTCCATAGATGTCGCGAGACGTCACAGCTCTGGTTTCCGGCAGTGCCATCTGAACGTAAATCCTAAGACCACCGTACACCGATTGTAGGAGGATTCACATACTACAGTACATTTTTTATTGTTCCCTGAGATATTTTTAATCCCCTTAATAGTTTATTAGGAAAATAACACAGAAAAAGAATAACTATCACCAGTATAAGGGGCTTACCAATAGTTCAAAAACGATGATTTCTACTTTATGATGCAATACAACATTTGTGTTTTTTAAAGAGATATAAACATATAATTGTAATTTGACGATATGCATGTCGTGCAGAATGTGTTTAGTCTCTTTACATAAATTGCACGGTACCAGGAAATGGTCCAAATTCACGTTAAGAGCAGACCGATACCACGTGTGTTTGCTGCTACGGGATAATTTTTTTCTTCTTTTTAGAAGCGCTGTAGTTTTATTTTGAGTAGATGATTAATTATCCGTCTGCATGAGGTCCGACAGGCGCAAAGGTAACACAATTTGAAACTACTAATTGCGTACAACAACAGAAATTAGCCTCGTAATTGGAGCTCGTAATTGCTGAATTATAATCAAAACTCACTCCGCAAATTTTCAGGCATTAAAATCGAATTTTACGGCATATGTTTAGTGAATATTCCAAGCTAATCACAAGTAATAAGCTCGTACCTTGTCCATGTTACTTGCATATAAATCGCATTCTGAACAAGAGACTGGTATATCTTTCGGTCAGAGTATATTTCCCCCTCGCAACTGTCTGTATTCTGAAAGCTGTACATAACCTCTACCCCATATACTTTTATATGCCAAAGTTATTTCCTAAGTTTCGTTTAAGCAGCTGCCAGCGAACTACTCGCAAACATGCGCAGAGCTGAAATTAAGTTCAAGCAGCGCCTTCTATCGTTTCTGGCCACTTGCCTGGTGGCTGTTCGCTGTTTAAGCAGTAACCGCAAGCTACCAGATTCTACTCGAAAAAATATTTCTGGTTCGCTCAAGCTCCAAGATTCGCGCATGCGCAGAACTGTTGGAGTTGTATTGGGATGGTGCTGAAGTCTCCAAGTTTCGTCATATTTTCATTTGTTTGCATTCGTTTACAACTGCCTCGTCATATGAAAACAAAATGGATTTCTTTGACTGGAACTGTTAGGTGAATTCATTCACAAAATCGCGGAAGGCTAATAACATGATAATATTTCAAGTTTACTGATTTTAATTCCACATTATTAGCAGAGATCACGTATTGAGTTGAACATGTAATGCACATCCGACAGGTCATTTTATGTATTTTAGCTGTTAAAAAATTGTGTGGCTGTACATGAGTTCTCTCCACTTTATACTGAGCATGTTCATTCAGTGAACGAAATCGACATGCTATATTTAATAACCACCAAGCGGAAATTTCTATTATTGTTACAATATTGTAGTGATTGGGACATACGACTCATTATCGAGTGCACATACAAGATCAAGAATTATTCTATTTGAAGAGCATTAAAGTTATTATTGTCGGTTTGCTAAAAAAAGGCTTTTATCAACTACAATAAACTGTTCTTTGCCATAGAGGCAGTCAATTTATTTGAAACAATATTCCTAACTGCTGGCCGGCAGCGGTGGCCGAGGGGACAGGCGCTCCAGTCACGGTCTGCACGGCCACTACGGTCGGGGGTTCGAATCCCCCCTCGGGCATGGATATTTGTGCCGTCGTTAGTCTCAGTTAGTTCATAAGTAGTTTTCACGTTTAGGGACTGATAACCCCGTAGTTAAGTCCCATAAGCTATACAAACATTTGAACCAAACAGCTGCCGTTTCAAACAGTTCGCTGTGTCTTAAGAGGTCGCGTTTTATTTTGTAATGCATGAGTGTTAACAGAGTTCATATTCTGCTATAATAAAGAACTAAACGCGAGGGTACATTTTAAGGACAACAACACTGTCCTGTTTCAAACGATCACACAGAGTAGTTATGGGTCTGTTTTCCAAATAATCTATCAGGATTATACCCTGGGATTCCCAAAAGACAGTGGCTATTACCTTTCCAGCTGACAAAAGAGTCTTCGCCTTCTTCGGTGCACTGTCCCCCTCTTAGTCCATTGTTTGGACAGTTGTGTGGTCTCTGAAGTGTAATTGTGCATCCACATTGCATCCATATTGCGCAATAAGTCATTTGCATTGCACCTGAACAGTGTGAGATTCCGAGCAGAAATGTTCCTTCGTTTCTGTTTTTGGTCCAATGTGGGCATGCACGGCACCCCAGAGATCCTTCATGGCCAGTTTATCATAGACGACGTAATGTACTCGTTCAATTGAAATACCAGCAATATTATCTATCTCTCGATCTACCATTACCGTATCATTCACCTTAACTATGGTTTCCTGTGTGGAGACTTCAACGGTCCGACCGGAGTGTGCACCATATTCCTTGTCCGACCGGAGTGTGCACCATATTCCTTGCTTCTCCGACCACGTCGAATCTCGTTGTTGTGGCCCTCAGTCCGCAGACTGGTTTAAAACAGCTCTCCAAGCTACCCTGTTCTGTACAAGTCGATTCATCTGAGAATACTTTCGGCACTCTACATCTTTTTGAATCTGCTTACTGTATTCGTCCCTCGGTCTCCCTCTACGATTTTTACCCCACACATCCTTCTAACGCTAAGTTGACAATTCCTTGATGTCTCAAAATGTGTCCCACCAACCTATCCATTCTCTTAGTCAGGATATGCCAGAGGCTCCTTTTCTCCTAGTTAGTTACGTGATCTACCCATCTAATTTTCATCATTCTTCTGTAGCACCACATTTCGAAAGCTTCTATCATCTTTTTGTGTGAACTCCTTATCGTCCACATTTCACTCCCATACAATGCTACACTCCAGGCAAATGCTTTCAGGAAGGACTTGCTAACATTTAAATTAATATTCGATGTTAACGAGTTTCGCTTCTTTGAATCTCATTGAACCAGCTGTACTAAATTTGTTTTTCTCCATCCCAAGGAACTAACTACGCAATTGCCACATCAACTGGCAGCCAAAAATCAACTAACCATAGGTGCCGTTCGAAACTTGCTGTAATATCAGTAGAAATATGAGGCTTACCAACAACAGTGCAGGTTCCAAAAATTTCCTGTTCTTTCATACAAATTTACCAGACTTATCAAACCACCCTCGTACACTTGCAGCGCCTTCCCCGCCACTAGGAGTGCAGCTGTTAGTCGGTAACAACTTTCACAGCAGTGAGTGTCGCGATTGTGTATGTTAGACAGCTGTTGTACCAACAGAATGGCCTTCTCCACCTTTACGCCCTTTTCTGAACTTCATCTCTCCCAGAAAAATGAACTTTAACCATGTTACACGTGGTATCCAACTGAATCAAATTAATCAAATTGCGTGTTCAAATGTTTGTGAAGCTTATGGGACTTAACTGCGGGGTACCTAAACTTAGAAACTACTTATGAAATAACGTATACAAAAGACAACACAAACATCCATGGCCGAGGGAGGATTCGAACCTCCGACGCGGGAGACCGCGCGAACCGCAACGTGGCGATCCAGACCGCTCGCCTACTCCCGCGCAGCTGTGGTACGTCGCGTCGCCCCAAATTTGTGACTGGATAAGGGATTTTCTGTCAGAGAGGACACAGTTAGTAGTAATCGATGGTAAGGCATCGACTAAAGTAGATGTGATATAGAGCGTTCCACAGGGTAGTGTTATTGGTCTTCTGCTGTTCCTTGTTTAAATAAACGATTTGGGACAATTCTGAGAAGTTCTCTTAGGTTGTTTGCAGATGACGCCGTCATTTACCCTCTAGTAAAATCATCTCAAGATCAAAACTGCAGAACGATCTAAATAAGATATCACTATGGTGTAAGAATTGGCAATTGACTCTAAATAACAAGTGTGAAGTCGTCCACATGAGTACGTAAAGAAATCCGTTAAACTTTGTTTAAAAGATACATCAATCAAAAGTGAAGGCCGTAAACTCTTCAAAATACCTAGCAATTACTATTCCTTCTGACTTAAACTGGAAAGAACACGCAGATAATGTCGTGGGAAAGGCGAATCAGAGACTTTGTTTTACTGGCAGAACCCCTAAGAGATGCAACAGAACTACTACAAAAATTGCATACACTACGCTTGTCCGTCTTTTTTGGAGTATTGCTGCCCAGTGTGGGATCCTTATCAGGTGGGTTTGACGGAGGACATCGAAAGAGTCCAAAGAAGGGCAGCTAGTTTCGTATTGTCACAATACAGGGGAGACAGCGTTACGGAAATGATACAGGATCTGGGATGGGAACCATTACAACAACGGCGCTTATTTACGAAACTACAATCGCCAACATTCTCCTCCGAATGCGAAAATATATTGTTGACTCCCACATACATAGGTAGAAATGATGATCAGAATAAAATACGAGAAATCAGAGCGCGAACGGAGAGACTCAGGTGTTGTTTCTTCCCGCGCGCTATTCGAGAATGGAATGGGAGATGAATAGTATAAAGGTTGTTCGATGAGCCCTCTGCCAGGCACTTAAATGTGATTTGCAGAGTATCCCATGTAGATGTAGAGAAAAAGTGAGTGATTCACAGAAGCTAGTAGCGGTTACTCCTCTAGAGACGAGGCGGTCGTACAGGAGTGGCGGAGTGGGGCGACCGTATCTGGCGGCCGCAGTAGACTCGATTAAGCTGTTGGCATTTAGGGGACAGGGAGCCAGTCGCTGCTGGCGACCCGTCGCCTTTTTACAGCGTCGCCCTGGGCGCCTTATTCAAATGAGCTGCAAGCAGGCCGGCGGTGGGGAGGAGGGATTAGCTCTGCCAGAGAGGGCGGCACATCTGCAGGACATGAAAAAGGAAAGGGGAGCAACCTCGTCACTGTACGTGGACCCGCGTTGCGCCCGTTAAATCTTTTCCATTACCAAGAATGTTGGACAGTTCCTTCCTTTAACCATTTCCTGCCCTACGGGACTTTGATGTATAATGAAATATGTTATGCAGTTTGTACATTGAGCAAGCTATGAAGGAAAGCAAGGAGAAATTTGGAGAAGGAATTAAAAATCACGGTGAAGAATTAAAAACATCGTGTTTTGCCGACGACATAGTAATTCTGTCAGATACAGCAAAGTACCTGGAAGAGCAGTTGAACGGAATGGACAGTGTGCTGAAAAGTGCATATAAGATGAACATTAACGAGAACAAAACTAGGGTAATGGAGTGCAGTCTAAGAAAATCAGGTGATGCTGAAGTAATTAGATGAGGTAACGAAACAATAAAGGAGGTAGATGAGTTTTGTTACTTGGGCAGTAAAATATCAAATGATGGTCGCAGTACAGAGGATATAAAATGCAGAATGGCAATTGGTAGAAAAGCGTTCTCGAAAAAGAGAAATTTGTTAACGTCGAATATTGATTTAAGCCTAAGGAAGTCCTTCCTGAAGGCATTTGTGTGGAATGTTGTCTTGTATGGGAGTGAAACATGGACGATAAATAGTGCGGACACGAAGAGGATAGAGGCTTTTGAAATGTGGTGCAACAGGAGAGTGCTGAAGATTAGGTGGGTGGATCGCGTAACTAATGAGGAGGCACTGAACAGAATTGGGGAGAAAAGAAATTTTTGGAATACCTTGACTAAAGGAAGGGATAGATTGATAGGACGCATTCTTAGACAGCAAACATTTGTGAATTTAGCGTTGGAGGGAAGTGTGTGGGGTAAAAATCGCAGAGGAAGACCAAGGGATGGATACAGTAAGCAGATTCAGACAGATGTAGGTTGCCGTTCTTATGCGGAGTTGAAGCGGCTTGCTCAGGATAGGGTATTGTGGAGAGCTGCATTAAACCAGTCTCCGGACTGAAGACAACAACAACATGAAACACTCCCTGACCAATTATTGTTCCATATCACTCTCACAGAAGGCAGTAAACAACGGACTCTCTTTAGTCTGTGTGCACGGTTTCATCAGGCGAGTTTTGCTGACACAAAAAGACGCTGTTGTGTGTTCTCAAGTTCGTAATTTTGTTTTATGTTGTTGTTACGTATTATTATTCCCGTTACTAACTTCTAGGACTTACAGAGGGTAGTCAGTACATAACATTTTGAATAGGAACCCATGTCCGGAAACATATCGTTTCCGTTCCACGACGGTTTCAATTCAGATGATTGAAGACCTCGGGGAAAAATAATAATGATAACACTCATTTATAAAGTGTTGAAATATGACGACTCGTATGTTTGAAAAATAGTTTCCATTACATGTTTTAATATTTGTTTCAATATTTATATTTGCCATCTCTCTGATGATTCATGTACTACTTGAAGAAAATGAAACAGTATGGCGATGACGAATACATCTTTCAATGTGCCGTCATTGCGATGTCGCTAAACACAGATGCGACCATCATGATCCTGTAAACAGAACCTGGATTCATCCGAAAAAATGACGTTCTGTCATTCGTGCACCCAGGTTCGTCGTTGCGTACACCATCGCAGGCGCTCCTGTCGGTGATGCAGCGTCAAGAGTAACCGCAGCCATGGTCTCCGAGCTGATAGTCCATGCTGCTGGAAACGTCGTCGAACTGTTCGTGCAGATGGTTCTTGTCTTGCAAACGTCCACGTCTGTTGACTCGGGGATCGAGACGTGGCTGCACGATCCGTTACAGCCATGCGGATAAGATGCCGCCGCGGTGGAGTAGCCGAGCGGTCTAAAGCGTCTCGCTGCGAAGCGCGCGGTTGCTCGCCGTGGAGGTTCGAGTCCTCCCTGGGTCATGGGTGTGTGTGTTTGTTCTTAGGTTAGTTTACCTAGCTTTAAGTAGTTTGTAAGCTACAGACTGATGACCACGCAGTTTGCTCCGATAGATTTAGAGACATTATAAAATTTTTTTTATAAGATTTCTGTCATCTCGACTGCTAGTGAAACGAGGCCATTGGGATCCAGCACGGCATTCCGTATTACCCTCTTGAACCCACCGATTCCACGTTCTGCTAACAGTCATTGGATCGCGACCAACGCGAGCAGCAATGTCGCGATACGATAAACTGCAATGGCGATAGGCTAAAATCCGTCTTTATCAGTCGGAAACGTAATGGTACGTATTTCTCCTCCTTACACGAGGCGTTACAACAACGTTTCACCAGACAACAACAAATCGGTTGGAAACTTTCCTCATATCAGCACATTGTAGGTGTCGTCACCAGCGCCAACGTTGTGTGAATGCTCTGAAAAGCTAATCATTTGCATATCACAGCATTTATCCTGTCGATTAAATTTCGCGTCAGCAGCGCGTCATCTTTGTGATGTAGCAATTTTAATAGCCAGGATTGTATAACAGTACACTGAGCATCCTCTGGTAGACACCGTTATGCGGTTTGCGAAGTTTGGCTATGGATATAGAAACGAAGTCGCGACGTGGATTTCGTGCGTCGAGTAGTCCCGAAATGGACTGTTGCCCTCTTCAGCTCCGAAATGGACTGTTGCCCCCTTCAGCGGCAACACACAGAGGCCCGCCTGGCCTTGCTCTCCAGTGCCATGACAATTGAGATGAAAACAAACAGCGGCCCAGATACGCGCAACTTGTGCCCAACTCTGGGGGCTGCGGCCAGACAAGAGGGTGGTGTTTGCAGTGGGGTTAGGGGAGGGGGTAGTTGTCTCCCCCACCCCCTCGCCTGGTGCCCCTCGCTTCCTGCTTCCCGTCCGCCTCCCAGACCACGGCAGCAGCAGCGTCCCCTGTAATTAAAGCCCCCAGCATTCCGCTGTTGCTCTGTGGAGCACTCAGCCCCGATCGACCCCCTTGTAATTGTCGGGACGCGCCATTGTTGATCCGCGATCGCACGAAACAAACGCGTGCCGTTTGTGGAGGGGCGCGCGTTCTGGAAGGAAGTCAGGGGCGGCAGGCGAGGCGGGAACAAGGCGCCTCTGCGGAATACAGATGGTGGCCGTTGCGGGGGCGGAGGGGGCGTGGGCAGGGGCGGGTGTCCTCAATACGGGACGTGCGGCGCCTCGGGAGCGCCACCTGGGCCCGCAATTATCCTGTCTCCGCGCGCAGCCCTGATTAATGGACGACGCTTGTTACTCCACGAGCGCTGCCTCGCCCACCACCTGTCGTGGCGGCCAGGCCGGTCACTGCGTGCACTGTGGGTCATTTCACACCGGCGTAGCGTATCTCGAGCTACATCTTAGGCCGCTATTAGCCGAGAGCAACTAGTGTCGTCACTCGTAACGTCACGAGTGACGACGCTAGTCGCCGCAGGTTTAAGCAACGGTCAACTGGTGGCGCAACTGTTGAAAACCTGCTCCCTTCTCATCGAGATACGGGCAGTTGGCAGAATGGTGTCCTACGAAGAACTTCTCCTCCTTGCACTTCTTTCAAAAAAGAAAAAGCGAAGGGAGGACTCGAACCTCCACGGCGAGCAACCGCGCACTTCGCAGCGAGACGCTTTATACCGCTCGGCTACACCACCGCGGCGGCATCTTATCCGCATGGCTGTAACGGATCGTGCAGCCACGTCTCGATCCCCGAGTCAACAGACGTGGACGTTTGCAAGACAAGAACCATCTGCACGAACAGTTCGACGACGTTTCCAGCAGCATGGACTATCAGCTCGGAGACCATGGCTGCGGTTACTCTTGACGCTGCATCACCGACAGGAGCGCCTGCGATGGTGTACGCAACGACAAACCTGAGTGCACGAATGGCAGAACGTCATTTTTTCGGATGAATCCAGGTTCTGTTTACAGGATCATGATGGTCGCATCCGTGTTTGGCGACATCGAGATGACGGCACATTGGAAGATGTATTCGTCATCGCCATACTGTTTCATTTTCTTCAAATAGTACATGAATCTGTAGAGAGATGGCAAATATAAATATTATAACAATTATATTAATACATGTAATGGAAACTATTTTCTCAACATAAAAGTCATCATATCTCAACACTTTATAAATTAGGGTTATCATTATTTTCCCCCGAGGTCTTGAGTCATCAGAATTGAAACCGTCGTGAAACGGAAACTATACGTTTCCAGACATGGGTTCCTATTCAAAATGTTATGTACTCACTGCACTCTACAAGACCTAGAAGTTTCTAACGGTAATTATAATACGTAAAAATAACATAAAACAAAACACAACACACAACAGCGTCTTTCTGTGACAGAAAAACTCACGTGACGAAATCGTGCATAAAGACATAAAACAGTCCGTTGTTACTGCCTTCTGTGAGAGTGATATGGAACAATGATTGGTCAGGGAGTGTTTCATGTTGTTGTTGTGGTCTTAGGAAAAAGAGAAAACATCCCATGTACGCTTCTCGACTTAGTAGAGGAATGTATTATAAACTGTGGACGACAGTAAATTTTTTTTGTTTTCTTCGAATGTCAAAAGCCGGCCGCGGTGGCCGACGGGACTGAGGCGCTTGAGTCACGGTCTGCAGGGCCACTACGGTCGGGGGTTCGAATCCCCCCTCGGGCATGGATATTTATGCTGTCGTTACTATTAACTAGTTGATAAGTAGTTTGTAAGTTTAGGGACTGATGACCCCTAGTTAAGTCCCATAAGCTTAACAAACATTTGAATTTCAAAAGCAATTTAGCAAATACAGACAGCAAAAAATTTGAACAACTTTATTTACTAATCAACAGTAAAATTTTAATATATAAAACATACAGTACTTTCCGAACTACTATTTCCCATAAACAAATTAATGAAAAAGACTCTTTTTGTAAAACTTCCGTCTCACTGTGTAGATGAATCGCACAATGAATGAAAAATATGCACAAATATTGAATAGTTATGAACAATTTACGAATATTACTAAATCCTGTATTAAAGAAGTGAAAACTCGCCTAGAACATTCTTTTCGCTTCGCTGGTCTTTCCTCCAACTCTGAAATGAACTTCCTTAAAATACTGCACCAAGCACCCAGTTTCTCATTTTTGTCGGAATAGGCTTCGGTCGTGACATCCCAAAGCGCTGGTTTGCTTTCTACCTCAGCAATTAGGTCTTCGGTATTTATTTTACTTTCGAAGAGTTTATTCAGCTCCTTGAACTCTCTATCTCGATCAACCGTATTTACTGTTTCCATATTCATAAAATACGGTAACAAAGAGCAAGTACACCGCACACAGTACTGCAGTTCACAAGCGATTGAATGACAGCCGCCAGAGCGACGCGCTAAAAGTGTCGTCGTCAGTGTCCCACTGATAATAGGCTCTATATGTCGCGATGGCCCGTGATGGCTCTGGGCGACTAAGGCCGCTAGGGCAACTAGCGTGGCCACTAGTGTCTCGGGCGACTGACGGGGCATTGCGCCTTATGGCGCCTATTAGCCATCGGACACCAGTGGCGACATCGAGACACGAGACGGTGTCATACAAGGGCCCGGCGACTGCCCCGGACACTTTTAGGCCGCTATCAGCCGAGAGCAACTTGCGTCACCACTCGTGACGTCACGAGTGGCGACGCTAATCCCCGCAGGTTTAAGCAACGGTCAACTGGTGGTGCAACTATTGAACTCCTGCTCCCTTCTCATCGAGATACGGGGAGATAACAAGTTAGAAATCCCACCACCCCAGGTATCTTTTACAGGAATGACAGAGCCCATGCCATTTGTGTTTGTTGCTGATGAAGGATTTGGACTCTCCACTCACGTACTCAGACCTTACTCAGGAAAATGCCTTAATATTAAAAGACTGAGTATTTAATTACAGGCTTTGTAGAGCACGCCGATATATAGAATGTTCATTTGGAATCCTTGCAAATAAGTGGAGGATTTTCCATCGGCCTCTCTATGTAGACTTGACATTGCGTGAAGATATTGTTAAAGTATGCTGTGTTCTTGACAATTTTGTCCGGGACAGGGATGGGTTTCAAATCGAAGACACTCTGACAGTTGAGGGTTTGTTTGACTTAGACTGTGAAGAAGAAATGCGACCGAAGCAAGCTACTAAACTGAGAGATAAGTTTGCTGATTATTTTGCGAGTGAGCAAATGGCAAATGGCAAATGGACCATATTTGAAAACGATGTCATAGCAAAAACATTGTTTACCTAAAGCCTTTTAGTTAAGTTCAAATGTTCAAATGTTTGTAAATCTATCGGACCAAACTGCGTGGTCATCAGTCCGTAGCTTACAAACTATTTAAACCTACCTAAACTAACCTAAAGACAAACACACACACCCATGCCCCAGGGAGGACTCGAACCTCCACGGGAGCAACCGCGCGCTCCGCAGCGAGACGCTTTAGACCGCTCGGCTACTCCACCGTTGCTTTTAGTTAAGTACGTTAACTTGAGATTTCATTACCATTTTTCACACTAGTAATTTGGAATGCTTCAATCTTTGTAATATGACTCAATGAATGAAAGACGTCTTTTATACTCATAATAGACAACTGTATAAGTAAACTTTAAAGTTTCTTGTTCAATAAAAAAACAGTCCATCAAAAATCTCTTTACTCTTCAAATTACGTAATACACCTGTCAAATAAAAAATCCAGCTTGTATTATCGGAACAACCAACTTTTTCCACTCAGAGCAAATTTCATGTAACAGCACATGTCACTATTCAGCTGGAAGGTGACAAAATATCGCTGGAATCGTTATTTCTTGGGTATCACATTCAGCGAATAGATGGTTATCTCTGAATTTCACTATCTACCTGTTGTTTCGTTAGGTACAGTACGTGCGATTGGAAAAGTTTTTACTGCAGGCTAATTTTTGCACTTACACGTTAATAAAAGTAATGTCCACGATCAGCTGGGATCAGTGGTTCAAACTGAGGGCTAATTATCTCATGATGAGTGAAATGAAATTTTCGGAGGGGCGGAAAGAATTTCAGCACTGGACTCGGTGCAATGAAAATATTATAAAAGAAAGTTCTGACGTGACATGTCAGACTATTTTCTTGTTAGATAAAACTTATTAATAATACTAAGTAATGATAAATATGCACAAATATTGAATAGTTATGAACTATTTACGAATATTACTAAATCCTGTATTGAAGAACTGAAAACTCACCTAGAACATTCTTTTCGCTTGCTGGTCACTCCTCGAACACTGAAATGAAATTCCTCATGGAGCCTATTAGCCTAAGGCTGCTATTAGCCGAGAGCAACTAGCGTCGCCACTCGTGACGTCACGAGTGTAGACGCTAGTCGCCGCAGCTTTAAGCAACGGTCAACTGGTGGCGCAACTGTTGAACACTTGCAGTTGACAGAATGGTGTCCTACGAAGAACTTCTCCTCCTTGCACTTCTTTCAAAAAAGAAAAAGCGAAGGGTTAGGAAAATGAGAAAACATCCTATGTACGCTTCTCGACTTAGTAGAGGAATGTATTATACACTGACGATGTATGTGCGGACGACAGTAAAATTTTTTTGTTTTCTTCGAATGTCAAAAGCATCATTTTACGAGTTTCTTGCGTACATAAAAGAAGATATAACTGGAATCGACACAGAATTAAAGAAGTGTTCCTCAGCAGAAGAAAAACTGGTTCTCACACTGAGGTAAGAGTGTCTTTAATTCATACTTATATAGGAAAAGGAAATAGTTGTAAATAATTTAGCAAATACAGACAGCAAAAGCTTTGAAAAACTTTATTTGCTAATCAACAGTAAACTTATATATATTAAAACGTACAGTACTTTCCAAACTATGTTTTTCCATAAACAAATTAATGAAAAAGACTCGTTTTGTAAAACTCTTCCGTCTTACTAGGTAGGTGTATCGCCGGTATGTGATTCAGCAGACAGTGATGACGATGCTGGTGATGGAGACAGGTCGTTTTGTTGGCGATTAGGGTGATGTGCATGTGGATAAATATTGGAAGACGGGTCTTGCCGTGCTGAGTGTACCTGTAAATGGGGTGCTTGATGGTAATATTAGGAGGATACTGTCCGGGATAGTAAACATGTTCAAATGTTTGTAGAGTCTATGGGACTTACCTACGGGGTCATCAGTCCCTAAACTTACAAACTACTTATGAACTACTTACAACTAAGGACGGCACAAATATCCATTCCCGAGGGGGGATTCGAACCCCCGACCGTAGTCGCCGTGCAGACCGTGACTGGAGCGCCTCAGTCCCCTCGGCCACCGCGGCCGGCGTCCGGGATAATGGAAAGGGTGTGGCGTAGGAGGAACGCCATGAGGTAGCCATTGTTGGTTATCGTGGGCTTGGGCTGCTGCAATGAGTGAAATAATGTCGGATCGTAATTTGTTTCCTTTCAGGAGGAACGTTATGAATATCCGATAGAAGGGAAAGTACAGCGCACACAGTACTGCAGTTCACAAGCTACTGAATGACAGTTGCCAGAGCGACGCGCTAGTATCCCACTGCTAATAGGCTCCATATTTTCCGTATTTTATGAATATGGAAACAGTAAATACGGTTGACCGAGATAGAGAGTTCAAGAAGCCGAATAAGTTCTTCGAAAATAAAATAAATACCGAAGATCTAATTGCTGAGGTAGAAAGCAAACCAGCGCCTTGAGATGTCACGACCGAAGCCTATTCCGACAAAAGTGAGAAACTGGGTGTTTGGTGCAGTATTTTAAGGAAGTTCATTTCAGAGTTCGAGGAGAGACCAGCAGGCGAAAAGAATGTTCTAGGTGAGTTTTCACTTCTTCAATAAAGGTTTTAGTAATATTCGTAAATTGTTCATAACTATTCAATATTTGTGCATATTTATCATTCATTGTGCGGTTCACTTACCCAGTGAGACGGAAGACTTTTACAAAACGAGTCTTTTTCATTAATTTGTTTATGGAAAATAATAGTTTGGAAAGTACTGTATATTTTAATATATAAAAGTTTATTGTGGATTAGTAAATAAAGTTGTTCAAATTTTTTGCTGTCTGTATTTGCTAAATTGCTTTTGACATTCGAAGAAAACAAAAACAAAATGTACTGTCGTCCACAGTGTATAATACATTCCTCTACTAAGTCGAGAATCGTACATGGGATGTTTTCTCATTTTCCTAACCCTTCGCTTTTTCTTTTTTTGAAAGAAGTGCAAGGAGGAGAAATTCTTCGTAGGACATCATTCTGTCAACTGCCCGTATCTCATTCGGAAGGATGGTGGTTCAAATCCACCTCCGGCCATCAAGATTTAGGTTGTCCGTGATTTCCCTAAATCACTCCAGGAAAATGCCGGGATGGTTCCTTTCAAGATCACGGCCGATTTCTTTCCACATCCTTACCCAAAACTCCGAGCATAAGCTCCGTCTCTAAAGATGAATCATCTGCCAGGCACTTAAATGTGATTTGCAGAGTATCCCATGTAGATGTAGGTGTATTGAGGCGTGAAGTTTTTGAGAGCTGATACTCCGGTGACAGGTGTCTAGCCGCTCCGGAGCCTTGGAAGTGGCGGCGCATCTGGGGAGGGCATGGGTGAGGTCCCCCTAGCACAGCCTGGCGGTGATGCGGTTACGGCCCCACTGGCCCTAATTGGGTAAAGCGCCACGCGGCGCTGCCGTCGCGCGAATAACAAGCGCCTGCCGAACGCGACCCACTTCCCCAACGACGCAGACTGTCGCCACTGTAGAATCCCTAGCAGAAAGTGTGACGGTCTAGGCCTGACAAGGGCTAGCTAAGACCTTGTAAAAATAACTTGACTCACTTGTGGCGCTGCTGTCGCGGGATAATTTGAACGGTGGCCGAGGAGACTGAGACGCTCCAGTCACGGTCTGCACGGCCACTTCGGTCGGGGGTTCGAATCCCCCATCGGGCATAGATATTTGTGCCGTCCTAGTTCTAAGTGGTTCGTAAGTAGTTTGTAAGTTTAGGGACTGATGACCACGAAGTTAAGTCCCATAAGCTTTACAAACATTTGAACATTTTGAACCTTCGGCCGGCCGCCATGATAGTGGCAAGCATCAGACAAATACTAGTGTTGTTAGGAGATAAATCGTGTATTATATAGATACTCCGGTGTATATGTACTCAGTTGGTAGCCACGTCTGTATCGACTATTGCACTACACACAAAGCACGATAGTGAAGAGCTGCTCAGCGTTTAACTGCATCAATTGATTTAAGAAAGGAATAGAAAGAACAGATTTTGTATTCCCATTTACATTTCTCAAGAACAGAAGGGGCCGTAGTACTTGTGTTCAGAGATATTTACTCTTGCTTACATCTACATACATACTCCGCAATCCACCGTAAGGTGCGTGGCGGAGGGTACACTGTACCACTACTAGGCACTTACTTTCCTATTCTATTCCCAAATAGAACGAGGAAAAAAAGATTGCCTATATGCCTCTGTACGAGCCCTAATTTCTCTTATCTTGTCATTGTGACCACTACGCGAAATGTATGTAGGTGGCAGCAAGATCGTACTTCACTCAGCTTCAAATTCCGTCCCTCTAAATTTCTTCAACAGAAATTCACGAAAAGAACGTCGCCTTCCCTCCAGCGATCCCCAATTGAGTTGCCGGAGCATTTTTGTGACACTCGCACATTGGTCGAACCTACCAGCAACAAACCTAGCCGCTCGCCTCTGAACTACATCTATGTCGTCCTTTAAACTGATCTGCTGCGGGTCCCAAATACTTGGCCAATACTCAAGACGTGGTCGTACAAGCGTTTTATACGCGGTCTCCTTTACAGATGAAGTACATCTTCCAAAAATTCCCCCAATAAACCGATGTCGGCTGCCCACCTTACAACTATCGTTATATGTTCGTTCCATGTCATATCGCTCTGCAATGTTACGCCTAGATATTTGAACGACGCGACTGCATCAAAAAGCTCACTACTAATGCTGTATTCGAATATTATGGAACTGTTTTCCTACCCATGCGCATCACCTTACATTTTTCTACATTGAGGGCTAGCTGCCATTTTTCACACCAAATAGAAATTTTGTCTAAGTCATCCTGTATGCTATAACAGTCAGTTAAAGACGGCACCCTGCCATACAACACAGCATAATCAACAAACAGCCGCAAATTACAAGTTAGTCTGTCCATCAGATCATTTACATAGATAGAAAATAATAGCAGTCCTATCACACTCCCCTGTGGCACGCCTGACGATACAGTCGTCTTAACAGGCTGTGAGTAAAGAAAATATAGGATTCAATGTAATAAATGAAAGGCTTTTACAATACTGGTAGCTCTTAAAAACGAGCTACTTTAGGCAGTACTGGTGGATAGGAAATTTAAAAAGTTTCATTTTATGATTGTGTAAAATACCTATAGGTGGCACGATATCAATTACCTCATTCCGGTTCGAATTTTTGTTAATGACTTAATATTATTAACTTGTAACAAAAATGTCATCTCCTTTACATATACAGGGTGAAAAGTATTTTAACTGACAAACACTGGGAGTTGTATGGGACACCAAAAGAAATATTTTCCCCTAATGTCATTTTTTCCTATGAGGAGTATTTAAACCGATGGAGGCCATATTAAATGGCAATCACTATTACAGTTTTCTCTCCAGAGCATTGCCAGAATTGCTGGAAGATGTCCCATTCCATACAAGACAACGCATGTGGTTCCAACATGACGGGGCGCCGGCACATTTCATTCGTCGTGTGCGTCGATTCCTGAACCGACGCGACGGTTCCCAGAAACGTGGATTGGCGGAGGTGGTCCCGTACCATGGCCTGCTCGATCCCCAGGTATGTCCCGCCTGGACTTTTTTTTGTGTTGGAACTCCTGTTGCATCAGTAGAGGATCTGGTTGCCAGTATAGTATCAGCAGCAGCAGGAACAATTGAGAATACTCCTGCGGTTTTTGCCCTTGTCAAACTGAACATGATCCGACGGTATAACAGTTGTTTACGTGTCAGTGGAGGCATCTACTGTAATTGAAAATGGGTTGTGTTAATGTATTTTCTCCCAGTAATTTAAAAAACTGGAAAACTGTTTGTTGGTTTAATTAATTTGCCGCCAGAGAAATCTTCCTCTACCGGATGAAATACTCCACATAGGAAAAAATATTTGTTTTGATGTCCCCTACAACTACCCAGAGTTTGTCGGTTTAAATACTTTCCTAATGCTAATATTAGATGCATTTAGTTAAGAAAAAGTTATGGCTTACTTCGTGTTCTTAAATGAATTTGGTAGTGGTTGCTTGTTGTGTTCACTAAGTAAGACGCTATTTTGCAGTTATGTATCTGACGGGATATTTGATTTGCAAAGTCGATTTTTAACATTAGCTTTTTGAGGCAGCCCTCTTTCATTTTTTGATGCTACAGAATATTCAAATATCTGAGAATACGGCAGGCACTCAAGCTAAGACGTAAAGTGTTGTGAAACTCTTCCAAAATTAATGTTTGTACAAAAGTTTGACCGTGGTAGAATATACTGAGAAAGTACCAAAAACTCGTGTCTGACGATAAATTCCGTTGATATGCTGCACTTAGCAAACTAAAAAACTAAATTTTAATACGGTTTAGTTAGGAAGAACAAACGCTGTTGGCCGATTTCTACACGGTATGTGTAATGAATTTACACACAGCCAATAGTTGCTGTATATTCAGAGAGACTGAATCTGTTTTGTAGTTATGAATTTAAATGAGACATAGTTTTCGCGACTTTATTCGAATGATTACACCGTATAATCAAAAGTGTCTTACTTAATGGCCACCAAGGCGCTCTTCAATTTGCCCGCTCTTCACAGTCACTAAAGTGTACGCTCACCCTCAAAGTGACTTCAAATGTAAGCTTATGCTTAACTGCGGGGTCATCAGTCCCTAAACTTATAAACTACCTTACACTAAAGACAACACAAACATCCATGTCCGAGGGAGGATTCGATCTCCCAATGGGAACGGCACCGCGCATCGGAGCATAGCGCCTCAATGCGCTCGGCCACTACGCCGCGGCCCTCTGAAGTCAACATCAATCAACAGACTATTATGTATTCACATTCTGTGACATACACAGACATGTTAGGAACTGAAAATGAACATAGAAACTGCATAAGTAATAATAATTCCATAGCCGGCCGCCGTGCCGAGCGGTCTGCGGCGCGCCAGTCACAGTATGCACGGGGATTCGAATCCCCTCTCGTATGGATTTTTCTGCCTTAGTATAAGGGAGATCGGAAGTAGTTTGTAAGTTTAGGGACTGATGACCCCGTAGTTAAGTCCCTTAAGCTTAACAAACATTTGAACATTTTTAAATAACTCCATATACAGTCAAAGACAATATGGTTAGAGACAAAGCCATGTGAAACGTTCAAATTGCTGACAAGTGAAACAGTATCACTTACATTTACGCTATTCGTTAGTCAGAAACATTTGGCTGTTTATATCCGAATATCTTGCGAATATTTTTTAAATTTTTTGTAAATCTATCGGACCAATCTGCGTGGTAATCAGTCCGTAGCTTACAAACTACTTAAACTAAGGCAAACTAACCTAAGGACCACACACACACACACACACACACACACAATCTCTAGGGAGGACTCAAACCTCCGACGGCGAGCAACCGTGCGCTCCGCAGTGAGGCACCTTAGACCGCTCGGCCACTCCACTGCGGCCTCTCATGATTTCCGAGAGTATGTTTACACCGATGTTTCTTGCTTGTCAACAATATTTTGCTACTTGTTTTAGAGTATGTAACGATTTTCGAGGGTGTGGTTAAACCAATATTCCTTACTTGTCACATTGCTAGTTTATTTCTGAATATGTCAGAATGACATTGTGTGTAAGAATCTAAGAGAATAAATTTAATTTATTTTGCACATGTATACAGCATACTGAAAACATCGTCGTCTGCTGACATCCCTACATCGGTGATGTATGGACGTTTCAGATCTTTGCCAAATGCTAAGAGGTAGTATTTCTTGGAAATATTTTTTTGTTTGGGATATAAGCGCACGTCACTTTTCAACGTAAGGGCGTCTCCCTGTATTTTAACCTCCTTGGTTTTAACCTCGTTGTATAGAACCATTGGTTTCCACTGAGCGCCACAGGGGCATAGTGACACTGCGTGTATGACACTTACCATTGAAACCAACACGTTGTCAGCGGAATCTCCATCTGACTATAACTTCACAGTCGCTCCTTGCCAAGGGGGCCAAAGACAAACATCGCCATCGTTTCTTTCTATAGAACAAAGCTGACTGCCTTCCTTTTCCATTCCGAGCTGAAGCTCCTCCTCTAACTAACTCTTCGTTGACAGAACTCTACACCCTAATTTTCATTCGTCACACTAAAAGGGGATCACTTTCAGAATAACAAAACTCTGCCTCCCTCTAAATTATGTTGTCGACTAAATGATTAACCTGAGTACACCATACCCACCCCAGTTTTAATTGGCACTTCATAATGTATATTTGCACGCTTTTAAATTTGTAATTCGTTACTACCACTGCTAATTAACTCTCTATTGTTAACTGAACTCTGATCCGCAACATTGCACACTCGCTGTGTAGTAATTTTTAATTTTTTTTCTGAATACTGGCGGTCAGATAATAGATTTAGCAACGGACATGGCTCGCTGCCGCTCTGGATTCGCGTTCGATAAATGCTTCTTTCATGTATCAAATTAGCGTGTTGTGTATGATTGCCGTACCGGTGTTCTGATCCGAAAAGTGTGTACTAGAATGAGATTTTGTTTCCGCCGTTCTGTACCCGGTTCGGGATTATTGTTGCAGCGAGTCGATTTGCAAATCACAGAACAGTGATTGATGCAGCATTTATCTAACATTACAAGCTACCTCTGGCAGATATCTGTGGGACGATAACAGCTAAATTTTCGTACAGGCAAATATAGATTCTGTGAACTTTCTCTCAGGTACGTAATTTAAAGCTCAGTTACTGATAGAAGGAAAATGTTTAGTGCACGAAACTTTGAACATGTCTGCGGCATTGAATTCAATGGTTATTTACAAGTGTCTTCTGCCAGACATGATATGGTGGTACGGACACTTTTAAAAAAAGGAAAGAAAAAAAAGAAAGACAAACGACCCTTAAAAAACGTATCGGAAAATTGAATGTGTAGTGGAAATAATGTCTAAACAACAAAAAATTATTAACATTCACAATTCACCAATAGGCACGAGGAAACGAAAGGAAACGCTGATAACAATTGGCAAAACATAACCTATAAACATGAAACTACACGAAATAGTTTTGCACACCAAAAACTCACAAAATTTTACCGATATGCACACGTCATTTTAAAAAGTTTAATTATATAAGTTATAATTTATACAATATGCCGATTTCAACAAATTCCATTACTCTTGCATTCCTTTACAGCTACAACCCTGTCTTGCTCCCTTTCATGCACTTCGCCTCTTTTTAACTACTGTATGTTTCTGTACAAGTTGTATACGGTGTGTCCTATTTATCTTGACCACCCAAAATATCTCCGAAACAACAAAAGCTACTGTAAAACGACTTTTACCGGTATAAATATAAGGCAGGGACTCATGAATGTAAATATTTTGAAACATGACAAAAAAGGCGTTGATCGCATCGCAAAACGCCAATTACATCCCGAGATAATGCGAAGCGAAATTGACGCTTGAAATAAGCGGAATGCGCGGCTAGCGCATGTCCTGAGCAGCATTGGGTTCTCGCTTGAGTCTCAGAACGTGCGCTAGCCGCGCGTTTCGCGTATTTCAAGCGTCAACTTCGCTTCGCAATATCTCGGGATGTAATTGGCTTATTCGAATGCAATCAATGCCATTGTTTATTTGATTTTTCACGCTATAGATTGCTGATGAAACAATATAGGGTGTCCATTTAAAGCCGCGCGGGAGTAGCCGAGTGGTCTGCAGCGCCACGTTGCAGATCGCGAGGCCTCCTGCGTCGAAGGTTCGAATCCTTCTTTAGGCATGGATGTGTATGTTGTCCTTAAGTTAGTTGAACTTAGTTTAAGTAGTTTGTAAGCTAGGGACTAATAACCAAGCACTTAATTCCCATAGAATTACAAACAAACATGCGTTTAACAACACTTAGGTTTGTGTCAAGAAACAGTTATCCTTTCGTTTTAGAATTTTCAAAATATTAACATTCGTGAGCCCCTGGCTTACATTGATACCGGTGAAAATCGTTTTACAATAACTGTTGTTGTTTCATTGATATTTTTGGTGGTCAAGATGAATGGGACAACCTGTGTATCTTTCCGGTCCCCATATTTTACCCCTGCTACTTTCTGTATTTGAAAGAGTGCATTCCAGTTAACATTAGCTTAATCTACCTCCTAAGACAAGCCGTGAGTATTTCCTCGTATGTTCCTACATTTCTCCTAAATCCAAAGTGATATTCCCCAAGGTAAGAGTGTACCGGTCTTTCCATTCCTCTCTAAATAATTCGTGTTAGTATTTTGCGTATGTTCGAATGTTTGTAAATCTAAAGGACTTAACTATGTAGGTCATCAGTATCTAGGCTTACAAACTACTTCCACTATTGTGATTTCTTAATTTCTCCTGGCGAATAACAACTTCGAAAAACGTACGGGTATGCTTCCAGTTACCAAAATCGACGACGGCCGATATTTCCTCCCTGACATTTTCTAGGCGAAATTGCAGTCAGCAAGCAATGTGCAACGATCTTTAAAACCTCGGTTTACAATGAGTAAACAGGAAGGACAACACACACCGAGCAAGCAAGCACACAGCGCCGACATGACCAAAGATGAAACCGGTCAGAATATCGATAATAAACAGTTCTCGACGGACGAGGTCGGATTAATTTTCTCCCTCCTTTCTTTTTTTACGCTGGCCGCGGTGGCCTAGGGGACTGAGGCGCTCCAGTCACGGTCTGCACGGCCACTACGGTCGGGGATTCGAATCCCCACTAGGGCATGGATATTTGTGCCGTCCTTGTTGTAAGCTACATCATAAGTAGTTTGTAAGTTTAGGGACTGATGACCCCGTAGTTAAGTCCTATAAGCTATACAAACATTTGAACATTTTTTTGTTTTGTTTTTTGACAAGTGAGAGAGCACCGAGAGGAGCGTTGTATTGAGCATAAACGTCACACACGTTTACAACAGCCAAACAAATCTGCTGTGGCCGAACACTGTCCTGACACAGGTCACCCTATGGAATACAACAAAACGGAAATTATGGCATGCACTTCAAACTACTGGAAGCGATCAAGGAAGCGATAGAAATAAAACTAGGTGACAACCTTATGAATATAGATGGAGGCTTCTGCTTAAATTCCGCTTGCGGTCCTGCTCTCTCACTTGTCAAAAAACAGAGGGACAAAATTAATCCCACCTCATCCGTCGAGAACTGATGTTTATTGTCGATATCCTGACCGGTTTCATCTTTGGTCGTGTAGGCGCTGTGTGCTTGCTTGCTCGGTGTGTGTTGTCTTTGCTGTTTACTCATTGAAAACCGAGGTTTTAAAGATCGTTGCACATTGCTTCCTCACTGCAGTTCCTCTTTGAAAATGGCAGGGTGGTCTCCTGCCGAAATATCGGCCGTCGTCGATTTTGGTACCTGGCAGCATACCCGTCAGTTTTTCGAAGTACTTCCACTAACTTACGCTAAGGACAAAACAAACATCCATGCCCGAGGGAGGACTCGAACCCCCGATGGCGAACGGCAGTGAGCACCGCAGCAGGGCGCCTTAGTGCCAACGGCTATAGTATTTTGCAAGCATCAATTCGTAACGTGATAGTTTTGAAACTTTCACACTGCATCACTACAGAAATAAGACGCTGAGGGCGCTGCTGTACCCTCAGTAGTCGATGCAGCGGTAAAGTCGTCGTGTCAAAGGGGCTTTTAGTGTTAATTGTGAAGCCGGTCTGGTGGCTTTAAGGGTCCGCGGGCAGCCACGTCGCAGGAAATAACAAGCCCGCGTCGCTGACGCGGCAGAAGCCGGCAGCTGACGCGTGACGCGGGGGAGAGAGTCTGTGCGGACGCGGAAGGAACTGTGCCGCGTTTCGCCGAAACGACAGGCGGTGACGGCCGGGCTGAACCCCAGCCAAGTTGGCCGTCCCCTCTCCCCAGCTACACGCCAACACCGCTCCCTCATTTGCCAGTAACGAGTTCCGCCTACTCCGACAGAAAGACGACGCGCCGGGATCTCTCTGAGCTACTTTGTACCGCGAACCAAGGAACTGTAGAACGCGAAATACTAGTATCGCCGGATTCTTTCCGAGCACAGCTCCACTGGAGCGAGCGTGGTTCTCGTCTCGTTTTCCACGAACTTCTGCCGGGAAATGTGCAACTGTGTGTGCGCTCCAGGAACCTCTGTACTCTCAGCTCACTTTCTCAGGAAGCCTGTGTAATATCTCTGGCTTAAGGCGGTATTACGCGAGGATCCGCAGCGAAAGGTATAGGTCTTGCGCGACAGCCGTCTAGCGGCGAAACCCGTGGAACTACCGCGGAACCATGATTATTAGCAGACACTTTATCCACGCACCGGAATAGAGACCACTTCTAAGGGCCCCACACGCGGGCGACGGATCGCAGCAATCCTTCGCATGGACGACCGATCGCTTCGTAGATCGCACGTGTGTGGACAAATCGCAGCGATCGATCGCTGATCGCATGGAAATCCCAGGCAATCTGGAAGATCGCATGCGATTCGTCAATGCAATATGGCTGCCTGGATGCTTAGCAGCGATCTTTGCCAATATGCCTTGTTTGTGATTAGTTTCGCTTTTCCACGTTCAGTAATAACTTTACGTTACAAAGAATAAATATTTGGGGATCATGAACTACTCTGAGCAATGGAGGCCAGTGTCTTCATTTATACTAAGAAGTAATACAAAGTGCACTCTAGAATTTCTGCAGTGATCAGCGTATTGAAGCTTGTGCTCATAGGACATTCATAGTAATAGCCAAGAAACACTGAGTTCCATCTGATGATTTTGATTGATATATTAAACAATTGCACGTTTTATACGAACTACCTCTCTTTTTACGATTTATCGTCATGGTAGTCAGCAGTTCGGATATTTACAACATCTCTGTCGACGCATCGAGACTGAAAAACGAATTGTGTAGCGTAGTTACTTGAAGTTAAACTATAAGACGAACCAATAAAAAGGAGTTGAGGAATAATAAACGGAAAACGAAACGTATTTTTACACTAGTAAGATGTGTACAACCCACTTGATGGCACTAAAAGTGTAACGTAACCAAAACTTGCTAGGAAAACGGATTCAAAATAGGTTTAATAAATTGCAATTCCCATTTCTAAATTTTTTTATTTTAAAGTATTACTCGTCAGGATGCACAAATGAACTGTGACTGCTGTTAAAATAAAAGAGTTTTTTCCATTCCATCATTTACCTACACTTATGCGTTCGTACTTATCGTAGAAATTATTTGGCAAATCGCTCGTGTGTGGCGAGGTGGAGGCGAGCGACGGATTGCAGCGATATCGCATGCGTCGAATGGCGTGGGGGGGGGGGGGGCGGCTCTAAACTCCCGTGAATCCGCGCATGCGTACTAGGCAGCTCTAACGCGCGCATGCGCAGAAGCGGATATCGCAGGAAGCTCTCTGCTTGTTATTTGTGTAAGACATGCGTAGTTAGGACTGATTTGTGATTTTAGACTTCCGTGTTGCGGTTTTTGCCCGTTTTCTTGAGTTAGTAGATTTTCATAAATGCAGTAATTAAACAAAAATCATGCGTTTTTCAGCAGACCTTTTATAGGAGTTTATGAAAAGGCGTTTTTACATTGGTTGCTTCATACTTTTAGAAATGAAATGGAACAGAGAGCCGTTGAGTCACTATTCAGGCGTACAGGGAGTAAAGTTGTTTGTATGACCCACACGATCCCTTTATCATAAGTTGTGTCAGAAATCGTTTACTCCTCAATGATATGCGTACAACTTTACAAACAGTGGCTCTTCAAAACAGGTCACGTCCTTCTTGACGAAGTTCCAAATTTGTTGCGGATTTCCGGGACTTTCTTCTTTTATTAGGTGTGAGTATTCCTCTGCCTTCCTTCTTTCCGGCCACAGTCTGGTTTTCGTCGTTTTTGTGCCGTAATTTGAATATTTACTGTCACAGCTCCAAATAAATGTGTCATATGTGCGAAATACTGACAGACATATACAGTTGCAACCTAGTGTCGTAATATAAAGCTGTCGCGCGGTCTGAGGCTCCATGTCACGAATTGCGCAGCCCCTCCCGCCGAAGTTAAGAGTCCTCCTTCAGCCATTTGTGTGCATGTTGTAATTAGCATAAGTTAATTTAAGTAGTGTGTAAGTGTAGGGACCGATAACTACACAAACTTTGAACTTCAATATAAAACGAAAGTGTTGAGTCTGTAATTCAAACAATAGTGACTCAATTCTGTGCTAACTACATAAGAGAAAAAGAAACACTTAATGAAAAAATGACAACTTCACATTAAATAGGAACAGCAAGCTCACAGAAATAATTTAAATGAATGACTTTCCAGGAAATCACAGCTTCCCTCGGGTTCTTGTGTGGTATGAATGAACGATTAGATGAGCTCTGTTTTCTTCTAATTTCATGCGCGTTATTGCTGTCTACTGCGCATGCGTGACGTGTATTTCTACACTCAAGTACAAAATTTCATTAAGTGCATGCAAAATTGTGCCTACCTGATCGAACGAGGTACGCTACCATCTGTGCTACCACGACAGATTGATTGAACGAGGAAGTGAATTAGTGATACAGATTTCAACAAGCTCCATTCAATTATTCCTCACCAGTTGTTCTTTCCAATCTTTGGTGACATAATCGTAAATGATGTTGAAATAAAAAATATATATAAATAAAAAATGCGACTGTAAAAATGCAGTATTTGTACGGTGTGCTCGGTGCCGTGAAAATTGTTCACGTTTTTACGATACTTATCGCACTGGCATGTTGTTACCACACCGAAATGAAGGATTTTATTTATTTATATTTTTTGTTAATTTTTCAGTATTGCCACAAATATGGAATTAGCAATGTTTTTGTATTCTTGTTTTTAAATTTAAATCATCATTATGGACAAACTTTTACGAAATATAAACAGAAAATTACGAATAAACAAAAATACGTGCATTGTACATTAAAATTACCATTAGTTGTTAAAATGCTGTAAGTATGCGAAAATAATGTAAAATATATATCTGTCACAGCGGAATTCAAACCACCGACACTCTGTTTGTTACGCCAGAACGCTACCACCTGAACTATACCGACACACTCGGCAATCCTTTCAATTATTGGTTCTTACATGTACTTGAAAAACTTCAAAGTCGATTTTCTCGAAAATATTTGAGAGCTGCGTCGAATGGCTTCGTCTAATTGGTATGTAAGTTCTGAAATTCACGTACCATAAATATAAAAAAAATTTAAAATCCTGTACCCATGTGGCCTCCTTGTTAGATATATAACGAAACAGTTACTACACAAATGAAATGTAATCATACTATTAAGGCAGGTAACAGCAACGTTTCTACGGCCGCAAATGCTTGTATACTTTCCTTAAACGTTACATTTTGTTAATATCTTTGATGCCACTTGCTTCTGGAAAAATCGAATGCTTGCATATGTCACGAATTTGCCGGCCGCGGTGGCCGAGGTGACTGAGGCGCTCCAGTCACGGTCAGCACGGCCACTACGGTCGGGGGTTCGAATCCCCCCTCGGGCATGGATATTTGTGCCGTCCTAGTTCGTAAGTAGTTCATAAGTAGTTTGTAAGTTTAGGGACTGATGACCCCGTAATTAAGTCCCATAAGCTTTACAAACATTTGAACATTTATTTTTTATTTTGTCACGAATTTGCAACTGTGGATTTCAGATTCTTTTAGTAACTGTAAGGTAAGTTTAATTCATCCATTTTTCAAGTGATAAACTAAACAGTAACTTACAACTCAGTGAGATACCTCCAAACACAGCGAAAGAGACACAAACACAGCAAATATAGCTTCGAGTGAGTATATTATATTGCTAACTGTCGGAAACACCCGAATATCGTTGCGAACCAAAAAGTTCAAATTTCATGGAGAGGCTATACGTCCGCCAGCGTCATGTCTGTGACAAACTAACGCCATATTTTTTTAAGTTATTATAGGACATTAAAATATATGATAATGTAGAAAATAACCGTGATGATAAATTACAGTTACATATCGACTATGTGCTACTGATTTCTCATAAGAGTATTATCTTTAAAAAAACGGACGCTTTCATTTTTCGTGAAAGTTGCGAAAACTAGTTGGGATTGTTTTGGACAAAGGACATCCCATTATTTGTGTTGTACATGATTAATTTTTAAAGTGAGTTGAGTGAATGTAGATCGCTATTGGCTTCTTATAATTCAAAGGAAACGTGTAAATATTGTAAAGCTAATTGCTTTATTCCAATTATTTGAAGAGTAATTCAAATTGCAAAAGTCTTCCTCACCTCTGCCTGTTAATAAGTAATATTTAGTGTTTTGTAACTGGATTTTGTCGAATTTAAAGCTGGACACTTTTAGGCATGTTTAACTTAAATTTTGGTGAGAAAACTGCATAAAAAAGTAAAAGTGCTTCAGTAAATAATGCACATGAGTTTCCACACTGAAAGAATATAGGTTGGTTAATCTCAGTGATGTGTCCACTGTTAAAATGGCGCCCAAGTTGACAGTGCTTGCCGATAGGATTGCTGTAACTAGTGTTTTAGCCACTTTCAAATTTAATATCGTTCTTGCGAAGTCAAACACAGTCTTTCGAATTATATGGAAATACCGATTCCCAACATTACCCGTGCTGCAGCTCTTCAGAAAGTGAACAGACGACAGAGTGCATGGCACAGGTATTTCGCATCTTCTTTTCTACTAATTTAATCAAGCCATCGGAGTGACGAATGAGTGATGCTTCAGAATGATGCGATATATGTCTTTAATCCCTATTACAAATTACCGTTGCTGCTATCAAGCACTGAAATCCTTACAAATTTATATTCCGCCGCGAGAAATTACTTTTTTTTTTGTAGTGCAATGAATGTGCTACCTGATACACTACTATGGTAGTAATACCCTGTAAAAATACTCCTTAAAAATAAATATTCAAGAAATATCACCTCTGGAGGACAAAAATCTTATACTGCCTATGTGTTTCCCAGATGCAGTATGCACTGATACTTTTTTTAGTATAATAACCCTTTGTTTTCCGCAACCGACGTTTTCGAATAAAGAAAGACATCATCACGCTGCATTGTGGAGTCTGCTCTTTCTATAGGCAAATTTTATTGCCACCATCTTTTTGCGTTACTAGAAGCCATCGCTTTTATGGCCGTTAGCGGACATCAAACCTGAAATCCGCGGTTATGATCTAAATGAACGAAAGTGCGTGAAAAGGCTCGCGTTAATTAATATTTTATACTCTATATAATAACTTCAATTAAATCTAAAAGCGCACGCGCGAATGGGTGTTTTCAGGAATTGATGTTTCGTTAGCAGCGATATATAACCGTTTGATATTTTAGTGATCACTGCAGTCACAGCAAAGCTGCGATAATTGTGCGAGATTGTAATAAGCCCCTTACCTTCCCTTCATTAATATAATCAGTGTACTTTAAATTACCAAATTACGCGATTGCTTACAAAGCCTCCCCCCCTTTCTCTCTCTCTCTCTCTCTCTCTCTCTCTCTCTCTCTCTCTCTCTCTCTCTCACCTCAGACGTATTTTTTCATTATATTTCGGTCCACTTATTTCATAGTTTGGCTGTATTTGTTTTCATTTTGTAGGCAAATTACTTTCTACCTAATACCTCAGTAATCAGGTGACCTAAGACAGGAGAGTTGTCATATTATATCTTTCTATTTTAATAAATTCAGCAACCAGCCACTTTTTTATGTGTGTTATTTAGCCAAGATGCGATTCGGGCTTTTATCCATCTTCAGTTGGCGTAATTACAGTTATCTTTCAGTATGTAAATGTCAATATCAGTTTCGAAGCTGCAGATGGCCTGTGCAAGATAACGCATTTTTATTCTACTATCTTGAATGTCGCGCGTTTAATTTTACAAAATGATTACTATCTCATCTGCATGTTGGTTCGTAAGTTTCCATTCGATGTTGTAGCACAAACACTTTGTATCTCGTGATTTGCCCTGCACTATCCGCCATGTTTTTGACTGATAGCTCTTTCTTCACCATGAGATCTATGGTCAGAGTTATATTTTAGTAGGGTTTCTCCTGTGGTTTATGAACATTAAAATGTGACGTAAATATAGTAAGTCCAATGTACGACTATTTCTGTGTATTTAAAATTACTTTGAGGTCATAAATTATATAATATTTTTTCTACAAAAAAAGTAATTATTTCAATACTAACGGCATAAAAAATAAGTTTTTCATGTTGCCGGAATGTTACATGCATTGGATGGGCTTATGCCACGTTATGTTTGTCACACTTTACTTAGTCTGTGGTTTTATGAGTAAAAAAAAGGTAAAGCAGTCAATAATCCGAAGATTGGTTTGAACACCACAGTGCTTTACTAGGAATGGTCCTGTTTGGAGGTGGTATACCGTTGGATTCCTCCGACCTTCGAACTGACTTACCCAGCCAGTTATAGGGGGACCTACAGTTTAACGTGGGTTCCGAACCACGGTGCTACTCGGTATTTTTCACATGAGCAATACTGCCAGAGGTGAAAGTAGTGGAAAGTGACAGATAAAAATCCTAGAACCTGGCGGGGAACGAACATGCGACCTTTGGAATACTGCGTTCCAAGCCCGTATTTTTCCTAAGAGAGTTCGAAAAACTATCAAAATGTAGAGTGAGGCTAGTCGGTGGATCAGAACTACGGTCGCTAAACCGCACCCATTGATTTTACCTGGATATGTCTCACCTCCACGCCGTACAAGCTAACGAACTGCGGTTTAACCCGTATGACCAAAGATATTACGTTACTACTCCACTCCGACTGTTGAAGGACGCCTTTAATTGGAGCAGAATAAAACTTGTTTATGGTTGTCTAATAAACACGATGTGCTTTCGCGTTGACGTGAACTAATATCGGGTTATGCTAGGTGATCTGCTTGTTAATAAACGAAAGTGTGTGAACACTGGAACTGGCCCGAATGAACGCAAACACAGAGAACGAGCAGTGAGGGAAAGTGCCGAAATATGGCTCCGGCGTGACGTCAAAAGAGCACTTGCTGGTTTGATGGATGATTTTGATTTGATCTCATCCTCGGAATATGAAGAGCCGTTGAACGAAGTGGTGAAATGGAAGCTAATGCTCGTATTCCTGGTCGAAAATTTGTGAAATCAGCACGAGATTTAATTAGCACAGGTACGTCAATCGGGTTTTCATATCCTGACAGGTTGGCATGTACTGGTCATGCTGCTCGTGTGCAGTTAGTGGAAACGAGTGCTGTACTCGACGCCATAGTGCAGACCTACTTGACGGACGACGTTCGAATTCAATGAGTACACTCTAATCAGAGGTTTGTAAGTGAAATAGTTTGTGAGTAACTTGTACATTCTTAGGATTTTTCTAATCAGTATTACTTTTATGCCATCCCTCCATCTATTTTTATGATATTTGAAGAGTGTAAATACAATCATTAAATGATAAAGTTTACTGGGACAATATTGGCTCTTTCTACCTATTTATTTTTCTACGCTGTATTTCGTTTCGGTGTAGTCTCTTTACTGTCTTACTAGCAAGCCGTGAACGTTCATTCCACCTAAAAAATGATCACACAACTAGTCCTGCCAGCATGCAAACATGCTGTCTACGAAATGTCTCATAGGACTAGCTCCCTTTTGCTCTTCCACCAGTTGTGTGGAGGGGGGAGGGCGGCAAAATGGACAGAAGCTTTGAATCGTTTAATATGGTTTTTATGGAGTTACATGAATGAAATAAACGATGTTCTGTCTTATAACTTTTAAATTGTGCATCAGCTGCGTGCTCATTAATAGGAGACTGGAGCCGCATTGGGGTAGACGGTGATTCAAACCCTCCCACTGCCACCCTGATTGAAGTTTTCCTTTATTTCCCTAAAACACTCTGGCTACATTCCTGGATTGTTCCTTTGAAAGGGCACGGTTGATTTCCTTCCCCATTTCTGACACTATCCGAGGGCGTGTTTGTCCCCAACAACCACAATCCCTATCATCCTTCCTATGTGATCGGATTTTAGAATTTCTTTATATTTACGGTATGTGAAGTTTAGGAAATAATTAACAATCAGCTGAAGCCATTCGACGCAACTCTCTAAAATCCTCTAGAAAATATACGTTGAAGTTTCGCAAATACATGCAAGTTCCAATAATTAAAACACCTGCAGCACTTTAATACGTAATGGTAATTTTATGAACAATACACCTATTTTTTTTATTCGTAATTTTCTATATTTTATAAATGGTTCTCAATACTGATGATTTAAATTTAAAAAATAAAACACACAAACATTACAAATTCCATATTTGTGGCAATACTGAAAAATAGAAATATCCCTCATTTCTGTGTAACATCACGCAATCAAGAGTAAAAAACATTGTAAAACATGGAATATGACAATTTTCACGGCATTGAGCACACTGTGCAAATGCTGCATTTTTACAGTCGCAAATTTTTTAAATTTTTATTTATTTATTTATTTATCTATATATTTATCTAGAAGCGAACCAAACATATCAGATTATTTCACCGAAGATTGGAGGATAGCAGGTGATGAATAACTGAATGAAGTTTGTTGAAATTTCTATCACTACTTTCACGTCCTCGTTCGATCAATCTGTCGGTGTAGCACAGATGGTAGCGTACCTCGTTCGATCAGGTAGGCATAGTTTTGCATGCGCTTAATGAAATTCATTACTTGGTGCAAATACACGTCACAAGGCTGCACCAGTGGGGTGAGTTGGTGATATTACTTTTACGGTGGAGGTAGGCAAATGCCTGTTTGTTCGAAAAACTTCATTGTAGAACATGGGATCGGTTTGTCCACTCCAGGAACCAATCAGTAAAAGAAACGTTTAATTTTTTACGTACGGTTTATTTACTTATTACCGGTCGTTACCAATCGAATGGGACCGGAGACCGCCGGCAGCGGTGGCCGAGGTGACTGAGGCGCTCCAGTCACGGTCAGCAGGGCCACTACGGTCGGGGGTTCGAATCCCCCCTCGGGCATGGATATTTGTGCCGTCCTTGTTCGTAAGTAGTTCATAAGTAGTTTGTAAGTTTAGGGACTGATGACCCCGTAGTTAAGTCCCATAAGCTTAACAAACATTTGAACATTTGGACCGGAGACCGCTGTTATTTGGGTCCCTTAAAACATGCAACCAACCAAGGAGTAACTTCATGGATGATGTAAACAAATTTACACTGTTTCAAATTTCGTTATACGAAACATTTTGGGATCTCTGATTCCACGTGTTGTGTCAGTTTTTGTGTATGTGTATGTAGACGGGCTGAAAACCTCGTCGTCACCTAAAACGATGTTTGAGTTCGTGAGCTTCTTGGTAAGCCATTGGGAGCTATGGAGATGACTTTGTAAAAACAGCGTTGTAGCTCTTCACAAACTGAACAATCAAATTCAACGTCGCCTACTAATAGTGAAGCCAGTACTGTAAAAACGGCGACTAGTTTTATTTTGTGATTGAAATCATCATCATTATAACATATAGATAGTTACGAACAAACAGAAGTGCGTGCATTTTTCGTAAAAATTACCATTAGATATTCAAATTATGTAGATATTCAAATGTAACAAAACAATTATAAAAATAAAATAAAGAAAACTGTCCTTCCAAAACTACGAAGTCGATCTTCTGGAGAGTTTTTTAGTTGCGTCGAATGGATTTGGCTGATTGTTTTTTAATTTTGAATTTCACGTACCATCAATATTAAAAAATTCTCAAATCCGATACCCATGTGGTATTTCTTGTCATCTCCCGACTACTGACTTCTTAATACATTTACACGGCAATAATTCGATAAACACGACTCAGAGGCAGAAACACAAACTGGGAATTTATTTTGCGTATAGCGGTAGTAGCTATTCATGTTATGGTAGTCGATCTTTCAGTAGTTGCTGTTTATTCTTTTATCTAATTATTTGCTCTTCAGCGCGAGTATACTATTTAGCCATTACCAGTTACGTAACATTGGATTTTTATTTAACTAGGACTGGAACAAATTTCTTTACAGAAATAAAATTAAATCATACGTATGGTGCCGTTTCTTTCGGACACGTCTGAAAGAACAGTCACCATTGGTTTACATTAACAGGCGTAAAATTATGAGACAGATATATTTAAACACGTAGACTGTTTTAGGGCATTGAATTACATTCAATGACGTAGTTGAAAACGTGTGCCGGACCGGAACGCGAACTGGTATTTTCCGTTCCCAGCCAGCAGTCGGCTTAACAGATCAGGCCCTCTCAACAAGCCACCCTTCCTTCCCGAATAACTTATCGCACTATTTATGGAAAACACGGAGAACCTCAATTTGGATGGAGGGAAGTTGATTTGAACCACCGTCTTCCCCAATGGGAGCCCGGTATGTTACCACTGCGAGACTGTGTCTTAACAGAAGGTTTTTGAATAGATTTTAAAATTACTCACGAAAAGAAACCTTGACATATAAATACTCAACAAATTACATTTAAAGTGCCTGGCAAAGTATTCATCAAACTGCTTTCATAATATGTCCTTACTTTTCCATTCTCTAACAGGACTATGGAAAAAGGGACATCTAATCTTTCCTGTAATTTCTCTTATTTCATTATTATGAATGTGTTTCCCTATGTAGGAGGGAGCTAACAAAATATGTTCGCAATCGGAGGAGAATGTTGGTAAGACAAATTTCGCAAATGATCTCGCTGCGTCTAGTAACGCCTTTCTTTTAAAGATTTAAACTTCAAATTGTTCGTTACTTCTGTGCCAAAAGATAAATGTAACACCCTGAATATTTAAGTACTGAATCAATAGTATAAATATTAAAACTGGAGTCGACACAAAATTTGCGTTTTCAGCAAATACATTAGAAAAAGAGTTTAAATCTAAAATATTGGAAAGTCCAGGTTGAAATTAATAATATAGTAATAAGGACAGTTTACAACTCACCGCAAAGACGTGACGGCGAGCTGTGAAGGCACGTACAAAAGACACAGAGATGAAACACTTTCAGCTATCGGCCATGGTATTCTTCATAAAATAGAACACTCACGCAATCACACAGGCCTGTGATTGCGTGAGTGTTCTATTTTCTGAAGAACGCTATGGCCGATAGCTGAAAGTGTTGCATCTGTGTGTCTTTTGTATGTGTCCGACATAGCTCGTCGCCACGTCTTTGCGGTGAGTTGTAAACTGTCCTTATCACTATATTAGAAAAAGAGTTGAGATACAAATCGTTGGCGTCTCATACCGTGAACATCTGTTTTGCAGATATAAACATCAGCTCAGTAATCTGTACATAATGAAACTTCAAACATTTCCAGTTGCAGTGCATGATAACTAACAGTGGACTAAAACAATATTAAAATGACCTGACAGAAATAAGCCCATGTAGCGATCGCAAACTTTCGCAAATTGCTAAATTTTCCAACTTCTGTTGCCCTTCTAGAGATGGACAGTCGATCTGTAACGGATGAAAATTTGTGCCGGATCGGGAATCGAACCCGGTTCATTTCCGTTGTTGAGTTTCTTTCATTTTATAAAATCCTGAAGTTTACGATGAAAAATCATGTTATAAGATGACGTAATATATTATATATATATATTGAAATTATTAAAAATGACAAACCACCTTTCGAATTATGTACGTTTCTTTGGCCTTCTTTTACGATTAATATTAAAAATCTGTATCCTCAGTTTCGTGTTAACGTACACAGGGTGAATTACCTAACACTTGCAATGCAAATATTGCGGAAACAGAAAGTGCGATTGATGTGCGGTTTTCACAGAATGGACAGGGGCTCGTATTTTTAGGAAACATACGGATTTTAATGTTACTTTGAAAGTGTATTTTTTATGCAAACATACAGTTTTTTAAATGGAACAATGGTTGTTTCTATCATGCACTGGAATTTTTGACACCAGCTGTGTACAAAGTATTTTGAATGACATTTTTATCACGTTTAGTTTGGTACCTACAACCGTTCAAAGTTTCGGGGGCGGAGGCTGCGATAGCGTATCTGACTGGCCGAGTGGCTAGCCCCTGGGGCACGGCCCACTGTCTCATGACCACCAGCCAGTGAGCTACGCTGTCGTAACATCCGCCCACAAAACGTTGAATGGTTGTAGCTGCCAGACTAAACGTGATAAAAATGTCATTCAAAATTATTTGTACACAGCTGGTGTCACAAATTCCACTGCATGATAGAAACAACCATTGTTACATTCGAAAAATTGTATGTTTGCCTAAAAAATACACTTTCTAGGTATTGTTAAAATCTGTTTTTTGGCTGACAATACGAATCCTTGACTACAAATCCATTATGTGAATACCACACTTTAATCGCACTTACCGTTTCCAGAATATTTGCGGTGCAAGTGTTAGGTGATTCACCCTGTATACTGTATATGTAATGATTGCCTGGCAATAATGAAGTCAAAATTACTAAAAATTATAACGTGGTCTTATGGATTTATTATGGAAATCCAACGTTTCGTCGCCGACTGCGGAGGACATTTTCAAGGGGAATCGTGGCACTTTTGAATGTCCGACGCACACCCTGGCTCGCTACTGACTAAAGCCAAACTCCGTTTACGAGGGCTCGCGCGCAGTGGTGTGACGTAAGATTTACTGATATACGCGCGCAATTCGTCGTTGCCGATTGCCGCCGTCCGTTAAAGACTGTAACATTTCTTCTTCAAAACCGGAATCAATACTTCATTTATTTTCACGCCCTCCTCCATCCTATTGAAATTATTGTGGCTGTTTGACAGTTTCTATAGCGTCTCTGTACAGTCTTCCGTGGTATCCATTTGTGGCTGCTAAAACCTGAGTCTTCTCAAACTAAATAAGGCGGTCCCCTGGTTCAAAAACATGTTCAGCAACAGCTGATCTGTCAATCTCTTCCCCTTCTACAGTTCGCCTTTTGCTCATCTAGTCGTTTTTTGACTGTTCTTTTTCTTCCACCATGGGGCGATATTAACGGACGGCGGCAATAGGCAACGACGAATTGTGCGCGCATATCAAAAGTACCTGATGTCACACCTCTGTGCGCGAGCCCTCGTCAACGGAGTTTGCCTTCAGTCAGTAGCGAGTAGTCTTCAGTAGTTCGCGAACGAACTAGTTCGGAAGAGCGCTCCTACATGCGAACTACGTGAAATAGTTCGCAGATCTCTCGCCTCTTAGTTCGTCCTCTCCTTTTCCGAAGACTGACGGGGAACAGCGAGAGAACGCGAGAGCGCGCAGAATCGCGTGATTCCCTTCTGCCAGTTAACTTCATTTCGAGCTGAGATGCAGCTCAGCTGTAGTTTCATAGTTCACTGCCACAAGAAATCTATTTTAAAAATTAAGTACTACGAGGACTCTGTATGCAAAGTAGTTGAATACAATTGTATCACCCATTCGTGTAAATAACTGGTTTATTTGCCTAAGTATTTGATGTCAAATTGCCCAATAATACGGGTAATAGCACACGCTTTGGCAACACTGATTCATTATATAAAAAAGCTGTCATAAAAAAGAGCTCTTTTAGTAGCGGTAGCAAAAGCCAAAAAGAGCGGACAACCTAGAAGGAGCGGTCGAACTAGGAGCAGCGGACGATTATGCCAAACGTATCTCGCTTCATAGTTCGTTGGATTCTTTTCCGAAGACCGACGGGCAATAGCGAGAGGGCGCGTAGCAGAATTAAAAATCACGTGTTTGCCTTCTGCTGATGAGTCATTTCGAGGTGAGAGTTTGCCTGCTCGATTACATAGTTTAGGGCTACAAAATTTCTGTTTCGATGTGTTCTGCACTCTGCAATATCTGACTAATAAATTCCATAATGCCAAGATATAGAAATAACTCTAAACTTAAACGCGAGAAATTATCCACAAACTGTTTCTTTTGGTTTTCGTGATATCATTAGAGGCTCAAGCAGCAAGCGCATGAAGCAGCTAGGTGGGAGAACTTCCCCCTCCACCTGCACGCGCAGACCACGCCGCTCAGCCGTCACTGGGAGCGGACGAACTAAAAGAGCGAACTAGTTCGCGGTAGAGCCGCGAACTAAAGTGAGCACTCTCGATGGCGAACTATTATGCGCAAGTCTAGTAGCGAATCAGGGTGTGCATCGGACATTCAAAAGAGCCACGATCCCCCTTGAAAATGTCGTCCGCAGTCGGGTTCGAAACGTTGGGTTTCAATAATAAATCCGCGAACTAGTTCGTTCATTTAGTTCGTCCGCTCCCAGTGACAGCTGAGCGGCGTGGTCTGCGCATGCAGGTGGAGGGGGAAGTTCCCCCACCTAGCTGCTTATGCGCTTGCTGCTTGAGGCGGTAACGATATCACGCAGACCCAAAGAAACAGTTTGTGGATAATTTCTCACGTTTAAGTGTAGAGTTATATCTGTATCTTGGCATTATGGAATTTATTAGTTAGATATTCAGAGTGCAGAATATGCCGAGTGCAGAATACTCCAAAGCAGAAATTTTCTGGCACTGAACTATGTAATCTACCAGGCAGACGCTAACCTCGAAATGGCTCTCATCAGCAGAAGGCAAACACGTGATTTTTAATTCTGTTTGTGACCCATCGCGCATATTTTAGTTCGCGACCTATCGCGCATATTTCACTTCGCGACCGGTACCTCTCCTTTTAGTTCGCAGCTCGGCCACGAAGTAGGTCCCTCTTTTTAGTTCGTCCGCTCGTTTTGGCTTTTGCTACCGCTACTAAAACTACAGCTGAGCCGCATCTCAGCTCGAAATGACGGCAACTGGCAGAAGGGAATCAAGCGATTCTTCGCGCTCTCGCGTCCTCTCGCTGTTACGCGTCAGTATTCGGAAAAGGAGCGGACGAACTAAGAGGCGAGGGATCTGCGAACTAGTCCGCGTAGTTCGCCTTTGGGAGCGCTCTACCGAAATAGTTCGTTCGCGAACTACACAAGACTAGCGCGTATGAACGCAGCTTGACGTGCAGGGGGAGACGGGATCGTGCAGTAGTAGGGAGTCCGGCACGTGCTGGTCACAGCGGCGGCGGCGGCAGCAGCAGCAGCAGGTCATCGCAGCCGCCGCCGGCGCTGCGAGGCGCTGCGGCCGTCTGCGCATGCCCGGGCCGCCGGGTGGCGCGCGCGCCCTGGCGGCCAGACGGCGTCGCGGCGCGGCGCCGAGCGGGACGGGTCGCTCTACCTGCCGACGCCAGCTGCGGCCGAGGCGAGGGAGCTGGCGAGCGCCGCTACCGGCTCCCGCTGAGAACCCGCCAGCTCCCGCCGAGAGCCAGCCAGCTCTCACTGCTCGCCGGGTAGCAGCCTGTTGCCCCTGCGCTCCGCTACACCACGCACCCGCGGTACAACTGGAACGCTCGCTCGCGCGCGCGCGATAGAACGCAGGGAATGAACGAGAGAACGCGAGATCCATCTCTGATCTGCTGAAGCTTGAAGCTGCTCGAAATTTAGTCACATTCACATTGCGGAACTTACGGTTGCCGAAGTGCTAAGCATTCTATCGTTGTTGCTCCGTGACAGCCCTCACTTAGTAACGCAGAAGAAACAAATATAAAAATACATCGTGCAAAATGATGACCTCAAGTACTAATTGAGCAGCACATCTTGTTTTTTATTACATGCAGTAAAGTGGAAATTAAACCGTACATAATTTCAATTCATAATCTTGATTTAAATTGTTAACCGACTCATCTCTTTTTATGCCTCAATTTACATACCTAAAGGAGCTGATTACATGCATTTATTGTTTCCTAAAACAGTCTAGACCACTAATTCGGCACAAACCCCCATGGAATATTAATGTCGCCACGGTACCAGCAACTCTATTGATATTTCTGCCCCGAACCGTCGAAATAACGTCGACATAAGATTATGGAATGCTCCACCTGTGAGAACTTTGACGACTTGTTTGATTGAGTGGCGATTTCTGGGAGAGTCGACGATGGTGTTCGACACGGTTGCAACCGTGTCTCGTCGACTTAGCAAGACCTGTCTACAAGAGAAGCATGTTGTTCGTTTTAGAATTCCTACGCTTTACCGTGGAGACATCAGGCAAAGCGTTTGAATTCTGAAACGAAAGGCATGCACAGCAGCTTCGTCGCCTTCAACGCCAGCGGCTGTTTCCTGAAGAAACTCCACGACGATGGTACAAATTATTAGAATACTAACAACTGTCGTTTCACATTCTAAGTGAACATCACGATAATGAAGCCATTAAAAAGTTAAAGCCAAAGATATTACCATGAAGCATTCCAATCACGTTACCACATACTAAACGGAAGTAATCTATGCTATTTAAGATATAGTCATTCTGATTGAAGCAAAAACTTCATTAGGTTCATGAAGGGTTTAAATGTTGTTGCAGAAATGTTGTAATTTCCCTATTTTTACATTTGTACTTACTTTTATGGAAGACAATAAAATCTTTTTTTACCTTATGTGCATTATTATTTTTACGTTTCACCTCTCCAATTTCTTCGCAGATCGCTCGTACAGCGGTGAAACCTAAGTAATATAAAATCTATTACTGTGTTCGACGTGTTTGTGCATATATATATATATATATATATATATATATATATATATATATATATATATATATATATATATAAAGTCAGTTGGTCTCACCGTTCTTGCCGGCTGATTTCCTTCTCTCTCTCTCTCTCTCTCTCTCTCTCTTAAACGAATTAATTATATTCATCCACAAATTTGTTACCAAACATTAGAAATCGCTCAAATCTTTCTTAATTTACACCCAAAAGCCATTTCCTTCTCCACACATTTATTATCCTAATATCCTTGCTGTAAATATTTTAATCAGATCAGGTACACAGTTCTCCTTGGCTTAAGGACACTCAACGCATCAAGCTCCTTCATTTCCGCTATTAAACTCGAGTTTTGGTTTTTACCAATACTTTCTCGTCTGTTACGACCAAAGTCCACAGTTCGTTTAGGTGTACGAACACTCAGAGGATCACGCTCTTCCATTTCAGCTTTTTAACGATTAAATTAATTTATTGCACATTAAAATTGAATTTCGTTTCTTCAACAATTTTCTACACTGAGACGCTGTAATCAGGCTGTCAGCTTTAGCCAATGCAGACCAACACATGAAGCAAGTAATTACAATCATTAGTCATTTAACAGCGGCGTTGTGTCCATCTTGGTCACCTACTGACTTTTTACGACAACATTTTAGAATTACGAATTACAGCAGGTACATGTGTTAGACAACGGGTCCTGTCTCCTCGCATGGATCTCTCGTAATTTAAATCGTTCGTGTGTTGATTTACAAATTCAAACTAGAGCTCTAGGTACAGGAAATATTGTTTTGGAAAGGAAGTACACTGAAAAGTAACAACACTATCATATTCGTATTATCAACATCTAATGTGTAATACTGCGGAGCAGCCGGGGTGAACTATAGATTTTAAATTTTTTTATGAAATCAGTTTTAAATAATATACAAGCATATAATATTTTATATTTTGTTAATACCTATAATAAAATATTTTGAATTAATATATATTTGCATACATTACTCACCGCAAAGGTAAATTTGAATAAATTCACTTAATAATTACTTTAAAATTTTCTGCTGTAAAACTACTGAATTGCAAACCCAAGTCTTAGTAGGTGCATTTCATAACACTCTTTTGCCCTATTTACATCTGCGCTCCACAAGTAATTATCATTCAGGCCCATTCAATTCATTATCTTTGAGAACAACATTATTTAGTTTTTTAATTTTTTTTTTTTTTTTTCGACGATGATCATGTAAGTCGAAAGCCGGTAACAATACAAATAATTTATATCTAATATATTTACTCAAGAAGAAGAAATTTTCTTCCAAGGAGCGATGTTGAAAAAGGGGTATTTCGCAAGTAACAACTAAAGATCAGTTCCTCCAAGAACTGGTACATCAAATTCTTGTCGTAACAAATTTTACGGGGAGTAATCAACGAAAATACTTTACCATAACGCCCGAATGGTAATCGGATTTACGTAACTAACTCTAATTCATAAATACATAAAGTGCCTATGATTTATGAGAAGAAATGTTTTTGGCTGCATATAGAGTTATTATAATAGCGATATTTGAGTCGTGATGAGTAGTGCTAGGAACTAAAAAGCTATCAAGGTCCTAATAATAGTGAATATATTGCAAGGATGACCAGAAAGAGAAAACTTGTAACCACGAACGCTTACTTCGACACCCTAAACTGCATATTGTTCAAAATAAGGGTAGCCTAGTGTTATATTCTTTAATCAATTCGCACAGGTCATCTACTTTATTATTACCTTTCTACCAATCACACATTGCAAGCTACGTGTTATAGCATTGAGAAAACATACAGATATATATATATATATATATATATATATATATATATATATATATATATATATATATATATATCCTTAAATTTGAATCTGTAAAAATACGTACGCTACCCCCCCCCTCCCCCAAATGTAAGTGAACGACAATTTTTTGCGGCTAAGACATGTTTAAGACTTCAAGATACGAGTTTTCTTAATTATCTTTAGTTACTGATTCGTAAATATTGTTTCCAAGTTGTTTGTCTCCTCACACTCAGTTCATGTTTACTCTTGTATCAGTCTCGCGTCATCGTTTGTCAAAGCCTCGACGCTGCAGAAGTGAGCATCAGAAACGTTTTCGAAATGGCTGTGGTAAATTGTGTTGGTATTTCACGTGTCTATAAGAACATTTACGTCTGCCTCTTCCTTCTTTTTCTATAATAATTTTAATACGATTTGATGATGTTCTAAAATATTCTATCGGTTACGAATAAGATTTCAACCAGTGGCCCTTTACACTCAAGCTGAATCTTTATTGGTGCAGTAGTGATTTCTTACGACTCACACTAAACGGTTTATGTACTCCATTATATAAATGCTTCTAATGTCACCACTACCCCAATTAATTTCATGTAACTCCCTTTACCCGGCGATGTATGTGGAGTAGGGCAATTAAGAAATTTGTATTTAATAAGAAACTTTTCTCACATGTTTGTTAAGTTTAAGGGACTTAACTGCGGGCTCATCAGTCCCTAAAGTTACAAACTACTTATGAACTACCTTATACTAAAGACAGTACAAACATCCATGCCCGAGCGGGGATTCGAACCCCCGACGGGGAACAGCCTCTCGCATCGTAGTGTAGCGCCTCAATGCGCTCGGCCGCTCCGAAGCATCCGACGCAGTCGACTCAAATATCGCTCTTATAATAATTCTGTTTGCATCCAAAAACATTTCTTCTTATCAATCAAAGGAACTTTATGTAATTATAGACTGGATTTAATTGCGTAAATTCGATGACCATATTGTAAATTATTTTCGTTGATTACTCCGCGTAAAATTTCTTAGGACAAGAAATTGATGTACCAATTCTAGAGAAAACTGTTCTTTAGTTATTACTTGCGAAATACCTAACTTCTTCAACATCGATGTTTGGAAGAATACCTTTGTATTCGTGAGTGAAAACATGAATTAAACATATGTATTATTTGTATTGTTACCGGCTTTTGACTTACAGGATCATCTTTGAACACATACATAAGCTAGATAATATTGTTCTAAAATATATTGAGCTGAATGGGTCAGTATGTTAACTGCTTGTGGAGCATAGATGTAGATAGAGAGTGTTGTGAAATACCCTTACTAAGACTTTGATATGCTATTCAGTAGTTTTGCAGCAGAAATTTTTTATAAAAAGTATTAAGTGAATTTAACCAAATTTACGTTTGTCTAACGAAGCGTAAAAACTGACATTTGAATGGTCTGTATATCACCAAACCTGTGACCCGAACACTCATTTCATACTTACTGTTATCACTATTTTTGTATAATTTCCTAGTTAAAATCAATTTTCTCCATTTTTCATATAAACATGTCGTCTGCCATTAGGTGCAGTTATCGATATTTTCACCGCCTTCTGTTCCTCATCCACCACTTCCCATTATTCCTACTCCTCACAATCCCCCTCCCCTCTCCCCTCCATCCACCCATTCATCTCCATGTCTTGTCACTACCACCCCGCTATCCGCCAATTTCCTCTTGAATCCTTTGTCTAGACATCTGCTCCCTCGCAAGTGTATGAAAAATTTTATAAATATTTGTCGAATTTGATAGTGATCCGTTTAATGCTGTATAATATTGTTGTAAGGTACCCTCCGTCATGCACCTTAAGAAATTTTATGTAAACAGTGATGTTTCCCTTGTTCTGAAGATCAAGTGTGTAACATGATTCTGCAGTCGGATGAACGGTATATACAGGGTGATATACGAAGATAAGCAAATATTTTGATATGTTATTCTACAAGTAAAAGTGAAAAGAAGTTAATGTAAAAATAGGCCCGTAAATATTTTGTTATGGAGATATGGCTAATGAAATGTTTTGCCTGAAATTTAGCAACCTCTCTAACATAAAGCCGTCGCAAAACTGTACGAGGTTCAAGCAAAGCACGATTTCCATTTATTTTGTTAATATTGGTGTAGTGAATCTATTGAAACATGTCCCACACATGTATGTGCAGTAGTTATTCATGAATTCAAGAGATTATACACTTAAATTACAGAGATTATACAAGTAAATTTGTTTACTCTCCATTAAGAATGTTAGCAACCGTACAACTTTCTAAACACTGAGCTTTTTTCGGTTTAACATGAATTTACGTGTGCTATAGTATTAATGAAAGCACATTATCTGACCCATTATTACAATTTTAGTTAACCTTATTACCATAATTTTCCATAATTAAATTCTGTATAACTTCTGTTGAAAACTTTGTGCAGTTGTCTGGAATTAAAAAGAATTGGACCAAGTAGTTAATAAAATACAAATTTGCCTGGATTTTATGGTAAACTACTGCAGGTACACGTCTGGGACACATTTTATTAGATTCACCAGAACAATAACAACAAAATAAATTGAAATCTGCTTTAACCGCGTACAGTTTTGCGATGGCTTCGTATTAGCTAGGTTGATAATTTGAGCCGGCCGCGGTGGCCGAGGCGACTAAGGCGCTCCAGTCACGGTCGGCACGGCCACTACGGTCGGCGGTTCCAATCCCCCCTCGGGCATGGATATTTGTGCCGCCCTAGTTCGTAAGTAGTTTGTAAGTTTAGGGACTGATGACTCCGTAGTTAAGTCCCATAGACTATACAAACATTTGATCATTTTTGATAATTTGAGGCAAAATCTTTTATTAGCCGTAACTCCCTAACTAAATATTTGCGGACCTATGTTTATATGAACTTCTTTCTTTAGTTGTACTTGTAAAATAATATATTAAAATAATCGCATATCTTCGCGAATCGCCCTGTACGTAGTAAGTGAAGAATACAGGCAATGTTGGATACGGACAATCTTTTTAGAACTATAGATATTGGTTGGCCTTAAAAGACGTAAATTTAGGAACTCGGAATATACAAATATCTCGTCTGCTACAGTGCATAGTCATTCAAACGGTTCAGGTGAGAATGTGTGCTGGACCGAAATTCGAACTCGGATTCTCCGCTTCGAGCCAGCGGTAACCTTAACGAATTCGGAAATTAGGCCAGAGAACATCACTACTGTATCTTAGTGTACGATATATTACGAATTTGCGCAGGAAGGAAAGCGTGCCTGGACAGCCATATTGTTTAAGTCAACCGCTGGCATGAAGTGGGAAGTCCGAGTTCGAATCCCGGTCCAGAACGAATTTCAAACTTAGGCAACGAATATATTTCGATGCCCTGAAACAGTCAAGACGTTTGAATACTTGAAATTCTTAATTTACAGATGTTAATGTCAACCAATTGTGTCTGTTAATTGGGATAATATAGGATCTCCATGCCACAGATGCCCATTCTAAAGATACTGCATTCCTAAGCACTACTTTCACTGTGATTTTAACAATTTTACGTACGTTTAACAACTGTCAAGGTACTGGTGACAATACATCGACGTAGTGTTTGCCAACACATTATACTGTGTTGCATCATCTTTGCGAGTGGATTATCGGTAAACACATACCATCGTCTTGAAAACAGGCGTTTTGCTTTAGCTCGAACCAGTATCCATTTGAGGTCAAATGAAGTCCGGGATACGACCCGTCGGCTTTGACCAATGACGTCATATCTGAGTTAAAGACGGCAGTTTGTTTACAAGCGCAACATAGATTGTTATTGTTGTTTTAGTCTTCAGACTGGTTTGATGCAGCTCTCCACAATACGCTATCCTGAGCAAGCCTCTTCAACTCCACATAAGAACGGCAACCTACATCTGTCTGAATCTGCTTACTGTATCCATCTCTTGCTCTTCCTCTGCGGTTAAAAATAATAATAATAATAATAATAATGTTCAAATGTTTGTAGAGTCTATGGGACTTAACTACGGGGTCATCAGTCCCTAAACTTACAAAATACTTATGAACTACCTAATACTAAGGACGCACAAATATCTATGCCCGAGGGGGGATTCGAACCCCCGACCGTAGTGGCCGTGCAGACCGTGACTGGAGCGCCTCAGTCCCCTCGGCCATCGCGGCCGGCTTCACCGAATACATACATCTCTGAGTTCAGGCAGACAACTTGACATTGTCATCTCCTTGGAAACAGCTTCCCCGATGGTACCTGCTGAAGCCAAGATACGGCGAACTATCATCACAAAGCTTATTGCATATGCTTTCGTAATAGAAACTAATGATAACATATCCCATTACATTTATGAAATGAAACTTTTTAGCTGGTTTAAACATTTTAATTTTTAATTAATCACTGGATCATTTAATGAAAAATTGTCTAGCTCACCCAGAAAGAGTGACAAAATTTCGTTTTGACATAACGCTATAAAAGTAATTTTCATATGCTATTTTATGATTTTGTTCGTTTATTTTGAACACCTCATCACATAAACATTCTCTATTGGCTGCGATTTACGTCAAGCGGAAAAATTCATGCGCTTTTGGCCACCGAGCTCGAAATGGGACAACAACACGTATACTGGGTGGAATGTTATTTTTACACCAAATACTCAATCTTTGCTATAAAACTTAGTATATTTTTGTAACTGTTCACAGATCCGAAGAAGACCTGCTCATAGTTCGAAACTGGTCATCATTCTTTGACTGATTTACTAATTAATTGTTTTTAATGAATCGAAATACTGTTGGTGTAGCAGGCTACGTAGTGGAGGGACGTGTACAATTAATTAATAAGTTGTATATATGTGATGTCTGTAACAGACGGGCAATGATCATTTCTTCAGTGCTGGGGTACTCCTGGGCTCTTATTCTTACGGGCATCAGTTTAAAAAGTAGCTACCAGTTTGAGTTCTAGTGGGCAGGGTAAAGTTGGGAATTTGTATCTGACGGGAGGCGTACTTGAGTAATTCCGTGCAGGTGTGATGATCGCTGTGTCCCCAATGGTGTAGGCGTCGGCGCAACTGCCTAGAAAGCAGGTGACCCGGGTTCGAATTCCGGCAGGGTGCACATTTTCAACTTTACCCATTCGCAATTAATGTCATACATTCCTTGAATATGAATCAATTAATAGCCTACGTAACAGAGACACCAGCGCTTTGCACCATATCTTCTTGGTAGGCAGGATCCAACATTTTAAGTAATCTGTGGCACACACGGTGGCTACCATTGAGCCGCGGCGAAGTGGCCGAGCGCATTGAGAAGCTATGCTCCGATGCGCGAGGCCGTTCCCCGTTGGTGGTTTGAATCCTCCCTCGGCCATGGATGCTTGTACTGGCTTTATTATAAGTTAGTTCGCCAATATGTTTGCGCAGTAATAAGATGTGCTTGGTGCAAAACATCTTTGTGCCTAATACACTTTTAACGAATATCAGATATGCTAAAGTTTCAGAAAATAATTTAATCATCAAAGCAGCAATATACAAAATAATATTAAAAATGTTTGAAATGGTCAAACACAAAATAAATTTGAATGACAGTTTTTTAAAAGAAATAAATAAAATAAAAATGTAAAATTACAACAACAAAAGAATCGTTCATTATCTTTACCTACGCGTTCAGACACAGTGAATCGTATTCTGACATACGAACATGAAATCATGAAAGGCAAGAGGACTCACTCGATTCAAGCAGTGGGAAGAGATGTAAATCTGACCGTGCGACCTCCACGCACTACATCACGGGCAACGCTAACGCCAGCGCTGAAAATCAACAAACATTTTTATCATGTCATATTCACTTTTATTCGCTGTTGTTTCAAAAGTAGATTTTACAGTATTTTGAAAGTCGCATGTCGAGTTATTGTCTGTGGAAGCAAGTTTTCGTTGCTATTCTGGATCAGCAATATTGAATTTTGAAAATATGATTTCAGATTTGGATCTCTACATATACAAAAATATTACGTGTTTCTTAACTAGAAATCCTTTTTAAGTTTCAATTGATCAAATCAAAACTAATTTTTGGACCAAAGAAATGGTCCTTTCTGGGTAGTTGGGCTCCTAATTTTCACTCCCCCTTCTATATACCTTGGCCAATTTCGGTCTTTTATCAAAAGATACATTCATATGAATAATTATTAAAATCGCTTCACTGATCTCTAAGTTATCGTAATTGTTTCCATGTAACCCCATTTTGGAGGGACTGCTTCACTTCTTGAATATATTTCAGCGCCGATAAAAAAAAATACGCGTTCATTAATTTTTCATGTATTACAACGTTTTCAAATTACAGAAAAAACGGAGAGTGACACTTCCGCAGGTTTCCTTGTGAGACAATCTCAGCCAACCATTCAGGATATAACTTTAAATGTGTGAATCCAGATTCATAGACCACTTCCGAAATAGGAAATTCCAGTCCATAACGGCAGGTACAGTAACAGGGGAGAAATAATCCGAATAGAGAGCAGTTTCTGCTGCGAATTGTAATTTTTTATTTGTCCAATTACGCGTTTCGAGCATCATCAGATTGATTGCTATAGTGATCGCAAAAAAGTGAGGGGACACCATAGGACACCATAGCAGACAATAACCCGGAAAGTGGACCTTGTACCGATACACGCAAATTTTCAAAGATAAACGCCATGTTAGCCGCTTTCGAATCGTTTTTCTTATAAAAATGAACTTGTTCCAAGTTTTTGCTTTTCAGCTGTTACATCATATGTGGAAAGAAAACGCAGCCAATCGTCGTCTTTCGTTGTTCAGATTTTGATGAGTTAGAATGTTAATATTTCTTCGAGACATAAATATGTGTGCGTGGCTATTACTTGTGTTTTTTTTTTTTTTTTTTTTTTTTTTTTTTTTTTTTCTTCTTCACATAAACCGGCCCCCTATAGTTAATCTTCAAATTTGCGTACAGAGTTTTATTCATAATTTCTTCCCTTATTCCAGCTAATTTAAAGAAAATAATTGTTGTTTTTCATTATGGCAATTCATATCATTAGCAAGAGGTTTAGCTGTCATTACACTTTTATTACGCACTTCACTCAATCCGTAATCCGCATTGTCTAATGTTGCAGCTTATGTAATTTCTTTTCTGCAGTAAAAGAACCTGCAGACTTAAACTTCCTGGCAGATTAAAATTGTTTGTCGGAACCGGGACTGGAACCTGAGACCTTTGCCTTTCGCAGGCAAGCGCTCTATCGTGCTATCCCGGCACTCTTCACAGTCCGTCCTTGCAACTTCTGCCAGTACTTCGTCTCCTACTTTCCAAACTTCATAGAATTTCTCCTGCGAAACTTGTAAAACTAGCAATCTTGGTATATATGATATGATGGGGACATGGCTTAGCCATAGCCTGATGGATGTTTCCAAATGAAATTTGGATTCTGCGGCGGAGTGTGGGCTGATACAGGAGTCGGTTTACTGACAGAAGTTGTGAAAACGGCCCGTGAAGCGTGCCTGTAGAGCGCTTGCCCGCGGAAATCAAACGTCCCTGGTTCGAGTCCCGGTTCCGACACACAATTTTAATCTGCCAGGAAGCTTCATATCAGCGCACACTCCGCTGCAGAGTGAAACATTCATTCTAGAAACATCCCTTAGGCTGTGGCTAAGCTATGTCTCCACCATATCCTTTCGTCCAAGAGTACTAGTTCTGTAATGTTCGCAGAAGAACTTCTGTGAAGTTTGGAAAGTAGGAGGCGAGGTGCTGGCAGAAGTAAAGTTGTCAGGACGGACCCTGAAGCGTGCCGGGATAGCTCAGTCGGTAGAGCGCTTGCCCGCGAAAGGCAAAGGTACCAGGATCGAGTCCCGGTTCCGACACAAAATTATAATCTGCCAAGAAGTTTCATATCAGCGCACACTCCGCTGCAGAGCGCCAGTCTCTCCCTCAATCAAAACTGACTTCTGTTGCTATTTAACTTAATTTTTTCACCCGTAATTCATCCACGGATCATATGTAATTTCGCGGATTTTTCTAAATCGACATATACCGACTGTCCTAATATGGTCGTTCCATTTCATATTGCTGTACAGCTTTACACCTAGATATTTAATGAACGCATCGCACTACTAATACTTACTGGACGGCAATCTGCGATTTTCAAGTATTCTGCGCAGAGGTCACGTAGTCGCAGGCTACGTCCTTTTGCCAACTCGTAACAGAAAACCATTTCCGTTATTTGACATAGGAGTATACTCTTTTATTGGATAAATGTGGACGAGAAAAGAAAAGGTTCAGTCTATACAGGACAGTACAAACAAACATCGCAATAACAGTGCCGGCCGCGGTGGCCGAGGAGACTGAGGCGCTCCAGTCATGGTCTGCACGGCCACTGCGGTCGGGGGTTCGAATCCCCCCTCGGGCATGGATATTTGTGCCGTCCTAGTTCGTAAGTAGTTCATAAGTAGTTTGTAAGTTTAGGGACTGATGACCCCGTAGTTAAGTCCCATAGACTATACAAACATTTGAACATTTTTGCAATAACAGTAACTACGGTTATTAAACGCCGGCCGCGGTGGCCGAGGGGACTGAGGCGCTCCAGTCACGGTCTGCACGGCCACTACGGTCGGGGGTTCGAATCCCCCCATCGGGCATGGATATTTGTGCCGTCCTTAGTATTAATTAATTTATAAGTACTTTGTAAGTTTAGGGACTGATAACCCGTAGTTAAGTCCCATAAGCTATACATAGATTTGATTTGGTTATTAAACGATACGTACCCATAATAATAATAATAATAAATGTGCTGCACAGTAACACACACTAATAAGACAGAGTACTGTACAGTTAGCCACTACACAGACGCGTGTACGTAATCCGATCCTGCAACTTATGTTTACTGTCTTGTTCGGGGGTCACCATCACAGGAGGAAATAATAGTAGTTAAACCATAAAAGAATCACACCAGTGCATTTCTGAACACTAGCGGTACCGTAATGCAAAAACAAATGCCTAGAAATAGTGAAATGCATTTTATATTAAAACTACGCGATTCGTTGTTGATCACCAATTCTGAGATGAATAGCACAAAGATTGTTTTATAACAAGCGCACGTCGTAAAAATGAATAAGCTAAAGGCCGGTAAACTGTTTTCAGGTACCAGGCGACAGAGCTAAATTTACAAGCTACAATAAGTAGTTTTGATAAATTCGATTGTTTTCAAATGGACCATCAAAATGTTCAAATTTTTGTAGAACTTATGGGACTTAACTACGGGGTCATCAGTCCCTAAGCTTACAAACTACTTATGAACTAGCTGAGACTAAGGACGGCACAAATATCCATGTCCGAGTGGGGATTCGAACCCCAGACCGCAGTGGCCGTGCAGACCATGACTGGAGCGCCTCAGTCCCCTCGGCCACCGCGGCCGGCAATGGACCAACCATTAGGACATTTCTCAACAAGCATAATTCGCTTCTGAGCTTTACCACCATGCGAAATCTCGTTACAGAACTTACATTTTCTGTCGGAATCATGTAAAATACGATTTGTTCCAGTCAGAAAAATGGATTAAAATGTGAATCACACTTTACAATACTCTACTTTTCTATTGTTTTTTTTTTTTTTTTTTTTTTTTTTTTTTTTCTTTTAGAATAATATTGTATCACCAAAAGAAAATTAAATTCGTTGCGCTTGAAATTACACAGATAGTTGTGTTATTGTTCGAGGAGGGGTAGGAGGTCACGAAATTATTTTTGTTTGGAAGGGGCAATAATTTAAAAATGTTGGGAAATGCTGCTGTAGAGTACTTCGTTGCAGAGAGATGGAGACAGTAGCAAGACCTGTTGACGGATCACAGAGACAGTACATTGCAGCCGGCCGCGGTGGTCGAAGAAAGGTCAGTGGTTCGGAACCCGCCACTACCTAATTTTTTTCCTAAAATTGTTTAAATAAACAAAAAACATTCACGGTCCGCACGGCTACTAAGGTCGGGGATTCGAATCCCCCCTCGTGGATGGATATTTGTGCCATCCTTAGTTCATAAGTAGTTTGTAAGTTTAGGGACTGATGACCCCGTAGTTAATTCTCATAAGCTCTACAAACATTTGAACATTTTTAGTACATTGCAGTATTGTTTTCTTAAATGTTTACCTCGTCTGTCACCTTCGCAGCACGATTCCTCACATGCCAGCAATAAAAAAATTTCTCTCACAAAATTTCGTCCAGCGCATTTTCCGGCAGTAAATGGATGTCGAAGATTGAGATGGGTGTGTGTCCCATAAGTCAGTGTGTTTCATAATTACACTACTACACCAACAAACTTCTATGGGACGTGGAAGGTATCTTGAGGAATAAAGTGACCATAGAAACCTATGCCCGGAAACGTCATCCAATGACGATACGGAGCGTCGAAGTTTCTAGAGGGGATGTCTACCGGCTGGAACTGGACTTTCCGTAGCGTCGTTGAATGGCGTATCCGTGCATGAGTTTCCATGCCCATTTTGTTCCTCAAGACGCCTAATACATCCCTTACAACTTTGTTGTTGTATTTACGAAACACACTGGCGTATGAAACACACAGCCATCTCAGTCTTTGACGTCCATTTACTGACTGAAATATGCGCAGGGTTAAATATCTGGGAGACATTTTGCATTGTTGGAAGGTGAAGAATGGCGCTGCGAAGCTCGAGTGCGCGAATTTAGATTCACCCTGCGTAATCTTAATTGTAAAGGTATGGTAAGACGTAAGTTTGAGATGAGCTGAGACTGTTACACGCCGTCGAAGGTTCGAGTCCTCCCTGGGGCATGGGTGTTCGTTTTTGTATAGTTTCATTTATGTAACTCAAAAATTGTGGATTTTGTGACAGGTAACATTTGTACTTGTTTTTCGTGTACGTCCCCCTTAAATTCAATATAAACGATACTATCTGCACTCATGCAATGTTGTATTCAGAAATGAAGCTTGCCGGCCGCTTGGAGCGCTGCTGTCGCAGTGTGTAACAAAAATCTGTGGAAGTGTCGTGACTGTATATGGTAGACTGTGGTAGTACTAACTGTCATAGCATTGGACGCTTTTTTTATATCTCGTAGCATTTCAAAGATATTTGCAAAAATAACGGAGATTTTGGAATGTCTGTCTGTCCGTAACGTTTCCCACTTTTTAGGTCGAACCGTTCAACCGATAGGCACCAAATTTTACAGACATAGTTGTTGGCTACCAGAGACCAGAACCTCGCTTTCTGAAATATTTCGGACAAGAAATACGTTAGTAATACCAAAAAAAGCCGTTTGTAATGTAATTTTAATTGCAAACAAACCGTACATCTGACACGAAAAATTGAATAAACGAATTTGTAGAGGAGAAAATTCTCTACAACTTAGTTCCCTTATGTTTTTTTTTTTTTTTCATATCTCGTATCGTTTGAGAGATATTTGTAAAAAATGGAGTTTTGACACCCTCCATTAAATTGACGAAAACCTGCCGTTCACAGATGTCACGTGACATTTTACGCCCAGAATTCTCACTGGCATACGCCCTCTTGTGTTGCGTATTTGATGATTTTCTTATTGTAACTTACACGTTGTCATTTCAAAACAATGGCGCACTGAAGAATTAACAAAAAGACGTCATTCTTCGTACCATAAATGATAATCTAGTATCTACAAATGCCATATTAACATCAGTAAACAACGGCCATCAATAGTATGAGATTAAAGGGCTGATCTTTTGATAGATAGCCGTAGCGTAGTGGTCAAGGCGTTGGACTATGCCGCTAAAGGTCGGTGATTCGGAACCCACCACTATCTAATTTTCTTTTTTCCTGAAATGGTTTCAGAAACACTTGTTAATTAATTTTTTTATTATTTAGATTATTATTTTGGTCCAAACTGTTTGCAAAAACATATAAAATTACAAATCTAAAGTGGGCCGTAAAACACGTCAGTGCGATTTTTTTCGTCAACGTGCCCCCTTAAAATCAATATAAATGGTACTATCTGCACTCAAGCAATGTCGTATTCAGAAATGTAGCTTGCCGGCCGCTCGGAGCGCTGCTGTCGCAGTGTATAACAAAAATCTGTGGAAGTGTCGTGACTGTATACGATAGACTGTGGTAGTACTAACTGTCAAAGCATTGGACGCTTTTTATTCAAAGACCCTGTACGGAGATAATCTGAAAGATTAAGACGGTAAGTGATCGAGTAAAACAAAAGTGATATCTGGCATTCCACAGGGAAGCGTTATAGGTCCCCTATTCTTCCCTGTGTTTATAAACGATTTAGGAGACAATCTGAATAGCTCCCTTAGACTGTTCGCGAATGATGCTGTCGTTTACCGGTTAGTGAAGTTAACAGAGGATCAAAAGCAATTGCACAGCGATTTAGAGTAAAATTTCTATATGGTGCGAAAATTGACAATTAATACTAAATAATGAAAAGTGTGAAGTAATACACCTGATCACTAAAAGAAATCCGCTGAACTTAAATTACGCGATAAATCAGTCAAATCTTACATACCTAAGAGTTACAATTACGAACAACTTTGACTGGAGAGAGCATATAGAAAATATTGTGGGGAAGTCAAAACAAAGATTACGTTTCATTGGCAGAACGCTTCGAAGATGCACAGCTCCACCAAGGAGACTGCCTACATCACACTTGTGCGTCCTCTCTTGGAGTACTGTTGCCCGTTCTGGGACCCTCACCAGATGGGACTGACGGAAGATATTGATAAGGTTCAGGGAAGGGCAGCTCGTTTTGTTTTATCAGGTTAGACGGGGGAAAACGTCATGGAAATGTTGCACAAATTGGAGTGGAAATCATTAAAAGAAAAACGTTATTTATTGCTGCGTGATCTGTTTGCGAAGTTTCAATCAGCGACTTTTTAAATGTTCAAATGTTTGTAGAACTTATGAGTCTTAATTGCGGGGTCATCAGTCCATAAGCTTAAAAACTACATATGAACTAGCTAAGACTAAGGACTGCACAAATATCCATGCCCGAGGGGGGGATTCGAACCCCCGACCGTAGTGGCCGTGCAGACCGTGACTGGAGTGCCTCAGTCCCCTCGGCCACCGCGGCCGGCTCAGCGACTTTTATTTCTGAATGTGAAAATATTTTGATACCATCCACCTACTTAAGGAGACACGACCATCCCAACAAAATAAGAGAAATCAGATCGAAAACGGAACGATGTAGGTGTTCTTTCTTCCCGCGCGTTATTAGAGAGTGGAACGGAGAGAGAAGTTATGAAAGTGGTTAATGAACCCTCTGCCAGACACTTGAATGTGATTTGCAGAGTATCTATGTAGATGTAGATGGAGAGAGAGATGGGGATTGTGGGTGGGGTGACCTGCGGAGCGTCGCCCCGAGCGTGGCGTCGGCGGCGCGCGACCGTCACGTGGACAGCGTCCGCGGCACGAGGCAGCGAGGGAGGCGCCGCCCCTGCACAAATCAATACGGCCAGCAGCAGCCGGCAGCAGCCAGCGGCACAGCGGTGGGCGGCGCGCCGTCTCCCACCAAGACACTCTGCCGTGACGTCAGCGCCTGGCGGCCTGTTTACGCCGCGACTGCCGGCACCCACCACTGCACGCGTCCGATTCCGCCACCGCTGACGCGTAACCTGACCCCGGTGCTCCACACCGTGTCGTACTACACGGCGAGTCAGTAAACAACTCGCAAACTGAGGTAGACACTCCAGGCTTAAATTGTACGACGCTTCTCGCCGGGCTCAATTGGTTACGGTGGCACCAATGAGTAATGGCTGCAACTCGGATGACGAATCACGCCGGCCGCGGTGGCCGAGGGGACTGAGGCGCGCCAGTCATGGTCTGCACGGCCACTACGATCGGGGGTTCGAATCCCCCCTCGGGCATGGATATTTGTGCCGTCCTTACTGTTAACTAGTTCATAATGGACAGACGATGCGTACCGTCGAGAATCGATGCGTTGGACACCAGAGGCACACACGATTGATGTATCCGAACAAGTCGGCGGTCGCTGAACATTGTTTGTCAAAAAAATGTTCAAATGTTTGTAGAGCTTATGGGACTTAACTACGGGGTCATCAGTCCCTAAGCTTACAAACTACTTATGAACTAGACTAAGAACGGCAGAAATATCCATGACCGAGGGGGGATTTGAACCCCCGACCGTAGTGGCCGTGAAGACCGTGACTGGAGCGCCTCAGTCTCCTCGGTCACCGCGGCCGGCATTGTTTGTCGGAGAATCATGCGATGTTGTATGAACGCACTAGGATTCTGGTACAGACGTCGAGATACTGGGACTGCGTCGTTAGAGAGGCCATTGAAATTCGCACAAGTGACAACCTCATAAACCGTGACTGTGGCTATAATCTTAGCAAAGCTTGGGAACCAGCGATTGGGTTAATTAAGAGTAAATCTAGCAAACGTAACGAAGTGACGACCACGGCGGACAGAGCCCTCACACCGACGTCTTCTCAGACGCCGGCGCAATCGGTTCCACTGCGCGGCCGCGGCACGGGGCGCGGACCGCGGAGGGGTCGCTCCGCGGGCCACGGGTATTTAAATCGCCCACTACCGGGCTAGAAGCCAGTTCCCTTCGAGCAGCCGTAGCGTGCGGATCTCCGTGCCGGCGCGGTTCGAGGAGCTCAGTACGTCAGTTCACCTGATACATGGCGACATGTATGACCGCCGAAATATTGTGCCCGTTGGACACAATAGACCGGCAGTACACGCGTGGATATTTTGAGTTCATAAGTAGTTTGTAAGTTTAGGGACTGATGACCCCGAAGTTAAGTCCCATAAACTATACAAACATTTGAACATTTATTGACCAATCTCGATGCAGATTCTGACGTTACTATAACACCTAGGACACCTAGATGTAGACTGGCATGCGCACCAACGTCCGCTATAGCATCAGCTTCCGCCGCCATTTTTGTTCCAAGCGGCGACAGCGTGAACTTCTCAAAGGCGGAGTTCTTTGCTGCATTTGCTCTGAAATATCGCTTATTTCCCTTCTAATGCACATATCAAGAAGGAAATAAATATTTGGATAAAAATTATTCGGTTAATAATAAATGATTTTAATACAGTTTGAAAATTCTTTAAATATGTTTTTTGGGGGGACTTTGCATACATGGGTGAGTATCCGGAGCAATTTTGTTCGCATTAGACAAATCCGTGTTAGATACCATTTGCACTTCCATATCTTCGCGATGTCTTACTTTTTCGAATGTGACGTGATAAATTTGATCAGAATACAATCCGAGGACTGTGCTTTTTTCTACTAAATATTTTTCAAAATTCATATAAAATGTTTTCAATGCACAAGCTACGAAAGTACATAACCATGATAAACAAGGATACTGTAAAAATAAAATAAAAATATAAAAAAAAAGTTCAAATGTTTGTGAAGCTTATGGGACTTAACTACGGGGTCATCAGTCCCTAAACTTACAAACTACTTATGAACTACTTACGAACTGGGACGGCACAAATATCCATGCCCGAGGGGGGATTCGAACCCCCGACCGTAGTGGCCGTGCAGACCGTGACTGAAGCGCCTCAGTCCCCTCGGCCACAGCGGCCGGCGATTCAGTAAAATATTTATGAATAAGAGAGGAATGGATCACTGAAAATTGTTGCTACTGCTGTCAAATTCTATCGTTTCCAACCATTCGCTCTTTGTTTTCAACTCGGCTGTCTTAAAAATTAAACTAAAAATTGGTATTTTAATCAGTTCATATGAAACAACGTAGATGTTTAAAAAGGTTTTCATTTATATCTTACTGCAAAAGGTACCTAAATAAGTCATTAAAAACAGAGTGCCTGAAGAATGTCTGAAACCCTTCCAGGAAAAAAAAAATTAGGTACTGGCTGGTTCCAAACCACCGACCTTTAGCGCCGTAGTCCAACTCCTTGCCCACTACGCTACGGCTATCTCATACTATTGTTGTTAACTGATGCTAATATGGCATTTGTAGACACTAGATTATCATTTATCGTACGAAGAACGATGTCTTTTTGTTAATTCTTCAGTGCTCCTTTGCTTTGAAATGACAACGTGTAAGTTACAATAAGAAAATCATCAAATACGCAACGCAAGATGGCGTATGCCAGAGACAGTTCTGGGCGAGGAATGTCCCGTGACATCTCAGAATTGCTGGTTTTCGTTAAGTCAATGGAGGGTGTCAAATCTCGGTTAATTTTGCAAATATGTCTCAAACGATACGAGATATGAAAAAAAAAAACACAAGGGAGCTAAGTTGTAGAGAATTTTCTCCTCTACCAATTAGGTTATTCAATTTTCGTGTCAGATGAACGGTTCGTTTGCAATTACAGTTATATTACAAACGACTATTTTTTGTTTTAATACCGTATTTTTTGTCCGAAAAATTTGAGAAAAGGAGGTTCTGGTCTCTGGCGGCCTACAATCATGTCTGTAAAATTTGGTGCCGATCGGTGAACGGTTCGTCTTAAAAACAGGGAACACAGACAGACAGACAGACGGAAGGACAGACAGACAGACCTACATCCCAAAATCGCCGTTATTTCTGCAAATATCTTTGAAACGCTACGAGATATGAAAAAAACATAACAGAGAAAAGTTGTAGAGAATTTTCTCCTCTACAAATTCGGTTATTTAATTTTCGTGTCAGATGAATAGTTAGGCCGTTATTTTCATTTAAATTTCGAGATGTCAAAAGACGATCCCAAAGGCCCCCTTTTAGTGTTACTACCGTAACCTAAAGTGGGCCATAAGTAATAAATATTATTTTATCTATATGTTGATACATATAACAAAAGTTGTTGCGTCGGACACTTCGCTAAAAACAAGTGTTCAAACCTGCCGTTTACAATGTGTTGAAATAGTGACTAATTACAAATTATTTAATACACTTCGCATAGTTTAGAAGATGGCCGCGGTGGCCGAGGGGACTGAGGCGCTCCAGTCACGGTCTGCACGGCCACTACGGTCGGGGGTTCGAATCTCCCCTCGGGCATGGATATTTGTGCCGTCCTTAGGATTAGCTGGTTCATAAGTAGTTTGTAAGCTTAGGGACTGATGACCCCGTAGTTAAGTCCCAAAAGTTCTACAAACATTTGAGCATTTTGAACAAAAATGGCGGATGCGCGTATCCGTCTATATCCAGGTACCCTAACAATACCCATTAGGAGCGCAAAGCACGCTAGTTTGACATCGAAGAGCGTCGAAAGTCGTGACGACTGAACAGGCAATCAGCTGCTGCGAGGAGGTAAGGCGTGGTTGTTCCGCGGCGGAGCAACCACTATGATTCTGCGGAGGCACCGCTCGTCACCAAGAAAGCAAGTGTTTCAGCCGCAGTGAGCTTGAGCACCCTGTTCCCATGGTGGCCAGATGTATGGCGCACCGAACAGCTCTATTAGCCGCCGTGTAAGCGGTTAGGAAATGCAGCCTCTGGTAGTTTGAAGCTGCAGCGTAAAGCCAGGTTCAGACAGACAACTAATGGGGGGGGGGGGGGCAACAGCTAGTTGCATAGTGAAGTTGTAGTTCAGTAGGAAGTGTTAACTTCCTGGTTTTAGTAGCGCCACTTAAAAGTCGCTACTTTTTCCACGCAACAAAAAGTTCCACTTGGTTAAACTTTGTTTCGCCAATTTGTTCTCCCACCATCAAATATCGACATATGACTGTCACCTCTTGGGGTATTTTGAACCATTTTACTTCGTATCACTCTCTTTGCGTTCGAGGTTTATGTGTTTGGCACCTTTGTTTACGGCTAAAATGTCGAATCAATTAAGAAAACACTTCGTGAACTTGAGGAATAAAGTCTAACGATCGTTTGGTCGCGAATGAAATGAGCCGTGCAAATCGCGTTCAGCTGAGACTGCGGACGCCATATTGAAAACTACACAACTAAGTAGTATTTGTGAAGTTCAGTTTTTTGGAGTGCGCCTCGTATATTATTATTGGGAAGGGTAGAACCGGAAGTCTAAAAATTGTTCGTATGAAGAACATTTCCCCCTGCCTGTTCTCTGGACGGAGCTCAGCAGGTGTCAGAAGACAGCGATGCTACCGTTTTGTTTCAGCCTGTACCACTGGACCGGGCGCTACGCTCACTCCCCGGACTGCGACCCGAGACAAAAAAAAAAAAAGAAAAGTCCATTACGAGAGGAGGAAAAGCCGAGTGCGCAAAAAGACAAAAGGAGAAATGATTGCGCGGGCAGCGCCGACGCAGCAGGGCGCTGGTCGGTGGCGGCTGGCTGCTGTCGGCTGGCAGGCAATGCTGGCTGGTGTGTCGCGCTAATTGGGCCAATTGTGAGCGGCGCGTCATTACGGCGGCCGCCACAGCAGACGTCGCGGTGCCGGAATGTGGCCAGGCGACAGGCAGCTTAACACGCACTTTCCTGGCCCACATAATCCCCAGCGCGACATGCCTGAGCGTTAGGTTTAATGCACAGTGCGGACGTATGAGGGCTTCACAGCACAAGTGGGGTAACTCTACTTTTAGTTACACAGATATTTGATAACAGAGAGACAGCTACAGTTCACAACTATAAGTACATTAGCTTAGCTTCTTGAAGCTGTCGCGTCGTTCAAATATCTAGGCGTAACATTGCAGAGCGGTATGAAATGGAACGAGCATGTAAGGACAGTTGTGAGTAAGGCAGACAGCCGACTTCGGTTTATTGGGAGAATTTTGGGAAGATGTACTTCACCTGTAAAAGAGACCGCGCATAAAACGCTTGTACGACCACGTCTTGAGTATTGCTCAAGTATTTGGGACCCGCAGCAGATCGGTTTGAAGGAAGACATAGAGGCAGCTAAGAGGCGAGCAGCTAGATTTGTCACCGGTAGGTTCGACCAATGCGCGAGTGTCACGGAAATGCTCCGGCAACTCAATTGGGGATCGCTGAAGAAACACGACGTTCTTTTCGTGAATTTCTGTTAAGTAAATTTAGAGGGCCGGAATTTGAAGCTGAGTGTAGTACGATCTTGTTGCCGCCTACTTACATTTCGCGTAAAGATCACAAAGACAAGGGAAATTATGTCTCGTACGGAGGCATATAGGCATTCTTTTTTTCCTCGTTCAATTTGGGAGTGGAATAGGAAAGGAAATGCCTAGTAGTGGTACACTCTACCCTCCGCCACGCACCTTACGGTGAATTGCGGAGTATGTATGTAGATGTACATACGAGGCGCGTCCAGAAAGTAAGTTGCCTTTGCTAATAAAATGAAGCCGGCCGCGGTGACCGAGGGGACCATTCGTAACTTTCCAAAAGGCCGGGCGCCGTGGCTCAGCGCGTCCGGTCAGAGGGCTGGAAAAATCAGGTAACTCTCCACTTCCATAGATTTACAAACATTTGAACATTTGGTCATTGCTGCGATTTGTTTCGCAATTGCAAAAAAAAAAGTAAACATTATGTTCAAATGTTTGTATAGCTTATGGGATTTGACTATGGGGTCATCAGTCCCTAAGCTTACAAACTGCTTATCAACTAGCTAAGACTAAGGACGGCACAAATATTCCCCCCTCGTGCCGTCCTTAGGATAAGCTAGTTGATAAGTAGTTAGTGAGTTTAGGGACTGATGACCCCGTAGTTAAGTCCCATAAGCTATACAAACACTTGAAAATTTTTGAATAAAATGAAATTGTACACAGATACAGAAGAAATTTTTATTGCACAAAATTCTACAACTCTTAAACTAATTTTCACATAACTGCCGAAATTTTGCCGGAGTTTGTCATAGGGTGGCACCAGGTTTCGTATACCTTCTTCATAGAAATCTGCAGCCTGTGTCTTCAACCAGTTGGAAACAGTTTCTTTCAGCTCGTCGTCATTGGTGAAGTGATGACCGCCAAGGAAAGACTTTAGATGTCCTGGATCTTGTTCAAAAATGTTCAAATGTTTGTATAGCTTATGGGACTTAACTACTTATGAACTAGCTAATCCTAAGGACGGCACAAATATCCATGCCCGAGGGGGGATTCGAACCCCCGACCGTAGTGGCCGTGCAGACCGTGACTGGAGCGCCTCAGTCCCCTCGGCCACCGCGGCCGGCCTGGATCTTTTCATCAATCGCGTGAACCAGTTCTTCTGTAACCAAAGGTGGACGCCCGCTTCGTTCTTCATCGTGCACGTCACTACGCCCGCCATTGAACTGTCGAACCCATCTACTCACCATTGAATCACTCATCGCATTTGGTTCATAAACATCGCAAATTTGCCGATGAAATTCACTTGGTTTCACTTTCCTCGCATTCAGAAACCGAATCACCGACCTGATTTCACAGGCGGCGGGATTTTCAATCAACGCCGACATTTCAAACAAGCACAACAAAGTACACGTAACTGACAGCAATGTCCAAATGACGCACGTTCTTCTCCTTGATACACATCGTCTACAGAGCATGTGCGGAACTGCAATCGCAGCGCTGCAGCGGAGATAAATTGAAACGGAACTTACTTTCTGAACGCGCCTCGTATGTCTGATGTTTCATCATCTGTGCATAGCGTGCGCCACTGTGTCTTTGGTTTAACTGCTACCCGCTTTTGTTCAGAGCACAAAGTACGTATGTCCACGTGCATTAGTGGAAGATGGAATGTGAAGGTTTTGTAGTGACCATAATATGGAGTGTTGTTCAGAATATCCATCAAACAGTATAATGGGCTCCGGGAATATATATTTGTATATATATATATATATATATATATATATATATATATATATATATATATATATTACGTTAGTTATGAAATGTTGCTTCTTTGATTATGATCGATAGATGATTGTGGGTGGATTTTTAGTTGGAACTGACCGTGTGCCTCCCTACATTATTCACCTGAGCCATTAATACACCCTACTTCCAAACTATGCACTTCACTCTGATGCAATATCGTCAATAAAGGATTCTCATTCATTAACACTTGTTAATTCAGCTTTGAAATGTTCAAATGTTTGTAAATCTATCGTACCAAACTGCGTAGTCATCAGTCCGTAGCTTACAAACTACTTAAACTAAGGTAAACTAAACTAAGGACAACACACACACACACACACACACACACACACACACACACACACACCCATGCCCCAGGAAGGACTCGAAACTCCTCCGACGGCGAGCAACCGCGCGCTCCGCAGCGAGGCGCCTTAGACCGCTCGGCTACTTCACCGCGGCATTCATTCACAATCCCGACATCAAATTTCGGACGAGGAAAACGACGAACCTGTATTCACACAATGTACTTGAAGTTACAGTGGATGACTAGTATAAGTGTTCAGTGCACAAACTACGCAACTTCTTCCATTTGTATTTAACAATTCATTTCCTACGTATTTCCTGTAAAATATTCTGTTTTGTTAATATACTTAGAGAGACTTTACTGCATATTATCCTCTATTCATAAATACAAATAAATTATTAACATTAATAATTTTTACACTTCTTAATGAATTCTCCTCTTACTCAAAACTATCGTAGGTAGAGTTAGGCCATTTGTGCTCTGAATCCCTCATATGTCGTGTGTTCTGACTTTGCTTTGCAGTGGACAGTGGGAAAGCAGCGTGATGTGCAATTATCATTATTAAGTAAATACATCAACACAGAAGCTGAAGTTCCGATTTTTTTAATATTAACTATCTGCGAAACCCGTCATTACCCGGGTATATATATTGCCAATGTGCCATTTCCTCCTGCAGACATCTCCTGTTCCAACATTCCTCTCCCTCTCTCCCATCTCCTCTTCCCCCCTTTCTTAATATCCATTCCCTGTGCCACTCTTTCCATCTCATTCTCAAAGTTTTTTGTCAACATCATCCTTCCACCTCTCTCCTCCATTTTCTCTCCCTTACTCTCTATGATCAGCCACGCCGTCTGCACATGTGTTATATACACTGTTTGTACGCATTATCTCTTCCCCATTTCTTCATCCATCTCATCCTCCACTGATCTTCAATCATCTCCACCTCACCCCTCCAGCCCATATTCTCCGTCTCTCTCCATCATGCCTCCCTCCCTCCCTCCCTCCCTCTCTCTCTCTCTCTCTCTTCAACTCCTCTACTTTATCTTCCAGTCGTCTCCTACACAATGTCCCATGCCAACTCCCCGTTCTCGCTCTGTCCATCTCTTCCTCACATGTCTCTTCCTACCCACTCTATCTTTCCCCATCTTCTTCTCCTCCTCCCAATCTCACAGTCCTATCTCAGCTTCTCATTGATATCTCTCTCTTTTTTCCATATCTTCCGGTTCGTAAAGTAGTTATCTTTCTGCGTTTACTTTTTTTAATAGGCCTATGGGACGTAACTGCCGTGGTCATCGGCGCTTAAACTTACAAACCACTGAACCTAACTTGTCCTAAGCATAATACACACACACACACACACACACACACACACACACACACACATATATATATATATATATATATATATATATATATATATATATATATATATATGCGACGGTGGACGTGAATCTCTGACGGCGAAAGCCCGCGCGCATTGAACCAAGGCGCCTTAGTGTGCATGGCTATTCCGCCGCGGCCCGCATTTACTATATCTCAGTATGGCTTTGGGCGTAACTCTTGTCTGCATAAACATCAAAGAAGCCGCCCCCCCTTCTGTGTACTTCCTATTCTATGGTATTACTGAGACATACGGATAAGATCTTTACGAGTGATAGATAAACGACTGGAGAAATGTATCATCGGTATGAGGTCAAAAATCACCAAACGAATCCGATGTTACTTTTGGCGTTTCCCATGGAAATTTTATAGGCCCTCTGCTGTTTCTCATCTCTATAAATGATGTTGAAGATAACCTGAACAGCGACATTATGCTGTTTGCAGGTGATGCTGTTGTTTACCGCTTAGTTAAGTCATCACAAGTTATATAACAGTTACAAAAGATGAAAGAAAACAAGAATGAATTTCCCATCGATATCGTGGTCATTAGAGAAATCGTTAGGGATGGGAAGGAAATCGGACATACCCTCTGAAAGGAACCATCCCGGTATTCGGCTAGAGTGATTTAGGGAATCCTCAGAAATCTTAAAATCAGGATGACCATAGTCTGGTTCGAACCGCCGTCTTTCCGAATGTGAGTCCAGAGTGCTACCAAAGCGCCACCTCGCTCAATAAAATGTTGCAGACGACATACATGTGTGGGGCGAAACGTGGTAATTAACCCTAAATATAAAAAAGTGCGGCTCATCCTCATCAGCAATAGAAAAAATCTGTCAAATTGGTTTATACGATAATTGGCACGAATCTGAATGCTGTAAATTCAAGTAAATACATGCGTACAGCAATTATAGTGTATCAAATACATGTTTACGTGTGCGTAAGCCAAGCAGTTAAAATGCACAGCTCATAAAATAAACCTAACGTATTCAGTCCGGTTTGGCTTCAAAGACAGCACTTCACTATCAAGATGGCGGACCTCGCGCATGCGCACAAATTTTTTGCGCACAGATTGCAGAGGAATATATTCCCGATCCTGTGGTAATACTTTTGTCTGCCGGTAGGAAGACATCGCCGCGGTCTAGAAAACGGGCTACCGTGAGAACAGCACAAGATGACATATGCCCTGTCCGAGGGCAATGGAATAAACAGCGACGCCACACTGAAGCAGAATATTTACGACCGTTCGCTTCGCGAGAAGAGATGCTCTGGTTGCGGACTGCATCTCCTCGTTTTTTCCCCTTCCACCCTTTTGAATTCCGTACGTCGTCCATTCACAAGGAGCGGGACAGTCGTGAGAGCCATAACTTTTCATTTCTGCAGACGTGTATCGCTAGGGACTATTTCTCCGGTTAGCGGAATGCCGCAGCGCTAGAGCATACAGCCACTGAGCAACAGATAGCCAAGTGTGCCGACGTTTCGATCTCTCGGCAGCATTCAAGTCACCGTCTCCTTTCCTTTTCGCGCTCTTTTTTGCAACACTGTCAGTTTAAAAATTCGGTTACATGTCCAATGTTTGCAGTGTTGTCATTTTACTTATCGGGCCCATCGTAGTATCTTTGCACGCGTGCCAGTCATTATTCATTCCTTTCAACTACGTAACCCGGTGGCGGACTAAGCGTGTCAAGAGGCCCGAGACGGGATTACGAAATGAGAATTCTTCTCTCTCTCACCCCCTGCCATGATGCCTGGTTGCCGACAACAACAATACAGCAGGCTCACCTGCAGACGGGGATACCGCCCGTCAACATTTGATCAGTGACGTCATCGCAGCGCGGTAGTTTTGAGGTGCGTGCGTGTTTGTAGAAGACGTCATTGATTATGTGGAGGTTGAGTTAAAGAAGATAGTTCGTTTACAGACAAAACAGATTAATATATGGTGTTTAAAAAGTGACCTGTAGCTTCTCTCTGATAGTTAAGTGTAGGTGAACCGAGAGGATTTTTTTTCTATTTTTTCATTTTATTTTTTTTTTTATTTTTTTTTTTTTTTTTATTTATTTATTTTTTTTTTTTTTTATTTTTTTTTTCGTATGTGAGCGCCGAAGGCGCGAATTTTTGGGCTAAGACCTGTGATCGATGGTACATTCTGTTATCTATAATAACTACAGATTATTTGTATCTACAATACAGAAGTATTAAGATATCCCATATAATGGTTTTCCATTAATCTTGATGACGTCATGGGTCAAAGCAGATGGGTGGTATCCCAGACTACAGTTATGCCATACAGCAATACCGAGTTACCAAATATAATGGCCGTTTACGCTCTGTAACGATCACTTGCGTCGACTTTGGCTCATAAACTAAACCTAAAAAATGATAATAATATTGACTATCTTTCGACAAACAGTTTGTAAATGATATATTCAAACGAGAACTGCTGGCTATCACCCAGAGAAATATGTATATGAAACAGACAAAACAGTTATAAGGATTCCACCATTGTTGCGTTATATTCGTAACGTTATAACGAAGACATATCTGTATAATTATTTAAACAAATATGCGGGAACAAATGTGGTATCCACTTTATGTTAATGGCATGGACTTATCAAATTGTCCTAACGAGTTTATTGCCAATACAACCTGTCTGAAGAGTTTCATCACTTGATAATGTCCGAAGACCGAAACCTAGTCGTGTAAATAAACAATATTTCAGTCAAATGGCGGTGAATTCCTTTATAGGGTTTCAGGTGACTATGCCCAAAACGCATACATCACATAAATTGTTGTTGTTGTTGTTGTTGTTGTTGTTGTGGTCTTTAGTCCGCAGACTGGTTGCGTGCAACTCTCCACGCAATCCTGTTCTGTGCAAGCCTCTTCAACTCTTCATAAGAACGGCAATCTACATTCTTTTGAATCTGCTTACTGTATTCGTCCCTCGGTCTCCCTTTACGATTTTTACTCCACACACTTGCTTCTAATGCTAAGTTGACGATTCCTTGATGTCTCAGAATGTGTCCCACCAATCTGTCTCTTCTCTCGATCAGGCGGGCGCTGATTATCTCGATGTTGAGCGTCCTAAAATCCAGTCATTATCATCTTGGTCAGAATATTCCAGAAAATCCATTTCTCGCCAATTCTGTTGAGCACCTCCTCATTAGTTACGTGATCTTCCCGTCTAATCTTCATCATTCGTCTGTAGCACCACATTTCAAAAATTTCTATAACCTTTTTGCCTGCGCTCTTTATCATCCATGTTTCACACCCATACAATGTTACACTCCAAACAAATGCTTTTAGAAAGAACTTCCTAACATTTAAACTAATATTTGGTGTCAACAGATTTCGCTTCCTCTAAAACCCTTTACTTCCCAAAGCCATTCCTCGTTCCTTTACTTCGGCCATCAGAAGTTATTTTGCTATCCAATTAACAACATTCATCAACTACTTTTATTGTCTTATTACCAAATCTAATTCGTTCAGCATCATCCGATTTTCTGACACTACATTCCATTACCTTTGTTGTATTCTTTTTAATTTTCATCGTATATCTTCCTTTGAAGACGCTGTCTATTCCGTTCAATCGCTCTTCTAGGTCTTTGCTGTCTCTGACAGAAGTATAGTCTCATCGGCAAACCGTAAATCATTTATTTTTCTCCCTGAACTTTAATTCCCTCTCCCAGTTTCTCCTTGAATTCCTTCATAGCAGGCTCAGTGTATAGATTGAACAACATTGGGGAAAGGCTACAACCCTGTCTTACTCCCGTCCCAACCACTGCATCCCTTTCGTGCCCTTCCATTCCAATATCTGCTGTCCGATACAAGTAGAATATAACTCTTCGCTCCCTATATTTTACCCCTAGTATCTTCATAATTTGAAAGAGTGTATTCCAATCTACATTTTTAAAAGCTTTCTCCACATCTAAAACTGCTAAAAACGTATATTTGCCTCTGCTTAACCCATCTTGTAAGAAAAGTCTTACTGTGAGTAAGCCTCCCGTGTTCGTACATTTATGCTAAATCCAAACTGATCTCCCACAAGGTGTGATTACACCAGTTTTTCTATACCACCGTGAACCGAACGCCGTTGAACATGTCAAGGAACAGATTAATAACTGTCGCAGCAAGGGTTAAAACATAAGAACTGAATTAAGTTAAATTACTTCTGCCTAAAGGAACGCCCGATGTGTGGTAGCAATGTGTTTGGGTAGCACTTTCAGAAAATAAAACTAAAATATAAATGTGGCACTTGGATGAAATTATGTAAGCCTACAGTGACGGTTAATATCGTCAATAGCTGTAGCAACAGCAGCTCATCTGACTCCTCAGAGCCGGCCGCGGTGGCCGAGGGGACTGAGGCGCTCCAATCACGATCTGCACGGCCACTACGGTCGGGGGTTCGAATCCCCCCTCGGGCATGGATATTTGTGCCGTCCTTAGTCTTAGCTAGTTCATAAGTAGTTTGTAAGCTTAGGGACTGATAACCCCGTAGTTAAGTCCCATAAGCTATACAAACATTTGAACATTTGAACATTTTGACTCCTCAGACGGGATGTTGATCTGCCTTCGTTAGAAAAGAAATATTGAATTCGTGTCTGTTCTGGTAGTTGACATTAACGGCCGTAATGTTGAGAATTCGAAATACCGAAATATTTCTACCGTTTTAGGGCACTGAAATAAATACAGCGAGAAAGTTGAAAATTTGTGCTAGACCGGGATTCGAACCCGGATTTTCCGCTTTGGGCCATGCGGCCGCCTTAACCAATTTTTTCCCCTTTGGGTAATTCTGTTCCCTGTGGTCACTGATCGTGTTTATTCTTTGTTGTTAGATGGGGTTTTGGTTCAGCTTTTTTATTACAGAGGGTGTTTAGCCCTCTGACCGGGCGCACTGAGCCATGGCGCCCAGCTATCCAAGCTTCCAACCCAAATTCTTAACTTGTAGCACGCTACGATGATAATGTACCCTGATCTTTAGTTCCGCTTGCTCGCAGCCTATACTGGACCGAGCGTATTAATGTTCAAATGTTCAAATGTTTGTATAGCTTATGGGACTTAACTATGGGGTCATCAGTCTGTAAACTTTCAAACTTATGAACTAACTAAGACTAAAGACGGCACAAATATCCATGCCCGAGGGGGTATTCGAACCCCTGATCGCAGTGGTCGTGCAGACCGTGACTGGAGCGCCTCAGTCCCCTCGGCCACCGCGGCCGGCGCGTATTAATGCGTCCGCATTGAAATTGCCAATTGCCTATTGGAGGCATATATACAATTGTAAGTTATATATATGTGTGGTTGGTCCTGCAGTTATTATCTTAACATATAAAAAATTGAGGTGTTTGTGCCTATATTTCACTCTGCAGCCAAAACTACACATCGCAAACGAATAGTGTTTGTTGGTGGTAGTAGGTGTCAGTCTCCCATTGTACCGTATGGTGGTACAGGGTTGATAACGTTTAGGGGGTGGAAGATATGGGAGTTGAAATTTACCTACTTATATAAAATTCTACGAGTGAATGTCAACATTTTGCTCTTCAGCAAAAACTACACAATGGAGACGAACGATCTCTCTGTGTTGTTGTAGTACAAAGTCTCCCGTTGTACACCATCGCAGTTTGATGTAAATAGCTATAATAGGGTGGAAAATAATGCAGAGCTACTTTTCAAAACGCATTATGTCCCAAAAAGTAAATTTTTCAGGAGAAGCGAAAAACGTATACCGCATATATATATATATATATATATATATATATATATATATAATAATGGAAAGTCCAGGTTGGAATTAATAATATAGTGAGGACAGTTTACAACTCACCGCAAAGACGTAGCGACGAGCTGCGACAGGCACATACAAAAGATAGACACATACAACACATTCAGCTATCGGCCATGGCCTTCTTCAGAAAATAGAGCACTCACGCAATCACACAGGCACACAACACAGTCATACAGCCATCACCTCCGACTGCCGCACTTCACACATTCACGCCTTTCAAAGTGCGGCAGTCGGAGGTGATGGTTGTATGACTGTGTTGTGTGCCTGTGTGACTGCGTGAGTGCTCTATTTTCTGAAGAAGGCCATGGCCGATAGCTGAATGTGTTGTATGTGTGTATCTTTTGTATGTGCCTGTCGCAGCTCGTCGCTGCGTCTTTGCGGTGAGTTATAAACTGTCTTCACTATATTATATATATGTATATATTTGATTAATTATTCCGAATTTTACACCACAGGTAGGGCTTTTGATCCAAATGTGTTTAATACAAGGAAATTTCTTTTTATACATTCAAGCTATGAGCACTTTAGTGATGTACAAAGTGCTTTTTGTTGCGTTCTGTTGCACAATCTGCCCTTTTTGATTCTCTTCATTCGTTTTCTCGTTCCACGTTTCATTTCCTCTCCAACAGTCACACATTCACTCGCTATAAATAAAATACCGGAATCCATATCAAACTCAATTTTGTCCACCAGTGGACATAATATGCTATGAAAAGTTGGTCCAAATATAGTGGTTGAAAGTCGTCAGCTTATATAAAATTCGGGCTGAAGACCGGCGATGACTTTTCACACTATAATAGCAAAGAGGTTATATGCAGAGAAACTTGGTGCACATTCTTCAGTTGTTTTCCTGCAACAAGCGTAAGAATAAAGAAAAAGAAGTGCTTATTGCAGTTTGAAAAGGAAAAACACCAAGAATGATGCCAAACGGTAAGATCAAAATGTTCAAATGTTTGTAGAACTTATGGGACTTAACTACGGGGTCATCAGTCCCTAAGCTTACAAACTACTTATGAACTAGCTAATCCTAAGGACGGCACAAATATCCATGCCCGAGGGGGAATTCGAACCCGGCCCGCAGTGGCCGTGCAGACCATGACTGGAGCGCCTCAGTCCCATCGGCCACCGCCGCTGGCAAAAAAAAAAAAAAAAAAAAAAAAAAAAAAAAAAAAAAAAAAAGTAAGAAAGAAATTTCGCGTTCTCGGTCCGTTTCTAAAAGACAGAAAACGGCGCTCAAAAGTGAATCTACAGACGACATAAGCTTGAAATTGCTAAACGTTGTTTATCTTACACTGTAGGCATCAGCGAATTTTCAACATTCACATCCCTAAGGGGGTGAAATACGGGATGAACGGCTTTTTGACAATAGGTTGCTATTCAGGCAATTTTGAAGCAATAAATACAAAACTTCGGATTTTTTACTGCAATTTTAAAAACACGTGTTTTGATATATATGGAAATTCAACCACCAAGCGGGTAAAATATGGGAAAATCTTTTAAGCGTACTACCAAGACTATTTTGATGCTAGAAATGCGAAAATTTGGAATGGAACCATGGTTAGAATTTTTAAAAAACGTGTTTCGGGGTGTTTTATATGCTGCCATAAATGATGCAATAGGGGGTGTCAAGTTGTATCAAAACACTTGGTTAGGAAAGCATTTTTATAGCTAAAAAGAAATAGAATCAACCAATGCAATCCATCCAGTCTACGCGTGCAAAGCAGCTGGAATTAAGCTAGTTTATGGGGTTTGATCCTGCAGATAGTATCTATTCATATTCACGGAATGTATGACATTAACTGCGAACGGGTAAAATTGAAAATTTGTATCCATCCAGCAGTCGAGCCCTGGTCACCTGCTTGCTAGGCAGTTGCGCTGACCTCTACACCACTGGAGACACAGCGATCATGACACCTGCAGGAATTTCCTAAGTGCGCCTCTCGTCAAATACAAATTCTAAACTTTACCCTGCCCACTATTAACTTATTACCGTAAGAATAAGTGCTTGGAGTGCCTCCGCACAAGAAAGTATCATTGCTCGTCATCGGTGTATTACATAAGTTATATGTACGTGGCGTTTGCTTTCTCGGACATATTCTGTGCGGAAGCACTCCCAGGCCCTTTCTGTTTTGGAAGCGAAATGCCACCGAATTCGTTTTGTGTTCTTTATGAACTCTGCGTTTTAACTGCTTGGATTACGTACAAGTAAACAATTATTTGATGCACTATAAAACGTATATACTATAATACTTGCAGCTGTATCATTGTTGATATGAGAATCAAGGAGACAAAGGCGGCCAATGGTGTTCAGTCTGTAGCTGTGGAAATAATCTAAGATTTTTCACCTTCCCAGAAGTTGTAGAATGATAACTGAAAATCGCCATATATTTAGTACTAGCTGAAAACCCGGCGTTGCCCGGGTATTTATTTATTTATTCCTGCCATTTTTCTGCATCTACATCTACATTGATACTCTGCAAATCACATTCAAGTGCCTGGCAGAGGGTTTATTAACCACTTTCATAACTTTTCTCTACCGTTCCATTCTCTAATAGCGCGCGGGAAGAAAGAACACCTAAATCGTTCCGTTTTCGATCTGATTTCTCTTATTTTATTGGGATGGTCATGTCTCTCTAATTAGATGCGATTGTCTCCCTTTGGTGGAGCTGGTGCATCTTTGAAGCGTTCTGCCTTCCCCACAATATTTTCTATGTGTTCTTTCCAGTCAAAGTTGTTCGTAATTATAACTCCTAGGTATTTGGTAGAATCTACGACCTTAAGGTTTGACTGATTTATCAGGCATATATTCATTTGTATAAGGGCTGTATGTCTGTAAAATTTTCTTGGGAATACAATTAGTAGTAAAGAAGTAATAGATTAAAATTTGGGGCGTGATGGGGTGGTTTTCCATGAACGTAATTCTTTATGTGCTCATATCTGATGAATTAAGTGTCGTACTGTGATACAATTTAGAAGGTACATTCAACTATATATGTGTATACTGTCTGTAAAATTTCCTGCGGCTACAATTTGTGGTGTACAAATTATAAATTGTAACGTCATACCGAGAGCCGTAGTTTTACTCCATAAACTGCGGAAAAATAGTAAGCGAGAAACATTTTTCCTTTCATCATTTTGCTATGGTTGTCAGCGAGAAAAAGTTTAATAGAGGTTTGAAATTATGTTTAAAGTTTGTTACAAGTCGCTAAGTATTCTCATTCTGATATAGCGTATTTATAAAGTCTCGCCGCATTATGTTGCAGATTTTCGCGATTCCTATTGTTTATGACGTCATATCTTATGAACCAAATGTCGTATGTGATTCTTAACGCTGCAGCAGTTGTTGCCTCGCGGTAAGGAATGTGTGTACCAAATTTAGTTGAAATCGATCCTTTGTTTTAGGCGAAAATGAGCAGCATTGTCGCTATATGCAGCAGTTTCTCGCGCTTCTCATTGTTTATGACGTCATATCTCGTGAACTATGTATTGTACGTGATTCTTACACTAACGGCGACCGTTCTCATGGATTGGAGCTTACGTGTACAAAATTTCTTAAAGATTGTAAGAAAACTGTAGATATGTATGCAACACGTACAAACATAAGGACACTCTGCTGTATATATTAGAAGAGTTAAATGGTATCAGTTTCGAATGAATGTTCGATTGTTCAAATGTCTGTAAAGTTGTGGGATCTAACTGCAGTGGTCATCGGTCCCTAAATTTACAAACTACTTTAACTTTTCCACACACACCCATGCCCCAGGGAAGACTCGAACCTCTGACGGCAAACGGCCGTGCGCAGAACAGAAAAGCGCCTTAATGCGCTATCCGATAGCGGTGAATGAATGCAGTGTGTGTATAATCATTACAAGTAGCCTCTCATCTAATTGGAAAAACGTGTAGATGCTGTACCCAACTGGAATAACTTTTCAACTTTCCCCACTGATTTAATTGAATGCTCACTGATAGTTACAGTCGTAAATTATCTTGTGTCTTGGAAAAACAAGTAGTCGTAAAAGGGGAAAAACAAAGAAAATGGTATGTAAAAACAAATTTGCTCCAAAAATATTGAATATGCCAAAACATAATAAAAAAAAGTAGAACTAATTCGACAAAAACTGGCAAAAAAAAAAAAAAAAGAAGAAGAAGAAAAAGAAAAAAAAAAAAAAAAAAGAAAAAAAAAAGACACCGAATCGGCCATTTTTACTGTCCTAAGCATGTTCATTATCATGAAGCACCACGTATTATAGTTTCCTCAAGCGCTTCGCCATTATTACATGGTGTAGTGGCATAATCTCTCCCCACTGGTCTCTTAAAGCAGGTCTTAATGGGTGCATCATTGTTGTTCGACGAGTGTGTGTAGAAAGGTAGCTACGGACTGCCTCATGCCACTGGACACGGTTTATTTTATTTTGTTTTATCAAATGGGTGCCTTCAACCTGGTACATCGATGGTATGATTGCCTTGTTTGTCCCTTAAATCACCTTTCCATTCTTCTATTGCTGATAAGAATTTATCTCCTTCATGTAGTGACTGGTATTAATAATAAATCTATCCGGAGTTTATCTGCAGTTCGATGGAAATAACTTTGAGATTATAATATTGCGTTTCATTAGAAAGATAAAATTTCTATTCGGAATTAGGAGGTCTTCGATGATATTTTAGGAACTGGCCGTAGAAACTGTGCAATGGTTTTAGTGAATGAAAATCAATGCCGTGAAGCGTAACAAATTTTGCATTCACTCTGCTTACAGATTTTACCTGCGTACGCGGTAGTGCAGTTATATTGCATGTGTGTTTTACCTGCGGCATTAATACAGAGAAAATTCTACATCAATTAACACAAATTTAATAACAGAGCTGCAATAACTCTCTCGTAATTGTCACTTGTTAGAAAATATTATCGTTATGTAGTGTGATTAATTATTTCTACAAACATTAAAAACTAGATTGTCAGCTGCAGCTCTATCGATGTAGTGCATTTATTTCATTAGAATTACAAAATGGCGCAGGTTTCGGAGGCAAAAACTCACATGAATTCCAATTACTGTCCTGGATTCGAAATATAGTAATAATCTCAGAATGGTAGGACAATGCAGCTTGTTGAACGCTTATGTAACATAACTACAGTTACAAAATATGTTTCACACAATATGCGTTTAGGTATTTACTGTCACTGGTGAAAGTGGAAAAAAAACTATAGGTACGGCGATGAGTTTTTTCGTGCACAGTCATACCGTCTGATAACTGGGGAAATCTAGTACATTAGAGTACGTTATATAAGTCTGCTGCACCTCCAAACCCTACTGAATTATTTTTACCCTTTCATTCCCATACTATGAATTCAGCTTTGGAAAAATTAAAATTCAGTTTTTTTTTCTGAATTAATACAGTGCCCTAAACATAAAAACAAGTGTTTTAAAATTTTTGATCGAACTATTTTTTGTGTCATGTATTTCATGCACAACAGAGACTATTGTATCGAGGTATTTTATTACTTATTTTGTTGATAGTTAACAATGTCCGATCAATAATGCTAGCATAATTTTCGCCACAACACCAAAGACAAGACAGTTCACTGCTGAAATATAATAACATGAACCACACTCAAGCTCACACTCACAGCCACGTACAGACGGCAACATAACACAACCTCAAAGACGGATAGATTATTAGCTCGCCGCGGTGGAGTAGCCGAGCGGTCTAAAGCGTCTCGCTGCGGAGCGCGCGGTTGCTCGCCGTGGAGGTTCGAGTCCTCCCTGGGGCATGGGTGTGTGTGTTGTCCTTAGGTTAATATATATAGGTTTAACTAGTTTACAAGCTACAGACTGATGACCACGCAGTTTGGTCCGATAGATTTACAAACATTTGAACATTATTCGCTCCTAAGTGGCTACACAGCGTACCAAGCGGCAAAACGTCGTACTAGAAGCGTGTTGTTCATCAACAACATTGCCACGTTAAGAACTGATACACGAAAGACGGTATAAATCAGTTTTTAATACGTTGTTGTCGGGGAACAACACTGGGAATGAAAGGGTTACAAATAGAATAAAACATATTCTTGTACTTTTTCATGTCTACAAGACCATATTTATTGCATATTTGAGAAAAATTTAAAATTTTCATACTCTGTTTCCAAAATAATAATAAAAAAAAGTCAAATAAATTCGACACCAGGTCTGGAAGGCATTTGAGCATGTGAAATAAGAAGTCAGTAGTTAAAATATGTCACCCAATTATTGTGGAACTTATATCGCAAAGTGGAATTTGTGCAAAATTCATAAATTATTAGATAATATAATTTCAACTACTGATATCATTTCTGACGTACTCCGCAATGGGACCACCCCACCATGTTCACTGTTTTTCGTTGTAGGACGCCATTCCGGTGACAGATGGCAGCAACAAGCACGAAACTAAAGGCGACACTGGGTTTCTAAGTAAAACAACATCGTATAGTGTTCTAAAATTAATAAATCGTCGGTCCAAGACATTGGACGCCAGGTCTGAAAGGATTAACTCTGTGCAGATCCATCAGGAATGTGAAGTGGTTTTACAGTCGATCTCCTTTGGCAGTAGGATAGGGTCTGGTAGGTCAGGGGCACACAAGTCACCAGGGTGACGTCACATTGAACTTGCTTCGGCGAGGCTCAGTTTGATATGATCTGCCTGCCAAAGCAAATGAAAACATTCTTCCCAAACATAAACACACCGAGAAAATTCATAAATCAAATCTCTGCCCTGCTTTGCATTGCTATGTCTAGGTGGAATGCAAATAATTTATTGTAAAGCCAGTGCATTTTATATGTTCTTGTCACTCCTTTTTTTCTTTGAATAAACGACGAGATTTAAAATCTCCACTAATTCGAGATTTGCGAAGAATATTGCTCTTGAGAAAAACCACCTACTTCTACATTCTGTCCACATCTTCGTCCTTCTCTATCTCCTCGGCTCTTCCTCCCTGCCGCGGTGGAGTGGCCGAGCGATCTAAGGTGCATTGCTGCGGAGCACGTGGTTGCCCGCTGTCGGAGGTTCGAGACCTCCCTTAGGCATAGGTGTTAGTGTTGTTCTTAGCATAAGTTAGTTTAAGTAGTTAGCGAGCCTAGGGACCGATAACCGAAGTAGTTAAGTCCCTTAAATTTACAAACATTTGATCATTTCATCTTCCTCCTTCCATCCATCAATCCTGCCGCTGTTCATCATCTCCTTTCCCCTTCTGCCTTTCATTTCGTTCTCTCTGCTCTCTTTGTTTTTCTTCTTAGAATTAAGAAATTAAAAATCAGAAATTTACTTCGAATATTGTGGTAAGGTTGAAAATGTTTCAAATGTTTGTAGAGCTTGTGGGACTTAACTACGGGGTCATCAGTCCCTAAACTTACAAACTACTTATGAACGAACTAATACTAACGACGGCACAAATATCCACGCCCGAGGGGGGGATTCGAACCTACGACCGTAGTGGCCGTGCAGAACCGCTCGGCCACTGTGGCCGGCGGTCAGGTTAAAAGTGACTCGACAGTTACCCATAAAAAGAAAACTGAGCGGAATAATGAAGCCAATAAACGAAGTCATTTACAGACATCGTTACTTCTTTGTTACTTCAACGTGTGGTTTCTACCACAGCATTCGATCGGATATTAGGTCAGACGTTGGTCGCGCTTCAATTGTCGATGTTCACATGTTACGTTATTATTAGAGATTTTAATTTGTCATAAGAAAAGTAACTGCGGAGTTACAATGGCATCTTCTTCCTTTTACTAATATTAAATACTATGTAAACACATGATCTTAATTTTATGCAAATCTTCGACAAAGTTTCATTGGTCGAAGTGGATAATTACTATTAAAAATCGGTACTTCAATTCTGCTGTTTCCTGTAAGCAAAACGTAATCGCAATCCAAATCATCATCATCATATAAATACGGGAACACTATTGGGACTACCGCTTTTTAATATTAATTGTAAAAGGAGACAAGTGAAACTTTTGAATTTGGAAACGTACTCTGTCGTAGATGTACAAAAAATGAATAGTGTACACGCAGCCGTTAAGAGAGGTAAAAAAAAAAGTAGAGCTTTTCATCCCTATAGCTATGATGTTGCCTTTCCTGTCGCACATTAACTTATCCTACTACCAAACACTGTTAAAATTGGAACTTGAAGTGCTACCGATCCATTGTTGTCGTAAAAATCCCACACGAATGTAACAACGTTTCGTGAAATCGAGCTCTAAGGACTTTCAAGTTTGAATGGATCATTTTCAGTAACTCATGACTACCGGGATGCTACAATACTGCTAAGTCGCTGTATGAGTGGAAATCAAAAACATCGTAATGGTGAAATCTCTAAATAACATTATTTACTGATATCATCATTTCGATTACTGTCTTGTGAGAGTGACTCTGTGATCTTTTTACACCGTTACCGTAAAATTTGAAGTGATTTTCTACTTTTGTTTTCTCTACATATATTGGTCAATAAAGATTACAATGGGACACTCTCATATTAGTGTTTCTTTTGGATTATATTTTAGTTTAGGCTCCATGTTAAATTGTATACAATGAATGACTAAGTTCATCTTCTATACTTCATTACAATTATTGGTTGTGTCATCAAAGAAATATATTTATAACTAGCAAATCCGGCAATTCTTCAAAACTGTTATATATCTATGAAACTTTGATGCCAATATGATTACGGTCGTTACGGATGCATCAATTCTAATTATCATTACCTCGCCGCGGTGGAGTAGCCGAGCGGTCTAAAGCGCCTCGCTGCGGAGCGCGCGGCTGCTCGCCGTGGAGGTTCGAGTCCTCCCTAGAGCATGGGTGTGTGTGTTGTCCTTAGGTTAGTTTACCTAGGTTTAAGTAGTTTGTAAGCTACGGACTGATGACCACGCAGTTTGGTCCGATAGATTTACAAACATCATTTATTATTACCTCTGTGTGTTGTTGTTGTTGTGGTCTTCAGTCCGCAGTCTGGTTTGATGCAGCTCTCCACGCTACCCTGTCCTGTGCAAGTCTCTTCATCTGAGAATACGTTCGGCAACCTACATCCTTTTGAATCTACTTACTATATTCTTCCCTCGGTTTCCATCTACGATTTTCACCCCACACTCCCCTCTAATTCAAAGTTGACAACTCCTTGATGTCTCAGAATGTGTCCTACCAATCTATCTCTTCTCTTCGTCAGTATATGCCAGAAACTCTTTTTCTCCCCGGCAAAGCACCTCCTCATTAGTTACGTGGTCTACCCATCTAATTTTCATCATTCGTCTGTAGCACCACATTTCAAAAGCTTCTATCATCTTTTTGTCTGAACTCCTTGACGTCCACGTTACACTCCCATATAATGCTACACTCCAAACAAATGCTTTCAGAAAGGACTTACTAACATTTAAATTAGTATTGCATGTTAACAAATTTCGCTTGTTTAGAAACGCTTTTCTTCCCATAGCCATTCTACATTTTATATCTGCTCTACTTCCGCCTTCGAAAGTTATTTTGCTACCGAAATTAAAAAAGAAACTCATCTGCTACTTTTATTGTAGCATTATCTAATCTAATTCCTTCAGCATCGCCTGATTTTCTGACATTACATGCCATTACCCTCGTTTTTATCTTGTTAATGTTCATCTTATATTTTCCTTTCAAGACACTGTCCATTCCATTCAATTGCTCTTCCAGATCCTTTGCAGGATCTGAAAAATTACTATGTCATCGGCAAACAGCAAAGTTTTTATTTCTTCTCCCTCAACTTTCATTCCCTCTCCAAATTTCTCCTTGCATTCCTTCACTGTTTGCTCAATTTACATATTGAACAACATGTGGGATACGCTACAACCCTATCTCACTCCCTTCCCATCCTCAGCATCCCTTTCTTGCCCTTCGACTATAATAACTACTGTCTGGTTTTTGTACAAGTTTAATATAACACTTCACTTCCTATATTTTACCCATGCTACTTTCAGAATTTTAAAGAGTATATTCCAGTTGACATTGTCAAAAGCTTTCTCCAAATCTACAAACGCTAAAAACGTAGGTTTGCCTTTCCTTAGCCTGTCTTCTAAGATAAGTACAATTGTGCATTACACTGAAAAGATTATCTTCACAAAAATAACACAAATAAAACTTGCAGTTTGCAAATGACATTGTAATTCTGTCAGAGATAGCAAAAACTTGGAAGACCAATTGAACAGATTGGGATGAGCGTCTAAGACGAAATTTAACAAGAGCAAAACAAGAATAGTGGAATGTAGTCTACGAAATCAGGCGATCGTGCAGGAATTAGTTTAGGTACGAGACAATAAAGGTGGTGGATGAGTTTTGTTACTTGCGCTATAAAAGAACGTACGATAGTTTCACTATAGATGATAAAATGCAGAATGGCAAATGAAAAGTACAAAACCACATATGTTTGTATATATATATATAGGACTTAATTGCTTCGGTTATCAGTCCCTAGGTTTACAAACTACTTAAATTAAGGGCAAAACACACAATATAACACATCCGTGCTTGAGGGAGGACTCGAACCTCCGACTGGGGGCAACCGTGCGCTCCGTAACAAGGCGCCTTAGAGCGCTCGGTCAATCCACCGCGGCTGCAAAATGGCAATGAAAGAAAAGCGCAGAAACAGAAATTTGTTAACACCGAATACTAATTTAAGTGCTAGGAAATCTTTTCTGAAGGTATTTGTTGGGAGTCTTGTACGTCAACGAAACACGGCCGATATATAGCTCAGACAAGAAAAGGATGGAGGCTTTTGAAATTTAGTGCTACAGAAGAACGCTGAATATTAGGTGGGTAAATAGCGCAACTAATCAGGATGTAGTGTACAGAATTGTGGACTCTAGGTATTTCTGGCATGCCTTGACCAAAAGATGAAATCGATTGGTAGGACACATTGTTAGACGCCAAGGAATCGCTAATTTAGCATTGGAGGAAAATGCGTGGGTGAAAGTCACAGTGGGTAACGAAGAGAGGAATACAGTAAGCAGGCTCACAGGTTCAGATCGATGCTGGTTGTCATTCTTATGAGAATATCAAGGGGCTTACTCAGGATAGAGTATGGTGGAGAGCTGCATCAAACCAGTCTCTGGACGGAAGAGAATAACAACAACATTTTTAATGACTCAACTCCGTTGTGACAGGTACAAGCGCAAAACATGGATCTCATAGTCATATCATTCGCTACAGTGCCTAAGATGTGAGTAAGACGCTGTAGTGGGTGAATAAGGCTAAAGAATTAGGATTTTGCCGGCCGCGGTGGCCGAGGTGATTGAGGCGCTCCAGTCACGGTCAGCACGGCCACTACGGTCGGGGGTTCGAATCCCCCCTCGGGCATGGATATTTGTGCCGTCCTAGTTTGTAAGTAGTTCATAGGTAGTTTGTAAGTTTAGGGACTGATGACCCCGTAGTTAAGTCCCATAAGCTTAACAAACATTTTTTGAATTAGGATTTTCAATTCCAGCTTGTAGCAAACTTAATGTAAATTTTGTATAATACACAATCCGTCATTACACTGTAGGCTCACTGTCAGGTACCACCATTTAGGAAAGTGTTGGATATCTAAATAACGAAAACAAGTGAACACTTGATGTAAAAGACTGATAAATCCGCCGAAACGCAGGAAAATGTGTTGCGCTACTCGTTTGGGTCAGCGCCAATATTTAATAATCCTACCGAGCGTAAAACGTGCTTCCGCTGTATTGGTCTGCCCGATTGAAACTATAATGGGGCTCGCATACGCATTTATCTGATTCGAGAGCTATCAGTGGTTCAGGCCACCAGATGGATCTCCCAGTGTGTACAACTACCTGCTCGATTCGTTAATTTACGAACAATAGCTCTTACCGTCGTGATATTGTTCCGTCCGGAAATTGGGTCAGTAGCTATTAACCGCAAATTTTCGAATGTTTGTAATTACTCAGTTCTGGAATTAGGTTTTTATTTTTTCCTATTAATGCCTGCAGTTTCAGTATTTGGTCATCAGTACGGTCACTTAATCTGTTTTCTGTTTCCACTCACTTCGTGGACCGTGATCTAGTATCTGATGAAACCCCTGTTCAATTTTCGGAGAAATACTATTTAGGACTGCGAAGGCTTTCGATTCATCAGGGTGTTTTATTTGGGGCTGCTGCACTATATCGACGTACGAGATGTCAAAAATGTCAAATGTTTGTAATTCTATGGAACAAAACTACATTGGTCATCAGTCCCTAGTCTTACAAACTACTTAAACTAAGTTAAGCTAACCTAAGGACAACACACACATCCATGCCCGAGGGAGGATTCGAACCTCCGACGCGGGAGGCCGCGCGATCCGCAACGTGGCACTCCAGACCGCTCGACTACTCCCGCGCTGCATACGAGGTGTGTTCAGTAAGTAAGGTAACTTTATACTTTTATGAAAAAATATTAATTTCTTCACCAATATTCACGTAGTCCCCTTCGTAACCCTCCTCAGATTCAGTTCACTTGTACCAACGCTTCTTCCAACCCTCGAAGCACTTCGCATAACACCTTTTGGCACAGCCTCGATTACTTCCAACAATGCAGTTTTATTTCCTCGGACGTTGCAAATCTTCGTCCTTTCATAGTTCTCTTCAGTTTTTTCGACAGGAAGAAGTCGCAGACGGCCAAATCCGATCAATATGGTGAACAAGGCATGATTGCCATGTTGTTTTTGGCGTTAACGTCAAGATAATACTCCTTATTGTCCGTACGACCTTCAGGCAAAAATTTATCATCCATTACGCCACAGTAATTGAAAAGATAGTGAGAAAAATTGTGATATTTCATCGAACTTGGAGTGTTTTTTTTTTTTTTTTTTTTTTTTTTTTTTTTTTTGCTCTCCGAAATGCTTCCATTGAGACAATTAGGTTTTGGTTTCGACGTCATACCCGAAAACAAAGTATCGTCGCCAATTATGATCCTTTTGAGAAAATCAGGATCATCGTTGGCGTCATTACAGAAGTCCTGCACGATGATCCGCGACGTTTCTTCGGACCAAAATTGAGAAGTTTTGGAAGAAATTTTGCTGACACACGTCTTATGCACAAAACATTGCTTGACACGAGCCGACCAATATACCAACATCCTCACCGAGTTCTCTCACGGTAATTGGACGATTTTCCAAAACAATTCTCTGCACAGCATGGACGCTATAATCTCTGGTTAATGTATTGGGGCGTTCAGAGCGAGGTACATCATTGGCATCTTCTCCGCCATCTTGGAAGAGCGTGGACCACTTGTAAACATTTTTGGCCCACTTTAGTTACGGTAAAAAGGTAAAGCAGTCAACAATCCGAAGATTGGTTTGAACACCACAGTGCTTTACAAGGCATGGTACTGTTTGGAGGTGGTATGCCATTTCCTTCCTCCGACCTTCGAACTGACTTACCCAGCCAGTTATAGGGGGACCTACAGTTTAACGTGGGTTCCGAACCACGGTGTTACTCGGTATTTTTCACATAAGCAATACTGCCAGAGGGGAAAAGAAGTGGAAAGTGACAGATAAAAATCCGAGGAGCTGCCGAGGATCGAACCCGCAACCTTCGGATTCATTATCTGCCATCCTACGGTCGTAAAATTAAAAGTGGGCCTTTGCGATCGCCTTTCGCCTGCTCGAAATTTAAATGACAATAAAAGCTTAATCGTTCATCTAACACGAAAACTGACTAAACAAATATGTAGAGTAGAAAATACTCGATAACTCTACTTTTTTTCGTATCTCGCATAGTTTCAGAGTTATTTGAAAAAATAACGACGATCTGACGATGTCTGTCTGCCTGTCTGTCCGACCGTCTGTCTATCTGTATCGTGGTCTCACTTTTTATGTCGAACCGTTCAATCGATCGGCACCAAATTATTGGCCAGACTTTTTCAAATATTTCGCAAAAATAGTTTAGTAACACTATAAAAGGCCGTTTGTAATGATGTTTTGACAGTAGGAATTTTAGATGTAAATAAACCATTTATTTTTATCCGAAATATTTGCGGAAAATCATAAAACTACAGGCAAATCTAAAGTGCAGAATGAAACTTCCATTCTACAGCGGAGGCGACGCTTGTATGAAACTTCCTGGCAGATTAAAATTGTGTGCCAGATCTGGGACTCGAACCTGGGACCTTTGTCTTTCGCGGCCAACCGCTCTACCACTGAGCTACCCCGACACAGAAGTTCTCCAGAATGAACTTTCACTCTTGTGAAGTTTGGAAACTAGGAGGCGAGTTACTGACAAAAATTGAAGTTGTGAGGCGATGCCGTGAGTCGTGTCGGGGTAACTCAGTAGTAGAGCGCTTGCTCGCGCAAGGCAAAGGTCCCAGGTTCGAGTCCCGATTCCGGCACACAATTTTAATCTGCCAGGAAGTTTCATATAGCGCACACTCCAGCTGCAGAGTAAAAGTTTCATTCTGTTTTCTACTACTTGAGACATTTTACTATTATTTATTAATAACATTTTCAAATTATTTTGTTTCCTTTAGTTTGCCATAACATTTTTCAAGTCTTGCTGTTTGTTCTCGAACTTAGACATTAAGCAACAATACGTATTTAGTGAATGCATTGTTGCCTAATGCTCCTCTGTTTCCTCCAAGTAATGGCAGACGAGCTACTCGCGATGACTCACGATCCGTCCTCACAACTGTACTTCTGACAGTAATTTGCCTCCTACTATGCGCTTGGTCGCGAAAGGCAAAGGTCCCAGGTTCGAGTTCCGGTTCCGGCACAAAATTTTCATCTGCCATGATGAAAGTGGGCCGTAAACACGCCAGAGCAATTTTTTTACTTAGAGCAGAATCCCTGTATGCCACTATCCCACTGTCAACATTTAAAATGCTTTACAGCAATTGATTCCACTTTTCACACAATATTTAATGCAAATTCTTTGCTCCATTCTTTATAATAAAAGAAAATGACCGACCACATTGAAACATCTCTAACGTTTCTATCTGACAGAAACAAACGAAGTATGCCGTACACTTGAAACCGTGAACATATGTTCGGGACATGTGTACCAACATAACAAAAAAAAAAGATTGAAAATAAACTGCAAGTTACCCACACAATTTGGAAAGTCACCTTACTTTTTGAACAGCCCTCGGGTATGTTCAAGGAGTGGGCAACGTCTCCTGAATTTTACATGGATAATAAGTTTAGTAAGGTAGGCACTGAAGTACTCCGAGAGAAAAATTTCGAAGGAAGAAAGCTAAGGATTGAACGTCTCGTCACCACCGTGGTCATTCTGGAGCGCACGCTCTGATGTTTGGGTAACGATGGGGAAGGAAATCTTCCCCTATGAATTTTTTTTGAGGGGGGTAGTTGCTACATTATTTTTATTTGGAAGGCGGTGGAATATTCAGAAAGGTTGAAAAACGATGGAATAAACCATATATTGTTTTGTAGTAAATACAGTCTGTTGACGATGAATGAACTCAAAAGCCTGAAAACTTTTCAGAAACAAATCGATAGGCAAATGAATAAGATGCAATCATGAAATCTAAGAAATTCCGAATAGAATCTACTTCTGTACTGTGCCTATGCTGTGGGATATCTCTCAGTTAGCATAACTCGCATCTGACTCATGCCTGAAATGCCGCGTCGGAGTGGCTGAACGCATTGAGGCGCGTTGCTCCGAAGCGCGAGGCCGTTTGCCCTCGAGCATGGATGTTTGTGTTTAATATTCATAGAATATATGACATCAACTGCGATTGGGCAAAGCTGAAAATGTGTACCCAGCCGGGATTCGAACCCGGGTCTCCTGCTTTCTAGGCAGTTGCGCTGACCCCTACACCACTGGGGACACAGTGATCACCGCACCTGCAAGGACTACCCCTGCACGCCTCCCGTCGGATACAAATTCCCAGCTTCGCCCTGCCCATAGTACTCAAACTCGTAGTTATAACTAATTCCCGTAAGAGTAAGGGCTTAAAACTTGCCCACCCCTCCCCACGTCTGCTGCGCATGTTTGTGTTGTCTTTAGTATACGTTAGTTTATAAGTAGTTTGTAAGTTTAGAGACTGATGACCCCGTATTTATGTCCCATAAGCTTAACAAACATTTAAAAATTTCATGCCTGAAATGCGAAACAATAGCAGTCTCGGTATTCAAGTAGAAATAGGTATAATGCCTTCTATTCCGAAAAATAATTAAAAACAATGTCTAACAATTTACAATAAATTAAATTCATTGACTTTAAACTCCCAAATAGTTTCTTTGAGGTTCGTAATAATGACGGGGGGTAGAGTTTATAACATAACAAGTAATCCACTACCGAATATTAAGAATCCGATACCATCAAACTCAATTAAATTGTTTGATAGCAATAAGCTGAAACACCAAATACTTAATTTTAGCTTGTGAAACACGTTTTGACAATAATACAGTTACTTAACATTCATTGTTTTGGGATCGTCACAATGTATGCAGAAAACATTTAATATATATGTTAGCACATTACTTACGGTATTTTAACACTTTGTAGATATGGAAATCTTCTGTTAATAGCTTGTGAAAGGTAATATATCAATGAAAACTGGTCATCTTGCATATTCTGTGATCTGGTCTATTATGTAAAAGATTTTGAAGCGTATTAGTTCACTAAGTCACTTGATATGGATTAATACCGATTTCATCACTCATTTGAAATAAATTGATCATATTTTAGAGTATTTGAACTTTATATTATATTTCAGAGAGCACCATAGAATCCAAAATAGATTTTGTCGTGAATTATTAAAACACACCTTTTAAGTTGTCATTTTCAAATCTTTGTTTGTTTATAAATATAATTGTCAATGTCATTGTGTTTAAATGGTTCTAAATGTTATATATATTAACTTCATGTCAAAATTAAATATATATAATTTTTAATAGATAAACCAAAGATAAAATTTACGATTTTACTGGTTCTATTAAACCAGATTGCACTTAGCGTCTTGGTCAGTCGATGTTTGGACGAGGTGCTAGGAGCATGTATTGTTTGCAAACATAGTGTCCAAAGAACTTGGGGTCGCAGGACTATGTACTTGAGAGTGTACGAGCCAATATGGCGGAATGTTTTAAAGCGTTCTTTGTATTGTGAGTTTACTTTTCAAAGTTAATGAAGTCATAATTTGTTGCTATTACTGAATTTCATTTGTCTGCTTCAAATCTGGACTCTACCTTTGTGGGAATCATATTGAAAGAAAACGAGACCAACTGAACTTAGAATTATTCATCTATATACTACAGAAATATTGTGTATTCCGCTACCATATGTACTCAATGTGCCATCTTTGTCGTATTATGACACACAAGAAGACAGAATTCGTCGATCTCAAATGTTATGGGTAGCTGGGATACTACAATTTCTCCAGAATATCCAGAATATTTATTCTCGGAAGGGGATTCGCCGGAATATTTTTACTTAGAAGGGGGTCGTACATCCTAAACAATGCCTTAGATTCACAAATACTTGATTCCTTTTTTATCCCTTTCAAATAACCATGCCGTCGACGGGACGTTAAACCATAAGGTTGCTTCCTTCTTTCCTTAAAATCTGGAGACTTCACTGTTGATGAACGTCAGAACGTAACATCCGCTGGCTGGATACATGCAAGATGCAGCTCACGCTAGGTTAAGGTACAATTCGTATTCCATCCTGTTTACTTGTGAGCACCATGTCTGAGAGCATGCCGCTTTTTACGAGCTGTTGTTTCGTGTGCCAAAACAGGAGGGAAATGGAATAAAAAAATTTAAAAAAAGAACACACGACGTAGGGAGACAGAAGGGTGTGCGCGCCGTCTGCCGCGCTTCTGTAATTAGTAATTCTGTCAGGCTTTTATAATAAAATTAAATTTTATTCCTTTGCCCGCGGCCTTTTTGTTGATTTCATTTCATTTTCATTTCGTGATTAAATTTTTTTAGCTGGTCCATCTCCGGACGCGCAGTGCGTACAAATTGCCGCGGATTAGCTGTGCTTGTAATTGCCCCGTAATTTGGCACTTAATTTATCACGTGACTCGGTTCGCAGAGCGGCCGGCACCTCCCAAGGGTCAGATTGTGCCGCCGCTGCTCGCTCTCGTAGGGACTTCTTTTCGCGTTTGGCCTCGTTAACAGAAACCACGATACCGAACCCATCCTATCGCGACGTACGCTATTTTGAAAGATGTTCCTGTATCTTTTGTGTCCACCTTAAAACATTTCAAATCTTCCACCGACTTTGCAAAAGGAACGTCAATTCTATGTAGGTACGGTGATCAGCAATACGAAGGGAAGAAACTACAGCCTAGGAAGGCCAAATATTAGTGTTGTTGCTGTCGTTGTAGGCTTCAGTCAACCGACTGGTTCAATATAGCTCTCCATGTTACCCTATCCTGCGCCAGCCTCGACAGATATCTCTTTCAGACCCAAGGTTATAGGTGAAGGGACAATAATATAGAGAAGGACGTTTAACATACAAAATACATACAGTAATCCATTACAAAAAAGAAAATCAATTTATTTTCAAAACTTTTGTACACATATAATTGTTTCGGGCCTTCACTACAAATTTTTATGATCTGCACCATCTATAAAAGAAATGACAGAATAACATCACAGGATCATATAAAATCAACTCGCTGTGAGATATGATAGCTTCACATGTCAAAACAAGGGCCTCAACACGTTTTCAACAAGTCTTCCTTGCCACTATTGTAAGTGTACTGGAAGTTTGCCGACTATGCCGACTGCTGGTATCACCCAGTGTAGAAACATGGCCGGCCGCGGTGGCCGAGGGGAAAGAGGCGCTCCAGTCACGGTCTGCTTGGCCACTACGGTCCTTAGGATTAGCTAGTTCATAAGTAGTTTGTAAGTTTAGGGACTGATGACACCGTAGTTAAGTCCCATAAGCTATACAAACATTTGAACATTTTGTAGAAACATGTAACTAAACACGCTGCGCACATTACCACAGTCTACCCACGATTGCGTGATGGAGGCCCGAACTTCCTAGCGTGCATTACTAAGAAATAAAGCGAGCAAAACCAGAAACGCACAACTGTGCGTGCAGGGGCTGAAAGGGCTATGAATAAGTACAGTAACCTACATCCATTTGAAGCTTCCTACTGTATTCGTCTCTCGGTCTACCTCTTGCAATTTTTCCCCCACACACTTCCTTACAATGCTAAATTGACTATTTCTTGAAGTCTCAGAATGTGTCCCCCCAATCAGTCTCTTCTCTTTGTCAAAATATGCCAGAAATATCTTTTCTCCCTAATTCTGTTCACTATTTCCTCATTAGTTACCACATCTACCCTTCTAATCTTCAGGATTCTTGTGTAGCATCATATGTTAGAAGTTTCTATCACGCCTCGCGGGTGTGGCGGTGCGCTCTAAGGCGCCTTGATGGCGAGTGCACGTCTGTTTCCCGTCGGAGACTTGAGTCCTCCTTTGGGCTTGTGTTTGCGTCTTGCTCTTCAGTTAGTTAAGTTTGTATGTCAAGGGACTGATGACCACTGCAGCTTTACAAACAATTTTTTTGTCTGAACGCCTTCCCGCCCTTGTTCCACTACCGTACAATTCTACACTCAAGAAAAATCACTTCTAAAAGTACTTCCCATAAATTAAAGTCATACTTCATGTCAACAAATTTTGCTTCTTCAGAAATGCTTTTCTTCCCATAACTATTCTGCATTTTATATCTTCTTTCACATCGTCGTTCAGAAGTTATTTTGCTACCCAGTAACAAAACTCATCTTTTATTGTCTCGGCAGTTAATCTAATTACTTCAGCATCACCTGATTTTATTACGCTACGTTCCATTACCCTTGAATGGATGGATGCTTAGGGTTTAACGTCCCGTCGACAGCTTGGTCATTAGAGACGGAGCTAACGCTCGGAGGTTTTGGGTTAGGATGAGGAAGGAAATCGGCCGTGCCCTTTGAAAGGAACCATCCCGGCATATGCCTGGAGTGATTTAGGGAAATCACGGAAAACCTAAATCTGGATGGCCGGAGGTGGATTTGAACCACCATCCTCCCGAATGCGAGTCCAGTGCGTTACCACTGCGCCACCTCGCTCGGTCATTAACCTTGTTTTGCTCTTGTTAATGATAATCTTATTAGCCCCTTTCAAGATACTGTTTATTCAGTTCAGTTGCTCCTCCAGGTCCTTTGCCGTCTCTGACAGAATTACAGCGTCATCGGGAAACCGCAAAAGTTTTATTTCCTCTCCATGAAATTTAATTATTTCTCCAAATTTGTCCTTACTTTCTTTCACTAGGTGCTCAATGAACGGATTGAATAACATAGGAGAAAGGCTACAACCCTGACATACTTCCTTCGCAACCATTACGTCCCTTTCGTGGCCTTCAACTTCGTATAACTGCTGCCTAGTTATTGTACTAGTTGAATATAACTTGCGGTCCCCTCTATTTTACCCCTCATAATTTCAGAATTTTAAAGATTGTATTCGAGACGACATTTTCGTAAGTTTTCTCCAGTATTAAGCAGGCACAAAATAAGTCACTCACAATTATACGAGTATTTCCCAGAATGTGTTATGGAAATGTACCTACATCTGTTACCACTTCCTACCGATATTTGCATTCTTGAAGAGGTTGTAACCTCTCGTAAAAGTGTAAGAATCGTCATACAGCATATGGTTTCATGAGTGCAGCCTTTTAAATTTAGAGCGAGTTAAGTAACTCAATGACAATACACTTTTTCGGGAGGAAGCAATTCAAACCCGCCTACGGCCATCCTGGTTTAAGTTTTCTGTGATTTCCCTCATAATTTCAGAATTTGAAAGACTGTATTCGAGACGACATTTTCGTAAGTTTTCTCCAGTATTAAGCAGGCACAAAATAAGCCACTCGCCACTTCTGAAAAAAAAAGAAGGAAGTTGAATTAAACCTCTTAACCCCGTGGGAATGGGTGGGTAGTCGGGAGCGCCACGATACGGATAGTGTGGCCTCTCCCGACGGAGATTCAAGTCCTCTCCCGGGTATGTGTGTATGCGTTGTTCTCCTTAGGTTAAGTTTCTAAGTGTCGGGATGGATAACTAAAGTAGTTTGGTCCCATAGAATTACGAACATCTGAATTAGAAAAGCTCTTAGCAAATAGCCGTGGAAGATTTTAATGACGCGGGTTTAATACGTGGATAAGGCGATAGGACGGAGCAACGAGCAAATCGTGAAACCATCGCATAAATATGGAGGTACGTCATTTTTCGAAACCATCTTGTGTAAACTGGCGAGATTATTTATAGAAAAGGTTGAAAATCGCCATTAGGACCGATGACAAACTAGACAATGGGATGAGACCTAAGATAGACGCCGGAGGGAACTGTATGGGGAAAGTGGAGGTTTACTAAATCATATGTCAGGATTTTGAAATTAAGTATTTGGGGAAGAAACTTTGAAATTAAATTTAAGGAATTCAATAGCAGAGAAAATGGCTCATCAGCTGTAGACTGGTTACGAAAAGAAGTTCGCCACTTCTATTGCTTTTCTGGATCTCTAAGCAGTTTATGATATAGCCTGGAAGAAGGGCTTTCTAGTGAAGCTTTACAAATCTCTTTCCTTGTCCTATTATTAACAGGTCGTCTGATCAAGATCTATCTTGGCAACACGGAAAGTGGTTGTAGACAGCTTTACAAAGGGCTCCCCCAGGGTTCAGTTCTTGTTCCCATTCTTTTTCATGTTTACACCTCTGATATTCCAGCTACGCAATCTAGAAAATTCATTTATGCCGATTATATTGCCATAGCATCACAACAAAGAGACATCCATATGACGGAAACTACGATAACATCTGCCCTAACTCTCCTTAGTAATTACTTCGCAATGTGGGAACTAAAGCCTAACCAAATTAAAACAGAAGTAGCTTGTTTCCACCTAAATAATAGGATAGCTGACTATAAATTCACCATCTCGTCTGATGCTGTTCAACTTCAACATAGTGAACATCAAAAGTACCTAGGAGTCCTCCTGGATAGATCTCTCACTTTTATGAATCACCTTGAAAAAACTGCAGACAAATTTAAAACTAGGAATAACACATTGCAGCACTTAGCAAGATCATCTTGGGGAGGTAGTGTGGTAGATCAAAAAGCGATCTTGGCAAAAGAGTAATAAAGTTCAGCAGAACAAGAGATCGCAGCCAGCAACATGTGATAATTGTTCAAACTCGTGCTGAAGTGTTAGTGTGATTCGGTAACAAATATACAAACTTTCGCGTTTATAGTTCAGTTGCGTGTTGACAAACAATGTATTTTATGTTATAAAAAGTATAATGTATTTAATACTTTCTACTATCGTTAAGTTTCTCGTTACATCAACAGTAAATTAAACTGCAATAAGCTTTAGTTTATTACATGTGTGGTATGTCCGATCAATTTCATCTGTAGTATTTCTTGAGTCTAGACTTAAAGATAGGTATTTACGAAAGCATTCTGCTTATATCTTTTATGTAATGGACGTGAGAAGAAGGTACTAACATTCATGTTTCTGCAAGCCACGCTATGTTTTCGTATGTTACCAAATTTTTGTGTCTAAGCGGAATTTCCATCTCTCAGTTCGTAACTTGGAACCTCCAGTTTAGCTATATTTGTGTTACTCGCTCGCGTCGGTTTCTTCTTGGAGTTTTCCGCGCGAAAAGACCTAAGCTGCTCTCCGCTAAGTACTTTCCAGAGCCAACTCTGTGCAAGAGACATCGCACAGCGGCTACTGCGGACGTTTCTGCTTCCATTCCTACACAGGTTACTTTTCTTAAGCCTCCCCTACCCTGCAACCGCCTTTTACTTACCAGGCTAAGAGGACTGGGCACTCACAGCGAACGCCTCACATACGTGTGCAGCTTCCCTCGTTGGAATTTCACAGCACGTTCAAAGCCAGTGCAGGTGTTCTTTGAAGTAAATTCTCTCAGACGCCACGCCAAGCATTCAGAGAGAAGGCTAGAACACTGTCCAGCACTTAGATTGCAATCTCAGGTAAGCCTCTACTTACGTAAAACAATTTCATTTATGCGGAACACTATCTGCTCACAAATCTGAACTTATAACGAGACCACTTGAATAACAGATTTTTCTAATGTTTTTTTTTTAAATATTTATGGCAGGGGAAAGGGTGGGGGAAGGTAAGATGGCGAAGTGGGTAATACGACGAATTCGTTATTTTATCACCACATTCATGGATGGTAGCACGTATTCAAGCACTTCCCGAGACGCAAACGATTACCTACGATGTTCACCGAGAGGGATCTCATGACTCATTGTTGTCTGAGCAGTAGCGACAATGAAGTATATTGTCGACATGCGTTTGCAATATTTGGACGTTACATCATAAGGAATGGTTTGAGTTCGGTAAGACTTTTTTAATTATCCATTAGATATTCTCAAAATGAAACTCCTAAAGTAAAGAGCAGTATGCAATGTAAGGAGCTGGATTTGAGCTGTGGTAATTATAACTAATTTTAAAATTATAACTGCGATATGAGGAAAGATGACAAAAATCAGAGATGGTAAGATGACGAATTCGTCATCTTACCCGACATATTTTCCTTCACCTATACTTTATATAAAATTTACAAAAATTGGTTCGGAAACTGAGCGTTCGCTACATTATTTTTTCTTTTACCTCAATCCTCATGTCTCAATTATTGTATGAAAATTCTGGGTTTTACAGACCTAATATACGAGGAAAAGTGATAGGGGAAAGTGGGTGGAAAGTGGGACAAGGAAGCAATGAATGAAACCACAGCTGAAGTGAAAAAGAACTCTTAAAGTGTAAATGTTGCAGCAAAGAAACTGCGTAGATGTTTGAAATAGAGATGGGGCCCCAGAGGAGAAGTCGTAAGCATTTCTATAACAATTAAAAATGCTCGATGGAACAATAAAAATTTTAATTTATGAAGAAGCGTTTATTTGTTTCAGGAGCATCCACAGAATTTAGGAAGATTCACAAAAACCGTTACCGACGATCAAATAGAAGATCTGAGACAGTATGTTACTGAGTTAAACAAAAGAGCATTCGGAATAACAAAAAAAAGTTTAGGAATTTGTGTTTTTCTTTCTCAGAAAAACTAAGATTGTTCCATCGGTTCAATAAAGACAAGGAAGCTGCTGGAAAGAACTTCATAATGTATCTTCTAAGTACCTGCAAATTATATCTTAGAAAACCACATCTGTAGCAGGATTCATAGCCTTTAATCCAGTTAAGGTAGGGAAATTTTTCGATATGCTGAAGGACCTTAGACTGAAGTGTTTGTTCAAAGCTGAGAACATTTATAATATCGATGAAATATCGGAAAGTAAAAGACGCTGAAGCTTAGGTTCGTCATCTTACCCTACTTTCCCCTACGTATAGTTCAGAACTCAAATATAAATCAGACAAAATCAGTCCTCTCAATTCTAAAGATCTGTCGATAAAATGGACTTTCTAGTTTATTTCGGTGCTTTATTACATACGATACCAAGTTTCTGACAGCCACCGTAACGCATTGGTAGTGCTGTAAAATGATCAAATGACCGTAGAGACAACGGTTCGCATCCTGCTATTCTATTTATAATTTCTTCTTCGTTGTGTTCGCATACCTACACCATTTGAATATCAAATTCTTCAATGATATGGTAATGCAGCTTAATTTAGTCGTGTTTAGATAGGCATCTTATGCGAAGGTCGCAAAAAATTGTTTATTTATGGTGACAACAACTTTAATGTCGACCATCTTTTGGTCTGGTATGTTACAGCATCCATGCCTCTGCAAAAGTGCTGACAACAACTATAATGTCGATCACTTCCGTAAAGGCTTGAATGCTCTAACATATCAGACCAGAAAATAGTATCTGAGCGTGCCGGAACCAGACGTAAAAAAAAAAAAAAAAAAAAAAAAAAAAAAAAATAATTGGTATTGACATGACATTAATTTGGATGTGTTAATTGACAAATATCTTGTCGTATTTTTATAAACAATTTACTTCTTTTGTTTATTCTTTATTTGCAGTCTTTCATTAATGTGGTTGTGTCAATGAAACAGACATCACGAAGTAGTTACATTTTTTGAGAAATATTGTAAAACTCTTCAAAAAGTTAACGAGCAAATTCAAGCGTCGTCAATTAGCAACGAAGTGATACTTTAAAAAGATAATTTTTGATGATTTTTAAACTGAAACCTCTATTATGCAAAACCTTTCATAAAAATTGAAACTAAACCGCTTAACCGATTTTCATGGAACTGGGTATGGGAATATTTATTTATTTATTTTGCTGTCTTTTACAATTACCTGTTATCTAGATGTAAAAACAGGTCGTATATTGCACAGTTGATTGGTGTTTTACACTGAATAATTTATTCTTATATCTATTTAATTAACAATGTACAGCTTAACTAACTTATGAAATAAAACTATAAATAATAATTAGAAAAATTTATTAAATAATACACATCGATTTAAGATGAAGAAGAAGTAAATAATAAGGGCAAGTACAGACGTTTATGTTGAAAAACTAACTTACTCTAAGGACAACACAGACACCCATGCCCGAGGGAGGACTCGAATCTCCGACGGGAACGGACGCCCAGTCCATAGCATACGCCTTAGTGTTGCGGCAATTCCGCGCAGCATCAAGTATCAGAATTTACGAAATCAAATATTGAAACATTCCGACCGTTTCGGGAAGGGGGGGGGGGGGGGGTTGAAATAAATTCAACAACAAAATTTTAAAAAATTGGGCTGAACTGAGATTCGAGCCCGGATCTCCAGCTTCGGGCCAGCGGATGCCTTAAACTATCCGGCTATCCAGGTACGCTTCCCTTCCAACCCAAATTCTCAATTTTTAGCCCCCTGCCCATTGATTCATATCAATAATATCAAAATTCACTTCACTCTCGCCTTCCTTTATTTATACTCAAACGTGATATCCTTCTGTCCTTGCTATGGATAATTTAATTGGTTTGTTTTGTATATACTTTTTAAAATCTATAATAAAATACTATGTATTGATAAATATTTACTAATAAAAACTTAAATACGTTTCAATTTTGTTCCACAGCATTTTTTATTTATTTGGTATGAGCATCTTTCTGCTTCTTAGGGCATCGTCTGATAACTTACTACTAAACACATTGTTCGCACGTAACATCGATGTTATATATACAAAGATGGTTTCTCAAAGATATATGAATCTGTGAATTTCATATGAGAACGAAACGATACTACAGAACAAGTGTACTATAAAACAAATGGATTTTAAATGAATACATTTTAGGCTACAATTGTATTAAAATATTGAAACTCTGGGATTGTATGAGGAAGTATTGTCAGGTAGCAGGAGAAAGAGGTAAAAGATAACAGCACTTCTTTATCCTCCATAGAAATCAACGGGTCATAGTCATAAAAAGTGGGGCCTCATGCTATATGTAGGCTAGCCTTCAAAGGTAATTGCCAAAAAATGAGATCCAGGAAATACACCCCAGCTTTTTACATCAGAAATACTGTTGACCGCATTTTGTCCAAGGACAAACTTCCACCTTTATAACAGAGTGGAGTGTAAAAAATTACCTGTAATCTTTGTGGCAAATTGTATGTAGGTTAGTCAAGAGCTATAGCAACTAGACTATTTGAGCACGAAATGAGCTGGAGACTGAAAAAGAAATATTCCGCCTTTGCTGACCATGCTCTGAATGAATGTAATTCTTATGATAATGAACGTGATGCTCTCCACAAAGAGAAAAAGGACAGAAAACTCATAGTTGGAAATTCTGGCCATTAACAAACACCAGTCCAAGAATCCTGACCTAGAGATTAACGACCAGGCGGAATTTCATTATTCACCGTTATTCTAAATGTTCAAATGTTTGTTGAGCTTGTAGGACTTAACTGCGGGGCCATCAGTCCCTAAACGTACAAACTACTTATAAACTACCATGTCTCCACCATATCCTTTCTTCTAGGAGTGCTAGTCTTGCATGGTTCACAGGAGAGCTTCTGTGAAGTTTGGAAAGTAAGAGGCGAGGTACTGGCGGAAGTTGTGAGGCGGCATCGTGAGTCGTGTCGGGATAGCACAGTCGGTAGTGCGCTTGCCCGCTATAGGCAAAGGTCCCAGGTTCGAGTCCCGGTTCCGGCACACAATTTTAATCTGCTAGGAAGTTTCATATCAGCGCACATTCCGCTGCAGAGTGAAAGTTTCATTCAAGTCCCATAAGCTTTACAAACATTTGAACATACTGAACATTTGGCCTAAGAAGCCGAAAAAACATGTTCAAATTTTTGTAAAGCTTAAGGGACTTAACTGCGGGGTCATCAGTACCTAAACTTCTAAACTACTTATGAACTACCTTATACTAAAGACGGCACAAACATCCAAGCGCGAGTGGGGATTCGAGCCCCCGACGAGGAACGGCCTCGCGCATATTAATAATAGCGCCCCAATGCGCTCGGCCGCCAGCCGCGGCTAAGAAGTCGAAAGCTGTTCATAACAAACAAACAAAATTTATTGTGGAGCAAAAATACTGCGTATTTAATTTTTTAATAAGTCTTTGTTGCTCCAAGTACCGATGGAATATTCCATAAACAATATTTACATTTACCTATCTCCATTCTTCGTCACTGACCACTATCGGTGCGAGGTATTCCCACTGGTCATCTGATTTTTATTAATACAGATTATTTTGCAAGAGTGACTCCACTGTACAAGGTGAACTATCAGGTCGGCAAGGTGTGTCTGCCTTTATACGTACCAACCTGCAACTCTCACTTGAACTGTTAGTCTGTCACTACCGGTCAAACCCTTCCACCTTCATTGAAGCTGAGGTGTTGCAATCAGTACACATCGAAACTCTTTTGCGGCAGTCAAGAGCTCTGGATTGTCCCTTGGCTTTAGTTATCCAGCACTGTCCTCAGAAATAGAATTACACAGCGGTCCGAGTTCGACAGTGCTCGCTCAGATTCCAAAAGAGAACACCGCTGCTGTGTTCGTTTTTTTTTTTTTTTTTTTTATTTTTTACTCTAACGGACCGCAAAAGCCAAAGCGAGTGGTGGCCCGCGTGTGTGGAGATAGGCGGCTGCACTTTTTCACCCGCTGCCCGTCCGTATTGACGTATGACAGCCGGCGGCTCGGGCGTCGGCAGGTAGCCGAACACCCGCTGTGTGACGTGCGTTTCCATTCGACAGGCCGGTCTGATTGAGCGTAATGGTGCGGTCCGAGGCCACCCGAGATTAGTCCGCCCCTCCGCTCAGCTCTTCCTTTGTTTATCTCGGAAAGCCGTCAGTCTGTGGGCCAGACAATACCGCGTTGTCAATTCGGCGGTCGCCGCACTTGTAACAGTTCCCAGAAAAACACACACACACACACACACACACACACACACTCTCTGACAGACTTATCGGGCATTCTTCCTCAGGTTTTTTTTTCCCGCCGTTACGATTGCAGCCCTCGAGTTTCTTCAATCGTACAGTGAGTGATAGAATTTCGATCACTTTGTCATCACGTGATAGCGTCGCCACCTGCGATATCAAATACAGTGCAGAACAAACATCACGGGAGACTTCCAATATCGTTTCGCGCGTTCTTTAGCCCAGATAAGTGCAACAAACATGTGAGGCATTCAAATAAGAAGTCATAAATTTAACCATGTTTTGTGGAATGTTTTAAGGTCTGCGACTGTATTATAAACTTTTTGAAATAAATTATACTACAGCAGTCACTTTTTACTAATATTTTATTAGCACGACGCGTTTCGAAAAATGTTCAAATGTTTGTATAGTCTATGGGACTAAACTACGGGGTCATCAGTCACTAAACTTACAAACTACCTATGAACTATTTACGAACTAGGACGGCACAAATATCCATGCCATAGGGGGGATTCGAACCCCCGATCGTAGTGGCCGTGGAGACCGTGAATGGAGCGCCTTAGTCCCCTCGGCCACCGCGGCCGGCGACGCGTTTCGAAGCAAGCTGCCATCATCGGGTGCATTTTTCAGTTACAGGTTAATTATTGTTTCATTATGTTTTGTACTGCATAAAATGGACAAGGTGCATATAATGGATCTCTATGAAGAACTAAAAATCTTCGTCCATGAAAAAATACAATGCGACCTTCTGCTAAATGACAAACTGGAAAGCAACAATACCAATTTCTTTAAAAATTTCTCCAGTGTTGAATGTATTTTTCATTAAAATGTAAAATTAACCATGTAACTCTGATGGATAATTTTTTTTTAAATGTAGCAACATCTGATTCAACACCTGCTATCTACATATGCACATTTTATGTCATTTTCACTGTAAATACTGATGTAAGTAGGTTATCTTAGCTTCTTAGGGTCTTTGTACACTGTAAACATCTAATAAAGAATGCTTACATGTGGTGTATACATAACTGTGTTCTTGTGTTGTGTGTGCCAGACAACAATATTATCAACAAACCTTAAGGAAATACAACACTACAATAATCCAGAAGGATAATCACTAAACATAATACTAAAATAGTTATATCTTCCTGAACAGGTTAAAACGTCCAACCATAACTCCACTGGCACCCACGACACAAAACATGATAAAAACAATAATGAACCTGTAACTGTAAAAAGCACCCGATGATGGCAGCTTGCTGCCAAAACGCGTCGTGCTAATAAAATATTAGTAAAAAGTGACTGCTGTAGTATAAATTATTTCAAATACAACATGTCATTGGATATCCCTGAACTACTCATATTTCGTGCAAATTGTCACACACTGAGCTACAAACATAAATTCGTTTTCGCATGTTCTTATGTCAATAAGTGACAATGCAATTGAATGGTAAAAATCTGGAAATATGAAGTGGACTGCTGGGTGTTTTTGTGCACCGACATTGGACAAGGGGATACACCGCACAACATGCGAGTGTTGTAGGTAGTCTAGCGGCTCGAGAGAAGGCGAGGCAAGCGACGGTCTTTGTCACACTGCGAGCAATGACAGCGCTCTCATCTATCTCGTACCGTTTTCGCTGGCAAGTATGATGTATCGTGGCTATTTGGCATAGGGAAAGGAACTTGTGCCCTTTTGCTGATCTGTCCCCTTCGCCAATGTCGACACAGAATAAGACCCAGCAGTCCACTTCTTCTGTCCACATTTTTACCATTCAGTTGCATTGTCATTTATTGTGATAGGAACATTCGGAAAACGAATTTATGTTTGTAGCTCAGTGTGTGACAATTTGCACGAAATGTTTTTCCTCATTTATGACTAAGCCTACATACTGTATATGTGGGTACAATCAGAATGTTTCGAGACTTGATACCTGGAGGATAGGCATCCATAAGACCCTGTATATTTCACACGTTGCTGCATTGCAGGTGGCTGATTGTAGTTTCAGTTGTGGGTAGTAAAGAAAACACCATACTTCGTCTCCAGTTATTATCCGGTTGAGAGACGTCGGATAATCGCCCTCAAAAGTGATCAGACCACCAAAAATCGTCATGCCATTATCACGTTAGTCTTGCCATAGGATTCGTGGCACAATGTGCTGGGTAACACGACACATGTTGTACCATCTGTCAGAATTTTGTGGCAAGTACCATGGTTGACGTCTGCTGTTACTGCGAGACTGTCTACCGATTGGGAGCGGTTAGAACACACCTACATTGCAACTTCATGGATCTTGTGTTCCGTTCGAACTGTTACATCATCTTCGAATCTGTCCAGTCGTTGCACAAAACATCGGTGCAACCTAAACACAACACTGCGCCTCGTTTCGTCCTCAACGTACACCTGCTGCATTATTCCAAACGTTTTGGTATGGGTTTCGCCTAATTTATGGCATAACTTTGTCCACTGCCGAAACTGTGATATGTCAAGGTACGACCGTCGCAATCAACTAACCGTCACAATAACGACCCTACGTCTACTTCCTGTGCTTGCGCTCTACTGTTTCTTCCAAGGACGAGAGACTACATGACATGGTACCATACCATGGCGCCACGTATAAGCTATAGTTCACCACAGCGCCGTTACGCGGTCAGTCTCAGAACTTACTGACTGTACACACCACAGCACACACATACACACGCACGCACGCAGGCGCGCGCGCGCGCGCGCGCGCGCGCTCGGAGCTCACGGTTCTTTCGTGAGTACGTGCGTGGCAAGCACAGGGCCCCGAGTCTTCCTTTCTTCTTTACTTCTTGAACTGCATTTCCTTTCCCCCTCCCCTCCTTTCCTATCCTCACTCCTTCCCCTCCCCACCGGGGAACTGATAACTTTAACAGTTTAGTCCCCCTATCCCAACCAAACAGCCCCCCCCCTCCACGTATGTATACGTATATTGGTATGGTGTCTGTTCTTTCGGACATGTCCACACCAATCTGTATACGTGTATTTATGATGCGATGACGGAGTAAGGTTCATTTTCTTCACTGCATTCGACGTCGTACGGAAACCCGAAATGGAGGTTATAAGAGGAATTGTACGGTAGGGGCGCTACGGCCGCCGGGGGGGAGTAGCCGGTTGCTCGCCGTCGGAGGTTCCAGTCCTCCATAGGGCATGAGTGTGTGTTGTCGTTTGGTTAGTTTACCTTAATTTAAGTAGTTTGTAAGCTATTACGTCCATACACACAAATAGTACGGAAGCTTTACAAACATTTCATTTGCGCTATTTGAGACGGACGGCAGGATAGCTGGGGTAGCTAACTTTTCGATTCCGGATGCAGAAAAAAAATCTCCTCCAGAGATTTATAACTACGCGGAGACACCCGCTTTCAACTGCTCATTGTTTAGAAATCGTTGTGCACTGAGATCCGTTTTGAGCTCACCGAAAAGATGAAAGTCGCATGGCGCTAAGTCAGTTCTGTATAGAGGATGTTGCCGTACCTTCCCCTTGAATCGCTGCAGCAGTTCGCACGTTTGCTGGGCCTTGTGGAGGTGCGACTTTTCACCGTTTGGGTGCACAACGATTTAGAAACGATGAGGAGGTGAAAGCGACTGTATCGGTGTAGTTATAAAACGCAGGAGATTTCTATGCATCCGGAATCGAAAAATTGGTTGACCCTTCTGAGAAATGTTTAGTCTCTCGTAGACTATTTGGAAAAGTGAATTTACATTGTATGTTGTCATATTCGTGTTGGTTCTGTATAGGTGGTTTAATAAATAGCCATAACGTGGGAGACCAACGTTACTTTTCGATCTGCCCTCGTAGTTACAAATTTATGTAGGTTTCAGTACTTAGGTAGAAATGAAGATATTTGTATGAGATTAGAGTAGTGCGAAGAGCTGCACGAAAACAGAGTTAGAACTGACTGCAACAATATATTAGCCGAGGGGTCTGAAGCGCCATGTTGCGGATCTCTAGGCCTCCTGTCGGAGTTCGAATCCACCCTCGGGGATGGATGTATGTGCCGTCTTTAGTATAAGGTAATATATAAGTAGCTTGTAAGTTTGGGGACTGATGACCCCGCAGTTGAGTCCTATAAGCTTAACAAACATTTGAACAATACATTCTTAAATCTTGATTTTATTCTTTTCCTCATAAATTTACGTGACCAAGTCCAGTTTCTCCTGCCTTGTGTTTCGCCGTTAATCTGACAAGCACGCGTGACAATCGTTTCCTGTTCCTTGGTGCAGACGTTGTGTGGCAGCCCGCAACGGGAGTAGCCGAGCGGTCTGGAGCGCCACGTTACGGATCGCGCGGCCTCCCTTGTGGGAGGTTCGAATCCTCAATCGTGCATGGATGTGTGTGTTGTCCTTAGTTAAACTTAGTTTAAGTAGTTTGTAAGTCTAGGGACTTTTGACCAAAGTAGTTCGTTCAAATGTTCAAATGTTTGTAAAGCTTATGGGACTTAACTACGGAGTCATCGTTCCGTAAACTTACAAACTATACCCGGGCCGCTGGAACTTTGCACTTGACGTTTACAAACAAGAAGTGAAGAGCAAGAAGCGCGAGGCGATAGTCGCCAGGAACGGTCCAATCACAGCGCGATAAACACTTCCAGTGGTCACGTGCCGTGACGTCGACGTTCCCGCGTTGCCGGCTTTGTTCACTGCTACCATAAACAACGTTGTTTCTGTTGTCTACCGCATGTTTATGCTGTGTGTGCTTTTTTCGCTGCGATTTGTTTTACTGTGAGTGGTTTAACTTGACTTTCCGAGTACAAGTAATTGGACAATGTCACCGAAAAGACGTTTGTCTAGTGACGTTTTCTGAGTAAGTTCTCAATTTCGTATGAATAAAAACTTCGAACCTAATGCTCTGAGCAGGAAGTTCATTCTCGCTTCAAACGATCGGAAAGAAGTTATGGTGCAGTGGTTACAAGAAAGAAATATTGCTGCAGGTACGTCAATGTCAAAACTTCTTTTATAATCGACCATGAAACAAAAGAAGCCTATTACAGCCACATATGCAGCAGACGAAATCACAAAGGAGCAGCGTCACAATGAAATAAATCTGCCCCCATTTCACTGCCGTTTTAACCCTATAAAATTGGTATGGAGTGACGTGAAGAATTACTTAAGGAACAATAAGTCTTTCACAATAACAGAGTTGGAAAAGCTGTTGCATGAAGCTGTTGCCAATGTGAATGCTGCATCTTTGGGGGAAAAAGGGGGTCGAGCACGTTGGAAAAACTGATTCGTGCAGCGCAAACAATGGAAGCAATCATCAGTAATCATGAACGGGTAATCATTTGTCTTGGTGATGACGACGATTTTGGCAGTGACGACAACAGTGAAGATGGGGAGTTGGATGTAATTGTACCATTGTCGCCGTAAATTGGTGAGTTAAAAGCATTCTGATTATAAAACGCCGGCCATGGTGGCCGAGGAGACTGAGGCAAATTCAGTAACGGTCTGCACGGCCACTACGGTCGGGGGTTCGAATCCCCCCTCGGGCATGGATATTTGTGCCGTCCTTAGTATTAGCTAGTTCATAAGTAGTTTGTAAGTTTAGGGACTGATGACCCCGCAGTTAAGTCCCTTAAGCTTAACAAACATTAGAACATTTTTTTTATTATAAAACGTAGAGAGAGAAGTTACTATCTTGATTATTGCTTATTTCGTATCTGTCGTGATCCAATGCTTATGTTCTATATTGCTTTGCTCCGTTATTGAAAGCGTGTTGCATTGTTGCGCTCTGGTCTTCATTAATATGCCGTTAATTAATTGCTGCTCAAGAACGAATTATTATATGCACTTTTATTGCTCAATAGCTTACATTTACGAGATGCAGCTGAAAAACTGTTTCGTGTGCTGTGCGTATAGAGGCTAGTGTTGCAACGTCGCTAAAGCAGTGTAGCCAACTTAACTCGCCGTATCGCGAAACGTCAAGTGCAATGTTTCAGCGGCCCGGGTATACTTATCAACTACCTTATACCGGCACAAATATCCATGCCCGAGGGGGGATTCGAACCCCCGACCGTAGTGGCCGTGCAGACCGTGACTAACGCGCCGCCGGTCGCGGTGGCCGAGGAGACTGAGGCGCTCCAGTCACGGTCTGCACGGCCACTACGGTCGGGGGTTCGAATCCCCCCTCGGGCATGTATATTTGTGCCGTCCTTAGTCTTAGCTAGTTCGTAAGTAGTTTGTAAGCTTAGGGACTGATGACCCCGTAGTTAAGTCCCATAAGTTCTACAAACATTTGAACATTTCGTTACAGCCATGCGGATAAGATGCCTGTCATCTCGACTGCTAATGATACGAGGCCTTTGGGATCCAGCACGGCGTTCCGTATTGCTCTCCTGAACCCACCTGATTCCATCTTCTGCTAACAGTTATTGGATCGCGTCCAACGCGAGCAGCATTGTCGCGATACGATAAACCGCAGTCACAATAGGCTAGAATGCGATCTTTATCGAAGTCGGAAACGTGATTGTAAGCATCTCGTCTCCTTACACGAGGCATCACACCAGGCAACGCCGGTCAACTGCTGTTTCTGTATGAGAAATCGGCTGGAAAGTTTCCTCCTGTCAGCACGTTGTAGGTGTCGCCACCGGCGCCAACCTTGTGTGAATGCTCTGAAAAGGTAAACATTTGCACATCACAGCATATTCATCCTGTCGGTTATATTTCGCGTCTGTAGCACGTCATCTTCGTGGTGTAGAGATTTTAATGGCCAGGAGTGTATATCTTGATTTTATTGTTTTCGTCATAAAATTACGTGACCAAGACTAGTTTCTCCTGCCTTGTGTTTCGCCGTTAATCTGACAAGCACGCGTGCCAATCGTTTCCTGTCCCTTGGTGCAGACGTTGTGTTGCACCCCGCAACGGGAGTAGCCGAGCGGTCTGGAGCGCCACGTTACGGATCGCGCGGCCTCCCTTGTCGGAGGTTCGAATCCTCAATCGTGCATGGATGTGTGTGTTGTCCTTAGTTAAACTTAAAGTAGTTTGTAAGTCTAGGGACTTTTGAGCAAAGTAGTTTGGTCCCTTAGAATTACAAACATTTGAATTTGAATGTACGTTCCACTGGTAACCGCCACGTGCGCTGTGAGAGCCTGCAGTCGCGTGCTCCCGCGGGCTTTCCACAGCGTTGATCCGCGATCGTGTATTTCCATTAACTGGCCGGATTTTGCGACCGGCATGGCACGCCACTCTCTCCAATGTTCACGTTCTGTGCGTCGCTGCGCTGTTTTTCTTCTTTTTTTTTTTTTTTTTTCAGTAATCAGTTTTCAATAACACCGAGCCACCCGAACCTATAACTGCACTTTCGCTTCGCAGCTATTGCAATCCGTCATTTCAAATCGGTCTGTGTACCACTAGAACAAGAGCCGTTTATTTAAATCGGTGTATCTTCCGTTTTAGAGCATTCATAACTCTCTGGTTGCCTCTCGTGTTCGTCTCTCGTAATTTTTGTGGGCATTTATATGCAGCAGCCATTCATCAATTTATTTGTCTGTTTCGACATCTACATTTGTAGTGGTGTGTTTGCAGTTGTAGGGAAAATGGTGCGGGGAATTTAAAAAGTTACGTGCGATCAATGCAGAAAATACTATATTGGTCAAACAGAAATTTTAAAACCCGTTTTAAAGTACAGGTTTATAGCTTTAGACCTGATAAAGCTAACAAGTCAGCCGTAGCGAAACGTATAAATGGAATATGACATCGTTTAAATGCACTGCATACTTTAGGAAATATCTCGAAAATGGACATATTGAAAGAAATATACATTTTCATATATAGGAAAATGGAAACAAACGATATCCTGAAAGAAATGACAGATTCAAGAAAATGTTCAAATGTTTGTAAATCTATCGGAGCAAACTGCATGGTCATCAGTCCGTAGCTTACAAACTACTTAAACTAAGTAAACTAACCTAAGGAGGACTCGAACTTCCGACGGCGAGAAATCGCGCGCCCCGCAGCGAGGCGCCTTAGACCGCTCGGCTACCCCACCGCGGCACAGGTTTAACAATTCACATTTCTTTAATTACATCATATCTTTTCAAATGAAAAATGCATAAAAAATAACTTCATATAGGAATTTATACCCCAGCAATATGTTTATAATTCTTTTAAATTTTCTTTTTACTGCCGATGTTTATATGAGTTAGCAACAACTTATGATTTTGTAACAAATTTAGTCAATGCAATGTTAGCAAGTAGTGCAGAGGACATTGTTACTAACAACAACGCGAACGATGTACAGAAAGTCAAATCGAAACAAGCCTAATGTTGACCTCCATCTTGGTTTGATGCGCGGATCAGTTGCATGCTGTATTGTCTATAAAGTGTTGTTGTTTACAACTGCCATATAACTAGAGGTACAGGTGGACACCATAAGAAGTTAACAACTCCACATGATTATTATGTAAAATATTTATAATTGGACAACAGACTAACACATGAACAGAACTCTCTTCGTGTACAATTATCGTTCTGTTTCTCCGCAAGATCCTCACTGCAGGTACCATTATTTTTGCAACGCCGACATAGGTTGTGTTTATTTCTTTTTTGGAGGTTTTGATGTTGCTGAGATGTTGTCGCTCAAATCAAATTTTGAGTTTCTCCTTAATTGCCTATGTTTTGCAGCAAATGACTTGAATTTTCGCTGCTTCCACTTCCAGAGATTCAGCAGTCATTGTCGTGTCATGTCATGTCATCAGCAAAATTAAGCTATCTACTTCGTAAGTCCTTTCCTCCAGAGACCCATGTAGGTACCACTATGTCTGTTCTTTACGCTACTCTCTAAAAATGAGACGGTTAATTCCATCGCATTGCCTTGCCCGACTTTTTTTTTTTTTTTCTAACCTCAATGTTTTCTCACATACCACCTCTGAATTTAATCATGGAGTATTTGCTACTCCAAGTTAATCGAAGATCCTGCAGAATTTTTCATAGGCCTTTTCGAAGTCAACACTTTTGTTTACAACTTCAGCGATCTGCCCCGGCGTTCACGATTGCAGTTTACGAGTGACGAAAATGAGAAATGCTCTTAGGAAAAAATATGAAGTGTGTTTATTCGTTACACATTTTTATCTCCGGTGGTTTAGGATGTTCGGTGTCTGTCACTTAGGCCGTCAGTGGGTCGAGAAGAAACCGTCCAACCATAACCGTCCAACCTCACTGACAGAAATTATAAATATCTACTATCTACACACACACACACACACACACACACACACACACACACACACACACACACACACACACAAAATTCAGTACAAGTAATTTATTTAAATAAATAAATCAGAATTAAGTGTTTAGACAATGATTTGTTGGTATTCTTACTTCTCCAATGCATTCATCACAGCAATTGTTGATGAACGATATATTTCGTCTCTCAGTTGGGGTATTTATTTGTTTCAATCTTCTGTTAATCCATCTGTCCTTCCCTCCTCTCCGTACATCTCACCCTACCGTCTCCTTGATATAAACGATGGTAGTTTAATTCGCTGTAACGTCTCCTATATTACATAGTTGTTCCAACCTTTCATTAATCCACCCACTCCTCCCCCTCCCTGTTTTCATATACCGAAACCCCCTCGCCCTTCCTCATTGTCATTCGTTTCGTTCTGCTCCTTTCTCTGTCCCTGTCCTCCACCCCGACTCCATTTTCGTCCTTTACCCTCCTTTCTCTGACCATTCTTTCTCCTTTCTCTCTCTGTCCATCTCTTACTGCCTCTTAAAGCCCATGTCTTCCCCTGCCTCCTCACTGACAGAAATTATAAATATCTACTAACTTTCATGGCGATTGGTCAGATTGTTTCATAGTCTATTGGACGATATCCCAAGTGATACACCATACGGTTTCTGGCGAAGTGTAAACAATTCTCCATAAACAAATACGTGTAACGGTATGTGCTAAATATCACGGTGATCTATCAAATATGTCATTCCTATCTTCAGTTACGATCTATAGTGCATTCCAAATTTATAGGAATTTTCCACTTTTCATATGTAAGTTTTCCGAGACGACAATAATGAAGGAAAATAAAAGTAAAAGAATTTTGTATGTTCAATCTATGATCATGGATTATGGTCATTAGTTCATGAAAAAATCTCTTAGAAATAAAAACACTTTTGTTTACAGACTTTCTAATTTACCTGTCAAGGTGTCGAAATTTTCTTTCGTATACATACTTTCTCAAGAAAGAGAGAGATAGAGAAAGAGATTAATGCCGAGCGGGTATGACCGCATCGTCTAAACTTCCTCGCTACGGATTGCGCGGCCGTTCCCGCCGGAAGTTCGAGATTTCCCTCGGAAACTTAACGTGTTTTCGGAATATTTGGAAAAGTACAAATCAGATTTAAAAAAGATGGACATTCATTGACGTAAAACCCCATCCTCGTCCCCGAGGTCGGGAGAGAGGGTGACTTTGAAATCATAAATAAAAAACCCTATTTTTTATTGTAGATTTGGATTCTACGTGGAAAAATATTTAACGTTTGTATGAAACAATCTTTCTCGTTGTATCTTTTACAGATAATAGATCAGATTAGCAAAATAAAAATACGGTTTCTCATATTTTTGATAATGGTGACATGTGACACCTCCGATAATCGAATGAAAAACACACCTTGATCATACCCTCAATTAGTGATTAGACTTGGCGATAGGCGCGATGATTACTAAGATGATTTTCATTTAGTATTTGTGCCGCTCCTGTTTCTGGCTCAGTCTTCTGTTCTCATGACCAACGGAAATCTTCATGAAACTCGATACGCTCTCTTTCTCTTTCGTTAAAGGCTGGCCGAACTATTTAAATGCGTATTTTAGATGTTTGCTCTCTATTCTATGTCCTGTCCTGCAGCAAGAATCAGCAACCTTTTAATGAGATGTAACAGGCTACCTCGTAATTCTATATGCTACTTTCAGAATACAAAGATAATTTCAATGAACTGTCCGACTTCTTGTCTGTCGCCTTCGGCTGTTGTTATCATTTACATTCACTTACAAAATAATAGAAGCCCTTGCTAGAAGAGATGAAATCCGATGCTGGCATCGGTCACAGCAACAGAAGATTAACAGGTAAGTCACCTGTTAATTGGGAAGCGGAAGTCAGGTATATTGATTTTAGTCATAGTCTCTTTTCTTTCTTTCCACGACCTACCATAGGAAGAGATAGGCGCTACAAGTTCACAAACATTAGATTTGAACTAATAATAATAATGTCGTGTGTCTCATTGGCCTGGTGCAAGTCATTCAATTGGACGCCACTTCTGCGACTTGCGTGTCGCTAGCCTACCCCAGTTATCCAACCGGGGAAAGGGGACCTACAGCTTAACGTGGAATCCGAACCACGTGTCGTTTATGGCGATTCCTCACATCGCTGAGAGGTGAAAGATGGGTTAAAGTGCAGACTGAAAAAATCTGAGATCCGACCGGGTTTCGAACCCGCGACCCTTCGGTTTCCAGTCGAGCGCATTACCCCAAGAACACCGGACCCGCCAGATTTGAACTAGAGCCCAAAGACTAGTTCTAAAACAAATAAGTGTCTGGCTTGCACCTTGTACCACTACCGGCCGTTGGGTCCCTGTAGCTACACGGCATCGTGTTTCCGCCCCCCCCCCCCCCATCCACCTATTACGTCACACAGGCCGTACTCCGTGCTTATGCTAGCGACGGCGCACTGTTCCGCGAACCTGATTTGCGTGACGCCTAAGCAAACAGCGGCAACTGCCCACATAATTGCCAGCACGTCCGCACTGCCGTACTACATCGGCTTGGGGGAGGCTGTGTGTTACGCATAACGCATAAATCCCTACGTGCGACATATACTGAGGGTGCAAGTCATTACTGGGCTGTCTGTAATCTATATCTATAAATGCGAATGTCTGTTCGGTGTACGTTTAGCACGTCTGAACCACAACAGATAAAGAGGTAAAAATTTGTACAGTTACTAATGTATACCCGGGGAAGGCTTTAGGCACGGTTTTATGGCGCTCGGATAGTTATTTATCTATATATATTAATGTGAATGTCTGTTCGGTGTAATACGCTTATCACGTCTGAACGACAAGACGCAGAGACTTAAATATTTTTACAGTTACTAATTTATACCTGAGGAAGGTTTTAGGCACGGTTTTATAACGATCTGATATATATTTAGTAATTTGAAGAATATAACGCGAAATGCGGAACGATAATTACTCTTTGACAATTATATTCGCTCTTTGAAAATGGTTTTATTGATTGCATTGTTGCTTAAGGGTTGATAATGATAAAAGGGTGGAGTATATTGGGATGGAAAGTTATCGGTGTATATAAAATTCTACGTGTGTGTGTGTGTGTGTGTGTGTGTGTGTGTGTGTGTGTGTGTGTGTGTGTGTTTGTTAATATTTCAATCTGCAGCGAAAACTACAGATCGCAAACGAATGGTCTGTTTGTAATTGTTGCCCGAAGTCTCCCTTTGTACAACATAGCAGTTCCATGCCGATAGCTATAAGGGAGTGGAAGATATGGTGGTTGAAAGTCGTCAAATTATAAAAACATTCTGAGTGAAGGCCAGCGATGACGTTTGCTACTCTATAGCAAGGAGGTTACATACAGCGAAACGTGATGCCACAGACATATCTTTGGTCTATGCGTGCTACAATGTCTTCAGCTCTTTCTCTCTAAGGATAAGCATACGAATTAAGAAAACAAGAATAAATAAATAAAGCAGTAAAAAAGAAGTTTCTTTTAATACATCTCTTTAAAAAAATCGATTTGACGTTTCTCGAATTACATAAAGTGATTAAAAATGTTTGCTTTTAAAGAAGGTATTGTATTTCAATTCATCCTTCAAAACCATTCTCACAGGACACTACTGAAAGATAACTTATCTATCATAATCAACCAACACGCGATCGGAGCCGCGGGTTTAGGCAAGTGCTGTAATAAGTATGTTTGAATTGCGACTTTTTTGGGGTCTTCTTCCTCAGTTCCTGTTTGAATGAAAATTGTTTGCTTTAGCTCAAACCAGTATCCATTTGAGGTCCAATGACGTCATATCTGAATTAAAGACGGCAGTTTGTTCACAAGCACAACATATATTGTTATTGTTGTTTTAGTCTTCAGTCCGGAGACTGGTTGATAATGCAGCTCTCCACAATACCCTATCCTGAGCAAGCCTCTTCAACCCCACATAAGAACGGCAACCTACATCTGTCTGAATCTGTTTACTGTATCCATCTCTTGCTCTTCCTCTGCGGTTTAAAAAAAGAAAAATGTTCAAATGTTTGTATAGCTTATGGGACTTAACTACAGGGTCATCAGTCCCTAAACTTACAAACTGCTTATGAATTATTTGACACTAAGGTCGGCACAAATATCCATGTCCGAAGGGGGATTCGAACCCCCAACCGGAGTGGCCGTGCAGACCGTGACTGACGCGCCTCAGTCCCCTCGCCCACCGCGGCCGGCTGCGGTTTTTACCCACACAATTCCCTCCAACGCTAAATTCCTAATTTCTTCATGTCTAAGAATGTGTCCTACCGATCGATCCCTTCTTTTAGTCAACGTATGCCAGAAATTCCTTCTCTCCCCAATTCTGTTCAGTGCCTTCTCATTATACCTACATCTACATGAGATACTCTGCTAATCACATTTAGTACCTGGCACAGGGTTCATCGAACCATCATTATACTATTTATCTCCCATTTCATTCTCGAATAGCGCGCGGGAAGAAAGAACACCTCAATCTCTCCGTTCGAGCTCTGATTTCTCGTATTTTATTCTGATGATCATTTCTACCTATGTAAGTGGGAGTCAACAATACGTTTTCGCATTCGGAGGAGAATGTTGGCGATTGGAGTTTCGTAAGTAGCCCATGCCGCAGCGATAAGCGCCGTTGTTGTAATGATTCCCATCCCAGATCCTGTATCATTTCCGTAACGCTGTCTCCCCTGTATCGTGACAATACGAAACCAGCTACCCTTCTTTGGACTCTTTCGATGTCCTCCGCCAAACCCACCTGATAAGGATCCCACACTGGGCAGCAGTTACGCAGTCCACCCACCTAATCTTCAGCATTCTTCTGTAGCACTACATTTCAAAAGCCTCTATCCTCTTCTTGTTCGCACTGTTTATCGTCTGTGTTTCACACCCATACAAGGCAACACTCCACACAAATGCCTTCAGAAGGACTTCCTTAGACTTAAATCAGTATTAGATATTGACAAATTTCGCTTTTTGAAGAACGCTTTACTACCAATTGCCATTCTGCATTTTATATCCTCTGTACTGCGAACATCATATGTTATTTTACTGCCCAAGTAACAAAACTTATCTACCTCCTTTATTGTTTCGTTACCTAATCTAATTCCTTCAGCGAACATAGATTACAGATTAAGATTTTGTGTTTAAAAAGTGATCTGTAGCTCCTCTCTGATAATGAGGTCTTTATTTTTCGCGACTGAGCACCGAAGGTGCGAATTTTTGGACTGAGACCTGTGAACGATGTTACATTATGTTGTTGTAATTTTAATTTACGAAAATAATCACAATTATTTGTTATGTACAACATGTAGTTATTACGATATTCTCCCGCATATTTACATTCGTTGATATTGTTTATTTTGCTAGTTGGTATATCTGCTTAGGATATCTTGTGAGATTCAACTATGACGTCTGAGGTCAACGCCGGCGGGTTGTATCCCGGTCTTCAGTTACGTCACCATTTGTATGGACTTCAGAACATCTGCCTTAGTGTATCTCTACAAGGTGGCCAAAAGTCCGGTGACACTCTCATATAATACAAGCTGACAAGGGGAAGATCTCACAAACGGCCAACCGATTCGGTTCATATTTGCCAGGTCCATTGTGTACAACCTTAAACGCAGGACTCTTAATATATTTCGGCTCAATACCCCCCCCCCCCCCCCCGCCGCCTTTTTTGAGAAAATCACCCCTAAGGGTTATGACAAGCATTCGTCTCACGATTGACGAGATCGATAGATAATTGTAAATAGAGCGTTTTTCATCATCATGAATGAGGTCCAGAAGCGCATACTTTTCCAGAAGTCTAGGTAAAGAAACTTTTGCAACTGGAGGTTATGAACGCGTATCACCGAGAACGCCGACATCTAAACTGCTTATTTTGTTACACCTTTAATGGACAGGAGAGTGCACTTTGTTTCGTTCTTTCACATTGGAGTCATTAAGTTACAGTGTCTTCGATTTTAGTTAATTTTCAAATGGTGTCTTAGGCTGGGTTAAAGGAGAGGTTGGAGACTCAGAGAAAAAAAAATAGCGCAAAGGCCAAGCTGACTGACTGGGAACCGAAGAAACTCTGTTCGAATCTCCAGGACACCTAACGGAAGAACTCAAACTCATTGTTATTGTAAACTAATTCTCTTAAGGGTTACGGCCTAGGGGTGCCTTCGCAGTGAAGAAACGATCATTGCCCGTCATCGGTATATTGGATAAGTTATATATATTTGAAATTAGTTTACAATAAATACGAGTTACGGATCGCACGGCCTCCCGCGTCGGAGGTTCGAATCCTCCCTCGGTTATGGATGTTTGTGTTGTCTTTAGTATAAGTTAGTTCATAAGTAGTTTGTAAGTTAAGGTACTAATAATAATAATTTCGAGTGGCTCATTGGCCTGGTGCAAGTCTTTCAATCGGACGCCACTTCGACGATTTGCTTGTCCCTAGCCCACCCCAGTTATCCAACCGGTGAAAGCAGACCTACAGCTTAACGTGTCGTATCTAGCGACTCCTCACAGCGTTCAGAGGTGACCCTTTGGTTTCCAGTCGAGCGCTTTACCCCAAGAACACCGGGCCCGACTAGTTTAGGTACTGGTGACCCCGCAGTTAAGTCCCATAAGCTTTTAAAATAATAATAATAATAAAAAGAAGTTCTTGAGAATTTGTATCTGACAGGAGGCTTGCTTGAGTAATTCCGGGCAAGCAATTAATGTCATACATTCCGTGATTCCGAATAGATAACAACTGCAGGATCAAAAATGTCGTCTGTTCTTTCGGACGTGACGCCACATACATATAACTTAAACAATTCAAATTTTTTATACACACAAAAAATGTATGCAAACATCTTTGCTCCATTTTTATAGTAACAGAAAACAGCCGAGCACACTAAAACACGTCTAACCTTTCTATTTGTCAAAAACAAACGAAGTATGCTGTACACTTGAAACTGTGAACATTTGTTTGGGACATGTTACAAACATTAGAAAAAAAATATCGATAATCGAATGTATGTTGCCCGCGAAATCTCAAAAGTCGCCTTATTAATCGAACAGTCTTTGTACACTACGCACAGCGAAAGAAAATACAACCCGTACGGCAGGCTGTGACGTCAGTATTGCGTGAATACATAAGTCGCCTACAATAACGACGACACCGGTGCGTTGCCACAGAAACGAACTCGTGTTAGGTCGTTACTCAAGGCAGACGCGCGAAGACGCTATATTTAAGCCTAAGTTTGACCGTGAGTGTTCTGCTTCTGACGAACGGACTACAAAGTTCATCGAAATGACGCTCTTCCGGCATAGAAACATACCAGTAACGTCCAAGGAATGGACGTAAGATTCGCGAAATTGTTTGTGAGCCTCAAAATCACAAGGTAATCAACTTAATATTACAGTATTAGTAGTAGGTTTTTTATGAAGTAATTTTCATGCTGACAGTGAAATAAATAATTAATGCTGTTTCTGCTCTATAGTTGACAGATTCTTGTATGCACCCTTGTTCGGTCAGTAAATTAATTAATCAAAATATCCACGGGTGTACTGCCGGTCTATAGTGTCCAACGGGCACAATATTTCGGTGATCATACATGGTGCCATCATCGGGTGAACTGACGGACTGAGCTCCTGGAAACGCGCCGGCAAGGATATCCGCACGCTACGGACGTACGATAGGGAGTTCCCTTCGAGCAGCCGTAACGTGCGGATCTCCGTGCCTGCGCAGTTTCCAGAAGGTCAGTCCGTCAGTTCACCCGATGATGGCACCATGTATGATCACCGAAATATTGTGCCCGTTGGACACTATAGACCGGCAGTACACCCGTGGATATTTTGATTATCAAATACGCCGGGAGAAACTGAAGAATCACAGTAAATTAATTGTCCTCTGTTTCCAACCTCGGTGCACTAAGACGCCAAGGCCGTAAATAAAATTCAACCTAGACTACCTTAGTTTCTAACGCTATAAAGCATAATCAGTAACAAGTAGCGACGCCATTCAAAACAGAGTTACATACTGATTCTGTGAAACGATGTAATGAAGTAGATACCAATTGTATTATAAGTCATTATCTTGTAGAGGCGAGAATGTACGAACATGGGTTGCAAACTAAAACAAAACACAACTGATATGCTTACCTGTTTTAATCGAACAGTTTACACAGATTCGTATGCAAGAACAAATATTGACATGCCCACAAAACGTTACGTGTGTCATGTCTTACCATTCCAGGTGATGTGATGTTTTGATATGGTCTTATGCACAAGTACTTTCGCTTAATATGCTCAAAATGTCCAAATGTTTGTAAACCTATGGAAATAAACTATAAAGGTCACCGAGTTCAAGACGTACAAACTACTTAAACTAGCTTATCCTAAGAACAACACACACACCTATGCCCGAGGGAGGACTCGAACCTACAAGGTGATTGCCGTCTAATACGTAGCAAGACGCCTTAGACCACACTGTTATTCCCGCGTGGCAATTAATAATGCAGTCGCGTCTTGGAAATATCGAGGCATAACATTGCATACTGATATGAAATGGAACGAACATGTAAGGACGTTGTGAGGCGGACAGCCGATTTCGGTTTATTGGTAGAATTTTGGGAAGATGAACTTCATCTGTAAAAGAGACCGCGTATAAAACGCTTGTTCGACCACTTCTTGAGTATTGCTCAAGTGTTTGGGATACACGGCAGAACAGTTTGAAAGAAGACACGGAAGCACAGAGGCGAGCAGCTACGTTCTGTACCAATGCACGAGTGCCACGGAAATGCTCCGGGAACTGACATGGGAATCAAATGTTCAAATGTTTGTAAATCTATCGGACGAAACTGCGGGGTCATCAGTCCGTAGCTTACAAACTACTTAAACCTAGGTAAACTAACCTACGGACAAACACACACAAACCCATGCCCCATGCCTTCATATGTATGTTTTCATATATAGGGGGAGAGGAGTAGGTGAAGCAGGCGTGGTACAGATATGGGAGGGAGGAGACGGGCAGAGAGAGAAGGAAAGATAAGGTGGACAAAGAAAGAAAAGGTAAGGAGAGATGGACTAACTTAAGATTGGAATAAATAAGTACCCGGACGACACTGGGTTTCCATCATCATCATCATCATCATCATCATCATCATTTTCCATCTCCAGTTTCCCGGGTGTGGCTAACAAGCGCTCTCCATCTCATCCGATCTTGATATAACATTTGGTCTTGGACATCATCCCAGTTAAAACCGTTCTTCTATACATCTGAGTTTACTGCCTCTATCCATCGTCTCCTTAGCCTTCCTCTAGGTCTTCTTCCTCCCACTTCCATTCTGAAGTATTTCTTAGCTGTTCTTGTGTTATCCATTCTCATTACATGGCCATACCACTGCAGTCTTCGTTTCCCCAAGATGTTGGCAATAGGGACCCTGATACCAACTGTTTCTCTGTGTACCTCATTTCTGACCTTGTCTGTCCTGGTAGTTTGATTCATAGTTGCATAGTCCTGATAAACCTCATTTCTGTTGCTTGGATTTTGCTGTAATCCTTTTTAACAATGTACAAGTTCCGTGCCATATATAAGGAGTGGAGGAAAGTAAGAGTTATACATAGTAAACTTTGCTGCCTCAAATGTTTCTAAATCTATCGGACGAAACTGCGGGGTCATCAGTCCGTAGCTTACAAACTACTTAAACCTAGGTAAACTAACCTACGGACAAACACACACAAACCCATGCCCCAGGGAGGACTCGAACCTCCACGGCGAGCAACCGCGCGCTCAGCAGCGAGACGCTTTAGACCGCTCGGCTACTCCACCGCGGCGACATGGGAATCGCTGGAGGAGAGACGACGTTATTTTCGACAAATTCTGCTGAGAAAATTTAGAGGGCCGGAATTTGAAGCTGACATCACAACGAGCTTCCTGCCGCCTACTTACATTTCGTGTAAAGTTGACAAAGACAAGATAAGAGAAATTAGGGGTCGTAATAGGCATATAGACATTTTCTTCCCTCATTCTCTTTGGGAGTGGAATAGAAAGGGAGGTGCCTGGTAGTGGTACAGTGTGCCCTCCGCTACGCACCTTACGGTGGATTGCGGAGCATTTATGTAGATGTATTAAAGGACTATTCACCGAACTTTACTACCAGAAATTATATTAACTGTTATTCTCCGCCAGCGCTTCTTTCTTGTCGATGCCGCGGTGTTCTATCACTCCATTTATCTGCTCTCTCCAAGAGCGTCGTGGTCTTCCGCGCTTACGCCTGCCGGGTGGTTTCCATTCGTAAACTTTCTTAGGCCACCGATGATCTGACATTCTCATCATATGTTTGCGGAGGATAACAGGAATACGACAAGATGTTGTTATTAATTAATCTTTGTATTAATTAATCATGTAATAATTATAATAATAAATTATTTTAACTTCCAAATATCCAAATTGAAAATGAATGTATGTATTTTCTTGCTTTTTTTTTTTCTCGTCTTGTAAGTTCACCTCCCCCCTCATCTGTAGCGCTGCTGTCGCACCTCAGCACTTGTGATACATCGGACAGAGCGAGATAGCGCAGTGGTAAAACACTGGACTCGCATTCGGAAGGATGGTGGTACAAATCCACCTCCGGTCATCCAGATTTAGGTTTTCCGTGATTTCCCTAAATCACTCCAGGCAAATGCCGGGATGGTTCCATTCCAAGGGCACAGCCGATATCATTCCACATCCTTACTCCAACACTCCTAGCGTTAGCTCCGTCTCCAATGACCACGCTGTCGACGGGACGTTAAACTCCAAGCTTCCTTCCTACTCGTGATACATCGGTGTCCTGTGAGCGTTCCCCCCTTGAGCGCTGCCCCGGCTGCCCGCGGCGAGTTCCCGGCGGCGCCGCCAGACGGCTCTGATGTCGCTGGCCCGCGGCACAGCTCGCTCGGTCCGCCGCTTGATCAGCGCGTAATGTGGCCGGATTATCGCTCTAATGCCCGGATCTGCGCGCGCGTTCCCCATTAAATTGCCCGCCCCTCCCCCTGTTCTCCTGAAGGGTTGCCGTGGTGCGAGCCAGTGCTGCCGTCTGTGGGACACGGTCCACGTCTGTCATCTCCTACTCCACTGCGCGTTAGGTCTCCTTTGACACCGGTCGATGAGGTGCTATTTCACGATTTTTCTAGCGCCTTCAAATTGTTGCAATTTTTTCCCCGTGGGGATCAGCATATGGTGTCCCGTAATTCGTACAGTAGAAATTCGCTTAGATGAAAGGAAATGGATGCAGGATAGGAACTAAAATTTTTCGCGTGTCCTGGAGCTATAAAGGAAACTAGATGGGTAAGAAGTGTCTCGTACGCTTCCTTGGCAATTTGCTCAATCTTAACAGCCATATACAACCGCCCTCTCAAAGAAGGATCTGTATCAAAAGAATGGAAAGTTGCATATGTCACACCTATCTTCAAGAAAGGCAGTAGGAGTAACCCACTACACTACTGGCCTATTTCATTGACGTCAATTTGCAGCAGGGTTTTGGAACACATCCTGTATTCAAATATTATGAACTATCTCAAGCCGGCTGCGGTAGCCGAGGGGACTGAGGCGCTCCAGTCACGGTCTGCAAGGCCACTACGGCCGGGGGTTCGAATCCCCCCTCGGGCATGGATATTTGTGCCGTCCTAGTTCGTAAGTAGTTCATAAGTAGTTTGTAAGTTTAGGGACTGATGACCCCGTAGTTATGTCCCATAAGCTTAACAAACATTTGAACATTTGAACTATCTCGAACAGAATGATTTATTGACCCAATGTCAACACGGATTTAGAAAATGTCGTTCATGCGAAACACAACTAGCTCTTTATTCACACGAAGTGATGGGTGCTATCGGAAAGGGTTCGCAAATCGATTCCGTATTTCTTGATTTCCAGAAGGCTTTTGACACCGTACCTCACAAACGGCTTTTAATAAAATTGCACGGTTATGTTATATCGCCCCAAATTTGCGACTGGATACGGGATATCCAGTCAGATAGGACTCAGTTTCTACTAATCGATGGTAAAGCATCGACTAAAACATAAGTGATATCGGGCGTTCCACAAGGTAGTGTTATTGGTCCTCTGCTGTCCCTTATTTACATAAACGATTTGGGAGAAATGTTTCAAATGTTTGTAAAGCTTATGGGACTTGACTACGGGGTCATCAGTCCCTAAACTTACAAACTACTTATGAACTAGCTAATACTATGGACGGCACAAATATCCATGCCCGAGGGGGCATTCAACCCCCCGACCGTAGTAGCCGTGCAGACCGTGACTGGCGCGCCGCAGTACGCTCGGCCACCGCGGCCGTCGTTTTGGGAGAAAATCTAAGAAGCTCTCTTAAGTTGTTTGCAGATGACGCCGTCATTTACCGTCTAGTAAAATCATTTGAAGATCAAAGCCGACTGCAGAACGATCTGAATAAGATATCACAATGGTGTAAAAATTGGCAATTGACTCTAAATAACGAGAAGTGTGAAGTCGTCCACACGAGTACGAAAAGAAATCCATTAAACTTTATTTCAAGATAAATCAATCAAAAGTGAAGGCCGTAAACTGCACTAAATGCCTAGGAATTACTATTACTACAGACTTAAATAGGAAAGAACACGTAGATAATGTCGTGGGAAAGGCGAACCAGAGACTGCGTTTTATTGGCAGAAACCTTAAAAGATGCAACATAACTACTAAAGAAACTGCATACACTACGCTAGTCCGTCCTTTTTTAGAGTATTTCTGCCCAGTGTGGGACCCTTATCAAGTGGTTTTGACGGAGGACATAGAAAGTGTCCAAAATGGCAGCTCGTTTTGTATTATCACGATGCAGGAGAGATAGCATTACGTAAATGATACAGGATCTGGGATGGGAATCATTACAACAACGGCGTTTATCACTGCGGCGTGGGATACTTACGAAACTCCAATCGCCAACATCCTCCTCCGAATGCGAGAATATATTGTTGCCTCCTAGTTACGTAGGTAGAAATGATCCTCAGAATAAAATACGAGAAATCAGAGCTCGAACGGAGAGATTCAGGTGTTCTTTCTTACCGCGCGCTATTCGTTAATAAAATGGGAGATAAATAGTATAAAGGTGGTTCGATGAACCCTCTGCCAGATACTAAAATGTGATTTGCAGATTATCCCATTAGCTGTAAATGTAGAAGAAGGTCTCCTACGCCTCCTGGCCAATTTGCTCAATCTTGGTAAGGTATGGCCACAGACTAACATTTATAGTCGCGACAGTCACCGCTGCGAAAGTTGCAACGACACTAGCGCTCCTAGTGGTGGGTAAGCCGCCGAAACAGTTGGTTAGGTTAGGTTATCATTACTTTTGTATGTAATAAAGGATATAGGTACTATAGTTTGTGCATTACAAGCATTAGTAAAATATCGACAGATATACATAATCCTAAAATGACTGTAAAATAGCCGAATTTCACTGATTCACTGGTATTATAGTGATTTTACATACCTCAGTGAAATTACTTCGAAGCGAAAGAAATTGGTTGTTCCGATAGACAAATTGTTGGAAGCACTAAAAAGAGTAGGGGTAGGAAAACTGCGAAAAACATAGCCGTAGAGAATGGTGTAGGGACATTAACTGTAGCAAATGTTCAATTTTTGTTAAGTTTATGCGACTTAACTGCGGGATCATCCGTCCCTAAACTCACAAACTACTAATAAACTTCCTTATAGTAAAAGCAATACAAAATCAATGCCCGAGTGAAGGTTCGAACTCCCGACGGGGAGCGGCTTCACGCATCGGAGCGTAGTGCCTCAATGCGCTCGGTCACTCCGCCGCAGCTAACTGTAGCAGATTGGCAGATTCGAGAAGGACCCGGAAATATATTGAAGACATCTGCTTCAAAAGAATGACTGAAGGTAGCGTGCAGAATCGCGTTAAAATAATGAAACCAAGAAATGAAACACTGGATGAAGCATTATCCCTTAGATTCATCGAGAAAAAGAGAGCATCGTGTTCCAATATCCGTTCCAATTGTGCATGAAAAGGCGCTAAAGTTAAACAGCGAGCTACTCGAGGGTGATCCTAACTTCACTGCCAGTCAAGGTTGCTTGTAAAAATGGAAATCTTATCGTGGAATACGCAGTTGCCAGTAACTGATGAAAGTTTTTCGGGAGATACAGCGGATGTAGAAAATTTCAATGAAGAATTGGAGGAAACTATTCCCTCCGAAAAATAACCCCACACAGGATATATAATGCTGATAAATTTGGACTTTTTTTTATCGAATGTTACCCAAAGTAGATAACTCGGCAAAGGGTTGCAAGACACGTCAAAAGTGAGTTAACTTAATAGCTTGGTTTTCTGTAAAGTTTCCTGATTTTTCGGATTTTCGTTCATCCGGATTACATGCGGTCCCACCTAGTCTGGATAAACGAGGTTCTTGTGTATGTACGAGGGCTTTTCAATAGAGAAGCATCTTAATATTTTATGGCCGTAATTTTCCGCGCTAGAATTTAATTTTTCGATATTCAGTTAGCTTAGTGTGAAACAATCACGCTGTAGTAGTTTTATTGTTAGGACTCCTGGTTCCCGCCTGTGAGAGGCAGGCAAGTTCAAGTTCATACGTGTTCAGTATCGCCTACCGCTGCAGCGGAGGAAACACGCGGGGAACAATAAGCTGGTTTGAAATTCTGCTTTCGTCTCAAGAATTCTTCAGCCGAAGCTCGTATAATGTTACAGGAAGCATATGGAGAGTCTGTTCTCCCTACAGCACAGCTCGAAGGTGGTTTAAAATGTTTAAAGAGGGCAAAGAATCAATCTCAAAGGAAGATGCTCCAGATACTGCTCTTACGGAAAAAAACATGAACACTGCTGCTATCGTTGTGAAAGAGGATCCGCGACTTACCCTAAGATCGGTTTCTGGAATACTGAACCTTTCGTTTGGTGCCTCCACGCGATGGTGACAAAAACATTACATATGAGACGTGTTTGTGTGCGATGGTTTCCAAGACTGTTGATTCCCGTATTGTTACTTAAACATTGATTGTTGACACATTCTATTTTATCGATAGTATTTTTAAAAACTATCGATATATCGATTAACTATCGATTGTTCTGGGCTGATATTATAAATGAAAACTAACATTCTAAGAATTTTTTATTCTTTAGAATACTGTACAACAGTATAAGATAGAAACTGTCTTAAAAAAAATGAGGTATTTAAATTCTTGACCTTCAGTCTCTTGTTGAGAATATATTACAAGATACGTAAATTTTGTTTTGTAAAAAGTACGGTATTTAAATGCTTCTCCTTTAGTCTGCTGCGTTTTACATTCATTATTTCTCCTGCCTTAGAGAAAACTCTTTCTGCAGGAAATGACATCTCAGGACAGCACAAATATTTGTTGGCCATTACAGGCAGCGTGACGCGGATGCGTTTAGATATACATCTACATGGGATACTCTGCAAATCACATTTAACTGCCTGGCAGAGGTTTCATCGAACCACCGTTATACTATTTATCTCCCATTCCATTCTCGAAGAGCGCGCGGGAAGAAAAACCATCTGAATCTCTCCGTCCGAGCTCTGATTTCTCGTACTTTATTCTGATGATCATTTCTACCTGTGTAGGTGGGAGTCAACAATATATTTTCGCATTCGGAGGAGAATGTTGGCGACTGCAGTTTCGTAAATAGACCACCAGATCCTGTATCATTTTCACGACAATGTCTCCCCTGTATCGTGACAAAACAAAACGAGCTGCTCTTCTTTGGACTCTTTCGATGTCCTCCGTGAAACCCACCTGTTAGGGATCTCACACTGAGCAACAATACTCCAAATGAGGACGGACAAGCGTAGTGTACGCAGTTTCTTTAGTAGTTCTGTTGCATCTTTTAAGGGTTCTGCCAATGAAACACAGTCTCGGGTTCGCCTTACCTACGACATTATCTACGTGTTGTTTCCAGTTTTAGTCTGATGTAATAGTAATTCCTAGGTATGTAGTGGACTTTACGGCCTTCACATCAGATTGATTTATCTTGTAAACAACGTTTAACGGATTTCTTTTCGTACTCATGTGGACGTGTGGACGACTTCACACTTCTCATTATTTAGAGTGAATTGCCAATTTTTACACCATAGTGATATCTTATTTAAATCGTTCTGCAGTTGGTTTTGATCTTCAGGTGACTTTACTAGACGATAAATGACGGCGTCATCTGCAAAAAAAAAAAAAAAAAAAAAAAAAAAAAAAAAAAAAAAAAAAAAAAAACCCTAAGAGAGCTACTCAGATTACGTCATTGTTTTGTATTTTAGAATCACTTATACACTGACATGTGAGATAGAAAACACTTTTAAGTACAATAAGATCTCAGAAACTGAAGAGGACAATAGTGAACGTGGTTAATTAACAAAAGATAACAACAGTATTTGCAGTATTCAGTACACTCACAAACGCTTAACAAATCATATAATGTAATAGTTTAGTTACTTTATTGTATTACAACAGCTTTACATGTATTTATTGCTACAAGTGAGTCTGATTACACATTTCATGATGACAATCTGTATAATGCTTTTAATGAATCAATTTTATTTGTTTACCATCATCACCTGATCGGTACGAGATGTGCACAACCGAGAGTTGCAAGCCAAACAACAGAATTACCTCTCTCCCGTCCCCTTCCTCCTAGCGACCCTTCTGTCAGTAACATAGTATGTAAACAGCATTTACCACCCTAAATGTTGATTAAATACCTATATACAATTACTTTCCATCTGTACACACACTACGGAGCTAGCTAATAGGGTGCCACAATTCTTCACGTGCCAATTAAAATAGTATTGCATTATAAATGTTAGGACTATCGATAGTTAAAACAGACTACCGATAGTGATGATAGTGCAAACACTATCGATTAATTGATAGTCACTCGATGTTTAAGTAAAATTTAGCCTATGCGTCAAACACTAAATATGACTGTTATATGCGTATACAAATAATGGCTGATACATTGTTTAATTTTCCAGGGAGACCAATAATACTGTATTCGGTTGTGCAAATTTTCAATTGTTCATTTGTATAAGGTCTGTATGTCTGTAAAATCTCTTGGATATACAATTAGTAGTAAAGAAGAAATAGATTAAAACTTGGTGCGGGAAGGGATGGCTTTCCGTGAACATTACTGTTTATGTGCTCATATCTCGTGAACTATGTGTCGTAATGTGATACAATTTAGAAGCTACATCCAACTATATATGTGTATACTGTTTGTAAAGTTTCCTGTCGCTACAACTTGTAGTGTTCAAATTATAAATTGTAACGTAATACCGAGAGCCGTAGTTTTACTCCATAAACAGAGGAAATGTAGTAAGCGAGAAACTTTTTCCCTCTCATCATTTTACTATGGTTGCCAGCGAGAAAAGGTTTAATGGAGGTTTGAAATTTTGTTTACAGTTTGTTGCAAGTCGCTAAGTACTGTCATTCTCATATAGTGTATTTCGAAAGTCTCGTCGCATTATATGGCATTTTTTGCGGTTTCTATTGGTAATGACGTAATACCATTTGAACCATGTGCCGTATGTGATTCTGAACGATGCAGCAATTGTTACCTCGCTGTAAGGAATGTGTGTGTCAAATTTGGTTGAAATCGGTCCAATGGTTTAGGAGAAAATGAGCAGCATTGTCGCAAAATGCAGCAGTTATTCGCGCATCTCATTGTTTATGACTTCATACATTGTGAACTATGTATCGTATGTGATTCTTACACTTAAGGCGACCGTCCTCATGGATTGAAGCTTACTTGTACAAAATTTGAGAAAGATTGGGACAAAACTATAGATTTATATGCAACACGTACAAATATACGGACACTCTGCTTTATATATTAGATGGTGTGTAGATGTAGAGTATGCAGTCCCCGTATGTGCAGGTGCCCATATTACAAGTTGAAGCCCGGTAGGTGGCGTTGACTCGCGACGCGTCCACAGCGCTGCGCTGACGTTTCGCACGCCGGCACACTCCCCGCTCTTGCATTCAGGCGTCTGCTGACTGTCTGCGCTGGACACAAACCTCTCCCTCTCTCCCTCGCAGCGCTTCTAGCGTCGGACAAAACTCCCCGCGCTGCGGCACAGGCGGGCGCCTGCTTCCGGACAGCTTTCGCCTTTGTTTGTCCAGCCGACGAGACAAGCGCGCCGCGGTGCGCGAATCCAGCCGTGATACGTTCAGCCGCCGCTGCCACCGCCACCAGCGCTGCCGTCGCGTAAAATGTTACGTCGCCAGCTAGCGTCGGATATTCCGCTACACTCCTGGCCATTAAAATTGCTACACCACGTGCTGCAGACGCGAAATTTAACCGACAGGTAGAAGATGCGGTGATATGCTTTTCAGAGCATTCACGCAACGTTGACGCCGGTGGCGACACCTACAACGTGTTGACACGACGAAAGTTTCCAACCGATTTCTGGTACACAAACGGCAGTTGACCGCTGTTGCCTGGTGAAATGTTGTTGTGATGCCTCGTGTAAGGAGCAGAAATGCGTACCATCACGTTTCCGACTTTGATAAAGATCGGATTGTATCTTATCGCGATTGCGGTTTATCTTATCGCGACATTGCTGCTCGCGTTGGTCGCGATCCAATGAATCTTAGCAGAATATGGAATCGGTGGGTTCAGGAGGACAATACGGAACACCGTGCTGGATCCCTACGGCCTGGTATCACTAGCAGTCGAGATGACAGGCATCTTATTCGAATCCCCCTCCCCCTCGGGCATGGATATTTGTGCCGTCTTTAGTGTTAGCTAGTTCATAAGTAGTTTGTAAGTTTAGGAACTGATGACCCCGTAGTTAAGTCCCATAGGCTATACAAACAATTATGGCATCTTATTCGCATGGCTGTAACGGATAGTGCACCCACGTCTCGATCCCTGAGTCAACTGATAGAGACGTTTGGAAGACAACCATCAGGTCGCGGCGGATTAGCCGCGTCTACTGAAGCGTCGTGTTGCGGTGCGCGCGGCCGTCCACAGTCGGGAGTTCCAATCCCCCCTCGGGCATGGATGTTTGTGCCGTATTTAGTGTAAGGTACTCATAAGTAGATTGAAACTTTCACTCTGCAGCGGTGTGTGCACTGATATGAATCTTCCTGGCACATTAAAATTGTGTGTCGGAACCGGGACTCGAACCTGGAAGAGTGGGAGGCGGGGTACTGGCGGAAGTAAAGTTGTGAGGCGGCATCGTGAGTAGTGTTGGGATAGCTTAGTGATCAGAGCGCTTGCCCGCGAAAAGCGGAGGTCCCAGGTTCGAGTCCCGGTTCCGGCACACAATTTTAATCTGCCAGGAAGTTTCATAGTCATAAGTGGTTTGTAAGTGTCGGGACTGATGACCCCGCAGTTAACTCCCTTAAAAAAAATCTGAACGAATAGTTCGAAGACGTTTGCAGCAGTATGGACTATCAGCTCGGAGACCATGGCTGCGGTTACCCTTGATGCTGCATCACAGACAGAAGCGCTTGCGATGGCGTACGCAACAACGAATCGGAAAACTACATTCCATTACCCTCGTTTTACACTTGTTATTGTTCATCTTATATCTTCCTTTCCTTTTTGATACCTCCAAAAAAGCGCCGAATTACTGCCACATTTTGAATGTCTTGCTCCATTCCCTATTCAACACACAACTATTTGGCGGACTGTTTACGAGACCCATCCTCTTGGCGACGCTGCAGTTGCGAGATTACAGAAAATAGCTGAGATTTTCGCAACTCTTTATATTACAAACTGGAATAACGAAAAAGTAATCTTCTGAATTCTTGAATAAAAGAATGTCTTCATTGCTAAAATTTTGATTGAAATTGTGCTTTTCCCCCGGTATGGCATCTGCAGATATCTGACCATGAAAGAAATGAACCATAATTTACAGTATTTTCATGACAATAGATGCCGTAACTGGGCGAAACGCGTCATTTAAAAACTTTATTGACGTTGCATGAAGTCTGGTATAAATTTCCTCTAATTTCCGCCTACTGACGTAGAGCCCTCTACGGTCCCGATCATATTGCTATAGTTCGTTATATTTTCAAATAGTCATCCTACATTCAGATAATTATAAAAATTCTCCATTCCATTTTTGCGTGATGTGGTAGAGCAACCGTGTTAAGTCTGATTCTTGACTAAATGAATGTCTTGGGTGCACCAAAAAATTTTTATATGACACGTTTCGCCCAGTTAACGAATCTATTGTCATACTGCAAGTTATTGTTCATTTTTTTTCTTTGTCAGATATCTGAAGATGCCCTAACCGGAGGAAACGCGTCATTTCAGTAAAAATTTTTGTTCTGAAGATATTTTTTTATTCAAGAATTCGACTTAACACTGTTGCTTTACCACATCACGCAAGAACATTTTTACTCAATTGACTGTGGAATGACTTTCTGAAAATACAGCGAATTATAGCAATTTGATCGCGACCGTAGGGGGGCTCTACTTCAGAAGGCGGAGATTGGACAAAACGTATACCTGACTTCTTGCAACATCAATAAAGTAAGACTGTGTCAATTTTCTGGCTGCGAGAGGACGCTTTTCCTTCAAGCTGCGAGTGTAGACACTCCCTGTTCTTATTCAGTGTTGCCAACTCGTTTCCAACAATGTCCCTACATGACGTGTCAAAAATCCCTACGTTCACCTTTCTTTATTCAAAAGAGTAACAACAGAAAGAAAGTCGCTACTAACGTATTGGGTAGTAGTGTTATTGACGTTATCCTACAATGAATTGTTACTGTTTTGAATTAAAAAAAGGTACATTTTTATTTTCCATCGTCCCTGAGAAAAGTCCTCTGTTTTGCAGAGATCGGAAAATTCGTCTCTACAGTTTAGGAAAAAAAAAAAAAAAAGTTTAAAGTCCCTACGCATAGGGATATATTCCTACGGTTGGCAACAGTGTTCTCATTGCGTCAGCTCTTAGCATAATTTCTTCCAGGCTTAGAAAACACTCGTTCAACCAGTACTTGAATAGTGCTCAACAATGTGGGAAACCTAACCAAACAGAGTCGTTAAAGGAGATAGAGAAGATCCGACGGAGGGCCGGTTGCTTCGAGATACACTGCGTGATCAAAAGTATCCGGTCACCATTAGAAAAAAAAGTTCAAATGTTTGTAAAGCTTATAGGACTTAACTACGGGGCCATCAGTCCCTAAACATACAAACTACTTATCAACTACTTACGAACTAGGACGGCACAAATATCCATGCCCGAGGGGGGATTCGAACCCCCCCGTCGTAGTGGCTGTGCAGACCGTGACTGAAGCGCCTCAGTCCCCTCGGCCACCGCGGCCGACACCATTAGAAAAATACGTTTTTCATATTAGGTGCATTGTGTATTGTGCTGCCACCTACTGCCACGTACTCCATATCAGCGACCCCAGTAGTCTTTAGACATCGTCAGAGCAGCAGAATGGGGCGCTCCGCGGAACTCAGGACTTCAAACTTGGTCAGGTGTGATTGGGTGCCACTTGTGTTAGAAGTCGGTAAGCGATATTCCCACACTCATAAACATCCCTAGGTCCACTGTTTCTCGTGTGACAGTGAAGTAATAGCGTGAAGGAAGACGTACAGCACGAAAGAGTACAGGCCGACCTCGTCTGTTGACTGACAGAGACCGCCGGCAGTTGAAGAGGGTCGTGCAGTGTAATAGGCAGGCATTTATCCAGACGATTTACAAGCTTCATCAGGATCCACTCCAAGTATCTACATCTTCATGGGATACATCTACATGGGATACTCTGCAAATCACATTTATGTGCCTGGCATAGGGGTCGTGGAACCACTATTTATCTCCCATTCCATTCTCGAATAGCGCACGAAAAGAAAGAACACCTGAATTTCTCCGTTTTAGCTCTCATTTCTCGTATTTTATTCTGATAATCTTTTCTACCTATGTAACTGGGAGTCAACAACATATATTCGCATTCGGAGGAGAATGTTGGCGATTGGAGTTTCGTAAGTAGTCCATGCCGCAGCGATAAGCGCCGTTGTTGTAATGATTCCCATCCAGGATCCTGTATCATTTCCGTGACGCTGTCTCCCCTGTATCGTGACAATACAAAACGAGCTGCCCTTCTTTGGACGCTTTCGATGCCCTCCGGCAAACCCACCTGGTAAGGATCCCACACTGGGCTGCAATACTCCAAGAGAGGACGGACAAGCGTAATGTATGCAGTTTCTTCAGTAGTTTTGTTGCATCTTTTAAGGGTTCTACCAATAAAACGCAGTCCTTGGGTTGCCTTTCCCACGACATTATCTACGTGTTCTTTCCAGTTTAGCCGGAAACTGTGTTGACTTTTTTATTTCAATTTACATTTAAAGACAAGTAATAAAATGAGCTCTAACGTGGAAATTAAGCCTATCCGGACACATGTCCACATAACATATTTTCTTTCTTTGTGTGTAAGGAATGTTTCCTGAAAGTTTGGCCGTACCTTTTTGTTACACCCTGTGTAAAGAAAATTTGTGTGGAAGTACCTTTTTGTAACACCCTGTACAAAGAAGATTTGTGTGGAGTTACAATGTCCTGTGGAGCCTCTGCTGTTCTATCCCATCGGGCGTCCCTTTACTGCCTGCCCGCTACACGGATTACGTGACACGCGGGACACGTCACGACCTTACCACACTCCCCCTTTAGCCTACCCCCCCCCCTCTCCCCTCATACAACACTTTCCCTCTCTTGCCGCCACCGGATGGCGCATGAAAACTGACCTCTCGCCGGCTCGGCCGCAGATAACACGGTTACGCAATAATTAATCCGTACCGTAATGAGGCGGTAATATTCAGGCCGTGCCCAATAAATCATGCCGACATCAAATATTCATCGGACACGCCGATAGAGCGCGTATTTGCGCGACGGCGAGAAATCTCCGAACGCCGCGCTGTCGGTCCGATAAACAGTGTGGTAGCTAGCCCGGCAGTCAGCGACCGGTGACACGGCCATGCACACGCACGTGTGTGTGTGTGTGTGTGTGTGTGTGTGCGTAGTGGCCAGCCACTCACATTGAAACCGCGCCGCCCTGGCTTCACCACGCCTCTACCCTAATTGCCTGTGTCGGAATAATTGCAGAAGCTCTGCTCTGCATCAGCCAACCAACCCCTCCCCTCCCCCTACAGATAACGAGAGCGACCCACGGGATATACAGGTCGTCGCTTTCGTTTATATCCGCCACTACTCGCTTCCACGTATTCCGGGTGCGCGTATCCGATAGGGGAGCTCTTCGCTTCCAAAAGTGTTAGCGTGTTATCTGACGTTTAAAAAAAATTGAGGAAAAAAGTATCCTCTTGGATAATGAACGTTTGTTTGGAGCGGGATATTTAATGTCGAGATCCATCAATATCCAGTGGGAGCACTCTGCAAATTGCGGATTTAATACTGTCCAATTGCCTTTAGTGTGATCGATACGTTTAGATACCTATCACCACTCCTATTTGTGCCGGCCGCGGTGGCCGAGGGGACTGAGGCGCTCCAGTCACGGTCTGCACGGCCACTACGGTCGGGGGTTCGAACCCCCCCTCGGGCATGGATATTTGTGCCGTCCTTAGTATAAGGTAGTTGATAAGCAGTTTGTAAGTTTAGGGACTGATGACCCCGTATTTAAGTCCCATAAGCTTTAAAAATAATTAAAAAAACCTCCTATTTGTAATAGTAATGGACAAAATTATAGAATCTATCGAGAAAATAGACAGCGAACCTAATGTCCTTGTTTTTGCCGATGATTTGACGGTATGGGCAGAGACAGAACCTGAAGCACAGAGGAAACTGAATGATTGGAACTAGACTTCTGTAATTCGCGAACGAACTCGTTTGGAAGAGCGCTCCCACAGGCGAACTTCGGGAACTAGTTCCCAGATCCCTCGTCTCTTAGTTCAAATGTTCAAATGTTTGTATAGTCTATGGGACTTAACTACGGGGTCATCAGTCCTTAAACTTACAAACTACTTATGAACTAGCTAAGACTAAAGACGGCACAAATATCCATGCCCGAGGGGGGGGGGGATTCGAAACCCGGCCGTAGTGGCCGTGCAGACCGTGACTGGAGCGCCTTAGTCCCCTCGGCCACCGCGGCCGGTCTCGTCTCTTAGTTCGTTCGCTCTTTTTCCGAAGACTGGTGGGGAACAGCGAGATCACGCGAGAGCGCACAGAATCGCATGGTTCCCTTCTACCGCGCACTGTAATTTCTAGTTCAGTCAGTAATTTATATTAAAAAAAATTATTCACAAAATAAACGCATTTATCATATTTTGTAGGAATTGATACTTGAATGACCTAATAAATATATAAATGAATCCATTTTAAAAAGTAGAATACTGAGACTACTCTGTATTTAAAGTAGTTGAATACCATTATATCACCCATTCGTGTAAATAACTTGTTTGTTTGACCACTTTTTGTCAAATACGGATAATACCTGGCGCTTGGGCAACACTGATCATTACAAAAAAGCTACCCTAACAAAAGAAAGAGCACTTACAGCAGGGGTAGCAAAAGCCAAACAGAACTAACAAATAATGATCTCTCTCAGGAATGTGAGCTGACGAACTAAAAAGAGTGATCTACTTCGCGACGGAGCTGAGAACTAAAATGAGAGCTACCGGTCGCGAACTAAAAACTGAGCTACCGGCCGCAAACTATTATGCCAAACGTACCCCGCCCCTTAGTTCGTTGGCAATAACGAGACGGTGCACACCAGACTTATTAATCAAGTGGTCACCTTTTGCCGACGAGAGCCATTTCGAGGTGAGCGTCTGTCTGCTAGAGCTACATAGTTCTTGGCTACAATTCTTCTGTTTTAAAGTATTCTGCACTTTGCAGTATCTCACCAATGAATTCCATAATGCCAAGATACACAGGTAACTCAATACTTAAACGCGAGAAATTATCCGCAAACTGTTTCTGTTGGTCTGCGCGATATCGTTAGGGGCTCAAGCAGCAAGCGCATGAAGCGGCTAGGTGGGGGAACTTCTCCCTCCACCTGCATGTGCAGACCATGCCGCTCAGCCGTCTCTGGGAGCGGACGAACTAAAAGAGCGAACTAGTTCGCGCTAGAGTTGCGAACTAAAGTGAGCGCTCCCGGCCGCGAACCATTACGCGCAAGACTAATTGGGACAACACATTCAAATATTTCGGACTAAAGATAAGTAAAACAAAGACATTAGAAATGACCAACAGGCAAGGAACAACATCAAATATATTTCTAAATGGTGCCAAAGTAGACTGTGTTTCTCATTTCAGATACCTAGAAAACATACATCTAAAGACAACACCGTTAAGCAGGAAATACTCTGCAGGACACAGAAACCATCCAGTTTTTACAGTCAAATGAGGAATCTTCTCTAGGATGATAAAATGCCACAAAAAGCAAAAGCAACCATGCACCCCAGCTATTTCGTTCCAATCCTTACATACGGCTTAGGAACATCTACCCTACTAAACAGAGACCTCAGTAAAATTCCGGCAACAGAAATGAGATTCATTAGAACTATGAATCAAACAACCAGACAGGATAAAATTAGGAATGAGGTGAATAGAAAAGTAGCTGGTATTGAGGTTCCTGTTTCTAGCATAATTAAGGAAACGTAGACTTCAGTGGTATGGGCACTTAATGAGAATGAATAGTGAAAGGCCTGCTAAAAAGTATTTCAATCTCAACCTCATAGGAAGAAAACCACGGGGAAGGCCAAGGAAACGCTGGATAGAGACTGTAAGATCAGATGTGGAGGGGAGAGGAGGCAAATGGGAAAGCATTCTGGGACAGAAGATGTATGAAGACGGGAGGAGATGGCCAGCGCTTGTACACCACACCCGGGAAACTGGAGTTGGAAAATGATGATGATGATGATGATGATGGAAGGTGAGGTCATCGGAGTAGATCGATCGCAGCGTTAGTTTACCTTCGGATCCGACACAACGTTCAGTTGAGGGGAGTAAAACATTTATTCTCCTATGTGTATGAAGTATATCACGGCGTAATACTTGCATGAAAAGTTGTCGTTTATGGTTAATAAATTGAAGTGTTGGTGGGGAAGAACATGATAACCCACACATCACGAGTTGCTGAGTTTCGAAGTTTCGAAGTTCGCACTTGATCGAGCCAGATTACGCCACTTTCAGGAAACCGTAGTGTTGCTTCCGTTATTTTAGGTTTGGTGTTGTAAGGATTTGGAGTAAATATCGCTTATAGAATCGAATGGATTTCGGAATAGCTGCTGGAATTATTTTTTTAAAAGATTTCAAACTAGAGCAAGAATAGTATCGGCGTTAAAAAAATAGCGGTATTCATTGTTGAACTGAAGACAACACCTGAAAGCACCATTTACTTGCAGGATGAGGCGTGGTTCAACCGTAGTCATTTTGCTGGAATAGGGTATGAAATTAAACTATCCATCGTAAATAGATGCCTAGTGATCTCACGCTTCGCGTAACAAAATTTCACGATACCGTTAAGTTACAGACACGACATAGGAATAAAAATTATAGAATATTAAAAACATTAACTGCAGGTTCTGAAAATCAAATCAATATAAATTGAATGTCGGAAAGGGCAATAACGAGTCGACCGCGGTGGCTGAGGGGACTGCGGCGCGTCAGTCACGGTCCGCACGGCAACTACGGTCGGGGGTTCGAATCCACCCTCGGGCATGGATATCTGTGCCGTCCTTAGTGTTAGCTAGTTCATAAGTTGTTTGTACGTTTAGGGACTGATGACCCCGTAGTTAAGTCCCATAAGCTTGACACACATTTGAACATTTTTTTTTTCTTTTTTGCAATCGCGAAACGAATCGCAGCAATGACCAAATGTTCCAATGTTTGTAAATCTATAGAAGTGGAGAGTTACCTGATTATTAGTCCCTAGCTTACAAACTACTTAAACTAAGGTAAACTAACCTAAGGTCAACACAAACACCCATGCCCGAGAGAGGACTCGAACCACCGACGGCGAATGGCCGTGCGCAATACAGCACGGCGCCTCAGTGCGCACGGCTAATCCTCCACGGAGTAATAATGACGAAGCATCTCTTTACGTTTCACCGCAGCTTGCTGAAAACAACGAATAAAAAATAATTGGGAATCGGAGAAAAAAGAATAAATAAATAATACTCACACTTACATTGTCGTAGCAGAGAGTATGAAGAGGCGTCTGATCGGTACAGGAGTGCAGAACAGAAAAGACGAAGAGCGCCTCTCCAGGCCGGTTGAAAAATTTATATCGCCCTTTCTATACGAGACGTGCAACACGCACAAGAAAGTCGTTGTCAGCTGCAGCGTCCCTTTGGATAAACCGTCGAACTACAAAGAAGCGTTCAAACAGTACGCATTTGTTGAATCGTCTGCTTCACACGTCTATTTCGTTTGTTGTCAACTTACAGCAAATGAATCGCCGCGTTAACATCACTTTTCGAAACTGTATGATATGTTGTGATGATTAAAACATTTATTTGTGTTTTAGACTGCCACTGCGAAATTATTTAATTGTTTTCGTGCAGTTCATGCGTAACTACGTCGCTCACGTGTGTTAACGGCCTCATTATAAAATGCAATTACATACTTCCAGCCCCTGCGGTTTGAGGCGCCTATGTGTATTATGTTCAAATGTTTGTTAAGCTTAAGGACTTAACTACGGGGTCATCAGTCCCTAAACTTACAAACTACTTATGAACTACCTACAACTAAGGACGGCACAAATATCCATGCCCGAGGGCGGATTCGAACCCCCGACCGTAGTGGCCGTGCAGACCGTGACTGAAGCGCCTCAGTCCCCTCGGCCACCGCGGCCGGCTATGATGAACGAGCTGAGGTCTCTATACATAGACCTTTCACTTCGATTAAGCTTCAAATAATGCTCACAAAAATCAAATATTTCATCTGTTAACTACAGCATGTTTCAGGAAAAATAGCAACTATTTTAGAAGAAGGTAATAAAGACGATTTGCAGTTAAAATTTGATATAACGTGTGTCCAATTTTTATTGGGTACAGAGATATAGCTCTTGGTATGTACAGCAAACTGATTTGGATATTTTGACTGATTCTTTCGTCAGTTCTTGATAGATTACCATATTGACTTTTATTTAAATAACCAGTTTTCAACGTAGTTTAAAGTCTGAATATGTCCTAGTAAGCCGAAAACCAGGTAACTAAGTGGAAGTGAACGTGTAGAATATACACAAAATACTACTTTTAAGTAAGTGTGATGTTGTACTACCAAGATACCAGCTCCTAGATACAAGGTCTATGCGCTGCCTGCCTAAAGTAGTCATAACACAAGTAAATTATTTGCCTTATGTAGCGTTTTGCTGAGTTTGGGAATACATACACATTGCACACTGAGTTTCAGAATGTTATTAATGTCATTTACGTGATTCACAAACAAATTTGTTTTTGTATAAAATATTTATGAACTATTAGTAAGATATCGTACCGATACTGGAATCGGACGATTAACATTAGGGAATTTGTCTCATACCAGCAAAAATCTGCACGGAGACTCACATACATAACACGAAAAATATTCTGAAACACAGTGTGCAACATGAACGTATTCCTTAAGTCAGCACAACGCTACGTAAGACAAATAGTTTGGTGGCGTTATGACTACTCTTGGCAGGCAGCGCACAGGGCTTGTATCTAGGTGGCGTTAACTGGACGCGGACTAAGTGAGCGGTGCATCATGGGTAATCTCGCAAGCTCCCACTTTCCGTGTCGAAAGGGCTTAATCCCAATAAAAAATAAAAAGAAATAAAAAAAGTCAGGGATATCGATTGAAGGGAGTACGGATACGCAAGTGACAAGCGTCGCATATATGATTGTAGTAAAAATATTTAATGTAATGCTACAAAACATTTACGACGCTGCTGGCTGTCTCGGGTCAGATATGGCTCCGCTGCTTTCTGCCCCGCGCTGCCACGATACAGGCAGTGTCGATGAGCACGTTGTTGCCGCCAGCCGTAAACCAGAGGGCGCTACGTTAGCCCTTAGGGCTCATCCCTTAGGCTCGCGCCCTTTTCCGGGTCGTCCGCCGCGTGCGTCTGGCCCGTTAGGACGCCTCGGCGCGGACCACAGGAAGAGCGGAGGGCAGCCAGCGATTTGCCGCGCTGTCGCCCTTTTTACTCGCCTTGCCCGCCACCTGCTATAGGCGGCCGGGACTCGTTACAGCCTCTAAAAACAGTCGCGGCGCGTGGCGTCGTATTTTGGCGTCGGCGTCGCCTGTCTCTCATTAGGGGTCGGCCGGACGGCCTGATGGGGCAACTGGACGCTCGCTAACGATTGTTTACTGCCTGCGGTCGCTAAAGGAGAAAATACGGCCAACGGCGATCGTCGCCCTGGCGACCGCCGACTTCTCAATAGCGCTCGTTCTGGGCGCCCGTCTCGCAGAGGGGGCGTGGCCGCCCACGCGGAGCCAGTTTACACACCGCCGATGTCATTTATTTACCAGCTGAAAACCCGGTTGAGGATTTCTTGCCGGATGGTGATGTCTTTGGAGAAAATACTTCCAAGGTACTGAAAGTGGGAAACTGATTTTTGTTCCCTCCAAGTAGATATTTGAACTTGTTACCTCTCTGTTTATGGTCATCTCAACCGTCTTGGTCTTGCTGATTTTCAGGTTAAATTCTTTAAATCTATTGTTCCAGAAAGTCTGGCTCTTCTGCACTTCTTTTTTTCTGTTTCTCCTCATATTACAACATCATCTGCAAATACCAGTGATCTCCACTCATTTGCAGTTTCCTGAGCCCTTTCGGTCCTGAATTATTTTAAGAATAGAATAAAATATATTCTTGCCCTTTTTAATGTCCCTGAGACCTTACCTATTGTATATTTAAGCAAAATTAAAAATTTTCATATTGGGTTCCAAAAATAAAAAATGCCAAAAAAATTGGACACTGGGATTGGAAGACAGTTAAGGATGTGAAATAAAAAGTCAATACATAAAATAGTTTTAACGAATGATATCATGTCAGATGCACTGCACAACGGGTCCGCCATGTCCACTGTTTTTCATTATAGCACGTCATTCTGGTGACATATGGCAGCAAAAAACACGAAAGTAAAAGCGACAGATGTCCAGTAAACAGGCTCATGGGTCTCAAAGCAAAGCGCATCCGTATAGTGTCCTAAAATTAGTAAAAAGTCGGTGTCCATTGTAATGGACACCGGGTCTGAAAGGGTTAATAGATTTTAGCATTCTGTCCATTACAATAATAAACAAGAATGGTGATAGAGCACTTCCCTGCTGGACTCCCCTCTTCGTCTCAAACTATTCAGAGCGACCATTTCCTATTTGGACACTACTATTGCAAATTTGATACAGCATCTTTACTCTGTCAATCAGGTAACTGGGCACTTTTAGATCTTCCAGGCATTTCCATATTTTTTTAAGAGGGACACTATCATTTCTTTTGCATTTCTACATGCAAGTTCGGATTTTACTCTGGGACAAAAAAAGTACCCCAGGCAGCAAAGCTGCGGTGGAGTAGCCGAGCGGTCTACAGCGTCTCGCTGCGGAGCGCACGGTTGCTCGCCGTGGAGGTTCGAGTCCTCCTTTGGGGCATGGGTGTGTGTGTTTGTCCTTAGGTTAGTTTACCTAGGTTTAAGTAGTTTGTAAGCTACGGACTGATGACCACGCAGTTTGGTCCGATAGGTTTAGAAACATTTGAGGCAGCAAAGTTTACTATGTATAACTCTTACTTTCCTCCACTCCTTATATATGGCACGGAACTTGTACATTGTTAAAAAGGATTACAGCAAAATCCAAGCAACAGAAATGAGGTTTATCAGGACTATGCAACTATGAATCAAACTACCAGGACAGACAAGGTCAGAAATGAGGTACACAGAGAAACAGTTGGTATCAGGGTCCCTATTGCCAACATCTTGGGGAAACGAAGACTGCAGTGGTATGGCCATGTAATGAGAATGGATAGCACAAGAACAGCTAAGAAATACTTCAGAATGGAAGTGGGAGGAAGAAGACCAAGAGGAAGGCTAAGGAGACGATGGATAGAGGCAGTAAACTCAGATGTATAGAAGAACGGTTTTAACTGGGATGATGTCCAAGACCAAATTTTATATCAAGATCGGATGAGATGGAGAGCGCTTGTTAGCCACACCCGGGAAACTGGAGATGGAAAATGATGATGATGATGATGATGATGATGATGATGGAAACCCAGTGTCGTCCGGGTACTTATTTATTCCAATCTTAAGTTAGTCCATCTCGCCTTACCTTTTCTTTCTTTGTCCACCTTATCTTTCCTTCTCTCTCTGCCCGTCTCCTCCCTCCCATATCTGTTCCACGCCTCCTTCACCTACTCCTCTCCCCCTATATATGAAAACATACATATGAAGGGTTCAGGGCACAAGTGGCGTAACTCCACTTTTATTTGCAAACGAGTTACAGAAAAGTTTGATAACAGAGAGACAGCTACAGTTCAGAACGATAAGAATTCGTCCACATGAGTACGAAAAGAAATCCGTTAAACTTTGTTTACAGTGGAACCCCTGTAATCCGACCTTGGATGGTCCGTCGCTGCGGTTAATCCGACCGTGCTGAGGCTCGCGAGTTTGTGCCGACTTGTCACTGGCTGGACGCCTGTCGGGCCATTGTTGCGGTGTCTATCGCTGTTAATAATGTTATACTGTGTTATTGTGCAGTTTTATCCTTTGTTGGAATTTTAAAAAGTTGTTGTTTGTTTTATTCCGTGTTCTCTACAGCACTTATTAGATTAATTGCGTGTACATTTATGTGTTTTTCAACATGTCTCGATTCAAACGTAAACACGTAACTCTTTCACTAAATGGAAAATTACCAGTGTTAACAAAGACTGGACAAAGGAGAATCGCTCCAAAAAAAATTGCAAAGGAACCGAATGAACGTGTTAAGACGATTAAGGATTACAGGAAGAATCGGAAAGACATTGAATCTAATACAGTTACGACTGATGGTGAAAACACTCTAAAGAATCTCAAAACATTAAAAAAGCCTAAACTTGAACTGCTTGATAACGCATTGTGGATGTAGTTTTCTCAAGGAAGAAGGAAAGGAATTCCAATATCCGGGCCATTTCTCAAAGAAAAAGCGATAGTTTTGCACAAAAAACTGGAAGCCGAAAGTAAATTTGCTGCCAGTGAAGGCTGGACTGATCATTGGAAAACTCGCTATTGTGTCCGATTTGATTCCATTTCTGGTGAAATACTATTCGCCGATGCCACAGCTGCTAAGGAATTTTCTATTAAGTGTCAAGAATCTGTAGATGAAAATGAACTGTCACTCTCCCAAGAGTATAACATCGTTTTTCCTTTTGGAACCAATACACATTATAGTGTATGTAGACTTTTTTAGTCAATACCATGTTTATCACAGTGTAAAAAATATCTTTTATATTACTGTAGCCGTCTTTTAGTTCTTAAATCGTTTAATTTTTTGTACTAAATGTCTTTTATATTTTTTGCAATATTGGATTTTTCGTATAATCGGACCTTTGTGCACAGTGGGACAGAATAGCCGTCCGTACTAAGTCTCCCAGCTGCGGTGCGCGCGGCCGTTCGCCGTCGCGGGTTCGTGTCCCTGGGGCATGGGTGTTTGTGTTGTCCTTAGTATAAGTTACTGTAAGTTAGTGTAAGTAGTTAGTAAGACTAGAGACTTACAACCACACCCCAGGGGGTTCACACTTCTTTCGTGAGTACGTGCGTGGCGAGCGCAGGGCCCCGAGCTAATGCAGTCTTCCTTCCTTCTTTACTTCCCGGACTGCATTTCCTTTCCCCCTCCCCTCCTTTCCTATCCTCACTCCTTCCCCTCCCCACCGGGAGACTGATAAACTCAGTAGTTTAGTCCCCCCATCCCAAACAAACAACCCAACCCCAACTTATAACCACCGTAGTTAAGTCCCTTAGATTTCCAAACATTTGAACATTTTGGTGATTATTACCTACTACCACATACACACACTATTCTTTTGCGATTTGTAGTTTTGACTGCAGAGAGAAATATAGGCACAAACACCTCAATCTTTATATACAGGGTGTCCCACTTAACTCCGACGCCTCATATATCTCTGGAACTACACAAGATATTGAAAAACGACTTACACGGTCATGAACGTACGACGGGGGCTTATGAATGTGCTATGAGACAGTCTAACACGTAAACAAATATCATTTTCAACACAAACTTATGTTTTTGTAATGGATACCCTATATTATACCTTAAGCAGTCAATAGCATGAAAAATCAGAAAAAGAATGGCATTGGTTGCATCGCAATGCGTCAATTATATCCTGAGAAACTGTGAACGAAGTTGATGTTTGAAATACATGAGGCGTGTTGCTAACGCGTGTCCGAGACTCGACCGTGAGACCAACACCACCTAGAAGACAAGGCCTTATAACAGACCGTGCCTACGTCACACTTAGAGGCCCCGGCCGCCACCTCACTGCCTGTTGGCTGGGGCACGCCCACCGCCGCGCAGCGGCCGGCCAGTCCGATGGCGGTCGCGGCCTCTAAGTGTGACGTAGGCACGGTCTGTTGTAAGGCCTTGTCTTCTAGGTGGTGTTGGTGAGACTCGCTTGAGTCTCATAGTACAAGGCCACGGCGCTGTCGTGTGACGTCAGGCAGAGTAGGTAGCGCGCGCATAGCTGACTGGCTCGCTGCTTCGGCATAGTGGGCCGTGCCCCAGCGGCTACCCAGTCACCTATGCGCGCGCAACCTACTCTCCTGACGTCACACGAGAGCGCCGCGGCCTTCTCTCTAGGTAGTGTTGATAGTACCTACTTTCACAAGCCTCTGCCGTGCGTTCATGACCGTGAAAGTCGTTTTTCAAAATCTCGTGTAGTTCCAGAGATATCAAAGGTGAAAAAGTGGGACACCCTGTATATTAAGATTTACGCTTTCCTCATCAAAGTATGTATACATTTTTTGATCACCCCTGTAGATAATCTGCTTTACTTTTTTATAATTATGTCATTCACAACGCTTAGCTGGATATAGCAGTTGCCGATCATAGTGTGTGTCGATAAGAGCCTTCCTTTGTGGGCTTACGTGATAGTGTCCAGGGCGATGTAGCAATATCGCGCCTTTGTGTAGAGGCGTGGCCCTCAGCCACAGGTCGTTAAACTTAGCCAGGAGGCCACCTCCTCCCACAACCCTTCTGTCGCTCCTCACTCCCCCCCCCCCCCCCCCCCAGCTGAGCTTTCGCAATAACCCAACTCCCGGCAACTCCCCCTAGCGCTGATCTGGCCGGTGCCAAAGGCCTCGCTCGAGGACCTTGTTTCCAAGCACTTGCTTAACTCCCGCCAGCGGAATTCTCCACATTCTCACGGAGACTGCCTCTGAGTGCTTCTGTCTCGAGTATGGCACAGGCTCCCTACTCAATATAATATTGCTAACATGGCATCAAATATCGGTATGACCTACATACAGGGGGTGAAGAAAATAATATGATCTCGAAACGTAAACACAATATTTATTTACTACTCGGGAGTTTCTTTGAGAACAATTGCGACTCTTCGAAGAACAACTTTTGAAAGTGTTAAATATAAATTCCAATGCCCTGAGACGTTTCTCGTCTCAAACATGTCCAAGACATTAACGAGCCGGCCGCGGTGGCCGAGGGGACTGAGGCACTTCAGTCACGGTCTGCACGGCCACTACGGTCGGGGGTTCGAATCCCCCCTCGGGCATGGATATTTGTGCCGTCCTAGTTCGTAAGTAGTTCATAAGTAGTTTGTAAGTTTAGGGACTGATGACTCCGTAGTTAAGTCCCATAAGCTTGACAAACATTTGAACATTTGACATTAACGACAAATAAGCAAGGAAATAAAATTTGTGATGCGTCCGGGAATCGAACACGGACCTTCATGCTTACTAGGCAAACGTTTTACCGTTAGACCACCGCACCACTAACGAGTAAGGCGCCTCGGAATAGTCTAAGTACGACTTCCCTCCACGCACAAACTTTAATTCAGCTTCTGTGTTCCATTGATAATTTTCACTACTGGCAAGGCTGTAAGTCCCGGTTCGACTCCCTGCCGCATCACAGATTTTAATTCATTGCTTCTTATTTATCGTTAATGTCTTGGACATGTTTGAGACGAAAAACCGTCTCAGGGTATTTTAATTTATATTTAATCTGATATTTATATCACCTTAACAGGAATGTTTCAATATGTCCATTGCCGAGGTGCTATTCCGCTGCATGGAGAGCCTTGGCAGTAGCTGCAATTATCTATGGAACGCAGAAGCTGAATTAAAGTTGGTGACGTGGAGGGAAATCGTACTTAGACTATTCCGAGGCACCTTAACCTTTAGTGGTTCGGTGATCTTAACGGTAATACGTCTGCCTAGTACGCACGGAGGTCTAGGTTCGATTCCCGACCGTATCACAAATTTTAATTCATGGCTTCTTATTTATCGTTTTAAAGTGTCTTTATAATTTCTAATAGAATGTTATCGCTTCTGCATGTACATCCATACTCCGCAAGCTACCCGACGGTGTGTGGCCGAGGGTACCTTGAGTACCACTATCGGTTCTCCCTTATATTCCAGTCACGTATTGTTCGCGGAAAGAAAGATTGTCGGTATGTGTGGACTCTAATCTCTTTGATTTTATCCTCGTGATCTCTTCGCGAGATATACGTAGGAGGGAGCAATATACTGCTAGACTCCTCGGTAAAGGTATGTTATCGAAACTTCGACAAAAGCCCGTACCGAGCGACAGAGCGTCTCTCCTGCATAGTCTTCCACTGGAGTTTATCGATCATATCCGTAACGATTTCACGATTAGGAAATTATCCTGTAACGAAGCGCGCTGCTCTCCGTTGGATCTTCTAAACTTCCTCTATCAACCCCATCTGTTACGGATCCCACACCGGTGAGCAGTATTCAAGAAGTGGGCGAACAAGTGTACTGTAACCTACTTCCTTTGTTTCGGACTGCATTTCCTCAAGATTCTTCCAATGAATATAAGTCTGGCTTCTGATTTACCGACGATTGATTTTATATGGTTGTTCCCAAACGAAGTTCTAGTAAATTTCGTCCATACCCTCTGCTCTAAAAGTCTTCATAACCGTTCTATTATGTAGAGACATGGTAATTTAGCAGTCCAGGCGAGATGTTTGATAATTTTCAGATGCTGTTCAAAGCACGCCTTTTTGCCTGTGTGTGTAGCGGCCATTTTTGAATATGCCAGTCTTTCTTAGCATTATTTTAGTCAAAAACTGTTCAAATGTTTGTAAACCTATTGGACCAAACTGCTAGGCCTTCAGTCGCTAGAAATTCAAACTGCTTAAAATGACTTATATTAAGGACGACACAAATGCTCTTGCCAGAGGGATGACTCCAACCTCCGGCGGGAACGGTCACCCAGTCCAAAGCATGACGCCTTCGACCACGCGGTCATTCCATGTGACTGACTGGAGCAAAACGAAACATGTTGTTCAAATGTTTGTAAATATATCGGATCAAAATGCGTGGTCATCAGTCCGTAGCTTACATACTACTTAAACTAAGGTAAACTAACCTAATGACAAACACAAACGCCCATGCTCCAGGAAGGACTCGAACCTCCGACGGCGAGGAACCGCGCGCTCTGCAGCGAGACGTCTTAGACCGCTCGGCTACGCCACCGCGGCCGAAACATGTGGTCTACGGCTCTAGCTGTTGATATGTAAATATAGTCGTTTAATGTACTGGCAATGCTCGTTCTGAAATATTAATCTTGAGTATATTAGAAAGCTACAGTACATTAAAAAGATATTGTGTGTTACCCTTCTTGTCCTAAAGGCTGTACCAAATACGCTGGGATATTGTACCACCTTTTATTTATTTATTTGCTTACTTAACCTGACCAGATTAGGGCCTTAAGACCCTCTCTTACATCTGACCAGGAACAACAAATACAAAGTATTAAAGAAACAAAAAACACAGTTTTAATAATATTAATAACAACAGTAGATGCTAATACTACGAATAATAATGATAATAATAACACAAAACTCACAGTATCAATAGTAATTTGTGGTGCATGCCATTACTAATAATAATATATTTTTACATGGAGATTGATTGGTTTAACACATTTGAACTAAGTTTAATATAAATAGAAAAAAAAATATTAATGAAAGAGGAGAAGTTTGAAAAATGGAAACAGTGCCTGTGGCTGTTAGGAAGTGTAGATAAATATGAGTAAAGATCTCTGCTGACAAAAGGACAGGGAAACACTTGTGGGGGGAGGAGGAATTGACAGCGGTGAGCTACAGACTGGTTGTTGTTGTTTGTGTTGTTGTTGTTGTGGTCTTCAGTCCGCAGACTGGTTTGATGCAGCTCTCCACGCTATCCTGTCCTGTGCAAGACTCTTCATCTGAGAATATGTACGGCAACCTACATCCTTTTGAATCTGCTTAATGTATTCGTCCCTCGGTCTCCCTCTACGATTTTTACCCCACACGCTTCCTTCTAATGCTAAGTTCACAATTCCCTGATGTCTGAGTATGTGTCCAACCAATCCATCCCTTCTCTTAGTCAGGGTATGCCAGACACTCATTTTCTCCCCGATTCGGTTAAGCACCTCATTAGTTACGTGATCTAACCATCTAATTTTCATCATTCGTCTGTAGCAGCATATTTCAAAAGCTTCTATCGTCTTTTTATCTGAACTCCTTATCGTCCACGTTTCACTTCCATACAATGCTACACTCTAGATTAATGCTTTCAGAAAGGACTTCCTAACATTTAAATTAATATTGGATGTTAACAAATATCGCTTCTTCAGAAACGCTTTTCTTCCCATAATCATTCTGTATTTTATATCTTCTCTACTTCGGCCGTCAGAAGTTATCTTACTACCCAAATAACAAAATTCATCTACTACTTTTATTAATTATGAATAGCAGTGATTTTCCGTCTTTGCTGCTACAATAAATATGCGATTTTTTCACACCAGACGCGTTTCGTTTTATTGAATGTAAAACATCTTCAGTGGTCTGTAATAATAGAAATCGACAGTTTTTCTGTTTAGATCAAAAACAGTTCTTAAATGCACCCTGAAAAGTAGGCCTAATGTTTGGTACTTACGGAAATTTTGTCTTCTTTTCGCTTCACAAAATTTCCGTAAGTACCAAACATTAGGCCTACTTTTCAGGGTCCATTTAAGAACTGTTTTCGATCTAAACACAAAACAAACTGTATATTTCTATTATTACAGACCACTGAAGATGTTTTACATTCAATAAAACGAAACGCGTCTGGTGTGAAAAAATCGCATTTTTATTGTAGTTGCAAAGACGGAAAATCACTGCTATTCATAATTATGGAAGCAACTACGGACATTATGGTTACACACACGAAGAACTACTTTTATTGTCTCATTACCTAATCTAATTCCTTCAGCATCGCCTGATTTTCTGACATTGCATTCCATTACCTTCGTTTTACTTTTGTTAATGTTCTGGTACGTGGAGAAAAAGACGGCTGTTTTGACAGAAGGTTGACCCTTAGCTGTCTTTCGAAGTATGGAATTGATTTAATCTGTCTTAATGTTTGAGGAAGGTTGTTCCACAGACCTGTCCCCTCTACAGAAATGATTTAGAGAAGATTGCAGTGTGATGTGATGGTACGGAGAGAGTTTTATTTTGGTGAGAGTGTGTGTTTCTGCTATGCTGTTCAGATAGTAGTATGAAAGTTGGGTATAAGGAAGGAAGAAGGAAGGAAGCTTGGAGTTTAACGTCCCGTCGACAGCATGGTCATTAGAGACGGAGCTTACGCTCGGAAGGTTTGGACAAGGATGTGGAAGGAAATCGGCCGGACCCTTTCAAAGGAACCATCCCGGCATTTGCCTGGAGTGATTTAGGGAAATCACGGAAAACCTAAATCAGGATGGCCGGAGGTGGATTTGAACCACCATCCTTCCGAATGCGAGTCCAGTGTGTTACCACTGCGCCACCTCGCTCGGTGAAAGTTGGGTATAAGTAAGAAGGTTTGCAATGATTGAGGAAGCGATGCAGCCAACATAATGTATGGTAGGTTCGACGCTTATCTTCACGTAGCTATTTTACGTTGTCCGATGCTTGATCTATACTACCACAGCCTACGGGTAAGCTACGGGAACTAATGTGCAGATGGCCGCTGCGAAATTTTTATGAAGTGAACACCTCGGGGGAGGATACCGCCCCCCTCCCTCCGCATCCCCCTTCACTCTCCCCCCCCCCCCCCCGCCCCCACGTCTCGAGACGCCAACCAGAGTGTCAGCGGCACTCCCTGCGGTGTCCGTGTAATATAATGAAACTCGTGTGTAATTTTAGCGCCCCCACCGCAGCTGCGAGGGTGGAGTGGCTGCGGACACGGCGAGAGTGGGGGCAGACACGCGGGTATATCCCCCGGGGTCGCGGACAAAGCGGTAAGCCGGCCCGGCGAAATATTAAATTACAAGTGTAATGTGAAGTGCGTCGCAGAGGACCGCTCGCAAACATGCAAAAAAACCGCAGCGTCCGTCGAGGGTGCTCCGGACGTGGGTCGCGGGTATAACGCCATTACCTTGGTATTAAAATGTGGCCTTTTCATAACGGCCGGCGGAATTTATATGTTGCCGCGGCAGCGGCACGGTCCGTTGTTAATTTCAGCACGCTGTCGATGGCGGCGAGCGCATTTAATTCGAGGGTTCGTGCGCTCTTGAGTGCGCAGCCAACAGTCGTTTCCCGATAGGCAGAGGGCCACCTCAGCGTCCCGTAAATCTCTACACGCTACCCCCTCCTCAGCACGTGACATTGTCAAAACCACTCTTCCTCTCCCACTGTCCGTGCAGCTCAATTTGGGGAGCTTTGTTTTATTCCTATCCGATTACAGCACGATTTTTATTCATTTTTCGCGCTTGGACGCATACTAGTCGCACGCCATTACGTCCTGATAAATCCTCAGGAAACAACGAATCAAACATTTTGGTATCGGCAATAGCGGCAGGTATTGAACCCCCGTAAATCGAGTAGACGTTGATTGATTGATTGATTTTCTCAGGGAAGCCAAAACAGTCTTGGTCCAACCCGACACTGCCCGCACCGTTACTAAGTTTAATGTGCGGTGTCGCTCCCTGTGTATCTAGTAAAGCCAACCAATGCCCTTGAACAGTGCAAGGAGTCCCTTTACCAGTCCTTTATTAGACACAATTTCTTCGGGTCTGGTTGTCCCAAATGTTCTGTGCCTTTTACTCTGCAATGCAATGCATTCGAAGATTAGATGTGATGCAGTTTCATCACCGTCATCACAGATCCTACATTTAGGGTCCTCTTCTGTAATTCTCATTGTATGTAGGTGTTTTTTGAAATTCCCATGGCCTGTCAGCAATACAACCATGAGTCTAATCTCTCTCCTGTACAGGCCCAGGATTGCAGAGCTTCTTTTAAAACATGGCTTTGACATCATTACCTTGCCATGTTTTTGTTGATAGACTTTGGTCCAATATTCTACGTGCTGTCTTCTGAGCCAGTTACGTAGCTCCAATTTGATCATTGCCTTGGTGATTGTCAGGACAGGTTCCGATCCAATAAATGGAGTCTCTGCTCCCATCCTGGTTAATCTGTCGGCATGTTCGTTGTCACTGATCCCCGAGTGGCCAGGGACCCACAATAGGTTTACTCTATTGCTTTCCCCTAGCTCCAGCAGAACCCTGTGACATTCTGCAACAATTTTAGATCTTGCTGCAGGAGCTGCCAGTGATCTCGGGGCTGCCTGGCTGTCTGAATAGATATAGATGCGACGGTCTTCGTAGCACCTACGCAAATTCTCCTCCACACATGCCCTGATGGCAGTGATTTCGGCCTGGAATACTGAGGCCAGTTTCCCTAGAGAGATGACACCCTCCAGTCTTGGCTGCACCCCGTATACCCCGGCCCAACGCCTTGGTCTGATTTCGACCCGTCAGTGAACCAGACAATATCCCCTTACGGTGTCGAACTATTTTCGCCCACTGCTCCCTACTTCCAATTGTTATATTGAAAGGCTTGTTGAAGCAGTATGGGGTTATAATATAGTCGGTTGGCATTTCCCCAACCTTTCCTATATTTACCTCACTCACTATTTTAGTGTGTGATTCTGGATATCCCAAAGAGTTCCAGTTTTTGCCAGTTTTGAGTCTGTATGCACCAGCCGCTGCCGCCATTTTGACCCAAAGGTGCATATCTAACATGGTTTCCATCCCAGCAGTTGGTGTGCTGCTAATTCCGCCTGTTATGTCTAAGCAGGCTAATCTCTGCACCTTGCCAAGCTCCTTAGCAGCAACCTTCTGTTCTACCTTCGAGTAGACGTTAGGGGCTGATGCATTCCTGTCGGAAAGAGGTGGATATTTCCGCTGAAGATCTTTGGCGCAGCAGTTCTTTTTATCCGTCATTGGCGTTACCTTTCTCTCAAACTCGTAAACGAACAGGAAGGTAGTTCAGAGTTTAACGTCCCGTCGACAGCGTGGTCATTAGAGACGGAGCTCACGCTCGGAGTTTGTGGGTAGGGATGGGGAAGGAAATCGGCCGTGCCCTTTGAAAGGAACCATCCCGGCATTTGCCTGGAGTGATTTAGGGAAATCACGGAAAACCTAGTTCTGGATGGCCGGAGGTGGATTTGAACCATCATCCTAGCGTCCACTGCGCCACATCGTTCAGTCGTAAACGGACAGACAACGATTTCTGTGAAGTGGGCGAATGTGACTTGTTGCAACTAATTTCACTCGCAGTTGTTCTCTTAGGTACCTGTTTAACAACTAACACGGAAATCGATACATAATTAAAAATAAACAGCCAACAATTATTTTGAAGGGGACGTTATAGACATTTGATTGTGAACAATTATATTTTAATTCACAATAATGATTTCGGGTTTTGTTACTATAAATCGTAATGCTACTTCTTGTGACTGAAATCAAAACATGGTCATACCAGTAAGTTCAGCATCAAATAAATTGTACTTTTCCGTTATGTCTGGTTTCTGTGCACGGTCATACTACATTTTCGATTTGTCCTCAGTTATGGAACCTGACAACCGGTTTTATGAAACTAAATGAGTGGTGATTTGATGTCACACTATTTTAAATTATTTTGGCGACACGCAGATTTGCTTATACAGTCGAAATCATAATTGTGAACTAAAAAAAAAAGATGATGACAGTCTAATGCCCCTGAAAAAAAGAAATTACGTTATTGTGATACCCCACAATTTACCAGTTCATTATTAAAGCCACTTCATTCGCCGGTGATGACTGGACAGACTAGATAACTATTACTTACGAGGACATAAATGTCGATGGTACTCATTTCAGTCATAATAATTAGAGCAGTATGTTCAGGTTCCTGCCTAATTACACACTTGCAAATCGGAACATGTTCATGTATAAGCAGCCAACTATTTGTGAAAGTTAGAATATAAATGTCACTGGCAAGTTACTCGTTTAAGTTTCTTTTGGTAATTTAAACTTTTTTCTTAGGTTTCTACGCAAGTACACACTCGCAAATCACCACATATTCGAAATAGGCAGGCAACTACGTCTATGTGAGAAGGACGATTGTAAATATTATTTAGTCACAGCAATTGAATCTCTCCTTTTAGGTTCCTGCCCATTTTCACTCTCTTGTATCGTAACAAATACGGACAAAACTACTGAATATTGTAAAACAGACTTGCAATAAATTAATATACATATATAAAAAGAAAAAAAAATAGTGAAAATTCATCGCAATGACGGTTTAGAATCAACAACTGGGAATAGTTTGTAAAACCATTTATTTTGTCCATCGCAGTTGCATAATTTTGAAGTCAGAGACTAGTTTTGGACTCTACCGTCAATTATCAAGCCTTAGCCTTTTTAAAACCGTGATAATTCAATGCATGTTACAAATGTCTGCTAAAATCTTGTACATTATCCTTTGTCGATAAATATCACTAGTTACATTAAAATTTATAATGGCAGTTAAAACTGGTGATACATCCACGGGCCTCCAGCGTGTTGATGCCATATACAATTTAGTTACAGAGAAACATGAAAATTTAACCATCCACACTGGACTCACAATCGGGAGACGGCGGTTCAAATCCATGAGAAGAATTCATGAGAAGTTGTCAACACCATACATTAACGGCATTATTCTTTGTCTGTTCAAATGTCTGTAAATCTATCGGACCAAACTGCGTGGTCATCAGTCCGTAGCTTACAAACTACTTAAACTAAGGTAAACTAACCTAAGGACAAACACATACACACCCATGCCCCAGGGAGGACTCGAACCTCCACGGCAAGCAACCGCGCGCTCCGCAGCGAGACGCTTTAGACCGCTCGGCTTCTCCACCGCGGCATTATTCTTTGTAAGAAATATTTTTGTTCCCTTTGGCAAAACAGCGCCCTCTTGATAATTTTTAAAATAAAAACATTCTAGAGCGCAAGTTTGTTTTATTATCAATTAGTTTCGACCTAATGTTTGTCCATCTTCAAACTGTTACTCCACTCCACATTATCTTAGCGCAACACCCTGAAGATGGCCCAACATTGGTTTGAAACTAGTTGATAATAAAACAGCGAACTTCTGTTCTAGACTGCTTTTATAAATAAAAACATTCTTTGTAAGTCTCGCGCTATTTATTTACGAGTTCATTTATTAATAGCCGACCGCGGTGGCCGAGGGGACTGAGGCGCTCCAGTCACGGTCTGCACGGCCACTACGGTCGGGGGTTCGAATCCCCCCTCGGGCATGGATATTTGTGCCGTCCTTAGTCTTAGCTAGTTCATAAGTAGTTTGTAAGCTTAGGGACTGATGACCCCGTAGTTAAGTCCCTTAAGCTCTACAAACATTTGAACATTTTACGAAGAACATAGACTTTTGTGTAAAAAGGTTGAAGATATATGTTTATGTTAGACAAAAGTTAGCTAGCATCAGCAGAACGACACCCACTGCCTTCACAGCTGCTGACTTCTTAACACCGGATAGCAAGCCATATCCAAGAACTAAAAGAAATGCTGTCAACTGGTTGAAAGGGCAAACTCTTGATTACATCCTAACTAAAGAATCAAGCAATGTGGAGGATTTCTGGGTGTATCTTACAACTGAACACCACATGCTGATGCGTAATAAAAAATACAAAGAAACTTTTGCAAATTTTTTGACTAGAATAATAATGTAAGGTATTACAAGAAGCTTGCATTTAGAAGAATGTTATTGTTTTGACTTTTCTGTTACACGCAACAAGAGAAAGTTTTTAGGGAAACAACAAGAAGACCGCTATGGCTCATTTAATTTGATATACTTACGTTATTGCGTTGACGAACTCTATATAACCCAGTGATTACACTGGACGTTCTGTTTCAATTATAAATTTAGTTTAATTAGTATAACAAGATGAAGAAATTTAGTTTACTCATGACTAACATCAACACAGTTTTAAATCATTGGTAAATCAGAAGAAGAAACTTAAGTATGTTACCACATTACATCTAGGAGGAAACGAACTTATGTATTCATACAAATGATTCACGATTTCCTACAAGATACCGAAGAAGGGATCTTCTTTTCATTACAGTTTTTAATTCTTTACAATTTTTTTTTCTTATATTATCTTATTCTATTTTGACATCACGCGACACGCAATGTTAAAAAAAAAACTCTACTAACACATCTATTTGTACGACGAAGAACAACAAACATTTAATTCCTTTACCGAATATTTCCGACACAATACGGAAATATATATATATATATATATATATTTCAGTTATATATGGCAAAAAGAAGCCCACGTCGAAGAAGGCGAATTATGGCGAGCGGAAGGACAGGCTATAAGGGGTGGATGGAGGCAAAAAAAAGTAAGAGGTCCCAGGTTCGAATCCCGGCCACAGCACAAATTTTAATTCAATGCTTCTCCTTATGTTTAATATGATTTATTACTGTCCATTTCGCTCGTCCATATACGAGCGATAGCTTTCGCAAATAATCCACCACGGATTCCTATTCCGGCAGCAATATGAATCTGATGCCGCTAATAGTTCCTAGGAACGATTTACGCGTATTTTTCTGTCATCTGGCGGAGTACTGTTGGAATAGACCGCACAGTACAATGTGTATTCTACGGAACCTGCATCAGGCAACGGTTCCAATTAGAGGGCCTCGTCGTGTGCAGTGGACGTGCATCTCGACTGTTTCCTCTGACAATTCATTTCATCAAAACAGAGCAATTTCCGTTACTTGTCACAATCCGTTTTCTGCATACGATGCGGTCAACATTGTGTTCGCTCTTTTTATTGTCTTTTCCGCTTGCGCTGTGCTCGTCGCTTCCCTGTGCCAGTTTCAAGCACGCCACGATTATTTAAATCCTCTCTCGGTACAGCGCTGTGTCCGTCCCGAATATCAATGAGATTTTTTTTTAAATAAAAAATCTGCAGCACAGCTTTGTACTCATATAAATTAAAAACAGAGATCTCTCAACATTGAAATCCTGTTTCCTCTATTCTTTCTCTTTCTGTCTGTCTGTCTCTCTCTCTCTCTCTCCTGTATATATATGCACTTTACACAGGCACCACAAACTTCAATATTGCAGTCGTTAAGGCACTCCTGTTGAACTCGGCAGGAGTAGGATTTGTAAGCCAGGCCCAGGCATCTTAACATAAATTTTTAGTTTGTTCTCTAAATCAGCAGTGCCGAAGATAGAACTCGCTCTATAAATATGACCCCCATCTCGCCACCAGCCACATACTCCTTAAATGAGCTAAGTACTTCGCTAATTACTTTTAGCAAAGACGTTCTCGTCAAATTTAACTGATGGAAATATTTATCAAACGCACTATTACAATTAAGATAGGTGAAAACAAAATAAGAAGTCTCATGTGTGGTAGCTTAGCTGTGATGGCAGATTCGATTGAAAGGTTGAAATCTAATATTTCAGAGCTAGATCAGTGACGTAAGTTATACGGCATGAATTTCCTCTTCCCCAAACCGAAAGTGATGTCTATGGGAAGGATATTTCAATAGATTGTCACACAGGAGGAGCAAAATTCGAACACCTGGGCAGTTTCCCAAGTACTTTAGGATATACGTGGTATATCCATAAAGTAAGTTTTGTTTGGTTTTACAGGGTGAATCATCTAACGCTTGCACCGCAAGTATTGCGGAAACGGAAAGTGCGATTGATGTGCGGTTTTCACAGAATGAATTGGTAGTCAAGGACTCGTATTGTAAGCCAATAAACAGATTGTAAAAATACCTGGAGAGTGTATTTTTAATACCAACATACAATTTTTGAAATAGAACAATGGTTCTTTCTATCATGCACTGGACGTTTTGACACTATCTGTTTACAAATAATTTTGAATGACATTTTTATCACGTTTAGTTCGGCAGCTGTAACCATTCAAAGTTTTGGGGGGCGGAGGCTACGACAGCGTAGCTGACTGGCTGGTGGTCATGAGACAGTGTGCCGTGCCCCAGGGGCCAGCCACTCGGCTAGTCAGCTACGCTATCGCAGCCTCCATCCCCGACACTTTAAACGTTTGTAGCTGCCAAACTAAACGTGATAAAAATGTCCTTCCAAATTCTTTGTACACAGCTGGTGTCAAAATTTCCAGTGCATGATAGAAACAAAACTGTATGTTTGCTTAAAAAAGTAGACTTTATTGGCTAAAAATAGAAGCCCCTCACTACCAATTCATTCTGTGAAAACCGCACATCAGTCGCACTTTCCGTTTTCGCAATATTTGCGTGCAAGTGTTAGGTGATACACCCTGTATAAAACAAAAGTGTACAGATACAGAAAACATATTTATTGTACGAAAATCTACAACTGCTAAACTACTTTTCTAAATAGCTTCTGAAATTTTGTAGGCACTTGTCATAGCGTAACAGAAGTTTTTTTTTATGCTTTCTTTATAGGTTGTCCGCCTGTGTATTATTCAACCATGTGGTAACATGTTCTTTCAGCTCGTCATCATCTTTGACGTGTTGACCACCAAGGACAGATTTTAGGTATGAAAGTCGCCAGGAGCGAGGTCCGGGCTGTACTACGCAGTATGATCAAAGACGTCCTCTTGAAATTCGCGTATGAGTTCGTCGTGCCAAGTCGGGCATTATTGTGGAAAAAAACACTTTTTGACAGTAACACTCGGCTCTTGTACCTTAACCTACTTTTCTACATAATTTCCGTCAATATTGAGGCACTTGTCATATCGTTTTACCTGTTTTTGAACACCCTTCTCATAGAAGTCTGCCTGCTGACTCGTTAACCACAGCATCACAACTGTTTTGACTTCGCCATCGTCTTCGTCGGTCACAGTGCCATAAAAAAAGAAAAAAAAAACACTACGAGAACCATTAGGAAAGTCATCCCGCAAGGAAGAAATCGTAAAGCGTCTGTTTTCTCTCACCTTACTGTCCTCTTTCATTAACGCCCGAAGGCCGCTCACTCCGTTATTCATCATGCACATTTGTGCGGCCATCTGTAAATGCTCTCACCTACTTTCTTAACATTCCGTGACTCATAATGTTTTCTCCATAAACTGCACAGATCTCACGATGAATATCAATCGCTTTTAGGCCTGTAGCACTAAGAAATCTAATAACAGGCCGTATTTCACAGTCGGCGGGACTCACGATTATCGGAGGCATCTCAAACACTGAGTACACAACGTAAACAAGTAACGGCGTCAGTACACAGACAACAGATGTAGCTACCCAGTGCGCATAAAATTATTGACATATCTTAGCACATCTTCTTTTAATTTCAAACCCATGCTTACTTAAAAAACATGCCTCGTATAACTGAAACTTACATCACATTGAGATATAAAGCTTAAGAGTGCGAGCGAGAATAAGGAAGATACAAAAAGAAGCATGCGTGTTGAAAGGTGTGAATATACAGAAGTCATGTGCCAAACTGATTCTGGCTAGCGTACTTAGAGATATGCACATCTCACCTAGCGCCATATGTCGGTTATTTTTACTTTTAACCAGCTGTACTATCCAGAATCAGTTTGGCACATGACTTCTGTATATTCACACCTTTCAACACGCATGCATCTTTTTGTATCTTTCTTATTCTTGCTCGCACTGTTGAGCTTGATATCTCAATGTTATGTAAGTTTCAATTATATTATCATGTCTATTGTATCTTTTTCCTATGGTAAACCTAAATATACTTACATGCTGTTCAAAAATTTTTTGTCTCCACAGTTTGTATGAGACGATGGAGTTTCGAAACGCGTCACATATAATCAAGTATTTTGCGACCAAGACATTTCTACAAATTTATTAGGTGGCAAACAAGTTTGGCTGTGATATCACCGGTACTCCACAAAATACCTAGAAATTACTATTACTTCAGACTTAGACTGGAAAGAACAAGTAGATAATGTCGTGGGAAAAGCGAACCAAAGACTGCGTTTTATTGGTAGAACCCTTAAAAGATGCAACAGAACTAGTAAAGAGGCTGCATACACTACGCTTGTCTGTCCTTTTATGGAGTATTGCTGCCCTGTGTGGGATCCTTATCAGGTGGTTTTGACGGAGAACATCGAAAGAGTACAAAGAAGAGCAGCTCGTTTCGTACTGTCACAATACAGAGGAGACATCGTTGCGGAAATGATACAGGTTCTGGGATGGGAATCATTACAACAAGGGCGCTTATTGCTGCGGCGTGGACTGCTTACTAAACTACAATCGCCAACATTCTCCTCCGAATGCGAAAATATGTTGTTGACTCCCATTTACATAGATAGAAATGATCATCAGAATAAAATACGAGAAATCAGAGCGGGAAACGGAGAGATTCAGGTGTTCTTTCTTCCCGCGCTCTATTCGAGAATGGAATGGGAGATAAATTGTATCACGGTGGTTCGATGAACCCTCTGCCAGGCACTTAAATGTGATTTGTAGAGTATCCCATGTAGATGTAGATATTGTTGCATTTACGACGTCCAGCACTGTATTTACGTAACGCTTGTGGTCTGAATGGCACATTTCTTTACGATTTCAGCGAACATTGAGATTTTTTTAAAACAATAGGTCTACAGACTGCAACAGTGAATATAACCGGTATAACAGAGCTGCTTCATGTCATCCGTTGATTGCCGTTATTCTTTGACTCAGAAAGGTCGAATTACCGGCGACAAAGAGATTTTAAGTCTGTGTAGCGCACAAAGAGGGCGCGAGACATTATGCCCCGTCAGCTAGTTGAAATCCCCAGTGGCGTAATATTCTTTTAATTGTCGCGTCCGCGCGCGGCGTTTTAACACCTGCAAATAAAACGCGCCAGAATGGGGGCATCATTTGCGCCGGCGATGTCTGCCCTTATTACTCCGACAAGGGGCTTTATTTCGGCACTAAATGTTTTACGCGTCGCCCGCAGTCGGCGGAACGGGCCGGAATGGTCTTTCGCGAACGGCTAAGAGAGTGCGCTGGACTCGGCCCGCGCCATCGGCGTGTGGGACTGACGCACGTGGCTGAAGACGTCGCTGACAACGAACTGGAAACGGATACTTGAATAGACGGTTAGGCCGTGTCGTACGTGAGCGACATCTGCAGCGCCGCGCGTCAGACGCGACTGCGAGCGCGTTCGAATCTCAAACTTGCTTGAATTTTGTCGCTGTCGCACGCGCGACAAAGTATCGAGTTCGTAGAGAATCTACATCCACATAGATACTCTGCAAATCATATTCAAGTGCCTAGCAGAAGGTTCATTAACCACTTTCATAACTTTTCTCTACCGTTCCATTCTCTAATAGCGCGCGGGAAGAAAGAACACCTAAATCGTTCCGTTTTCGATCTGATTTCTCTTATTTTATTGGGATGGTCATGTCTCCCTAAGTAGGTAGGTGCTCGCAAAATATTTTCACATTCAGAACTAAAAGTCGGTGATTGAAACTTCGCAAACAGATCACGCCGCAATGAATAACATCTTTCTTTTAATGATTTCCACCCCAATTCGTGCAACATTTCCGTGACGCTTCCCCCCCCCCCCCCCCCCCGTAACATGATAAAACAAAATGAGCTGCCCTTCTCTGGACCTTCTCAATGTCTTCCATCAGTCCCATAAGGGGCAACAGTACTCCAGGAGAGGACGCACAAGTGTGATGTGGCCAGTCTCTTTAGTGGAGCTGGTGATCTACGAAGCGTTCTGCCGATGAAGCGTAACCTTTGGTTCGCCTTCCCCACAATATTTTCTGTGTGTTCTCTCCAGTCAAAGTTGTTCGTAATTGTAACTCCTTGGTATTTGGTAGAATCTACGACCTTAAGGTTTGACTGATTTATCACGTAATTGAAGTTCAGCGGATTTCTTTTAGTGGACATGTGTATTACTTCACAATTTTCTGTATTTAGTGTCAATTGCCAATTTTCGCACCATGCAGAAATTTTGTCTAAATCGTTTTGCAGTTGCTTTTGATCCTCTGTTGACTTCACTAACCGATAAACAACAGCATCATCCGCGAACAATCTAAGGGAGCTATTCAGATTGTCTCCTAAATCGTTTATAAATACGACGAAGAGTAAGGGACCTATAACGCTTCCCTGTGGAACGCCAGATATCACTTCTGTTTTACTCGATGACTTACCGTCAATTACAACGAACTGTGTTCTTTCTGATAGGAAATCGTGAATCCAACCGCACAATTGGGGAGATAATCCATAAGCAAGCTATTTCATAAGATCCGCTTGTGGGGTACAGTGTCAAGAGCCTTCCTGAAATCCAGAAATATGGAATCGATTTGAGATCCCTTGTCGATGACACTTAACACTTCATATGAAGAAAGGGCAAGCTGTGTTTCGCAAGAGCGATACTTTCTGAATCCGTGTTGACTACTGGTTAATAGGTCGTTCTCTTCGAGGTAGTTCATAATATTCGAACAAAGTATATGTTCCAAAATCCTACTGCAAATCGACGTCAATGAGATAGGCCTGTAATTTTGGGGATTATCGTCTGGTTGTCGAGGTTATAAAGGATGTCACCTGAATTCTACGAGCTTATAATCGCTGAAATTTATGAAACTGCAACTGTTTCTGAAATAACAGAATGTAAAATTGCAGTTGTACATGTAATTAAGAATATTGATTGGGATAAGAAGTGAAACTTCCTGGCAGATTAAAATTGTGTGCCGCAACCGGGACTCGAGCCTGGGACCTTTGCCTTTCGCGGGAAAGCGCTCTACCGACTGAGCTATCCCGACACGACTCACGATGCCGCCTCACAACTTTACTTCCGCCAGTGCCTCGTCTCCTCCTTTCCAAACTTCACAGAAGCTCTCCTGCGAAACATGCAAGACTAGCACTCCTGGAAGAAAGGGTATCGTGGAGACATGGCTTAGCCACAGCCTAAGGGATGTGGCATCGTGAGTCGTGTCGGGATAGCTCAGTCGGTAGAGTGCTTGCCCGCGAAAGGCAAAGGAAGTTTCATATTAGCGCACACTCCGCTGCAGAGTGAAAGTTTCATTCTGGGGGATAAGAAGTGTCTAAAAATCTCGTAAATTTTCTTTTGGACTTTAAATAAGAGTGAAGTTAAATTTTTATTTTGTTTTTAATATGACAGTCTTTTGTTTTAATTCTTAGTGGTAGTTTGATTTACACAGTGAAGAACGTGTTGTGAGCAATTACATTTGGGTGCTTTTTAAGCATTTGCAGCAACATCAAACTTACTCCAGAGAGAGAGAAACACCAGGATGTCACATGAGACGTGTGTAAAATTACGCCGGCCGCGGTGGCCGAGGAGACTGAGGCGCTCCAGTCACGGTCTGCACGGACACTACGGTCGGGGGTTCGAATCCCCCCTCGGGCGTGGATATTTGTGCCGTCCTAGTTCGTAAGTAGTTCATAAGTAGTTTGTAAGTTTAGGGACTGATGACCCCGTAGTTAAGTCCCATAGACTATACAAACATTTGAACATTTTTGTAAAATTACGTTTCTGAATAAAATGTCTTGATATAATGTTTCAGTAGGAATTTAATGTGTTTGGTAGGCCTTCAGTGGGATACATGTGTTTTCAATAAAAATGAATATATTGGTATTAACATGGTAAAACAAATTACAACTCGGAAGCCCACATCACTACCCGTATGTAACGCCCGCTGGTAGCATCTCCGTCCAGAATTAAATGATTTACTGTCGTCCTACAATAAGACTCATTTTGTAGTTATTCAGTTGTTGATGGTTTGTAGTCACAAAAAAAATTCTAAAGTATCTGTACTCTTATTTGGATGGTGATCTTCATTATTTTCGTATTTGAAGCTATAAATGAAATGGTCCATGAACATTTACTTTGTAATTTAATGCACAGCACTCTTTTTATGTCTTATTTCATATAGTAAATAAAACGTTATTGCCTTACTCTGGAGATATCGTTATTCTACGGTTTACGGGAGCCAAATTTTAGAAACAGCTGATCGCTTCTACCGGCCATCTTGTAGCGAGAAGCTGTCGCTCAAGTAGGACACCAGGCCATGTCGTCGAATGTCGCCGCTTGTAGCTGCTGTGTCGCGTCGCTGTATGTCGCGTGCTGTCGCTCGCGTTGTCGCCCACGTAGGACACGACCTTAGGGGTCAGGTGGCAGGAATATCGGATTGAGCAGGGTACTATCAACGTATCACGCGACTCACGATAACCGGAAGTCACCTGACGAAGTAGGTTATATTTACCATTGGGCTCAGTACTTTTGGCGCGTACTTGTTCTCGAACATAAATAAATAAATAAACTAATTAAAAGTGAAGAACGGATTCAAAGAAAACATTGGAAGGCTTTAAGGAAATTCTGGAAACACATAAGCTTAACAAATTTTCCAGGTCCAATGTGCATCAGAAACCAAAAGTATATTTAGATGTTAAGCACACCTTAACTATTGGTCGGTATCAAGGCTAAATACTTGTAACGTCACTGCTGCGTCCACCTAATCCTCGATGGGCGAAGTTGCCGTTACATTCTATTTTATGCTTAATCATTTAATAATTGTTCCAATGATTTGACAGTATGGGATGCGGACAATTACGAGGTTGATCCATAACAGTAAACTTGTTAACTTCCTTTATTATGGAACGACAAATGTTGAAAACTCTTTCCTTTAAACACACTGATTTAATAACTGCGTGCCACTACGATGAATGTCTGCAAGTCCACACTGAAGCATTTCAATATACAACTGCAACCCGTATGCGATACGACGGAATGGCAAAAACTTTAGCCACCACTAAACGCAGGTTACGAACTCACTGCCGACATGCTACCGCCTCGCTCTGCGGTCGGCGGGAGACTGCCGCACCCCGGACAACAAACAAAGAACATTCCAACCGAAGCATTGTTGCCAGCAGCTCTCGCTGCACATCAATGATAACTATCGTTCGACCAAAAGAGGTTACTAACCTAAAACCCTGTATTCTCACATGCTGTTTCGTTTAGTGCACGCCGGCCGCGGTGGCCGAGGGGACAGAGGCGCTGCAGTCACGGTCTGCACGGCCACTACGGTCGGGGGTTCGATCCCCCATCGGGCATGGATATTTGTACCGTCCTTAGTCTTAGCTAGTTCATAAGTAGTTTGTAAGCTTAGGGACTGATGACCCCGTCGTTAAGTCCCATAAGTTCTACAAACATTTGAACATTTGTTTAGTGCACTACTGGGAAATGTTACTTAGTCTGAGTTAAGTCCAAGAAAGTTAATCTGTGTTTGAGCACGTTTGAAAATAGTTTGCCGTTTTGTAGGGAATTCGGTTTGCTATCTAAGGTCGAAGTGCCAATTTTCGTAGCCTGTGGCGAGTAACAGTGTGAGAGACGTTTGCGGAAACTAAGAGTTGTGATTACCCCTTCGAATCGTCATGTTGCAGGTGCAGGAAGAGAAGGAGAGTAACTAATTTACTGGTCGGACAAGGTTACATACAAGAACCTGTCAACCACAGAGCAGAAAAATCATTTATTATTTACTTCATGTTTAGCGCAACAATGTATCTCGTCTTTCTGTAAGATTTGGCTTTCAAATAATATTACAGCTAATATAGAATTAATAGGAATACTTTTTGGTGCTGACCATGAATTAATAATTTATGCTGTTACTGCTCCATGGTTGACAGGTTTTTGTATATTCCCTTGGCCGCTCAGTAGCTAGCAAACAGAATTCTCTACAAAACGGCAAACAATATTCTAACTCACTCAAACAATGAATTAACTCGCGCCAGGTAAGAGTGCATGTACGCCGGAAATGACGGGAAAATACAAGGCACTATACCGCCTCGTATTCAAACACAGGACAACGATGTTCTATCAATTCAAAATGTTCAAATGTTTGTATAGTTTATGGGACTTAACTGCGGGGTCATCAGTCCCTAAACGTACAAACTACTTATGAACTGAAACTTCCTGGCAGATTAAAATTGTGTGCCGGAACCGGGACTCGAACCTGGGACCTTTGCCTTTCGCGGGCAAGCACACTACCGACTGTGCGGAAGTAAAGTTGTGAGGCGGCATCGTGAGTCGTGTCGGGATAGCACAGTCGGTAGTGCGCTTGCCCGCGAAAGGCAAAGATCCCAGTTTCGAGTCCCGGTTCCGGCACACAATTTTAATCTGCCAGGAAGTTTCATATCAGCGCACACTCCGCTGCAGAGTGAAAGTTTCATTCTACTTATGAACTACCTTACACTAAAGACGACACAAACATCTATGCCCAAGGGGGGATTCGAATCCCCGACGGCGGACGGCCGCGCGCACCGTAACACGATGCTCTAGTACTCGGATAATCCGCCGCGGCCATGAACTTTTGAACCTTCCACTGAAACATATATTAAAGGCAGATGCGGCCCCTACTTAGAAGCTGCCTATGTGCATCGACATAGTCAAGACAGGTTCATCTGAATGCCGTGAAGTCAGAGCAGAAAGACGGAACAACCGCAAAGAAGTACAAATGTTAACAATAATTGACAAGGATGCCAGCGTAAATTGTAGAAACCATTACGTTGAGGAAATCAGTATGTGTACTAATTCCGGAACCCCCTCAGCAAGTACTGCCGTGGTCAATGATGGAATAAACGTAGCTGAAATAACTAAATAAATTGACCATTTAAGAAGTGAGAACAATAAACTAATACATGGAATAATTATTTACTTCGACATGTTCACAACATTCATACGCAGCAACATATGATGTAAAATGAATGATACGCAATGTCTACGCATTGCGTTTTTACAAAATCATTTATTGCAACCATTTACTTAATTTATACAGCACAAAAAAAGTAACCAGAATAATAAAAAGAAATTCAATCCTTGATCGAGCAAACATGTCAAGCTGTAAGATGTAAAAACATCAGACTTTTTCACCCAATAGTTTTGCTGCAATAGTTAGATAAGTTTTTCGTGGCGTCACAGGGTGACGTCATGACGTCACAGCACACGGCCTGCACCCCCCCCCCCCCCAACCTGCGCGTGACACCTAGACACCTACCGTCTATTCTGGTATCCGTGGAACTGGAGATAAGATGTCTATTCGATTGTAAAGCCGGGTTCAAACAAACAGTTAATGGCGTGCAACAGCTAGTTGCATAGTGAAGTTGTAGTTCAGTAGCAAGTGTGTACTTCGTGATTTTAGTAGCGTCACTTTAGAGGAGTTACTGTTTTCACACGACAAAACTTAAACTTGGTGTTACTTTGTTTCACGACTTTCTTTCCCCACCACCAAATATCGGCATTCGACTGTCACCTAGTTGGATATTTCGAGCCATTTTTCTTCGTTGCGTTGCGTTCGAGGTTTAAGTTTTGACATCATTGTTTGCGGCTAAAATGTCGATTAAATGAAGTAAACACTTCGTGTGCTTCTGGAACAAACTGTAACGGTCCTTTTACCTCGAATGTGTCGTACAAATCGCGATCAGATGAGACTGCGGACGCCATATTGCAAACTGAAAATCTTAGTAGTATTTGTGAAGTTCTTTGTGAACGATAGCTCACAGTGCAACTGCAGATAGACAAGCGTTGTTGACTTAGTTTAGGTGCGTAGGTGAACCCGGTTTAAGTCAATAATAAATAAGCATCTCCATTGTTCAAGTAACAAATATGAGCTTATATCCCAGACATGGGTCAGTTGCAGAATTTTGGAACAATTTCGAATATTATATTATTTCTGGTGACCGGGAATATCCTTTGTAGGAAAGAACATAGTTTCCGAAAGCAACGTTCAAATGTTCAAATGTTTGTATAGCTTATGGGACTTAACTACACGGTCATCAGTCCCTAAACTTACAAACTACTTATGAACTAGCTTATCCTAAGGACGGCACAAATATCCATGTCCGAGGGGGGATTCGAACCCCCGACCGTAGTGGCCGTGCAGACCGTGACTGGAGCACCTCAGTCCCCTCGGCCACCGCGGCCGGCAAAAGCAACGTTCATATGAAAGACAACTTGCGTTATTCACTCACGAGATCCAGAGGGCAGCAGATACAAGTCGCACCGTTGCCTGGTAAAGAAAGTGTGAGTACTGAGGCGTTCCTAGATAAACCAACGCAGATGTCATTCTCAAAGGACAGAAGTTATTAGATGTTAATGTGATGTCAGGCGTGCACCAGGGGTCTGCTATAGAACCGTTGCTTTTCAATAAACGAGGGTTGGAACTTAGCTGCGTAGTTTTGTTTACAATATAAATCAATCAAAAGTGAAGGCCGTAAATTCTACATAATACCTAGGAATTACTATTAATTCAGACTTAAATTGGAAATAACACGTAGATAATGTCGTGGGAAAGGCGAACCAGAGACTGCTCTTTATTTGCAGAACCCTTAAAAAATTAAAAGATGCAACAGAACAACTAAAGAAACTGCACACACTACGCTTGTCCGTTCAGTTTTGGAGTATTGCTGCCCAGTGTGGGATTCTTATCAGGTGGGTTTGACGGAGGATATCGAAAGAGTCCAGAGAAGGGCAGCTCGTTTCGTATTGGCACGGCACAGGGGAGACAGCGTTACGGAAGTGATACAGGATCTGGGATGCGAATCATTACAATAACGGCGCTTATCGCTGAGGCGTGGGCTACTTGCGAAACTCAAATCGCCAACATTCTCCTCCGAATGCGATAATATATTGTTGACCCCCACTTACATAGGTAGAAATGATCATTAGAGTAAAATACGAGAAATGAGAGCTCGAGCGGAGAGATTCAGGCGTTCTTCCTTCCCGCGCGCTATTCGGGAATGGAATGGGAGATAAATAGTATAATGGTGGTTCGATGAACCCTCTGCCAGGCACTTCAATGTGATTTGCAGAGTATCCCATATAGATGTATAGATATAGATGCAGATAGAGAACAAAACCTTGATTATATAAGGAACTCATAGTTAAGTGGGGCGATCTATAATTGTTTAATAATGATTATGCAGCCAAGATCGCATTTTTCATTTATTATTTTACCGGTTTCGGCGTACTCGACGCCATCTTCAGACCTGTCGTAATTTACATAATTTCACGACATTTTTATATACTAAAAGAGTACATCAGGTTGAGGCATCGTTAAGCATAAAAATTAGTAGTCACAAGTAAAAAATATATATCCATCTTCTAGGTTAGAAGATGGATATATATTTTTTACTTGTGACTACTAATTTTTATGTTTAACGATGCCTCAACCTGATGTACTCTTTTAGTATATAAAAATGTCGTGAAATTATGTAAATTACGACAGGTCTGAAGATGGCGTCGAGTACGCCGAAACCGGTAACATAATAAATGAAAAATGCGATCTTGGCTGCATAATCATTATAAAACCTTGATTTATTAAAAGAAGAGAGTAAGTGATGTGAGCTAAAAATAACTGTAGCGTTTCTGTAATGAAAAAAAAAAAAAAAAAAAAAAAAAAAAAAAAAAAAAAAAAAAAAAAAAGAAATTGCTACAAAATGAGAACAGAGGTTGCCTGTCACCGAGAAAGGAATGCCTTGCGTGGATCGTGTTGAAGTAAGACAAAAATCCCGGAGTGAAATCCGCGCGCCTGGCCGCCGCATCTGGACAGTACAAGGAGATAAAAGGGGTCGGAGTGATAGGCGGCGAGATGGGAGCGTATTTGTCCACTCCAGCCGGGAAATGTATTTCCCGGAAGAGGGCAGGGCGAGGGCCGGTGGTCGATATGTAACCCTCGGTGGTAAATGGCCGTTGTAAAACAGCTGCCTGCCGACAGGTGGTGGCGGCCCCCTCCACCCAGCACACACTCTCACACGTGTCCGCTCACCAGTTCGCAATGTTTTGCACTCGCGTTGCTTCCCGCTGCATCGGAAACATTACCCAGTCACTTGAAAGAGGAGCCACCCGCATATTTCCGATGCCATGATGAAATAACTCTCTCTCTCTCTCTCTCTCTCTCTCTCTCTCTCTCATTCTTCCTTCTTCCCTCCCTCGCTCTCACTATCTCGCTCTTTAAAGCAGTGTTTCCCAACCATGTGGTCCGCGGACCATAAGCGGTTCGCAAGAGCCAGTGGCGTAACTACGGGGGGGGGGGGGGGGGGGGGGGGGAGATGAGGTGGATAGAACCCCCCCCCCCAGAACCTCCCCCACCCAAAGAAAAAAAACACACACACCCGAAAGAAAGAAAGAAAGAAATTGTATAACAGCAATTTGGTAAAGGTAAAGATTGGATACTCGGGGTGTTTTACCATAAGCTTTCATTGGATGGGAGTGAATTAATCTTCAACGGGAGTGGTAGATGGTAGTCTGTCTGGAAATTGACTAAAATTTAGCTCGTCAAGCAGCTCTATCCCCCCCCCCCCCCCGCCAAAGCCAAGTCCTAGTTACGCCACTGCCAAGAGCTAATACATTGTCCACTAAACTTGCGCATAATAGTTCGCGATCGGGAGCGTTCACTCTAGCTGCTTCATGCGCTTGCTGCTTGAGCCGCTAACAATATCACGTAAACCAAAAAATAAATAAAATAAAAAAAAGTTTGTGGATAATTTCTGGCGTTTGAGTAAGTTTAGACTTATCTCTATATCTTGGCGTTGTGGAATTTATTAGGCCGCGGTGGAGTAGCCGAGCGGTCTAAAGCGCCTCGCTGCGGAGCGCCCGGTTTCTCGCCGTGGAGGTTCGAGTCCTCCCTGGGACATGGGTGTGTGTGTGTTTGTCCTTAGGTTAGTTTACGTAGGTTTAAGTAGTCTGTAAGCTACGAACTGATGACCACGCAGTTTGGTCCGATAGATTGAATTTATTAGCCAGATTTAGCAGAGTACAGAGTTCATCAAAACAAATTTTGTAGCACTGAACTATGTAATCTAGCAGGCAATCGCTCACCTCGAAATGACTCTCATTAGCAGAAGGCAAACACGTGATTTTTAATTCTGCTGCGCGCCGTCTCGCTATTCCCCGTCGGTCTTCGGGAAAGAATCCAACGAACTAAGAAGCGAGATACGTTTGACATAATAGTTCGCGACCGGTAACGAATGTTTCAGTTCGCGATCGATCGCGCATATTTTAGTTCGCGATCGATCGCGCATATTTTATTTCGCGACCGATTGCGCATACTTTAGTTCGCGACCGGTACCTTCCCTTTTAGTTCGCAGCTCGGCCGCGAAGTAGATCGCTCTTTTTAGTTCGTCCGCTCTATTTGGCTTCTACTACCGCTACTAAAACAGCTCTTTCTTTTGTTATGGCAGCTTTTTTTTATATAATGATCAGTGTTGCCCAAGCGTGTGCTATTATCCGTATTTTTGGGCAATTAGACATCAAATACTTAAGCAAATAAACCAGTTATTTTCACGAGAGGGTGATACAATGGTATTCAACTACTTAGCATACAGAGTACTCGTAGTATTTCATTTTTAAAATGGGTTTCATTATTTAAATAGGTCATTGAAGGAACATTACCTACAAAATAAGCTCAATGCGTCTATTTTCGTAAACAAAAATGCACTTTTATAAATAGCTTTTGAAGTTTTATAAAAGTTTTGGAAGTACCTTAGAAAAGTAAATTTGTGGCAGTGAACTATGAAACTACAGCTGAGCTGCATCTCACCTCGAAATGACGGTAACTGGCATAAGGAAATCACACGATTCTGCGCGCTCTCGCGTTCTCTCGCTGTTCCCCGTCAGTCTTCGGTAAACGAGCGGACGATCTAAGAGACGAGGGATCTGCGAACTAGTTCGCGTATTTCGCCTGTGGGACCACTCTTCCGAACTCGTTCGTTCGCGAACCACACAAGCCTATTGTCTACGAAATATTTACGATTTAAATCACTTTTTTTCATTTTAAATTACTGATTCCTTCAAAGATATTATACTGATGGAGAGGCATTGAATTAAAATTTCGTGGGGCTTTCTGCGTACTAGGCAATCACTATAACGACTTAGCCACCGCGACCAAATGCATCCGGTCTTTGCACTGACTGTCTTAAAGATTCATTTCAAATTTCATTTCAATACCTCTCCTTATATCTTTGATATATATTGTGTGCATTGTCCTTAACATAAAGTTAATGTAAGTAGTTGGAAAATCCATGGAGCGATAAACAAAGCAGTTTGGTCCCCTAGGATTACAAATATTTGAATATTTATGTTAACACCTAGACCATATCCATCAAAAACAGAAACACTCTCAGGCCTCCATTACTTTGTTGAAAATTTATGTGCAAAGAGGGCTTTCCACAAACCATGACATTTTTCTATTATTTTTTACGCAATTTCTTTCTTATAAACATTAAAACAAACTTGAAATGCTTTATATTGGTTGACGATATTTTACGCACAATGTCTTGACACGGATTTCAGTACTGAATCTTATAGACCAATCTGAAATATACTGTAGTACTGCCAGTACGTGTTATTGCAAAGTATCAAGAGAATGTGGGTGGATGTTCGGTATATTTACGGTTTTCAGACGTCAGTCTTAAAAAAAGAGTGCATTTTTAGTTTCATACGACAATTTACAAAAGTTTTAAGATTCTAATATTGTTAATTCTTTGCCGTTGTCTTCTTCCACAGATACTTATAATAATTTGTAAATATTTGTGTATTCGTTCGGTTTATGCTAACTTCAAAAATAATTAAATTTAAATTTTACTTTTTTCGCAGCACAAGCCACACTGCAACTCTCTTACAAGCTGTTTCTTACCACCATTGTTATGCACAACTTTCGGCAATCTCTAGGAAAAGCTACTCCCTACTTTCAACGATCCTCTAAATCTCGACTGTATTGGAATCTAGGACTCTTTTTAATAATAAAAAATGTAACAACAAAAAAGTACACGTGCAAGGCTCGTTACAGGCTAACAGTTAATCCACATATTATGTATGACGAAGAATGAAACCTTTAAAATAGAATTGCAGGAAACAATGCAACCAATCATAGCCTTTTATCGTCTTTTTCAGCCTGGCAGTATATCGTCATATTGTACAGTTCTAGTTTGTCTTAATAACATTATGGAATTCGTTTTGATGTGGCGAGATAGAAAAGCGTGATATGTGAGTTTTATGTTTCGCAAAAATGATATTTATATTTTTAGGTCATGTTGTAAGTTACTACTTACAATGTGAATATAAATATACAATCCCTGAGACAGATTTTCGTCTCGAATATGTCAAAGACATTAATGATAAATCTTAAACATTGAATTAAAATTTGTGATGCAACCGGGAATTGAACCCATACCTCAATGCTTAATAGAGAGGCGTCTTACAGCTAGACTACCTCATCACTAGTGAGTAAGGCGCGTCGGAATAGTCTAAGTACGATTTCCTTCACGTCACATACTGTAATTCAGCTTCTGTGTTCCATAGAACATTGCCACTACTGCCAAGGCTCTCCAAGCAGCGGAATAGCACCTTGGCAATGGACGTATTGGAACATTTCTGTTTAAGGTGATGTAAATATCAATGTAAATACAAATACACAATCCCTGAGACGGATTTTCGTCTCGAATATGTCAAAGACATTAATGATAAATCTGAAGCATTGAATTAAAATTTGTGATGCGACCGGGAATCGAACCCGGATTTCCGATTCCCGGTCGCATCACAAATTTTAATTAAATGCTTCAGGTTTATAATTACTACTTACAGTTTCTCTTCTCTGCTGTTTTGTAGTCGGCAAGGGAAATGTTGGTTTCTAGGTGTCTAGAAGTTGGCCACAACACACATTTAACCACAGAAAGTGCTTTCGACGTTTTTATTTTTTTTTATTTTTTTATTTTTTTATTTTTATTTATTTATTTTATTTTATTTTATTTTATTTTTATTTTTTTTTTAATTCTAAATATGTCAATCAACTATTACTTCAAAGAGCTAGTCTGAGACAGCCGGCCGCGGTGGCCGAGGGGACTGAGGCGCTTCAGTCACGGTCTGCACGGCCACTACGGTCGGGGGTTCGAATCCCCCCTCGGGCATGGATATTTGTGCCGTCCTTAGTTGTAGCTAGTTTATAGGTAGTTTGTAAGTTTAGGGACTGATGACCCCGTAGTTAAGTCCCTTAAGCTTAACAAACATTTGAACATTTTTTTTTGTTCTGAGACTGAGATGTTACTTGCACATTATTTACAAACGTGATACAAGTAAATAAAGAAGAAAACCAATAAAAGGTGACTTATTTCAGTTTTTGCTATATAATCACAGCCGCAGCTTTTAAATCCGTAGTAATGGATGTAACACCCAATGGGTGTCGTAATATTGATGAGACTGCCTGATTATTATACGACGAAAGAGCGTTAGCGGGAGTACAACGAAAAGAAACTGGTTTTTATTAACTGGCGCACGGTGGCCATCAGGGGTGTATAAAAGAAACAAACCCGCGCTTTTCTCCAACTCTTCCTCCTCTCGCCTTCCAGACACCATCCCCCCTTCCCCTCCCACCGCCACTACTCGATGGATTCGCCAGTGGATTACGGAAATGGAACGCTGTGACGTCACCGGCGCCCTCAATCTTGACATATTTCCCAGGAGGCAATATCGCGATGCAGATACGTATTTACAAATTCACAATAAAGGCGAGAGGGAGGGGCGGGTGGGGTGTCCTGCGGAAATACCACCGCCAGGAGGCCATCTGTCTGGCCTGGCACCAGACACGGCAGCCACTTCACCGCCGGAAGCAGTTCAGCCGATTAAAAAGAAAAATCCTTTCTATTATCGCACCTTCTCTACTCGCACCTCGCGGTTTTTTATTTTTATTTATTTATTTATTTATTTATTTATTGAGAGTGCTGTTGTGGAGTTACAGGGGAATATCTTACCAGTGTTGTTTACCACATGTACTTTCGTGTATCTTTCCCGTTTCTAACGTTTAGCATCGAAGGAGAATAACAATTTATTTCTTACCAATTTCCGTTTACTTTGGTGTGAATCTGTTTTACTACTTTGCTATCTTGGTTATTAGTATTCCAGACGTTGGTATATCTTACACATTCTTTTGGGTCGATCTGGTTGTAACCTGTTACTCTCCTGGCAATTAACATTGCTACACCACGAAGATGACGTGCCACAAACTCGAAATTCGTACGCATTGAAATTGTGATTGCCTGTTGGGGCATATATGCAATTATTCATATGGTGCCTGTTTTTTCGGACACCGATTTCCTCATCCCGCTCTCTACCCAAATCTATGTTTTTACATCATCCCTTTGTATCCAACTCTTCTTGTCCTACATTCCATCTCCTCCTTTCGTTGGTCTGTCTTCTCGTCTTCCCTCTCTCCGTCCTTCCCATCATTCCCCCCCCCTCATCTCTCTCCCACTCTTTCTCTCTCTGCCTCTCTAATTCCCCTCTCCTTCATCCCTACCTCTAAGACCAATTCTCGTCGGCCCTTCCTACCGTCGCCTGTGTTTCGCCATCACATCATACCCTCTCTCCTATCAGTTTCTCTGTGTTGACATCCTGCTGCCCCTTCTCTTTCTCTTGCGACCACCTCGTCCTTTCCATTATCTCTGCCCATCTCGTTCTCCAGTTCTGTCACTGGTTTGTGCCCCTGACATCTAGACTGCCCTGGAGAGCAGGTCGGTAAGGCAGGCAGATACTATTCCCCACACAACACACTTGTTGTGCGGGACAGCCCGTATGCCAGTGACTGTAAAAACACGTATTTTCCCGTATCTCCATTCTTATGGGAGCTACAGTGTGAGGCAGGAAGGACGGACGTTTTTAGAACATCCAGTGTTCAGACTCAGGCCGTCGGATTGCGGAGATTGCTGTGGTAACGTGATCGGTAGCTCCTGCCATTTTGTTTAGTCATGATCATATAGCCGTGGACTGTGCAACATCGTATGTTTCTACATCTAAGTCCACATAGAAATTCCGCAGATCACATTTAAGTGCCTAGCAAAGGATCCATTAACCACTTTTATAACCGTTCTCTACCGTTCCATTCCCTAAAACCGCGCGGGAAGAAAGAACACCTACGTCGTTCCGTTTCGATCTGATTTCTCTTATCTTATTGGGATGGTCATGGCTCCCTAAGTAGGCGGGTGCTAGCAAAATATTTTCACATTCAGAAGTAAAAGTCGGTGGTTGAAATTTCTCAAATAGCTCTCGCCGTAACGAATAACGTCGTTCTTTTAGTGATTTCTACCTCGAATCGTGCAAAATTCCCGTGACGCTTTGCCCCCTGTAACGTGATAAAACAAAACGAGCTGCCCTTCTCTGAACCTTCTTATTGTCTTCCGTCAGTTCCAGCTGGGAAGGGTGCCACATTGGGCAACAGTACTGCAGGAGAGGATGCACAAGGGTGATGTAGTCACTCTCTTTGGTAGAGTTGTTGCATATTCGAAGCGTTCTGCCAATGAAACTTAACCTTTTGTTCGCCTTCCCGACAATATTTTCTATGTGTACTCTCCAGTTGTTAGTAATTGTAACTCCTAGGTATTTAGTAGAATTTACGACCTGAAGTTTTACTGATTTATCGTGTAATTTAAGTTCAGCGGATTTCTTTTAGTGGTCATGTGTATTACTGCCCACTTTTCTTTATTTAGTGTTAATTGCCAATTTTCGCACCAGGTAGAAATTTTGTCTAAATCGCTTTGCAGTTGCTTTTGATCATCTGTTGACTTCGCTAACCATAAACGACAGAATCATCCGCGAACAGTCTAAAAGAGCTATTCAGAGCCGCGGCGGAGCGGCCGAGCGCATTGAGGTGCTATGCTACGATGCGCGAGGCCGTTCCCCGTCGGGGGTTCGAATCCCCCCTCGGGCATGGTTGTTTGTGCCGTCTTTAGTATAAGCTAGTTCATAAGAATTTTGTGAGTTTAGGGACTGATGACCCCGCAGTTAAGTAACATAAGCTTTACAAACTTTTGAATATTTGAACATCTGAGCTATTCAGATTGTTTGCTAAATCGTTTATAAACACAAGGAAGAGTAGGTGACCTATAACGCTTCACTGGGGGAAGCCAGATATCACTTCTCTTTTACTCGATGACTTACCGTCAATTACCACGAACTGTGTCCTTTCTTATAGGAAATCTTGTATCCAATCGCACAATTGGGGCGATATTCCATAAGTAGGCAATTTCTTTAGAAGCCGCTTGTGAGGTACAGTGTGAAAAGCCTTCCGGAAATCTAGAAATATGGAATCGATTTGTGATCCCTGTCGATGGCACTTGTCACTTCATGTGAATAAAGGGGAAACTACGATAGTTTTGTGCGCAATAGTGAGTCTGTCGTTGCAGTGCAGCGTGAGTTTCGTCGCTAGACATGATAGTGTTCGATCATTTCGAACACGAGGAACACTTATAAACAAAAAATCACCAGGAGCTCCTTACACGGTTCGGGCACCAGAAAATGTGGTATTCAGTCCGTATTTTATATAAGATGACGACTTTTAACCACTATATCTTCCACCCTATGGTGTACAACGGGAGACTTTGTACTACAACAACACAGAGATATCGTTCGTCTACATTGTGTAGTTTTTGCTTAACAGCAAAATATTTAGACCCACACGTAGAATTTTATTTAAGTCGGTAACTTCCATCTCCCATATCGTCCACTCCCATTATCGTTATCAACCCTCTACCACCACAGTGCACCATTGGAGACTGATACCTAGTACCCCATACAAACATTACCCGTTTACGATTTGTAGTTTTGGCTGCACAGTGAAATGTAGGCACAAACACCTGAGGTGTATATATATATATTGCGAATATCCGATACCCATATTATTTCCTTGTAAGACATACATACATACATACAGTCATTTTTACAATATATAAAAAAAAACTACGAAAATACGATCGCCCTGTGGTCTTGTAAGACAAGTGACGTACCCATGAAGAGCGGGAAGGAGGGTGTACCCAAAATTTTTTGGGACCCTGTTCTTGCGCCACTCTGGCTACCGGGCACACCCCTCTCACGCGCCTCCATTTACGCCTCAGAGTTTTGCAGACGCGTCTTCCCGTCTGCTACGCGCGCTGTAGGCTGCCCCGTTAGACTGTATTATGCAGCGTCGGCTGTGTACACACAGCCACGGAGGCGGTGTGCGCGCTGGCCGGCAAATCGCATTAGCGGAATTCTTGAGGCCGGACGCGGAACCGGCCGTGGCCTCTCTTCCTTTTTAATTACCTCGCTGTTCTGCGCCGCGCCACGCCGCGCCGCGCTGCATAAGCCACGGAGCTCCGGCGGAAAAACGGAGCCGTTCTCTCGCAGTTTCCCCTGCCAGCACTCCACAAAAACACCCCATTCATAATTTCTAGAAGCTTCCTCCTCTAGAAGGAGCCGCTAGGATCCCAGAAAGTGCCCGCGGCTGAACTCACTCTTTTTTTCTGCACACGCGGTACATTGCCACAGAGTAACACATACAGAGAAGAAGCCTCCCCTAAACCACTGTCCTACGCTCCCTTCGTAGCTCCGTAAGATGCTAGCAGGTGTCAGGTTGTTCCCTGACTTACATCTACATCTACATCTATAGTCGCGCCGCCGAAAGAACGACCCTGACAGTTCGCGCACGTGGGCCGCAGTGGGTGGGTGGGACACTCAACCACCAACCTGAGCTCTGGAATTCGTAAACGTTGCCGGGGTAACGGTGCCGCGTTGCCAACCTGCCACTCAAGGTCGCGCGGGGTGGCATGCTTCAGTCGCGTGTTTATCGTTTGTCTCGTTGTGTTACCGGTTTTGTTCGTGCCGTGTTACGTGTCGTTAATATCAGACGTGTGTGAGATGGCTTCTTCCTCTAACCGTAGGAAACTTGGCAGAGGCGCTGACGATATTACTCGGACACTATACTATGGCAGTCAACAGCGACCTTAAACGAATGAGGCAAAAAAACACTCTTTATGTGAGAAGACAAATCATTTCACTGGAAGAGGCGATTTTACTACTTGTAGCGTGGTAGTCCTTATTTGCTTACCCTCTCGGCAGACTGTCACAATACAGTGTCCGAGTAACAACAGCTAGTCTGTGGAAAATGGTTACAGAAAATGAAATATATAAACAAAATTCTTGAACTACCAACCTTTGGCTGAAGACTATATGATACATTATATTTAATGGAACACTGGAACATATGAAGCTTCACTTTAACTCAATATATATTTCTAAACCTTTTCTTTTTAACTGCAAAAGAGTGTTTTTCATTACTTCGTGGTTGTTATCGTTCGTTCACGCTTCAGTAGTACATAGCAACCGTTCCAAAATATTCGGACGTGATATTCGTATGCCGGCGACCGACACGGTGTAACAACAAACAGCCGCGTAGTAGCATTGGCAACATAGCCGCTAGCTGTCAGAGTCGTTCTTTCGGCGGCTCGACTATAGGGTGCCTCTCGCAAGTCAGAGGGTAGCGTGGAGGGGAGGCTGAGGGGAGAGCTCGTGCCGCCTGCCACGAGGCCACGGCTGTGTCCGGCTTGCTGGCGTTTGAGGGGAGGTGGTGGTGGGGGAAGCCGCTACCTGCCGCCTGCTCTGGCCAGTTTAAAGGGCTGCTTCTGACCGCAGCGCCATCATGGGACATCTTACGGAACTGCTGGAAACACTCCCTCCCCACACCCCTGAGCGTAGGACTGGGCCCTTACGGAGGTTTCCGTCTGTACACATTTGTCTGTGACATTGCGCTGCAGGAGTGAGGTTACTTCGGCATCGAAGGACGTCGTACAGAAAATATTCTCCAAGCTTGTGCAGGGGTCCCGCACGAAATCGTTGGGTCTTTTGTTTTACTATTACCCAGCGGTGGCAGGTACTGCCAAGCTCCCTGAACTGTAGAAAACTATAGGAGGCTCATATCTTCAATACATGGAACTATACTCCGTTCACAGAAACGAGAGACAGACTGTAAACAGTCTGGGGCGCGTGACTAGGGGTGGAAACAATCCGCTCGCTCCATGTTGCTACCTATGTACCAATCGATGTGGTTCCATGTTGTAATGGAATACGGAGTGCAGCAGTTGGTCGAGTTTAAAATCCAAATTATTAACTTATTCACCAACAGCTGTAATTTTTTGTTCTTTTATTTAACGACGACATTTTGTGTTCCTTCCTCCAATTACCATGCTTTTTGTTTTCTTCTTGATAATCTTCATTCCATATTCTTCTAATTTTGTGTTTAGGTCATCTAACATTTGTTCCATCTCTTTTGCTCTTTCTGCCATCACAACTATGTCGTCTGCAAATCTAATACACTCTACTCGCCGTCGCCCAATACAAACTCCTCTGCTTCCATTAAAGCTCTCCTTGATTATGTCTTCAAGATAGATATTGAACAGTGTTGGTGACAAACAGCATCCCTGTCTTACACTTTTTCCCAGTTCATTGTCTACTCGAGAAGAAATAGAGCAAGTGCATAGCTTCAAATACTTGGAAGTATGATAATGGATAATATGTACTGCACTGCAAAAAAGAATTGCCAAGTCAAAAGAAGGATTCAAAAGGAAACAGAGATTACTTTGCGGACCATTAAAGAAAGATCTGAGGAAAATACTTGCCAAGTGTTATATCAGGAGTGGTGTGCTGTATGGTGCGGAGACCTGGACGTTGAGGAAGGAAGATGAAAGAAGATTGGAGGCATTAGAGATGTGGATATGGAGGAGAATTGAACAAGTAAATGGGAAGACCGAATAACGAATGAGGAAGTATTAAGAAAAGTTGGAGAAGAAAGAAACATGCTGGAAGTCATTAGGAAAAGAAAAAGAAACTGGATTGGACATTGTTTGATGAGGGACAGTTTACTGAAGGAAGGTATAGAAGGAATGGTGAAAGGGAAAGAGGTAGAGGAAAGCCAAGATATCAAATGCTGGACAACATCCAAGGAAATAAATATGAAGAAATGAAAAGACTGGCTTTGGACAGAGAAAAGTGGAAGAGGATCAACTCATGAGAAGAAGAGGATCAATCGATGACAAGACCTGCCAAAAGGCAGAATACAATTGATGATGACTATTTAACGACTGGTTTATGTATTACATTAATGCTTCTTTATATTTTGTATGACATACGTAGAGAATGAAGTTATGGATACACAACTGATTTGCAACTTAATTTGTATAGGGCCTGAAGATGGTATCAATGCAAGGCCGAAACCGGTCGTTAAATAAAAGAACATAAACTATACGGCTGTTGGTGGATAAGTTAACAATTTGGAATTAAAACCTCTGTATCAGATGTAAAGCGGTTGTGTGTTTTTTTTCTATATAGCAGAGATATTAGACGCCACAGATATTCAAAATTAATTTCTTTTAATAATTCATAGAATCCCTGAGAATTGCCCACATTTGCGTTTTCGTTCACGACAATAACAAGTATGTCGTTCGTATCACATTTCTCTGAAAGTTTTCAACACTTTCTGTAAGCTTCTGTCGTGATGTTTTTTTGGAGACTTCAGAGAGTGTGTGGCCTTGTAATCACTTACCACATGATAAAGTGAGGAACGACCAACACCCGTAGAAGCAGTTGTTTTTATAACAATATCTGCCATTTATTGTTCTGGACACAGCAGCTCCGTTTTATACACCTTAAGGACTTAATGATTTCTTCTCTGATCGCTTCTTGCGTGGATTCAAAATGTGGGATGACATAATGAGTTTACACTTCCGCGATACAGTCGAGAAGGAGAAAAAGTGGTAGAATATGAAAGCTTAATACTTGTGCTGCTATTCAGCAACTGGTCCTTTAAGATGAAATTTCTAGCCAGCGTCTAATATCACCCCTCATAACACACACAAACGCTTTACGCTTGAAACGGACACGGCGACGTTGAGCGAGAGCCCCTGTTTTGTCCACCCCTGGTCACGCGCCTCGCTGTGTTTACAGTCCGTCTCTCGTTTCGTTGAACGGAGTATAGCTGTGCCCCGTGGTGTTACCCGATGTTGAGTTAAAAAAAATCAAAAAAGCTGAGCGAAATACTGAACGAGCAACCAAGAACGAACATAAACAAACGTCTGCAAAGCATTGCCTACCACGAGAACAAAAAATAAAAATTAAACTGGGTTAAAGCGACTGCTGGCCTCAAGCCGGAAACACGGGTTCGAATCCCGGCCCGGCTGACACTTTCACTTATCCCGATTTATTTCGTTGCTCTAGTGCAGCTAAGGTCATTCCTTCCCCTCCATAATAACTTTGAAACCATTATCAAGAGGACTACAATCTCCCAGGTGGCATTTGCAGTCATAGACTCGAAATTGACGGCATCTTTCTATGTGTACTATTTTTTCTCGGCATTATTTTTCTGCAATGTCTCTTGTACAATGTACAAGAGTGAATTTAAATGCCGCGGTGGAGTAGCCGAGCGGTCTAAAGCGTCTCGCTGCGGAGCGCGCGGTTGCTCGCCGTGGAGGTTCGAGTCCTCCCTGGGGCATGGGTGTGTGTGATGTCCTTAGGTTAGTTTACCTAGTTTTAAGTAGTTTGTAAGCTACGGACTGATGACCACGCAGTTTGGTCCGATAGATTTACAAACATTTGAACATTTTTGAATTTAAATGCGTGTTTGCTTTAATTTCCGTGTAAAGTTTTGGACTCTTATCTTCCTCTTTGTTTTCTTTCCTTCAGGTTTTATAGAGGATAAAGTGAATAAAATACGGTTTCTAGATTATATGATTATAATATTATTCTATGCGTTGCGTATAATAAATATTCACCAATAAGTATTTCTGTTCATTACGGACAACAGCCAAGATCGCTTTTAGTTGTTATTTACATGACCGATTTCAACAGTTTGGTTATTGCCATCTTGGGATATTTCATTTCATTCTTCACAACACAAATAAAACTTTCAGAAACACACTTATTCGCCGATATTATTGTTGGCTTGTCATCATACAAATAAAGTGTCAAAAGACTCATGCTATAATGTGATGTGGTCAAGTTAAAACAAAATTTTTATGAGAAATTTATGTAACTCAGATTCTAAGAAACACTTGTTCACTGTCGACTACTTCCGCATATAAAGCCGTGAAAGTCCCTGTCAGTTAGAACATTCCTTGCAGCGAAAAGGATGATATACGAGGCGTGTTTTTAAGTAAGTTCCGTTTGAAAATAAGTACACAAAGAAATTTATTTTCAGAAAGTACAATACATTACTCTCTTTTCCGACATAGTTGCCGACACTTGTCATACCTCTCAACAAATTTTAAAGTACCCTCTTCATAAAAACTTGCCGCCTGCTCCGATAACCAAGAGTTTACTGCCGTTTTCATGTCGTCGTGATAGTTGTAACGGTTGCCACTGAGGTGTTGTTTGAGGTGCAGCCCCTGTTGTCGCGAATCCTCACTTCAACAGAAGCCACCAAATCGTCTGTAATCGAAGACAGGCGACAGGAGCGGTCCTCATCATGGAAGTTGTCATGGCCATCTTTAAATTCTTGTACCCCTTACGCACTTTGCTTTCACTCGTAACAGTATCAACGTACACTTCGCAAATCTGTCCATAACTTTATGCAGCAGACAGGTTCTTTACTGGCAAGAATCTCGCTGAGCGAAACTCAGACGCGGCGGGCGAGTTGATATGCAGATTATAAACGGGTATTCATTGGAGAAATATATTATACTAGAACTGTCATGTGATTACATTTTCACGCAATTTGGCTGCATAGATACTCAGAAATCAGTACCCAGACAAACACCTCTGGCCGTAATAACGGCCTTGATACGCCTGGTCATTGAGTCAAACATAGCTTGGATGGCGTGTACAGGTACAGATGGACATGCAACTTCAACACGATACCACAGTTCATCAAGAGTAGTGACTGGAGTATTGTAACGAGCCAGTTGCTCGCCCACCATTGACCAGACCTTTTCAATAGGTGGGAGATCTGGAGAATGTGCTGGCCAGGGCAGCAGTCGAAAATTTTCTGTACCCAGAGAGACCCGTACAGGAGCTGCAATATGCGGTCGTGCATTATCCTGCTGTAATGTAGGGTTTCGCAGGGATCGAATGAAGGGTAGAGCCACGGGTCGTAACACATCTGAAATGTAACGGCCACTGTTCAAAGTGCCGTCGATGCAAACAAGAGGTGACCGAGACGTGTAACCAATGGCACACTATTCCATCACGCCGGGTGATACGCCAGTATGGCGATGACGATTACCTACACACTTCCAATGTGCGTTCACCGCGATGTCGCCAAACACGTATGAGACCATCATGATGCTGTAAACAGAACCTGGATTCATGACGTTTTGCCAATCGTGCCCCCAGGTTCGTCGTTGCGTATACCATCGCACGCGCTCCTGTCTGTGGTGCAGCGTCAAGGTTAAGCGCAGCCATGGTCTCCGAACTGACAGTACATGCTGCTGCAAATTTCGTCAAACTGTTCGTGCAGATGATTGTTGTCTTGGAAACGTCCCCTTCTGTTGACTGAAGGATCGAGACGTGGCTGCACGACCCGTTAGAGCCATTCCGGTAAGATGCGTCTCATCTCGACTGCAAGTACCAGGCCGTTGGAATCCAGCACGGCGTTCCGATTGCCCTTCTGAACCCAACGATTCCATCTTCTGCTAACAGTCATTGGATCGTGACCAACGCGAGCAGCAATGTCGCGATACGAGAAACAGTAATCGTGATAGCCTACAATCCGACTTTATCAAAGTCGGAAAGCTGATGGTACGCATTTCTCCTCCTTACACGAGGCATCACCAGGCAACGCCGGTCAACTGCTGTTTGTGTATGAGAAATCGGTTGGAAACTTTCCTCGTGTCAGCACGTTGTAGGTGTTACCACCGGCGCCAACCTTGTGTGAATGCTCGGAAAAACTAATCGTTTGCATATCACGGCATCTTCTTCCTGACGGTTAAATTTCGCGTCTGTAGCACGCCACATTCGTGGTGTAACAATTTTAATGGCCAGGAGTGTAAATGATGTCAACACATCATCTCAATCCTGCTGTTCTCCTCGTTCATTTGCTACTACGTGCTAATCTGTAACTCTAATAGTGTCAGCGTAGTACCTAAAATTAAAGACAATGCAGTTTTTCGGCGGAAAAAATGGCAGTTGGACTTGACGTCACTTCCGATAGCGGGCTTGCCATTTCCACGCGGCTCGCCCAAGCGAAGCTGGGCGTTCCACTTCCTCTCGGCGGACGATTGACTGTTCCCTTGTCGCAAATTTCGACACTGATGTCAAACTAATGCGCTTTGCGCTCCAAACGGTGTTGCACGTTGTTGTACGTCAATGTAGCATCAGTTGCCCAGCCTTCTTTCTAAGTAATGAATTTTTAATGCTCTGAAAGCATATTCGAATATTTGGCTTAACCTTTTCATTCCCACTTTATGAATTCAGCTTTGTAAAAATTAAAATCCGTTGTTTTCTGTAGTAACATAGGTCACTAAACCTCAAAATACGAGTTTTTAAAATTTATGATCTAACTGTTTCTTTTAATTATTTTTTATTTATTTATTTCATGCACAAGAGACACGTTTGTATTGAGGTATATAAATACTTGGGACATTATTTTGTTGATAACTGTCAGATCAGTAATGCCCGCATAATCTTCGCCACAGCACCAAAGACATTTCACCGCTGAAATAAAATAACATGAACCACTCTGACTGACAGCCACGTACAGACAGCAACGTAACGCAACCTCCAAGTCGGATAGATTAATGCCTCTGAGGTGGCTACACGCCTTATCAACCGACAAAATGTACTAGGAGCATGTTGTTCATCAACACCAATGCGACTTTAAGGATTGGTGCACATAATAGGGTGTATATATATATATATATATATATATATATATATATATACCCTATGAGTTTTTCATATGTTGTTGTCTTGGAACAACAATGGGAATTAGTGAGATTAGTTCAAATGTTTGTGGAGCTTATGGGACTTAACTACGGAGTCGTCAGTCCCTAAACTTACAAACTATTTATGAACTAGCTTATTCTAAAGACGGCAAAAATATCCATGCCCGAGGAGGGATTCGAACCCGCGAACGCAGCGACCGTGCAGACCGTGACTGGCACGCCGCAGACCGCTCGGCCACCGCGGCCGGCAGTGAGATTAGTCCAATGTGAACGAAAACTGGACAAGACTCTCTTGTCCTCTGAACGGTACATCCAGTGGAAGCCAGTGCAGAGCAGTGTTGCCATCTCGTTTCCAACGATGTCCCTACATGGCGCGTCAAAAATCCCTACGTTCACTATGAAATTCCAAACTAATTTCTAAAACAGAGAGAGATAAAAGACACAGAAAGAGAAATTCTCTACGGGGGGTTGCCCCCCCCCCCCTCTTGGTTTCGCAGCAAAGATGTATAATTCTTTTTTTTTTAACAAAAGAAAAACTTATGTATTTGGTAGTAATATTTCCTCTTTATTAACATTATTGTAGCCGGCCGCGATGGCCGAGGGGACTGAGTCACTCCAGTCACGGTCTGCACGGCCACTAAGGTCGGGGGTTCGAATCCCCCCTCGGGCATGGATATATGTGCCGTCCTTAGTGTTAACTAGTTCATAATGGACAGACGATGCGCGTACCGTCGAGGATCGATTACGAAAGCAGTTGGATAAAACGTTTTCCAAGAACTGAAATGTGATTTGCGGAGTAAGTAACATCCAAAATCAAGTGTCACGCAGCTCCTCTCATGAATGCGTGTTCATCTTAGAAACAAGCGTTCCAAGTTCCATCTTTATTGGACTTATTTTTCTTGTTTCGATCAGTACTAATATTTCTAAAAGAATCCGACACTTTAACACCGGGTATTTGGGTGCCGGCCACGGTGGCCGAGGGGACTGCGGCGCTCCAGTCACGGTCTGCACGGCCACTTCGGTCGGGGGTTCGAATCCCCCCTAGGGCATGGATATATGTGCCGTCCTTAGTATTAGCTAGTTCATAAGTAGTTTGTAAGTTTAGGGACTGATGGCCACGTAGTTAAGTCGCATAAGCTATACAAATATTTGAACATTATTGTACAATGAATTATTACTGTTTTCAATCAAATAGAGAGAAAAAGTACTTTCATTCCTGCTTCGTTCCTGCGAATAGTTCCTACGTTTTGGAAAGATACAGGAAATCCGTCCCTACAGTTTGGAAATAAAAAGTCAAAAGGGACATGTCCATACGGTTGGCATCACTGGTGCGGAGAAGTGAACTAGCGCAGACACACATTGCGGCAGTGATATTCTGCAAGCGCCCCTAGGGGAAAGCAAGTAAACGAATTTTATTTTTAGCGTCCCGTGGGCTCGGGCGGTGGAGGAGCAGTACAAGACGCGAAAATGTGTCTGCAGTAGCGGCAGGGCGAGGTCGCACAAAGAGGTCCCCTGGGTCCGTTCGAGGCCGGCCCGCCCCTTTGGACACAGCGGCGTGCTGACCAGGGCCGTGCGAAATGAAGTTACGGCGGGAAAAAACTGCGCGCCCAGCCTGGCTGTAATTACCGAGCGCCGCGCCGGGCCGGACTCGCCGCGGCACGGCTGCGCGACGCCAGCGCTCCTGCGGGAAACGGCAGAAACCTCGTTACCGGGCGCGCGCGGAAGCGCGTGTTTTGGAGACGGCCGGGGCGGACGCCGCGCCGGCTAAATATGTTACCGCCGCGCCGACCCGCGCGCCGCGCCCAGGCGGCCAGGGGAATTAATTCAGCCGACGACCTCGCGCAGCTTTCTTTTCCGTCCTCCAAAGAATCGTGCTGCATAGTTGGCGCTGGTAGACGCAGCCATATCTACGCTGGGCGGATCCAGGGAGAGGGTCATCTGAGACATGACCCCCCCCCTGCCCCATCCAAGAACAAAATATTAATTGGACGGTGTTACGCATCACTAGTTCAAGCGCCATATGTCATAGCTGACATAATGGAATCTAAATATTACATGTTCTTAAAACATATTTATTTATGAATGTTTCTCAGCCGGCCGCGGTGGCCGAGGAGACTAAGGCGCTCCAGTCACGATCTGCACGGCCACTACGGTCGGGGGTTCGAATCCCCCCTCGGGCATGGATATTTGTGCCGTCCTAGTTCGTAAGTAGTTCATAAGTAGTTTGTAACTTTAGGGAATGATGACCCCGTAGTTACGTCCCATAGACTTTACAAACATTTGAACATTTTTGAATGTTTCTCAACTTTTTGTACCAAAGAAGGTTTAGTGTTCTTTCACTTAGTAGTGAAATCTCACAGTAAATAACTACTAAACAGCACTAATTGCGCTCATAATGTAATGGCGCTTGGTCTTGTGATGCATAACACGGTCCAATTTATCTTTTGCGGAAACATTTTTGTTTTTACATGCGAAGTATGTACGGAAAACTATGGGAATATATATGTTTGAGACATTTAATTTATTTTTCTACATCCATTAACCACTTCAAATACCGTCAGTACATATTTATTCCGTCATGATAACGCGTTTTCGAAAGCCTCCCCATGCCCCCCCTCCCCCGTCCTACATAGGTGACTAAAATAATCAGCATTCTTCTCCTTTTAATAAAATCGTATAGCGACAGTTAGCACACCAAAATCCAGTCGTGTTGCTAATTGAAATGCACTTCGATTTCACACTATACAAGTTATGTTATCAAAGATGCTATTATCTCAAATGTTCAAATGTTTGTAAATCTGTCGGACCAAACTGCGTGATCATCAGTCCGTAGATTACAAACTACTTAAACTAACGTAAACTAACCTAAGGACAAAACACACATCCATGCTCCAGGGAGGACTCGAACCTCCGACGGCGAACAACCGCGCGCCCCGCAGCGAGGCGCCTTAGATCGCTCGGCTACTCCACTGCGGAATGGTATTATAGTTCTTAAATTAACTGCATAACGTTTTAGTCTGCAAAGGTTTGGACACATATTTTACGAAAACAGTTTTTACAGAATTGCAGTTTAATATTAGGTTAAAAGGTGTGGCATTTTTTTCCCAAGTGGACCTTAAACGCCAACCTTTCTTCCTTCAGTTTTTGTCCCGTTTACTGGCTTAAATTATTCGACATTACAACTATTATTATTACATTAAAATTTCACATATTATGGAAAATCAATTTACAATAATTATATTAAAAATATTAATTTTACCGGTATTAAAATCGTACACATATATGATACGTTGAATGTGAGCTTATCGCCAAGGTATATTTTTCAGGTAAGGTGGCCCAGAACACCACCACCTAGAAGACAAGGCCTCACACTTAGAGGCCGCAGCCGCCATCTGACTGGCCGGCAACTACACAGAGGTGGCGGCCGCGACCTGTAAGTGTGACGTAGGCACGGCCTGTTGTGAGGTCTTGGCTTCTAGGTGGTGTTGCCCAGAATCGAATCCCCGCTCCGCCCCTAGGGCCATACGAATCACACCTTAAGTGCCTGATAGTGGGGTCTTCGGAAACTCTTTCAGACTACACTGCTGGAAGTGAAAATCAGTACACCCTCTTAGAGATTTCTAGTGTATTCAAACTTTATAGTTGAAACGGTGCATTTGGACCTCTAACGATCCCTCTCGCCAAAAAGCACTACCGCGCCTCAACCTTCTAAAGCTCCTGTCTGTCCGGACGTGGGGACTCGCCCATCCACCATCCTAAGCACCTATCTACCGTTCCATCACGTGTACCGTCCTATGCAGCTTCCAACCCACCTGGACTTCCGCCCCTCCCACCCACTATAAATCCCTCCAAATCCTCGAACGCCACGCCCTCCGTCTCGCCTACCGTATCCGCTCACCCTCTCCCACGCGGTTCCTCTACGACCTAATTCCTTTCCCTCACCTTCTGCAATTCCTTGAACATATCCGCATCCTGTACGTCTTCCGTAATATATAGTCCCGCAACCCCCTGGTCTGCCCATCCTAACCAATCCTGGTTCTCTGCCACGACTACACCACTGTATCACCCCCTCCACTTACAAACGCTCTACGTCGTTTCCCAGGGTCACTTCGCCACCTTCCCCTACCAGATGATGCCCTCTGTTTCGGTATCTACCCCTCCTACCAACCCTAGTCCTTCCCAATCCTCAATCCTCCCCCCGCCCCCCCAGCCCGGAGATACAACGCCATACCCCAACCTCTCTCTCACCTATCCCCCTCTTGGTCTACCCATCCCTGAAGTCCTTAAGCACCCCCTTCCCCCTCCTCTCCCCCTTCCCTCCCCCGCGCTTCCCCTCATCCAACGCCCCCCCCCCCCTTGCAGGTCTCGCAGTACACAGTAGTACAGTTTAAATGTGTGCATTGTCGACAGTGTTGTGTCGCACAGGTAGTGACCACCGCAAGAAGCAGATGTGCTAGTAGTGTGTTTTATTCAGTGTATCCGTTTTCTTGTTCGTTACTAGTGACTGTGTCCATCAATGTGATATAATGCCACCTTGTCCAACATTTTAAAGACCGAATGTATTTTATTGCCTATGTCTAAGTTTAATCGTCTCATTTTCACCACGTATATTTTAAATTTGCCGTTTAATCTCCATTATATCTTAATATATATAAAAATTGAGGTGTTTCTGCGTATATTTCACTCTGCAGCCATAACTACACATGGCAAACGAACAGTGTTTTTATGTGGTAGTATGTATCAGTCTCCCATTGTGTACTATCGTGGTAGAGGATTGATAAGGATAACGGGGTGGAAGATATAGGAGTTACCGACTTACACACAATGCTACGTGTCGGTGTCAATATTTTGCTCTTCAGTAAAAACTACACAGTGGAGACGAACGATCTCTCGTTGTTGTAGTACAAAGTGTCCCGGTGTATACCATAGCAGTTCCGTGTCAATGGGTATAAGGGGACGGCAGATATAGTGGTTGAAAGTCGGTAGCTTGTGTAAAATTCGGACTGAAGACCAGCGATGACTTTTGATACTTAATAGCAAAGAGGTTATATACAGCGAAACGTGATACACATTCTTCAGGTTTTTGTAATTTTTTTCTGTAACAAGCGTACGAATAAAGAAAAATAAGCACATATCGCAGTTTTTAAAGTAAAACTACCAAGAGAGGTGCCAAAGTGTAGAAAGAAATTTCGCATTCTCTATCCGTTTCTAAAATAAGGGAAAATCTGCTAGGGAGCTACTAAGACTATTTTGATGCTAGAAATAGTCTGTAACTGTGGTTAGAATTTAAATAAAATTGTGTTTTGGGATGTTTTAAATTCTACCATCAGTGGTGCAATATGGGCTGGCAAGTTGTATCAAAATACTTCATTAGAACAGCATTTTTAAAGCTAAATCTATGAAAATGTATTTTTAGAAGTAAAAACAACCAATGTAGACCATGCAGTCTACGCTAAGCAGCGGGAATTAAGCTAGGGTTTATTGCAAAATTTCTGTAGCGGCGTAGGGTGCTGTTGCCCACCTGCCCAGTGACGCCATTAAAATGGCAATAAAGAGAAAAAAATTGCACTTGGAGTACGTGAAATGATTACATTCACAGGACAATAGCAGAATCTATACTGAGTTAGCAGGTGGCGATCTATGCTGCAACACCCATATTAGGACATGGTGTAGTCTTTCCAGGCGTTGTTTTTGATGTCCATTGGGTCATACAGGTGGCGAATACCTTCTTGAGACATATTATTCTATGCCTGCTCGGCCTATTCACGTAGTTATGTAGGAACTGTAGGTTGACCCGAAACGCGTGTTAATTGTCGTCTCCTCATATCGTACATGTGCTCGATTGGAGACGATTTCGCAGATTGTGATAGCCAGGGAAAGTGATGCACACTTGCAGTGTGTGGACAATCATTATCCTGTTCGAAATACACGTCACCTTAGTGTTGCAAGAAATGGATAATAACATGTATTACAACATTCTGCACGCAGCATGGCGCATGATCCAGGGAACGGCAATTGAGCCTTAAAATAAAGAAGTGTGAACTGCTGCGTTTACATAAAAAAAATATATATACGAGCATTGGAACTTAGTGACAGCACTGCTGAGGAGGCATTATGCAATGGAATCTACTATTGTCGCTGATAGCACACGTTGTTGACATACCTACCGTACCTCCGAGAAAATGGACTCGCCCATCCCACGTGACCGGCGTTCGCAAAATCAAGAGAAACACAGTGACTTGTGAGCGATTGATCTAACGTAACAGTGTCACTATGTTTTCGAAACAGGAGCACGACTGTGTCATCAGCGCCCCATATTACGGTGATTCTCGTGTACGACTGTGATGGTATTATTCTAACGGATTACGTTCCTCCGAGACACACCGCCAATGCACAGTATTACTGTTCGTTTTTGTAGTATCACCTGTGACCCACTTTGCGAAAGAAGCGGCAACACTTTTTGCGCAACCCATCCCATCATTTTGCATGACAATGTGTGGACACATACAGAGCAAGCTGTGCCTTCTCTGTTCGGTCGATTGGAATGGGAAGTACTGTACCATCCACCATAGTCCCCGGACTTAAGTCCTTTTGACTTTCATTTGATTCCGAGGATGAAGGAACCACTTCGTGGCATTTGCTTCAGAATTGTTTCTGAGATTCGACGGGCAGTAGACGGTTAATTCACACCATCAACATAACAGGCTCTGCTAACGGTATACTACATCGCTGTCCATTGGGTTCTACATAACGCTGCTGACTACTTTGGAGAACAGTAACAGGTGCAAACGTGTAAGGCTTTGTATCGGTTGTTCCATCACTCGTATAAATACGCAGTAGCAAGACATATGCTGGAAGGAGTTACTTCTATAAACTACCTAGGAGCATACATAAGGGGAGACTGGAAGTGGAAGAATAATCGTGGATAAGACAGATACTAGACTGACATTCATTGGAAGAATGTTCACAACTGTAGTCCTTGAACAAAGAAATTGTTACAAACCTCTGTTTCGGCCAGCACTTGAGTATTGCTCATCAGTGTGAGATCCACACACGGTAGACTTAATAAAAGACATAGATAAGATCCAATGTAGAGCAGCACGCTTCGTTAATGGCTTAATTAGTAAGCGCGAAAGTGTCACAGAGATGATTATGAAACTCCAGTGACAGACGCAGATGTCATGGTACAGGATTCTAGTTTGGAGTCCTTAAGTTTTATACAGAGTCAGCCATTATATTGCTTCCTTCTGCGCATACAGGGTGCCCCAAAAAACCACCGACAATGCTCAGTATGTTGTAGGGGAAGTCAAACTGATTAGTGTTCAAGAAGGAACCCATACCCGGAAATGCTCGACTTGGGTGTTGGAGAGCATTCATATCCGTGAACGAACTGTTGTAATCCGATCCGTTTCGGTTCCTGCATACTGAAGGTAGGCACCCTTTGTATTGGGGATGGTCGTTCTGTGTACGAAGTTAGAGGTGAGTGTCCGTTCCTCATTACGTCAATAAACGTAACATGAGTAACACATCATGCTGTCTATATTACAAAGGGGTTTCGAACTGCGAACAACCTACATTTTTGCAGTGCATACATCGATTGTGCTGAGCCCCACGCACATGAGCAAATATGTGTGCTTGTGCTTGTACTGTTTCAATTGCTCCATGGAGTCAAGTAATAAGGTCCTCTTCAGACGTTACAGGAGTGCCATACACCATACTCTTATTGCTAACCCACAGAAAATAGTCAAGAGGTGTCAAATATCGCCTCAGAACTGGTCCACGTCTACCACTCCATCGATTGGGATATGCGACATCAAAGTGTGCTGGAGCTCCGTCGTGTTGCAGACACATTTTAATGCTAACATTTAGTAGCTCCATGTCCAACATGGTAGGTAAAACATCTCTAAGAAAAGTGAGGTAGATCGGTCCTGTCAGTTTGTTCGACAATGGGTATGGCCCATCAACATGGACAGCAATTATCCCAGCCCAGATGTTAGTACCGAACCTCTGTTAGTGATTGTGAACCACGTGGGCATGTGAATTTTCGTTCGTCCAGACATGCATATTGCGCACGGTTACCATTATCTCTAGTAAACGTGCATTCATCCGTCAATAGCACCAAGCTTGGGAATCTTGCATATCGATCTCAGATGGTTGACGGGACGACGGCGATGCATTACTTTAGCAAATGAAAAACTTTCCGCCGTTATTCTTTACAATTTTTAATCAATTTCATATTTCGAGATTCCAATAATCTCATCTTCAGACCCTTGTAAGATCCATGTAGTAATATGAGAACTAGCCATCCATTTATAATCCTGCATATACCTGCTCACCCCAAGATGTGGCCGATGTCATCTACATCTTGGGGTGAGCTGGTATAATGCAGGACTAGCTGAAAACCCGGCGTTGCCCGAATATTTATTTATTTATTCCTGACATTTTTATGTATATATTCATTTGTACAAGGGCTGTATGTCTGTAAACTCTCTTGGGAATACAATTAGTAGTAAAGAAGTAATACATTAAAACTTGGTGCGTGATGGGGCGGTTTTCCATGAACGTTACTGTTTATGTGCTCATATCTCATGAACTACTTGTAGTACTGTGATGCAATTTAGAATATACACTCAAGTATATGCGTGTATCCTGTTAGTAAAATTTCCTGTGGCTACAATTTGTAGTGTAGAAATTATAAATATTAACGTCATAATGAAAGCCGTAGTTTGAGTCCACGAACAGCGGAACATTACTGTTTATGTGCTCATATCTCACGAACTATATGTCGGATTCTGATACAAATTCTATGGTACATTCAACTATATATGTGTATACTGTCTGTAAAATTTCCTGTCGCTACAATTTGTAGTGTTCAAATTATAAATTGTAACGTTATACCGAGAACCGTAGTTTTACTTCATAAACAGCGGAAAAGTAGTAAGCGAGAAACCTTATTCCTTTCATCCTTTTACTATGGTTGCCAGCGAGAAAAAGTTTAATGGAGGTTTGAAATTATGTTTAAAGTTTGTTGCAAGTCGCTAAGTTCTGTCATTGTCATACAGTGTATTTCGAAAGTCTCGCCGCATTATATGGCATTTTTTTGCGATTTCTATTGGTTATGACGTAATATCTTTTGAACCATGTGCCGTATGTGATTCTTAACCATGCAGCAATTGTTACCTCACGGTAAGTAATGTGTGTACCAAATTTTGTTGAAATCGGTCTAATGTTTTATGAGAAAATGAGCAGCATTGTCGCAAAATGCAGCAGTTTTTCGCGAATCTCATTGTTTATGACGTCATATCTCGTGAACTATATGTCGTACGTGATTCTTCCACTTAAGGCGACCGTCTACATCCTCATCTACATAGATACTCTGCAAATCACATTTAAGTGCCTGGCAGAGGGTTCATTAACCACCTTCATAACTTTTCTCCACCGTTCCATTCTCTAATAGCGCGCGGGAAGAAAGAACACCTAAATCGTTCCGTTTTCGATCTGATTTCTCTTATTTTATTGGGATGGTCATGTCTCCCTAAGTAGGTGGGTGCTAGCAAAATATTTTCACATTCAGAACTAAAAGTCGGTGATTGAAACTTCGCAAACGCCGATTCAGAACTAAAAGTCGGTGATTGAAACTTCGCAAACGCCGCAATGAATAACGTCTTTCTTTTAATGATTTCCACCCCAATTCGTGCAACATTTCCGTGACGCTTCCCCCCCCCCGTAACGTGATAAAACAAAACGAGCTGCCCTTCTCTGAAACTTCTCAATATCTTCCGTCAGTCCCACCTGGTGAGGGTCCCACAAGGGGCAATAGTACTCCAAGAGAGGACGCACAAGTGTGATGTAGGCAGTCTCTTTGGTGAAGCTGGTGCATCGTCTAAGCGTTCTGCCAATGAAACGTAACCTTTGGTTCGCCTTCCCCAGAATATTTTCTATGTGTTCTCTCCAGTCAAAGTTGTTCGTAATTGTAACTCCTAGGTATTTGGTAGAATTTACGACCTTAAGGTTTGACTGATTTATCGCGTAACTGAAGTTCAGCGGATTTCTTTTAGTGGTCATGTGTATTACTTCACACTCTTCTTTATTTAGTGTCAATTGCCAATTTTCGCACCAAGTAGAAATTTTGTCTAAATAGCTTTGCAGTTGCTTTTAATCCTCTGTCGACTTCACTAACCGATAAACGACAGCATCATCCGCGAACAGTCTAAGGGAGCTATTCAGATTATCTCCTAAATCGTTTATAAACACGAGGAAGAGTAGGGGACCAATAACGCTTCCCTGTGGAACGCCAGATATCACTTCTGTTTTACTCGACGACTTACCGTCAATTACAACGAACTGTGTCCTTTCTGATAGGAAATCGTGAATCCAATCGCACAATTGGGGAGATATTCCATAAGCACGCAATTTCATTAGAAGCCGCTTGTAGGGTACAGTATCAAAAGCCTTCCGGAAATCCAGAGATATGGAATCGATTTGAGATCCCTTGTCGATGGCACTTAACACTTCATGTGAATAAAGGGCAAGCTGTGTTTCGCAAGAGCGATACTTTCTGAATCCGTGTTGACTATTGGTTGATAGGTCGTTCTCTTCGAGGTAGTTCCAGGTAGGTTCGAGTCCTCCCTGGGGCATGGGTGTGTGTGTTTGTCCGTAGGTTAGTTTACCTAGGTTTAAGTAGTGTATAAGCTACGGACTGATGACCATGCAGTTTGGTCCGATAGATTTACCGACATTTGAAGATTTTGAACTGCACACACCACCATGTTGAAATCACACTTACTGCCCTGTGCTGTCCTGTCATGTTGAGAGAAGGAAGTAAAATGGCGGATGCGCTCGCCAGTCCGTATCCAGGTACCCTGTATCCAGGCTATGACGTCACCGCTGCTAGAGGTTGCCTTTTTGAAGTCGCCGGCGAGAGAGAGTGGGGCTCGGCGGCGTCGGCGAACAGGGCGGGGATTTAATTTCGCGCCGCGAATGTCGCCCCAGCACTCGACGCTGTTTACCGTGCCACGGCCTCATAACGTTTCATTTTCCCGCCAGCTACCTCCCGTCCGCTGTCAAGGCGTGCCGACCTCAGGCCCTACAAGACTCACACATCCCCTATATATATATAGCACATATTACGCGGCCCTCGCTGTCAAGGGCCATACACCACACTGCCAATCTTTTGCTGCGAGGTTGGGGGGGGGGGGGTAGAAGTAATCGTGACAGCCACGGTGGAATCAAAGACCTGCTGTCGAGGGGTAATTTGAACTTTCGGCCGCCCACCATGATAGTGGCAAGCGTCTGATAAATACGAGTGGTGTTAAGAGATGAATCGAGTATTACACAGCTACTGCGGTATACAGGGTGTCCCATTCATGGTGACAGGCCAGATATCTCACGAAATAAGCATCAAACGAAATAGCAACAAAGAACAAGATTTTTCTAGCTTGAAGGGGGCAAACAAACGGCGCTATGGTTGGCCCGCTAGATGGCTCTGCCATAGGTCAAGTGGATATCAACTGCATTTTTTAAAGGTACCCCCATTTTAATTATACATTCGTCTAGTGTGTGTGTGTGTGTGTGTGTTATGGTCTTCAGTCCAGAGACTGGTTTGATGCAGCTCTCCACCCTACTCTATCCTGAGCAAGCCTTTTCATCTCCTCATAAGAACGGCAACCCACATCCACTTGAATCTGCTTACTATACGCGTCTCTTGGTCTCCCTCTGCGATTTTTACCCCACACACTTTCCTCCAATGCTAAATTTACGATTCCTCGATGTCTAAGAATGTGTCCTACCAAGCGATCCCTTCTTTTGGTCAGGGTATGCCAAAAATTCCTTTTCTCACCAATTCTGTTCAGTACCTCTTCATTAGTTATGCGATCTACCCACATAATCTTCAGCATTCTTCTGTAGCACCACATTTCAAAAGCCTCTATTCTCTTCCTGTCCGCACTGCTTATCGTCCATGTTTCACTCCCGTACAAGGCAACACTCCACACAAATGTCTTCAGAAAAAACTTAAATTACTATTCGATGTTAGCAAATTTCTCTTTTTCAAAAATGCTTTTCTTCCCATTGCCATTCTGCATTTTATATCCTCTGTACTCCGACCATCGCATGTTATTTTACTACCCAAGTAACAAAACTCATCTACCACCTTCATTGTTTCGTTACCTAATCTAATTCCTTCAGCATCGCCTGATTTTCTAAGACCGCATTCCATTATTTTTGTTTTGCTCTTGTTAATGTTCATTTTATACGCTCTCTTCAACACACTGTCCATTCCATTCAACTGCTCTTCCAGGTCCTTTGCTGTCTCTGACAGAATTACAATGTCATCAGCAAAACGCAATGTTTTTATTTCTTCCCCCATATTACGTAAATAAATATGAATGTTTTATCTGGAACACTTTTCTCGCTTTGTGACAGATGGCGCTGTAATATTCACGATCACATTGCTCACAATTTTAGATGAACAGTGGGGAACAGGTAGTTTTTTAATTTTTTTTTAAATTAAAACAAAGAACGTAGGTAGGTTTGAACTTTATTTCGGTTGTTACAATGAGATACATGAACTTTTGTGACATTATTATACATTATGAGAACGCATGTTGTTACTGAGTGATTACTTGTAATTACCTCATGAGTTCAATAAATGCTCTTTGGAAAATAATACAATAAACTATGTTCATAGCTCCGCAGAAAGTGTAACAATTCTTGTGTTGACCTACCGCATTAAAATTTCCCGGCACCTATTATTTTATAAGTTACAGAGGCAAACACACTACGCGAAACACCCTGTATATGTGATCAGATGATGGTGACACAGTGCACCGAAACCGGGCGTCATTTAATAAATTGTTAGTGTGCGATCTTGGCTTGTCATTTTGAAAACTATAAAACCTTTCATACCATTAAGAAATGATTTTTTTTGTTCAAGCACTAATTTAATATACTGTAATCAGGTTCGAGCCCATGCACACACACACATACACACACACACACACACACACACACACACACACACACACACAATTTCCCCTTTATCGAACATGGTACTCCCTCCGAGCACGATTTTCGCAACTACAGTTTCGATTGAACGGACGGATGGAAAACACTGTGGAGAGAAGGGAAGTTGTGCAAGTTTCGCGACCGTCGCCTCCGCGTTCACCGTCGACCTCTTCGAAGTTAACTGTAATAGGGTTGCAGGTGTCAGAAGGAAACATAAAGGACGTCTCAGCGGAAACTCAGGAAGGCGGCAGAGAGGGCAAGTTGCAGCTTAAGACTTACAAACAGGGGGGAGCAAATTTCAGCGTTAATAGGCTTAAAATATTGCGGGAGAAGTTCGCTGTGATAATTTTTAATTCGCTTGTTATAAAAGGCTCGACACAAATCGAGCGTCTGTAATCGACGAATCGATACGGGAAAGTACCAGAGGCTGTCACTGGGTCCTGCGACCGTCCGTAAATTGTGTTCACCCGCCATCTTTTATCGTAGGCTTTTCTCTAAACCTTGTATCTCAGTAATCATCTTTTGTTCTTGTTGCTCTTCTATCTTCCGTGCTTGCTTAAATGATGGTGAGGATATTCCCTGCCGCGGCGGAGCGGCCGAGCGCATTGAGGCACACGAGGCTGTTCCCAGTCGGGGGGTAGAATTCTCTCTCGGGAATGGATGTTTGTGTTGTCTTTAAAGTAAGTTTACGGACTGATGACCCCGCAGTTAAGTCCCATAAGCTTAACAAACATTTGAACATTTGGATATTCCGCCTTATGCAAGACACTTCAATTTTAATTATATTTACCAAACATGTTTCACCACATTTTGTGCCATCTTCAGTGGGAATTTTTATTGCTTGTCTGAAAATTATATTAGTGTTGTACAAAATGGCTTTTTGTCATACGTCTAAAACGTTTTTCTACAAAATGTTAACAGTGTTGTTTGAGTTTGCGGACAGAATTATCTATTTTAGTTTTTTTCCGAAAATTAAGCCTAGAAATGCGACTTGCACAGTTTTTTTGTATATACATACCTTACATTAGGCTACGGTAAGTTCACACAGTGAAGTACTGATAACTTCTGCTAATAATTTTGAACAACTTGTCATCTGCTAGGCAAAACAAACAGTTTATATTTATCGTTTTTCAATTTTGAGTTCGAAAACCGTGTCTTTTGTGGTGTTACTTACGCTTCTACTCCTTTCTCTTGGCTCCTTTTTTTGTCGAGTTTTCTTGTGGTTTGTTAACAGCTTGTTTTCCACTTAATATTCATGGTGTACATTACAATAATGTTTACATTTGGCGTATATTTACGGCTGACCGCTATTCTTTTATATATATATATATATATATATATATGCCGAAACCGGCATTCGAACCTGGGCTCAGTCTCTAGAGCGTTTGCGCTTGAAAGGCAAAAGTCTCAGGTTCGAATCCCAGCACACAGTTTTAATCCGCCAAGAAATTTCATATGAGCCCGCACTCCGCTGCAGAGTGAAAATTTTACTCAAATACCGGATGTTAAAAAGTGTCGAATACTTTTAGAAATATTAGTACTGATCGAAATAAAAAAAAATAAGTCCAATAAAGATGGAACTGGAAACGCTTATTTCTGAGATAAACACGTGTTCATAGAAGGAGCTGCGTGACACTTGATTGTGGATGTTATTTATTCAGCAAATCATATTTCACTTCTTGGCAGACGTTTTATCGAACTGCTTTCGTAATATTTCTACTGTCCCGTTCTCTATTAGCGTGTGGAAAAAAGATCTTTATGTTTCGATCTGATTTCCCTTACTTTATTATGATGATCGTGTGTCCCTATGTATGTGGTGTTAACAAAATATATTCGCATTCGGAGGGAAAAGTTGGTGAAATCAATTTCGAAAATAGATCTCGCCACAACGATTAACCCCTTTCTCGTAATGATTTCCACCCTAACTCGTACTTCACTCCCGTGGCAACTGTGTCCCCTGTACCGCAATAATACAAAACGAGCTGTCCTTCTCTGAACTTTCTCTATTCCCTCCCCCAGTCCCATTTGATGTGGATCCCACAGAGCGCAGCAAAACTCCAAAATAGGACGCACAAGTGCAGTGTAGGCACTTTCTCTAGTAAAACTGTTGTATTTTCTAAGTGTACTACCAGTGAAACTTTGCCTATGGCTCGCCATCCTTACGATATTTTCTGTGTGTTCTTTTCAATTAAAGTTGTTCGTAATTGTAATTACTAGGTATTTAGATGAATTTACGGCTTGTTGATTTGACTGATTTATCGCGTAAATCAAGTGTGTGTTTCTCTTAGTGCTCATATATGAATATATATATGAATATAAATGAATGTACACTATCTTTTGATTATATAGAATCAATTGCTAATTTTTGCATCCATGGAGATACGCTATCTGAATGGTTTTGAAGTTACTTTTGGTCTTCCGGTGACTTTAGTAACTGACAAACGACAGCATCAGCGGCGCATAGTCTACGAATGCTGCTACTCTTTTCTCCGAACTCGTTTATAAAGTCAAAAAACAGTAGCGGCCCTGTAAAACTTCCCTGTGTAACGTAACATATCGCAGATGTTAGGACAGTCGTTAGAGGTCTGCACGTCGCTCGGTTGCTCGCTCGAACCGCGAGATACATGTCGTTCTATGGCAGTCCGACAGGTGTCGGTACTGCAGCTTTCGGCAAGGCGTGTGGCTGCGCTCGACTTCCTCCGCGCTCGTTCGAGCGGGACACGCTCGACTGGCCCGACCGTCCACACTGCCCACTCGCCACTCGGTCGTCCACCGCAACGTCACTCGAGTCCAAGGCTAGTGTCGGGAGCAAACTAGACGCTACAGAATAAATCCTGACTGCGAAATTTGGAATTGTTTCCTTTCCCGAGTGCTTCGAAAGCTGTTCTCTCGATCCACTTGAACTAGTCATTCAGTTTCGCATTTTCTACTTTACCTTACAAGTTATTATCCGTGATTAATATAAAGTTTCTGTGCAAAGATCATTTACTAAATGAGTTATCCATGATCTTTCTTTCTTTCTTGTTTCCATTTTGTGGACTGTTAGTGCCTGTTTAGTGGTAGGTGTTACTTGGCGTCTTAACGAGGAAATGATTGTATTTAATATCCATTCCTCTCATCACTCTCAAGTCCTGGAATACTTTGTGCGTCTTTTATATTGATATTAAATACACGATATTGATGTACACCCGTTAGGTTTGTCTCTCTCTCTCTCTCTCTCTCTCTCTCTCTCTCTCTCTCTCTCTCTCTGATGCACCCCGTTAATACATATTCCCGTAGCATTTTGGCTGCGCCTCTACCTTTTCCGAGTGAGTCCTTAACGGGAATTTTTCCAATTGCAACATTCATATAATCCTACTGCCATTGTCGTCTTTCTCATCTACAAAATAAAGAACGCATGCAAGCTTTTGTACAATATATAGGATCCGCCCTTTCTTCCGTCGTCAGGGTCATGTGCTGGTCTAATGCTCATATATCCTGTACCAGTTTTAAATCCTCTTATTCCAATTGTTTACTTTACACAGCTGTAGGAATTTATGGTGCTCCTGCTGTTTCAGTGATATCTGTATTATATTTATTTATGGCCGTCTGAAGAATGTCACCCTGGTGCACCAGCCAAAAGAATGAACTGCATGTTTTCTGAATGGCGTGATAAGTGATCGGCCTAGGTACATTGCAGGGGAAGTGACAATTAGGGGGGCAGCTACCTCTAAAGCGACCAATTTTTTGTGGTCAAAAAATTGTTTTGATTTAATCGAAATTGAATCTTTGAAATTTGTCTTTTATCAAAAGATACTTTCATACCAAAAATCATTAAAATCACTTCACTAATCTCTAAGTTATCGCCAGTTAGCCCCAAATCTGGAGGGACCATTCCACCCCTTAAATATGTATTTCCGCCGCTAAAAAAATTCCGTGTCCCATAGTTTTTCATGTATTATATAATATGAAAAGTTTCATAAAAATCGGAGAGTGACTTCGGTAGGTTTCCTTGCGAGTACAGTGGCAGCACTTCGCTGTGCGTCCTCAGCCCGCCCCGCCCCACTCACCCTCGTTCGACTGTCAACACGCTCGCTTCGAGCGTAACACACTCGGCACGCCACCGCCTAGCATTGCGCACTCGACCGAATACGAGCGAGCGAAAACGGCGATTTGCAGACCTCTAACAGTCGTTGGATTTGCGATCCGTCTAATGTTTTAGAAGGCTATTGTGATGTCTTACAGTACTCTACTTACTGTTCCGTAGTCTGCAGTCAGTTGTGTGGTTTGAGTGCTTTCTTAGGCTACGTTAGTTTTCGTCGACTTTCTGTACCTTGTAGTACAGCCTACTGACAACTCTGCGAAGGTGTCATGGCGTTTTATTTTCTTACAAAAAGGGATTCACTCCTGTGTTTAGTGTTGTGCTGTATCTACGAACAAACGGTTTAGTACATTTATATTTTCTCCCTTCCACCACTTGTTTGCAATGGTAGTCTACCACTCGACAAGTGAAATGCCGAATATGATATTCTGCTATGATTTAGCAAATAGTTGTAATCTAGGAGCCCGTTCATCTACCCAAAGAAATAGTCACACTACAGAATGCCCTCTAATAGGTTGTCAGGAATATTGGCCGTGGAAGGCACCAATCAGTTTCAATATCAACAAAACCTACGCAACTCTTGACAGTTAACATCTGCGATTAGGCATAGCTTTTGTTGATACTGACTGTAAACTTTGTTTTACGAGTTCTAAGTGTCATCTAATTCTGGTAATTGCCGAAAAGGTGCTATAGGTAAAATCATTTGTGAATCGATCTAGTCAGTTTGCAAGGTGTCCCGAATAAATTAAATGTTCAAATGTTTGTCGAACTTATGGGACTTAACTACGGGGTCATCAGTCCCTAAGCTTACAAACTACTTATGAACTACCTAAGACGGCACAAATATACATGCCCGAGGGGGGATTCGAACCCCCGACAGTAGTGGCCGGTCAGACCGTGACTGGAGCGCCGCAGTCCCCTCGGCCACCGCGGCCGGCCGAATAAATTAAATAAATATAATTTTAATAGAAATTTGCAAGGTATCCGGAATAGATTAATGTTTAATGGAAATTGATCAGTACTACGTACATGCAAAACTGAACTTTTAAAAACAGAACAATGTGGTGACAACGACCACCGAGGTAAGTCTTAGAGAACATTAATATGCGCAACGGACACGCCCGGGAAATGGAGAAACTCAAACACTAGAATTTATGGCCCTGTCGAAAGTACTCCCAAAGAGTACAACCAAACTGATTAACTCGAATAATAAAAAGGGGTAAACAATCTGACTGCGACACAGATAAATAAAAAATTGACTTAACTCGTATCTTCTTATTACAAAAACTGGAAACAGGAAACAGCAAGCAACTCGCGTCATGCAGTGTTTCAGTATTAAAAATGTTCAGAAATGATAGGTGGGTAGCAATTAAGTTCAACAATGATCATAAATGAAGAAAATAAAAGGAAGGGGAAACTAACTACCAAATGAGGACGCAGAACGCAAATTTAATATTATAAATTATGTATTCCTTAAAAAAATGAAATAGAAAAATAGTACAGAAAATTAAATTAATATCATGCATTATAATAATGGCGTTCTACTACACATACTTAAGGACTATCTTCTCCAATAGCGTCCTCGCGCTACCTCACAAAACAGGCAACAACTGGCATCCTACTCCCAATACAGCTCGCAACAAACTGGCTACTGACTCGCAGCCACAGCTCTTACTCTACAATCGAACTTCCAAAGATTACTGCGCCACTTACAGTATACATCTGTGGCCAGTTCACTAAACTAAATATACAGAAAACCGACTATATCGGGGCCATACGGACCTTGTAAGTTTTATTTAGAAAAATCGTTTTATATAGTTTTTGTTGGGTTACACTTCATTCAGTAATCAATGCCTTAGTGACTGCAGTTTGTACACCAAACAACGATATAAATTTCAAAAGAACAACGGCTGTGTTTGTAAAATGAGTTATGGAAGCAGTTAATTTAGATAGTGTATTTATTGAAGTTAAGCTTGAAATAGCTTGACATCGAGGCCCCGACGACAGAACTGTAAGGACTTCTGAAACAATAAATTTGACTGACTTGCTCGTGGTAAATTGGTTCTGAATTATATTATACATTGATATACTGATGTTGACATTATATGAAGTAAAATCAGCAAGAAAAATCAGTTCTCTATAATGTAGTTCTCTACGCTCCGACAGCATACGCGTAATGGAATTCCTTTAATCCTTTTTCTTTTCAGATTTCCTTCATCCCGTTCCGTAACTTCCTACAGAAAGATATTCATGCTTTATTTGGTACAAATTGAATACAAAGTTTCTCGAAGTAGTTAGTAACTTTAATTATCAATAAAAAGCTATTAAAAGCTGTACCCGAGTTTGCTATCTCAAGTTCTGCTTTATTGGAAATTTCCCCGTGACGAGGTGTATTACTTTTCATGATCAAAATTTAGGAAACTTGTCTTAAATTAAGCCTGATGGGTATTATATTGCCCGAGGAGAAGAAGTAACATGGAAATTCTTCGTGCTTGCTCAGTGGGGATGAACAGACTGCAGAAAAAATTACAGAATCTGTGGAGTAAAAAGAAAAAAAAAACTTATTCACTGATATTTAAAATGGAGTTACGCTTTGATGTGAATAAATGGCTCTCGAACCATGTGTGCGGAGACACTCAGATAGCTACTTTATGATATTAATCTTTTGACATGCATTGATAGAAAAAGGCTTCCTCTAGAGTTTTACGGGGATTACGCCCCGTATTGTTACTGAATTGTTTCCGAATTTCATATCCCTACCTTTAATTACATTTCATATTCTCTTAGTTCTTCAAATCCAGCAAACAAATTACTCGCCCCCATCCCTCATCCATCCTACCTCAGTTTCATCTGACAGTCGTGATTAAATATTCCATTCCGGTCTGTTGTCCATTCCATTTGTTATTCTCTGTCTCTCTCTCTCTCTCTCTCTCTCTCTCTCTCTCTCTCTCTCTCTCTCTCCCAGTAGCTACGAACAAACACGTGTCACTTGAGTGCTAAAGAACTATCTTTGAGTGATTTTTTGCGCTACGCCGTATGTTGGAGGCTAGTCTAAAAACCATAACCCCAGCGTATTAGGTAGCTTGGGGACTGATCTGTCTTTAGTTCTAAATCCAATAAACGATCTTTGAGGTGCTGTATATGAATTTTGACTCTCGCTGGCAAATGATCCTAATGGTACCCAGACGTACTATTGATTCTGCATTGATACTTCCTCAGTGGAGCCATGCATTGGTTTATATCCGCATATGGCTGATGGATGTCCACTTGAATATTATTTGTGTGAAGCAAGGCAGGAGCATAAGAGAGATTTTGTATCAATACTGTAACCCCTGAATACTAGGCAGCCTGGCAATCCTATATTTACTGCTATATCATGTATGTTTTGGAGAATATGCGGTACCATATTATTGATATCAATAGATACCTACCTATTTAGCACAATTTGTAGATTAATGATTGTCTCTTGTTTCTCTGTATTGTTAGTACGAAAATACTATTGTCTGGTCGCAAACAGTAACGGCAATTCCAAATGCCTCTGTCATTGTACGTACACACACACACACACACACACACACACTCTCTCTCTCTCTCTCTCTCTCTCTCTCTCTCTCTCTCTCTCTCTCTCTCTCTCTCTCTCTCTTCCTGGGTAAAAAAAATACCCGACCCGGTCGGGGATCTAACCTAGTACCTCACGATCTAAAAGAAGCAACGCTAAGGATTTTTTTTGCTTGTATTTTATTTTATTTTATTTATTTAGTTTTTTATTTTATTTATTTTTGTGTGTGTGTTTGTGTAATCACCTCTTCAATGATTTCTTTACATGTCACTAGATCACCAACAGCAATGTAAAAATGTCGCAGCTGAAAGGGATATATCAAGCACATCGCGTTCCTAAGGAAATCAGGAAGAGTAGTCATTTATTGACAGGAATGGAATGGACGCTAATCAGAAGAAAGAAAAGGAAAAAATACAGAGGTAGATGTTACAGGGTCGTAGTTCACAGGACAAATCATCTAGGAAGTGCTATGTTATGTACAGGAAATGGACCGGCCTTGATCATTTGAAGAAAGCGTGTGTCAAACGTTTGGACAGTGGGCAATGATACAATACTTGTACCAAATAGTAATTTTAAACATCAGTTTCACAGCTACGTCGCGCATCTAGTAAGTTCACCTATTTCTTTAAAAAACAAAGACAACAAAGCGACATGAAAACTTTATTGGAAACAGTTACAGCAGTGTCTGAACTATTTTTCGACATCGTCAGCAAAAGAAAGGAGACACTCGTGTAAATTGTTCCGTTTGGTCTTCCAGTGACTACTAACCGACAAACGACAGCATCATCCACGAACAGTATAAGAGACCTACTCAGATTGTCTCCTAAATCATTTATAAAGACAAGGAACAATAGAGGAATACGAAGATATCCCTTCCCTTTTACTGGATGATTTTCCGTCAGTTACTATGTACTCTGTTCTTTCCGACAGGAAATCATGAATCCAGTTGCACAGCTGAGACGTTACTTCATAATCACGTAATTTGATTAGTATGGTAGTCCAAAATACAACCATTATGGCATCCTTTACGAAACATTTGGCCTCGTGAATCACTTCAGATTTAACGAACAAATTTTCGAATTTCTCATCCGAAGATGAGAAGGTGTCTGTGGGTCCTAGTCGATCCTGGGACGACTAGGCATTTATTTCTTTATTTTTTCATGGCACTTATTTATGACCTGCCGTCTAATATTTAAAAGCAGATGGTACATTTCACAATATAGCATAAAATAGGCATTGTTTCACATTACAATTAAGATATTCTATCGAGAAGTAATATAAAATTTGAAAAAAAGGAAAAAGGAAAATATTTAGAATTTTACATACTGAAAAGAGAAAAAATATCGCAGTGGCGTGTTTTACGGCACACTTTCCTGTAGTTATTTACAATTTGTAGTTATATTTAGAATTTTACATACTGAAAAGAGAAAAAATATCGCAGTGGCGTGTTTTACGGCACACTTTCCTGTAGTTATTCGATTTTTTGCAATCATTTCGGACAAAAATAATAAAAAATTATTGAGTAACAATTACAACTCTATTTTTGTGATATTATCTATGGGCTCAACACGTAATATTCTCTCTGGTCGTATTTTAACAAACAACCAAAAACTCAAAAATGTTCAAATGTTTGTAAAGCTTATGAGACTTAACTACGGGGTCATCAGTCCCTAAACTTACAAACTACTTATGATCTACTTACGAACTAGGACAGCACAAATATCCATGCCTGAGGGGGGATTCGAACCCCCGACCGTAGTGGCCGTGCAGACCGTGACTGAAGCGCCTCAGTTCCCCTCGGCCACCGCGGCCGGCCAGCCAAAAACTTATTTGATACTTCACTATGCTTTGACAAACACACACTTTTTGAACTCTTAACTCTTTAAACTATTAGTTTAATATCTCCCCAAATTTTCATAATCTTTTTCCATTAAAATGTTATCACTTGTCTTGTCGTGCTAGTTTCTCATCTCTTTCAAGTTTATTTTCTTTGCCTGTACTGATTTACGTAAAATCAAGTGACAGTGTAAAATCGCCGTTATTTTTGCAAGTATCTCTGAAAAGATGCTAATTTGAAAATAAATAAATAATAATAAGAGAGCAAAGTTGTTGATAATTTTCTTCTCTGCAAATTCGTTTATTCAATTATCGTATTTCATGAACGGTTAAACCGTTCTTCATTTAAAATTCGAGCTGTTAAAAGGCGATCGCAAAGGCCCCCTTCTAGTGTTACTGGCGCTGTAGCACGGTGGTATAGTGCCAGATTTCCGGGCTCGGTAGCTCAGCTCACTCGGTCAGAGGGTTCGACGGTCTCTATAATAAAAAACTGAGACTGAAACTCAACGAACAACCCAGAACGAACACGAATATACGACCGCGAAGTATCGATCTTCCTAAATAAAGAAAAAAAAGTAAAATACTGTGAATCCAAAGGTCGTGGGTTCGATTCCCGCATAATCGTAGGATTTTTATATGTCACTTTTCCACTTCTTGTACCTCTGGCAATGTGGCCGATGTGAAAAATTATCGAGTAGAACCGTGGTTCTCAATCGACGTTAAACTGTAGGTCCCCTTATAACTGGCTGTGTAAGCCTATTCGAAGGTCGAAGGAACGCACACCACCTCCAAACAGGACCATGCCTAGTAGAACACTGTATTGCTGACTGCTTTAATTTTTTTTTTTTTTAGCGTAACCTAAAATGATCCAAAACAGAAAGAGTGTATATATTTAGCACTTTATAAGGCTGTTCCAGGTAGGAGGGACTCGGGAAAAAAAACTTGGAGCCTTACCCTTTTTTTTAATAAATAAATAAAAAAATAAAAGTCCATACGTTTTGCAAAGATATCGAAAATCCGCCAGTACAGTTTGGGAAAAAGAGTCAAATGTCCCTATGCGTAGGGACATGACCCTACGGTTGGCAACACTGTCCCTATACAGGCTCTCTAGCACTTGTCAGTCCAGTCCGACGTGACCGGCAGTGGGCCATTAGGCAGGAGGAAAGGGCAGTTGCTTTGGAAGCACATGCGCATGCGCAGTGTCGGCTAGTTACAGGCGGGACGGCTAGCGACTCGTTCGACGCCGAGTTACGCCCGGCGCGCGTGTTGTCTGACCACAGGCCCGACCTGACCGTCTCCCCACCCCACCTAACCGCAGACTGTTCTGTTGCTGCTCTGCAAGTTAGCGGTCCGGTCTGCCCAGCCGTGCAGAATCTGGCCGGCAAGTTGCTTCTAGACCGCCGCGCGTGCCAAATGCCGGTATCGCCGTCTGCATCCACTCCACATCGTTACTCTGCATATCACGACGTGTGGTTTTACCACAAAGTTGGGTAGGAATGTGGCACAGTTCGCAGTACGGCCGTGTATCTCGTAGTTATTTCCGAATTACCATACCTTACTTTGCAGATCCCAAATCTTCCGAGTCACCCTTATTCTTAGTGGTCACAGGACGACCAGCAGTATTCGGCTTGCTCCGTTCTACATCTATATAATACTCTGCAGCTGACATTAACTCTTAACTACTACGGACATTGACAGGAACACAATTACTATGGAGGGGTGTCTCAGACCTTTTTGTTCTTTGTACATCAAACCAGTGGTTCGCTGGTTCGCGGAATATGTATTTTTCATGTTTCCTGTTGTTCATTACACTTCTTGGAAGTAGACTATATTGAAACTTGACTTTTTTTTATCATCACAGTATTAATAAAATGACGAAAAATAAAACACTGCGAAATTTGCTGTATATTTTTATTTTATGTGTTACGAAAATAACATCAAATAGTTAGCTCTCTACTCACACACAGATTATCATCAGAGAGCTTATGTTACGGATTCGAAACATAATTTGATGGAAAAATTCCATTTCGCTTATGATAAATTGTACGCCAAGTCAGCTTTCAGTTTACGATTCATATTTTCAACGTAGAGCGACTACTACATTCCGTAAGTCAGTGAATGGAATATCAAGTAAAACGTAATTATGTTTTATGCCCACATAATCATGTTTTAGTCTGTTTCAACCTCCATACACTTCACGATCTGAATTAGCATCATGAACATTAAATGTCTCAAAATCAGGGCCATTATTGCTGTCATCAAACGCTTTATCTGAGGATTCACCAAAGCGTTCTTGGATTTCCACATCTGTCTCGCGCAAAACACGTTGCATAGAAGGTTCAGCTTTCGCAGCCCTAAAGAAACAGTAACAATTAGTAAAAGCATGACACGCTAACTCAGTGGTATGTTTGTGAGATCTCTTAGGGCTAATAAATACGAAACAAAGAACAGCAACAGTGCTAGAATGCTGGCACGTGTAGCTTGTCAACAAAGAGGAGAGTACACGGAAGAGTGCATTTCTCTTTGCAGAGGCGTATGAAATACTTCGACACAAAACTTCGTGGCGGTCTGAGAGACGGTCGATAGTAGTTAAGGGTTAAAGTGCATGTCATAACGTTCACTGATCCGCTTTTATGCTATTTTTCTACCGTTCCATTTTCTAACATCGCACGGGAGAAAGAAACACGTTAATCTTTCCCTTTTCGATATAATTTTTCTTATTACGATGGTCATGCTTCTCTATGTAGGTCTATACTAAAAATATATATGTTGACATTCTGAAGAGAAATTTGGTGAAAAAATTCGCAAATATCTCGCCGCATCGAATAACGCCCTTCTTTTAATGATTTCCACGCCAACTCGTGCATCATTTGCGTGACACTCTCTCCCCTATGTCACGATAATACAAAACGAGCAACCCTTGTCTGAACCTAATATCCCCCGTCAGTTCCACTTAGTTGGGATCCTACAATGGGCAACAGTACTCCAAAACTGGACGCACAAGTGCAGTGTAGGCTATTAATCTTTATATATAAACCAGAGTGTCCGTATGTTTGTGTATACGTATTGCATACAAATCTATAGTTTTGTCCCAATTTTTATGAAATTTTGCACACATAAGCTTAAATCCATAAGGACTGTCGTCATAAGTATAAGGATCACAGTTCATTGGCCGGCCGCTAGGGCACAGCCCACTCTCTCGTCGCAGCGGGCCACTCAGCTAGCGATCGCGCCGGCTCAGGCCTACCTTGCTTACGTAATTTGACAGGCGCGCCGCGGCCTGTCTATCTCGTTGGACTCGGTTCATCAGATACGTCATAAACAGTGAGATACAAGAAAAACCGCTGTATTACGCGAAAATGTTGCACATTTTCTCCTAAACCACCGGGCCGATTTCAACCAAATTTGGTACACATCTTCCCTACCGTGAAGTACCAATTATGTAATGGTAAGAACCACATACGACACTTGTTTCAGGAGATATAAGGTCATAAACAATAGGAGTTGAATATGAGAACTAGATTACTTAGTGACTTGCAACAAACTTTAAACATAATTTCGAACATTTATTGAACTATTTCTGGCTGACAACCATAGAAAAATTATAACAGGAAAAAAGTTTCTCGATTACTAGTTTTCCGCTGTTCATGGACTAAAACTACGGCATTCGTTACGTCGTTACAATTTATATCATCTACAAATTATAGCCGCGGGAAATTTTACAGACAGTATACATACATATAGTTGAATGTACCTTCTAAATTGTATCACAGTACGACACGCAGTTCATGAGATATGAGCACAAAAACGGTATAGTTCATGGAAGACCGTCCCATCACGCACCATGTTGTACTATATTACTTCTTTACTACTAATTGTCTTCGCAAGAGATTCTACAGACATACAGCACTTATACAAATGAATATATAGCTGTATTTTACACAATTGTTCAACATATAATTCAATAAATATGAGATCGTTCGAATTTTATATGTCATTTGTATTTTGCCTACTATGTTTCTTCGTTTGGAAACTGCACTTATAATTTTGTACATTATGCAAGACAGTCTTATTTCTTATTACTCTCCGATAAATATAACATTTTAGAAAAAAGGAAATGTACAGAGAGAAGAGAGAAGTACTAACTCAAGACAGGAATAAATATATAAATACCCGTGCAACGCCGGGTTTTCAGCTAGTTTAGTATAACTGTTGCATCTTCTACGTTTTTTGCTAATGAATCATAGAGTTAGCTTCGCCTTCCCTACAATATTGTTTGTGTGTTCTTTCCAATTCAATTTGTTCCTAATATTAATGCCTAGGAATTAAGTTGAATTTACGGCCTGTAGATCTGATTGATTTATCGTGTAAATCAATTTTGGAGGATTTCTTTTAGTGCGTATATAGATGACTTCATACATGTCATTGTTTAGGGTCAATTGCCAATTTTCGCACTATGCGGATATGTTGCCTATATAATTTTGCAGTTGATTTTAATCTTCTCGTGACATTCCTACCCGATAAATGACACCATCATACGCGAACAGCTACAGAAAGTTGCATCGTTTATAAAGATAAGGAACACACTACACACCATACGTAGCACAGACGTGGGTGCACAGTAGCGCATAAAAAAAAGAATTCCCCCCCCCCCCTGAGAATTTCTCTCTCTCTCTCTCTCTCTCTCTCTCTCTCTCTTTTAGAAATTAAGAAATCAGTTTGGTACGTAACGCTTTTTGACACCTGAGGTTGGAAACCAGTTGGCAATACTGCAGTTGAGTGCATGCACTGGAAGCAGACGTTCGGTCGTTGCTGGGACGGTGAGTTGAATGCGCCAGTCGGACCTTGACAAGTCACAGTTTTAGGAACGGGCAAACATCAAGTTCTGGCAAAAATTAGACAAAACCGCTGCTGAAACGTTATAAATGATGCAGCAGCTGTATGGTAAGGACGCAGTATTGTGGCAACGTCGTTTTGTGCGAGGAAGGGATAGTTTGGAACATGATGTGCATACTGGTCGGCCATGAACAGTTCGAACGGAACGCAAGGTTCAGGAAGTTGCAACATTGGTGCGTGGTAACCGCTCCCAATGGGTAAACGCTCTCGCAGCAGCGGTAGGGGTCAGCCATGGTTCTTGCTATAAAATTCTGACGGACGTCCTCAACATGTCTCGCGTTACCCAGCACAGTGTGCCAAGAATCCCGCAAGGCCAATGATATGGTGGCATCACGATTTGTGGTGACCTCATCAGTTGTGCGGACGATAATTCGACTTTCCTCAACGAGACAACTGGAGACGAAACATGTCGTTTCCTTTACGATCCTCAACTGAAACGGCAATCAGCCACCTGGAATTCACTGTGTGTAACATACAGAGTTGTGTGGTTGCCTATCCTCCAGGCTCCAAGATTCAAAACTTACTGACTGTACCACATCTACATCTACATCTACGTAGATACACTGCAAATCACACTTAAGTGCATGGCAGAGGGTTCATTAACCACTTTCATAACTTTTCTCTACCGTTCCATTCTCTAATAGCGCGCGGGAAGAAAGTACACCTAAATCGTTCCGTTTTCGATCTGATTTCTCTTATTTTATTGGGATGGTTATGTCTCCCTAACTAGGTGGGTGCTAGCAAAATATTTTCACATTCATAAGGAAAAGTCTGTGATTGAAACTTCGCAAACAGATCACGCCGCAATGAATAACGTCTTTCTTTTAATGATTTCCACCCCAATTCGTGCAACATTTCCGTGACGCTTTCCCCCCCGTAACGTGATAAAACAAAACGAGCTGCCCTTCTCTGAACCTTCTCAATATCTTCCGTTAGTCCCACCTGGTGAGGGTCCCACAAGGGGCAACAGTACTCCAGGAGAGGACGCACAAGTGTGATGTAGGCAGTCTCTTTCGTGGAGCTGGTGCATCTTCGAAGCGTTCTGCAAATGAAACGTAGCCTTTGATTCGCCTTCTCCACAATATTTTCTGTGTGTTCTCTCCAGTCAAAGTTGTTCGTAATTGTAACTCCTAAGTATTTGGTAGAATTTACGACCTTAAGGTTTGACTGATTTATCGCTTAATTGAGGTTCAGTGGATTTCTTTTAGTGGTCATGTGTATTACTTCACACCTCTCTTTATTTAGTGTCCATTACCAATTTTCGCACCAAGTAGAAATTTTGTCTAAATCGCTTTGCAGTTGCTTTTGATCCTCTGTTGACTTCACTAACCGATAAACGACAGCATCATCCGCGAACAGTCTAAGGGAGCTATTCAGATTGTCTCCTAAATCGTTTATAAACACGAGGAAGAGTAGGGGACCAATAACGCTTCCCTGTGGAACGCCAGATATCACTTCTGTTTTACTCGATGACTTACCGTCAGTTACAACGAACTGCGTCCTTTCTAATAGGAAATCGTGAAATAGCGTGTACTCGATTTTGCCTATGTAACACATCTAACTTTTAGAGTTCAACGTTAATCGTAATTTTCTTGTTTTAAGATAATTTGTGTAATCGTAAGGGTTAAAATTTCGTCTCTTTACGCTGTCTGTCTGTCTGTCTTTTCAGAGGCGGACTACACGCTGGATGACTCCTTCTGGACGGAGGAGAGCCCCGTGGGTAAGTACCTGACCATTATTTCGCATGTTCGGCGCTTCCTGCATCTTGTGGTGCTCAGCAAACAGCGGTGGTTTCGTTCAAATAAAAAAATCAAAATGGTAAAAAATGGTTGCAGGTGCAGTTATAGGAGATAATAGCTGCTCACAAGGAGACCACATGGGTATCAGATTTTAGAATTTCTTTATATTTATGGCTCGTGATGTTCAGAACTTAAATAACAATCAGTCAAAGCCATTCGACGCAACTCTCAAAAAAGCTCGAGAAAATCAACGTTGAAGTTTTGCAAAGTACACGTAAGTACCAATAATTAGAACTCTTGCAGCATTTGTGGGGATACCTCAGGTGGTAGCGTGCTGGCCTCACAACCATGGAGTCGGTGATATGAGTCAAAGTGTGTGAGTTATCATTTTAGTTTTCGAATTCAGTTAAAAAATGTTCAAATGTTTGTAGAGATTAAGAGACTTAACTATGGGGTGATCGGTCCCTAAACTTACAAACTACTTATGAAGTAACTTACACTAAAGACAGCACAAACATCCAAGCCCGAGGGGGCTTTCGAACCCCCGACCGGGAACGGCTTCGCGCATCGTAGCGTAGCGCCTCAATGCGCTCGGCCGCTCCGCCGTCGGCGAATTCAGTTATATAAGACGTTTTGGAATCACTAATTCGCGTGTTCTGTCAGTTTTTGTTTATGTGTATGTAGACTAGATGGAAACCTTGTCGTCACGTAAAACAGTGATTGAGTAGGTTAGCTGCTTGGGAAGCTACTAGTAGCTACGGAGATGACATTCCAAAAGCCGCGACGGAGCAGCCGAGCGCATTGAGGCGCTATGCTACGATGCGCAAGGTCGTTCCCCGTCGGGGGATCGAATCCCCCTCGGACATGGCTGTTTGTGTCGTCTTTAGTATAAGGTAGTCCATAAGTTGTTTGTAAGTTTAGGAACTGATGACGCTGCAGTTAAGTCCCTTAAGCTTGACAAACATTTGAACATTTGAACATCTGACATTACAAAAACAGTGTCAACTAATAGTGGTGCCAATACTGTAAAAGATGTAACTTATGTTTTTTAGATTGTAATTATCATTATTAACAACCTTCTATAAAGAGTGGAATCTTACGATTAAACAAAAATACATATACTTTCCGTAAAAATTACCATTAGATATTACGATTATGAAAGTATTCGAACACAACGAAAAAAATAAAATATCTGTAACGACAGGATTCGAACCACCGACCGTATGGTTGTGAGGCCAGAACACTACCACCTTTTTTTTTTTTCCCCTCTATGGGTAGTTTTTGTCCTTGCGGACGCTGATCCTGTTTGTTCGTTTTGGTTCTACGTGTTCTTTGGCTCAGCTTTTTTATTACAGAGAACGTTTAGCCCTCTGACCGGGCGCGCTGAGCCACGGCGCCCGGCACCTGAGCTACACTGATAGATGCTGAAACTTATGTAATGATTGGTACTTACGGTTACTTGCTCGAGAATGTTTGAGAGTTGCGTCAAATGGCTTCGGCTGATTGTTATTTTAGTTCTGAACTTCACGTAACATGAATATCAAAAAATACTAAAATCCTATAACTATGTGACCCGATATCAAGAAGCAAAGAATGTGAAAAAAAATGTTGTGCCGCATTATCCTGTAATATTACTAATAGATCATTCAGATATGAGGATAAAAACAACATATTGCCGAGTTAGGGGTGACTGCGGTTTTACCGCGTATATTATTGCAGCTGGCCACTAATAACACTGAACAGGCAATAGAACTGGCACAGGCCAGCGTCTCAGAGATATGTAAACAGTCAGAGGACTGCGATGCGGTCGATAACGCTTATATAAGGCAACATGTGTCAGGGACAGGCGTTAGATCGGTTACTGCTGATGAATGGCAGATTATCACAATTTAAGTGGAATAGGTTCACAGATTTGTGACTGGCTGGAAGACTTCCTAAGTAATAGAACGCAGTACGTTGTTCTCGACGGCGAGTGTTCATCAGAGACGAGTGTATCGTCAGGCGTGCCCCAGGGGAGTGTGATAGGGCCGCTATTATTTTCTATCTATATAAATGATCTGATGGACAGAGTAAGTTGTAATTTGCGGCTGTTTGCTGATGATGCCGTGGTGTAAGGGAGGGTGTCGTCTTAACTGACTGCAATAGCATACAGGATTTCTAGTTGGTGCGAAGAATGGCAGCTAGCTCTCAATGTAGAAAAATGTAAGGTGACGCGCATGAGTAGAAAAAACAATTCCATAATGTTCGAATACAGCATTAGTAGTGAGCTTTTTGATGCTGTCGCGTCGTTCAAATATCTAGGCGTAACATTGCAGAGCGATATGAAATGGAACGAGCATGTAAGGACAGTTGTGAGTAAGGCAGACAGCCGACTTCGGTTTATTGGGAGAATTTTGGGAAGATGTACTTCACCTGTAAAGGAGACCGCGTATAAAACGCTTGTACGACCACGTCTTGAGTATTGCTCAAGTATTTGGGACCCGCAGCAGATTGGTTTGAAGGAAGACATAGAGGCGGTTCAGAGGCGAGCAGCTAGATTTGTTACCGGCAGGTTCGACCAATGCGCGAGTGTCACGGAAATGCTCCGGCAACTCAATTGGGGATCGCTGGAATAAAGACGACGTTCTTTTCGTGAATTTCTGTTAAGTAAATTTAGAGGGCCGGAATTTGAAGCTGAGTGTAGTACGATCTTGCTGCCGCCTACTTACATTTCGCGTAAAGGTCACAAAGACAAGATAATAGAGATTAGGGCTCGTACAGAGGCATATAGGCATTCTTTTTTTCCTCGTTCCATTTGGGAGTGGAATAGGAAAGGAAATGCGTAGTAGTGGTACAGTGTACCCTCCGCCACGCACCTTACGGTGAATTGCGGAGTATGTATATAGATGTAGATGTAGAAGTGAGTTCTTGAATGTGGTGTTATAGGCGGCACACGAGATATGGGGCACCCGCATTCCCGAGATAGCGATGAGGTGGCGATTTTCTCGTACGACCATTTCACTAAAGCACTGTCAATTTCGGGAGGCCGGCCGCGGTGGCCGAGGGGACTAAGGCGCTCCAGTCACGGTCTGCACGGCCACTACGGTCGGGGGTTCGAATCCCCCCTCGGGCATGGATATTTGTGCCGTCCTAGTTCGTAAGTAGTTCATAAGTAGTTTGTAAGTTTAGGGACTGATGGCCCCGCAGTAAAGTCCCATAGACTATACAAACATTTTTTGAATTTCGGGAGTCCGGTAAAAGTCAAATCTCCGACATCGCTACGGCCGGAAAGAGATCTTGACAGTATGGGACCAACGACTACTGAAGACAATCGTCCAACCTGACAGAAGTGCAACCTTTCCGCAAATTGCTGGACCATCAACAAGTGTCAGCGTGTGAATAATTCAACGAAACGTAATCGATATGGGCTTTTGGAGCAGAAGTCCCACTCGTGTACCCTTGCTGAATCTACGACACAAAGCTTTACGCCTCGCCTGGGCACCTCAATAACGACACTGGACTGTTGGTGACTAAAAATATATTGCCTGGTCTGACGATTCTCTTTTCCAATATTGTATAGATCGAATGGACATGTATGGAGACATCAAGAACCAACGTTCCCTGCATGTCAGCAGTTGGCACACAACTCACATAAATATTGAACAAATAGATGACCCGGTGAACTTCGTATTACTTACCTCTTAATATAAGACCATATTAATTTTAATCATATGTAGCTTTATAAAGGCATCATCATATAGTCTAAGTATCGGTGAAAGTCAAATGTGCAAAATTTTATCGCAATCGTACGAATGATATTGATATCCCAAAGAAAAGAGCTCTTTCAGTTTTCCACAAATTTTGCTATTTTCTAGCCAAGTATTCCAAACTTTTACTTCACTCAAACCTTCCTCTCGCTTTGAACGTCGAAGGTGCAAAATTTTATCGCAATCAGATTAATGGTATTGATATTTCATAGAAAATCTCTTTCTATTTTTTCTGAATTTTCAAATTTTTAAGGTAACTTTCCCAAGGTTTTAGTTCATAATAAAATTCATCTTTCGTTGAGCGTCAAATGATCAAAACTTTATTGCAATCGGGTGAACGGTTTTCAACTTAGTGTTGAGTACATTTAGAAACACATTGAAAAAGAAACTTGGTTCAAATTTTGCGACTTTGTTTTCCACTGGAAACATTTCCAAGACCGTAATGAACAATGCAAGGAAAAAAAAAACCCTCTCTGTCGTGCGAATAGTCAGTTATAGTGCTGAATTCAATCAAAAACACACTTTCAGTTTTACTCAAATTTTCCAATTTTCCGGTAGATTTTTCCAAAAACTATTTCATACAAACCTTTTCCTGTCAAGTCGTACTCAATTGATGCTCTTACAACCATGTGGCAATTGTTTTTCATTCACAGAAAAAAATCGCTTTCGGTTTTTCCTAAATTTTCATACTTTCCGGGCAATTTTTCCAATTTACTTTTACTTTATTTTATTTTTATTTATTTATTTATTTTTTGCTTTCAACATGATGTGTACAAAATTTTATCGCAGTTGGACGAACGGTATTGATAGCTTACTGGAAAAGGCGTTTCAGTTTTTTCCCGATTTTCCTCTTTTCCGGACAACTTTTCCATATTTTATCACCGTTTAAACCTTCCCTGGACTTACACGAATATTTATAGACTAAAATTAGCCAAATCGGTTCAGCCGTTCTCGAGTTTTAGCTAGACTAACGAACAGCAATTCATTTCCCGCCAGTGCCAGCCAGCCTGGTGTTGGAGGAGTCACCATCAATCGTGACCACATTTATTCTGTCCACTTGCTATCAGTTTCGTGTAGCAATCGTGAATTCTCGTCTGTTAGGAAATATCTGTTTCCGCTGTAACTAAGCGGAAGCCTTCACTACGTCTATGAAGATCGCTGCTGTGGCGCTGGAAATATACAGGTTACCAGTGGAGTCCATCGTTGCCAACCTTTATTGGATCGCATAATGGCACCTAAATTATCTTACATTTTGTCAGAGAACTTACGTGCACCTAGGGCATAGTTTTTAGTTCTGGAGGAAGGAGGAGACAAAAAAGAAGGAAAGCACTCTTGGTTGCTCTAATCTACGTCCGCACATGCACTGCATCAAAATAGGCGTTTCCGGTTTTTTATGTTAACATATCCACTTCCTAATTCCACTGATTTTGTTTAAAAAATTCTAGAGATAGTTTAGGAATGTTAAGTATGGTTTATGAAATAACATGAAAGAATTACTTCGTTATTTGATTAGCTTGTAAGAAAACTAAAAAATGGAATGCATCGTATCTTATTTTTACATGATTTTTCAGTTTCACATTTTATTTTTATTTTTTATTCTTTACTATTATCATTTTTTTACACAGCACAATTTAGAGGCAAAAGTTACGTTACAGATTCTACATCTATTCTTTTCAGTTTTCGATTGACCAGCGCTCAACAAATCCTTATATTCGTGAATTTTCTACAATTTTGTTTTTGCCTCTTACACTAAACTCGCTTCCTGTACGTTTCATAGGAACTTCTGTTTCTATTTTTCACTACTTAACTTCTTATTAACAGCTGACTCCTCACTGTCATTCATCGTCCTCGGCAGAGTCAACACGTTAACCAATGTATGAATACCACTCAGAAATGCAAAAAATTCTGTCAGCTGGGGAATCCCACATCTCGACAGACTTGTAAGTTGGTTGCTCAAAATCGTATTTGTGAAATAAAATTTCAATATTTATATAAACAATAAAAAATTTAAAACAATAAAACCATGAAATGTTAATAATAGCGTATCATGAGATCGTACCCTAGACATGCGACCAGAAGTGTGGATCGTATGCTCATACATCATTTTGAATTATCGTACATGTCCGAACCAGATCATAACTGTGACAACGCTGGAGGAGTCTGTTCGGTGGTTAAAAAACGGTAGCCGCGGCGAATTAGCCGCGTATACTGGAGCGCCGTGTTGCGGTGCGCGCGGCTGTCCGCTGTCGGGGGTTCGAAACCCCCCACGAGCATGTATGTTTGGCCGCCTTTAGTATAAGGTAGTTCAGAAGTAGTATGAAAGTTTTGGGACTGATGACCTGCAGTTAAGTCCCTTAAGCTTTACAAAAATTTGAACATTTTAATCGAACGGTATCTTCGTATGATCCTCGTGAGCGATAAATTTCTGTCAATGCCCTCGGAAATTTTGTCTTTGAATGCCGATTTGGGATCCCATGGCCACTGAATTTGGACTTTCTGATCGTCCTCGCTGCGCAAACAGTAGACATAGGTGTACTATAATCCGCCTCACATAGGAAGGCGGCCCAGATTTCAGCCGCTCTGCGCATCCCCCTCCATTTCCACACTGACAGCCAATAATATGCATTCTCTACGCGCGTGGCTAGCCGCGAGTTAGGCAATGTTTCTCCCCCATGCTCCACTCTTGGCGCCGTAGCTCCTCCCCTCCACGCTTCCCCTATCGCTCCGCCTCTACGCGCGGAAGGGATATGTGACAAAAGCACCCAGTGACATTTGCACCCAACCCCAAATATGCGACATTTGCACCTAGTCTGACCTGTTTACTACGTCACGACCTACCTGCAGCCCGTACCCTCCCTAAGCCGTCTCTGTTTTCGCGGTAATGCCACGCCGCCCAGTCCTCGCTCACCGGAAACGCTCTCTCGACACAGTCTGCCTGCAGTCCCGAGGTCCTTGTCCACCTCAGCGGATGACTGCTGTCAGTACGATTATAAAGATCGTAGTGTTCGGTTCGTGTAATTTGTGTATTTGTGCCAGCTATCTTTGCCCATTCGCAGTTGTCATATATTCTGTGAATATGTTTTTTTATTTTATTTTATTTATTTATTTATTTATTTGTAACGTAATCACACATTCGAAAATTGTCACTTTTTCGGAAATAAAACCCAAATATTTGTTTCTTCCTTTGTTTTCTAAACGTAACATACAATACTGTAGAACATCCTATTCATATACAGTAAAAAGGCTTAGAACCAGAATTTAACGGTGTTGATAGTTTTCGACTTCTATCGCCGATACATAGGCATATATCGATGTTCAAACCATCGCTGTTAACATCGATGTTTTGGGGCAAAACGTCGATGTTTTCAAAACGTAGATTTATCGTTTGCATCCCTAGTCATCAGTCTTCTGACTGCTTTGATGTGACCTGCCACCAAATCCTTAGCCAATCGTTTCATTTCAGAGTGCCATTGCAACCTACATCCTCAATTATTTGCTTGATGTTTCCATTCTGTTTTTCCCCTAGCGATGTAAAATGCCTCGACATTTGTAAGTTGGGGCAAATGCCTAGAATGAATGCTTGGGTAAATGCCCAAAATTCATAAATGCCCAGACATTTATGGCTTTAAAACATAAACTTATAAGCAGTACCTACAAAAAAATTAAGTGATATTTTGTACAACTCTATAAACTACATATCAAATGCTCACTGCAAACTTATGTTCTGCGAAATTTCTGCCTAAAGTCCAGGGCGATGTTTGACAGCAGTAGATTCTCTTTCCCGTGAATGCCCTCATTGCTTGTGCTAATCTACTTTTTATGTCCCTCTTGCTTTTTCCGTCGTTAGTTAGTTTACTGCAAAGGTAGCAGAATTCCTTGTCTTGGTGTACATTGTGATCAAATTCAAATGTTTGTAGAGCTTATGGGACTTAACTAAGGGGTCATCAGTCCCTAAACTTACAAACTACTTATGAACTAGCTTATAATAAAGACGACACAAACATCCATTCCCGAGGGGGCATTCGAACCCCCGACCGCAGCGGCCGTGAAGACCGTGACTGGCACGCCGCAGACCACTCGGCCACTACAGCCGGCTACAGCACTACATTGTGATCACCAATTCGGATGTTATTTTCTCGCTACTTTTATTTCTGTTACTTCTTATGACTTTCATATTTCCTTGGTTTACCTTCAGTCCATGGTCTGTGCTTATTAGTCTTTTCGCCGGCCGCGGTGGTCGAGGTGACTGAGGCGCTCCAGTCACGGTCAGCACGCCACTACGGTCGGGGGTTCGAATCCCCCCTCGGGCATGGATATTTGTGCCGTCCTAGTTTGTAAGTAGTTCATAAGTAGTTTGTAAGTTTAGGGACTGATGACCCCGTAGTTAAGTCCCATAAGCATAACAAACATTTGAACATTTTTTATTAGTCTTTTCATTCTATTCAACAGACCCTGTAATTTTCCTTCACTTTCATAGATGATAGCAATGTCATCAGCAAATCTTATCACTGATATCCTTTTACCCAGAACTTTTATCAGAGCCTTGAACATCTTCTTTATTTTCTACATTAAGTCTCTTCATTGTGCAAGTTGAACAGTGATGGCGACAGTCCACAACCTTTTCTTACTCCCTTTTTAATCTGAGCATTTTGTTCTTGACTTTCGACGCTTATTGTATCGACTTCGTTCTTATACAAACTATGTATTTTCCGCCTTTCCCTACAAGCTTGCTCCTATTTTTCTCAGAATTGCGAACATCATCCAGCACCTTACATTATCGAAGACTTTTTCCAGGTCACAAATCTTATTAATATGTCTTGGTTGTTCTTTAGTCTCGCTTCCATTATACATTGCAGCAATGCTATTGCGGCCACGCATTGCCGTAAAGTACGGCCCGTGTCAATGCGACCTCACAGCCCTCGGCTCTTCTACCTGCCGAGCAGAGACCGGACCGGGAGATTAGCCGACCGCCCCTCGACCAGAACTGGGTGCTAATGTCACTGGGTGCTTTTGTCACTGGGTGCTTTTGTCAGGACACCGCGCGGAAGCGCCTTCCGACATGACGCCAACTATAGTAGCGGGCTAAAGCTCTGTGAAGTGGCGACGGCCAGTCCGTGGCCAGCCTGTAGCGACCACCGCTCGGCTGCGCCCTCGCTCGCCGTTCACACTCGACTCGCAACCCCCACAGCAGCCGGCCGTTCACCTCGACCGCGTTTCCGAAATCTTTTCCGTCGACCGGAAGGCGCGTGGGCGGAGACAAAAGGAGAGCCGCAGCCAGAAATAAAGCAGTGGGCGCGCCCGAGGACACGGAGGGAACAGACGCCGGTGTCGGTGGCCGAGAAAATGGAGCTGCCCGAGGACGGCGAGCATTCACAAAAGGAACCAATATCAATTTCGCGAGATCCTTGCCTCTCTCGCCGGCTCCTCGGCAGAACGTTTCCATAAACGAATATCGGCGTGTAGGAAAGCTTCGCTTTTTCTCGGGGCAAATACGCGCCGGGCGGGCGATCGCGGAGCGCGCCCCAAAAGGGCGCCCTTCCCCGCGCTCGCTGTTTATACTCTTTTATGCCGCCATAAAAACGCCAGGTGTGCCAGGAGTGCAGGCTAAAAGGGCTGCCCTCTCCGTTAAAGGGGGCGCACCCTCTGTTTGCCGTTCTATCGCGGGGCGCCGCCTAGGCACACACGTATGCGATGCGCCGATCGCCGCGCGTTGCTTACACTCGCTATGCACGAACGGATCGGTGAATACCGCAGCTGTCTGAGAAGGCTGTTTGACACGGCGCCGCAATGCAGACTCCTGACGAATATAGCAGCGTATGCGATAGGTTCATAGTAGAGTTGGGCAACACTATTCTTTTTTAGGAATCGATTCTTGCGATTCAATTCCACATTGTGAATCATTTCCTACGATTCGTTCACGATTCTTTCGCAGTTCTTTACTTTGTTTTGGCACAATTCTTACTTCTACATTTTCCTCATAGAGGGCAACTAGCTGAAAACCCGGCGTTGCCCGGGTATTTATTTATTTATTCCTGCCATATCTATATATTCATTTGTATAAGGGCTGCATCTCGTAAATGTCATGGGAATACAATTGGTAGTAAAGAAGTAATAAAGTAACACATGGTGCGTGATGGGGCGGTTTTCCATGAATGTTACTATTTATGTGCTCATACCTCATGAACTACGTGTCGTACTGTGATACAATTACCGCGCGAGGTGGCGCAGTGGTAACGCACTGGACTCGTATTCGGAAGGGCGGTGGTTCAAATCCACCCTCGGCCATCCAGATTTACGTTTTCCATGATTTCCCTAAATCACTCCAAGGCACATGCCGGGATGGTTCCTTTCAAAGGGCACGGCCGATTTCCTTCCCCGTCCTTATCCAAAACTCCGAGCGTTCGCTCCGTCTCTAATGACCAAGCTGTCGATGGGACGTTAAACTCTAAGCTTCCTTCCTTTGTGATACAATTTTGAAGGTACACTCAACTATATGCGTGTATACTGTCTGTAAAATGTCCTGCATCTACAATTTCTACAGTATAAATTACAAATTCAAATATCATACTACTATATAAATTACAAATTCAAATATCATACTACTATGCCGTAATTTTAGTGCATTTAGCTACAATCATTCAATGTTTTCGAGGCAGAGGGTACGACAGCTCAGCTAACTATATCACTTCGCTGGGAAACGCCTGATATCACTTCTGTTTTACTCGATGACTTTCCGTCAGTTACAACGTACTGTGTCCTTTCTGACAGGATGTCACGACTTCAATCGCACAACTGTGGTGATATTGCATAAGCACGCGATTTGATTAAAAGACGCTTGTGCAGTACAGTGTAAAAAGCCTTCCGGAAATCTAAAAATACGGAATCTGTTTGACATCCCTTGTCGAAACACTCATAACATCATGTGAGTAAAGTGTGTTTCACAAGATCGATATTTTCCGAATCCTTGTTGAGTATGGGTCAATAGGTCGTTGCCGGCCGCGGTGGCCGAGGAGACTGAGGCGCTCCAGTCACGGTCTGCACGGCCGCTACGTTCGGGGGTTCGAATCCCCCCTCGGGCATTGATATTTGTGCCGTCCTTAGTTGTAGCTAGTTCACAAGTAGTTTGTAAGTTTAGGGACTGATGACCCCGTAGTTAAGTCCCATAGACTCTACAAACATTTGAACATTTTCAATAGGTCGTTCTTTTCGAGGTAGTTCATTATATTTGAGGATAGTATATGTTCTAAGCTCCTGCTGCAAATCGATGTCAGTGATATAGGCCTGTAATTTTGCGATCACTCCTATTTCCTGATCTGATACGAGAATGAAACGAAGAATTATAGTTTCAATATACAGTACTTTTTATTTTTATTTTTTTTTCTATTGTCGGCTTTTATACGAAGGTTTCTGAATCAGTGAAAACACGAAAGGACGGCCATTGTCGTCTTCTTAAAAATAATTATTATCACTCTAACTGTTCTGCTTTTTCTGTCTCTTGTCTTCATCAAAGCACCCCGGGCATCTTGACCTCCCCCTCCCCCCTTTCAGTCCGTCGCTGTGGGCGCAGTGATTAATTCTTTAACGCTTATTGTCGGGTGTGCGCTGCATTACTGAGAGACGGGAAAAATGATGGTCGAATTAGCGGGGTATAGTGTCCTGAAATACACCAATTATTCACAATTATAACACTGGTACCAGTGTACCAACACTGAATCACATTAACTGAAGCTGTAACAGGAAATTTATTGAAATGTCTGGTATAGTTTAAGAACTACAATATTTTGCCTAATAGATGTTTTTATAATACAAGTTTGCGTTCTGGAACCATTTTCTGGTGCATCGTCAGTCTAATAGCATTTAGACTGTGGCAAGTTGCTTTCAACATTCGTAGAACACATTATGCCTCTTGTTTAGTAGTTTGGAGTATATCTGAGGAAAAAGAAAAACCTTTATCACACTTCATTACTATTTTGTCGAAAAAATATCTTTAAAATTATATACAGAATGACAAACTTACATCATTTCTGCAATGTATTAAGTGTAATACAAAGATACTGCCTAATGTACTGAAAATGTAGTTTCGAAAAAATAACAAAAGAATGTTCACAGTGTTTTTTACTCACGATATGGCTCTTTGAGAACATTTCACTGGCATAATCTAGCTGGCCAGCTGCTTCTTTATCCTCTGCAAACTTTTTCAGGTGTCATTTTTTCTTAATCTGGACTGGTTAGTGGTGGCTTCCACAGCCCTTTCAGCTTCAACTAGTCACTGACGATCTATGGCACTCCGAGCAACTATCATACTACTTCCTGGCTGGATGCCTAATTTATCCACTACTTTTCCTGCTAATTACACCATCATTAAAACAGATAACAGCATCCATCACACCTATTGTGAGTTCTGTCCATCCAACAAACACTGTTTTCGGCACTCGTTGCCACACGGAGCTGTTAAACATCTCTTTAGGATTTTGTGTACGGCTATTTAAACATTTGCTATGTATTTGTATATATTATTGTTTCCATGACTGTGGCAGGTATGGGATGTTTATGGTCATATTCCTTCCCTGAAGCATCAGCGTGGCCAGTCTGCAGTCATTTGTTCAAACAGTTTAAGACTCTTATATCTATTTAAAAGTAGATAAACCATATGTTTTTGGTAACGGGAGAAATTTGTCTTTGAAGTGGAGGCAAAATATTTTTCGACTTTCCAGTCATTTTCACGTCCAGATCCTCTTAGGCCGTGTCCTGGCCGCGGTTGCTCGCCGTCGGAGGTTCGAGTCCTCTCTAGGGCATGGGTTTTGTGTTTTGTCCTTAGGTTAGTTTACCTTAGTTTAAGTAATTTGTAACCTACGGACTGATGACCACGCAGTTTGGTTCGATAGATTTACAAACATTTGAACATTTTTGAATTTGAGGCGTGTCCTACGTGAGCGACAAAAGCGAGCGACAACGCGCGACAGCTTCAAGCGATAAATCTCAACCGCAGGTATGGTTACGCACCTGTCTTTCGTGAGCGACAACGAGCGACGTTTGAGGTTCAAGCTTGCTTGAATCTTGTCGCTGTTACACGCGCGACAAAGTGTCGAGGTTGGTTGAGAATCGTCTGCTCGTAGAGGTTAAGATGGAAGTCGCAAGAATTCTGCTAGCTAATAACCCCTGATGTTTATGAAACTGCAACTGTTTTTGTAATAACAGAAAATAAAATTGAGGTTGCACATATAATGAAGAATTTTGCTTTGGATAACTACCTCGTAAATTTTCTTTTGACGACTGAAACTAATTTTTTTTTACTATATCAGTCTTTTTTTTTTTTTTTTTTTTTTTTTTTTTTTTTTTTTTTTTTTTTTGTGAGTGATAGTTTGATTTACAACAAGACGAACATGATTAGAACAATACTCGCATTTGTGTGGCTTGTATATTTGCAGTAACAACAAACTTACTCCAGAGAGAGAGAGATAACACTAGGATTTAAACGAGATGCGTGTAAATAACGTTTAGGAGTAAAATATCGTGAATAATGTTTCAGTAGGAATTTAATGTGTTTGATATAGCTACAGTGAGATACGTGTGTTTGCAATGTAGATGAACTATACTGCCGCGGCGGATTAGTCGCGCGTACTGGAGCGCCGCATTGCGGTACGCGAGGCCGTCGGGGGTTCGAATCCCCCCTCGGGCATGGGTGTTTGTATCGTCTTTAGTATAAGGTAGTTCATAATTAGTTTGTAAGTTTAGGGACTGATTGACACCGCAGTTAAGTCCTTTAACCTTTACAAACATTTGAACATTTTTTAACTATACTGGAAAAAATTTAAAAAAAAAAAATAATTTGTGGTGCTTTGTAAAGTGAAAACAAAATACTTTGCACAAATAACAGGTGAAAGGGTTGTAATTACAGGAATTGAAATATAAGATGCAACGGGAAGTGAACAAGCAACCGCAAAAATTTCTATTTGCCATCCCAACTCGCTACCGTTACACTATCCCGCCTATAGCAAATCAAATTCAGAATTAAATGATTTACTGTCGTTTTGCAATAAGACTTATATCGTACTTGTTCAGTTTTGATGGTTTGTAGCCACAAAAGAAAAACTGATTGAAGACACAGTCGGAAGTATCTGTACTCGTGCCGGTCGCAGTGGCCGAGCGGACTAAGGCGCTCCAGTCACGGTCTGCACGGCCACTACGGTCGTGGGTTCGAATCCCCCCTCGGGCATGGATATTTGTGCCGTCCTAGTTCGTAAATAGTTCATAAGTTTAGGGACTGATGACCCCGTAGTGAAGTCCCATAGACTATACAAACATTTGAACATTTTTTGAATCTGTACGCGTCGTTGTACAGCTGCAGTGTCACGTAGGACACGGCCTTAAGGCCCGTATTACACGGTCATATTTCTTTGTCAAAAATTTACGTCATATATTTACATAATAAAAATTAGATAGTATAATAGGGAACTTTGACATATCTCTGCTTTCGTCAAACAAATACACTCCTGGCCATTAAAATTGCTACACCACGAAGATGACCTGCTACGGACGCGAAATTTAAGCGACAGGACAAAGATGCTGTGATATGAAAATGATTAGCTTTTCAGAGCATTCACACACAAGGTGGCGACACCTACAACGTACTGACACGAGGATAGTTTCCAACAGATTTCTCATACTCAAACAGCAGTTGACCGGCGTTACCTGGTGAAATGTTGTGGTGATGCCTCGTGTAAGGAGGTGAAATGCGTACCATCACGTTTCCGACTTTGATAATGGTCGGATTGTAGCCTATCGCTATTGCGGTTTATCATATCACGACATTGCTGCTGGCGTTGGTCGCGATCCAATGACTGTTAGCAGAATATGAAATCGGTGGGTTCAGGATGGCAATACGGACGCCATTTTGAATCCCAACGGCCTCGTATCACTAGCAGTCGAGATGACAGGCATCTTATCCGCATGGTTGTAATGGATCGTGCAGCAACGTCTCGATCCCTGAGTCAACAACTGGGGACGTTTGCAAGACAAGAACCATCTGCACGAACATTTCGACGACTTTTGTATCACAGACAGGAGCGCCTGCGATGGTTGTATGCAACAACGAACCTGGGCGCACAAATCAGGTTCTGTTTACAGCATCATGATGGTCGCATCTGTGTTTGGCGACATCGCGGTGAACGCACATTGGAAGCGTGTATTCGTCATCGCTATACTGGCGTATAACCCGGTGTGATGGTATGGGATTGGTTATACGTCTCGGTCACCTCTTGTTCGCATCGACGGCACTTTGAACAGTGGCCGTTACATTTCAGATTTGTTACGACGCATGGCTCTGCCCTTCATTCGATCGCTGCAAAACCCTACATTTCAGCAGGATAATGCACGACCGCATGTTGCAGGTCCTGTACGGGCCATTTCTGGATACGAAAAATGTTCGACTGCTGCCCTGGCCAGCACGGTCTTCAGATCTCTCACCAACTTGAAACTGAATGAATACCGATACATTGCATCAGCCATTCTCCAGTAATTTATATGACTTGGCGTCCTTCGCTTGCAGCTTCCGCAACACGAAATGTTTTCCACAGTTTCACCCAAGTAAGCTCCTCTTTGGTCTTCAAAATGCTGTTTTCGTTGTAACAACAGCGTAGGATGACACGAGTTTACTGTCCGCCATCTTGAAATGTGATCAAAAATATGACGACTGTGTAATACCCCTTTTTAGTGTCACGTGAAAGATTTACATAAGAAAATATTACGAACTTTTCATGATATTTTTATGTCAAAGATTTGACCTTCTAGTACCGGCCTAACCGGCTAAAAAAAATCTCGGAAGGCAAGACAGAGTATTATCGACATTGTGAGGGTCTTCGGTTGGTACCCCTGAAGCGTGTGACAAACTGGGGACTTCCCCTTCCGCGGCCCTGGCGCAATGACAGGCGCTGTCGCCGGAAGTTAGCGCCGCCACCGCCGCCGCGCGCGCCCTCTGCCGTCGGTAATGACCGCTCGGCTTCCGATCCGCGCCCAAAGTTGTTGTCCGCGTAACTCGCAGCCGCTCCGCGCGGCGGCGCGCGCCGGTGCTGCCACCTGTTCGCCACCGGCCACTCAACTTTGCGCGGCCGCGCGCGCCGTGGCCCAGCACAACTTTTTAACGAGCGGCACGGATAAACTCGCGGCCACTCGGCCCTTTCAGATCGGCGGCCCGTTGCCGGCGACTGCCGCCGTGCTCTCGAGCGCGCACTCAACTCCGCTCTAATGTGCGGCCGCGGTTCACTCGCAGATGCCCGACGAGTAACTTTCACATGACAATACCTACGTCCAAAAATACGATAGTATTGTCACAGTCTAACATATACAGTCGCGACACTCACTGCTGTAAAAGTTGTTACCAACTGACAGTTGCATCGACACTAGCGCTCCTAGCGGCGGGCAAGCTGCCGAAGTAGAGGTTTTTGTTTATAATTACTTTTCTACATACACTACTGGCCATTAAAATTGCTATACAAACAAAATATGCACAAGGTAAACGGGTATATTATACTAGAACTGACGCCACCGTCCCGTGCAAACTGCTATATTGCGCCGCCCAATTTTAAATTATTATTTTTTTAATTTTTATTTATTTATTTACAAAACGTTTGTTGAATTTTATTTAAATAAATATGTAAGAAATGTTAGCAATCAATCGCAGTTTTTGTTTTTACTTTTCAGATCGCCTAGAATTTCGTTTCGTTTCCTATTCCACTCCCAAATAGAACGAGGGAATAAAGAATGCCTATATGCCTCCGTACGAGCCCTAATTTCTCTTGTCTTTGTGATCACTACGCGGAATGTATGTAGGACAAGGCACACACACACACACACACACACACACACACACACACACACACATACACACAAACGCGCGCGCGCGACGGCGAGCAACCACACGCTCCAAAGCAAGGCGCATTGGAGAGGTCGGTCACTCCAGCGCGGCACAGATCTGTTGCTGGAAGAGTTGCTGGTGTCCTTAGAGACAACTGTGGGCCAACTCTTATTTAATGTTAAATGTTGATATGAGTTTGTCTACCCAGTGTACGTCTAAATTAAAAATTAAAAAAAAATATCCTAGCAAGTTTAAGTTGTCTTCACGAACTGTCATTTAAATGACCTATTTTCGTTTGAGGACACTGCGGAACACAGTGTGACAAGTATTACGGAATTAGGCACCCTTTGCGTACACGCGGGATAATGGCGCGCTAGGCCACGCCTCTGCACCCTTCAGTGTCAGGGAACAGAACCCCCGGTAATGCCAGCTGGCCGGCTGGCGGCCGTATACATATGTATGTGGCGGGCGGCCTGGCCGCGTGACCAGAATGCGTTTAACGTGGCCGCGCCTAATGCGCGCCGAGCGAGCATCAGGTTGCAGTTGCCAAACCGCCGCGCCGCACCGGCCCAAACTGCGCGACGTGTCTGGCAAGCGAGATGCGCCGCTCTGCCGCGGGAGCGCGCTGCCATCGGCCGAGCGCTGTTGTCTGCCGAATCTAACAGCAACACGCGCACGACTTACCGCCCACAGGCATTCGTATACACTGCTGGAGGAAAAAATTACTACACCTCAAAAGATAGCGTCGATTTTTGTTAGATGACGGCAGATGCCACCTGGGGTATCGTCAGTAGCGGCGCGTCCTATGTGTCGAGACAAAAGCCCGTTGTGAGAAACAGTAATTAAATAAGTAAAAATAAAAAGTGTTTTTAAACTATCACCCCACGCGGATCCTCTATGATCTCATTCCTTTCCCCCGACTCGTTCTCAATATTGAACATCTCCGCCTCCGTTACATACCCCGCAAATCAGATCCGCCTAATCCTGTAGTCCATCCCCTTCTCTCTACTCCTGGTCAATTGCCGCGCCTCCACTACTGTATTCCCCATGCTCTCCACTTGTCCACCCTCCGGATCCTTTCCCGTGGCAACTTCCGCACCCTCCCCCTCCCGGATGATGCCCTCCGACCTGACATCTACCCTTCCTACCAGCTGTGATCCTTCCCCTTGCTCCCTCTCCCCCTTCTCTTCCTGAGGTCCCCAACTGTCCCTCCCTTCCTGTCCCTTCTCGCCTCCTCCGTCCCCCACCCCTCCGGATCCTCCTCTTACCGCCCTCCCCTATCCTTCTTCCCCATGGCTTCCTGGGACATCATCCCCCCGTCCTTTCCATATCGGCTCTGTGGATCCCTTCCACCCTCTCCCTCTCCTTTCATCCCCTTTCCCCCCACACCACATCTTCAATGCTGTCAGTGCCCCACCATCTACGGAACCTCCTTTGTGCTTCGACAAGTGTGGTGTGTTTTAGCTACATTGTTTTATTTTACAAGAGTGGACGACCAACCCGCAGCCGACTCGTCAGTTTTAACTTGTGTATTTCTCCGAGTGTGTGTTGTGTTTTTTTGTTTTAACTTCACAATAGCGGACGGTCCTACCATAGCCGCCGCCCTATACTCATTTTAATTGTGTGTGTGCGCCACTGACTTCGAGCAACTGTTTTTATTCACCACTTTCGCCGTTCCAAATGTTTTATGTCACCATCGTTTTCCTCCATTTTATGTACGTTGTTTTATCTCCATTTTAAATCTCCGTTTTATGTATGTGTTATCTCCAAAATTAATCTCCTTTGTGTTTTTATGTTTCTATTCTGTCAAATTTTATTTCTGTAGGCTGAAGAGCGCCAGTGAGTGCTGCTGGCTCGCCCCGTTTTTAGGGGAATTGAAATTACAATAAAGAAAAAGTAAACTATCATTCCTCCGCCTCGCCTTCCGCATCCGGCTCCCTTCCCCCACGCGGATCCTTTATGACCTGATCCAAACTATCATTCCTCCGCCTCGCCTTCCGCATCCGGCTCCCTTCCCCCACGCGGATCCTTTATGACCTGATCCCGTTTCCCCACCTTCTTGAATACCTCCAGCATATCCGTATCCTCTATACCATCCGTAAAATAGACTCCCGCAACCCCCTGGTCCACCCCATCCTCACCAAACCTGGGCCCCTGCCACGCCTCTGCCGCATTATACCCCCTTCCCTTCATCTCCACACCCTCCACGTCCTCTCCCAGGGTAACTTCCGCCACCTCCCCCTCCCTGATGACGTCCTCCATCCTGACATATACCCGTCTTACCAGCCCTGATCCCTCCCCATAGATGTAGAGCCCCCTCTCCCCCGCTCCCCTTCCCCTCACCCGCTTGGCTACCCCCTCCCCGCCCTGGAGTCCCTACGGCTCATCCATACCGCCTCCTTCCCCGCCATCACAGAGAAACACATACAGAGAAGCAGCCCCCTCTAAACCACTGTCCTACACTCCCCTCGTAGTTCCGTAAGATGCTAGCAGGTGTCAGGCAGCTTGCTGGCTTAGAGTGCCTCTCGCACGTCAGAGGGTTGCGTGGAGGGGAGGCTGAGGGGTGAGCTTTTGCCGTCTGCCACGAGGCCACGGCTGTGTCCGGCGTTCCGGCGTTTGAGGAGAGGTGGTGGTGCGGGCAGCCGCTACCTGCCGCCTGCTCTGGCCAGTTTAAAGAGCTGCTTCTGACCGTAGCGCCATCATGGGACATCTTACGGAACTGCTGGAAACCCTCGTCCCCGCACCCCTGAGCGTAGGACCGGGCCCTTACGGAGGTTTCCCGTCTGTATATATTTGTCTGTGCCGCCTCCCCCACCTCCAACCCCCCACCTCGGGATCCTGAACCGACAGTTTTATCAGTGCTACGTCAATTGTTGTCTGCAGTGCTCCAGTGAAGTGTATTTTTTATACCTGCGTCCACTGCAATCAGACAAGCGTCGCACCGTGTGTTTTAATTAGTGTCTCCGTGTGCTCGCCGTCCTGTGTTATTGTCGTCCTACGTGGTTGTTGTTTTTTTAGGTCACCGTGGCTCATCATTTTTAACTGACTAAATGTGGTTTTAATCATCTGTCTTTTGTAATGTACTTCAACCTGTCACCTTGTCTGTGTTATTGTATCTCCGTTGTTTTATCTTCTGTTAAGTATTGTAATTCTCACCTCATCTAAGTATTTTAATTTCTCTCGGCTGAAGAGCAGCATATGGTGCTGCTGCCAGCCTACCAGTGTCACTGGTGTGAAATACAATAAAGGAAAAAATCTATAATTATTCGTTTTGTTCTTGTATCAAATCATTTTATTGCCACGTTCAAAGTATTTTTATCCTGTGAGAAACGTTTTACGTCGTGGAGACAGCACATGTACGAGTCGTAGCGCGACCGCCTGATATAGGCGGCAGTGGCCACAGCGTTGCAATGCGCATACGCGACACAGGTTCAAATTCTCCTGTGAACCCTCTGGGCCGCGGCGGAGCGGCCGAGCAAATTGAGGCGATATGCTACGATGCGCGAAGCCGTTCCCCGTCGGGGGTTCGAATCCACCTCGGGCATGTATGTTTGTGCCGTCTTTAGTATAAGGTAGTTCATAAGTAGTTTGTAAGTTTATGGACCTGCTCGGATAACGGATGCATTCCCTCGGTTGGCTCACCGTATGTCGCTGTCGCAACGATACCGCCCGTGCTTGTAACCTCTGCCTACTGTATGTTACACCGGAATTACACGATGAAAGTTCTTTGTCAAAGATGATATGTCAAATATTTACGTCAAAGAAACTTGATACTGTAATGGGAAACTTTGACTTATCTCGTCTTTCATCAAAGAAATATTATTAAATCTAGGGCCTCGCCGTAGATTTGATCCCAAAAGTCTGTTTTCTGTTCACGACAATACGAAATATTACCGCTTTGAGAGCTAGCATCGCTGCAGTTATTTGACTGCTGTTTGTTTGTTAATGCGGCTGCGAAGTTTAGGTGTTGAGTTCAATCAAACACTAAATTATCAGAAATGCGTGTAGCGGACGAGGAGTTGTATACTGTGAGCCATCCTGAAATTAAAAATACATTTAGATGATTGGAGAGCTGTAAGAAAATGGCGGAGTTATTAGGCGTGAAATACGGTCCGGTTGTATTGCAGACGAAATCGAGAAGAAAATTAATTTTTGAAACCAGGTTGCCTCACGTTAAACAGCGCCTCATCTACCTCCTGTATTTGTGTAAATGATATAGTTAGTTGATGGAACACAATTTATATTGTATTTCTTTTTAAAGTTTATGCCCACATTGGAGCATAATCTTCTAACATATAAAGCAGAGTTTCCGTATGTATGTACGTGTTGCATACAAATCTACAGTTTTGATACAATCTTTTTCAGATTTTGTACACGTAAGCTTCAGTCCGTGAGGACGGTCGCCGTAAGTGTAAGAATCACGTACGATGCATAGTTCACGAGATATGACGTCATAAACAATGAGATGCGCGAAAAACTGCTGCATTTTGCGACAATGCTGCTCATTTTCTTCTAAACCATTGGACCGATTTCAATCACATTTGGTACACAAATTCCTTCCCGTGAGGTAACAATTGCTGCGTGGTTAAAAATCACATACAGCACATCGTTCTAAATATATTACGTCATAAGCAATAGAAATCTCAGAAAAATGCCATATAATGCGGCGAGACTTTCGAAATACACTGTATGAGAATGACAGTACTTAGCAACTTGCAACAAACTTTAGACATAATTTCAAACCTTTATTAAACTTTTTCTCGATGACAATCATAGCAAAATGATGGAAGGAAAAAAGTTTCTCGCTTACTACTTTTCCGGTGTTCACGGAGTAAAATTACGGCATTCGGTATGACGTTACAATTTTTAATTTCTACACTACAAATTGTAGCCACAGGAAATTTTGTGTACAGTGTACACACATATAGTTGAATGTAGCTTCTAAATTTTATCACAGTACGACACGTAGTTGAGGGGATATGAACCCACAAACAGTAACGTTCGTGGAAAACCGCCACATCACCCACCAAGTTTTAATGTACTACATCTTTACTACTAATTGTATTTCCAAGAGATTTAACAGACACACAGCCCTTATACAAATAAATGTATACCTGAAAAATAGCAAGAATAAATAAATAAATAAATACCCGGGCAACGCCGGGTTTTCAGCTAGTCATTATATATTTATTAAAAATCGTTGTTAATGCCCATTTAGTGCACTAAACATTTATTTCATTTAATGTATTCATCCATTATTGCGTTATAAATTGATTCGCACGTTTCAGTTGTTATTTTGCTTAATGCACTCTGTGGAATTCGAGTGCAATAACGGAAGCTAGAATAGATCTTTCCAGTAGCAAGAAATCAAAGTACCGCTGTAACCCAGTCTTCTGCAGACACAGTATCTCTCATACGCGTATACCGCTTTGTGATCTGAGGAGCCAATTTATTGAGTAAATACTGATACATTGTGCCATCCATTCTGAGTTTATTCGTATTACTTGACGTCCTCCACTGAATCCCCGCAACAAATTTTGTGAATTTTTTTGTTGTCATCACGTGTAGCCCGTGTTTTCACCCAAGTACGTTATCTTTTTTCCCCAACTTGTCTTCGTCCATTTGCATACAAAATGTAATTGCGGTAATAGCAATTCCAAAGCATAACAAGTTTTTATTGTACGCCATCTCGAAATATGACGTAAAATATGATAACAGTGTAATACCCCTTTTTAGTGCCACGTAAAAGATTTATGTCTAACAAATTTCATGAATATTTGATAATATTTCTTTGTCAAAGATTTGATCAAAAATAAGATCGTGTAATGCCGGCCTTAGCTTGTGCGACCACCGGCTGCCTATACAGAAACAAAATAAAATTAAGAAAACCCGTAATAAAGTATAGTAAAAATGTCTATCCAGACAGTTCAAAACCCGACTGTACAAAACCCTGATCCAACCGGTTGTGCTATATGGCTGTGAGACATGGAGTATTCGGAAATAGGACTTCCGCAAGCTCCTTGTTTTTGAGAGAAAAGTTCTTCGGAAGATCTACGGTCCGGTTTTGGATGCACACACAGGGGAATGGAGGATCAGGGGCAACCAAAAGCTTCAGGAATTCTACCAACAGCCCAGCATAGCAGAAACCACAAAAGCCAAGCGTATACAGTGGGCCGGTCATGTGGCCCAGATGGAAGATGGCAGGTGGCCTCAGAAGCTCCTGGATTTCGTTTCTGCAGGAAAGAGTTCCCCAGGAAGGCCAAGGAACCGTTGGAGGGATGGCCTCCATGAAGACCTGAATCAAGCAGCAATAGATGCGGACAGGTGGCGGGTAACAGCAATGGACAGGAAGCATTGGAGACGGAAACTTGTAGCAGCGTGCGGTCCACGAGGCCTGATCACGTAGAAAAAGAAGTGAGGTAACGCCTCAATACCCGTAGGTTTTCGACGTCCACGCAGACAGAGGTTCGCCAAGATAGTCGTATTCCTAGGGCAGCACTAGCAGATCGTATAGCCACCACAACACAGAGAAGAGGTTGCGACATGGTGTCTGTTCTTTTCGGACATGTCCGAAAGAACAGATACCAGTAGTTGACAGTAACGGCCGTAAATTTACGAAATCCAAATATTGAAACATTTCGACTGTTTCGTGGGGTTGAAATAAATTCAACGACAAAGTTGAAAGTTCGGGCCAGCGGTCGCCTTAAACAGTTAGACTATCCAGTCACGGTTTCCTTCCAGCCCAAATCCTTAACTTACAGCACATTACGATTGTAGCACCCCATGACCATTGGACGTGTCCGAACATAACAGGCACCATATCAAAAAATGTTCAATTTTTTGTTAAGCTTAAGGGACTTAACTGCTGGATCATCAGTTTCTAAACTTACAAATCACTTATGAACTACCTTATACTAAAGACGACACAAACATCCATGCCCGAGGGGGGATTAGAACCCCCGATCGTAGCGGCCGTGCAGACTGTGACTGGCGCGCCGCAGACTGCTCCGCCACTGCGGCCGGCCACCATATCAATAACTGTAAATATGCCCACAACAGGCAATGAGAATTTCAATGCGGACGCATTCAAACGCTCGATCCTTGCGGGAACCCAGTATAGGCTGCGAGCAAGAGGAATCAATAGACAGGGAGATAGAAGTTGAGAATTTGGGTTAGAAGGGAAGTGTGCCTGGATAGCTTAACTGGTTAAGGCGACCGCTGACCCGAAGCGGGAAATCCGGATAAGAATCCCGGTTCAGCACGAATTTTCAACTTTGTCTTTGAATTTATTTCAACGCCCCGAAACGGTAGAAATGTTTCAGCATATGGATTTCACACATAGTCTCTGTGAGCCTGTAAGTGTCAACACGAATTGTTTGCGAACTAGATACTAACAATGGATCTACGGGAACGTTCGCCTCTAGCCTGTCTTACACCCACGCCACAGCATCGAAGTGCGTGTCTGACTTGTTGTCTCTTCACTCCAATCTCCATTTTTGTTTTACACAATTTGGGAACAATTTTACAGTGAAATGTGAGTTAAAAAATACATTGTCTTTTTTGTTCAAAATGTTCAAGTGTTTGTAAGTGTATGGGACTTAACTAAGCTGTCCGTCAGTCCCTAGGCTTACAAACTAGTTAAACTAACTTATGCTAAGGACAACACACACACATCCATGCCCCAGGGAGGACTCGAACATCCGACGGCAAGGAGGGCGCGCTCCGCAGACAAGCGCCTTGGAATGCTCGGCCACTCCACCTCGACTCTTTTTTTGTTAATTGGAAATTTACTGTTTCATACCATTAACAATTTTATGAAACAACAATGCAGTTTCTCATTCACATTTCACTTTACATGTTTTAACAAATTCTGTAATGTAATTCAATGAGATTAGAGTGAAGGGAGAATTTTATCTGTGGCAAATTCAATGTCGGCCGCGGTGGCCGAGGGGACCGGCGCTCCAGTCACGGTCTGCACGGCCACTACGGTCGGGATTCGAATCCCCCCTCGGGCATGGATATTTGTGCCGTCCTTAGTGTCAGCTAGTTCGTAAGTAGTTTGTAAGTTTAGGGACTGGTGACCACATAGTTAAGTCCCATAAGCCATACAAACATTTGAAACATTTGATTTTGCAAATTTAAATAAAATATTTGAGTATATATGGATCCAACACAGAACTGATCTTTGCTATGTTCCTGTCAGCTCAGGCGCCATTGTGTTATTAATGGAGACAGCATGAGGGCGGGTTAGCGGGGTGGGGGGGAGGGGGGGGGGAATCAGAAAAACTGCTTTACAAGTTATTTTGATGTTTTTACTCTTGACACGGTGGTGTTCCCAACTTCTTCCTATGACGAAACAATTCAATGGTTGACATGTAAGTCATATTCTGATAAAAATGTGCAAAGTGTGTTGTATAGCTTTATGATACATGCAATGTTTATATCATAAATATTTCTACCCTTGACTTGGGAATTTATGATACTATGTACAGCTCTGATGACGGCAACATAACTACCGAAACTGTTGAAACTAAAGATATTTTCATGCTATCTTGGGCCCAATATTCCTTTTATTATATAAAGAAAAAAAGAAAGGAAACGAGGCGTCAGAAATCGTATGTATTAGACTGCAAATATTTCGGGAAAAAAAATAAAACTATTGCTACACCACAGTGGTACGACCAGAATGTTTATATGGAACTGAATGCCTAACGATGAACTATAAGATGGATAAACTAGAAGTACTGGAAAGAAGGATTACTAAAAAAATAATTGGTACAATAAAAACTGTAGGTGGTTGGAAAATAAGAAGTAATTAGGAGATCTACAAAAACACAGAGAAAATATCTGAAGTAATTGCCAAACGAAGTTTAACCTATTTCGGATGAAAATAGATTAACAGAACAAATACCCCTATATTTCTGGAAGAAGAAATCGACAATAGGAGCATCATTGACAGAAGAAAGGAAGAGAGCTCATGGGGAGAAAATGAGGGAGTACTGGAAAAACAGGGAACAACGACAAAAGAAGAAGAGGAACTGAAGTTGTTAACGTGTCCTAGTTGGTCAATTCGACTGTAAAAAAATCTTAATTTTATCCTCTCCAAAATAGATTTTGAAAGCCCGCGACTGTGAAATGAATTGCTTTGTTTATAAGTAACCCGACAGCTAACAGAATTGACTGTTGTTCTAGATATTATGAATTGTGATTAAGAATATCTATGCAAAGGTGTCTTACTAATTTAAAATTAATGACCCAGGGCTGGCGGTGAGGACGCTACTTTGCTTAGTACAGGGCATAACTTTCTCGCAGTTACTTCATAGAGAAATGCTTATAATACCTATCGGCGACAAATCAATATTCACTTAGTGCTACCAGGTGGTGTCACTGTTGGTTGAGCTGATTTCTACGACATTACGAGAGTAACTCTGGCGTCGATCCTTGATCGTCGTGAGTGCACTCGTGCTTTCTCGATAATCCATTTGATGACTGGGCAACTAACCAAAAATAAACGAAAGTAATCTCCATCCCCCGGTTCCGACCAAGGTTTTCGGGAGGTTTTTCTTGGTTGTAAGGCCGTCCCACTTATTCCCAATTGGGATCCTCCCCTTTACCCCACTATCAGCTTGTCTGATAATTGGCTGAATAGAACCGCGACTCTTTATGGGCCGGATCTCAAACAGACCGCTATACTCCTCGGAGTGGAGAATGAAAAGAATAAGGGTTTTTTTTTTAATTAATACACGTTTGATTATGTCTTACGTATTACAATTTTGTTACTCATTATCTTAACTAACATTGTACTGCCAAAATGACACTTCAGCCATCTTTTATGTTAAACATAGCTTTTTTTTAACACTTTTTCCCAATATCTTACTCTGTACAGTAGCCTGGTTGTAATTGTGGCTACTAGATGGCAGCACTGAGGTAACGACTACTTGTACACAACAACACGTAGCAGACGCCAGTCTGATGCCTCCGCGCAGGCATGTAGCACTTAGTGGATAGGTCTTCACGTTTCTTTTTTTTTTTAATTTGTGATGTAAGCTTTACCGCAGATTTTGTAACCTTTATTATGTGACTTGTAAGTACTGCTTCAATACTCTACATCAAATTAGTACTTACATTCTCTTTTTCATGAAAACTGACTCTTGTAAATTTTGCAAATTCGTGTTATATGTATTAATTTATAGTCTCTAACGAAGCAATCTTAGTTATTGCCGAAACCTGGTCAAATAATCTTATCTTCGTGACCGAGCGCTGCACTTTTATCCTTTGATAATTTTTTAAATAGATAAATGACGTTTCAATGTTTCAAATGAAACAGCCAACTCAATCATTCATATGTTTAAATGTTTGTATAGCTTATAGGACTTAACTACGGGGTCATCAGTCCCTAAACTTACAAACTACTTACGAACTAGCTAACACTAAGGACGGCACAAATATCCATGCCCGAGGGGGGATTCGAACCCCCGACCGTAGTGGCCGTGCAGACCGTGACTGGCGTGTCGCAGTCCCCTCGGCCACCGCGGCCGGCCTAAATCAATTATTGCATTCGTAATTAGAAAGCTGTAATTTTCCAAAAACTTGTTAAAAACAGCAGTCCAGCTGCTCCATCCAGGGTCACTTAGGCCAGTCTTGAATGTGTTAAGTTATATTTTTATTATTTTTTGCACAAAATATTGGCAAAAATCATAAAATTGCAGTACACCTTAAATGGGCCGTAAAACACGCCAATGCAATTTTTTTTAATGGACATTTTTTTCAAATGTTCGCTCCTGTCCTATCTCTCACAAGGGGAGGCCGCCAATTGTGAAATTCAGATTCGATTCATACTGCGCTTAATGAAAGCTCATGGCCAGAGGTGTAATTTGGCAAAGCTCCAAGATGCACTTCTCAGCCGTTGTCGAGAAAATCGACAGTTAAAAAAAATCCGTTGTGGTGAAATACTCCCTACGATGAGTAATATTGTACAGAGGCGTGGCCTAGCGGTAAGCGCTCGGGTTCGTAATTCGAAGGTCGCCGGATCGAATCTCGCGGCATGTAACTTCTTATATTATTTGTTTTTTGTAAGTCAAATGTATACACACACACATAATATGTATATATATAAAGACAATTAATAACATTTATTGTTCGAAGTCGCCAGTTTCTCCGCGACAAACGACTTTCAAACAACTTGCTATATGCAACTGGCGACTTCGAACATCATTATATTTTCTGCGAACAAAGTTGTATTTCACAAATGTTATTGTCTTCATAATGTTTACCACGTATTGTTAACGGAAGAAGTATAAACGATATTCGAAAACGAATACGTATAGTGTAAGTCAAACCTGACGAACAATCGAACAATTTTTTCAGAATGTCAATCAGGTGTGTTTCCCAAGAGATAATTAAAAAAAAAAAAACAATCGTTCTTGCAAAAACGCATCGTTTGTCAGATGTGCTCAATGTCGGCTGTTTTCTGCTTTCTTATTTCTATGAAAACTATCACTTTGGTTCGTGCGATATATATATATATATATATATATATATATATATATATATATATATATATATATATATAAAGCAAATAATAAAAAAAAGTTGCATGCCGCGAGATTCTATCCGGCGATCTTCGGATTACCAAGCCGGGCGCTTACTGCTGCGCCACGCCGCTGTAGAAAGTTATTAATCGTAGAGAATATTTAACCGCAACTGTTTTTTTAATTGTCTATTTTCTCGACAACGGCTGAGAAGTGCATCTTGGTGCTTTGCCAAATTATACCTCTGACCATGGGCTTTTATGAATCGAATCTGAATTTCACAATTGTCAGCCTCCCCTTATCAGTATTGACCATCCCTCCAGTACATGTATAGTTCGCCAGAAACTCTCATCTCTTTTCACTCAGTTCCTTAATCATCGTACGCTCCAAGTTCACTGCAGCAGCCTCTAAGTACCATCTCAAAGAAAATACAGCCCTGAGCTCCATTTTCCCCGCCCTAGACGACGTAAATTACAGCCACCGCCTCGCACCTAAATATTACGGCAATGGTAAACTCGTTCCGTACGAGCCACCGCCTCGCCTCGGCCGGATCTCCATCCTGCGGAAAGAGAGCGATACCCCCAGACTGTTAGTAGCCACGTCTCTCAGCGCTGATGTTTATGCATTAGCGGTCGTTCTTTATGTCGGGGGGAGGCTGCATAAAAGGCGGACCTTTAAGATCGGCGAGCCGGAAGAACGCGAAAGAAGGCGGAAAAAGCGACACGGCCGGCGGTGGCGAAACACTGAGGTAATTACAGCTCGCCATCAAGTTTTACAGGAACCGCCGGTAGACGCCGGAGGCCATAAGAGCGCTTCTCAGACGCACCGCGTTTAGCATCAGCCCCGGTTCCGGATCGTAATATCTTCTCAGCCTGTAACCGGCAAACAAGGGGATTCCTCTGAGCAGCACTTTACCTGTAGGGTGGAGAGCCGCCTGCTTGAAATACAGGCCCGATCGAGATGTTATCCTCGTCGCAGCACTTTGTGTCGCTATAGCGGGCTATAAGACGTCGTTAAGGCCACTATCGCCGGAAACTGCTTCTTCTTCTTCTTCTGGTGCGCGTAATGAGAAAAATTGCGAAACTTGACATCGCCGACAAGGTTTACGAGCCGGGATGCGTACAGGTGAGTTTGAACTCGACGTTTTGCGCTATAAACATTAATTTATCGCGGCTGCCAGAGTGCTTATGGATTATGGAGCAAGGAATGATGGACGATGAGGAGTTAAACGTCTCGTAGACATCGAGATTATTACAGATGGTGCACAATGACGTAACGTGATTATTGATAAATATGAAGCAATGAATTAAAATTTGTGGTGCGGCTGGGAATCGAACTCGGACCTCTATGCTTACTAGGCAGACGTCTTAACTTTTTTTTGTTCCTCTGGTTGATCTATGGTTCGCGGTCATTCGTTCAGTTTGTTCGTAGTTGTTCGTTGCAGGGTTGGGCGCGCTGAGCCTAGGAATAGTCTAAGTACGATTTCCCTCCACATCACAAACTTTAATTCAGCTTCTGTGCTCCTGGCCGCACCAAAAATTTTAATTCAATGCTTCCTATTTATCAATAATGTCTTTGATATATTTGAGACGAAAATCCGTCTCAGGGATTGTTTATTTGTATTGAATTGATATTTATATCACCTAAACAGGATTGTTCCATTATGTCCATTGCCGAGGTGCTATTCCGCTGCGCGGAGAGCCTTGGCAGTAGTGGCAATTATCTTTGGAGCACAGAAGCTGAATTAAAGTTTGTGATGTGGAGGGAAATCGTACTTAGACTATTCAAAGTCGCCTTAATCGTTAGTGGTGTGGTAGTCTAACGGTTAAGACTACTGCCTAGTAAGCGTGAACGTCCGAGTTCGATTCCCGGCCGCACCACAAATTTTAATTCAATGCTTCCTATTTATCAATAATGTCTTTGACATATTTGAGACGAAAATCCTTCTCAGGGATTGTTTATTTGTATTAAATTGATAACGTGATTATGCTGAAACGACAGATCCTTACTTAACAGCAATATACAACCGCTCTCTCATAGAGGAATCTGTACTAAAAGATTGGAAAGTTGCACAGGCCACATCTATATTCAAGAAAGGCAGTAGGAGTAACCCACTAAACTACAGGCCTATTTCATTGACGTCAATTTGCAGCAGGGTTTTGGAACATATCCTGTATTCAAATATTATGAATTATCACGAACAGAATGATCTATTGACCCAAGGTCAACACGGATTTAGAAAATATCGTTCATGCGAAACACAACCAGCTCTTTATTCACACGAAGTGATGGGTGCTACGACAAGCGTTTGCAAATCGATTACGTATTTCTTGATTTCCGGAAGGCTTTTGACACCTTACCTCAGAAACGGCTTTTAATCAAATTGCTTGGTTATGGTATATCGCCCCAAATTTGCGACTGGATAGGGGATTTCCTGTCAGAGAGGACGCAGTTCGTAGTAATCGATGGTAACGCAGCGACTAAAACAGAGGTGATATCGGGCGTTCCACAGGGTAGTGTTATTGGTCCTCTGCTGTTCCTTATCTACATAAACGATTTCGGGGAAATCTAGGTAACTCTCTTAGGTTGTTTGCAGATGACGCCGTCATTTACTGTCTAGTAAAATCATCTGAAGTTCAAAACCAACTGCAGAACGGTTTAAATAAGATATGAGTTTGTTGTTGTGGTCTTCAGTCCGCAGACTGATATGGTGTAAAAATTGGCAATTGAGTCTAAATAATAAGAAGTGTGAAGTCGTCCACGTGAGTACAAAACAAATTCGTTAAACTTTGTTTACAAGTGAGTACAAAACAAATTCCTTAAACTTTGCAAAATACCTAGGAATTACTATTACTTCAAACTTAAACTGGAAAGAATACGTAGATAATGTCGTGGGAAAGGCGAACCAGAGACTGCATTTTATTGGCAGAACCCTTAAAAGATGCAACAGAACGCGTGCTAACTTTATTTGATTTGTCTTTTGCCGATTCATAGGTCTGACGTTTCTGATTCACATTACCAAGGCATTTTCACTAACGTGTATTACAAAGGGACTGGGGGTGCTTTATGCCCACATTTAGGGTTCTTTATTTCATACTTCTGTTACAAACTTACAGCTGAGAGATTTGTTTCTAAAAGATACTAAAGGTTGTTCATTTTTCTTTGATAATAATCACGAACATGTGAATATCCACATGAATACTAAAATACAGTAACTGATTACACTCTTAAGTGACTAACAAAATGAATCTGTTACGAGGAAGAGACAAGCTACTTTTGGGTCACGTGACACAGTAAGCAGCAATTTCTTACAACGAACAGTATAAATGTCATTTACGCTCAAAATCGCGACACATTTGATAAAACATCCAAAGGTATGTGGCAAGTAACAACACAAAAGTCATTGTTGTTCCCTTACCGGTAGTTAAAAAGAAGATTGAGTTAAAAAAAAAGTTACTTGCATTTTTTTTTTTTTCATCCTAAACTCTTACATTTCTGGCGTTGGCACCTACTGCTAATTCTCCAGAAAAACCTAACGCCACCCCACTTTATCCCTATCCTAAACTAAGGGATCCCCAAAGGATAATGTTAGGTGGGGGTATATGGGTAGGTGTGGTTGGAGGTGGGGGGACTTAATTCTATTTCTTTATTTTTATTTCATCTGTCTAAAATTAGGAGAATTTCCCATGCATCATATTTACAACAAATGACATACATATTGTTTACATATTACACATTTTAAATACAAATGAAATATGTTACAAGTTTACTACAATCGGTCTCGAACTCACTGCCTCTTTTCGACGGCGCAACGCTATGTCGCTAGCCAAACGGCTATTCTTGCTAGACAGGAGTAGTGACTTCATCATTATTAATGATCGGATCTTGGAAAGGCTTTTACAGTTAATGCGTCTTTATAGTTATAAGATATTTTGCCAACTATGACGTGTTTTTGAAGAATATTCAGTGCGCCAAAAACAAATATGTGTGGTGTATTTTGCCATAATGGAGGATTTTCCCATGTGCAAGAAGAGGTGCGCAGTAGCTCCATTGTCTTTGCTTCAGGACCATTCGTGCGTAAAGCGTATATTAACACGGAGCGTATATGGTCGCTAGTCGCTGGTGTCTGTTGTCGCCCAGTGTATAGGCGAATAGGGAATGAATAAGCTGACGCAATGACACGCAGCGACATCAGACACTAGAGTCTTCGTAAAAAGAATTGAAACGTGACGTAGCACATGACACATTGTTTTGGAGGTTAGATGATACCAAACAGTTCTGTTTCTCGCCAAATAAAATATGAAGTGGAATTGCAATCAAATTTCTGGAAATTTATTAAAGTTTTCCAGTATTACAGGACATTAAAAATGATTATTTAAATACTAAACTTAAAGACACTCAATTTAACCAACTGTTTGACGAATGATGGATTGAAGACTGAAGATCTCTTTGGGGATATGGATACCAAACACCTGAAAACAAAAATCAAAACAATAAAATATTTCATCTGCATTATATTTCTGTAGTCAGAAGGTTCTCCACACAATAATTCTCTCAAAAGATTTCCAGAAGCACTATATTTATCGCCGGCCGCGGTGGCCGAGGGAACTTCGGCGCGCCAGTCTGCACGGCCATTACGGTCGGGGGTTCGAATCCTCCCTCGGGCATGGATATTTGTGCCGTCCTTAGTGTTAGCTAGTTCATAAGTAGTTTGTAAGTTTAGGGACTGATGACCCCGTAGTTAAGTTCCATAAGCTACACAAACATTTGAATTTGAACTATATTTATCCCTCCTCCCAATCCACCTTCATATCCATTTCTTTTATTTTTTTCCTACTTTTCCGTTTTGTTTTTGGTAGACTGTTCTTTTAAGACTCTTGCGAAAAACAGGATGCCAGCATGTATTACTTCCTTCGATATTTTGACTCGACTGGTGGCTACTTTATACGCTCCTGTAGGTGACACGATGCGACCAACACTTGCGAGCGACCAAAAACGCCAGCGACCAGCGTCTAAAGTAGCTCTCCCTTGAACTTCAGACTCTCGCGTTTCGGAGCAACTACTTTGTTCGCTGCACCTTGTTCACACGGAGCGTCCAATTTCGCCAGCGACTAGCGACCAAATACGCTCCGTGTAGTATACCCTTAACCGCCAGAGATCAAGCAGTCAGGAGCTGGTGTCTCTACCAGTTCCAACGCCAATGTTAAAAGCGGTGTTTCCCCTCGCTCCTCCCTGCCGCGTGAACGCCCATATGTTGCGTCCAGGGGGTTCAGAAGAGAATTTGAACCTCAGCCGCGCATTCGCGCTGCAACGCTGCAGCCACTGCCGCCTGTACTTTTAGGCGGCCGCGCTACGACTCGTTTACGTGCTGTCTCTGCGACGTAAAACGTTTCTCATGCGATAAAAATACTTTGAATGTGTATATAAAATGATCTGATAGGTAAACGAAACGAACAATAGTTTAAAAAGACTTTTTTATTTTATTTATTCATTTGCTTTCTTTCACGACGAGCTTTGTTTTTTTCGGGGGTTGACTGAACCAGAGGAGACATAGGATGCGCCGCCACTGTGTAATTGACTTATCAGGTGCAACGGATGCTTTTGACATTTTCTAAATTAACTTTTAAAATACCTTCCATCAGTTTGAAATAGGTCATTCATTAGTGACCACGGGTTTTCAGATAATTCCAAAAACCACAACGTATACCGAAAATAGACACGCGTCAGTGGACAGTGCACCTGTCCTAATTTAAAAGAAAATAAAGTTAGAGGTATTCAATTCGGACAGAGATAGTGGCGCGTGAAACGTCAGCAAAGTGCCTGTAATTCGTTCCGGCCGTCGACATACATTAGTGGAGCAGCGCGCTTCGGCAATCTGCTTACTGGCTTGCGTATTTGCAGGGTCGAGGTAATTCCATGTGACAGTGCCAACCGAATGATTTGCGCACACGTCACGACTCGCCTATCACATAGTGCGTCCAGAGAACGCCGCGTTATTGTCGTTCGGAACTTGGAAAAGTATTCTGCCGACGGATATGTGACATTTTTACTTATTTCATAGAAAACTTACGGTATATATTATTTCAGGGAGAATCTAAATCTTCAATAAAAAAACAGGGGGGGGGGTTCCAATTGAAGATACCAAAGACACCCCCCCCCCCAAATGACGTCCACTCCAGAGGTTGTTGCAGGAGGGGGTGGGGTTGAGCTTTATGTTAATGAATGTCGCTGTTGGAGGTAAACAACTTTTATTGCAACTTTTTAAAAATCAGATCTATAGTTTTCCGAAGACTCCGAATAACAGTTTTAAGTGTCACATCCTGTTTATGATACACTGGTCCAAACAATTAGGTGATCAAGTGAGATATCTATGTTCTGAAGTAGTGTCATTGGCAGAATAAACTAAAATGGTTAGATGTGTTTCTGTTGGTTGTAAGGAGTGGAGACAACATTACGGCAACCGAGATAGTGGTAATGACAAATTTGCTGCAGAGGGTGTTGATGTTTAGGGACTGATGACCACGTAGTTTGGTCCCATATGATTACAAACATATGAATTGGAATTTATGTTGACTGTGTTTACTGTCCTAAACGAATTACACTACCAGTAGGGTTCAGGTAGTGTAGTGACAATGTAGTGCTATGCAACAGGAACGTGACTTACCTGTAGCTATGGCATAGATAGCCATAGGAGGGTTGAAAGCGAGACAGACACAGAGGGATATGGCTGCAGCTCTAGGAGTGTACAAGCTCTAATTTTAGGATTTGAACGCTATTTCAGAGAATAGGAACCATTAAAGCAAGGCAAGGCAAGGTCCATGAGTAGCATCAGCAAGAGATGACCGTTATCTCGGGTTCACAACCCATCGAGGTAGCCGGCTGCATGCAACTCAGCTGCAAGGCACTCTACAGGCGGCAACAGGACACGCAATATCAACACAAACAGTTCGAAATCGCCTTCGAGAATGTGCCTTCTACGTACGGCCGGCCGCGGTGGTCGAGGGGACTGAGGCGCTCCAGTCACGGTCTGCACGGCCCTACGGTCGGGGGTTCGAATACCCCTTCGGGCATGGATATTTGTGCTGTCCTTAGTCTTAGTTAGTTCATAAGTAGTTTGTAAGTTTAGGGACTGATCACCCCGTAGTTAAGTCCCATAGACTATACAAAAATTTGAACATTTTTCTACGTACGGAAGCCTATGGCGTGTGTCCCATTAATACCACGACACCGTGCAGCTCGCAGAAACTGTGCGAAGCAACATCAGGATGGGAGTCTTAAGGAATGGCGCCGGGTTCTGTTCACAGATGAGTCAATATTTTGTGTTCAGCTTGACATTCGTCTATCCCTCATCTGGAGAGAACGTGGAACTCGGAACAGTCCTGGTTATGTGCAGGAAACATGACCGTTTCGTGGTGGCTGACGAATGGTGTGGGCAATAGTCAGTAATGGCGGACGTACGAGCGTCAATGTTGTTCAGAAGGCGCTTTGACTGCTCAGAGGTACAGAGGCGAGATACTTCGATCTTTTGTTGGGTCCTACGCCGGTGCCATAGGGGACGGCTACCTTCTGGTGTACTACAACGTTCGTCCCTACAGAACTACACTGATGTCCAACATGCTTGAAGGTGAGTGAATTGAAAATAATGGAGTCGCCTGTTTGTTCACCTGAGTTAACCGCCATTGATCATGTCTGGGAAGACACATTGTAGCCAGACCAGCATCTCCCACAACGATTGCAGAGCTGGATATTGCACTCGTGGTAGAATGACCAAAATCGCTGAAGAGCCGATTGATGGCCTTACACTGTCCATGACACGAAGGTTTGCAACGGTACTGACCGTTGGAGGTGATCACACACCATATTAGAGGGCAATGAGAATAACTTATTCATTACTTAGATAGGCACATGGTGCCTCGCTCTAAGTAAAGTCCATGTAAACCTGAAGTACAGAGTTGAAATATGACAGCAAAATATCGTACACACAAGTTACAGTTGCAACCAACATCTGAATCAAATACGTTATCATGTGGTTGTAGGATGGTCGGAAATTCCTGTTACAATCTTCTAGGACTTGTAGAGGGTAGTGAGTACGTAACATTTTGAATAAGAAGCCACGTCCGGAAACGTATCGTTTCCGTTGTACAACAGTTTCAATTAGGATGTGTAACTCGTCAACGTCTGCTTAGGGATAAAGAAGCGCCTCAGACTTTCCTGTCCTGGTACCGTCTTGGATTTCCTGCATGAGCAACACTTACAAAGGGTACACGCTATGGGTCCAGCAGATTTTCCATAAAGTGTCGCCTTCGCACACGGTTCCTGCACCGTTGCACCGACGCGCCCCTGTTTCCACGTCAAGTTCTCTTCACAGATGAATGTAGGTTCACAAGGGAGCGTGTTCTGAATACTCGAAATAGTCATATCTGTGCGGACGGAAACCCTTCTGCTACGCATGTTCAGAGATTTCAATACAAGTTTGAAATTAACGTGTGGACAGGTACTTTGTACGGTCATGTGATTGGACCATACCTCCTTCCATCCAAGCTCATGGGTACCGCCTGCTTAGTCCTCCTACGACACGTATTGGACCCGTTCTTGGAAGATGTGGCACTGAATGTCTGTCAGGAAATATGGTTTCAGCATGATGGTACACCACTTCACTTTTCACTGAACTGAAACTGTCGTCTAACGGAAACGATACTTTCCGAACATAGGTTCCTATTCAAAATGTTACGTAAAGACTACGCTCTACAAATCCTAGAAGTCTGTATCGGAAATTTCCGACCAACCTGATCCCCTAATAGTTGTGAGCAGTCTATTTCACTGTATTCTAGACTAGTTTTTTTTTTTCAACCTTTTCGAATATGCGACCCCTTCCAAGAAAAAATATTCTGGCGACCCCCCTCCGCAATTCCTCACGTACCATAATAAAACAGCCGCGCGGGAGTAGCCGAGCGGTCTGGAGCGCCTCGTTGCGTATCTCGAGGCCTCCCACGTCGGAGGTTGGAATCCTCCCTCGGGCATAACAAAACAATGTTATCTCAAAGTAAACAAATTTAATCTTCTTTCTTTTACTTCAGCTTTCTCTCAAATTGTTGGCTGAAGTTATATATATATATATATATATATATATATATTGCGGAATGGACCGGAACATAATATGCTATTTTTACATGATTTCCTATAGTTCCGACAGAAAAATATATTTTGCTTGACGACTGTTTCACATTTCAGGCAAGACTCACAAGCGAATTATACTTATTAAGAAATGCCCCACTTTACAGACAATTTGTAAAGAAGTATATTATTTCCCTAATTTTTCAGAATTATTTATTGTATCAATTTCTCCTACCTATCGATTGGTTCCTGAAAGCAGTTTTCAGACTTCGCACTTGTTCATCGTTAACACATAGTATTATAAAAAAATCTATCGGGTGATCAAAAATTCAGTACAAATTTGAAAACTTAATAAATCACGGATAATGTAGATAGAGACGTAATATTTGCAACAAGCTTGGAATGACATGGAATTTTATTAGAAACAAAAAAAGAAAAAAGAAAAAAAATTCAAAAAATGCCCGACAGATGGCGCTCCATCTGATCATAAAAGCAATAATTAGCATAACAAATTAAGAGAAACCAAAGACGATGTTCTTTACAGGAAATGCTCAATATGTTCACCATCATTCCTCAACAATAGCTGTAGTCGAGGAATAATATTGGGGTCGAGGAATAATGTTGGGAACAGCACTGTAAAGCATGTCCGGAGTTATGATGAGGCATTGGTGTCGAATGTTGTCTTTCAGCATCCCTAGAGATGTCGGTCGATCACGATACACTTGCGACTTCAGGTAACCCCAAAGCCAATAATCGCACGGACTGAAGTCTGGGGACATGGGAGGCCAAGCATGACTGAAGTGGCGACTGAGCACACGATCATCACCAAACGACGAGCGCAATAGATCTTTCACGCGTCTAGCAATAAGAGGTGGATCGCCATCCTGCACAAAAATCGTACGTTACAGCAAGTGTTTATCAGTCAGGCTGGGGCTGATGCGATTCTGTAACATATCGGCGTACCTCTCACCCGTCACGGTAGCAGTCACTGACGTTTTGGTGCCCACCGCCATCTGAACTTTATTTATTTATTAATTTTTTGTTCTAATAAAACCCCATGTCATTCCAAGCATGTGTGTTAATTTTACCTCTCTATCTACATTATTCCGTAATTTATTAAGTTTTTAAATTTATACTGACTTTTTGATCACCCGCTATGATCAATTCATAATGAATGTTACACAAGGAACTCCACAGTTTTAACATTAAATATATTTCAAACTAGGCAAACTTTTTGTATTACAGAACCCCTAGTTGTTTTACGGTGCAAGTACTACCTAATGCGCCGGCGAACCCTGAGCAAGGCTTTGCGACACCTCTGGGGGTCTCGACCCACAGGTTGAAATAACACCGCTCTAGACTAGCGCTCCACATGAAACGAAATGCAACGAGATTTCGGCAGGTGTATTCCTATGGTGCATGGAGTACAGACACAGTCTATCACAGACAGTCGCGAAACTCTCTAGGAAAAAATTTACAGCTGAAGCGATACTAGCGCTGTAAGCGGCCAGTAGGGAATTACAGTAGAGTGACACAATGCAAACTGAGAAGTTGCCATTTTTAATGCTGTTACTTTCGTATTTCCTGGTCACTGAACGTTGCTGTGAACTTTCTAATACAAATACGAACACATCATTAATGTAATATCACTGCTTCTGTTAATGGCAGTCTATAATTTAACAAACTGTCAGTGCAGTGTAATTCATACAGTTTACAATACCCGAATCATAGTGATATCGTACAACACCTTTTGAAAGCAGAAATGAATTGTAACTCGATGTTCAAAAAAATGTTAAAATGTTTGTAGAGCTTAAGGGACTTAACTACGGGGTCATCAGTCCCTAAACTTACAAACTACTTATGAACTAACTAAGACTAAGGACGGCACAAATATCCATGTCCGAAGGGGGGATTTGAACCCCCGACCGTAGTGGCCGCGCAGACCGTGACTGGAGCGCCTCAGTCCCCTCAGCCACTGCGGCCGGCTGCAACCTCATCTGCTGAGGTATATAAAAGGAACTGATTATGATAAAGTTCGCATTCTCGATGCGTACTGACATGGTGCACGAGTTTTGTTTTAGCGAATTTCGGACATTGTAATGTTTTTAAAAGGAGACACGATTTTCACATTTTAGGGGACTAGATTCTACATCGTCGTTTAAACCATCTTTTCACCTCGTTCTTGCTTCTGTGCCTTTCGTGTACCTATCATAATTTTTAGCTACTTGGAAAGTATCAAATTGAATATCTTCAACGATGTGACTTGCTAACATTAACAGCTTATATATGGACATATTTATTTGTAGCTACGAATTCACTTTATCAAACTACTAGGTCACCGCAAAATATGTTAGTATACAGGGTTATCATTTTTGTGAAGTTGAGCCGGCCGAGTTGGCCGAGGGGACTGAGGCGCTTCAGTCACGATCTGCACGGCCACTACGGTCGGGTGTTCGAATCCCCCCTCGGGCATGGATATTTGTGCCGTCCTTAGTTGTAGCTAGTTCATAAGTAGTTTCTAACTTTAGGGACTGATAACCCAGTAGTTAAGCCCCATAAGCTCTACAAACATTTGAAACATTTTGTGAAGCTGAGGTACAAACCTAATGCATTCATTCATACATTAATTTTATTCTGCAGTAATATTATGAAAATAGTGGTCAAGTATTTGCAATTCTCATTAACAGAAGAAATTTGGGCGTGATTGAATTGTTAAGGATTTACTTCCATGCGTAAAAGTTTAACAACAGTAAACGAACACCTTTTATTAATAACATTATTCTGTTACTTCTGAGCATCCTTTGCAAATGAGAGATTTCCGAATTACATTTTTGACAGTTGCTACAATTTATAGCGCCACAAAAGCTCGTAAATACAAAGTTATTTCGAAAATGCTGCTTCAGTCAAAATACATATTCATTATTTAATATTCATAGAATATTTGACATCAACTGCGATTGGGCAAAGCTGACAATGTGTACCCAGCCGGGATTCGAACCCGGGTCTCCTGCTTTCTAGGCAGTCGCGCTGACCCCTACACCACTGGGGACACAGTGATCACCGCACCTGCAAGGACTACCTAAACACGCCTCCCGTCAGATACAAATTCCCAGCTTCGCCCTGCCCACAGTACTCAAACTCGTAGTTTAACTAATTCCCGTAAGAGTAAGGGCTTCAAACTTTGCCCACCTCTCCCCACTAACGATAGGATCATTGCCCGTCACCGGCATAATATAAAGAATATTAAATAATAACAACTGCAGGATCAGAAGTGACGTCTGTTCTCTCGCAACAGACGCCACATGTATATACATATTCATTACTCAATCGCTTCGCGGTGTGATTTTACAACCCGGCCGCTTGGCAGCGCTGCAATCGCCAAGTTGCACAAAATCACTGGGAGTTTCGCGACTCTTGATGTTCGACTCTGGTACAGACATGAGCCGCGACGCTCACTTTCAGGACGCGGCTGCCCGCTCGCTTGTGCAGTGGTAGTGGTAGTGTTGGCAGCACTGGGCAGAGGGCGCACCTGTGGCGGTCACGTGAGCGCCTTCCGCTTCCGCTTCCGCACGCTAATGGCGTCGGAAGCGCGACAATTGGCGTGTCGGGCTTGCGCGGTATTGATTTGGCCGTCAGCAAATGTCAGATGTCGCCAGCCCGCTCTGCCCTAATGGAGCCATATCCGGCCGAGAGCGAGACAGTCCCGTGCTGAGGCGCGCCTCAGACGCTCCACACGTCTCCACACATTGGCCCACTTTACGTTATCCACTACAAAAGTGGGCCTTTTGCGATGGTCATTCGACGGCGAGATGTCTTAATTCCAAAAAAAACGCTTTAACCAAACAATAAATCAAGGTCCAGAGAGACACAATGTGTCTCATTGTTGTTGTGTTGTTGTTGTGGTCTTCAGTCCGGAGACTGGTTTGATGCAGCTCTCCACAATACCCTATCCTGTGCAAGCCTCTTCATCTCCACATAAGAACGGCAACCTACATCTGTCTGAATCTGCTTACTGTATCCATCTCTTGGTCTTCCTCTGCGATTTTTACCCCACACACTTCCCTCCAATGCTAAATTCACAATTCCTTTATGTCTAAGAATGTGTCCTACCAATCTATCCCTTCTTTTAGTCAAGGTATGCCAGAAATTTCTTTTCTCCCCAATTCTGTTCAGTACCTCCTCATTAGTTACGCGATCCACCCACCTAATCTTCAGCATTCTTCCGTAGCACCATAATTCAAAAGTCTGAATTCTCTTCCTGTCCGCACTGTTTATCGTCCATGTTTCACTCCCATACAACGCAACACTCCATACAAATGCCTTCAAAAAGGACTTCCTTAGGCTTAAATCAATATTCGATGTTAACAAATTTCTCTTTTTCAAGAACGCTTTTCTACCCATAGCCATTCTGCATTTTATATCCTCTGTACTGCGACAATCATCTGTTATTTTACTGCCCAAATAACAAAACTCATCTACCTCCTTTATTGCTTCGTTTCCCAATCTAATTCCTTCAGCATCACCTGATTTTCTTACACTGCACTCCATTGCCCTAGTTTTGCTCTTGTTAATGTTCATCTTATATGCACCTTTCAGCACACTGTCCATTCCCTTCAACTGCTCTTCCAAGTATTTTGCTGTCTCTGAGATTATTACAATGTCGTCGGCAAAACGCAATGTTTTTAATTCTTCACCCTGAACTTTAATTCCTTCTCCAAATTTCTCCTCGCTTTCCTTTATAGCTTGCTCAATGTACAAATTGAATAACAATGGAGAAAGACTACAACCCTGTCTTACTCCCTTTCCAACCACTGCATCCCTTTCATGCCCTTCAACTCTGACAACCGCTGTCTGGTTTTTGTACAAGTTGTAAATAACCTTACGCTCCCGATGTTTTACTCCTGCTTGCTTCAGAACTTGAAAGAGTTTATTCCAATGAACATTGTCAAAAGCCTTCTCCAAAACTACGAAAGCTAGAAATGTAGGTTTGCCTTTTTTTAATCTATCTTCTAGGATAAGCCGTAACGTGAGTATTGCCTCCCGTGTTCCTACATTTCTCCTGAACCCAAACTGATCTTCCCCGAGGTCGGCTTCTACCACCTTTTCCATCCTTCTGTATATAATTCGTGTTAATATTTTGCAACCATGACTTATTAGACTAATGGTTTTGCAGTTTTCACACCTGTCTGCACCTGCTTTCTTTTTAATGGGGATTATAACATTTTTCTTAAAGTCTGAGGGTACTTCTCCTGTCTCATACATCTTGTGTCTAAAAAATATACCGGGTAATCAAAAAGTCAGTATACATTTGAAAACTTAATAAACCACGGAATCTAATGTATAAAGCAGAGTGTCCCTATACTTGTACGTGTTGCATCCAAATCTACAGTTTTGTTCCAATCTTTATGAAATTTTGTACACGTAAGCTTCAATCTATGAGAACGGTCGCCGTAAGTATAAGAATCACGTACGATACATAGTTCACGAGGTATGACGTCATAAACAATGTGATACGCAGAAAACTGCTGCATTTAGCGACAATTCTGCTCATTTTCTCCTAAACCTCTGGACCGATTTCAACCAAATTTGATACATACATTCCTTACCGTGAGGTACTATTGCTGCAGGGTTAACAATCGTATACGACACATGATTCAGAAGATATGACGTTATAAACAATACGATTTGCAAGAAACTGCCACATAATGCGGCGAGACTTTATAAATACGCTATATGAGAATCAGAGTACTTAGCGACTTGCAACAAACTTTATACATAATTTCAAACTTTTATTAAACTTTCTTTCGCTGACAACCATAGCAAAATGATGGAAGGAAAAAAGTTTCTCGCTTATTACTTTTCCGCTGTTTACGGAGTAAAACTACGGCATTCGGTATGACGTTACAATTTTTAATTTCTACACTACAAATTGTAGCCGCCGGAAATTTTGCGTACCAGTATACACACATATAGTTGAATGTACCTTCTAAATTTTATCACAGTACGATACGTAATTGATGGGACATGAACCCATAAACAGTAATGTTCGTGGAAAACCGCCACATCACCCAAGTTTTAATGTACTACTTATTCACTACTAATTGTATTTCCAAGAGATTTAACAGACACACAGCCCTTATTCAAATAAATGTAGACCTGAAAAATAGCAAGAATAAATAAATACCCGGAAAACGCCGGTTTTCAGCTAGTAATGTATATAGAGAGGTAAAAATTGACACACATGCTTAGAATGACATGAGTTTTTACTAGAACCACATCTACCGTTATCAGGCCTTTTTTTCTTAGAGGAAATGCGTGATTCTGGATTTGTAACTGCTACCGTGACGGGTGAGATGTACGCCGATATGCTACAGAATCGCATCATCCCCAGCCTGGCTGATAAACACCTGCTGGAACGTACGACTTTTATGCAGGATGGAGCTCCACCCCATATTGCTAGACGCGTGAAAGATCTGTTGTGCGCGTCGTTTTGTGATGATTGTGTGCTCAGCCGCCACTTTCCTCATGCTTGGCATGCGATTACTGGCTTTGGGGTTACCTGAAGTCGTAAGTGTATCGTGATCGACCGACATCTCTAGGGATACTAAAAGACAACATCCGACGCCAATGCCTCATCATAACTCCGGACATGCTTTACAATATTGTTCACAACATTATTCCTCGATTACAGTAGTTGTTGAGGAATGAAGGTGACCATAATGAGCATTTCCTGCAAAGATCATTATCTTAGCTTTGTCTTAATTTATTATGCTAATTATTGCTTTTCTGATCAGATAAAACGCCATCTGTCGGACATTTTTTTGAACAATTTTGTGTTCTTTTTTGTTCTAATAAAACCCAATGTCATTCCAAGCATGTGAGTCAATGTTTACCCCTCTATCTACATTATTCCGTGATTATTAACTTTCAAATTTATACTGACTTTTTGATCACCCAATATACCAAATATATTAAATTAAAGGAGAGGCGTTGAATTAAAAATTGTGCCGCCGTCGGGATTCGAACCCGCTACCTCCCGCTTTCCACGTGAGCACTATATCCACTAAGCCAACAAAACCTAATGGATACATTTATTGCAAGCAGTCTTAAATCACGCCTCCCTCCACAACTCAAACTTCAATTCTGCCTTATCTTCTCCTTCAATTTAATGCCTTTGATTTATATTAAGACCAGATATGTCTCTGCATACCCATTTATTGTTTCATATTTATATCGCCTGAGCCTGCAGTACAAAGCAAGACCGTTCCCATTAACGTTCATAGCATGGGTGCTATTTTGCTATTGGAGATCCTCGGCAACGTTGATACGTACCGGGTGACTAAAAAAAGTCAGTATAAATTTGAAAATTTAATAAAGCACGGAATAATGTAGATAGAGAGATAAAAACTGACACACATGCTTGAAATGACATGGGGTTTTACTAGAACACATACTACATGAGGCGTCGCCCCGCTACTACATCGTTGAGATTGTTGGCAGTCGTAAAACTATTTTCTCAACATTGCTGACTATTGCCCTATACAGTAAGAAAACGTTTACGGAAGGCACCCATGATACTACACTGCCTGTGCCATTCATCGCCCATCTAACAAGGTAAGTACATGGGCTCGAACAACCATATATGTATGAACGTTTGGTTACAGGATCTCTACTTACACCTCATTGTGCTGGTGGGTGTCGTTCCTCTGCAAAGCTCTGCAACCATGCTCTAGATAGCACTGGATATGTAATTGTAGACGCCATACGTAATGCAGATATCTTAACTATAACATATGTAATAATCATCGTACATGTTCTCTAGCGAATTGTCATCAAAAGCCGTGATGATAGTTGCAACTTTAACCTTCTTCCCGAAAGACTGTTGGTATTCACTGCCACTGCTTCCATCGCCTCTTCCCGCACCGTAGCACTACCGCTTGCAATGAGTTGTTCGACATTATTATCCGTGTTATCATTGTTATGAGTGTGTAACAACAGTATCTAACTTATGCTGATATTTCTGTACCATAACAGATACGAGAAAGCATGAAAATGATCCATCTTCTACAATAATACCATCTTCACGAAGAAGGGTTCTTCGTAACTTCATCTCAACTAATCGCAATACATTAGCAGGATGTATTAGCAATCGCCGCCCCATCTGACGCTTCACCACACAAAAGACATCACAAAACGCAACATCGGAGGCAGACGTCACCGTCCCTACTGGCGAACCGACAAGTCAAAGTGCAATGCGGCATGGCACACGCAGAGGCCTCTAACGGACGGCTGCAGAGTTTTGCAGATGCGGGAGTATCACTAGTGCAATAAGGGATCTTTACATTATCTCTCATACGATTTTGGTGTATATGTGTTTGTTCGAGCCCAAGTACATTCCTTGTAAGTCTTAGAAAGGTTTTTCCGGGCAGTCTTTTTGATACTTTGACATCCACTAAAATTAGTGGCGGCTTACACATGGCATTGATTGCGCTGCATCCTCCACAATGGCCCACGTGAAGACTCCTCATCAGACCATTATTAAAAGACCATTATTAAAGTCTCCGAGGAGCCCTTTCAGGCAACGCGGGCGTGTGGATATATTGTTCCATTGTCCGCTAACACCTCTGACTGCCATAAAAACCGCCTTTGACAGCCATAAAATGCGCTTTCAGACAGGCTGAGAGAGGCTGTGAAAAGTGCCCCAGCTACTTTACCTTCGGCACCTTCCCCTCTGCCTTCTTTTTCCCTTTGCACCTCCTCCCCCCCCCCTCTCTTGCTCACCAAATTTATTTTACTTTTTGTGTGCCCCTTGCCTACAGAAAGCAAGCTGTGCTGCACAAGGGTCGTGTATTTCCTGCCCATGAACACGCAGATTAACTTAATCTATACATCTTATACAATAGGCTGTTCGTGTGTATGTATGTATATATGACCCACATCTCCTCCTGAACTACTGGAGCGGTTTCAACCAAACGTGATACACATGTTCCTTACTATGAAGCAACAATCACTGTCGAGATATAGATGAAACAATTAATTCCTCTAACAGGGGAGTTATCAAAAATGGGGTCCCACAAGGTTCGGTCTTGAGTCCTTTGCTGTTCTTAATATATATTAGTGACTTACCATTCTACATTCACGTAGATGCTAAGCTAGTTCTTTTTGCTGATGATACAAGTATAGCTATCACACCTAACAAACAGGGATTAACTGATGAAATTGTAAATGATATCCTTCAGAAAGTTATTAAGAGGTTCTCTACAAATGGACTCTCATTAAGCTTTGATAAAACCCAGTACATACAGTTTCATACAGTAAATGGCGTGACACCATTAATAAAGTTAGACCCTGAACATAAATCTGTAGCTAAGGTAGAATATTCAAAAATTTTAGGTGTTTGCATTGACGAGGTATTGAATTGGAAGAGACATATTGAAGATCTGAATCGTTTGAGTTCTGATAGTTATGCTATCAGGGTCATTGCAACGTTTGGTGATATACATCTCAGTAAATTAGCTTACTATGCCTATTTTCATTCACTGCTTTACTATGGGATCATATTCTGGGGCAATTCAATATTGAGTAAAAAATGTATTCATTGCACAAAAACGCGTAATTAGAATATTTGCAGGAGCCCACCCAAGAGCATCCTGCAAACATTTATTTAGGGATCTTCACTGTAGCTTCACAATATACATATTCACTCATGAAGTTTATTATTAACAATCCGACCCAATTCAAAAGTAATAGTAGTGTGCATAGCTACAAAACTAGGAGAAAGGGTGATATTCACTATTCAAGGCTAAATCTAACTTCGGCACAGAAAGGAGTGAATTATGCACCCACAAAAGTCTTCGGTCACTTACCATGTAGCATAAAAAGTCTGACAGATAGCCATCTAGTATTTAAAAAGAAATTAAAGGAATTTCTGAATGGCAACTCTTTCTACAACGTAGATGAATTTTTAGATAAAACTTTAAAAAATAAAAATATATAAAACAATAAAAAAATTAAATTAAAAATCCTTAAAATATTGATAGTCATGTATAGACAACATTTACTAAACTGACACGTTCCACATCATTACGAAATGTCGTATATATGATCTATGGAACAAGTATTAATCTAATCTTAACGCCTACGACTCATACGTAATGAGATATGACGTCGTAAACAAGACAGTCGTGTAAACCGGCTGCCATCATCCGATAATATTCTACATCTGCTCCTAAACAAATCGACCGATTTCAATCAAATTTGTTACAAATATTCTTTAAGGTCAGGAATCATTTGCTGCGGTTGCAAAAAACACCTACTATACCTAGTTCATGCGATATCACGTCATAAACAGTGGAAACTGCCTCATCTTGCCACGCGTGATAGTGTGATTTTATTCCTCAACTATTAGAGAATGAGAGCACTTAGCGACTTGAAATAAACCGCAAACATAATTTCAAATCTTGACGAAACTTTTTATGGTTGACAACCCTAATAGAAGATGAAAGGAAAAAAAATTATCGCTGGCTAATTTTCCGATGTTCATGATGTATATCTACGGCATTTGGCATGTTACAAGTTATTACTTCTTCAATGCAAATTGTATTCGCGAGATATTTCATAGACAGTACACATACAAACCAATGAATGTTCCTTTCAATATTATATCACAGTTCGACACAGTTCATGGGATATGAAGTCATAAACAATTTGGTTCATGAAAAACCGCATTATCACGCATGAGGTTTCGATTTATTACGTCTTTACTGATAACACCATTCACGACATATTTTGCGGACTTTAGAATCATATAGCACTGAATGTACCTTCAAATTTACATCATAGTACGTCGCGCATTTCAGGAGATATGACGTCATAAACAACGAAATTTCCGAATAACTGCTACATCGTGCACTATTGTTCCACATCTCCTAAAATAATGGACAGTTTTCAACTAAACTTGGTACACGTATTGCTTACTATCAGACAGCTGTCGCTGTGTGGTTAAAAACTACCTACTACTCACAGATCAGGAGATATGGCGTCGTAAGCAATGAGTCACAAGAACTTTTTCATCACAAGTATCAATAAATATTATTTATAGTCAAGTTTTGAATTAATGTTACACATCATTTGTATTTTATTGCTATATTTTGCCATAAATAATGAAATTTCCGAATAACTACTACATCAAATGCTATTTTTCCACATATCCTACTTAAGTAATGGACCGATTTCAGCTACACTTGGTACACATATTACTTATTATCAGACAAAAATCGCTGTGGGGTTATAAACTACCTATGACACTTAGTTCATGATGTATGACGTGCCGGCCGCGATGGCCGAAGGGACTGCGGCGCGCCAGTCACGGTCTGCACTGCCACTACGGTCGGGGGTTCGAATGCCCCCTCGGGCTGGATATTTGTGCCGTCCTTAGTGTTAGCTAGTTCATAAGTAGTTTGTAAGTTTAGGGACTGACGACCCCGTAGTTAAGTCCCATAAACTATACAAACATTTGAGTTGAGATGTGACGTAAACCATGAGTCATAAAAACTTTCCCAACACGCGACGCTTCAGATTATTTCCGATTTTTTATTGAGTTTCTAGTATTAGATTAAAAAATTGCATGTATACCCGAAAATACCGGGTTTAACAACTAATATATTTTATAACGCGGAATAGTGTTGGGAAAGGCCGGCAACAATTAATGGCAGGAATGCGAAAATCTCTGTTAACAGCTATTTACGTGATCAATGCAGCAGAAGACATGTTTTGCAGTCCTCAATTTAATTCCATGTTGTAACCGGACTACCAGCGTTGTTCAATTTGTACCTTGAACAAGCTATAAAGGAAAGCAAGGAGAAATTTGGTGAAGGAATTAAAGTTCAGGGGGAAGAATTAAAAACATTGCGTTTTTCCGATGACATTGTAATTCTGTCAGATACAGCAAAGGACCTGGAAGATCAATTGAACGGAATGGACAGTGTGCTGAAAGGTGCTTATAAGATGAACATTAACAAGAGCAAAACTAATGGAGTGCAGTCTAAGAAAATCGGGTGATGCTGAAGGAATTAGATTAGGTAACGAAGCAATAAAGGAGGTAGATGAGTTTTGTTACTTGGGTAGTAAAATAACAAACTATGGTCGCAGTACAGAGGATATAAAATGCAGAATCGCAATGGGAAGAAAAGAATTTTTGAAAAAGAGAAATTTGATAACATCGAATATTAATTTAAGTGTAAGGAAGTCTTTTCTGAAGGCATTTGTGTGGAGTGTTGCCTTGTATGGAAGTGAAACATGGGCGATAAGCTGTGCGGACAGGAAAAGGATAGAGGCTTTTGAAATGTGGTGCTACAGAAGAATGCTGAAGATTAGGTGGGTAGATCGCATAACTAATGAAGAGGTACTGAACAGAATTGGCGAGAAAATGAATTTTTGGCATACCCTGACTAAGAGAAGGGATCGCTTGGTAGGACACATTCTTAAACATCGAGGAATCGTTAATTTAGCATTGGAAGGAAGTGATTGGGGTAAAAATCGCAGAGGGAGGCCAAGAGACGCGTATAGTAAACAGATTCAAGTCGTCGTTCTTATAAGGAGATGAAAAGGCTTGCTCAGGATAGGGTATTGTGGAGAGCTGCATCAAACCAGTCTCCGGACTGAAGACCATAACAACAACAACCGGACTACACTTGCTGTTCTTAGTATCCAACAAAACGGCTGTCAGCCATTTCCAGCAGAAGTAAAATCATTATTGCTTCATTTACAGCGTTGGTGCTTCCCTCTATGAGCAAACACAGAAAGAAATATTTGAGATACAACGGTAAAATCAAACCGTAATTTCTCGCTATTAATGGTTAGCTGAAAATTTTCTCACACTAGCTAGTGCTAACACGAGCTGTCCTGTTACGAACGAATCAGGAGCCCTTTTTAGCGCGTAATTACAGGTAATTAACAACAGATTCCAATCGGAAAAATGAATAATGGGATGAAAAAGAAGACAATATAAAATGGACGTAAAACGTATTAGAACAATTAAAGAAGCTAATTCAAGGAAAACGATAATCAAATGAATTGTGATTTAGAAATTAAAATAAATGGGTGCTACGGGAATCGAACCCACGAGCGTTCGCACGGGTAGCTTATACCTTTCTACTTTTTTTAATTTTTTTCTTCAGATTTTTTAACCGCATACGTTCATCAGAATCGAGTGAGGAGCGTTACGAAACTAAAAACTCTCGCGGAATGAAGACTTTTTATTTTTTCACAGACAAGGCAAAGCTTCTAAGGAGAAAATAGATTGATAAAACGTTATCATGGTCTTATATACCGTCAAAATTATTTACAACTTGAAAATCGAAAAATTTATTTTCCCCCTCTTTTACGTCTCGGATCGGCCCGGCGCGCAGTGTGAACGAATTACTTGTAACTCGAATAAAATTTAGTATTTAGAGATGGATTTTGATATTTAAAGTTTATTTATATGGACGTGTTTTCTGGAGCTTTTGTGATTTTACATAATACGTATTTTCTAACACAATTATACATGTATTAATTACCATACATTTAATGAAACTAGTATTGCCTGTGGTCGAAATTCGACCAGTTGTGTTTGCAAAGTCATGAAAATGAAAAAAAAAATGTAATTGGAGTTTATTGAGTACTATATAAACTGAATCGTTTAATTATATTTAAAAACTGTATTTAAAAGTGAAGAACTGAAGATTGCGAAGAATTAAAAAATGAGGGGGGGGGGGGGCAGTGGGAATCTAAACAGTGACCTTAAAATCGGAACTCCTATACCAATATGCCACCTACAACGGGTTATAATATAGTGTCAAAATTTATGGAGAGTTTGGAGTATTATCCTAAAATTTCTTTTTCTTTTTACCACTCTTAACGGTTACATGCACACATAATTTATATATTCGCAACATCTATGACAAACCATCTTTCGAATTATGTACGTTTCATTGGCCTTCTTGGATGATTAATATTAAAAATCTGAACACTCAGTTAGGTGATAACGTATTTATATAATGATGATTTTCATTTAAATGACTGAAGTATTGGAACAGAACGAAAAAAGAAAATTATAAGGTTACATCAAGATTCGAACTACTTGACCTACATTCACTATTTTGACAACCTACAACGCTACCAAATGTGTTACATCGACAGTAGAAATAATTGGTACCATAATATGTAATTATATTCGCTTGCAAAATTTGGAAGACTATTTTCTCGAGATTTTTTTAGAATTGAATCGGATGGCGTTGGTTGGTCATTTATTTTAAGTCTGAACTTTACGCACCATAAATATTAACAAATTCGATACTCATATTGTTTCCTTTTTGGCATTCTATAAGAATCGTTACATCGACCAGAAAGAACAGTGAACAAGTCGTAGGAATCGATTTACAATGTGGGATTTAATGGCAAGAATCGATTCCTGAAAAAGAATCGTGTTGCCCAACTCTACAACTAGGAATTAATTTTAATCGGTCACTTACCGTCAGGTGGCGGTCTGTATGCGACATTCATTTCCTGTACTGCATCTGTAACCAGAGGTTAGTTCCAGCAGCTGCCAGACGGCTGCTTTCAAGCGCATGCGCAGGTACTACCACGTAAAAACCCTTGTTTAATACTTGCACTGCTGGAACGCTTTTTACACTGTTTCTGGTTGCAGGCGAAGGTGAGTTTAAAGGAATAATTAAAATACTTTCCTTCCTAATAACGAAGAAGTGTAAACGAGTAATATCTGATCTCAAGTGGGATTGCAGTGACTTCGAAATAATCGAAAAACACGCTAGAAACACACTCTAAAGGGTATATTACACGGAGCGTATTTGGTCGCTAGTCGCTGGCGTCTTTTGGCGCTCGTCGTATGGGCGAATAGTGAATGAATACGCTGACGCAATGACACGCAGCGACTTCAGACGCTAGCGTCTTCGTAAAAACAATTGAAACACGACGTAGCATATGATACATTGTTTTGGAGGTTAGGTGATACCAAACAGTTCTGTTTCCCAAGGTGCGACATGGTCGCGAATTTATATCAGTGATCCATTTTGTAATTACTTTTAATATCTTTATTTACGTCGATCACAAAATCTCTTGTCGTTTTGACGACCGGTTTCGCTTAGTTTTGACCATTTTCCAGTCTACAGCAAATCGGAAAAATGACAATTTTAGTAATAGACGACGGTACCTTATAAAACATAAATAAGACATTATAGTCATCAATACAATAAAGTGTTAAAAATATTATACATCATACCTGTTATTACATTCCTTAATGAAGATACACTTATGCTGTGATGATGCCATATGGCTATATTACGTGTATTGATGACTGTAATGCATTATTTGTTTTCTAAGATAGTCTAATACTTCATGTATCCTTCCGTTTCTGATTTGCAGTAGACTTGAAAATGGTCATCAAAACGACGAGAAATTTTGAGATCATTGACGTAATCAAAATATGAAGTGGAATTGTAATCAAATTTCTGAAAATTTATCCAAGTTTTCCAGTATTATGGGACTTTAAAAATAACGATTATTTAAATTTTATTCTTGGCGAGATCACCATCCTCATGATGGTATTCTGTTTCCTTATTTTGTCCTCTACCATTTACAGTAACCTATCAAAATTTTCTTATGTGATCCTCACTATAGTTCTGTAGGCAGAAGGACCTTCACACGATAATTCACCCAAAAGATTTACAGAAGCATCATATTTATCCCTCCTCGCAATCGACCTTCTAATTCATTTTCTTTTATTCTTTTTTTATTTTTCCGTTTTGTTTTTGGTTCACTAATTGTTCTTTTAAAACTGTTGCGAGAAACACAACGCCAGCATTTACAATTTCCTTCGACATTTTGACTCGACTGGTGGCTACTTTAGACGCTCCCGTATACCGACATGGGGCGACCAAGAACGCCAGCGACCAAAAACGCCAGCGACCAGCGTCTAAAGTAGCCCACCCTTCAACTTTAGATGCTCGCGTTTCGGAGCAGCGACTTTGTTCGCTGTCCCTTTTTACACGGAGCGAATTTAGCAGCTGCGTCGAAATACGCCAGCGACTAGCGGCCACATTCGCTCCGTGTAATATGCCCTTAACTCAGACCTTTCTACGCATGCGCAAATTGGCAGCGTGACCGCGCCAGAAAGAGGTAGTGTCTGGCTACTTGTGGCATCTGCTGGAACTTTCAAAATATCCATGTTGGACACGAACTGCAGCTGTAGCGTAAATTGAAGGTTTATTTTCGTGAAAAGAATTGCAACCAGCTGCCTTTTTGGAAGATTTTTATTTTCTCCAGAACTTGTTTTCGAGCCACTGCAGGCTCATCATCAGTGGATAACTTTACAGGAACACTTCCGCTAAGTGTAGGTTATGCTGATGCTGTCATGTTGGTTCTGGTGGCATAACTGAGCTTTAGTAAGGGAGAACACAATAAACCGGAATTAAACGTATTGTAATTTTATGTACTTACTGTGTTCTTATTGTAGGTGTAACCAAGATGTGCATTGGGCACTTCCGTTTTATAACACATGAGAACATTTTTGCTGCACTTAGCGTTACACATTACAAAATATAAACACTGAATGTGGTGCAAAGAGGATGGCTGTGGTAGATGTTACAATTCAGTAATTAATGTTCTTTGCTTTGAGACATTGTGAATGTATAAAGAGTATGTAACGGATTAAAATTATATATTATACATTATACTGAATTTTGCTAATCTCTAGTTACATTCATATCGAAACAAGGGAGATACATTAAACAAATATAAAATAAATATGAAAGAGTGAAATGTTTACAGTGCGGTTGGACAATAACTAATGTGGCTGCTGGAACACCAAACAGCCACACTGCAAGTAGCCAGAAGGGGGAGAAGGCGCTGGAACACAATTTTAGCGTTGCGCATGCGCGTCGAGCAGTCTGGCAGCTGCTGGAACGAACCTCAGAGGTACGTTCCAGCAGCTGCCAGACGGCTAATCTCAAGCGCTAAGAAACAGATATTACTACGCATGCGCAGCTACTATGACGTAAAAACCCTTGTTTGATACTTGCACTGCTGGAACGCATTTGCACTGTTTCTAACTGCAGGCGATGGTGAGTTTAAAGAAATAATTAAAATACTTTCCTTGCTAATAACGAAGAACTGTAAACGAGAAATATCTGATCTCAAGTGGTATTGTAGTGACTTCGAAATAATAAAAAAACACGCAACAAACACAGACCCTATGACGTGACGGCTACCCCCTCTCTAACTCTGACCTTTCTGCACATGCGCAAATTGGCAGCTTGACCGCGCCTGAAATGTTTTTCCAGGTAGCGTCTGGCTACTTGCGGCAACTGCTGGAACACCCAACAGCCACACTCCAAGTAGCCAGAAGGCGGAGAAGGCGCTGCTGGAACACAATTTCAGCGTTGGCGCATGCGCGTCAAGCAGTCTGGCAGCTGCTGGAACGAACCTCAGGTGTTGCTTTAATCGCAGTGCGGTCCCCGTCCCCCCTCTAGCGGCAGGTCCGCGAATCCCTGTGGTGCCGCATTCGACCCGCATCCCGCCACTTGCCCCAGTCCCCCCGCCCCCCACCCTACCCCTCCTACGTCACACATAGGTCCGGCCGGCCGGCGCGCGCCTCCTCGGCCCGAATCGTTGGGTCGTGGAATGAATTCGACGGGATTATCCCTCTTTTCGGACAGTTTGGCCGCGGAGGACCGCGCCCTGAAAGGGACGGCCTGCCCTAGCCCTCGCCCCCGCCTCGCATTCCTGCGCCCGCTACGGCTACGGCCGCCGCCGCCCCTGGAGCAGAAAACTGCCGCTCGCTCCCGCGCTGCCCTGTCCTGCGATCGTCCGTCGCCCGCCATTTCCCACTCCTCTCCCACCCTCCTACTCCCCCTCCCCCCTTTCCGTTAGCCCCCTTTTCCCGTTTCCGCCATCTGTCGCCGTCGTCGCCGTCCCCTCTCTTCAGAGCGAGAATGTAATTTTTTTTCCCTCCCTTCCTTCTGTCTTTCGCGGTCTGCAGCGGCGCGAGTCGCAACACCCGCTGCGCGGTTGCGGGGCCGCTGCCCTTGGGAACGCCGCGCTGCCGACACTCGGCTGCACGCCTTTTCGCTCAACCGCAACGCACAGCTTCCAGATTCGGGAGCCAAATTGTGTGTGCAAAAATTCAGATTGCTGCGACCTGCGGTTAGCTGTTTCTAACGGTGGGCCTATTGGCTTTCCTCGACATTGCAAACGAGAAACTATTTGATATTCACTTTGTTTTCTCGTCTCGCCCCTCCCCCTTTCTCTCTCTTACTGTCGCTATCATCCTCCATCCCATTCACTTCTCTCCCTTTAAGTCATGTGCAAATGAGCCGCGGCGGAGCGCATTGAGGCACTATGCTACGATTCGCGAGGCCGTTACCCGTCGGGGGTTCGAATGCCCCCTCGGGCATGGTGTTGTTTGTGCCGTCTTTAGTATAAGCTAGTTCATAAGTGGTTTGTAAGTTTACGTACTGATGACCTCGTAGTTAAGTCCCATAAGCCTTACAGACATTTGAACATTTTGTCAAATGGTTGTTAAGCTTATGGGACTTAACTGCGGGCTCATCAGTACGTAAACTTACCTTCTACCTATGAACTACATTCTACTAAAACATCCATCTCTGAGGGGGGAGTCGAACCCCCGACGGGAAAGGCCTCACGCATCGGAGCATAGCGCCTCAATGCTCTCTGCTGCAGAGCATTTTCTCACTATGGGCACAACTATCGTTGAAAGTGCCAGACGTAAACTTTTACACGTACGTCAGATATTTCTAGACTTTTGCAAATTTGAACTGAACACACTGAGAATTGTACGAGCATGGTATTCATATTACGTACATCATAGCAACCAATAAAAGTGTTCAAATGTTTGTGAAGCTTATGGGAATTAACTACTTATAAACTTATACTAAAGAAAGCACAACATCCATGCCCGAGGGGGCATTCGAACCCCCGACGGGAAGCGGTCTCAATGCGGGCGGGCACACCGCCGCTGCAAAATCTCAGAGAATACCTTAGTTAGCACATACGGAAAGGATGAAGGAAGACAGGATGTCCAAACGAATAATGAATGCTACATTGTGTTCCACCAGAAGGAAGTCAGACGAAGACCTACATGGATGGACAACGTGCTGGCTGACCTTACCAAGATGGGGATACAAGGTTGTTGTTGTTGTGGTCTTCAGTCCGGACACTGGTTTGATGCAGATCTCCACCCTACTCTATACTGAGCAAGCCTTTTCATCTCCTCATCCAAGGATCAAAGAGAATAGCTGTGAACAGATATGGAGGAAAACTGTCGAGGAAGCACAGGCCCAACGAGGGCTGACGTACTAAAGAGGAGAAGAAAAAGAAGACGATTGCTTCCAAAACAATTTCACATGATCACCCGCTGCGCTAATCTTAAGATTTCCTGAAAATTTCATCAAAATTTCTCCAAACGTATTTGGGTCCATAGGAAATTACACGTCGATTTTTTTAGATTGGAGCTGCCTTGATCTTGATTTCTGATTATTATGTTCTTTATTTTGGTTTCGTCTTTAATCTGTATTAATTTAACATAAAAAGGGGATTGAGACAAACTATTTAAAACAGTAATTAAATATCCTGCTCTGTAATTATTCATAGGAAAGTAATGACAGTTCCCTATGCATCCCTTAGTGCAGAGCTTTCCAAACTGGGTGTCGCGACAGCCTGGGATGTCGCGTAGTAGTATCAAGGGTGTCGCGAGACTAACAAATTTAGGCTCTAAACAAAAAAACTTGTCGTAAAATAACACTTAATATCCTTCTCTTCATACTACCCTGAAGACTCGCCTGCAGCTAATCATCCTTCTCTTCATTCAGTGCACCACAGATCACGTATTAAAGGAATGGTAGGTCACTCGATTATCCGGACCTCAGTTATTGGGATTCTCGATTATCCGGATTGTCAACCGCGAGTTGTCTAGTCCGAGCATGTACAACATTACACGCTGGAACTGCCTACCGCATCCCACACCATCTGTGTCCCACGTGTTTCATTACTGTTTGGGTTGGACAGTGAGCATTTACTTATTATTAGGCTAGGCTTAGGCACGAGCAGAGCTGCTGCTGATATTCGACATCAGCTGTTCGCGTGCGCAGTTTGCTGGAACTGGCAGCTGCTTGAACTAGCCTTCACTGTGGTCTGCTTTCCTCCTCAAAAAGCTGCACCTGAGCGTTCTTTAATGGATTTATCAAAACCAAGTTTCTTACAATTAAATGTCAATCAATGACACAGTGGCTGTAAAAGCTGTGAGAGATTGTAAAAGCAGTCACAATTGTCCACTGACTAAAGCTATTCAGTAGCGATGTTCAATATGGAGTATGGGCGGTTGATTAACGGAGAGTAGTATTTTAAATGCAGTGATCGTTGTTTCGAACCCTGGTATGCGTTAATATTTTTTTCTCTCAGTTTCCTGCATGTAACAGATTCTGGGACCAGAAATGACATTCATATTCTTACTTGTCACAAATATTTATCCATTTTTTCCGAATATGTCGGGACTTTCGAGGTCGTGGTGAAGCAAGAACCTAACACTCTAACTTTAATAATAATTCATCACTTGTCATAAATACATCCTCTTTATTTCTGAAAATAATGTGATAATATTGAATTGAAAGGTAACAGCCACTGTGCTGTCTAAATCAGAAATCCGAGCAGCTAATTCCCAGACGCCGTTTCCAATCGATCCAGCAAAACCATATCTGGCCCTGACATGTACACACGACAGCGAAAAATGGTTTCAGAAATTCAGATTTCGTGTTTCAGAAGTCGGGTCGCATCTAGAAGAAGCAAGTATTACTGTGTGAGTTAGGCATTGTTGCCTGCGGTGTAACTCTGTTGTACATCTCCGTAGTTCCTAATGTTTCCTTTTCTAGCGATGAGTGTACGTAATTGCTGCAGGATCAACATAAAACATGTCAATGCATACGAGGATTTCAGTTTCGTTTACAAACTACATTTAAGCGATACTTTATTTCCATCCCCCCTCCCCCCGCTAGAACCATCTAAATTATACAATATGTTTTTATATTAGTGAAAGGGGATCGCTATGAGGGAAAGTTTGGAAAGCACTGCCTTAGTGGAATGGACGCACAAATTGAGCTGTTTCATCCGTTCACCATCGTCATAAAAAAAAACGGAACTGCAGAGTCGACGCGCCAATGATTTGCTAGTGCAACCTGAAATCTCGACCATTTAAAAGAGTCAAGACCGTAGAATGTTCGCAATCTGCTTGGGTGCTAAAGAGCACAACATATTAGGCCTGTCACTTGGTTGACGTGAACACTGATCACTGAAAATAATACAAGTACTTTCGAATGACCGATCGTGTACAGGCTCTGTGATCAACAGCCAAACAGCGTGTCCGGGCATAGTACATACTTTCGTCATTTCATTGTTCACAGAAATGTTCATAAATGTTGAGATAACAAGGCGATACGTTACCCATGAAGTTCATCATTCATTGTTCATAACCAATTTTCAAACAGTATTCCAATATTTGCAGTCCGAATAAAATATACAGCAATGCCTGACTACAATTACCATTAACAGAGCGAATGTCCAATTCGAAAAACGACTCCGTGCCGAAAAATTGGCTAAGGCGAGCAGCATGAGATAACCAACATCAAAGAGCGTCTTTCTCGCAGTCACGAGATGTCAGTATTACGTATTTAAACTTCCCGACTACATGACAATTTCCAATTTTTCGTAAACTGTCACTACGTCATCCCATGAACTGATTGACTAGTTAACAATATTTGAGTAAATGAGTGTCAAACTGCGCGAATGTGTACGTACTCTTCAAACCTGGCCACGACATATCGTATTCGTCACACAGACGTGCAAAATATAGATTCAAACGACATATCATAAATTGAATGAACGCAGTCTATTTTACAGGAGTTTATAAGGGAAAATACACCTTGATGAAATTGTGAAAAAATTCTTTCTTCCGTCAGTTCGGATGCAAACAGTGAGTAACGCAACGTTTTGGCAAATATAAGTGCTGACAGTTGTTGATGTACGGTGGACTGAAATATAATAGCGTCTTCACGAGAAGCAATTTCTCGGTCGTTGTCAGTCACAATTGAAGTCTTCTGTTGAAGGTTGATGAAGTATTTTCCTTCCTAATACAAATAAACGTCGCATGGTTGGAAAACCGGAGTACATGTTTGTTCTGATAATTAATAATAGGAAGTAGTTAAGTAACATATGAATTTCACTAAAATTTCATGCAAATACACGTGTTTCTTAAAATTATATTACCTCTCAAACGTCATATAAATTAAATAATATGGCCACCAAAAATTAATATATTTTTAAAAGCATTTTGTTTCCTTATGATCACAACGCCCTTATGATAATTCCTTATGTAACAACAGTCTATGGCGCAAGATTTATTATTTATTTCCGACAAGTTTCAATCCAAAGTTTCGCTATCTTCAGGGTGTTTCTCCAAGATTGTGTGGAGCAGTGACAACAGCTCCTGTACTATGAAATACATGGAATTGTTGCGATAGTTATATTTTACCGAGTAATTGTTCTTGTTACTTTGAATTGTTGATTATTAAATGATCAGCTTGTTTATTAAAACGGTGAATATTTCAAAATTAACTTCAGTGTACACAATTTCATATTATGATAAATGTGTTCATACAATGTTGAATGTTTTTAAAATCATTAAAAAAATCAAGTAAGAGAATTTGAGCGTGAAACATTTTTCTCCTGGAGATTTAAATTTAGGTGTGAAAGGGTTAAGAATTATACTTCTGCCGTTATTCACAACATCACCTGATTTATTCCTACGCTATATCAGAATCGATGTTTTTCAAGGCACGGAAAGATATTGCGCATCACATTTTGGCACGCTAATGAAATAGGTTGGTTCATTTGCACTTTCAGAGAATTACGTTGATGACAAAGCATTCAATTTAACAGTGTGGTTGAAAATAATTTTTGCGAACACACAACAGAGTCCCGTATGAAACAAACGCAACGCTGTATGTATATTCGTGATTGCCGCCGCTTTAATAACATCACTTTGTTAATTAGAGCGAACCAGCGAAAAATATTTGTCGTTTGCGCAGTGAGTTTGTAGCGAGATTTATTTTTAAACTTTCTGCTCGTGCCCTTTGCGAGTGGAAAGGACGCGTGCTAACGATGTGCTCTGTAGCCACCGGCAAAATGTTGGCTACTCGGCCAGACGTTTCGCCGGGTTTCTTTATGAATATTTTAAGAAGTTACGCGAAAGGACGTCTCGGGGAAAAATTTAAACTGCCAAACGATGTTACGCGGCACGAATTTTGCGCCGACTCGGTTTACGAATTAAGGCTGTAAACACTTGCAGAGATAAACTTGCTAAAGCTCCCGAGTAAAAATGCGTACAGTTTACAGGTAACCAACGATTGTTGTTACAATCTGATTGAATACCACCTCATTTAATACCGAGGGCTCGTGAACACGCGGATCAAACAATGCCTGAAAAGTGGAGAAGTGAAAAAGGTTTTGTTTCGTGGTCGTAGGGCTCACCTTATGTCATCCCGTGTGATTTCTTCTTGTGGGCTGTAGAGCAGAGACATTTTACAGCCAAACACAAAGATGCCACTGCGTCGCCTTGTCCATTTTTCATGTCAAAGACTGTGTGCATTAACTAGTTATTAACTTTCTCTTCTCACTATATGTTAATGATGTCTCCACTGTTCTGTTCCACTGTAAATATCATCTATACGCTGATGGCTTACAATTATATCTCAGTGAAATTCCTAAAAACCTAAGGACAGCCATCCTGCATGTAAACGCAGACTTACTTTCACTATCAAGATGGCTACATAGCATGGGCTTGAAGCTGAATCCATCAAAAACACAGGCAATCTTAGTGGCCCATAAAAGACTCATCACTCCACAGTTCAGAGAAACTCTTCCACCTTTAATACTTAACGACACACAAATACGCTTCTCTCATTCAGCAAAGAACTTAGGAGTAATATTTGATCAGCAATTAGACTGGACAGAGCAAACAACGGCAGTCTGTAAGAAGGTATATGCGTCACTTCATTTACTGCAGAAATACAAAAAAGCATTTCCTTTACAGCTGAAAAAGAAGCTCGTTGAATCACTAATACTTCCCAATCTAGATTATGGTGATGCTATTCTGGAAGGACTATCACACGAAAATTCACGTAGGCTGGAGCTGGCGATGAATTCTTGTATCCGATACATTTGTAACTTACGTTTCTACGACCATATCAGTCCCGCATACCAGCAGTTATATTGGCTACGTGCAGATAAGCGTCGAAGCTATCATACACTATGTTTGCTGCATCGCTTTCTCAATCATTGCAAACCTTCATACTTATCCTCGACGATTATATTACTATCTGAACAGCACAGCAGAAACACGCACTCTCACCAAAATAAAACTCTCTCTCTACCTTCACATAACACCGCAATCTTCTCTAAATCATTTTCTGTATCGGGAACACGTCTGTGGAACAATCTTCCTCAAAAGTTAAGAGAGATAAAATCAATTCAAAACTTTAAAAGACAGCCATCTTTTTCTCCACTTACCAGTTTGTAGCCCACTGTTGTCAATTCCTCCTCCCCCTGTAAATGTCTCCCTTTCCTTTCGCCAGCAGAGATCTCCATTATGTCTCCACTTCCTCACATCCATTAGCACTGTATTTTTCAATCTTCTCCTCTTTCACTAATCATTTTCCCCTTTCTGTTTATATTAAACTTAATTAAAATGTGTTAAACATCTACCTCCATGTAAATATCTCTTGTTATTATTAGTTTTACTTTGATTTTTGTGTTATTATTATCATTATTATTAGTAGTATTATCATATATTGTTATTATTTAATATTATTAATGCAGTATTTTTTGTAATTAAATCCTTTGTTTATGTTGTTCCTGATCAGATGTAAGAGAGGGCCCTATGGCCCTAATCTGGTCAGGTTAAATAACCAAATAAATAAAATAAATAAATAAAATTATGGAGGATGAACTAAAATCGTTCGACGTCTTCCGGTCGTTTCTATGGAGTGGAGATAACAACCTTACGGCAAACGAGATAGTAGTAATACGAATTACACAATCAGTTGGGTTCAGATAGTGTAGTGAGTAGGTAGTGCAAGGCAACAACAACGTGACTTACCCGGATATATGGCATTGACAGCTACAGGACGGTTGGAAGTGGGACAATCAGAGGGAGCTGAAGCATATCAAAGTGTAATTTTCAGGACCTGAAGGCGATTTCAGATGACAGGAACCATTAAACGAAGGTAAGGCCAAGGTCTCCACGGGTAACATCTGCAAGAGATGACCGTTATCGTAAAGTTGACTGCCCTTCGAGACTGGAGGCTAAATGCAAGTCAGCGGCAACGCACCCTCCAGGCAGCAACAGGACACAATCGGCTTCAGAAATGTGACCTCTACGTGTGGAGGCCTGTGGTGTGTGTCCCATTAAAACCACGACCCAGTTCAGACCACAGAAACTGGGCGGAGGAACATAAGGTGTGGAGTGATAACGAATGGCGACAGGTTCTGTTCACAGATGAGTCAAGATTTTGTGTTCAGTCGGACATTCGTCGTTCCCTCATCTGGAGAGAACGTGGAACTCAACAAAGATCCTGCTTATGTACAGGAAACATCACCATATCATGATGAAGGACGAATGGTGTGGGCCACCAGGACATTCTTTTATTAAAGAATTCAACAACACGGTTGCTGTACCACACCACAGAGTAACATATACAGAGAAGCAGCCCCATCTAAACCACTGTCCTACGCTCTCCTCGTAGTTCCGTGAGATGCTAGCAGATGTCAGGCTGTTCCCTGGCTTAGTACCGGTAGACGACACTAGAGGCGCTTCTGAGGATAGCGTGGAGGGGAGGCTGAGGGGAGAGCTCGTGCCGCCTGCCACGAGGCCACGGCTGTGTCCGGCGTGCCAGCGTTTGAGGGGAGGTGGTGGTGGGGGCAGCTGCTACCTGCCGCCTGCTCTGGCCAGTTTAAAGGGCTGCTTCTGAACGCAGCGCCATCATGGGACATCTTACGGAACTGCTTCAAAACCCCCCGCCCCGCACCCCTGAGCGTAGGACCGGGCTCTTAGGGAGGTTTCCCGTCTGTATATATTTGTCTGTGACCACACCACCCAAAAGTGGAATGGGAAGACTTTAACAAAAAAAAGTGTTCGGTGGGGTTTGAACTCCCCTCGTGCCATCCCCCCAACCCCCTATCCCCCTCCCCGCCCCCTCCCTTACCCACGCCCCTGCTCGTACATTTCACTTCGTTTGGAATGTCACGCGCCGCGATGGTAGCGAGGTCGGTGCACAGTGGGTCGTGTTATACTGCTGTCTGCTTTCCGGGAACAGTGGCGGCCGGTGACAAACAAAGCCAGACAGCAGGGGGCGGAAACCGCGCTACATAACTCGGCCGCCCGGAGCACGACGCGGGCGAGGCGGCCGCAGGAACAAGCTCTGCGCGCCGAAGGAGTATTGACGTAATGGGATTAGCGCGCGCCGCCGCGTGTGTATCGCTAATTGCGACACGGCCGGCAGGCTATCCGTCACGGCGGACAGCGCGGACGCCGTGTCGCGCCCGCGTGGCGTTTGCGTTTGCGCTGCAGCCTGCGTGTGCCCCATTTGACGCCGGCGCGCCTCGCCACCTGCTGTCCGCCGGCGCTCTTTGCACACGCTGTGTCCAGGGGCAACGGCCGCGATGCAGCAGATGACCTGTACGTGCAAACAGAGAACGGCCCACAGCTTGTTGCGAAATTCAAACGTCGTGGATTGGTCATCCGTTACAGTAGGGAAGTCGCGGAATGGCTCTCGTCAATTTGGTTCTATGTGACAGGAAGCAAGGTAGATAAACGTTTCGGATTCTTAAAGTATCTCACCTGAGTAGGGCATAGAAAAAAGAGAATAAGCTTGCAAAAAACGCCGATTACGGTATAAACATTTATTGATCTGGCGTGTGTTCCCTTCGAACATGTCCGAAGAAAACAGACAACATATCTACACGCCTAGCCATTAAAATTGCTACACCACGAAGATGACGTGCTACAGACGCGAAATTTAACACACAGCAACAAGATGCCGTGATATTTAATCATTAGCTTTTCAGAGCATTCACACAAGGTTGGAGCCGGTAGCGACATCTACAACGTGCTGACATGAGGAAAGTTTGCAACCGATTTCTCATACACAAATAGCAGTTGACCGGCGTTACCTGTTGAAACGTTGTTCTGATGCCTCGTGTAAGGAGGAGAAATGTGTACCATCACTTTTACGACTTTGATAAAGGTCGGATTGTAGCCTATCACGATTACGGTTTATCGTATCGCTACATTGCTGCTCGCGTTGGTCGCGATCCAATGACTGTCAGCAGAATATGGAATCGGTGAGTTCAGGAGGGCAATACGGAACGCCGTACTGGATCCCAACGGCTTCGTATCAGAGCAGTCAAGATGAGTGCCATCATATCCGCATGGCTGTAACATATGGTGCAGCGACGTCTCAATCCCTGAGTGAACAGATAGGGAAGTTTGCAAGACAACAACCATCTGCACGAACAGCTCGACGACATTTGCAGCAGCATGGACTGTCAGCTCGGAGACATGGCTGCCGTTATCCTTGACGCTCCATCACAGACAGGAGCGCCTGCGATTGTGTACACAACGACGAACCTGGAAGCACGAATGGCAAAACGTAATTTTTTTCGAATGAATCCAGGTTCTCTTTACAGCATCATGATGGTCGCATCTGTGTATGGCGACATCGCGGTGAACGCACATTGAAAGCATGTATTTGTCATCGCCATACTGGCGTATCACCTGGCGTGATGGCATGGGGTGCCATTGGTTACACGTCTCGGTCACCTCTTGTTCGCATCGACGGTACTTTGAACAGTGGCCGTTACATTTCAGATGTGTTACGACCCGTCGCTATACTCTTCATTTGATCCCTGTGAAACCTTACATTTCAGCAGAATAATGCACGACCGCATGTTGCAGGTCCTGTACGGGCCTTTCTGGATACGGAAAATGTTCGACTGCTGCCCTGTCCAGCACATACTCCAGATGTCTCACCAATTGAAAACGTCTGATGGTGGCCGAGGAACCGGCTCGTCACAATACGCCAGTCACTACTCTTGATGAACTGCAGTATCATGTTGGAGCTGCATGGGCATCTGTACCTGCACACGCCATTCAAGCTCTGTTTGACTCACAGCCCAGGCTTATCAAGGCTGCTATTACGGCCAGAGTTGGTTGTTCTGGGTACTGATTTCTCAGGATCTATGCACCCAAATTGCGTGAAAATTTTATTACATGTCAGTTCTAGTATAATATATTTGTTCAATGAATACCCGTTTATCATCTGCATTTCTTCTTGATGTAGCAATTTTAATGCCCTCAACAGGCAACGATAATTTAATGCTGACGCATTCAAACGCTCGATCCCTTGCGGGAATCCAATATAGGCTGCGAGCAATAGGAATCAATGGGCAAGGGGCTACAAGTTGAGAATTTGGGTTGGAAGGGATGCGTGCCTGAGTAGCCTAATTGGTTAAGGAGACCGCTGGCCCGAAGCGGGATATTCGGGGTTCGAATCCCGGTCCAGCACAGGTTTTCAACTTAATCGGTTAATTTATTTCAACCTCCCGAAATAGTCGAAATGTTTCAGTATCTCAATTTCTTGAAATTGTATTGCCGCGGTGGAATAACCGAGCGCTCCAAGGCTCCTTGCTGCGTAGTGCGCGGTTGTTCGCCGTCGGAGGTACGAGTCCTCCCTGGAGCATATGTGTGTATGTGTGTGTGTGTGTGTGTGTGTGTGTGTGTGTGTGTGTTTGTGCGTAACTTAAAGTAGTTTGTAAGCCTAGGGACTAATAAGCGCAGCATTTAAGTCCCATAGATTTACATTGTTTTGAAAGTTCCATTGACTTGTTGCCGTGGCTCTGTGGATAAGCGTAGAACATGGAGGTATAAGGAGAGGATAGATTACTACAGATGGAAAGTGTACTTTGTTTTGTAGGTAGTGGACGCCATCTTTAATGACCCAAAACAATTCTAATCTACAATTAACAATAGTTTCTTGTTGTTAATTTCTATTGAGTTCAGGCTTTAGTTGTTTTAAATACTGAATAGTAAAGTATTTACGCGCATCACATATGTTGAACGCAGTAACGCCACGCATTTCGCGTCGTTAATGTGACTACGTAGTCACATGATGTGATCGTTGATTACAACATGATTTTTCAGCGGAGTTTCAGAATCATTAAGAGAAACCTTGTGATTTTTTTGTAGTATTCAACACCGCATTACTTTTCGTTAAAAGCAACGAACGGTGGACGGACTAAGTTCTGTTTTAGTTCCCTACTTTACCAGATATTTCGGATCTACATATCTTGAAGAAAAGTATAAAGCAAAAGCATGAGAGAGTCTTGAAAATTTTTCTACTTTTTATTTCTACATTTGTTACTGGAAATGATAGCAATGAAAACCGAGCCGGCCGCGGTGGCCGAGGAGACTGAGGGGCTCCAGTCACGGTCTGCACGGTCACTACGGTCGGGGGTTCGAATTCCCCCCTCGGGCATGGATATTTGTGCCGTCCCTAGTCTTAGGTAGTTCATAAGTAGTTTGTAATCTTAGGGACTGATGACCCCGTAGTTAAGTCCCATAAGTTCTACAAACATTTGAACAATGAAAACCGAAAACCGGTTATTAACCTTCGGATAGGCGCGCCTTCTAGGAGGTTCACGCTTTTTCTTTTTTTTTTTTTTCTTTTTTTTCTAATATATCTCTTGATAGGAAAAGTTAGAGAGACACAAACATCAAATTTGTATCTTAAAAGACAAGGCTAACCACAAAGAGGGGGATTTCATACTGACCCACATTCCGAGAAAAGGATTCGAAACTTGTCGCCTCCTATCTGACACATACGCGCGCCTGTCGGAGGGTTAAATTAGTCGGTAATGTTGAACGATTTAGACAGTAAGGTTAATCTAGAGATGGAAAACACCGGCATAACTGAAAATCGGTTGTTTCGGCGACATCTGCCATCCTCAGCGAGGGGCCGTGTCGAGGAAGACAGGGAGGCAGCAGACAGGGCGAAACGCGGCAGCAGGTTGTTCCACGCCAGCGCGCACGGCATCCGAGCCGCGCGCGCAGTGGAGCGTGACGGGCTGGCACAGACAGACGACGCACGTGGATGACCCTCCAGAACCCCCCCCCCCCCAGGCATCACTCCCCCCCCCCTCCCCAACATCACACGCCGCCCTCAGCAGCAGCAGGGCGCTGCCGGTCTATCAGCGGCGCTTCCGCCTGTCAGCAGCGCGGGGTCAGCAGTCAGCAACACGCGCTGCCGGCGGCGTAGCTTCCGGGACGCAAGACGGCCACGCAGCCGTGTCAGCTAACCTCCCTCCCCCCCCCCCCCCACCCACACGCTATTCACCCACCATCCGCGCGCCCTGCTATAGTCGAGCCGCCGAAAGAACGACTCTGACAGCTAGCGGCTATGTTGCCAATGCTGCTACGCCGCGGCTTGTTGTTACGCCGTGCCAGTCACCGGCATACGAATATCAAGTCCGAATATTTTGGAACCGTTGGTATGTGCTACTGTGTGAACGAACGATAATAACCAAGAAGTGATGAAAAACACTATTTGCAGTTAAAAGTAAAGCTTCATATGTTCAAGTATTCCATGAAATATAATGTATAATTTAGTCTTCAGCCAAACGTCGCTAATTGAAGAATTTTGTTTATATATTTCATCTTCTACAGCCATTTTCCACAAACTCGGTGTTATTACTCGGACACTATATTTTGGCAGTCTGCCGAGAGGGTAAACAAATAAAGACAACCACTTTACAAGTAGTAAAATCTCCTTTTCCAGTGAAATTATTTGTCTTCTTACGTAAAAAGAAGGGTCTTTTTTTTGCCTCATTTGTTTACGGTCGCTGTTGACTGCCACGGTATAGTGTCAGAGTAATATCATCTGATCAGTTTCGACAGCCAGTCTATTGGTCACAGCAGTGACTTTCTTACGGTTAGAGGAAGAAGCCATCTCTCACAAGTCTGAAATTAACGACACGTAACACGGCACGAACAAAACCGGTAACGATGAAAACACGACAGATGCTTTGCAGCGACTGAAGCATGCCACCCCGCGCGACCTTGAGTGGCAGGGTGGCAACGCGGCACCGTTACCCTGGCAACGTTTACGAATTCCAGAGCTCAGGTTGGTGGTTGAGTGTCTCCCCCACACTCTGCGGCCCAAGTGCGAGAACTGTCAGAGTCGTTCTTTCGGCGGCCCGACTATAGCTTCGGTATCGCAATTGCGTTCTCACACAAACACACCCAAGGCTTAAGCCCTTTCTACACGGGAAGTGAGAGCATACTAGATTACCCATGATGCATCGATTACACCTGCCGCGTACCGTGTAGACGCGTCCGCTTGCACAAGAGGTTCATTGCAGCAGCTGCCAGACGGCTACTTTCAAGCGCTAATATCTTAATCTTAAATATCATCGGTATGAATCTTAACTTTGAAGCCGTAACCAACCATTTTGCAATCAACAATATAAACTAAAATTTATCTAAAATGGAAGGAGAAGAATAAAGAAATTAAATACGAGACTGTGCAGGTATTTTTAACTAAAAGTATGGAAAACTAAGCCACTATTCTCGTCCTTCTGGAAGGACGTCAGCGCTATTTGGGTTAAGTGGGATTGCAGTGACTTCGAAATAATCGAAACACCCGCTACAAACACACACGTATCGTGTGATGGCTACCCCCACTCTAACTCAGACCTTTCTGCGCATGCGCAAATTGGCAGCTTGACCGCGCCAGAACTATTTTTCCGGGTAGCGTCTGGCTGCTTGCGGCAACTGTTGGAACACCAAACAGCCACATTCCAAGTAGCACGAAGAGGAAGAAGGCGCTGCTGGAATACAATTTCAGCGTTGCGCATGTGCGTCAAGCAGTCTGGCAGCTGCTGGAACGAACCTAAGGTGCACGCATACGATCGCTAGTAGACGGAATAGGATGGATCCTATTCTCACACGTATGGAAGTGCTTCGCGCATGCGCAGTCGACCGAGTGGGGAACCAAACTGACGAACGCAGGCAAGTCGCGAGTTTTGTTTGAGAAATGAGTACTAGTCTCCCGCTAAGCAGAACGTAGTTGTTCACTCATATACAGGGTGAATCTAAATCCGCGCGTTCGGATTTCGCAGCGGGATTGCTCACATGCTAGCAATAAAAAAAAATATCTCTCACAAAATTTCGTCCTGCGAATATTACCGGCAGTAAATGGACGCGGAAGTTTTTGATGTGTGTGTGTCCCATACGTCAGTGTGTTTCAGAATTACACCAACAAACTTCTAGGGGATGTGGGAGGTGTCTTGAGGAACAAAGTGAGCATAGAAACCCATGCCCGGAAACTTCATCTAATGACTCTACAGAGCGTCGAAGTTGCTGGAGGGGATGTCTAGCGGTAGGAGCTGGTGCCTGTAACTTGTACTCTCCGTAGCGTCGTTGAATGGTGTTTCCGGGCATGGGTTTCCATGCTCATTTTGTTCCTCAAGACGCCTGATACATCCTTACAAGTTTGTTGGTGTAATTATGATACACACTGACGTATGGAACACACAGCCATCTCAGTCTTTGACGCCCATTTACTGGCGGAAATATGCGCAGGATGAAATTTTGTGGGAGACATTTTTCATTGTTGGCAGGCGAGGAATTGCGCTGCGAAGCCCGAGTGGGCGAATTTAGTTTCACCCTGGATATACAGGTTGCCTCAAGACCAGCGTAAATATTTTAGGAGGTGATACAACAGACGAATTGCAATAAAGTAAGTCGGAAACTGGTTATTTAAGTAATTATTATTTGGGTTACACTTCGATTCTGATCGTCTTCGAATGTTTTGTTGTGTAGGGCAAAATAAGAGACATCTACGAGAGTCGTCCACAAAGTAAGTTCCGTTTCTATGTCTATCCGCGTCCGCGCTACGATCGTAGTTCCGAGCATGCGCCGTGCACGGCAGTTACAGTCGGTAAGTAATACTAGAAAACAGTGCAAGATATCCAAGTATTTTTTCTTTACTAGTATAAGTATTAAATGTCAAGCTCCATGAAACACATCACTATAAACTGTTAATTATGTCCTCTAGAATTTTTTCCAAGAAAAATATTTATCAAGTCTCCAGAAGGTCGTAGAGCAACATTTTATTTATTTTAAAATCTCAGACAAAATATTTCCTTAAACGCTCCTTTCACAACATAAAAATAGAAATAGTCAGTTGAAGAAAACAGCACCAAAAAAACTACAAATCTTCCAAAGTCATTCTTTGATGCTTAGAATCTACAAAATCTAATAAATAAATAAAATAAAATAAATGTTTAATACCGTAATATTACAACTCTAAACGAAGAAAAAAGGCTAAAAACCGGTACACTAGGTCGATACCCTGAGCAACTCTAGTCAATTTTCTAGAACCCCCCCTTTTTTTTTGCCAAAAAATCGATATACGTCGAAAAACAATGAATATTTTATTTTTTTCGAAAAAGTAGTTTTTTAATTATTTCGTGCTGTACTCTCAGCAGATAATTATTTTGGAAATGTTGACGAGTTATCAGGAATCTAATTTATAAAGCTTTTTAACTGTTTTTTTTTTTTCTTCAATATATCTCAAAACTTACAAAGCAATCGATATGTACAAAAAACCAATCTATAGATAATCTTAAGGTCTACAACTTTCTAATTTAATATTTTCCCAACGCACTTACCGTTTTCGATTTATTTAAGAAAACTCATTTTTTGCAACTTTGCAAATTTTTGGACTAATTTCACCATCTAGGCTCGAGTTACATTAAATAGAAACCCTATTTGAAATTTAATTGCCAATACGCTCATATTTTTTGTGTGTGCTTTGTAGTGCTTCTTTATAATCTCAGCTGTAATTGAAAACGCCCCGCGTGTAAAATTAGATCTGTGATTCGTTTTCTAAATAAAAAGAAAGTTAAACCAAGGGAAGTTCTTCGGGAAAGCTGCGAGGTTTACGGTCAAAATACTACGAGTGATTCCATGGTTAGAATATGGGTCAGACTGTTCAATGAAGGACGCGATCAAGCGCAAGATGAGGAACGAAGTGGACGCCAGTCTGTGGTTACTGATGAACTGGTTTACACAACTGAAGAGAAAAATAAGCACAACCCAAGTTTACACTTAGTTCTCTTGCTATGGAAGTTCCGCAAATCTATCACTAATTCATGAAATTGGTACTGGAAAACTAAAATTTCGAAAACTTTGCTCACGTTGGGTACCCAAAATTCTTACTGAACAACATAAAAAACAACGGATGGTCAGTGCACTTCAGTTTTCGACGCGCTATAATGAAGAAGGGGATGGAATTCTTTCTCGTATAGTCCCGGGGATTAAACTTTATTGCGAGACCATTAAGAAATTGCAACGCGCTATACAGAACAAGTGCCGAGGTTACTGTCAAAGGTGTTGTTCTTTTTCTTCCACGATAATGACAGACCTCACACGGCGAATGTGACCAAACAACTCTTACGAGAATTTCACTGGAACGTGTTTGCTCATCCTGCGTACAGCCAGGACCTCGCTGCTAGCGACTTTCATCCCTTCTTACACCCAAAATATGTCCTTGGTGGTCAACACTTCAACGACGATGACGAGGTGAAAGAATATTTTACCCCACGGTCGAATACACAGGCGACAACCTTGCACGAAGAAGGCATAAAGAAACTCGTGCCACGCTATGAGAAGTGCCGACAAAATTTCGGAAGCTACGTAGAGAAGTAGTTAACGGTTACAGATTTTTGTACAGAAAATATTTGTTCTGTATCTGTACACGTTTGTTTTACATAACCAAACGGAACTTACTTTGTGTACATACCTCGTATTTTTCATTTAGTGACAAATTACGCACCTGTTGCCACATATAAAAAAGCTAAAGCAGTCAACAATCCTAATATTTGTTTGAATCGCACAGTGCTTTACTAGGCATTGTCCTGTTTGTAGGTGGTATGCTGTTTCCTTCGAACTGTCTCAGCCAGCCAGGTATACAAGGGCCTACAGTTTATCGTGGCTTCAAAACCACGGTGCAACTCGGCATTTTTCACAACAATATTGCCAGAAGTGAGAAAAATGTAAAGTGACAGGTAAAAATCATAGGACTGGGATCGAACCCGCGACCTTTCGATTTATAATCTGCGGCTCTACCACTGTGTTACCGAGTGACGCTTATATAAAAGTTTATGTTAGTACGACATATTTGCAGACAATATATTCACAAGTGCAGAAAACTAGGAAGCAGGTACTAAAATAGGCCGCACGAAGCAATACGCAATACGAAAAACTAACATACGTTTAATTAGTCAGCCACTAGGCTTCGTCATTAATACATGCAGCCTGCTTTGAGCACGTACGTCGTTTCACAAAACGAACATGCCTATGAAATTAGTTTGGCATCAGGCAACGTCATTAACAAAATACATGTAGCAGATATGCTTTGTCAATGTATTTCATTTCTAAAAACTAACATACCATTAGGCAACGTCATTAATAAAATTCATGAAGCGCATATGCTTTGTCAAGGTGCATATGGATTATCTTTGATATCTGAGAGCTGCCATTCGTTTGTCCTCAACTGTGCATTATCACACCAGACATTCGTTGAAAAATCATATAACTGCGTGCGTATTATTAATGATGCCGAATGGCAGACTAATTTTTTATGCATGTAGTTTTGTGGGTTGGGTTGTTTGGTTGGGATGTGGGGACTAAACTACTGAGGTTATCAGTCCCCCGGTGGGTAGGGGAAGGAGTGAGGATAGGAAAGGAGGGGAGGGGGAAAGGAAATGCAGTCCGGAATGTAAAGAAGGAAGGAAGACTGCATCAGCTCGGGGTCCCGTGCTCGCTGCGCACTTACTCACGAAAAACCCTTGAGCCCCCTGGGAGGGGGGTGTAGTTTAGTGAATTGCATAGTTTGTTTGTGAACTATCGAAATCGTTCGTTTTTAATATGTGCTTGTTTTTGAGTACTTGAGAGTGAGATAATGTAGTCCCGAAACATGTCTAATTGACATACACATACACATACACTTATCATAAGTGACAACTGGTGCATCATTCGCCTTAATAATGTGACAAACAGTTGAACGATAGCGCTAAAACAGTTTTTTTAATCAGAATTGTTCAAATGTTTGGGACTTAATTACTGAGGTTAACAATGCCTAGGTTTACAAATTACTTACACTAACCGAAACTACCTAAGGACAACACACATACACATGCCCATGCCCGAGGAAGGATTCGAACATCCAACGGGGAGCAACAACGGGCTCCGGAGCAAGGCGGCTTAGAACGCTATTCTGCAAGTTTCGCTGGAGAACGTCAGTGAAGTTTGGAAAGTAGGAGCCGACGTACTGGAAGAAGTTGAGTTGTGAGGACGGACCCTGAAGCGTGACGGGATAGCACAGTCGGTAGAGCGCTGCCCGCGAAAGGCAAAGATCCCACGTTCGATTTCCGGTTGCGGCACGCAATTTTAATCTGCCAGGAAGTTTCATACTCGTTAGCAGTTTATTTATGTTATTCAGTTATTGAAATTGATAATGTATTATAAGTGGCGTAGACGATGTAAAGTTTTTCAGTTCACAGTTAAAGTTTACTTCTTGTTTTCCATTATCTCCTACACTGTAAGATCTCATTTCGCCATCCATTTTCCCATGTTATATTAATTTATACTTGCGTACGCCGGCCGAATCCCCCCTCGGGCATGGATGTTTGTGCCGTCCTTAGTGTTAGCTAGTTCGTAAGTAGTTTGTAAGTTTAGGAACTCATGACCAAGTAGTTAAGTCTCATAAGCTATACAAACATTTTTAAACTTGCGTACGTTCCGCAGAATATTTCGTTTGCCAGGAATGTCTACTCTAGCTTTGAGTCTAATAACTGTAACACATTGCCGTGGTGGAGTAGCCGAGCGGTCTAAAGCGCCTCAAAAATGTTCAGATGTTTGTAAATCTATCGGACCAAACTGCGTGGTCATCAGTCCGTAGCTTACAAACTACTTAAACCTAGGTAAACTAACCTAAGGACAACACACACACCCATGCCCCAAGGAGGACTCGAACCTCCAAGGCGAGCAACCGCGCGCTCCGTAGAGAGACGCTTTAGACCGCTCGGCTACTCCATCGCGGCATAAAGCGCCTCGCTGCGGAGCACGCGGTTGCTCGCCGTGGAGGTTCGAGTCCTCCCTGGGGCATGGGTGTGTGTGTTTGTCCTTAGGTTAGTTTACCTAGGTTTAAGTAGTTTGTCAGCTACGGACTGATGACCACGCAGTTTGGTCCGACAGATTTACAGACGTTTGAATTTTAACGGTAACAGATTCAAAATATAATTAATTTTTAAGTTATTGGTACTGCCTAACTATCCCAAAAACATTATGTGCTTACAGTTGCATCTAAGACTATTTAAAATACTATTCAACAGTCTGTCAAGTAATTTATTTTCCCGAATGTTTGGTTGTATAAAATTTTACACACAAAGATTTCCCAGCTTAAAGTTTATTCCTGGTTCCCCGTTCCTGTATATTTATTTATAATTGTTTAATTTTTTACATTTTTAACTGTACTACCACAGTGTAGCCCTAAAGGTGGAAGTTCCTATATGCTTGAATTTAAGTGTAAACGAATTACATATCTACTAAGTCTGTATCTGAACACTGTAACTACTTTTTTGACAAAACACTGAAATCTGAAGCCGAAATCCGTTTAACTTGTGGACATATACAAAATTATCATTTTAATTCAACTAAAAGAATCTGCAGTTGAATATTTCTGTTGTATCTCGACAAGTGACCCACTGGGCTTACAACCCGTGTTATTGCAGCTGTTCCATTTTGAAATTTATTCGTCAATTCAAATACCGATTGATATTCTCCTCTTTGATTTAGGTGATTTACTAGCCCAGGTATTTTAATATGTTGCCTGACTGCCTGCGGACGCGAAATTAACAATGTCCAACGAAGAGCCGGCCGATCGGAATGAAATTTGCTCGTCTGTCGCGTGCCCAATCGATGACTTTAATTTACCCTACTGTCATGCAAATTTTGGTGCCAACACCATTTCGAAACGCTTTATTTTAATGTGATGCAGGTGATTCCATAGGGAAATACGTAACATTTTGATTTAAAAAGTGTACTGCGCTTCAGCGAAAGTGATGGAAATAATTTACGGATATTTCGTCGTAAATAATATGTACTATACTTTCAAAAAAACATTCGCGTAATAGATTCAATGGGTGCAATATTGCGTACGCTACTGAGTGGTTATTAATATAATTTTTTTCTGGCGCATGTGGAATACTAATTGCAGTTGACAGTTTTTATATACTGTAATTCAAATGCGCAAATGTTTTTAATCCTAAGGGACCAAAATCTCACTGCCATCAGTCCCTAGACTTACAGACTACTTTCACTTGTGATAAGGACAACACACATCCATGCCCGAGGGAGAACTCGAACCTCCTACGGGAGCGACCGATTCTGCAATTTACGGACATGGATTATATGACAGCTTTGAAGTCAAAATGAAATTATTTTCTGCAGTAACAGCACATGACTACAGATTGCAGTAGACAGCAAAGTCTTGCTTTATAGACGTTCCATACTGAACGTCATTGACGTAGGTTACTTGTTCGTTTTCTTCACTTCATTGCGAAAACAGCTAATTCACGTACAGTAATAAGTCATGCACTTCTGTTTATCAATTAAAATTGAACGTATCATCCACGTGCAGAAGATGAAAAATAAATCAGACTAGAAAGTGAGACTGCTTTGTCCACGACCAGACAGTGTTTGAACAGCACCAGGGAAGTTCGAACAATTGTGTCAAGAAATTAAACGACCATGTCACGAGCGCATAGAAGCTGAATTGCACCATTTAGAATACTCTCTTGAATGTAGCCCCTTGTGCCCGTTTGTGAGATTAGTCAAAGTGTAACAGAAGTGTGTTTACTTAGATTTTAACCTTCGTTGACACACCAAAGATATATTTGTAATTTTCTCATTTGCACCAGTGTTCAGACTTTTCCCAGACCAGATTTCCTTATTTCAAATTGATACTATTGTTTTCCCTTACATGACGTTTTACAACTCCATAGCATTTCTGGATTAGTTATCGTAGTAGAGAATTATTTTCCGAACGGTTGAGTTGTCTATCATCAGTCAGGAATAGAGACTGTAGCGACTTTGAAATGTACTGCAAATATTTGAAATCATGCGGCGTTCGGAAACTTGAATATGATTACACAGGTCGACATGGATTCTGGGGTTTGGAAAATAAGTGGTGTTCTTTACTAAATTTGCACCCCTGAATATGAAAATCATATCAGTTTTTTTCCATCACCCTCAGTTTTTTCTGCACAGTACCCCCCCTCCAAACCTACCATTGGCTGCGAAATCTATGTTATGCAGTGTCCACAACTACAGAAATGTGTCATCGCTGCATTTTTTGTGTGAAGGTGAGGCATAGGGGGCTAATGAGCTTGGAGCTGACGTTCCATTATCGCCACAGAAATCAGTGAGTGTGTGCTACAGTTACAAGAAGGTGCTTTCGCACTTTGTTGTGAGTGGTGGTATTTCACTGAAGGCGTGTTAAAAATGTCAGGAAGGCAGTGTGCGAATAGCCCAGATACATTTTGTTATATCTGTGGAAATTATGTGATACGTGTAAGACGTCGACAAATAACAAAATTTGTGCATTAGTCATATTTTGCATATTTCGGCATGAGGCTCGGCGATCAGGACAAGTCATTTGCTCCACACATTGTGTGCCAAACAAAACAGAAAACTGTTTCCATTACCTGTGTAGGCAATTCCCAAATCTATCAGCTGCAAAGATGAAAGAAGGGATATTTGTTGGAACAGATATAACGAAGTTGATGTCTGATGAGCACTTTGACAGTTCTATGATGGAAATAGAACTTCAAGCTTGGAGAAGTTTAAAAAATGTTGTGCATCGTTTCCTTGGCCAGAATAAGCAGCCTGGTTACAAGGAAATAGTGGAAGACATGCTACCGTCCTTTAAACAGTTAAGATGCATGGTCTCTCTAAAACTACATTTTTTAATGTCACACTTAGAGAATTTTCAAGAAAATTTGGCCGACACAGCAGAGGAACATGGTGAACGATTTCATCAGGAACGTAAAACTATGGAACATCGTTATCAAGGTCATTGGGGAATAAACATGATGGCTGACTACTGTAGGTGCATCACACGTGAAGGAGAAGTGACACACAAGAGGAAGGATATCAAGCGTTCATTCACGGGCAAACGAAAATGGAAGTAATACCTCTATCTGGTAAGTGTCCACCATAATATTTGCTTCTTATAATTCATATGCCTATCTTCCAATTCTTTTTTAACCACTTTACTGTTCCATTTCGTTTCCATTGTCCCGTAATTGCTTTCCAGTTTCCAATTTCATTGGGCGCAGAGTTAGACTATGGTGAATATGATGATATTGGTGGTGCAAAAACCTGACGTGCTACAGAGAAACAGGCTGCAGATTTGTGATCAGCAGGGCCAATTTAGTCAGAAATTCATATTTTCATGCAAACCCCAGAGAAAAAGTCAAAATTTGTTGACCTGTGTTATTAACATGGTCATGCTTTGCATCACTTCTGCAAGTCATTATGGGTGCGAAATAAACTTCGTGTTTTAAACCCCGAAATTGAGCGACGCGTCCGAAAGCTGTTTGGGAAAATAAAATCACTACTTACTTATTATTACCTTTACATAAGTATCCTTAAAGTTGCGATTTTGTACCTCTTCAACATTTTCTTCAAACCGTTGCGAAATGGATGCCATCGAGTGGAACACGTCCCAGTTCTGCATGTGATGTTCTGTCTGGATCGTCATACTGGTTTTGAATCCGGTAAAATGCCTTGGGTTGGTATTACATTCGTCTTTCCTACCCCCCCCCCTCTCCTCCCTAGTACGCATTGGTTGTGCAGTTAGCGAAGGTACACGAGCGGGCGTAGAACACAACATGCTGGTTACCTACTTCTAGATTCGGGGAAGGGTCGTTGTATCGTCGTCGTCGTCGCTCACTGTTTTTGGCCGGACGGCCGCTACGTTGCTGTTTTTATTATTTCCAGCGTTGGTTATTGATCAAGTGCCTGAATCGACGAAAATATTGAAGAAATTCGAGAACATGTCCTCACAGACCGTCGACACACAAGTGACAAATTGTCAGTACTAGTCGGTTATATTGCAGCTCTGTTCAGCGAATTTTAACGGAAGATTTGTGAATGGAAAGGGTTCGTACCAAGTTTGTTCCTCAGCTTCTGACAGATAATCGAGAGGGACGTGGAATTGAAATTTGTCGTGTTTTGAAGCAACAGCTTAAATCTGACCCAGATTCCCTGTCAAAGGTCAGTACTGGTGATGAGTGGTGCAGTGGTTACGACCCAGAAACAAAGCAAAAGTGAAGGCAATGGAATAAGTCATCTTACGCCGTCATAAAAAATTAATTAAAAATGAAATATAAAAGTCAATGAGTAAAATCAAACATCAATACAGTATTGATTTGCCTTCTACATCTACATAAATACTCTGCAACTCACATTGAAGTGCATGCCAAAGGGTTCATGAAACCGCTTTTATCATATTTCTCTACTTTTCCATTCTCTTACAGCTCGCGGGAAAAGGAACACGTAAATATTTCAGTTTTCGATCTTATTTCTCTTATTTCATTCTGATCATCATGACCCCCTATGTAGGTGGGTGCTAACAAAATATGTTCGCATTCGGTAGAGAAAGATGGTGAAAGAAATTTCGCAACTAGATCTCGTCGCAACAAATAACACCTTTCTTTTAATAATTTCCCTCCTTTATTTCCGTGACTCTCACTCCCCTATATCACGATAATACAAAACGAGCTGCCTTTCTCTGGACTTTTTCTAAATAGTTCGTCAGTCCCACCTGGTGTAGATCCCACAATCCGCAGCAATACTCCAAAATAAGTTAGTAACACAGTTTCTTTAGTAGAAATGTTGTGTGTTCTAAGTTTTCTGCCAATGGTTGGCCTTCCCTACCATATTTTCTGTATGGTTTTTTTTTTCCAATTCAACTTGTTCGTAATTTTTACCCCTACGTAATCAGATGAATTTACGATCTGTAGGTTTGACTAATTTATCGTGTAAAGGAAATTTATTAACGGGCTTATTTTACTGGTCATATGTATGACTTCACACGTTTCATTATTAAGGAACAACTGTCAAGTTTTGCATCATGATGGTATCATACCTGAATAATTTCGCAGGTTTATTTATTTATTTATTTATTTATTATTATTTTTTTATTTTTATTTTTTTATTTTTTTTTTTTTAACTTCTAGTGACTTTACTAACCTTTAAATAACAGCATCATCAGTGGGTATGAACTTCTAAATTAGCCATGTTGGCAGAAATTCTTCATTTGAATTCTGGCGTATTTGTTTCGACTTCTGTGGTGAAGGAATTTTGGGTAGCTGTGTCAAGCAATTCTGCTTTAGCAGAACTGTCATCAATCGCATCACCATTATTATCGCTTACTGAAGGTATTAATTTTGTTTTAGCGCTAATATACTTTACATATGACCAGAATTTCTTAGGATTCTGTACCAAATTATGTGACAGGGTTTCGTTGTGGAAACTATTATAAGCTTCTCTCATTGAAGTTCGAGCAAAATTTCGAGTTTCTGTAAGAGACCGCCAGCCTTACGGATATTATCTCTGTTTAAATTTGGGATGCTCTTTCTCTTTGCTTTTGCAAGAGTGATCTAACCTGTTTCGTGTACCACGGCGGGTCATCCCCTCTTTTGTTAATTTGTTTGGTATAAATCTGTCAATGGTTGTCGATATTATTTCTTTGAATGTAAGTGACATCTGATCTACACTCACATTGTTAGTTTCGAAAGACTGGAGATTTTCACTCAAGAATGCGTTAATTCAATTTTATCTGCTTTTTTTTAAGAATAGATGTACTTTTTGTTTATATTTGGTAGTTTTGGAAATTCCAATATTCATTTTCTCTACGACAACTCTGTGTTCACCAATCCGTGTGTCTGTTTTGATGCTTCTATATTAGATCCGAATTATTTGTAACTAGGAGATCAAGTATGTTCTCACAACCATTTATTATTCTAAACTTTTCATGACAAATTGCTCTAAATAATTTTTTGAAGCTAAGTAGATATATCAGTCAGAGTTTGTTCCCAATAGATCGGAATGTCAAGCTAAATTTTCATATGGAAGTTATAACATTTATATATATGCACACCCTATATCACTACCCATTAGTGTCAGACCCAATATCTTTATGAAATTATTCCAATAAGTGTTGCCTTTGGGAGCATTAGTTAAAAAAACTATATAATGCGTTATAATTGATTGTAATTACACCTAAATGCCAGAATAGCAATACGTAAGTGGATCATCAATAATTTTACCCTAACTCGAAAAAAATGAGTAGCTATAATACAGCAAAAAGTACATAATAGTAGGCCAAAATATATTTTGCTTTATAATTTAAAAAAAACGTGACACACCCTTTTTCTGTTAATAAATAGAAGTAGAAGCAAATAGTGTTGGGTGACACAAAATCAAATGTTTGTATAGCTTATGGGACTTAACTACAGGGTCATCAGTCCCTAAACTTACAAACTACTTATGAACTACTTACAAACTAGGACGGCACAAATATCCATGCCCGAGGGGGGATTCGAACCCCCGACCGTAGTAGCCGTGCAGACCGTGACTGGAGCGCCTCAATCCCATCGGCCACCGCGGTCGGCGTTGGGTGACACATGTTGCAATAATTTGAAAGTATAAATAAAATTAGAACAGCGAAAGCTATTAGCACACTGAAACGTTAACACTCACTGATGACGAATATCATGTTTATAGACTCAATAACACTGAATCTTGCCATTAATTGCCGATTTAATAAATATTACGGGACTTTCCAAATTCATGTAAACATTGGTCACTGATGAACGAAACAGATACACCAAAATATATTCATAAAAAAGTCATTTAATAACACGCACAGACAACATTAAACTCATAACAGATCTGTCAAAACATTTAATATACTCGAAGTAAACAAACAGACGCCATTTTTCGAAGTCATGACAACTGCTGTGTTAGACGTACATTTTAAAACTATTTTACAAATAACTAGCAAAACACAAACACCATTAAATTAAAGAAATGAAATATGTATATTGTTTACTACCTTTACGTAATATGTAATAACATTTACCTTGCTTTAAAATTTTAATTGGATAAAGACATACTTGTGAACCTCAGAGTGGGAATAAAAGCATCTAACTCGCAGACACTGGGGCACTCTCTCACTCTCGCAGGACCCTGGCAGTGACACACTGACTCTTGCTCTGAGGCCATGTATCTGATATTGTGTTATTCATATTTGTGAAAGTTTGCGCAAGAAAAGAAGTGCAGTAATAGTTAATTAAAAAAGTATAAACTCTACTACGCGTTTTCATTTCAACAAATATTACCTGGAAAAATATTTACAGCGAAATAACAAGACAGCTAATGGTACACAACGCAAGATCGTCACAGCAAGCATCGCAACCGGCCAAGATAAAAAAACAATACAAGGTTTTATTTGACGTGTGTTTAACTGAGTGGACTCCTCTCCATAACAGCCATCCAGTAGATACTTAACGGTCCAATCCTACGTCTCTGTAGAGGACAAAAATATATCAGTTGGAGGAAGAGCAAAAAGGGAGAGGGACGTCGTAAAGTCTTAGGAAGATTGCGCAAGTTTTCGGTAAAGACTCGATTTTTGACAGACAGGAGACTTGTTTGTTCCAGCACGACAATGCACCCGCACACACGGCCACTTCTGTTAAGACAGTTGTTGTCTAAAGCGCCGTGGCTCCGCTGCCCCACGCACTTTACTCGCCTGACCTGACTCCGTGCGTCTTTTTCTTCTTTCCGCGCATGAAAAGGGACAAGAAACAACACTGATAAAGCGTTGTAGAAATCAAGAAAAACATGAGGGAGGAACTGTCAGCCATTTCTAAAGCTGAATACAAAAGAGGTTTCGAACTTGCAGGGGATAATGCTGTTATGTAAACTATTGGAAAATATATAGCCTAAAAAAAGTTCCTTTTTTTGGGGGGGGGGGGGGCAAGAAATTAGTATTTCAGGGAAGAAAGAATAAAACTAATATGGAAATAGAAGGGAAAGATGGAACTCTATTAAGTGACTCAAATGCTGTTCAGGATAGATGGAAAGAAGACATTGATACACTCTATGAAGCGGATCAAAGACCTTCCGTTCTACCGATTGAGAAGGAAGACTCAGTAAACGAAGATGAAGAGGGAGATACCATGTTACGTTCAGAATTAAATAAGGCACTGGGAGAACTTAAGAACAACACAGCGTGTGGTGTAGATGACATTCCAGCCGAAATATTAAAGAGTTTAATAGAAACAGGTGACAGTGAGTTGACCTCTCTTTGCAACCACATCTATGACAAAGGTGAGTGGCCAGAAGACTTTCTCGTAAGTATAATAGTTCCAATCCCAAGGACTAATAACGCTAAAAAGTGTGAAAATCACAGGACAATCAGCCTAATATCGCAAGCAGCAAAAGTACTTCTTCGAGTTCTGAGTAGGAGGCTCTATGCAACGCTGGAAGAAGCACTTGGTGAGAAACAATATGGTTTCAGAAGGGGAAAGGGAACGCGAGATGCAGTTGGACCCCTAAGAACCATCGGCGAAAGATACATTGAAAAGGGTAAAGAAGTATACGCCTTCTTCATAGATCTCTAAAAGGCATTTGATAGAGTGCAGTGGGATAAGCTGTTAGAGGTCTTGAAAAGGAAGGGAGTAAAGTAGAAGTAGAGAAGATTAATTGCAAAACTGTACCGGAATCAGAAGGCACGAGTACAAATAGGTGACGGGATCTCGGAAGACAGCAAGATTGGGAGAGGTGTCAGACAAGGCTGTTGTCCCTCTCCAATTTTATTTAACGTTTATATGGAGGAAGTACTGGAAAGTTGTTTGTATGGGACAAGAGGCGTAAGAATAGGTGGCCGGAAAATTGAAACTATAAGATTTGTTGACGACATGGTCATCCTTGCAGAAAATAAAGATACACTGACTCAGATGCTGAGTGACCTGAGTGAAGCCTGTACAGCATATGGCATGAAAATTAATAAAAAGAAAACCAAAAGCGTGGTCATAGGTTTAAAGAAAACAAAAGTGAAAATTAAGTTGGAGTCAGAAGCCATAGAACAGGTGACAGCATTCAAGTATTTGGTAATTGGATTAAGGAAGATATGAATTGCCAACAAGACATCAAAGTGAGAATGGCCCTGGCGAAAAAAGCGTTTCAGAAGCAAAGAAGACTCCTAACCATTGGTTTAAACAAAGAATTAAGGAAGAGACTGGTTAAGTGTTCAAATGTTTGTAGAGCTTATGGCAACTAAGGGGTTCAAAAATCAAATGTTTGTTAAGCTTATGGGACTTAACTACGGGCACAAATATCCATGCCCGAGGGGGGATTCGAACCCCCGACCGTAGTGGTCGTGCAGACCGTGACTGGAGCGCCTCAGTCTCCTCGGCCACCGCGGCCGGTAACTAAGGGGTCATCAGTCCCTAACCTTACAAACTATTTATGAACTAGCTTATACTAAATACGGCACATACATCTACATCTACATCTACATCTATATGGGATACTCTGCAAATCACATTTAAGTGCCTGGCAGAGGGAGGATTACAACCCTCGACAGCAGCGGCCGTGACTGTCACGCCGCAGACCGCTCGGCCGCTGCGGCCGGTGCTGGTTAAGTGTCTAATATGGAGTGTGGCTTTGTATGGAGCAGAAACGTGGACATCGAGAAAGAAAGATGAGAAGAAATTTGAATCTTTTGAAATGTGGATATGGCGTAGGATGGAGAAGATCAGTTGGATCGATAAAGTCAGAAACGAAGAAGTACTGAGTAGAGTTGGAGAGGAACGGAGGATGTTGCTGACGGTGAAGAACCTGAAAATAAACTGGCTAGGCCACAGTTTAAGACGAGATTGCCTTCTGGTAGAGCCAATTCAAGGTTGCGTTCCGGAAAAGAACTGGAAGGAACACGTAGATAATGTCGTGGGAAAGGAGAATCAGAGACTGCGTTTTATTGGCAGAACCCTTAAACCATGCAACATAACTACAAAATAAACTGCATACACTACGCTTGTTCGTCCATTTTGGAGTATTGCTGCCTAGTATGGGATCCTTATCAGGTGGGTTTGACGGAGGACGTCGAAAGAGTCCAGAGAAGGGCAGCTCGTTTTGTATTGCCACGATACTGGGGATACAGCGCCACGGAAATGATACAGGATCTGGGATGGGAATCATTACAACAACGGCGCTTGTCGCTGCGGCGTGGACTACTTACGAAACTCCCATCGCCAACATTCGCCTCCGAATGCGAAAATATATAGTTGCTCCCACTTACATAGGTAGAAATGACCGTCAGAATAAAATACGAGAAATCAGAGCTGGAACGGAGAGATTCAGCTGTTCTTTCTTTCTGCGTGCTAATCAAGAATGGAATGGGAGATAAATAGTATAATTGTGGTTCGATGAATCCTCCGCCAGGCACTTAAATGTTATTTTCACAGTATCCCATATAGATGTAGATGTGGATGTAGAGTTGGAGAGGGACGGAGGATGTTGCTGACGTTAAAGAACAGGAAACTAAACTGGCTGAGCCACAGTTTAAGACGAGATTGCCTTCTGGTAGAGGCAATTGAAGATTGCGTTCCGGGAAAGAGAGGGAGGGGCAGAAGGAAGGTACCAGATGTTGGATGACGTCAGCAAGCCACTAGGACGGTACCAAAGAGTGAAGATAATTGCAAAAGACAGAGAAGCGTGGCGGGCTACGCAGTCTAAACCTGCCGTAAGGCAAACAATAAAATGATCCTTTTTTTTTTTGGGGAGGGGGGGGAATGGGTACCGCGCCGTATAGTATGGCGGTATTTTAAGTGTAATCCTCATGAGAGATTTGTGACTGGCTGGAAGACTTCCTAAGTAATAGAAGGCAGTACGTCGTTCTCGACGGCGAGTGTTCATCAGAGACGATTGTTTCGTCGGGCGTGCCCCAGGGGGAGTGTGATAGGACAGGTATTATTTTCTATCTATATAAATGATCTGATGGACAGAGTAACTTGTAATTTGCGGCTGTTTGCTGATGATGCTGTAGTGTATGGAAGGTTGTAGTCTTTGATTAACTGTAATAGCATACAGGATGAATTAGACAAAATTTCTAGTTGGTGCGAAGAATGGGAGCTAGTCCTCAATGTAGAAAAATGTAAGGTGATGCGCATGGGTAAGAAAAACAATCCCATAATGTTCGAATACAGCATTAGTAGTGAGCTTCTTGAAGTTGTCGCGTCGTTCAAATATCTAAGCGTAACATTGCAGAGCGATATGAAATGGAACGAACAGGTAAGGACAGTTGTGAGTAAGGCGAACAGCTGACTTCGGTTTATTGGGAAAATTTTTGGATGGTGTACTTCATCTGTAAAGGAACCGCGTATAAAACGCTTGTACGACCACGTCTTGAGTATTTCTCAAGTGTTTGGGACCCGCAGCAGACCAGTTTAAAGGAAGACATAGAAGCAGTTCAGAGGCGAGCAGCTAGGTTTGTTACTGGTAGCTTCGATCAGTGAGCGAGTGTCACGGAAATGCCCGGCAACTCAATTGGGGATCGTTGGAGGAAAGACGACGTTCTTTTTGTGAAATTCTGTTGAGGAAATATAGAGGGCCGGAATTTGAAGCTGAGTGTAGCACGATCTTGCTGCCACCTACTTACATTTCGTGTGGTAATCACATGCAAGATAACAGAAATTAGGGCTCGTATGGAGGCATATAGGCATTCTTTTTTTTCCTCGTGCTATTTGGGAGGGGAATAAGAAAGGAAATGCCTAGTAATGGTACAGTGACCCTCCGCCACGCACCTTACTGTGGATTGCGGAGTAGTCTAAGTATGTAGATGTAGATGACGAAACGCTGTCATGCAGCAAATACGCTTGAGTTGATCACCACTGCCTTGCCTTACGAGTAACTCGCTGGACCGGGCGCTGGAGTTTCCTGCCAGGAGAGGCGCCACTCGGCTGGGAGCGTCTTTTTTTGGTCTGGCGACTGACACCGCGTTACGGAAAATTGAGAGAGCGGGTCTGTGCGTGAGAGCGCGGCCTTTGCGAGCGCCGACCCGTCGCGCACGAGCTGTTTAGATGGAGCGGCGATATTACCTGATATGAAATTCTGCGTGCGCCACCTGCCGCTCCACAATGTATTACGGCGCCCCAGAGCGGCCACTGTCTGGCGGCCGACAAGGCCCAGCCACCATCCGGCGTCCACGTCCGCGTCTGTGCCGCTGCCTCCCGCGTCTCGCGCTGTCACTTCAAGCGCAGCCCACACACCGCTGCGGCCGTCTACTGTATACAGGGTGCTCCATTCATTGTGACCGGGCCAAATATCTCACGAAATAAGCAGCATGCGAAACACAACTAGCTCTTTACTCACACGAAGTGATGGGTGCTATCGACAAGGGTTCGCATATCGATTTCGTATTTCTTGATTTCCAGAAAGGCTTTTGACACCGTACCTCACAAACGGCTTTTAATCAAATTGCGCGGTTATGCTATATCGCCACAAGTTTGCGACTGGATAGGGGATTTCCTGTCAGAGAGGACACAGTTCGTAGTAATCGATGGTTCAAATGTTTGTAGAGCTTATGGGACTTAACTGCGGGGTCATCAGTCCCTAAACTTACAAACTACTTATGAACTAGCTAATCTTAAGGACGGCACAAATATCCATGCCCGAGGGAGATTCGCACCCCCGACCGTAGTGGCCTTGCAGACCGTGAGTGAAGCGCCTCAGTCCCCTCGGGCAACGCGGCCGGCTTAATCGATGGTAAGACATCCACTAAAACGGAGGTGATATCGGGCGTTCCACAGGGTTCTGTTATTGTTCCTCTGCTGTTCCTTATTTATATAAACGATTTAGGGGAAAATCTAAGTTGCTCTCTAACGTTGTTTGCAGATGACGTCGTCATTTACTGTCTAGGAAAATCATCTGAATATCAAAACCAACGGCAGTACGATCTGAAAATCACTATGGTGTAAAATTGGCAATTCACTGTAAATAATGAGAACTGTGAAGTAGTCCACATGAGTACCAAAAAAACAAAATCCGTTAAACTTAGTTTACAAGATAAATCAATCAAAAGTGAAGGCCGTAAACTCCACTAAATACCTAGAAACTACTATTACTGCACACTTAAACTGGAAGGAACAGCCGGCCGCGGTGGCCGAGAGGACTGCGGCGCGCCAGTCACGGTCTGCACGGCCACTACAGTCGGGGGTTCGAATCCCCTCTCGGGCATGATAACCCCGTAGTTAAGTCCCTTAAGCTCAACAAACATTTGAACATTTGAAGGAACACGTACATAATGGCGTAGGAAAGCGAACCAGAGACTGCGTTTTATTTGTATAACCCTTAATAGACGCAACAGAACTACTAAAGACACTGAATACACTACGCTTGTCCGTCCTCATTTGGAGTATTGCTAACCAGTGTGGGATCCTTATCAGGTGGGTTTGACAGAGGACATCAAAAGAGTCCAAAGAAGAGCAGCTCGGTTCGTATCGTCATGATACAGAGTAGACAGCGTCATGGAAATGATACAGGATCTGGGATGGGAATCATTACACCAACGACACTTATCGCTGCCGCGTGGTCTATTTACGAAACTCCAATCGCCAAGATTCCCCTCCGAATGCAAAAATATATTGCTCACTCCCACCAACACAGGTAGACATGATCATCAGAATAAAATACGAGAAACCAGAGCTCGAACGGAGAGATTACGTGTTCTATCTTCCCGCGTGCGAATCGAGAATGGAATGGGAGATAAGTAGTATAATGGTGTAAATAATATAGTAAGGACAGTTTACAACTCACCGCAAAAACGTGGCGACGAGCTGCGACAGGCACATACAAAAGACACACACATACAACACATTCAGCTATCGGCCATGGCCTTCTTCAGAAAATAGAGCACTCACGCAATCACACAGGCACACAACACAGTCATACAACCATCACCTCCGACTGCCACACTTCGAAGTGTGGCTGTCGGAGGTGATGGTTGTATGACTGTGTTGTGTGCCTGTGTGATTGCGTGAGTGCTCTATTTTCTGAAGAAGGCCATGGCCGATAGCTGAATGTGTTGTATGTGTGTGTCTTTTGTATGTGCCTGTCGCAGCTCGTCGCCACGTTTTTGCGGTGAGTTGTAAACTGTCCTTACTATATTATTTACACCATTATACTACTTATCTCCCATTCCATTCTCGATTCGCACGCGGGAAGATAGAACACGTAATCTCTCCGTTCGAGCTCTGGTTTCTCGTATTTTATTCTGATGATCATGTCTACCTGTGTTGGTGGGAGTGAGCAATATATTTTTGCATTCGGAGGGGAATCTTGGCGATTGGAGTTTCGTAAATAGACTATGAAACCAAATAAAATGGTAAATAGCTCTCATTTTCAACCACTGAAGATATTTTATATTCAGTGAAACGAAACGCGCCTGGAGAAAAACAATACGTAGACGGACAAATAATACCCTTCATAATGCGTACAGTCTATTTGGACAGAATCAGAAATGCAAATAACACATGACGTAAGTTTTAACCATATACGTGAACCCAGTTTCCATGAGCAGTTGCCGCGGTGGAGCAGCCGAGCGGTCTAAAGTGTCTCGCTGCGGAGCGCGCGGTTGCTCGCCGTGGAGGTTCGAGTCCTCCCTAGGGCATGGGTGTGTGTGTTTGTCCTTAGATTAGTTTACCTAGGTTTAAGTAGTTTGTAAGCTACGGACTGATGACCACGCAGTTTGGTCCGATAGATTTACAAACATTTGAACATGAGCAGTTAGGCAGGTTAGTTATCAGCCGCTCACCACGCATGCCTGCCATTGATCTTCTCCTACAGAGCGCTTACGTGGTACAGCTGGTATCTTCCATAGCCTGGTTTATGTACTCCAGTGTTCGGTGTAGCTGGAAAATTCTTCTCTTCTACTGCCCCTTCAGTAATAAGTGTTACGATACCATCGTGTCTCAGCACATGGCCGACCCGTTTGTCGCCGCGTGGGAGTAGCCGAGCGGTCAGGAGCGCCACGTTACGAATCGCGAAGCCTCCCGCCTCGGAGTTTCAAATCCTCCCTCGGGCATGGATGTGTCTGTTGTCCTTGGGTTAGTTTAAGGGGAGACGAAAGGCAATTTTTGTCCCTATTCTGCCAATGCTATTTTACCCTTTGAATAGGTACACTTTTCAAAGGAACTATATGTGATAAAAAAACGAAATTTTTACTGCATATATATATATATATATATATATATATATATATATATATATATATATATATATATATATATCAATTTACAAGTAAAATGAATATAATAACTCTAATGGTTTTGAAGAAAATTTTGTTTATTCTTTCACCAGTAAAATTTAACTTTTTTAGTACATTAATTATTATAAAACAGTTGATGATAGTTTTGTGGTTCTCAATTTACTTGTAATGATTTATTACCATATTCAATACAAAAAGACCAAATTTCATTTTTCTAACCCCATAAATTTATCAAATAATGGTAGCTGAAAGTAAAAAAAAAAAAAAAAAATGTTTTGAGAAAAATCAATTTAAAGTTTAATATTGCATTTCTAGTACAGTTATTGATGAGAATTACTTACCACTAATATTTTCCTGCGCCATATTGAGCATCATATGAATCATACTCTTTTCTTGGTCCCTCTTCTTTTCTGTCTAGCTTCTTTTGTGCATTTTAAATTAGCAATATCGGCTTTCCTTTCAAGACACTGTCCATTCCGTTTAATTGCTCATCCAAGTCCTTCGCCGTCTCTAACAGAATTACTATGTCGTCGGCAATCCGCAGGTTTTTATTCCCTCTCCAAATTTCTCATTTAGTTGAATTTACGGCCTGTAGATTAGACTGATATATCGTATAAAACAAGTTCAACGGATTTATTTTAGAACTCCTATGTATGACGTCACGCTTTTCATAATTTAGGGTCAGCTGCCAAGTTTTGCACGACGAGACGAGAAGAAAGTACCCACGGCTTTAAGAGTCATAAACGTTGCAATCTCGTCACGAACAGTATACCCAGCTGTAAGATTTGCGTTAGCCCGTTGTATCTCAGTATATATTAAAACGAGGGGTGGAATCTTTGTCACCTCGCATATATACGTGTCTGCAGAGTCGCGTTTACAAACGCTGCTGTTTACGACGGCGGATGTTACTGCTCCGGTGAATTAGTCAGGTGTAAGGCGAGCGTAAATGCGGAAGAGAGAGTTAGCTTAATAGGCGACTCTGACGTAAGAGTGGCGCGCGGGTGTTCGTTAGCAGCACAGCGCTTCAGTTAATTGCTGCGAGGAACGGCACGTGCGCGAGCAGTGTATAGCGGACGAGCCCGCGGCTGCGGTGGCGGCTGCGAGGCGAGCAGCGGAGAAGCTGCAACAACTCCGCCAGCCGCCCAGGGCTGCCAACCGCGCCCACGGCTGCCACCCGCGCCTTACCTGCACAGTAGCCGCAGAAGAGCCGCGGGCCGGCGCCCACGCCACTGCGTACTCGGGAACTATTCTGCGGTGACGTCACTCCGCAACTCGCCCGCCAAAAGCCCTCGGGTTTAGCGGTCGATTCGGATCTCTGTTCTTGTAGCCGTCGGGCTCGATACCATTTTAGGTGTCTTTCATGCTATCGGAACTATTCAGGGCCGTATTAGGCCGGTGTTACACTATCAGATTATTGGAGAAAGAATTGGACGAAAAAACTGGATGAAATATTGGTCTACATCTACATCTACATGGGATACTCTGCAAATCACATTTAAGTGCCTGGCAGAGGGTTCATCTAACCACCTCATAGTAAAGTAGTTTGGAAAGTAGGAGGCGAGGTACTCGCGGAAGTAAAGTTGTGAGGCGGCATCGTGAGTCGTGTCGGGATAGCATAGTCGGCAGTGCGCTTGTCCGCGAAAGGCAAAGGTCCCAGGTTCGAGTCTCGGTACCGGCACACAATATTAATCTGCCAGGAAGTTTCATATCAGCGCACACTCCGCTGCAGTGTGAAAGTTTCATTCTGGAAACATCCCTTACGCTGCGGCTAAGCCATGTCTCCACCATATCCTTTCTTCCAGGAGTGCTAGTCTTGCACGGTTCGCAGGAGAGCTTCTGTGAAGTTTGGAAAGTAGGAGGCGAGGTACTTGCGGAAGTAAAATTGTGAGGCGGCATCGTGAGTCGTGTCGGGATAGCACAGTCGGTAGTGCGCTTGCCCGCGAAAGGCAATGGTCCCAGGTTCGAGTCTCGGTACCGGCACACAATTTTAATCTGCCAGGAAGTTTCATATCAGCACACACTCCGCTGCAGAGTGAAAGTTTAATTCTGGCACATAATACTATTTTATCTCCCACTCCATTCTCGAATAGCGCGCGGGAAGAAAGAACGCCTCAATCTCTTCGTTCGAGCTCTGATTCCTCGTATTTTACTCTGATGATCATTTCTACCTATGTAGGTGTGAGTCAACAATATATATTCTCATTCGGAGGAGAAAGTTGTCGATTGGAGTTTCGTAAGTAGCCCACGCCGCAGCAATAAGCGCCGTTGTTGTAATGATTCCCATCCCAGATCCTGTATCATTTCCGTCACGCTGTCTCCCCTGTATCGTGATAATACAAAACGAGCAGCCCTTCTTTGGACTCTTTCGATGTCCTCCGTAAGACCCACCTGTTAAAGATCCAACACTGGGAAGCAATACTCCAAAAAAGTACGGACAAGCGTAGTGTATGCAGTCTCTTTAGTAGTTCTGTTGCATCCAATAAAACGCAGTCTCTGGTTCGCCTTTCCTACGACATTATCTACGTGTTCTTTCCAGTTTATGTGTGAAGTAATCGTAATTCCTAGATATTATGTGGAGTATACGGCCTTAGCGTTTAAATGATTGATCTTGTAAGCAAAGTTTAATAGATTTCTTTTCGTACTCATGTAGACGACTTCACACTTCTCATTATTTAGAGTCAATTGCCAATTTTTACACCATAGTGATATCTTATTCAGATCGTTCTGCAGTTGGTTTTGATCTTCAGATGATTTTACTAGACGGTAAATGATGGCGTCACCCCTGTTTTAGTTGATGCTTTACCATCGAGTACTACGAACTGTGTCCGCTTTGACAGGAAATCCCCTATCCAGTCGCAGATTTGATTAAAAGCCGTTTGTGATGTAGGTGTCAAAAGACTTCCGGAAACCAGAAATACAGAATTAGTATTCTTTGACAAAGATATTGGATGCATCGCTAAAGGGGGTATTACACTATTATCCAATATTTTGTCAAATTTTCTTCAAAAATGGCGGTGTTATGCTCAGCTGGTTTACTACAGTTGCGTTGTGTCTGCATTTAGGAGGGGAAAAAAGAAAAGGAAACGCACTTTGATGGAACCGTGGGTGTAAGGGCGAGATAAATAACATTTGTTACGCGAACTGAAGAATTTTCTTTATGTCGTCGGCAGTATAGACGGGCCGTAATTCACTGCTAATTGTTTTGTAGCCCTCCATTCTTCACTGTTTGCAATAGAGTAACAGAAAAGGCTTTCGCAAACAGTGTATACGAATAATATTCTAAGTCGATAAATGACGCTTTAAATGGAAAATGTCAGTACTGTCGTAAAACAATGTATGGGGTAGGACATCGCTGATAGAGTAAATAGGCTCTATTTATTTCCTTGTAAAAATTGTCTGACGTGTTTATATGTATACATTTTCTCTTGCAAACAGATGTCTGTGTTTTGAATGTTGCTTCACTTTCTAGTACTTAGCACACCAAGTGGACCGAAATCATACATTATAACGTCTACTTCTACCATAAATAAGAGTCGGGCGCTCCAGTCACGGTCTGCACGGCCACTACGGTCGGGGGTTCGAATCCCCCCTCGGGCATGGATATTTGTGCCGTCCTAGTTCGTAAGTAGTTGATAAGTAGTTTGTAAGTTTAGGGACTGATAACCCCGTAGTTAAGTCCCATAAAAAAAAAAAAAAAAAAAAAAAAAAAAAAAAAAAAAAAAAAAAACATAAGAGTCGGGGGTGTCTTCTTCAATTCCGATAGTATATTATAATATTTTACATCACGGATTGTAACTCAACCTCACTTTCAAATGTTTCAAATGTTTGTTAAGCTTATGGGACTTAACTACAGGGTCATCAGTCCCTAAACTTACAAACTACTTATGAACTACTTACAAACTAGGACGGCACAAATATCCATGCCCGAGGGGGGATTCGAACCCCCGACCGTAGTGGCCGTGCTGACCGTGACTGTAGCGCCTCAGTCACCTCGGCCACCGCGGCCGGCCCTCACTTTCACCGCAGGGTATTGAGCTACGCGAATTGATGTGACAGACACTGTGAATAGACCTTGTCGCATGTTATGCAACACCCCATCTGATTTATACATTCCTATAAATTTTGTTGTTACTGGAACACTAAGCAAACTTGTCACTACTACCCATGTTTACGAATAGCAACGTTATGTCAGACATTCAACGTCCAAATAAAACAGCTGTAGTGGCAAGGAGCCTGTAATAGTACTTTTTCCTTTCGTTGCCGGCCGCGGTGGCCGAGCGGATTGCGGCGCGCCAGTCACGGTCTGCACGTCCACTACGGTCGGGAGTTCGAATCCCCCCTCGGGCATGGATATTTGTGCCGTCCTTAGTGTTAGCTAGTTCATAAGTAGTTTGTAAGTTTAGGGACTGATGTCCCCGTAGTTAAGTCCCATAGACTCTACAAACATTTGAACATTTTTTGCAAATGTTCAAATGTTTGTATAGCTTATGGGACTTAACTAGGGGGTCGTCAGTCCCTAAACTTACAAACTACTTATGAACTAGCTACTATTAAGGACGGCACAAATATCCATGCCCGAGGGGGGATTCGAACACCCGACCGTAGTGGCCGTGCAGACTGTGACTCAGGCGCCTCAGTACGCTCGGCCACCGCGGCCGGCAAAATTTTTTGCTCCTTTAGCATAGTATAGGCGCCACGTATGTCGAGATGCGGTTCTAATTGAAATAGCGGAAGTGTTATCCGCCAAAGAGCTCTGAGGAAGCGCATTTGCGTGTGGAGACCTTGCGCCAGCATTTTGTGTATTAAGCGAGCTGTTGCTCTGGTAATAGTGAGAGAATACGACGAGATTGTTTTAGAGTTAGAGTTGGTTCAAATACTCAAATTTTAATGATTAGAAGCTGCTCATTATATTAACATTTAGATACCGCGAGATTATTGATGATATCTGTGCATATGCACCAAGGTTACATGCCACGCTGATCGCAATAAATAAAACTTATTTCCAAAAGACCGTTCTTATTTCTAGTAGGCAGAGACAGTCTCCTTACTACCAATTTCTAGCATCACACATCGAGAGTTGCACTACTTTACAACCTGCGACCTGAGGAGGGAGACACTCGATGCGACTGAACATTTTATCAGGTAAGCCATCCTGATCTGTTGAGGAGCATGCAAGTAGGAGAGGACACTCTCCAATGAATAATAGGAACTTTCACTGATAGTACAATTTACTTAGGGTGTGTGTGTCCACGTGTAAAGCTAGCTTGGGGAATTAATCAAGTGCTATGCAAAACAAGTATAGCTGGCATCCCTGTCCAAACAAACTTTGTGTTAGCAGGTCGTAGGGTAGGACTAAAAAAAGACTGTTCCTACGCGTTGCCAGGTAGCTGCCGAGAGCTTTATGGTAAGAACACAGTGGTCTTGTGTAGTTCGCGAACGAACTAGTTCGGAAGAGCGCCCCCACAGGCGAACTACGCGAACTATTTCGCAGATCCCTCGCCTCTTAGTTCGTCCGCTCCTTTTCCGAAGATTGACGGGGAACAGCGAGAGGACGCGAGAGCGCACAAAATCGCGTGATTCCCTTCTGCCAGTTAACTTCATTTCGAGCTAAGATGCAGCTCAGGTGTAGTTTCATAGTTCACTGCCACAAGAAATCTATTTTAAAAATAAAGTTCTACGAGAACTCTGTATGCAAAGTAGTTGAATACCGTTGTATCACCCATTCGTGTAAATAACTGGTTTATTTGCCCAAGTATTTGATGTCAAATTGCCCCAAAATACTGGTAATAGCAGACGCTTTGGCAACACTGATTCATTATATAAAAAAGCTGTCATAACAAAAGAAAGAGCTCTTTTAGTAGCGGTAGCAACAGCCAAAAAGAGCGGACGAACTAGGAGCAGCGGCCGAACTAGGAACAGCGGACGATTATGCCAAAAGTATCTCGCTCCTTAGTTCGTTGGATTCTTTTCCGAAGACCGACGGGCAATAGCGAGAGGGCGTGTAGCATAATTAAAAATCACGTGTTTGCTTCTGCTGATGAGTCATTTCGAGGTGAGCGTCTGCCTGTTAGATTACATAGTTCAGTGCTACAAAATTTCTGTTTTGATGTGTTCTGCACTCTGCAATATCTGACTAATAAATTCAATAATGCCAAGATATAGAGATAACTCTAAACTGAAACGCGAGAAATTATCCACAAACTATTTCTTTTGGTTTGCGTGATACAGTTAGCGGCTCGAGCAGCAAGCGCATGAAGCAGCTAGGTGGGGGAACTTCCCCCTCCACCTGCACGCGCAGGCCACGCCGCTCAGCCGTCACTGGGAGCGGACGAACTAAAAGTGAGCGCTCCCGATCGTTAGCTCAAAAATGTTCAAATGTTTGTAGAACTTATGGGACTTAACTACGGGGTCATCAGTCCCTAAACTTACAAACTACTTATGAACTAGCTAATCCTAAGGACGGCACAAATATCCGTGCCCGAGGGGGGATTCGAACCCCCGACCGTAGTGGCCGTGCAGACCGTGACTTGAGCGCCTCAGTCCCCTCGGGCACCGCGGCCGGTGATCGCGAACTATTACGCGCAAGTCTAGAGCACAGTATGACACACAACACTAGGCGATGTACTTCGAGTAGTGGGTAGTCCCCCCGCCCCCCCAGGTGACGCATCAAGGAACGGTGGAAGGGAAAGTCCCCATGTCCTGCCAGAGAGGAGATTGAGAAGGAAAGGGCAGTAATTCCTGATGGAAATAACAAAAGCTGAGCCTTCTCAGTACTCCAAACAAGACACATCAGTCGCTTCAGTACGGTTACACGATCGAGATGTACTTAGAAGGAGACGGCATGACCGTGGGGTCAGGGATTTGTTCGAAATTTTGTGTGGTGAAATAACACCCCTAACCCCTCACGTAGCTAAAATATTAGGGCGCACTACCCGCAAAATCCCGAGAAAAATCCATCCGAATTTTCTTAGGTGTCTTACGAGTATAAAATGTTAGTCCACTGGCTAGCTGCCGTCTGGCCTACTTTGCTACAATCTTTTCATTTATTTATTTATTTATGTTTATTTCTGAAACAGAGAAGGTCACGCCAATAGCAGTAGCTTTCGTCCAATTGTAGGCACTAAAGTCACAGACCAATGACAGTACGGAGCTCTCAGCGAGTTCCTCCCTCAGAGTTAAGAGCAGAGGAACTAAACACTAACATAATTAAACATACGCATCGGGAAACTGAAGAAAGTGTTGACCGATACAACACGGAAACCTAGAACTTCAAAAAAAGTGTTTGTATAGCCTATGGGACTTAACTACGGGGTCATCAGTCCTTAAACTTACAAACTACTTATCAACTACCTTATACTAAGGACGGCACAAATATCCATGCCCGGAGGGGGGATTCGAACGCCCGACCGTAGTGGCCGTGCTGACCGTGACTGAAGCGCCTCAGTCCCCGCGGCCACGCGGCCGGCCCTAGAACTTCGAGAAGACGAACTCTGAGCCCTGACGTCGCTTCGAAAGTATCGTACTGCGGAGATCGTACGGCACAACTGGAAACACTCGTACATTTTATGGCACCAGGATAGAAGATACCACTTTCATTTACACTTATGGCGTAAATGGATAAGGGAAAACAAGTTGTTTTAAAGGGCATTGAATCCGACGCCGCAGAAAGCGATATTGGCGAGCGAAAGGATTGCCTGTAAGGGGAGAAGGGAGGCCCATTAAAAAAAAAAAAAAAAAAAAAATAAGTAAATAAAAACAGAAAAAATAAAAAGATGGTTAGGGCTCGGACTCTAACCCCAGAGGTCTCGGGTTCCATTTCTCCTCCGCTACTTTTTTTTTCTGCTTCATTTTCTTTCGTTACTCACCAAGTATTCAGAAAGTTTCCCAAAACTACATAATCTTTAACAAATTAGTTACATTACAGAATAAAAATTATTTTGTTTTTGTCCAACAACAAATTCGTGGGGGTGGGTTTTCCGTTTTTCATTGTAACGTATATGAGGAGAAACATTGGGTTTTTAATCAGAATAACAAATTCGATTGGGAAACATTCAATTTTTATACATATAATAATTATAAACAAGAACCGCAGTGATAATCTCCGTAAAAACAAACAAAGCAATCATTTTTGCGGCATATTGCGCAACATACAAAAGGGAATATTTTACAGTCACAGGGCGATTGCAATAAATGTGTACAAAAACATGCCCCATTAACATTTACAAAAACGTTTCGAGTTTCTGATAATTTTGAGGCAAACCAGGCATTCTGAATCGTGTCTCGGAATATTGGTGACGATAAATTGGTGTCGATAACAGATGGTGAATTATATAATGAATTTTTATACAATTTATAATTGGTGGACTCAAAAATGAAAATGAAACAGAAGGAAAACAAAGTACCGGAGCAGGAATCGAACCCGAGAACTCCGACGTAAGAGTCCGAGCCCTAACCATCTACGCCAGACCGCGGCTCGGCAATGGACTAATATTTTATACTCATAAGCCACCTCAGAAACTTCGAATCGATTTTTCTGGGATTTTCCGAGTAGTGCGTCCTAATATTTTAACCACGTGAGGTGTTCGGGGTCCTATTTCGCCACACAAAATTTCGGACAATTCCTGGATCCCACGGTCGTGCTGTCTCCTTGTTAGAGGGATTGATTTACCTGGTGGGTGCATGACAAGTCTCAAAGATTGTAGAGAAAGTCTTCCTGTCATTACCAATTATAGTGATGACTAAGAGATGTGTGGGAATCAACACCTTTGCCGGCCGCGGTGGCCGAGGCGACTAAGGCCCTTCAGTCACGGTCTGCACGGCCACTACGGTCGGGGGTTCGAATCTCCCCTCGGGCATGGATATTTGTGCTGTCCTAGTTCGTAAGTAGTTCATAGGTAGTTTGTAAGTTTAGGGACTGATGACCCTGTAGTTAAGTCCCATAGACTATACAAACATTTGAACATTTTTGAATCAACACCTTAAGGGTGAGGGTGATTTCCGTTAATGCGCTGAATTTGCTACATTATTGAGAAATCCGTCTCTAACACAATAATATACGAAATGTTAAGTTAAACAGAGTTAAAAAGAGTCACTGTATCTATTCCTTATCATCAATAACGTATGTCTACTGAAAAATACAGTTCTGTTTAAAGAACAAAAATTCTAATTTAATTCATTTCTTGAAAACCAGCCACTTTTTTAAATGTTAGTGTATTCTTTTTTATGTTAAACTAGCTGAAAACCCGGCGTTGCCCGGGTATTTATCTCTTTATTCCTGCCGTTCTTCAGGTATATATTCATTTGTATAAGGGCTGTATGTCTGTAAAATCTCTTGGAAATACAATTAGTAGTAAAGAAGAAATAGATTAAAAGTTGGTGCGTGATGGGACGGTTTTCCATGAACGCTATTTTTTATGTGCTCATATAGATTGGACTACGTGTCGTACTGTGATACACTTTAGAAGGTACTCTCAACGATATGTGTGTATGCTGTCTGAAAAAATTCCTGGGGCTACAATTTGTAGTGTAGAAATTATAAATTGTAACGTCATACCGAATTGCGGAGTTTTAGTCCATGAACAGCGGAACGTTAATGTTTATGTTCTCATGTCTCATGAACTAATTGTCTTACTGTGATACAATTTAGAAGGTACATTCAACTATATATGTGTATACTGTCTGTAAAATTTCCTGTCGCTACAATTTGTAGTGTTCAAATTATAAATTGTAACGTCACACCGAGAACCGTAGTTTTACTCCATAAACAGCGGAAAAGTAGTACGCGAGAAACCTTATTCCTTTCATCATTTTACAATGGTTGCCAGCGAGAAAAAGTTTAATGGAGGTTTGAAATTATGTTTAAAGTTTGTTGCAAGTCGCTAAGTACTGCCATTCTCATACAGCGTATTTCGAAAGTCTCGCCGCATTATATGGCATTTTTTGCGATTTCTATTGATTATGACGTAATATCTTTTGAACTATGTGCCGTATGTAGTTCTTAACCATGCAGCAATTGTTACCTCACGGTAAGGAATGTGTGTACCTAATTTGGTTGATATCCGCCCAGTGGTTTAGGAGAAAGTGAGCAGCATTGTCGCAAAATGCAGCAGTTTTTCGCGCATCTCATTGTTTATGACGTCATATCTCGTGAACTATATATCGTATGATATTCTTACTCTTACGGCGACCGTCCTCGTGGATTGAAGCTTACGTGTACAAAAATTCATAAAGATTGGAACAAAACTGTAGATTTGCATGCAGCACGTACAAATGTACGGACACTCTGCTTTATATATTAGAAGAAGATACGCACTCGGTTGAGCATCACCTAATGCAAAAAAAGAGAAAAAAAAGTTAAAACCGAAACGAATCAACTTCTTTTGTATGTTCCGGATAATGGTGTTTTTTTGTGAGGTTCTTGAACTTAAATCCTTTTTAGAATTCCGAAGCTTTTCAGGGTAAAAATATGTCTCTTTCAATATTCCACTCACAAAGGAATTTTTTCCAAGCGTGACGGAAAAGATAATTTTCAGACGTTTTCTTTATTTTCTGTCCACTTTTAACCCTCCTTCATATACAGGTTATTCCTTGAAGTAAAAGGACGACGTAGGTCTTTGAAATACTCGTATCGTGCAAGTATATGAACTTGAGGCACAATAACGCAGTAAGCAGATTACCGCCGACTGGATACTGAGAATCGTAACAATATTATCGCAGAACTTACTGGAAAGCGAAATACCGCATGAGACCAACCGGAAATTCGAGGGAAACCAGATAAAATGTGGACTCTAGAGTACCGTTTCGTGCGAGCGACTGTGAAAGACACCTCTTCTTTTCATTTTCTCAGTACAAAAGTCGATTCGAAACTTGCTAGTGATGCTGGTTTCAAAGACACACAAAGTAAGATTACACCTTTCAGCTGAATTTTATAATTGCATACAAAAACAAGATATGCTGCTGTTATCCGAAATGTAGAGCTTCTTGTACTATTAATCTATACAGTTTGCCTGCACCCAGAAGGTCACAGATAATTATTACTCTTACCGCTAAATCATTACAAACTTACTAAGCAAAGTATTTTTAACTAGCTTAAACCTGCGGCTCTGCTCGCGTGTTGGTTGATTATGATAGATAATGCGCGAAACGACAAATCGATTTTTTTTTATAGAAATGTATTAAAAGAAATTCCTTTTTTACTGCTTTATTTATTTATTGTTATATTTCCTTTTTCGTATGCATATCCTTACATAGAATGAGCTGAAGACATTGTAGCACGCATAGACCAAAGATATGGTCTGTGACATCACGTTTCGCTATATGTAACCTCCTTGATATAGAATCGCAAACGTCATCGCTGGCCTTCAGTCCGAATTTTTTTTATAATATGTCGACTTTCAACCACCATATCTTTCACCCCCTTATAGCTATCGGCATAGAACTGCTATGGTGCACAACGGGAGACTGCAGACAACAATTCCACACAGACCATTCGTTTGCATTCTGTAGTTTTCGCTGTAGAGCGAAATAGTAACACACACACACACACACACACACGTAGAATTTTGTATACACCCATAACTTTCCATCCCAATATACTCCATCCTTATCAACTCTCAAGCAACAACGCTACCAATAAAACCATTTTCAAAGAATAATTATTGTTCCGCATTTCGCGTTATATTCTTCAAATTACTAAATATCTATCTGATCGCTATAAAACCGTGCCTAAAACCTTCCTCGGGGATAAATTAGTAACTGTACAAATATTTAAGGCTCTGCGTCTTGTCGTTCGGCCGTGATAAGCGTACACCGAACAGACAATCATATAGATCAATAGCTATCCGATCGCCATAAAACCGCGCCTAAAGCCTTCCCCGGGTAGACATTAGTAACTGTACAAACTTTTAGCTGTTCATGTCTTGTAGTTCAGACGTGATAAACGTACACCGAACAGACATTCCCGTTTATAGATATAGATAATACAAGAATCAAAGTATCTGAAAGATATTACTTTAGAAGCAATGGTGTTGATTGTATGCCATAAATGACATTTATTCAGACTGTTTGTGTCCTAAGATATCTTAGGCATTAGTAGATATTATCAAAATATTTAAAAAGATATAAAAGGGAGTAATATACGAAAAATGGGGTAGAAAATTATCTCTGGTATAATCAGTAGTTGAAATTAACGATAAAACACGACCCAAAGAATATAGTTTCAAACAATAAGCTTTCTCGAACACATAGCAATAAATACTCATCATAATACTTTATTGTTTGAAAGTATATACTTTACACTGACTGTTATTTCAATGCATTAACAGTAAGTTAGTTTCAGATATTTATCCTTCAATGCGATATAAATTGATTCACACGTTTCAGAAGTTATTTTGCTTAATGCACATTGTGGTATTCGAGTAATGTACTGGAGGCTAGAATATGTCTTTCCAGTAGCAAGAAATCGCAGTGTCGCCTGTAGCTTTTGCAGATATAACATTTCTCTTGCACGTATTCCTCTTTGTGACGCAAGGAGCCAATTTATTGAATAACTACTGTTACGTTGTGACATCCATTCTCTAGTCATTTATATGACTGGACGTCTTCCAATTGCTGCTTCGCACATTATTTTGTTGTCACGACAAGTAACCTACATCTTTACCCAAGTACGTATTCCTTTACCCCAACTTGTCTTCGTCCAATTGCACTCAAAATGTAATTGTGGTGGTAGCAACTGCAGCGCATAACAGGTTTTTATTGTCCGCCATCTTGAAATATGATGACAGCGTAATAATACCTCTTTTCAGCGCCACGTTAAAGATTTATGTTAAAGAAATTTCATGAATATTTGATGATATATCTTTGTCAAAGATTTGATCAAAAATATGATGAAGTAATACCGGCCTTACCATTTAGATCACATCTCCTACAGAAACTTGCGAACTTTCACACGGAAAGGCTCTGATGCAACCACTTTCCTCCGTCAGCTTTCCAACACCACAGCTGAATAGGGATACAAACGATACATCATTGTTTTGAAAGCATCGATGTTTTGTCTGAGATCAGCGATATATTGACGATGCATCGATGACAGAAGTCCAAAACTATCGACATCGTCCAAGAAGTAATTCCGTCATTAGTAACTCAGCCAGAAACAGGTAGAGTGCATTCCTTCTGTCCGTTATCTACCTATATATATTTTTTACTTCATCTTACCATTTTTAAGACATTCTAAGCCTTTTTACTATATTATATGAAAAGGATAGGCTATATTGCATATTATTTATAATTCCACCTGATTAGGAAACCAAGGATGGAACAAATATTTGGTTGTTTATTACCGAATATGTGACAGTTTCCAAATATGTGGCTAGTTAATAGTGAATAATAAATTACTGTCGTCATAACATTGACGGAATCGCTAGGAAACAATAATGTTGCCATCCTAATGGATTTTTGGCTGCATAACAGGATGTTATATGCAGCTTTTTGTTAAACTACAAGCAAGTGGCACTAAATTGAAATATTGAATGAAACAGTGTGCTTCAGAGATTTTTTTGTTGTGGCCGTAGTTAATATATTCATTACTGTACAAGTTACTGGACGGTCACATCACTGGGCAATGCAGGGATTGCAAAGACATATCTCAAATGCTTCTGTGCAAAAAATTATTAACGCTTTCATAGTTATCATTTGAAACATTGCCTGTTGGTGACTGTCTCGTTTTTTTTTTTATGTCAACGTTTGATGGTTAATCAGATGTTTCACCCATCATGGGCGGATGGCATTGTCGAAATTTCACACTCCAACAGCAGTGGAATCCGAACTTTGATGATGTTACGCAATCTGATTATGATATCGTACTGTCAAAGCGTCAGTTAAAACGTCAAACTAACGTAGGCCGAAACCTCAGAAGCCAACAAGCTTAAACATAACATAGATTTTCATTTCAGCTAGGTACATCATTTGATAACCGTCATAGATGAATATTCATTTTTAAAATGTTTCATTAAATAATAACTGAAAGGTACGCACCGTTAGTTTAATTTTCTCCACAATGACAGCTAAGAAAGCCGCGGTGGTGTGGTCGAACATTCCAAGGCGCCTAGGTGCGGAACTCGCCGTCGGAGGTTCGAGTCCTCCCTCGGACATGGGTGTATTTGTTGTCCTCAGCATAAGTTTCTAAATCTAGGGACTGATGACTAGATTAGTTAAGTTCCACAGCTTTACAAGCATTCGAAAATTTTTGAACAGCCAAGAAAAATGCAATACGTAAACAAAGCGCAAGTTTCAAGAATGAAACTTTCACTCTGCAGCGGAGTGTGCGCTGATATGAAACTTCCTGGCAGATTAAAATTGTGTGCCGGAACCGGGACTCGAACCTGGGACCTTTGCCTTTCGCGGGAAAGCGCACTACCGACTGCGCTATGCTGACACGACCCACGATGCGTCCTCACATCTTTACTTCCGCCAGTACCTCGCCTCCTACTTTCCAAACTTCACAGAAGCTCTCCTGCGAACTATGAAAGACTAGCACTTCTGGAAGAAAGGATATGGTGGAGACATGGCTTATCCAGAGCCTAAAATCTGACAGGAAGTTTCATATCAACGCACACTCTGCTGCAGAGTGAAAGTTTCATTGCGGAAACATCCCTTAGGCTGTGGTTAAGCCATGTCTCCACCATATCCTTTCTTCCAAGAATGCTAGTCTTGCATAGTTCGCAGGAGAGCTTCTGTGTAGTTTGGAAAGTAAGAGGCGAGGTACTGGCGGAAGTAAAGTTGTGAGGCGGCATCCTGGGTCGTGTCTGGATAGCACAGTCGGTAGTGTGCTTGCCCGCGAAAGGCATAGATCCCAGGTTCGAGTCCCGGTTTCGGCACACAATTTTAATCTGCCAGGAAGTTTCAAAGCGCAAGTCACTTCGCTTGTATTCAGCAGATCGATGGAAATCACCACAATACGTAGCGAAACTTAATTCCCAACTTTGTTCTCATTCTAATCTACCATTTCGCTGCATACTCCTAGCCTAATCGAATAACATAGAGAGGCAGGTACTTCACATTTCAATACCAAGCTGCAAATACCCCTGTTGGTGCTTTTCAGCGCTAACGTCATTTGTAGAAAGATGTAGGTAGGGTTTTGTGAAAAAATAAGTGTCGTTTGAGTATTTTGAAATGTCTCTGACTACACAACTTACTTTCAGTTATTATGATACTGAAAAATAAAATCATTTCATCGTGTTTTTCCTAGTATTTCGAAAATATTGAGAAAAAAACATTGATGTAACGTTTATTCAGAACTATGGATTTTTAATATCGATGTTCCTTTGCACGAATATCGATGTCTGAACATTGATGTTTTTATCAGCGATGTTGCATCCCTACAGCTGACGTGATGAGAAACTGCGAGAAACCTCCAGCTATTTAGAATAGGGACCAGGGCCGGCCCGTCCATATAGGCAAACTAGGCAATTGCCTAGGACGCTCGAATTTGGGGGGCGGAAAGTTTGTGGTGAGCGACGAACGCTCGTGCGCTCGCGATGCGGTTTACTTTGCTGCGGTTCCGGGAGCGATGAATTCCCGGTTACTACACATAGAGCAACAGGCAAGAGACAAGACGCAAGTCAAAATATCTATTTAACTCTTCAGAAAATTGCTAGTAAGCTTTTAATGAATAGAAGAGTACCAGTTTGCAATTAATCACCTCATGATCAAAGCTGGCGCACCGCCCATCATGTCAGCGGGGGTGGCCGTAGAATCCGCCGCTCCATAGTCTCTGTAGTATACAATGACTTTTTCAGTCAAAAGAAACTAATTGTAACAACGCTACAAATGCTCTGCTAAAAATAAAAAACCTTTCTTGAAGATTGTAGAAGTGATTTGGGATTTGAAAAAAATACTGCTGGAAGTAAGATAAATTTCAGAAGCAGCCAACATTTCCGGATAATTCTGATCAGATATGGAACCAGTTGATATAAAACCCAAGAAAAGACAGTTTCGTTATGAAGCAGAAGATGAACCTATTCGTGACGAGCAAAATCATTTTGAAATTATTATTTTGTAATATTGGTTACTGCAATAAATTCAGTTTATGAGAGGTTTCATCAGTTTAACAACCTAAATCGTGTTCAAATGTTTGCAGAGCTTATGGGACTTAACTACGGGGTCATCAGTCCCTAAACTTACAAACTACTTATGAACTAACTAATACTAAGGACGGCACAAATAACCACGCCCGAGGGGGGATTCGAACCCTCGACCGTAGTGGCCGTGCAGACTGTGACTGGCGCGCCGCAGAACGCTCGGTCACCGCGGTCAGCCTAAATCGTGTATTTTGATGGCTGTACAAAATGTATTATGTACAAAATATAACTTCCAAAGCTGTTCTTGAATAATGTGTTAATTTGGAAGAGTCTCTAGCTCACCAAGACTCTTAAAGATATTGATGCTTCTGATCTGTGCAATGAATTACAAGCCATTGCTAGAAGAGTACCCTATAACTCAGGCCCACAGGACGATCTGAGTTATATTAGTAAGAACGAACTTACAGACATTCTATCTAATTTAGTTACGCCACTAAGAGTGTTGCTTACTCTTCTTGTGTGTGTATCCAGTGGTGAGCGCAGCTTTTCACGAAATTGAAACTCATAAAAACATATCTGCGATCCACAATGACTCAAGAAAGACTTGCGGGGTTGGCAACTTCGTCAACTGAATGAGAAACAGCATACATTATTGATTTAAAGGAGATCGTCTCAGATTTTGAAAAAACCAACGCAATGTATATTTTCTGTCGGACCAAACTACGTGGTCATCAGTCCGTAGCTTACAAACTACTTAGACCTAGGTAAACTAACATAAGGACAACACACACACCCATGCCCCAGGGAGGACTCGAACCTCCACGGCGAGCAACCGCGCGCTCCGCAGCGAGACGCTTTAGACCGCTCGGCTACTCCACCGCGGCAATAAAATTTGTCTGACTCTTTATATAATGAAGCTAATAATTGTATCAATTATTGTAAGCTATCAACCGAAACCTTGTTAAAAGACAAAATGTAAAAAAAAAATTATATAAGAGTGTATATATGTCCCATTTTAGTGGAGAAATATGTTTGTGTAATATATATGTTGTGATTGTGTATTTGAATAGAATAAGTAACATTATTCATCTTGGGGTTTGAAAGCTCTTCAATTACCGTGTTTGCTTACAAATAAATTTGCTTTACAGGTTTTGTCCGCCTTGAGCAAACACAAATGTTTTTTAATTTTTCCCAGACATGTTTCGCTGGCGTTGCAGCATCATCAGTGGGATGTTTATTATCTTAATACCACATGTTGCTATGTTTGTGGTTTTTCCACTCACAAAATGTCTCTGATCGGTTTTGACAGTTTGTCATTTTGGTGGATATCCGCTGTTTTACGTGTTGTGGACAGGCACTGTGTCACTTTCACTCAAACCGATCAGAGACATTTTGTGAGTGGAAAAACCACAAACATAGCAACATGTGGTATTAAGATAATAAACATCCCACTGATGATGCTGCAACGCCAGCGAAACATGTCTGGGAAAAATTAAAAAACATTTGTGTTTGCTCAAGGCGGACAAAACCTGTAAAGCAAATTTAAGTAACATTATATTTTTCACATTGGTGTTTTATTGCGATTTTATTAAACGGGGCGCCATTAAAATAATTTGCCTAGGGCGCCGAATTTGTTCGGGCCGGCCCTGATAGGGACTGCAAAAACCAGAAACGTCACGCTATCGAAAGTTCGAACAAACGCCGAGACTGTGACGTCAGCTGGTGGAGGCATGTTGAGACCTGGTAGCCCTAGATGGCCCGCAGGCAACCTACGCCCGCCTGTGTTGTGTAGGCTGCGTTGTCGTCGGACGTCGCCGCGGGCTGGACTCCCTCTAGTCTAGGTGGGGGGTTGGTTGTCAGAGCAGGCTCGCCCGTGTTTCGGCTGATTGGCTGCCGCGGGCGTCACGTGACCTCTCCTCAGAAGCAAGCCGCCGCCCCGGGCGGCCAATCGCGAGACCCACGTGGCCGCCCCGCTCTTCAAGCATTGAAACACTGGCCGCATTTGACTGCCGTAGAGGTGGCAAAAATGAAGCATCTGACAGTTTCGGAACAAATTAAACCGAAGGGGAAAGAGTTGTACCTTGGGACGGTTTTTCCTTGGGACACTTTTTAATACAGGCAGTGCACTATAATGGTAACTTTAAGAACTATGAAGTAAATCTGTCAGGCCTATTTTCAGAATAGGAGGCCATGTTGTATTTGGATGATGTTGGAGATCTGTGGAGGAGTTTTACAAGCCGCGGTGGAGTAGCCGAGCGGTCTAAGGCGTCTCGCTGCGAAGCGCGCGGTTGCTCGCCGTGGACGTTCGAGTCCCCCCTGGGGCATGGGTGTGTGTGTTTGTCCTTAGGTCAGTTTAGCTAGGTTTAAGTAGTTTGTAAGCTACGGACTGATGACCACGATTTTTGGTCCGATAGATTTACAAACATTTGAACATTTGAATTTTACAAGTTTTCGTGTTTGAAATTAAAATTTAGCCACTATCCTTAGAAGATATAAATTAAAGCTAAGTATCATTATTGATATTACTTAAATACACTTTTGTAGGGCATTGTGTAAGTAAGCTATTGATACCATACGTTATAACGATATAAATGTGTACATAGATTAGCATACGGTTTTCTGTTATTGTGTATTTGGTTTTACCTTGGGACACTTCTCTGGTTGCACCTTGGGACACCTGGAAGGTGTATGATTGTCACTGATACACCAGAAAAGTAAAGAATTGAAGAGTCAAAAAAAGAAGTCCTTTCCCAAAGAAAGAAGCCACTAAACGGACAAAGGAGTTTTCATCTTCCAATTCTTCTGATGAAGAAATTCACGAGCTTGGCAGTAGCTCTGGAGGTAGCATATTTCATTTGTCGTCTGAGGAAGATGATTTCTCATCCTTCTTCCCATCTAGAAAAGTAACACTTTTTTGTTCTCAAGATAGTTGGGTCTTGGTAAAAGTTGATATCAGTGGCAGATCTCATGTGTACTATGCAGGAGTAGTTTTAGAGAACTCAGAACAAGATGTAACTCTGAAATTCTTAAGGAAGCAAAGGAACATTTTGTATTCCCTAGTGTTGCGAACATCAGCACTGTTAGTCGCAGTAATATAGTGAAAGAACTACCGGCTCCAGTGGTGTGTCGTGAGTTTCATTCATTTAATATTTTATTCCTACCGTCTCTTGTTTTAAGGTAAAATAACTTTTGTATTTGGACTAACAAACATATACTACCTGATTCCAAAACGATTTTTTCATTCATAAAACTAAGAAACTGAAATACATCACCGCGTCCCAAGGTAAAACCACCAATGACCGAAGGTGAAACCATAGGTTGTACCTCGGGACAAGTGTCACAAAGGTCTTTATTGTTGAGTAATTGTATAAATATTGGAGCTAACCTAAACTGCTCTTCGTTCAACATTACCTAAAATTGGTGCTTGTGATGGGGTAAATTTTCAAATTTCTTGTAAAAAAATTATAGTATAAAAAATTAAAATGTAAAAAATGTCCCAACGTACAACCCTTTCCCGTACAGTGTGAGGTTTCGGAACACTGTTTCGAAACCATGAAACAGTGTGTATTTTGTAATAGTATGGGTCTGTTTACTGTATCATCGTCAATGTGTAAAGCATATGTATTGCTATAGAACCATATAGTTGGAGGCCAGTAACTGTAGGAGAAAAAAAAAACTTTATTCAGATGCCTTATCAGTTATATATGTCCTACACCGGCAAAATTTTATCTACCACCCCGGCGGCCTCACGTGGTTATGTTGGCAACATCAAAAACACGGTAGAAAATCTTTGCAAAAATGTTTGTTCCTCATGCTCTGTGGCTGATATGTTCTTGTATGTATCCTTGTCCGCTCAGTGAAATAATTGTCCTCGTACAATGAAGGTTTCATGATAAAACATTTGCATTGTAATGCGATTCACTAATGCCAACGTCACATGCTTGCCAACATTATCACGCCAGGCCGCTAGGACGATAAGTAAAACTTAAACCCTGTACCAAATGCACTGCTTTCGCAATATGTGACGTTGTTGTTGCTTTCCCATTAAATGAGGAATGACGTTTATACGTCAAATATATTGGCCTCGTAGATATAATTAATACATTTTGCTTTTCTCTATTCTAGTGCTTAATATTGATAAGTGTTGTGTGTGCTAATGTACGTGTGACACTGATATTAAAAAGGCATATTATCACATAACATTTTTTGAGTTAACATTTTTGGGAAGAGTTAAGTTTTTATACATACTTATCGCACTGATAGGTACTTTAGTAAAACAAACCACATCTTAAAATTCGAGTTTTGGAGATATGTTTAATGAGCGTTTTATTTATCGTCCCAACTTTCGTAATATGGAAGTAGAAAATGAAATTCGTCAAACACGACACATTATGTTAGATTTTCATGTATTTATATCTTTCAAAAATATTAGTTGTTTTACATAAGTTATCAGTGTCCGGCCAACATTGCTTGCAAGAAACTAACGGTTAGGGGAAAAGTTCTCACTCTTTAAAACGAGATTAAGTTTGTGATTTCCTCTTGTTAGCATAAAATGTGTAAATTTAGACTTTATGTAATTCCATTTCTTTTCTTGTTCTTTTCTTTTTTTTTTACGAATTTTGTAGGTGTAGTCATGTGTTTTAAATGTTATTACTGTACATGGATAGATAAACCTAGAATTTTACTGGAAATTTCAAATCAAATAATGAGCAATGTTTTATTGTTCATTTAAGTCTATAATGTTGTCATATGTCATTTCGAAATACTGTAGTCACTGTAGTCACTGAATCTTGATTCAGTAATCTTACGTCTGTCCATTAGTTTTCGGCACTCTTTAAACTGCTCGTATACTAGTAAGCTAAATGTGTTTCTGTGCAGAGCTGCAGCTAAATTAAACACCACGGTTTCGATGCAATTCGTCGGTTCCGTCTTCCTGCGTTATTGGACTGCAACACCGCTGTTTTGAAACAGTGAAACCGACAGGACGGAACAGTTTCAGTATCGACTGCGAATGTGATCCGAAACCGAGTAGAATGAAACCCGGCGGTTTCGAAACCGTGAAACATTGCGGTTTCGAAACACTGAAAACGTTCCTCGTATCGAAACATGGTTTCGAAACCATGAAACTATGGACAACTCTAGTTTACTCGGTGTTCGTCAGCTTTCAGTTAAACTCGAGCGCCCACTAACCACAGGCGACATTTCTGTACGAAATTAAGAGATAGAAGTAGTTCCTTTTACGGAACCGTAACTTTTGAGGTAGCTCTTCTTACAACTCTTTGTCTACGTATTAAGGCAAATCACGCACCGATTTGTGCGTGACAGGTTTTTTTTTTTTTTTTTTTTTTTTTTTAAATTAGTTTCATTTTCATGAATCATTGCGCGGACGAATGTACGAGTCGTGTTTTTTTTAAAAAAAGTAAGTACCGTTTTGAAATTTAAAAAAAGGCATGCTAAGATATCTCAATAATTTTATTTTTACATGAAAGCCTACTATTCTACGTAATTTCCGTCAATATTGAATAGAATGTTACCACCTTTTAATCGCCTTGAAAACAAGATTGAAAGAGAAGAAATAGGGAAAACATCAGAAATTTAATACCCAGTAACGGAAATAAAATGAACTGGTTGCGACCTTTGAATAAACGGTGCACGAGCTGCTGTGCACTTAGTATCAACAGGCGTCGCTAGATCGCAGCACTAGAAAATCGCGATTGCTATCGTTTACTTATAGCCTATACTCGCTACTGTTTTTACTTATGACCTGCATCCTAAGAGCTACTATAGTCCAAATTTCACACTTATCAATCCCTATAATACATTGATGACACCCTATGTTGGTTATAACTCGTATACTGCAGAGCACAGGAAAGATTTATGAATATCATCGTTGTAGATATACTACCTCCTGACATTGCTAGATACCCACCTCACCGAGTTCGCCTCCTGGTGTAACCGGTGGCTCCTCTCCGTCAATCCCGACAAATCCCAGGCAATAGTCATAGGTCGTACTACCCGCACCTTCCGCCTCCACGATTTCTATCTTACCCTTCACAACTGACCCATCCGTCACACCCCCACCCTCAAGTACTTTGGCCTTACCCTTGACCGCCAACTGTCCTGGACTCCATACCTCAAATCCCTCCGTGAGAAAGCTCTGTCCCGCCTAAACCTCCTAAAACTCCTCACTGGCCGGACGTGGGGCCTCCACCCTTCCACTGTCCTTCACACCTACAAATCAATCATGCGCCCCGTCCTTTGTTCCTTCCACCCCGCCTGGATATCAGCCCCTCCTACTTTCTACAAGTCCCTCCAGATTCTAGAACGCCATGCCCTCCGCCTCGCATACCGTATCAGACTCCCTTCCCCCACGCGGATCCTCTATGACCTCATCCCCTTCCCTCCTCTCCTACAACACCTCGAACATCTCCGGCTCCTTTACACATCCCGCAAAATAGAGTCCCAAAACCCTCTGGTCTACCCTATTCTTACGAATCCCGAGCCTCTGCCACGCCTCCGCCAAACCGTCCCTCCCGGCCTTCACCTCCATACGCTCCGTATCCTCTCCCAAGGCAATTTCCGCACCCTTCCTCTACCGGATACCGAACTTCGGCCCGATATCTACCCCTCCTACCAACTCTGATCCCTTCCCCGTAGCATCAGCGCCCCTCCCCTCTCTCCCGTCCCTTTTTCCTTCCCGCCCGCTTGGCTACCCCTCTCCCATGCCCAGAGTCTCGTCACTCCTTCCCTCCTTACGCTCTCTTCCCTCCCCTTCTCCCCCTCTCCCGCACTTCCCCCGTCCCTGCCCCACCTCCCCCCCTCCATCCCCTCCCCACTCCCTGCGGGGGCGTCTCGACTTTTTATCTACGTGTTCAGTGCAAGTGTCTCCAGTGTCGTGTGTTTTACTCAGTGCCTCCATAATCGCCGTCCCCATGTTTTATTCTATACGCCGTCAGCTGTCTCCATGTGTGAACTTCGTGTCTCCGCAATGTACTTTTAAACTTGTCACCGTGGCCGGTTGTTTTTACTGACTGTGTGTGTGTTTTATCACTACTCGTCTCTTTTTTGTTCTCTGCCATATGTTTTGTCCCATTTATACATGTCCGTTTTACTCTGTCGAAAACTCTGTCTGTCAATGTTTTTAATTTCCGCAATTTTGTTCATCTTTTTTATATTTTATCTCTTCTTTGTCAAATATTTGTGTCTCACATGGCTGAAGAGCAGCCACCGCAGCTGCTGCCAGCCTGCCAGCTGTTTCTACGGCTGGCTTTAAAACAACAATAAAGGAAAAAAAAAAAAAAAAAAAAAATTGCTAGATAGCATCGTGATCGAATGTTCGAACATTTCACCGAGATTTCCCGAACTGTGACGTAAATTGTTCGAACAGTTCGAGTCATGTTCAAACACAGCTCTAGTCACAACTGTTTGGACTTCGTCACTGTCTTGAAGACCGCCCAGGTGTCTCTTCAAGTGCAGAAACAGGCGGTAGTCAGCTTAGTGTAAGAAATTGCACAACTCAGAACAAAAGGTGTGGCAAGTTGAGCAAGGGCATCGCTTTGCTTCAAGACAATGCACGTCCGCATGCGGCTAATCAGACCACAGATCTCATCACATCTTTTCGATGGGAAACTCTAGGTCATCCTCCGTACAGCCATGATCTGACGCCCAGTGACTACCATCTGTTCCTAAACTTGAGCCGCGGTGGAGTACCCGAGCGGTCTAAAGCGCCTCGCTGCGGAGCACGCGGTTGCTCGCCGTGGAGGTTCGAGTCCTCCCTGGGGCATGGGTGTGTGTGTTTGTCCTTGGATTAGTTTACCTAGGTTTAAGTAGTTTGTAAGCTACGGACTGGTGACCACGCAGTTTGGTACGATAGATTTACAAATATTTGAACATTTTTGAACCTGAACTTCAAAAAAACACCTGGGCGGTCTTCAAGACGATGACGAACTCAAAACAGTTGTGATTCTGTGGATAACAAGTCAGGCGACAGACTTCTATGAAGAGGGTATTCAAAATTGGTACAACATTATAAGTACCTCAGTACTGACGAAAATTATCTAGAAAAGTAGATTAAAGTACAGGCTTTCATGTAAAAATAAAACTATTGAGATATCTTAGCACGCATTTTTTTAACTTCAAAACGGTAATTACTTAAAAAACACGCCTCGTAGATACGACCTACGCACTGCATTCGTAGCTGGCCATATGAAAACCCAGTTTGTTTCCGTGTATTATCTCAACAGCTACGAGTTAAACAAAATTAAGTTTGTTTGCCGAATGTAGATACGAGCTACGTGCTCCATTCTTAGCTGCGCATATGGAAACCCAGCTCGTTTCCGAAAATATGGAAGCGTTTCCAGGACGCGTGTCGGCGGCATCTATTTTCTCCAGTCATCGCCCATGGAGACGGGTTTTTGCGCGGTAAGCCGCCATCAACACGCAGAACGGAGCGCCCTCTTGAAAGGCAGCACTTGTCTCATCCAGCGGCCGCAGCCCGCCAGATTATTAATAAGCTCCGGACACGCTACAGCGTCCACTGCCAGCCCCCTCCACCAACCCTTTCTCCCCCCTCCCCAACCCTCTTTTTTTTATTCATCATAATTTTCGCGGAAGCCACCCGCAGGACGGCGCGTCGTTGTTCGTCGTTCTTTGTCTGTAAGAAGTAATTTCAACCGTTGTTTACCGAGAAGCAGCTTATTAGCGTCCATTCACCATACTTCTGGAGACAGCAGACGGAGGGACAGTATGCGTGGAATGAGTGGAATTTTCCCCACAGTGAGAGAACGCTGAAGTGGAGATCGGGAGGCAGCAGGCACGCGGTATGTTGTGTCACCGCCTTCTACAGTGTGGAGTGAAGAGTTATAGTCGTGAAACCACGGCATTCTTACTTGAGTCGTAAAGGGTTTAGACAGACAAGGTCAGGAGCAATGTGCAGCTGCTTGCTGGTGATGTTCTGGTGTATGGAATTGTGACGTCGTTGAGTACGTGGGTTATTTATTTATTGCCGTATCCAAGAAATAACTTTATAAAGTGATCTTACATAGGTGTTGTTGTGGTCTTCAGTCCGGAAACTGGTTTTATGCAGCTTTCCGACCTACTCTATTCTGAGCAAGCCTCTTCATCTCCTCATAAGAACTGCAAGACACATCCATTTGAATATGCTTACTGTATTCATCTCTTGAGCTCCCACTGTTGCCCCGTACTCTTCCCTCCAATGCTAAATTTACGATCCCTTGATGTCTATGGTATAAATGTGTCCTACAAATCTATGCCTTCTTTTAGTCAAGATATGCGAAAAATTCCTTTTCTCCCTAATTCTATCCAGTATCTCTTCATTAGTTACGTGATCTACCCACCTAATCTTCAACATTCTTCTGTAGCACCACATTTCAAAAGCCTCTATCCTCTTCCTGTTTTAAACTATTTATCACACACACACATGTTTGTATAGTCTATGGGACTTAACTACGGGGTCATCAGTCCCTAAACTTACAAACTACTTATGAACTACTTACGAACTAGGACGGCACAAATATCCATGCCCGAGGGGGGATTCGAACCCCCGACCGTAGAACTATTTATCATCCAAGTTTCGTTCCCGTACAAGGAAACACTTCACACAAATGCCTTCAGAAAAGGCTTCCTCACACTTAAATTATTATCCATCTTTGCAAATTTCTCTTTCAAAAACGCTTTTCTTCCTATTGCCATTCTGCATTTAGAACGTCTGTACTGCAACCATCATAATATTTATTGTCCAAGTAACAAAAGTCATATGCCACCTTTATTGTTGCGTTCACTAATCTAATTCTTTCATCATCGCCTGATTTTCTAAGATGACATTCCATTACCCTTGTTTTGCTCTTACTAATAGTAGAGGAAGTGAAAATTAAATACGAAATATGAAAAAATACCACAGAGGGAAAAAAATATTCAAAGAACTTATGTCATTCTATGGGGGATTACAAAGTCATATCCGACATGAAGCCCAATATGTTGCAGCATGAATGGCCTTGTTATTTGCTGCGAGTACATCCATATCGCGCAAGGTTAGTCCAGTTTCCTGCAGACAAGAACGTGTTGTGGGTCATGCTCTTCTCTACACTCGCAGGGCTCGTCTGAACTCGTGTATCCCCGTTTTTTCAGATGTACTCTGAACCGTGATACTCCCGGCCTTAGTCTCTTCCGTGCTTTTCAGAGCGTATATCGAAGTTCGAATCCAGCTGCAAGTTCTTCTCTGGGACTTCAAGTTCTGCCGCACTTCTTCTCTTCGAGTACGAGGTTACAAGATCACTTATAAGGACACAACGTGGCTATCGGATTTTTGTCATTTTCTATATTAAAGGAATGTAAAATTAAGAAAAAAAAATGTAATCGTATGGACTAAACTACGTTGGTCATCAGTCCCTAGTCTTACAAACTACTTAAACTAAGGTAAACTAATCTAAGGACAACACACACATCCATGTCCGAGGTAGGAGTCGAACCTCCGACGCGGGAGGCGCCGCGATCCGTAACGTAGAGCTCCAGACCGCTGGGCTACTCCCGCGTGGCAATGTAAAATTCAGAACCCAAACAGCAATTTGGCAACCTCACTCAATTCAACTCTCATATATTCCACGAGGAAGTCGACTTTGAAGTTTTTCTCTGAAATAATGGCGAAATTTCGGACAATAGCACTGTAGAATGAAACCGAAGTAAGTGTAAGATCTAAGATTCGAATCTCCTCCTTCGGCAGGGAGAGGCGTGGGGATTAGTCGCTAGTAACATGCGCGTTTGTGCTAAGGAAGCCACCAGCTTATAGACTAACTCTGACGGAAAGGCACAAAGTGCCCCAAACGCAAGTACAAAGTGTCAGCTATTGAACTATATGGGCCAAAACGTAAATTAGTTTAAACTACAGCGTGCACACCATTATTCAGCATATAATTGTCACTACAGATATTCGCATTTAGGTTATGAAGATGACGATCGGGTGGCATTTAATGGACGTTCGAACCCGACATGGGTCGCCTTCAGACTGCCTGGCGCAAGTCTTTTTAGCTGACGCCACTTTGGCGACTTGCATGTCAATGATGATTACAACGCAACACCCAGTCCCCGAGCAGACAAAAATCTCCGAACCGACTGGGAACCGAACCCGGACCTCCAGCATGGCAACCTATCACGCTTTCCACTGCACTACTGAGACAGACATTGAGGTTAATACATATTCGGTATGCCTGCTTTTCGTGGTGATAATATGGCGCAGATGAACGGTGAAATTCTGCAGACCCGCTGAAGTGTCGGAAAACCGACGCTGTCAGTGACCTCCTCAGTGCCTTTTTTCAGATCATCAATGGTTTGGGAGTTATTGTCCTACACTTTGTCTTGAATATATCCCCACAAAAAGGATTCAAATATGTTCAGATCCAGAGGATAAGGCGGCCAATCGTGACCCTTGCCACTGATCTCTGGTTAAACCTACTAAACCTACATAGAATGCGATCCTCAAAGTGTTTTTCTTCAGTACATCAAACACTATCCTATTTCGACTGGATCGAGCTCCGACTTGCAGGAACCACATCTTATCGAAATCAGGGTGATTTTAGATAAAGTGGATGATAGCATCACCTAACACCTTCAAGTACCGTTCGGTAGTCGCCGTGCCATCAACAAATGCTGCACCGATTATTTTGTGAGTAGTCATTCTACATGTACATCTACATGGGATACTCTGAAAATCACATTTAAGTGCCTGGCAGAGGGTTCATCGAACCACTTTTATACTATTTATCTCCAATACCATTCTCGAATAGTGCGGGGGACGGAAGAACACCTGAATCTCTCCATTCGAGCTCTGATTTCTCGTATTTTATTCTGATGATCATTTCTACCTATGTAGGTGGGAGTCAACAATATACCTTTGCATTCGGAGGAGAATGTTGCCGATTGGAGTTTCGTAACTAGACCACGCCTAAGCAATAAACGCCGTTGTTGTGACGATTCCCATCCCAGATCCTGTATCATTTCCGTGGCGCTGTATCCCCAGTATCGTGACAATACAAAACGAGCTGTCCTTCTCTGGACTCTTTCGATGTCCTCCGTCAAACCTACCTGATAAGGATCACACACTTGGCAGCAGTACTCCAAAAAAGGACGGACTAGCGTAGAGTGTGCAGTTTCCTTAGTAGCTCTGTTGCATCTCTTAAGGGTCCTGCCAATAGAAAGCAGTCTCTGTTTCGCCTTTCCCACGACATATACTACGTGTTCGTTCCAGTTTAAGACTGAAGTAATAGTAATTCTTAGGTATTTTGTAGCGTTTACGACCTTCACTGTTGATTGTTTTATCTTGTAAACAAATTTTAACGGGTTTCTTTTCTTGCTCATCTGGACGACTTCACACTTCTCATTATGTAGAGCCAATTGCCAGTTTTTACACCATAGTGATATCTTATTCAGATAATATAATTTGCTCATGGCTCGGAGCGCTCTTATAAATGTATCATCTTCTGGTCTGTGCACGTTTGGCTGTCACTCACAACTGTACAATATGGTGGTTCTTTATGAATATATGACTATGCGAGTTTTATATCTGACAACCCTACGGCATATATTAATGTGTGACGATCTACCAGTACTATCCAACTGGCTACAACATGCATTTATGTAATAATGTTATAATTTAGTGCAGAGACCAGAAGATGATGCCGGTCGTCTGTTATAAATAAAGACGAAATACCGCGATCCTGGCATTTCATTATTCACAAAAATAAACTTATTCAGATCGTTCTGCAGTTGGTTTCGATCTTCAGATGATTTTACTAGACGGTAAATGACGGCGTCATCTGCAATCAACCTAAGAGAGCTGCTTAGATTTTCTCCCAAATCGTTTATGTAAATAAGGAACAGGAGAGGACCAATAACACTACCCTGTGGAACGCTCGATATCACCTCTGTTTTAGTCGATAGCTTACCATGGATTACTACAAACAGTGTCCTCTCTGACAGGAAATCCTCGATCCAGTCGCAAATTTGTGGCGATATACCACAACCACGCTATTCGATTAAAAGTCGTTTGTGAGGTACGGTGTCAAAAGCCTTCTGGAAATCAAGAATTGCGGAATCAATTTGTGATACCTTGTCTATAGCACTCATCATTTTGCGTGAGGAAATAGCTATAGTCCGTTCACCGAGAGCTGGGAGGAAACCTAAACAGTGTCACATGAGCGACTACGATCGTTTCCAATAAAGCAATCGGTGTTCAAGTGAAACGAAGGGGTGTACAAAATCCTTGGCGCACGCTTTGCAGCTGGTGGCGTCGGCTGGCTGCCGAGCTGACGTCATAGCGGACCCTGAGAAACCTGGACATCAATGTAACGAAATGAATCAGGACATGGAAGATTCAAAGCCAGTTACAATAATGTTAAAAGTACGATGAAACTGTGCTCATTCTGTCAAAACAGATTTGTTTTCATGCAGGTTGCTTACCAAACGCTCCATTCATACACAATTTTTAATAACATTCCCACTAATAATAATGGTAAAGGACGTCGAAGCAAGGTTCATTCTATCAAACTTGAACTGTTTTCATTTAGGTTTTTACCAAACCGCTCCTCTCTCTCTCTCCTCTACAATTTCCACATTTGACTTTCAACAAAAAATACGAAACTGAGGACGCACTTTGTACCATATTTCTGCAGTCAGTGTTCTTACTGCTTCTTCTTGTAGTTCTTTAACTTCCGGCATTCTGTATGTTTTGTCTTTCGCTGCAACATAGCCTTTGATTCTGGTCCCACACTTACTCGATGGCGTTTAATTCACAGCTGTACGGAGGAATTCTAAGAACAGTTTTCCTTGCATTTTTCGCCATTTCATCTATAGCGTATTCGTTGTGAGCTGTTCTGTATTTTGAAATATTTCTAAAAGTTATTTTTTCAACATACCGTTTTCAAAATCGAGGTTTATAGATTTTAGCCACTCTCATATTTCGTCCTTATTGGAATTCGCACTGGGAACTTTTTTATTTTCTACGATAATGGTACGGCGCTTTATCAACAATAATAACTGCAAGCCGAGGAAGAACACCTTAGAACCATTTCTCGAAGGTTCAACTAGTTTTTCAAGCCTCTTTAAAGCAGTGGCAGTTGGTGATAATGTGCTAATGTGCTGCAGCACACTGTAAATATATTACTAAAATTATGCCATTTCTCTTCGAATGCAAGCGAGAAATTACATCCTTTCTCTTGGAATACGAGGCAGATATCACAATAAAATTATGCCAGTTCCTTCCAATGCGTATTAGAATGCTAGTAATAAGGATGAAACGCATTTTGGAGCGTTCTCACCGCGATAGCTGGAAACCACCTCCCTATGCTGAAGTGGGATTCAGCCGCGCTGGTACGTGCGCAGAGGTGGCGCAGTCGTCTGTTCGCTAGTGCGCATGCGCAGACGTGGAGTCAAGCCTGGCGGCTCATGTGTGCTGAGACCGACTGCAACACCAGAATCCAGAGGTTCGTTCCAGCAGCTGCCAGACTGCTTGACGCGCATAAGCATCGCTGAAATTGTGTTCCAGCAGCGCCTTCTCCCGCTTCTGGCTATTTGGAGTGTGGCTGTTTGGTGTTCCAGCAGTTGCCGCAAGCAGCCAGACGCTACCCGGGAAATTATTTCTGGCGCGGTCAAGCTGCCAAATTGCGCATGCGCAGAAAGGGCTGAGTTAGAGTGGGGGTTAGCTATCACGCTATACGTGTGTGTTTGTATAGTGTTTTTCAATTATTTCGAAGTCATTGCAATCCCACTTGAAATCAGGTATTTATCGTTTACACTTATTCGTTATTAGGAATGAAATTATTTTAATTATTCCTTTAAACTCACATTCGCCTGCAGCCAGAAACAGTGCAAAATGCGTTCCAGCAGTGCTAGTATCAAACAAGGGTTTTTACGTCATAGTAGCTGCGCATGCGCAGTAACACCTGTTTCTTAGCGCTTGAAAGTAGCCGTCTGGCAGCTGCTGGAACGAACCTCATATCAATATTTCTCTTCGCGCTGCGTGTAACGGCTGCGGAAGAATAGTATATGACGAATATTGCGGCATACAGAGTCAAACAGCGCGCTGGCTGGAGGCGTCTTGCGCGTTGTCTGTCAAACCTACCTGTGTGAGGCTCGTATCCAAATACCTCTTAGTCTAAATTTTAAATTTCTGTAAATTAAATTAATATTTTTAAACGTTATATTTACTACCTGTAGTGAATACATGCAGTTGGCAGCGCTGTTATAGATTCCCCTGAAGGTCTTACTATCAATACAATATTAATTGATATTTAATTAAAGGCAATCATACAAATGTTGACATTTTATTTTAGTATATTTTGTTTCCTGTTTATTTTGTAATATTGTAGCACAATGGTCAAATTTTGTACGAGCCGCCACTGCTTTAAAGATGAACTTAAGAGATCCTGAAATCGCCGCTGTACAACACGCACTAACGAGCTCACACCTGCAATTGAGGGGACCACGCTGCGCTGTGGTCACGCGCCTTGCTGTGTTTACAGTACGTCTCTCGTTTCGATGAATGGAGTATAGTTGTGTTTCGCATGAACGATATTTTCTAAATCCCTGTTGACCTTGGAGACTGACGGTTAGTGTATCTCCATTCCAGACATATCTGGGGTGACAAATTTAAGTGGGACAGCCTGTATAACGACTGTGCTTCTGTCGCGGTGAACAGGTAACAGCTGCGACATCGTAGGTCTGGTGATGGGAGCGGACCTTTTCGAGCCTCAGCTGCCCCATTGTACTCAACGAGCACGTGTTGGCCGCCTGCGTGCCACGTGGCCGTTCCTCAGCCGGGGTTCCCGGCGGCAGAAGTCATCGCAGCGCCACAAAAGACCCCCCTGGAAATATGACTAATGATTTTCCTGCGGCGGATTGTATTTCATTGGGGCGGGCAGGCGGGCGTATAAAGAGCGCGCAGAATTACGTGGCTTCCCTGGCGGCCATTCACGCGGCCAATGAAAGCGCCGCATTGTGGCGCGGCGGCCGCGGGAAATGTTTCGCAAGGAGCCGTGATTACCGGACACTCCGCGCCGCGGCGCCAACGGACGGCTAATTCTGGCGCAATAAAAAGCCCCGCCCCCTCCCCCTCCCTCCCTCCCTCCCTCTGTCCTGCTGTCCGCTCTGCAATAATGCCCGCCGCCGGGCCTACCGCATTTGCCGCTCGGGCAGGCAGGGAACGAGTTAAAAAAAAAGGATTACAAAATGAAATAAAAAAAAAGTGAAGCCCTACTTCACGTCACCGGATGGCGAAGAATGGCAGAGGTAACAGTTCGTACTGTCACAGATGTTTCATTCACATTATGAAGGGTGTGTCTCAAATGAAAGTCACGACTTCACCAGCTGCCCGGAAGACGCTAATTTCACGTATCAATCCACGTCAGCATGCCTTAATCCGTCGGTGCATAGAGCGTGTATCCGAACGAGCAGGGTCAACGCAGTGGCGTAGCTATGTCGCCAAGGGCCCCGGGGCAAAAATGACTGGGGCCCGCTATAAACTGAAACTGTATACCGATGCAAAACTATTTCATCAGCTCCTTACCGCGCAGTGGAAGAAGTAATAAGGCAAACCTAAACACTGCTTAGTAAATTATGTGTCACGCAGCAGATAATATAGTTATAACTCTAAAAGTTTGTTTATTTGGTATTCGTTTACGCAAAAATTACTGGATGCATTTGGATGAAATTTTGCCGAGGGACAGAGTTGGGCCTGGGCAGGACATGCAGATAAAACGACCCCATGCTCCATACCGATCAGCCTTATTTCTTTGATAGCCCAGTCAAAGAAAGAAAATAGGGGAAATAGTTGTGTAGGATGGTTTCAGCAAAACGAAGTTGCCGGATTTTGCATGATGAAACACTTTGTATCAGGGGCGTAACTAGGACTTGGATTTGGGTGGGGGGGGGGGGAGGCTGGGGGCAATCTGATTGACGAGCAAAATTTTAGTCAGTTTCCAGAGAGACTACTATCTACCACTCCCGAGGAAGAAACTAATTCACTCCCAACCAATTAAAGTTGATGGTAAAACACCCCAAGTTTCCAATCTTTACCTTTACCAGATTGCTGTTATACGATTTCTTTTCTCTTTTTTTCTTTCTTTTTGGGTTCTGGGGGGGGGGGGGGAGAGGGGTTCTATCCCCGTCATCCGCCCCCCCCCCCATAGTTACGCCACTGATTTGTATTGAGCTGTGCCGCTACCAGGCTGCATGAAGTAATAAGTAAAATAAGTCGACGTCTTCGCTTATTATCACGACACTGGGTTAGAGGGCAGCGTTTAGAATGGACAATTCACTATTCTGACAAAGTAACCATATATAATGGACGGTAGGGTGGGAGAGCAAAAACAAAAAATGGATAGTAACTTTTTTCAAACGTTGCTCACGGTGGTCGAGGGGGGGCCCTTGTCGGGGGCCCCGGGGCACGGCCCCGCATAGCCCTGTGGTAGCTACGCCACTGGGTCAACGTGGTGAGTTTATGACGTCACAACCTACGACCCGAGGCCAACGACAAAGACAGACCGCGTCGCGCACGTTCATGTCACGTGATGATGGTAGGCCTGAGCAGAAGCGTTCGCTAGTTGTGTGGCTGGCCACTGTGAGACAGCGGCCGGCCAGTCAGCTAGGCATCACGCTGGCTCAGCACTATCCTGTGACGTGACGTCCGCGCCGTGGCCTGGCCTTCTCGTTGACCTTGCAGCAAGCCGCACGTTGCAGAAACTCTCCCAACGTCGCTATAAGGAGCATGTCAGAAATTCTCAACGTTCACCAGAATGTTCACCGAAAAGATCGGAGAACAGCACCTACGTCACTACTTGGGGAAAGTAGGTGGCAGCTCTTTTCGGTACAGCTGAAAATACCATATTAGCCTTTAATAGAAGCACATGTATGGTTGATTTCGCAAGTGGTACTATAAGGAGGGGAGATGTCAATACAGACTTAGGCCGTATGTTGTTTTGAAACCAGTGGACGCCATTTTAATGACCCTAAAGAGTAACTGGCTACAGCTTCTTCTTCTTCTGAATTTCTGTCATGTGTAAATAACAGCTGTCATAAATTTTAAATATTACAGTGCTGAGAGCCTTTGTGGAATGACGGAGTGTTCTGAAGTGTCTTCAACTCAATTGGCGGTTAGAGTCCTCCGTCGGGCATGTTTGTGTGTGTGTGTGTGTGTGTGTGTGTGTGTGTGTGTGTGTGTGTGTGTGTGTGTGTGTTGTTCTTAGGTTAGTTTAAGTAATTTGGTGAAAAGAAAAACACAGTTCTTACGTAAAAAACAGTGTCAGCAAATCAAACCGTTCTTTCTGATTCTGAATTCATATTTAATCCAGTGACATGACACATTATACTCGTTATTGTGATTGTTTCCTATTTATATGATCCAATAACCAAGAATACAAGTAAGTGATGTGGAAAGGATTATTCGTAATTTCGTCAATGTCTATTCCACTTACCAATAAAATATTATTCCTTTAAAGTTTAGGCTACGCTCAACTGTCATGTTGCAGGATCAAATATACATAAAAGATGTGTAAAACGTTCAAAATTACATTTTCATTGCTATTCGTCTATACTACAACCCTCTAATATAGGTACTACCTCTATAAAAAAAATCAAATATTTGTAAACGTATTGGACCAAATTGCTATGGTCATCACTCCCTACACTTACAAACTATTTAAACTAACTTAAGCTAACCTAAGGATAACATACATACCCATGTCCGACGGAGGACTCGAACTTCCGACAGCGAGTAACCCCGTGCTCCGCAACAAGGCGCCTTAGAGCGCTCGGCCACTCCACCGTGGCACTATCCCTCCTAAATGAGTGTGCGTTTTTTCTGTCTGTTCTTTCGGACAGGGCCTATTGAAACTCGTACCACAAAGAGGGAAATGTGTTGACGACATTGGAAACTATATAGAAAAGTAAGTAAAGGATGTAAATTCATTTGTGTTGTTCCCTCTCTTTTATTTCTTTTTTGTTTTGTTTTTTTACCTATTAAGTCTATTTGTAATAAAGCGATTACATGGTAATTTCCGATATTCCCTCGCAGTTCTTTAGTGATACACCCAAAATCAACAACTACGACTACAAAATTCCCTGTTTACTCTGACTTTGATGTGAATTAAAGTTCTAGACAGTACACAGAAAAAAGTACTTTCCAGTTTCTCGAATGTTTATTGCTTCATTGCGGTGTATTTGCGAGATTTACCTCCAACACCCTAAACGGTAAATAGATATAAATTCAGCCGGCACGACATTACACCCAGTACAGGCCTGAAGTATTGCGAGTACCAGTGGGCCGTGACGATTAAAGCCCTATTTGCGCCGAGGACATTTTTATTGGGTAGTTTCGGCGGTCGCAGCAGTTCAATTGCGGATGACGTCCAGACGGGGTGTTTTTATTTTCGGCGCCCCCTTTGCGAAGGGCCGTAACTCTAGCCTGAGCGTTAATCATGGGGGGAGGGGGGGGGGGAGAATCTGCAGCTGACCGTGTTGTTGCTGCGTGTAGTTCGTCCGACGGCCGCTACGAGCGCTCGGAGCGGCATCAATTATGCACGGATTGCAGCCTTCGGTCCTGGTCGTGCCGTCCTGGTCAAAATTTTGTACGCCTGCTAACATGCCGTTCATTGTAGTAGTACTTGGTGATAGAGTGGCCGAGAAACAAAACTGGTATACGTCGGTATTTCACGTAAAACATTCGTTACAGCTACGAGACGCTGTTGCACACTGTACGGTGGGTTATGGAAAAAAAAAGAGCATTAGAAACAGGGAAATAAATATTTACGTAAAGAGTAAATAAGCAGCCTAACAATATGAGTAAATCAAATACACATTACTTGGATTTCGACACCATCTAAGGGTGTAATAAAATTATAACATCTATGTTTATAAAAATGAATTACCGTATGTATGAAAGGGCATCATTTGAAAATGGATTCACCGATTTGGCTGATCTTTTCTTTGTTCTGTACGTAATTCTCAGGACAAGGTTCGTATGAAAGAAAATTTTTGGAAAATTTGCCGGAAAAATGTCAGAATTTGAGAAAAAACTGAAAGTACGTTTCCAGATGGATGGAACGTTTGGCAGGAATTGTTGGTGATGTCTTGATTAGGCCTCATGTTCTTCCACCTACGCCCACTGGACCACGTTATCATGGTTTCATACGGGATACTCTACCTGTGCTGCTAGAACATGTGCCTTTACAAGTACGATACAACATGTGGTTCATGCACGATGGAGCTCCTGCACATTTCAGTCGACGTGTTCGTAAGCTTCTCAACAACAGATTCGGTGACCGATGGATTGGTAGAGGCGGACTAATTCTATGGCCACCACGCTCTCCTGACCTCAACCCTCTTGACTTTCATTTATGGGGGCATTTGAAAGCTCTTGTCTACGCAACCTCGGTACCAAATTTATAGACTCTTCGTGTTTGTATTGTGGACGGCTGTGATACAATACGCCATTCTGCAGGGCTGCATCAGCGCATCAGGAATTCCATGCGACGGAGAGTGGATGCATGTATCCTCGCTAACAGAGGACATTTCGAACATTTCCTGTAACAAAGTGTTTGAAGTCACGCTGGTACGTTCTGTTGCTGTGTGTTCCCATTCCATGATTAATGTGATTTGAAGAGAAGTAATAAAATGAGCTCTAACATGGAAATCAAGCGTTTCCGGACACATGTCCACATTACATATTTTCTTTCTTTGTGTTTGAGGAATGTTTCCTGAAAGTTTTGCCGTACCTTTTTCTAACATCCTTGTGTGTGTTTTGTCCTTAGGTTAGTGTAAGTTAGTTTATGTACAGTAGTTTGTAAGTCTAACGACTGACGAACATAGTAGTTTCGACCAACCAATAGGTTTACAAACGTTTGGACATTGGCAACAATATACGGCTAGAGAGGCAGTATGTCTCAATATTGCCGCAGGGGACCACCAACGACTTGTTGAGTCTTTGCCGCGTCGAGTTGGTATTCTTCTTCGGACAAAAAGAAATGGTGACACACAATAGCGGGAATGTTTGAATGTATTTGTACAGGAGTACATATTAAAAAATGCCAGCAATGTTTCGTAAATAGTAAAATTGTAAGATTTCATTTTGTAACTCACAAAGCTGTACCGCACTTCCAGCAAATAGCTGCTGCTCACAACAATTACGTACCCCACAAGTACGACACAACTATAGCGTTAACCCTAACAGGTATTTTGGTTGACCATGTAAACTACCCAGAGATAAGACGTCTAAGATCAGTCTGCGGTCAGAGGGTTTAAGTTCACTTTGGAAGAGATCAGGCATTGAATTATCAACCTGCATGGACTTCCCACTTTTCGCACGAGAATAATAGCTAGTTCAGAATACTGCACTAATAAACAATCGGTCGCCAGCCTAATTAGGCAATAGCACCAAGTTTCTGCAATTTGAATGCACTAATATGACCTTAATGTGTTGCATTAGTTTCTGTTTAGCTAAGTTATTACAGTATGCATAAATAAAAACAAAATAAAGTTCAGGTCCATGTAAAATTTTCAGTGAGATTATATAATCCGTAAAGTATTAAAAATAAAATAGTAAAACTATGAACTACCTCTCACCATTGTGTACTATGGTACTGAATCAATACTTTTTCTTTAACCATCAGAACCATGAGAAAATGAAACGTTAAATACTTTCAGCACTGAACAAGTTTCTTAAAAAAATATACCATTCATATTTGCATTTGTAGTAATAAGATACTCGACAGACATTAAATATGTGTGGCTTCTCTTAATGAACAACAATGAACTGTATCCAAATCTACTATTACAGCATTTAAACCAACTAATCTTTTGTATCTTATTTTGTGTGGTGGTATACTAATTAAGAAAACTATATTAAAATCCGTTAACTTCAAATTATGGAAGTGGATCTTCGAAAATATACTGACACAAAATTATTTCACTTCCGTTAAAGTTTATGTACTTAATTCAACTAATACAATCGTATATAATACTGTTGTGATTTAGAATTTATTAAGTTGGTGCTGATAAAACATTAAGACTTTATGATCATCACTTGCTTTCAACTTTTATCACATTAACAATCACCATATTTTCTAACATTTATGAAATAACTGAATAATTTTAACAGAGCAGGATACTCGGATTTTTAGTTGTTTTAGTGGGATAAGGACCCTGTCCAGGTGAATGACGTAGGATACAATCAGGGTGAAGATTTTAGTAAATAAGTTTGAATTGTTGGTTATTAAACTTCACAGGTACAACTGTCTTCTGAACCATGCACATACAGACTAATATAAATTATTATTTATCCAACCTCAGGTGGTAGCGGCGGTAGGCTGTGACGCAGATGGCTTGGCGGCAACTTTACAGTGTGGCTGTTGATTTCAACAAGTTCAGTATTCCCTTCTTGGTGCCGGACTTTTACCAAAGCGAGCTCAAATTAATTTGCTACACACATTGCTGTTCCTCAAAGCCACATCCGAGGCGATTTCCAACAATAAAGACCAGTTATGGAAGCACCATTTTGCATAGGTCTGCTCTCAGTGAAGACTTACGCGCCACTGTCTCACACACACACACTTTCACTCAAAGTACTCGCTACATTTCGCCCACCAAAACCACCTTTTCCATTGCATCAGAATACTTTCCGTTTTGAATACATCTTTTATATTACAACGAATTTAAACCCTAGTGCAAGGATAGGCTAATATTTTAACGTTTGTACATAATTATTCACAACTATAAATTATTTCAATCATAATTAATATTTTTGTGTTAACAAACTGAGAAAATATAAAATAAAAACTGATTTCATAACTGACAAGGACAGTACTTAGGCTCGAACAAACAGAAATACACTAAAATCGTATGATAGATAATGTAAATGTCACTTGTTGCACTAGTGATACTCTCGCATCTGCAAAGCTCTGCAGTCGCCCATTATAGGCCTCTGCGTGTGCCATGCCGCATTGCACATTGACCTGCCGGTACGCCAGTAGTGACTGTGCAGTGTACCTCTGAAGTTGCGTTCTGTGACGTTATTTGTGTAGTAAAGCGTCGGATGGGTTGGCGATTGGTAATCAATCTTGCTAATATAGTGTGACTGGTTGCGAGGAAGTTACGAAGAAACCTTCTTCGTAAGATGATATTGGTGCAGAAAATAAATCATTCGCATGTTACCTGGTATCTATTATAGTGTTTCTAATCTATGCTCATATTTCTGCACTATAATATACACCAGAAAACATGTGAATGATTCATCTTCTGCACCAGTACCATTTTCACGCAGAAGGGCTCTTCGGAATTTCATCTCAACAAATCGCAATACATTAGCAGGATTGATTACCAATCGCCGACCCACCTGATGCTTCACTACACAAATGACGTCACAAAACGCGACTTCAGAGGTACACCGCACCGTCCGTATTGGTCCCGACTGGCATACCGGCAGCTCAATGTGCAACGCGGCGTGGCACACGCAGAGGCCTCTAATGGGCGACTGCAAAGTTTTGCAGATGCGAGAGTATCGCTAGTGCAATAAGGGACCTCTACATTATCTCTCACACGATTTTGATATATTTGTGTTTGTTCGAGCCCTTGTGAGTGGCCAAAGAAGGTAATGTTACGGACATTACACTACACACATTAAGGATCAACAGATTAATATTGAAAATAATCTACACAAAATAAATAAGATGCTTTTAAACTATAGTGTTACAAATTACTATTAATTAAATTTCTTTCCTTTATAACTTCTAGTTTTATTGGATCGTAGAACTATTCCCGTTTTCCTGTGTCACCTTATACTTAAGACTCTATACATGGGCAGAGAGAAATCGGTATTTTTGAGAGAAGACGCGGAAGAGATCGAAGAATCGGTTAAAGTTGTCGGGTGTTTACACCCCGCAGAACAACAGCTACGAGGAGAGCTGAAGCGGAAGTTTTGAGGGCAGCTGTTGCCCGGTCTGCAGACGCTGCTTCGCCCCTCCCCCCACTTCTCTTCCCCCCCCCTTTCCACCCGCTGCCCCCCCCCCCCCCTGCACGTCACGCACCACGTCGTGCGTGCTCGCGCGACGCGCCAGGTGCTCGCGCAATTTGCCGCAATTACGCCTGTTGCATGCAACGCTACGCGCCCGTGGCACTGGGGGTCCCCCTCCCACACAGCCATTCACCCTCCCTACCCCCTCTCCCCCTACCCCGCTATTCTCTCCCCCCACTCCTCCCCTAATGCTATCCTGCCAATAGCTCTGTCGCCCTCAACCCCCATTGGGAACAGTTCTACACAGCCGCTCGTGCGCGCAAGGATGCGTTCAGCTATTGTCTTCAGCGTTCCTCTATTGAATCGCCATGCACGAAACACAAGCGCTTACAACTTTGAAATTGTACACTTACGCATAATAGTTCGCGATCGGGAGCGCTCACTTTGGTTCGCGGCTCTGCCGCGAACTAGTTCGTTCTTTTAGTTCGTCCGCTCCCAGTGACGGCTGAGCGGCGTGGTCTGCGCTTGCAGGTGGAGGGAGAAGTTCCTCAACCTAACTGCTTCATGCGCTTGCTGCTTGCGCCGCTAACGATTTCACGCAAACCTAAAGAAACAGTTTGTGGATAATTTCTCGCGTTTAAGTTTAGAGTTATCTCTATATCTTGACATTATGGAATTTATTAGTCAGCTATTGCAGAGTGCATAATACTTCAAAGCAGAAATTTTGTAGCACTGAACTATGTAATCTAGCAGGCAGACGCTAGCCTCGAAATGGCTCTCATCAGCGGAAGGCAAACACGTGATTTTTAATTCTGTTCGCGACCGGTAGCTGTCCTTTTAGTTCGCAGCTCGGCCGCGAAGTAGGTAATTCTTTTTAGTTCGTCCGCTCGTTTTGGCTTTTGCTACCGCTACTAAAACTACAGCTGAGCTGCATCTCAGCTCGAAATGACGGCAACTGGCAGAAGGGAATCACGTGATTCTGCGCGCTCTCGCGTCCTCTTGCTGTTATCCGTCAGTATTCCGAAAAAGAGCGGACGAACTAAGAGGCGAGGGATCTGCAAACTAGTTCGCCCGTGGGAGCGCTCTTCCGAACTAGTTCGTTCGCGAAATACACAAGACTTTTGGATAGTCCATATCAGGAATATTAGTTTTAATAGCCTACGGAGCCTCCCAGATCCCTAAGCAATATTTATTCATGGAATACATCTATCTTACAATACTCCGATTAAAAGAAGTTAGTGACAGCCGTGTTGGGAGTAGGGATGTGTTTCCGTGCCATAATCTAAGTTAGAAAGCGGCCTTGCATGTAGGGAAAAGTAGCGTATAACCTGGATATCTTCATATTATCGTGACTATACTTTGATAAAAATGGCTTTATATAATGAGAAAATGCCAAGATCTCAATTATTTTTTAAATTTTTTATGCTACACACTGGCTTGGACACCCATGGGTCTCACCTTCTGGTCTCTGCTACTGAAGATGACACCCTTGAGAGTCTAAACCAGTCATCTAATATATAAAGCAGAGTGTCCGTATGTTTGTACGTGTTGCATACAAATGTACAGTTTTGTTCCACTCTTTATGAAATTTTGCACACGTAAGTTTCAATCCACGAGGACGGTCGCCGTAAGTGTAAGAATCACGTACTACACATAGTTCACGAAATGTGACATCATAATGAGATGCGCGAAAAACCGCAGCATTTAGCAACAATGTTGCTCATTTTCTCCTAAACCACTAGACCGATTTCAACGAAATTTGGTACACACATACCTTACTGTAACAATTGCTGCAGAGTTACGAATCACATACGACACAGTTCAGAAGATATGACGTCATAAACAATAGGATTCGCAAAAAACTGCCACATAGTATGGCGAGACTTTATAAATACGCTATATTAGAATGAGAGTACTTAGCGACTTACAACAAACTTTAAACATGATTTCAAACCTGTATTAAACTTATTTTCGCTGCCAACCATAGCAAAATCATCAAAGGAAGAAAGTTTCTCGCTTACTACTTTCCCGCTGTTTATGGATAAAAACTACGGCATTCGATATGACGTTACAATTTATAGCTTGTACACTACAAATTGTAGCCGCAGTAAATTTCACAGGAAGCATACACAAATATAGTTGAGTGTAACTTCTAAATTGTATCAGAGTACGACACGTAGTTCATGAGATATGATCACATGAACAGTAACGTTCATGGAAAACCGCCCCATCACGCACCAAGTTTTAATCTATTACTTCTTTACTATTAATTGTATTCCGAAGAGATTTTACAGACATACAGCGCTGATACAAACGAATATATACGTGAAAATGGCAGGAATAAATAAATAAGTAAATAAATACCAGGGCAACGCCGGGTTTTCAGCTAGTGTTGCATAAAAAATTAACATCAAAATATTGCGACCTTGGCATGTACTCATTATATATACATAGGTTTGTGTGTGTGTGTGTGTGTGTGTGTGTGTGTGTGTGTGTGTGTGTGTGTGTGTGTGTGCCACATCTCCTAAACTATTGCATCGATTTCAACCAAATTTGGTACACATGTTCCTTACTATCAGGCAACAATCGCTGTCGGTATTACAACCCCCTACGACACACACGTGAGGAGATATGACGTCATAAACAATGACAGTCGTGAGAATCGGTCGCATCATACGATAATGTTCTACATCTGCTCCTAAACTAATCGACCGATTTCATTCAAACTTGGTACAAATATTATTTCAAGTCAGGAATCATTTGCTATGGTTGCAAAAACCACTACGATAAGTAGTTCATACGATATCACGTCATAAACAATGAAATCTGCCCTATCTTGCGACGCGTGATAGCAGGATTTTTTTTCGTCAACTATTTGACAATGTGAGCAGTTAGCGACTTGCAATAAACTTTGAACATAATTTTAACTTTAGGAAATTTTTTTTCACTGACAACCTCAACAAAATGACGAACGGAAAACAGTTTATCGATTACTTACTTACTTTTCCGGTGTTCATGATGTATATTACATTTGGCAGGACGTTACAAGTTATTACTTCTACACTGTAAATTATATTCGCGAGACAATTCACAGGCACTACACATATATACCACTGAATGTTCCTTCGATACTATATCACAGTTCGACACGTAGTTCATGAGATATGAACTCATAAACAATATGGTTCATGAAAAAGCGCATCATCACGCATGAGGTTTCGATTTATTACGTCTTTACTACTAACACCATTCACGACATATTTTGCAGTCATTAGGCACATATACCACTGAATGTAGGCCTACCTTCGAGTTTAGATCATAGTACGACACATATTTCAGGAGATATAACGTCATATACAAAGAAGTTTCCGAATGACTGCTACATCATGCACTATTTTTCCACATCTCCTAAAATAATAGATCGATTTCAACTATAAACTTGGTGCACATATTGCTTACTTTCAGACAACAATCGTTGTTGGGTTAAAACTATCTACGACACACAGTTCAGGAGAGATGACGTCGTAAAAAATGAGTCACAAACGTTCCCATCACAGGTATCAATAAATGTTGTTTATAGTCAAGTTTTGCATTAAATTAATGTTATACACCATTTGTATTTTCTTTCTTTGGATTCTGCACTTAAAATTCTGTACATTATGCATACGTCTTTGTTTTATTGTTTCATCATTTCTAAGCTTTTTTCATGGATACATGAAGATGAAATCTTTTTCGAGTTTTTATTTCCGTTTCTAATATAAGAGGGCAAACTACCTTTCGCCCACCCTCCAATATTTTGATGTAGCCTCCCCCCCCCTCCCAAATATTCAAACACTATTACTTGGCGCACCATTTGTTGGCATTAATAACGTGTTCCCATGAAGCTGAGAGCATTCAAAACACCGATCAAACTTTGGGCTCGTGTACACCAACGGGCAGTTATCTGGGCCGGTGTAAAAAAAGGCTACAGTTATCTGTCAAATGTAGTACCTTGTACAATGATTTTTGTCCCCATCCCCCAATAATATTTTGAAGTTGGCGTCTCTGTTGACTCTCCACTCTTTTCTTCCAATCACTGCGTTCGTCACGCGTGGACTGTCGCTGTTACAAATCAGGCAAATCAGTTGCTCACTCCACATCAAATTCTGTGCACAGCTTTCTTTCTTCATGGGATTGCAGTCCGAACCCCCTGCTATTGTTTTTGTGATCTTCAGTTAGGAGACTGTTTTGAAGCAGCTCTGCAACCTACTTTATCCTGAGCAAGCCTCTTCATTTCTTCATAACAACAGCAACGCACATCCATTTCAATCTGCTTGCTATATTTAACTCTTGGCCTCGCTCTGCGATTTTTACGCCACACACTTCCCTCCAATGCTAAATTCGCGATTCCTTAGTATCTAAGAATGTATCCCACCAGTCGATTCCTTCTTTAAGTCAAGGTAACCAAAAGTTCCTTTTCTCCTCAATTGTGTTCATTACCTCCATATTTTTAGGTGGAACGAGGTCGCGTATTCAAAAAGATTGGGAACGCTGTTCTATTTTAACAAATTTATTTTTTCCATAAACTCTTTTCTTCCCGTTACCATTTCGCATTCTATATCCTCTGTACTGCAACCATCATATTTTTACTGCCCAAGTAACAGAACTCATCTATGACCTTTATTGTTTCGTTACCTCTATATGTCGTTTTTTATCATATCATTACACATGATAACCACTACAAACGATACACGCAACAGGCAAACTCAGAATTGGAACATCATTGTTTTTACTGACGAATCAATCATTTTATCTTTGTTTAACGTGTTATCTTGCAAATGAATTTGGCTCTCTTATCTTCGGCCTTTCTGATTTTGTGTAGCAATCAGTATAAAGGTTAAGAGTCAAGTTACCGTCGGCTTTTGAAAGCTTTGATCGCCATTTCTGTCTAGAAATATTATTTAATTGTAACGGAATTTTTATACACATGTTTCCTTACTCACTGATCCATCCTGGTACATCTGATTGTTCTTTTCCCACGACTTAACGATGGAGTTAGGTTGTCCGTCCTACTCTCGGAAAAATTAATTGCCAATAACACATTGCAGAACACGCCACACCTATACGTCCAGTGAGTGAACTGTTTTTTTTTTTTTTTTAGAATTGCTCTGAAAGTTTTCGTGTTGCCCATACAGGGAGACAAAATTTATTCACAGATAGATTTGTATGGAGATGAACCTCATCTCTCATTCCGTTTCATGTATATGAGGGGAATGAAAATTCTCTGGCTTTATTAATGAAATTTTGTTGTTGTTAGGCTAGTGTAAGTTGCGCAATTATGAAACTCATTTGTCAACTTGATTTGCGAAATAAATCTTTTCACAGGGTATTTGAAATAGACTTTGTATTTCTATCAAACAGAAAGCTGATGAATCAACAGTATTTTTAATCTATCGCCTTGTAATGTTATCAGCATTATATGGCTGTAAGTAAATGATCTTTCTCCTTTAAGGCTTAGTTTTACAGAGCCACACTATTAGTTTGGTACAAATGTACAACACAAATAAAAGAAACGCTATATAAAAAGTTTCACGCCTGATTTAAATTTGCGTTATAATGTCCATATTGGTACAACACATGCTTTCTAGCTAGGGACAAAATTCAAAATTAAGAGAAATCTCTAAAGATTGGGAATCGTACACTTGAAGATTCATAATGCCTATACAACCAGTGTCAGAACACGAGATTTCACATGTAGACCTTACATTCTTGTAGAAAACGAATATTATAAAAGTTGAACACTTGTTGGAAAGGACATGTCCATTTTCACACGATTTTGCAGTGCACAGTTTTGCTACGATTCCATGAGACTGCAGGAGGACAGATCGTTGTCCACATATCCTTTTTCATTCTCCCGAGTGTCACAAACAGGATCATTCTTGTTTCGTATCTAATGTGAGTGGAAGAAGTTGAATCTGATCGATACAAATTTTTACCTAGTTCTTATGCGGAAGAAACTGGTACCTTCCATCAGCAGTGTATCTTAGGTCGCTAGAAGAGCAAAACGTCCTCAATGATTGGAGAAACGCGTAAGCCAGTCCGTTTTATAGAAGTGAAGTCGAGTAGTGCAAATCGTGAGCCTGTCATCTCTGACGTTGGTCAGTTGTAGATTTTGGAACATACGGATTAAGAAAAGGACCACGAAAGCAATTGCACATGAAAAGCTATTAATTTTTTGACTCTTTGCAACTATTACGGTACATTTTATCCTTGAATCGGCCCTGCATATACGAGAACAATGATACGAAATAATTCTTTTCCTCAACAGTAGCCTATAATGATCTGAAAATTGACAGTATACATAAGTAATCTAGAGGTGTGTTATGGTAAGGCAGTGTTCTTCTGATTATTTTTTATGATGTTGCAATAGAGACAACACTTTATAAGGGAAAAAAATGCAGCAAGTAAATGGATTCGAACATGAACATCTTTATAACAAAGACTACTACAGAACCACATATCCACCACCACGTCACCCTATTGCGTACATCTTAACAGCATATCGATAAGTGCTTAGCTCTGTTTTAATAGTCATTGTGCTGCAGTTATCATCGCACGATATGTTCAGTAGTAAAATTATTATTACTAACTGCGTAGTTATGTTACTCCAGCTGGGAGAGCACATATGAGATTTTGGATCGTTATTGTCTGCTGTCGTAATTAATAAACGTATATATTCACTGCAAATACTCACGACGAACAGTCATGGAAGCGACGGTAGCACTCGAAACGGGAGCACTATAGTTATAAGAATGGCGGTTGGTTCTTTCTCCGCAAGGGGGTCTATTGTCGTTCCAAATGCTAGACGTAAAATTTACATATATTTTAATAAATGTCTTGATCCAATTGCTACCAAACTTCACAGGATCACCTGTCTTGCTAATATGAAAATTTCACTAAGACTTGACCAAACCAAAGATTTCTAATGGCTATAAAATAGCTGCTGGTCCGGTAAGTTGGTAACCCATGTTCCTAGCTTCAAAAGGTAAAAAAAAAAAAAAAAAATCACTAACACACCTCCTCCCACTCCGCACCTAAACAACTGCGATTAGGCGTGTGGTCTTTTCATACGTATTTGTTAGAGCAGTGGGTCACACAAGAGGTTCGTTTAAGCAGCTGTCAGAAAGCTACTTTCAAGCGTGAGCAAGTAGGCGTTACTGCACATAGGCAGCTGTGACGTATTTGGAACTTGCACTGCTTGAACGCTTTTCGTCACAATTCTGGTAGGATTCTCGTGCTTACCGGTGGAGCAACAGCTGAACTGCGAATTACGATCAGTTATGGAGAACAAAAACAGTTTATTTTTTCAGAATGAATCTTTCACTCTGCAGCGGAGTGTGCGCTGATATGAAACTTCCTGGCAGATTAAAATTGTGTGCCGGAATCTGGACTCGAGCCTGGGACCTTTCCCTTTCGCGGGCAAGCGCACTACCGACTGTGCTATTCCGACACGACTCACTATGCCGCCTCACAACTTTACTTCCGCCAGTACCTCGCCTCCTAGGTACTGGCGGAAGTAAAACACAGCGAACAGTTTAAACAATGAACATTCTGGAATATTGTTTGAAATAAACTCACTGCCTCTGTGCCAAAGAACAGTTTACTGTAATTGACTGTTAAAAACCACATTTTTAGCAAACCGGCAAAAACAACTTTAATGTTCTTCAAATCGAATAATTCTTGATCTTGTATGTACACTCGATAATGAGTCGTGTGTCCAAATCACTACAATATTAAAACAATAATAGACATTTCAGCTTGAGGTTTCCCATATAAAATACATAGCTTTTTAATATAGCATTTCGATTTCGTTCATAGAATCAACATCCTCAGTATTAATTAAAGTCCCGGGAACTCATCTACATCGCACAAATTTTTAACAGCCAAAATATATAAAATGACCTGTCAGGTGTGCATTACATGTTCAACGCAATGCTTGAGCTCTGCTAATATCGTGGAAATAAAATCAGAAAACTGAAATAATACCATATTTTATTAGCCTTCCGCGATTTTGAAAATAAATTCACCTAAAAGTTCCCAGTCAGTGAAATCCGTTTTGTTTTCATATTACGAGACAATTGTACACGAAGACAAACAAATACAAATATCACGAATTGGAAACACTGATCACGTGACTGGAGACTAACCCTAGCACATTCCCACTGCAACTCAGACAGTTCTGAGCATGCGCGAATCTGGCAGCTTGAGTGCACCAGAAATATTTTTCCGGGTAGAATCTGGTAGCTTGCGGTTATTGCTTAAACAGCAAACAGCCACTCGGCAAGTAGCCAGAAATGGGAGAAAGCGCTGCTTGAACTTAATTTCAGCTCTGCGCATGCGCGAGTAGCTGCCTGGCAGCTGCGTAAACGAACCAAAGTACATCGACGAAGAGAAGACACGTCTCAAATCCTGGCGTAACGACGTTTGCGGCTGCCACTGAGACGTCACCATGGAGACCGCACTAACGATGACGCACAGCGCAGTCAGCAATAGAAACCGCCCGCTAGAGCAGTGCTGTGCAAACCGCTATATAACGGCAGTCCATCATAGACCGCGACAAATACAGGAGGTTGAAAAAATAATACGAGGTATCTGCACAAAGTAACTTCCGTTTCGTTATATAAAACATACGCTTACAGATACAGAAAGAAATATTTATAGTACAAATATCTACAACTGTTAAACCACTTGTTTAAATAGCTTCCGAAAATTTGTAGACACTTGGCATAGCGTGGTACAAGTTTTTGTATGCTTTCTTCATAGAAGGTTGCCCCCTATGTATTAAACCATGTGGTAACATGAAACTTCCAGGCAGATTAAAATTGTGTGCCGGAACCGGGACTCGAACATGGGACCCCTGTCCTTCGCGGGCAAGTGCTCTATCGACTGAGCTAACCCGACACGACTCACGATACCACCTCACAACTTTACTACCGCCAGTATCTCGCCTCCTACTTTCCAAACTACACAGAAGTTCTCCTGCGAAACTTGCAAGACTAGCACTCCGGGAAGAAAGGATATGGTGGGGACATGGCTTAGCCACAGCCTAAGGGATGTTTCCAGAATTGAACTTTCACTCTGCAGCGGAGTATGCGCTGATATGAAACCTACAGGCAGATTAAAATTATGTGCCGGAACCGGGACTGGAACCTGGGACCCCTACCCTTCGCGGGCAAGCGCTCTACCACTGAGCTAACCCGACACGACTCACGATGGCGGCTCACAACTTTACTTTCGCAAGTACCTCGCCTACTACTTTCAGAACTTCAGGTTCGAGTCCCGGTTCCGACACACAATTTTAATCTGCCAGGAAGTTTCATATCAACGCACACTCCGCTTCAGAGTGAAAGTTTCATTCTGGAATCATGTGGTAACATGTTCTTTCAGCTCATCATCGTTGAAGTGTTGACCAACAATGACAGATTTTAGGTATAAGAAGATATGAAAGTTGCTAGGAGCAAGTTTCGGTCTGTACCGAGGATGATCAAACACGAAAATGTTCGACTGCTGCCCTGGGCAGCACATTCTCCAGATCTCTCACAAATTTAAAACATATGGACAAAGGTGGCCGAGCAAATAGCTCGTCACAGTACGCCAGTCACTACTCTTGATGATCATGTTGAATCTTCATTGGCATCTATCTGTACCTGCACACGCCATCCAAGCTCTGTTTGACTCAATGCCCATGCGTATTAAGGCCGTTATTACGGCCAGAGGTGGTTGTTCTGGGTATTTATTTCTCAGGATATATGCCCCCAAATTGCGTGATAATGTAATCGGATGTCAGTTCTAGCATAATATATTTATCCAATGAATACCCGTTTATGAACTGCCATTTCTTCTTGGTGTAACAATTTTGCTGGCCAGTAGTGTATTACTTGCTGCTGGTAGCCGCAAGCCACCGCTTCATCACGTGGGACTCTACGCTCTTCGTACGTTCCCGATACTTACGCCTTTTGACCTTGGACGAGCCCCATGCTGACATGAAGTGCTCTCCTTGCAGAGGCCCCTCGCCATCCCCCTCTCCTTCCCTAACCTCCTTCCCCTACCTCTCTCCTACCTCCCTCCCCGCCCCCCCTGTCACTATGTGTACTCGCTTTCCTGTGCGAGTGTTGATGCCTCGTAGCAGTCGTCCCGTGGGATTCCCCCGCACCTCGACGAGTGCTCCCAGATCGCTTTACGACGGCCGTAAAGGGAGTGGTGGTGGGGGCTCGGCGGGAGGGGGTGATGGGGAGGGGGGAGTTGAGAACAGTCGCCGAGACACCGTAGCGAAGACGTCTGCAGTGCTCACGGCACCATCCCTCACGGGACAACCCCGCTAGTGGAAAACGCTACGGCAGTAGGCGGGACGAGGCAGTGGCTGCTGCAAGTTGAGGTCTTGTGGTACACACCGCTCCGTATATGGCACGGAGCAGTGGAGGACGACCAATAGAGAGTAGGAGACCATAACCTACTCAGACGAGGACAGGCCGTTGTCTGTCTTGCTAGAAATATCCTATATATTTTTTGTGGCAGGGGCGTAATAATTAATTCTTTTGGCGGCTGCAAAGATTTGGCGGTGTTAATTGGTCTTCTCTTGGGGGGGAGGGAATTGTCTCCCAACCGCGGTGGAGTTCTAAAGCCCGTTTTACACGATCGACATTGTGGTGAAAATCTTTACTACTCGAAGTGCGTGCGCCTTTCGTGCTTACGTCTAAATCAGCAGCCAACCGCATCGCGAGTCCGTCTATGTCGTCAGTGATATATATAGATTGTGCCGAGTGTGAAGTTCTAAATTTTCGCGTGTGCTGCAGAATGCGCATACGCAGAAGCGAGTAACAGTGGTCTGCTAACATCGGAAGTTAACGTATTCTGGTGGAGAGCATTCATATTACAGAAACGCTTTCACATCTTCTTTAACATTATTCTGTTGTTTATTATTTCATCACACCTAAAAAGTTACACCAGACCCTAATATTGTTTCTCTACTAGTTTGCTACTAAAAAAATATCATACTAGCTTAAATGTATAAACATGTTTTAACAAAATTTATATCAGCAGAAGAATCGGAATTATTATATGAGAAAATTATAGCAGGCAAGGGGCGCTGCACTTGTCTCGAGTAGTCAACTGAGAGATGAAAGTTCGACGTGTACAAGGGACTTTCGGCGCCTCAATATGGAGCGCACGGTTGCTTGCCGTCGGGGGTTCGAGTCCCCTGGGGCATGGGTGTGTGTGTTGTCCTTAGGTTAGTTTACCTAGGTTTAAGTAGTTTGTAAGCTACGGTCTGATGACCACGCAGTTTGGTCCTATAGATTTACAATCTTTTTTTTTTTTTTTTTTTTGCCAGCCACTTAATAGCATCCTCCGAAATACACAAAAATGACATAAGGGACAAATTACACGGGGCCCACAGCCATTACTAACCTTCCGTCAGGAGCGTTTTTTGTTACACGAGCAGGCATGAATTGTAAAATTTACATGGACATTTCTAAGCAAATGTAAGCCTATGCGGAACGAAATGTTTAATAAACTGGACAAAACAATTCACATCCACTATCACTACCTATTGTAACAAGACATTTAGTTCTTTTTCTTGTTTAAATAACATTTTAGATCGTCGTTCTGACATACGTCAACTTTGTAATTTAATTATATTTCCATTAAAAAATCCATTTATTTGATAAGTTGTAGTTTTTTTTTAATAATCAATTTTAAATAATTTTGGACTGACGTAATAATCAATTTCTATTAATACTTAGAGGTAAGTAAGTAGAAATGTACCTAAATAATTAACTTGTAAATTGGAATATTTGGAGAACTGGGTATGATCTGGGGTTGAAAAGTAATTTGACTTTACACAGAAGTCTTCCCAGAATTTTCGGGCTACGATTCCTTCAATGCTATCCAGAAAGGCCCGTGCAGGACCTGCAAAATGCGGTCGTGCATTATCCTGCTGAAATGTAGTGATTCGCAGAGATCGAATGAAGGGTATAGCCACGGGTCGTAACACATCTGAAATGTAACGGCCATTGTTCAAAGTGTCATCCATGCGAACAAAAGGTGACCGAGACGTGTAACCAATGGCACCCCATACCATCACGACGGGTGATACGGCAATATAGCGATGACGAATACACGCTTCCAATGTGCGTTCACCGCGATGTCGCCCAATACGGATGCGACCATAATGATGCTGTAAACAGAACCTGGATTCATCCGAAAAAATGACGTTCTGCCATTCGTGCACGCAGGTTCGTCGTTGCGTACACCATCGCAGACGTTCCTGCAGCGTTAAGGGTAACCGCCGGCCGCGGGGCCGAGGAGACTGAGGCGCTCCAGTCACGGTCAGCACGGCCACTACGGTCGGGGGTTCGAATCCCCCCTCGGGCATGGATATTTGTGCCGTCCTAGTTCGTAAGTAGTTCATAAGTAGTTTGTAAGTTTAGGGACTGATGACCCCGTAGTTAAGTCCCATAAGCTTTACAAATACTTGAACATTTTTTAAGGGTAACCGCAGCCATGGCCACCGAGCTGATAGTCCATGCCGCTGCAAACGTCGTCGAATTTTTCGTGCATTTGGTTGTTGTCTTGATAACGTCCCCATCTGTCGACTCAGAGACGGAGACGTAGCTGCATGATCCGTTACAGCCATGCGGATAAGACGCCTGTCATCTCGGCTGCTGGTGATACGATGCCGTTGGGATCCAGCACGGCGTTCCGTATTGCCTTCCTGAATCCACCGATTCCACATTCTGCTAACAGTCATTGGATCGCGACCGACGCGAGTAGCAATGCCGCGATACGGTAAACTGCAATCGCGCTAGGCTAGAATCCGACTTTTATCAAAGCCGGAAACGTGATGGTATGCATTTCTCCTCCTTACACGAGGCATCACAACAACGTTTCACCAGGCAACGCCGGTCAACTGCTGTTTGTGTATGAGAAATCGGTTGGAAACTTTCCTCATATCAGGAAGTTGTAGGTGTCACCACCGGCGCCAACCGTGTGTGAATGCTCTGAAATGCTAATCATTTGCATATCACAGTATCTTCTTCGTGTCGGTTAAATTTCGCGTCTGAAGCACGCTATGTTCGTGGTGTAGTAATTTTAATGGCCAGGAGTGTAGATTTTCGAGGGGCGAGAGTCGAGTCCACCTGCTCCGTAGACAGACAGGTTGACTCTCCGGAGGACGAGTTGCGTTGTTAAACAACCTGCCTTTGACATCCATATTTCCAGATTTTCACCATTCAATTGCATTGTCATTTATTGACATAGTAACATGCAAAAAAGGAATTTCTGTATATATCTCAGTGTGTGACAATTTGCACGAAATATTTTTCCTCATTTGTGACTCATCCTGTATATCTTTAGTGTCCGTTCTTTCGGATATGTCCCAACTGCTATGCTCAACAGTCCCTAGACTTACAAACTACTTAAACTAACTTACACTAAGGACAGCACACACACCCATACCCGAGAGAGGACTCCAACCTCCGCCGGCGAGCACAGGCGCGCTTTGCAGCAAGGCGACTTAGAACGCTCAGCCACGTCACCACGGCTAGGTGGTATCCAGTCACTTTTATCGCCTCAGTAAAACATGCTGTAGAATACATTACGAGGTATAGAGGCAATATTCTAGAAATGACGACTGTTTCGGCTAGAAGCGAACCCCCGCCCTCCGTCGCTGCTGTCAATCTCCAGTCCTCCCCACCCTGCTCGCACATAATCGCTTTCATTGCTCCCTATTAGTGCTAATGACGAGTCCAGTCTATTCAGAACAGCAAATCGTGAAGAGTGACATGAAATCCCAGCTGACATGACACTCGCTGACAGCGTGATTTCGTATCACACTCCATCTGTTATTTATCACTTACTCGTGCTGCTGGTGACTGCTGTCAATACTGACAAGCAAAATCAGTTTAATCCACAACGAGAGAAGCGTACGAAACTAGTTTAACGCTTCATATCCACGGCGGTCGTTGAAGTTTTCTTCTACACTGCCCTAAACATTTAGAGGATCAAGTGAAATATCAAACAATATATCTATGGTGATGTATTTTGTGCGGATATTGGTTTATGTTGTAATTTGCATGTGATAGAGTACGCCATTTTGGTGTGTCAGCTCTCCAATTGAAGCTTACATTCCGTTTATTTAGAGTGAGGAACCATGGGCTATAATAATAGCGAAAAGTCATGGTCGTTGCCGTCTAATACTGTGCTGATCACCTCGGACGACCAGTATAGTTGCACAGCTGCGTGGCGTAGACAGTATGAAGTTATCAGTCAACTCTTGAGGAATATTTGGCCATTCTTCCATGAGTGAAATGTCCAGCTCTACAACCCTTGTGCAATGTCCTGGTATGGCCGCAATGCAGAGAAGCTTTTAACGGTGTTTCAAAAATAAATATTACACATAACCTTTTTCTCCAGAATGAAACTTCACTCTGCAGCGGAGTGTGCGCTGATATGAAACTTCCTGGCAGATTAAAATTGTGTGCCGGAACCGGGACTCGAACCTGGGACCTTTGCCTTTCGCGGGCAAGCGCACTACCGACTGTGCTATCCCGACACGACTCACGATGCCGCCTCACAACTTTACTTCCGCCAGTACCTCGCCTCCTACTTTCTACATGTCTCCACCATATCCTTTCTTCCAGGAGTGCTAGTCTTGCGTGTTTGCAGGAGAGCTTCTGTGAACTTTGGAAAGTAGGAGGCGAGGTACTGGCGGAAGTAAAGTTGTGAGGCGGCATCGTGAGTCGTGTCGGGATAGCACAGTCGGTAGTGCGCTTGCCCGCGAAAGGCAAAGGTCCCAGGTTCGAGCCCCGGTTCCGGCACAAAATTTTAATCTGCCAGGAAGTTTCAACCTTTTTCTCGTTCAGTGGTAGATCCAGTTGCTCGCCTGCCTGTACTTTATTGTGAAAACGACAGGTAATTTTTGTATCACTGAAGTTTTAAATGTGAACATGTTGTTGATCAAATTTATGTAATGATTAAAACACAAACACAAAAATACATCTTCAGACTGTATCAAAAAGAAGACTAAGAAGTTCATACCTGAAGAAAGACTGTAATAAGACTGGCTATGTGCGCGCCAAAATAGCGCGTATATATACAATCATCTGTTCTAGAACGTTCTAGAACAAGGAAGTTGTAAGAGAAACTATTTAATATTTTATATTATTAAACATAAATGAATCCTTTATAAAGAAGATACATACGAAATTATTACAAATGCAATGGAAATATTATTATTATATCAAAACAAAACAGAAATTAAAGTCGTAAATAATTTACGATTAGAGCAGTAGACAGGTTTTCAATAAATAAATTAACTAATTTAAAGTAATTATGCAGATTTGAAGTAAGTTGAACATCGCAAACAGGGCAGTATATAGTGAGAGTCATCAGATAATGTTAGTTAGAAATATATTTATCAAAAACGTATTATTGCATAATGCTCATGTTAGGTTTTTTTACGAACAGAAATAACTTAACAAAATAATAGAAAAACATTACTATTATTCTAGCCAAACAGTCTTGTCATATTATGATGTTTTCTGGATAAATTCGTGATTAAGCCTAGGGAAAGGTACAGTTGCATCCTTCATTTCATATATCCAATTAAGCGGAATTTTATGAGTATATTCATTAGATGCTCAATCGGGTTTAAGTCGCTGAAGAAGCTGGCCATTTGTTAAATTCCGTCAGCTTAAAGCATGTTGTCTACCAATGCATTTCCGTGGAGACGAGCTTTATCATCCACCAGAAGGAACTCCTCTCCTATAGCACCGGCGTAGGCACAATGAAAGGTCAAAGGATCTCGTCTCTATACCTGTGAGCAGTGAAAGCGCCATTCTGAACGACACAGAGCTCCATGCGTCCGTCGGTACTGACCCCTGCCCACAACATTCTCTACCACCATGGTATGGTGATGTTTCCTGCGCATAAGTAGGATGGTTCTGATTTCCACGTTCTCTCCATATGAGGGAACGACAATTGTCTGCCAGAAGACAAAATCTTTAGCCATCTGACCGCTGCGTCATTCGTTGCGACTCCAGTACTGATGTTCCTCCATCCAGTTTCTGCAGGCTAAACGGTGTCGTGGATTTAATGAGTCACACACCATAGAACTACGTGCGTAGAGGCCACGTTCCCGAAGGCGATTTCGGACTGCTTGTGTTGATATTGCGCATCCGGTTGCTGCCTGAAAGGTACGTAGCAGCCGAGTTGCACCCAGCCTTTTGTCTCGGCGGGCTGTTAACCCGAAATAACGGTCATCTCTTGCTGATATTATCCTTGGAAGACCTTGGCATTCCCTTCTTTAAATAGTTCCTGTTATCTGAAATCGCGTCCAGTTTCTTGAAATGACGTTTTGGGACACTCCAACAACTTCGTATCTGAAACTTCCTGGCAGATTAAAATTGTGTGCCGGAACCGGGACTCGAACCTGGGAGCTTTGCCTTTCGCGGGCAAGCGCTCTACCGACTTAGCTATCACAACATGTCTCACGATGCCACCTCACAACTTTACTTCCGCCAGTACCTCGTCTCCTACATCCAAACTTCACAGAAGCTCTCCTGCGAACCTTGCAAGACTAGCACTCCTGGAAGAAAGAATATGGTGGAGACATGGCTTAGCCACAGTTGATTCCGGAACTTTGTGTCCGTCTCGCTTCCAACCTTCTTACGGCTCTCCGTGCCATAGCTTCGTGTAAGGCATATTGTTGTTGCATTGCCCTACTTGTTCAGTACATTACCTGAACCCTACTGTTTGTGTAAGTCGGTTGGTAGAGTAAACATACGTTAACACCAACCCCTAAAAATGTTCAGATATTGTAATTCTAGGGGAACAAACTACATTGGTCATCAGTCCCTAGTCTTACAAACTACATAAGTTAAACTAACCGAAGGACAACACACCTCCGTGCCCGAGGGAGGATTCGAACGCGGGGGCCACGAGATCCGTAACGTGGCGCTCCAGACCGCTCGGCTACTCCCGCGCGGCACCAACGCCTCTGCAGCAACTTTCTGTTATAACCACTATTTTGGTTGCCGTATTGTTGTCTTCACTCCGTAGAACCGGCAGAAAGACGTCGAACCATTTTAGTCAATCTGCCGATGACAATACTTCGGAACCTAGATATCTCAATTGAACTGTTTTGACAAGTGTATTAAAGAGTATTATGATTAGCTGTCTGTGTTAGCTCATTAGAGAATAGGCTCTATACGGCAGGGGAAAAGTATTGTGAAGAGAAACAATTTGGTCTCTCTTGGGCTTGCAGAAATATAATTGTCATTTAAACTCATCATGCAGTGAAATTCCAATTGCTGCTTTAAAGAGAAGCATAGTTATTACACTATAGGGCCTATGTCGGCTTTAGCGCCATCTTCAGGTGATGTCAGACGGTCTTGACATCCACATACATCAATGGTTTTCGTGCTGTCAATTAATTTATATTTTGCTTCGTAATTTTATTAAAGCAATATTTGTTCTGACATACAATTTTCGTCTTGATGTGATAGCTTCTTGACAGATAACCCCTTTTTTTTTTTAGATGTAATATGGTTACAGGCTGTTTGATTATTATTACGATAATCTTTGCTATTTGAGAGGTTGGTTGAATGTATGGCCTTTGTTTGCATGTGTCGAGAAATTTAGTGAACATAGCCTAATCGTCGAGAAATTTAGTGAACATAGCCTAATCGTTATTGACATGTGTGATCAATAAATTTTAATTATCTTTGCTACTGAAATTTTTTTGGTGTGTTATCTATGACGTTCTAGTACATTTTACCCATTTTCTTGGTGTACTGTAACATCAAGATGAATATCATAAATTAGAACAAATATTGCTTTAATAAAATTACGAAGCAATAAATTAAATGACAGCACGAAAACCATTGATGTGTGTGGATGTCACGATCACCTGACATCGCCTGAAGATGGACCTAAAGCCGAAATAGGCCCTGTATTGTAATAAACATACTTGTACTTAAAGCAGCAATCGGAATTTCATTGCATTATTGAGAGAGTTTCACTGTCTTATTGTTTCATCACGCCACTGCCTGCTGTATGTTACCATACAGGACGTGTACGTGATTTCGGTTGTGACGTAAGTGCAAAACACGACAGGTCTCTAGTTTCTTCCTCCGCCCTGAGTCAATTGAACAGTCTCTAAAGGAAAGATCCACCAAACTGAAATTTTCTGCAGTTGTGTTCCCAGCGCAGAGGAAAGCATGTATGTCGCTGGTTCGTGATCTTGAACCTTTAAAGCTTATTTAGCGAGGAACTGACGTTAAAAAACGCAGAAGTCAAAAACCGTTCAGTTCACAAATTAATTTCTCATTAAAAAGAATTCTTTCTAACATAAAAAATTATTGTTCACGCGTTTCAAATACACTTTACAATTGCAATTACTTATACAAGACCGACTGCAGTGGACAGCTTGTCTGTCTTCCATAGCCGCGCGAAATGACCGCGTGGTCTAAGGCATCTCGCTACGGACAGAGCGGCCGTCCTCGCTCAGAAATGGGTGTAAGTTAGTTTAAGTAGTTTGTAAGTCTAGGAACTGATGACCATATCTAAAACACACACCACACACACACACACACACACATGCCTGAAGGAAGAGTCGAAGCTCCGATTGAAGCCACCGCCCATTTCCCGACATGGTGTCTAGAACGTTGCGATCAGAACCGCACGGCGTTTCAACCGTCATCTGCTTTATTTTTCCTTCTACATCAACCGTTTTCGGTCCTAAATTGTCTTTATGGGATGAAAAGTTGTACCATATAATTAAACACATAAGCAGAGTTTCTTGGTTTTGAAACTGACAGCTACGAAAGCCACAAGTATCACAAGTTCGCACTGCGTAAAAATGAAATATCCCGACTATTTTTCAAATCAATCTATTGAGTGTTCTCTCGAACCGATTTACAGTAACCACGAAGAAACTAAATGTGACAAGTTGGATGGATATGAGACAGGCGCTTTTAACTAATAATGTGTGGCAGTGCTTAGTTGGGTAATTAATTAACTTGATTAATTAATCCACTTCTCCCTCTATCACGCCACTGGTAAATCCCTAATCGGAATTTCCCACCCCTGCTCCCTCCCCCCCCTTCCGCATTCCCGCTACCCTCAGAAAAAGAAATTGTCGGAAAAGTCGGTCTTTGTGAGCCGAGTTGCTGAACTGGAAGATAGTCATCAATATATCATCAAAATGACACTGCAGAAGTAATAATAATAATGGTGATGTATTCATATGTTAAAATATATTTTGTTCACAATTCCATCTTTCGATTTCACAGCCCGTCCCCTTCTCCTATTGGTAAGAAATTCAGATTTTGACGGAGAGTCATCGAATAGAACAGAAGTGATAACTGGCACTGGAAGAAAGAAACTTCGTAAGGGCCCCTAATTCCCAGGCGTACTATTTACGGGGTAATTTACTAACGCGTGAGCATATCGCTGTTTGTCGTGGAGATAGTACCCCATGACGTCTGTAAGTAGTTTCATGATCGAATGTTCGAAAATATCCCGATATTTCCCGAACTGTGACGTAAATTTTTCGAACAGTTTCAGTCGTGTTCAAACACGGGACGAATTGGGACGAAAAGAGTGTAAGCGGCAAAAGTCGCAAACTGAGGCCTCTTACGTCACCGTAGCTGCGCATGCGCAGTAATGCCTGACTTCTCGCGCATGCAAGTAACTTTCTGAAAGCTGCTTAAACGGACCTAAGGCTGTGTTCCCAGTGACACCGACAAACCGTCGTCACATGCCGTCGTCTGAGCTTGTCTGTAAACATCGCCCTATATAGATTGTTACTTGGTGGGGTAAGGAAAATGTTAGTTCAGGTTGTTAGGATAGAATTTATTCTATGAGTGAATTATATTAGGTTTCGATTTCCTTAGGTACAGTCGCTTCCACCGGCGCTTATGCTTGGAAATGAGTGCTACAGTGCGGTTTTTGCTATTAATAAGGACATCGAATGTATACTCTGCTTACTTCTATGAAATTTATAGGAAAGTCTTTGACTCTATCAGAAAACCCGAATAAAAGAAGGAAAAATATTTGCTTCCGAGAAGCGTTGAACCAGCGCCATGGGATAACTTTCTACAGCCCCCGACTTCGCTGCCTACGTTACGGCCACTAGCTTATCTGGGTATCATCGACGAAGATAAACATACTACTGATAGATACACTACTGATAGATACACTACTGATAGATATGTTGGTTGCTGACATGTAATTACAACAAATGATGTAAAGAACAATTCGTGTTGATAGATGTTCAGTCCGTCTTACCTTGAAACGGTAGATTACTGAAAAACAGAATTTTTTTAACCACATATAAGATGTATCCAGTCATATTCCAACAAGTAGTTTTCGGAAGCTTCTCAGTTTACTAATCAACTTTTATTTGCTTTGAAATGTCACACATTCATAAAACCTAAGTTATATACATAAAACCCATGAAATACGACGGCCAATATGGCGCCTTCATCTCTCTACCTCACCATAACTCCGGACATTCTGTACAGTGCTGTTCACAACATTATTCCTCGACTACAGCTATTGTTGAGGAATGATGGTGAAAATATTGAGCATTTCCTGTAAAGAACATTAGAGTTCGCGCGGAAGTTTGCCACTACAATGGCCGCCGTGGCGCTCTTCAATTTCCCCAGTGTTTGCAACCGGCCGCTTACGGGACTATGGGTCTTGATACTGCCCGACACGTTGGGAAAGCCGTGCATTTCGCATCTTGTGACGTCAGAAACTCGTCACGTTGGCCGATCGTTCAGATACACTCTCCGTGTGTCGACGACTTTAGGGAAGAGCTCTTCAGAGCGGCGAGTGACGCCACAGCACGTAACCTACTGATAGATATGCCGGTTGGTGACATATAATTACAACAAATGTTGTACACAACAATTCGCGTTGATAGATATTCACTCCGTCTTGCCTTGAAACGTTAGATTACTGAAATACGGAAATTTATTAACCACATATAAGATGTATCCAATCATTTATTCCAACAAATAGTACCTTAATGACCGGTTTTCAGGAGGTTCTCAATTTACTGAACTACTTTTATTTCCTTTAAAATGTCATACATTCATAAGACGTAAGTTATATACATAAAACCCATGAAATACGACGGCCGATATGGCGTCTTCATCTCTCTACCCTAGGCCTACGAGAAAGACAGGCCCCAGCGCAGTCGTCATGCCACGTAAGCAAGATAGTTCCGAGCCGGCGCGATCGCTAGCTCAGTGGCTGGCCGCTATGACGCAGTGGGCTGTGCCCCAGCGGCCGGCCAATCGGCTAGCGATCGCGCCGGCTCGGAACTACCTTGCTTACGTGGCATGACAACTGCCCTGGGGCCTGTCTTTCTCGTAGGCCTCGCTCTCTACCGAAAAGAGTTGCCCCCCACCCCGGAGAGCCACGTAGTGTGACGTCGGTACCGTTCGCCCACCTCATTGGCGATCATTCAGACGCAGGTTGAGAATATCTGACATGCTTGATAGCGCCCAAACACCTTGTAAAAATAACTAGACTCCCTAACGGCGCTATTGTCGCGGCATAATTTGAACTTTCGGCCGGCCGCCATGATAGTGGCAAGCGTCAGATACATACCAGTGTTGTTAGCAGTATATACTCAGTTGGTAGTCACGTCTGTATTATTTGACTATTGCAGTATGCATGAAGCACAGTGATAAAGATCGGTTCAGCGTTTAACTGTATAAATCGATTTAAGGAAGTAATACAAAGAACGAATATTGTCTTCCCACTTCTATTTCTCAGGAATACAAGTAGCCCTACTACTTTTGTTGAATTTGCCCGGTGTTTGCAACCGGCCGCTTACGGGGCTTGATACTGCCCGACATGTTGGGAAAGCCTCGTCAACGAGCATTTCGCATCTTATGACGTCGCAAACTCGTCACGTTGGCCGATCTTTTTTTATTTTATCAAACTAACCTAGATACACTAAGTGATAGGAGGAAAACATAGGAATGGGAAGGAGTTATTTGTAATTATTTATTTATTTATTTTTATTTAGTTTTATTTCTTTATTGAAGTTTTCTATGTCTTGTTCTCTTTGTGCAGTTCTTCACTCGCCTTCAGTGAGGAACATCCAAACTCGTCTTCTCGATAATTTTTGTAAAGGTTTCGTTTTCAGTTCGTTCAGGACTCGTATCAACAAGAACATCACATTAACTTCTCATAGTTTGAACGTTCCAGCTGGGAGGCGGATCGTGAAAGACGCTCCATAAAAAATTGGAAAAGAACTGTTCGTATATGGGGTTACGAACGATACCGCAATGGCGATCATTGAGATACGTCCAGTAATCCAGTTCCGATTTCTCGTCGCGGTCGAAAAGGTAGCAGACGGTATGACCGCGTATCCAATTCACAGCGTTAGTTTTCGTGGCCGGGTAATAAATCGTGTCCGGGAATAGCAGCGTCTGGAATGAGAGCTGCGCAGGTGTACGTCGGGTGCCGAAAGCCAGAATGCGTTGTGCGAGTCTCCAGACGTCGGAGGACGGACCACACTGCCAGCCATGGTGGCCGAGGGGATTGAGGCGCTCCAGTCACGGTCTGCACGGCCACAACGGTCGGGGGTTCGAATTCCCCCTCGGGCATGGATATTTGTGCCGTCCTTAGTATAAGCTAGTTCGTAAGTAGTTTGTAAGTTTAGGGACTGATGACCCCGTACTTAAGTCCCATAAGCTACACAAACATTTGAACATTTTTGAACGGACCACACTCGGACCGGTGGTTGTCGGTGTCATCCACCCCACTGTGAAGACATAGGGGTGTGTCAGCGAGTCGGATACGGTGCAGGCGAAAACGGTTGACTTGTTTACCGTTGACGGTGATATACCAGGCGGACTGGACGCTGGAATCGAGTCGATCGTTCAGATACACTCTCCGTGTGTCGACGACTTTAGGGAAGAGGTCTTCAGAGCGGCGAGTTTCGCCACAGCACGTGACCGAATGTGGCGTGTGTGTGTAACGTGAACAAGATTTTCGTTGTGAATGTGGCGTAGCGACGTGGTGGCGCGACGTGAATAGCAGACGGGGGCCAGGTGTTTGCGGGAGCCACGTGCAGTGCGACGCTCTGATGTAATGACGTGGCTGCGCGCACGTTTCGGCCCGGCTCGGAACTACCTTGCTTACGTGACATGAGGACTGCGCTGGGGCCTGTCTTTCTCGTAGGCCTCGCTCTCTACCGAAAAGAGCTGCCCCCACCCCGGAGAGCCACGTGGAGTGACGTCGGTACCATTCACCCACCTCATTGGTGATCGTTCAGACGCACGTTGAGAATATCTGACATGCTTGATGCCGCCTAACACCTTGTAAAAATAACTAGACTCAATAACGGCGCTGTTGTCGCTGCATAATTTTGAGGGGACTGGTCACGGTCTGCACGGTCACTACGGTCGTGGGTTCGAATCCCCCCTCGGGCATGGATATTTGTGTCGTCCTTAGTGTTAGGGACTGATGACCCGTAGTTAAGTCCCTTAAGCTTAACAAACATTTGAACATTTGCATAATTTGAAGCCGCGGCGGAGTAGCCGAGCGGTCTAAAGCGTCTCGCTGCGGAGCGCGCGGTTGCTCGCCGTGGAGGTTCGAGTTCTCCCTGGGGCATGGGTGTGTGTGTGTGTGTTTGTCCTTAGGTTAATTTACTTAGTTTTAAGTAGTTTGTAAGCTGCGAACTGATGACCACGCAGTTTGGTCACATTTGAACTTACTTTTTTTTTTTTTTAATTGCATATTTTGATCATTCGGCCGGCCGCCATGTTAGTGGCAAGCGTCAGATAAATACCAGTGTTGTTAGCAGTATGTACTCAGTTGGTAGTCACGTCTGTATTATTTGACTATTGCAGTATACATGAAGCACGATGATAAAGATCGGTTCAGCGTTTAACCGTATAAATCGATTTAAGAAAGTAATACAAAGAACGAATATTGTCTTCCCACTTATATTTCTCAGGAATACAAGTAGCCCTACTACTTTTGTTGAATTTGCCCGGTGTTTGCAACCGACCGCTTACGGGGCTTGATACTGCCGGACACGTTGGGAAAGCCTCGTCAACGAGCATTTCGCATCTTGTGACGTCACAAACTCGTCTCGTTGGCCGATCGTTCAGATACACTCTCCGTGTGTCGACGACTTTAGGGAAGAGCTCTTCAGAGTGGCGAGTTTCGCCACAGCACGTGACCGAATGTGATGTGTATGTATGTAACGTGAACAAGATTTTCGTTGCGAATGTGGCGTAGCGACGTGGTGACGCGACGTGAATAGCAGACGGGGGCCAGGTGTTCGCGGGAGCCACGTGCAGCGCGACGCTCTGATGTAATGACTTGGCTGCGCGCACGTTTCGCCCGACTGCTGCGCGCCGTCCTCGGGACTTTAATGAGGCTGTCACGCGCAGCGGCTTCGGAGCCGGCGCGGAGTTTCGGCGCCAGCGGCAGACGCCGCCTCTGCCGCCAAATAGATTTTGCCGCGGGCTGCGCAGACGGACGCCTCCCAGGAAACCTGCGGTTAATTTCCACTTCCACGTCTGCGGGCTGCCGAGCTAGGAAAAACGCGGGAGGAAACTTTTTAATTGTGCTCGTTTCTAGGCCAGTGGCTTCCGAACTGGATGTCCCGGACAGTAGTAATCGAGGTTGAATGCAGAAGGTAAAACAGACGGCCACTGGAATCGCCTTTGGGAGGACGGCGGTTCAAACTAGGGATGTCGGTTATTGCTGAAACAACCGGTTTTCGGTTATACCGGTTCTTTTCATCTCCAGTTTAAGCGCACTGTAAAAATTACTCAAGATAACCGGTTTTTTTAATAACCGGTTTTCGGTTTTTATTGCTATTATTTCCAGTAGAGTTCGACGGAAACATATATTTTGCGGGCGAAATAGAAACCGTAATGGAATTTTCGGTTCTTCTAGTTTCGGCCGAAACCGAAACTTAAGAAATTTGGTTGAAATTTAGGTAAATTTACGTTATACGACAAATCACTAGTCTTTCCATATTTTGCAAGATCGCCTCCCAATACTACGCCTTCTTGAGTGTGTGTAAGCTTATCCAGAAGGCCGTAGAAGACGATATACAAAACATACAGATTTATTGGCCCTGTATTTCCATCCAGCAGTTGCGAATATTGAGCCAACCACTCCGTAAGTTGGACTTGTGAGCCATCGCATACGAATAGCTTTTTATTTTTTTTTATTTTTTTTTTTTTTATGGGACTTAACTACGGGGTCATCAGTCCCTAAACTTACAAACTACTTATGAACTACTTACGAACTAGGACGGCACAAATATCCATGCCCGAGGGGGATTTCGAACCCCCGACCGTAGTGGCCGTGCTGACCGTGACTGGAGCGCCTCAGTCACCTCGGCCACCGCGGCCGGCAATAGCTTGTTATATACACAATCCTATACATATTATAAATGCGAAAGCTTGCATGTTTGTTACCGCATCACGCTAAAACTACAGCACTGATATAGATGAAATTTCGTATAGAGATTTCTTATGTCTCGGATTAGGACATAGGCTACATTTCAAAATGTTTATTACAAGTAATTTATTTGAAATATATCCATAGAAATACGTAACGGTTGTAAGAAGTTTCTAATATAGCAGAGGAAGAACATTGTAGGGTATGTTATGTTTAACTGCGAGGGTTAACGCGTCACGTTAAAGTATTCCGTTATTTTGGGCAATGGTTCGGGTCCTGCTATAGTGAAATTTTTTTTCTTTGTTATTCTTATCTTTTTTACTTTCGAATATACAAAAAGATTCTTGGATACTGCCAAAACGGCTTAACTGATATATAATTACATACACAAGAAATCTGAATGTTGGCGTTTATGCCGCATTCATTTTCATTTGTTGTAACAAATGAAGGAAGTATGTATATAAATTGAAGACTTTAAATAAAATATGCTCTAAGTACCATGACAAGAAAAAACATTGACGTTTTGTGTAGAATGGGATCTAGATACCAAGCCCTATTTTGTGTACAAAGCGCGAACTGTCACGTATTAATAGCGTACGTAAACTGCAACGAAAGTAGTAGCAAATGCACTCAACAGATGGCAGGCGGTACGCTGCAGTTAACATATGAAACGTTATAGATGTTCGAATATTGTGATGTTATCGTAATTCTTTAAAATTGTATTCTCTTTGGATTTCAATGAATAATAGTTTATTTGGTGATTTCGATTATTTATAGCATTAGAACGTTTGCATTTAGTTCTTTTGTCGGTTCGCTTTGCATTTGTAGGATCTCAACAGTTCGTTTCTCCGTTAGATGTCTTTTTTTTATCTCTTTACTTTTCTCCGTTAGGTTTGTTGTTTATTTCGTTACATTTCTCCGTTAGGTTTGCTGTTTATTTTGTTCCTTTACTTGGCATTTGTTTTCGATTACTGTATTGTTGTTATTGTAGTTACTTACTGTCAGGGGTGCCATCCCATAAGTTGCAGCTGAAGGTGGGTGTGCCTGTTTTATTGGTGCGTAACTTGGATGCACCACGATTATGCAGTGGCACCAGGTTACGCATCACGGACCTGAGAAGGCATATCGTGCAGGCCACCATCATCACCGGTGCAGCCAAGAGAGAGACTTTATTAATACTACGAATTCCCATCATCCCAACAAACTTGCCATTCCAGGTTAACGGGTTACAGTTCCCATTGAAAGTGGCCTTCTCCATTACTACAAACAAGAGTCAAGGACAAACGTTAAAAGTGGCAGGTATTCCATGTGGGCACCCCATGTTTCTCGCACGAACAGCTCTACGTAGGCTGCTCCCGTGTATCGAGAGCTAGAAATCTCTACGTACACTCGGAGAGCAAGAAGTTTCGAAACGTCGTTTACAGGGACGCATTGCAATAGATTTTTGGCTCTCCATCCGTTCCAAGACAATTATATATTCCGTGCTAACAATGTCGCAAACAGTCATGTAGTTATTTATGCCCTTTCTTGGAACTTTAATGTCTGACTACTGAACCGCGGGTAACACCGCGGGGAGCAGCTAGTATAAGTTACAGTCAGTAAATGTACTTAATCAGTGCTGCAAAAGCATTTCGAAAAATAAAGTGACAGATCCGACTGTCTGTCTGTAACTCTATCGGACCAAACTTCGTGGTCATCAGTCCGTAGCTTACCAACTACTTAAACCTAGGTAAACTAATCTAAGGACAAACACACACACACATGCCCTAGGAAGGACTCAAACCTCCACGAGCCGCGGTGGAGCAGCCGAGCGGTCTAAAGCGTCTCGCTGCGGAGCGCGCGGTTGCTTGCCGTGGAGGTTCGAGTCTTCCCTGGGGCATGGGTGTGTTTGTTTGTCCTTAGGTTAGTTTACCTAGGTTTAAGTATTTGTAAGCTACGGACTGACGACCACGCAGTTTGTTCCGATAGATTTACAGACATTTGAACATTTTTATTCTACCTTCCGCTCCCTTTCAACATACCCTTAGAAGACTGTTTTTACAAGTACCTCCTTTCTCAGTATAGGGCAGTGTTTTTCAACCTTTTCGAGTATGCGACCTTCTTCCAAGTAAAAATATTGTGGTAGGCCACCCCCCCCCCCCCCCCCCGAATCTAACGAATCGTGACAAATCTGTTATCTCAAAGGAAACAAATGTAATCTTCTGCTACAGATCAGATTTCTTTTTAATTGTTTGAAGAAGTTCGTTTTCTGTATATTTTGAAATGGAGTAAATTATTCAATTTTTACAAGATTTCTGACAGAACAATATATTTCGCTTAACCAGTATTTCGCATGTTAGGCAAGAGTGAGATGCGAAGGCTCTCCAAGCAGCGGAATAGCACCTCGGCAATGGACATATTGGAACATTCCTGTTTAAGGTGATATAAATATCAATGAAATACAAATATATAAGCCGCGGTGGAGTAGCCGAGCGGTCTAAGGCGCCTCGCTGTGGAGCGCGGGGTTTGTCGTCGTGGAGGTTCGAGTCCTCCCTGGGGCATGGGTGTGTGTGTGTGTGTTGTCCTTAGGTTAGTTTACCTAGGTTTAAGTAGTTTGTAAGCTACGGACTGATGACCACGCAGTTTGGTCCGATAGATTTGCAAACATTTTTTGAAACCTCCACGGCGAGCAACCGCGCGCTCCGCAGCGAGACGCTTTAGACCGCTCGGCTACTCCGCCGCGGCAGATCCGACTAATAGTATGATTGTTGTCAGTGTAAATTTTCGCAAATTGAAATAGGAAAGCTGTGTACCACATGATCAAAGAATTTTCAAATGGGTGTGAGTTCTTATGAGATCTAACTGCTTAGTTCATCAGTCCCTAGACTTAAAAACTACTTAATCTACCTTTAACTTACGCTAAGGACAACATACACTCCCATGACCGAGGGAGGAGGGAGGACTCGAACCTCCGACTGGAGCAGCCACGCAGTCCGTAACATGGAGCCTCAGATCGCACGGCTACCTCGCAAGGAACTATATGATCAATGGTACCTAAACCCTTATTGGTTATTAAAAAAGCCCCTTGCTTTGAGTAATCACATTAATAAAACTTGTTAGCATAACAATGTAATACATTAAAAGTTATTATTCCAAGCTTACATAATAGGTATATGAATCGAATTTACCTCCTCTTCCAAGAAATATTTTGGATACTTTCTCCTTAAATGACACAGCGTCTTTGTGTTACCTCCACCCGTTTTCAGCTTTTTAAAGCAAATGGAGCATTGTACGTCACTGCTACCGTACTTGGTGAAGTACTTCCACACTCGGGATGGTACCGTTTAAGATACAACCGATGTCTGGCGACGACAGCAAGGAACTGCCCAATGACCAGACGGAGGCAAGTCTCGTACACAGTCGGTGCACGCGCGTCGTCTAATAGGCCACGCCACACGGCAACAGGTGCATCGATGCCTCAATAGCTGCACCAGTCCTTAAGATCTTATGCCACGCTTTTGTTGCGCATTTTGACTGCCGGGATTGTTCTTAAATTATCACTGATCGCTGTTCTTAGTTACTGTGATGACCTAATATTTCACAGCTGTGGAAATTTTAGGAATAGCCCTAAATATTAGGGTCTACTAGTTTAATTTTTTTAAATTATTTAAAAAAACTCATTTTGAACGTCTACTACTGGAAGTAGTCGTGCCGGTTTTTTTACCCGGTTATTGGCAATAACTAAAAAAACTGGTTACAACCGACACCAAATAATACCAAAAAACCGGTTATTCAAAACTAAAATACCGGTATCGGTTTTAACCGGTCGATTTTTCCCATCCGTAGTTCAAACCTAGAAACGTAACGGGCTAGCCTGCCAGCGCATTTCACCAATTCAAACGAAACGAGCCTATCACATTAGATTAGATGTTCAAATGTTCAAATGTTTGTACAGCTTATGGGACCCAACTACGGGGTCATCAGTCCCCAAACTTACAAACTACATATGAACTACTTACGAACTAGGACGGAACAAATATCCATGCCCGAGGAGGGATTCGAACCCCCGACCGTAGTGGCCGTGCAGACCGTGACTGGAGCGCCTCAGTCTCCGCGGCCACCGCGGCCGGCAGATTAGATTAGAGTAGATTAGATTAGTATTGTTCCATAGATCATAAACGACACTTTTTAACTTTACAAATAATAATTTTGTACTAAATACGAGGTAAGTTCACACAATAAGTTCCGTTTGGTTATGTAAACCAAACGTGAACTGATACAGAAAAAATATTTATTGTATAAAAATCTGCAACTGTTCAACTAATTTTCTAGATAACTTCCGAAATTTTGTAGGCACTTGTCATAGCGTGGGACACGTTTTTGTGTGCCTTCTTCGTAGAAGGTTGCCGCCTGTGTTTTCAACCATGTGGCAAACATGTTCTTTCAGCTCATCATCGTTGAAGTGTTGACCACCAAGGACAGATTTTAGGTGTAAGAAGAGATGAAAGGAGTCTTTCTCTTCCCTTCACGTTGCCGAACGATCTCACAAGGCGAACGTGATTAAACAACTCTTACGGGAATGTCACTGGGACGTGTTTGATCATCCTCCGTACAGTCTCGCTCCTAGCGACTTTCTTCTTACACCTAAAACCTGTCCACGGTGGTCAACACTTCAGTGATGATGACGAGCTGAAAGAACATGTTACCACATGGTTGAATACACACGCGGCAACCTTCTACGAAGAAGGCATACAAAGACTTCTGTCGCGCTATGACAAATGCCTACAAAATTTCGGAAGCTATGTAGAAAAGTAGTTTATTAGTTGTATATTTTTGTACAATAAATATTTTTTCTGTATCTGTACACGTTTGTTTTGTATAACCAAACGGAACTTACTTTGTGGACATACCTACTATTACATGACACAATTTATTTATTTTATTTTTCTTTTTTTATTTAATTTTTTCCGATTTACTAATTTATACGTAAAAATTCATCCATAGTATAGAAGGAGTTGCCATTCAGAAATTCTTTTAATTTATTTTTAAATGCTGGTTGGCTGTTTGTCAGGCTTTTGATGCTGTTTGGTAGGTGACGAAAGACTTTTGTGGCAGCATTATTCACCCCTTTCTGTGCCAAAGCTAGATTTAACCTTGAATAGTGAAGATCATTCTTTCTCCTAGTGTTGCAGTTATGTACATTGCTCTATTGCTTTTGAATTCGGTGGGATTGGTAATAACAAATTTCATATGTGAATATATATACTGTGAAGCTAGATCTTGAAATAAGTGTCTGCAGTTGTAAATAACTCTCCTGTCCCTGTATTTTACCCCTGCTGTCTTCTGAATTTGAAAGAGTGTATTCCAGTCAACATTGTCAAAAGCTTTTTCCAAAGCTACAAAAACTAAAATGTAGGTTAGCCGTTCCTTAATCTATTTTCTAAGATAAGCCGTAAAGTGAGTATTGCCTCCCTGGTTCCTACGTGGCTCCTGAATCCAAACTGATCTTCCCCGAGATCAGCTTCTACCAGCTTCTCCATTCTCCTGTAGATAATTCGTGTTACAATTTTGCAACCAAGACTTACCAAACTTATGATTCTGTAACTTTCAAACCTGTCTGCGCTTGATTTCTTTGGAATGTGGATTATTATATTTTTCTTAAAGTCTGAAGGTAATTCGCCTGTCTCATACATCTTGCACACCAGGTGAAATTTTTGTCCTGGCACAACAAAAGGTCGAAATATCACGTCTCCATCCCTTTCAGACCCAAGGTTGTAGGTGATGTGACATTAATATAGAGAGAAACGTTTCAGATACAAAATACATACAGTAATTCATTACAAAAAAGAAAATAAATTTATTTTCAAAAATTTTGTACCCACACTTTTTTTAGTGCAAAGTTTTGTGATCTTCACTATCTTACAGTAACGCACTTTTGAAATGACATAATAACATCATAGGATCATGTAAAATTCGCTGGCTGTCAGATATGATGGCTTCACATGTCAAAACGAGGATATCAACACCTTGTCAACAAGTCTTTCTTGCCACCATGTAAGTTTACTGGAAGTTTGCCGACTGCTCGTCTCACACATTGTAGAAACACGGAACTAAAACACGTTGCGCATGTTACCACAGTCCACCCACTATTGTGTGATGCTGGCCCGAACTTCCTAGCGTGAATCATAAAGAAATCAATAAAGCGAGCAAAACCAGAACCGCACAGTTGTGCGTGAAGGGCCTGAAGGGGCTATAATCTTTGCGCACTCAGAGAGCCATTCTGAACAACATAGAGATCCGTACATCCGGAAATACTGACTTCTTCCCACACCATGCGTCCACCAACATGATATAGTGAGGTATCCTGCACATAAGGAGCATTGTTCCGAACTCGACGTTCTCTCCAAATGAGGGAACAACGATTGTCCGGCTAAGCACAATATCTTGACTCATCTTGACTCAGCCATTCGCCACGACTCCAATCCTGATGATCCTCCACCCAGTTTCTGTGGGCTAAACGGTTTTAATGGGACAGACATTATTCGTGCTTAGAGGCCACATTGCAGAAGGCGATTTCGGACTCTTTCTGCTGATATTGCGCGTTCTTTTGCTGCCATGAGGAAGCGTTGCAGCTCAGTTGCATTCAGCCTCTTGTCTCGAGGGATAACAGGAGATATCGGTCATCTCTTGCTGATGTTACACATAGACTCGTACATCGGCTTTGCCTTTCTTAACGTTTTATATTACCTGAAATTGCCTGCAGGTCCTGGAAATTACACTTTGGCCACTCCAATATCTGCAGCCACCCCCCCCCCCCCTCCGTGTCTGTCCCGCTTCAGACCTTCCTATGGCTCTCCAGGCCATATCTTCCGGCAAGTCACATTGTTGTCGCACTGCGCTACCTGCTCACTACAATATCTGAATACAACCATTTGTGTTATTCGCTCGATAAACACAAGTGCGGCTCCTTAGCACAGTGCTAGAGTGCCTGACTACAAATCCAACGGTCGCGGATTCGATTCCTGTCAGGTCCTAGGATGTTTATGTCACTTTCCACTTCTTTCACCTCTGGCAATGTTGATGATCAGAGAAATACTGAGTAGCACTGTGGTTCGGAACCCACGTTAAACTGTAGGTCCCCTTATAACTGGCTGGGTATGTCAGTTTGCGGGTCGGAGGAAGGCAACAGCATGCCACCTCCAAAGAGGACCATGCCTAGTAAAGCACTGTGGTGTTCAAACCAATCTTCGGATTGTTGACTGCTTTACCTTACATTAAACACAAGTCAACACCAACTCTCCCTGCAGCAACTTTATATGTTTACCTCTATCTCGGGTGGCGTAATGTTGTCCCCACTCAGTACAACCCAGTGAAAGAAGTCGAACCATTTTACTTCATTCTGCCGATGACAATACCTCAGTACCTAGATATTACAACTGATCATCTAACTGTTTTGACTAGTGTGTCATATCTATTCTGTAGTGAAAACTACCAAGCTTATGAACTTAAATTTTAATTAATTTTAGTGCCACTTTCTAAGGTCAGAAAAATGCTTAAATATTTCAATCTTTGGCGCTTCCCCTCGCTCCTCCCAGCCGCGGGAGCTACCATAAACTGCCTCCAAGGCGTTCAGAAAAGTATTTGAACCTCAGCCGCGCGTGCGCATTGCAAAGCGCGTAAATTGAATCGTACTACAGTTCTGCCAAACCCCCTCCAGACGGGTAGAAGGAGGCGGAGTCCCTTGAGCACGTGACTGGTCTTCAGTAGCGCTTCCAAGCGGCAGACAGCAAAAGCTTCGGTCACTTTTGTTTACAGTTTACGTGCGTTATTGCGTGATTTTACTTGTAGGTTAGGTTGTGTGAATTCCATTCCCAGAGCAGACTCGGCAAAGTAACATGAAAATATTGTACAGCAGTCTGAACACAAGATTGAATTGCTACCTTCCTTATGTGATTTTAGTAGCCTCAAACAAAACGGAAAGCTTCAATACTTTATTCTTCTATTCGTGATGTAACTAGCCGTCAAGAAAAACCATTAGTTTTGTAATGAATGTCAATTGAGTGTGAAGCACCTCTCACGTTTTCCCATCGAAGAAAATGTAAAGAATGATGCTGACAACATTCTTATACCGATATCCGAATATTAGAGCCGACGTGTATAATGTATGCCAAATTTATGAAATAAAAAATATATATTTCTCACCATCTGATATAGAATGTCTCATTTGCTGTAAGTGCGTTTTAAATACACAATTTAAGCAACATTTATAATTATACGTATCAAAGACATGTGGGCTACAGTCATCTCCCTATAATAATAATTGCGTGTGGCTCGTTGGCCAGGTGCAAGTCTTTAAATTGTACGGCACTTCGGCGACTTGCGTAAAAGAATGTGTGTCGTCACATGTCTTTATTCTCTTTAAACTCGTTGCCAGTAGCGTAGGTGTGATTTTAAGTTTACTGTTTATTAGTAAAAACACCAGTGGCAGTCAGTCAGCACAGACAGATAAAATCATAATTTTTTATTCCTGTAGTGGAGACTATGGTAATTAGAACATAAATCAAATGATATATGAGATAAAATTTACGGTGCCGGTAGGCCTGGGTTAATGTTTACACTTTTCCAATTTTATAATTTTTGTTTGTACCTCAGAACTGCCCCACTTCTTCAGGCTTGCAATTTATGTAGCCCATTGTAGGGATAGTAGGGCCAAACATAACCTTGGTAGTACCTACTATGAAATTTCACTAAAATAGGAACGTTCATTCATGAGCTACAGACGTCAAAAATATAAAAATGAACTTAGAATATAAGGCGTCAACAGCTGACAGCCTTAAGCTTTTGCTTTCGGCCACTGGGAAGCGCTACTGCAGACTAGTCACGTGCACAACATGCCCCGCCTCCTTCTGCCCTTGCGGAAGGGATGTGGCAGAACTGTAGTACGATTCAATTTACGCATTGCAAAAATTCGGTCACTGCCGCCTATATTAAGCGGTCGCGCTACGATCCGTAAACGTGCTGTCTCCGTGGCGTCAAACGTTTCTTATGCGATAAAAATACTTTGAATGTGCATATAAATTGATCTGATAGAAGAACGAAACGAAGTACGATAATTTCAAAACGCTGTTTATTGTAATTTATTATTTACTTTTTTCACGACCAGCTATTTTCCGGGTGTTCGCTGAACCAGTGAATACGTAGGACGCGCCACCACTGATAATTTCAGATGTAAAATGGAATTTCCCGCACCGAAATACCTACCTCGCTTACGGCAAAGGAATATTAATCGAGACGGAGCCCGGGATTCGTTATTTAACCCGCGAGAGGACGGTGTGTTTAGGGATGCGCCCTCCCGTGCCTTGGGATTAGCGGCGTGTGTGCCGTGTGCAGCTGAATGCCACGTGTTTCATCACTCAGCGCTATCCCCTCCCCCCTCCCACCCCCACCAATTCCGCTCCGAAGGCGAGATGATCCGTCGGCTGCAGGGCCGCGCACGGAGTCGGGATTACGCCTAACAAAGTCTGCAGGCGCGGCTTCCGCGTAATGGCGCCAGGCGGCAGCACCGGCGCGCCCATTAATTACCAGGTAATCATCTGGCCGCGGTCCCACCAGGTGATTAGTCCACTGCCGCCAGCCGGACCCACCGACCAAGCGTTAGCTTCCGTGCCGGACGGAAGTACCTGACGCCACGACACGGTACTTGTGTCCCAGGAAGCGCAGAGCAGGTTTCTGTGCGCGAACGCAGCTGTACATAAACATCACCTGTGAACTGTCCGCGAAAAATCCCTGACCCGCCTCAACCCACTAAAGCTCCTGACCGGCCGGATGTGGTGACTCAACACCTCAACTATCTTACACACCTACCGTTCCACAAGGATCCATCTTAGGGCCATTGCTTTTTCTTGTGTACGTTAATGACCTCTCATCAGTTACACTGCCAGAAGCAGAGTTCGTTTTGTTTACAGATGATACAAGTATTGCAGTAAATAGCATGTCGAGCTTAGTTTTAGAAAGGTGTGCTAATCATATTTTCATTAACATTAATAAATGGTTTAAAGCCAACTCATTGACATTAAACTTTGAAAAGACTCACTACATGCAGTTCAGAACATGTAAGAGATTCCCATCCATGTATAAAGTACGAAGAAGAGCAGATAGAAGAGGTTGAAAGTGTAAAATTACTGGGATTACAGCTTGATAATACAGTTGGGAGTAGCACACCACAGAACTGCTGAAACGACTTAACAAATCTGTATTTGCAATACGAGTGGTATCAAACATAGGAGACATAAAAATAAAAAAGCTTACATACTTTGCTTACTTTCATTCCATAATGTCATATGGTATAATATTTTGGGGTAACTCTTTAAGTCAAGCAAAAGTTTTCAGAGTTCAAGAGCGTGTAATACGTATTATTTGTGGTGTAAATTCACGGACATCCTGCAGAAGCTTCTTCAAAGAACTGGGTATATTAACTACTACCTCTCAGTATATTTATTCCTTAATGAAATTTGTCATTAATAATATATCCCTTTTCCCAACAAACTGTTCAGTTCATAACTACAATACTAGTAACAAAATTATCTATACAAGGACTTAAAAGCCCTTACTTTATTTCAAAAAGGGGTCTACTCTTCATTAACACACATTTTTAATAATGTACCGATAACCATAAAAAATTTAGCTACAAATAATGATCAGTTTAAGAGGAGCCTAAAAGACTTTCTAGTGGCCAACTCCTTCTACTCCACTGACGAATTCTTAAACAGAAACAAATGATGCATGTATCTGTATCCATGCTTGTAGTATTATTATATTATCAGCTTGTAAAAGTATATGTTCTTGTATTAATAATATTATGTTATCATCTTGTAAAGAAAAAATTGACATGTTCCACATCTACGAGGATCACCTCAACACGGATCTATGGAACGAACCAACTAATGTAATCTAATACGTCCCGTCCTATGCAGCTTCCACCCCGTCTGGATTTTCGCTCCTCCTGCCTACAACGAATCCCTTCAAATCCTCGAATGTCACGCCCTCCACCTCGCTTACCGTATCCACTTCCCCACCCCCACGTGGATCCCCTACAACATGAACAGCTGTGCACGATGCATAGTGTCAGTTCCGTCCTGCACTCCTTTAGACTTTTGCCGAGTCCATGCCGCGCCCTGCTGTGGCACTTGCGCATGCTCGCGGATGCACTACGCTTCTCACTGTTAACACATACGCAGTGGTGCCAAGTTTCAGAAAGCTGTATTAGCCTGGATGATGTTCGTATTACTTTGTTCGCCCCACGTGGATGCCGCATACGGTGAAACAGTGAAACCTGTCCGAACTATTACTTTCACAAGGGTCCGCCTCCGGAGCTCAGCGGTAGCGTCGCTGACTACCATGCAGGAGGCCCAGGTTCGATTCCCGGCAGGGGACTAGGTTTTGTGTGTTATCCTAATCATCATCATCATCATCATCATCTCATCATCATTGGCACGCAAGTCGCCCACGCGGCGTCAAATAAAAAGACTTACTCTAAGGCGGCCGAACGATCCCGCAAGGGATCTCCCGGCCAAGAAAGCCATACGCTCATTTCCACTTTCACAAGAAAGAATTGAGTACTGACTGGAATGCTGGCACTCATAATAACTGTTCGCATATGGCTGAAACGTTTCAGGCTACGAAAAAAATTCGTATAGGTATCACTTTCAGTAACATATTAGGAATTCAGCTTTGGAAAATTAAACTTAAGTGTTTTCTGTATTAATACAGTTCACTGAACATCAAAATATGTGTTTTAAAATTGTCCTTGGAACTATAGTTTTTATGTCATGTATATCATGCACAATACAGACGTTTGTCCAGGTATTTTATTACTAGGGATGGTATTTTGTTGATAGTTAACACTCTCGGATCAATTATGCTGGCATAATCTTCGCCATAAAACCAAATAGAAGACAATTTACTGCTGAAATAAAATAAAATGAACCACACTCACGCTCACACTCACAGCCATATACCTATCGATGGCAATATTAGAGAACCTCCAAGACGGACTTATTAATGCCCCAGAAGTGACTACATGCCGAACCAAGCGGCAGAATGTGGTACTAGAAGCACGTTGTTCATCAACAACAATGTGACTTTATGGACTGATACACAAAATACAGCAAAAAATTAGCTTTTAATACGTTGTTATCGAGGAACAACAGTGGGTATCAGAGGGTTAAAAGCGTAAGATGGAGAGAGGGCGGTTTATAGTTTCGATCCGGACGGACACTCACTCTACACTGGTTTAGTTGCATTTCCAAAGAACGTGGTATCGTCAGTAAGTCGTGAGGCTTGACCCCTACAGGATAGGCACCCACACAACTCTGCGTGTTGCACACGTTACCGCATTCCAGGTGGCTTATTGTCGATTCAGCTGTGGATCGTAAAGGAAACACCGTGTGTCATCACCAGTTATTACCCAGTTGAGGAACATTGGATCATCGTCCTCACAAACGATGCGGTAACCACAAATCGTGAGCGATCACCACGTTGGTTCTGCGACAGGATTGCGTTGCAAACCGCGCTGGATAACACGAGACATGTTGAAGTTGTCCTTCAGAATTTGGTGACAGCTACCATGGCTGACCCGTACTGTTGCTGCGAGAGCGTCTACCGATTGGGAGTGGTTAGCACGCATCAACGTTCCAACTTCCTGGATCTTGCATTCTATTCACACTGTTCGTGACCAAACAGATCTTCAAAACCCTACTGCCTTTGCACAAAACGTCGATGCCACCTAAACACAACACTGCGACTTAATGCGTCCTCACCGTACACCTGCTGCATTATTTCAAACGTTTCGTCAGCGGTTTCGGCTAATTTCTGGCACAACTTCATGTTTGCCCGTTGCTCAAACTGTGACGTCACAGTGTAACATATACATTCGCGACACTCACTGCTGTGAAAGTTGTTACCAACTGACAGTTGCAATGACACTAATGCTCCTAGTGCTGGACAAGCCACTAAAGTAATTATGTTTATTTATAACTCTTTTTGTACGTAATTATCGAAGTAGTCAGTATAATTTTTGCGTTGCAAGTATTAGTAAAATACCCATAAACGTATATATTACGGAAATTAATATAAAAACAGCCGAATTTAAGTGATTCAGTGGTATAAAGAACGACTTCGTCATGAATAAATACTTACGAATATGTTTATATTTACAGGTTATGCCGCTGAAAATAAGTAGAATATAAACATAAGAGAAACATAAATTTCCATTATGGTCTGTTGTTACTATGACGGGCAGTTTTTTGACTAGTATCAGTACGGTGTGGAGTCTAATGATTCTTGCAAAATGTTCAAATGTTTGTTAAGCTTAAGGGACTTATCTCCGGGGTCATCAGTGGCTAAAATTAGAAACTACTTATGAACTACCTTATACTAAAGACGACCCCGACGGGGAACGGCTTCGCACATCGGAGCATAGCGCCTCAATGCGCTTGGCCACTCCGCAGCGGCTGATTCGCACGTTTTTACATTTCATTCGTCCATATATGCGCATATTCCTTCGAGTGTAATTGCAACTGCTTGAGATGCGAATGTTTTGCAGATTCTTGCCATTTGTAGTTCATCTGTACCAACAACTGCAGAATTGGGTTTTTCTTTCTTGCAAAACTGTCATTGCTTTTGCCGTTTTATTACCACGTCCGTGACGTTTTTCCTTCAGCTACAGCTGTGGTGACTCCTTTGGTACGTTAAATACTGTGGTTATTGCATTCTATATATGTTTCCTACGTTCCATCCTCACCGATTTTACTGGAATTGCAGTGAAGAAATCTTAAAGTTCCTGAGCAGTAAAGCGACATATTTCTTCCAAAAGTCTGGTCTTCGGTGATTCCTAGCCATTTTTTTATTTTTAATGGTAAATTAAATTTTTCAGTAGAAGCATGTAGGTTACAAGATAACTGTAAATAAACTATACTGTAATCTACCGCACCTTGTCAGAGATCTTAAGAAACTTAAGCAATATAAATGTGGAGCTATTTTTAATTTATTAACTATTTTATGGCACTACCTACGTTCTCTGATGTGAAAAGTATGTTAAAAATTATATAAAAGATATTATTCGCACTCATCCAAGATAGTAGTTAAAAATTTAGCTTGACAGCCGCTTGGAGCGCTGCTGTCGCAGCGTATAAAAAAAAACTGCGAGAGTGTCGTGACTGCATATGTTAGACTGTGGTGACATGTAAAGGTCCGACTGGCGCAGTAATCACACTGTCAGAACAACGACCGTATGTCTGCTTGCAGTGCATGCACTCAACTGTCCCTTGCGGGTACGAGGGACAAACTGACATGACGCTACACCACGATGCCACCTATGCACTGTTGTGCTCCACATCGCCATCATGCGGTCAGTCTCAGAACTTACTGACGGTACTACGTGTATCTGTTCCTAATATCGCATTTAGTAATTTCAGCACAGTGGTTTTGAAAACCGCGAGTATTCCGAAAAAACGCATTCCTGCATCGCGTTTGAGGTAGTGTTGGACGGCGGGAGAAACTTAACGGTGAACGTTGTTTGTTGCAGGTGAGGTGGAGAGACTGCTGCGCGAATTCCGGCAGAACCAAGAGCTGGTACGCAACATCGGTGCACACTACTACCAGATCATCTACCCGGTGCAGCTCAGACACCACGAGAAGATGGGCATATCGACCCGGGAGATAGGGGCACCCAAGGTAAGACACTGCGTACTAATAGCTCCTAATAGCGCTAGTGCTGGTGTGTGTGTGTGTGTGTGAGAGAGAGAGAGAGAGAGAGAGAGAGAGAGAGAGAGAGAGAGAGAGAGAGAGAGAGAGAGAGTGAGTGGTCATGTCCGAAAGAACAGACACCATTTGTTGACGTTAATGGGCATAATCAAATAGTCAGGGGGCACTACAATTGTAGTGTGCTACAAGGTGAGACTTTGAAGGAAAGCGTGACTGGATAGCCCAGTTGTTGAAGGTGACATTTGGCACATTTTGCCCAAACCGGGAAATCCGGGTTGGAATCCCGTCTGGCACAAATTTTCATCTTTGCCATTGGGTTTATTACACTGCCTGAAACGGTTGATAAATATTTCGAATTAGTAAAGTTACGGCCGTTAATGTCAAGAAATGGTGTCTGTTGTTCAGGACATGTCCGAAAGGAAAAGAAACCAATCAAATAATTTTATTTTCAAGTGGCTACTTGTCACGTCTCTCTCACTATCGCCCCTCCCCCTCTCTCTCTTTCACTCACTCACACACACACACACACAAACACACACACACACACACACACACACACACACACACATGTAAAGGTAAAGCAGTCAACAATCCGAAGATTGGTTTGAACAACACAGTGCTTTACTAGGCATGGTCCTGTATGGAGGTGGTACGCCGTTGCCTTGCCCCGACCTTCGAACTGACTTTCCTAGCCAGTTATAGGGGGCCTACAGTTTAACGTGTGTTTAGGACCACACACAAACACACACATTGACTCATTAATTCTCCGCCGGCCGCTGTGGCTGAGGGGACTGAGGCGCTCCAGTCACGGACTGCACGGCCACTACGGTCGGTGGTTCGAATCCCCCCTCGGGCATGGATATTTGGGCCGTCCTTAGTTGCAAGTAGTTCATAAGTAGTTTGTAAGTTTAGGGACTGATGACCCCGTAGTTAACTCCCATAGACTCTACAAACATTTGTACATTAATTCTCCCTGTGTTACTGCTTCTGACGCGCGAGAATGGCCGCGTGGTCTAAGGTAGCATGTTACGGATTGCTCGGACGCTCCCGCTAGAGGTTCGAGTTCTCCCTCGAGGACGGATGTGTGTATTTTGTCTTAATGTAAGTCTAGGGACCGATGATGATGATGATTATTATTATTATTATGTTTGGTTGTGTGGCCATCTTCCGCAGCAGCTGTTAAAATGATTATAAGAGGTAATCCGTATTATGCTGACTGTAATAAAGAGATTTATTTTACACCATCCACGTTTCGCTTTTTATTTTTAAAAGCATCTTCTGTGGTCTGTAAATGATAAAAAATGTTTGTACAGTTTGTTTTCGATACATAGATCAAAAACAGTTATTAAAAAACTTTGTGCACGTTAGGTCTATGTGATTTTAATTTGATATTTGGTCTACTCACGGTGTTGTTCTCTTCTTTACATCTCACTGCTGTTTCTCCGTCTTGTTGGCTGGAGTTGGTTTGTTTATGTCTTGTGTTTTCCGGTTGTGTACAGCACTTTTCGTCTCTTTTTGTGACGTTTCTTCCGTTTCTTCACAGCACATCACACACTTCACTTATTTCGATTGTATCCAGATTGCATGTCACTCTGTTTTAAATGGAATGCAAAAAGTTCAAATGTTTGTAGAACTTATGGGACTTAACTACGGAATCATCAGTCCCTAAACTTACAAACTACCTACCAACTAGCAACACTAAGGACGGCACAAATATCCATGCCCGAGGGTGGATTCGAAACCCCGACTGTTGTGACCGTGCAGACCGTGACTGGAGCGCCTCAGTCCCCTCAGCCAAATGGAATGCCTTTCGTTTTGTTTATACTTCACTCCAGTGTGGCTATCTTGTTTTTGTCTGTTGATTTCTTTTTCGTATGGTCTGTGAGTGTTGCCAACATTATATATTTGTATTTACATACACAAATACAATTTAATTCCACGAAAAACCAATGAACAGACAAGAACAAGGTAGCCACACTGGAGTGAAGTATAAAAGAATGTGCTGTGATGAAACGAAAGAAACGTCACAAAAACAGACGAAAAGTGCCTTACACAGCCGGAAAACACACACCATAAACAAACCAACTCCAGCCAACAAGACGGAGAAACAGCAGTGAGATGTAAAGAAGAGAACAACACCGTGAGTAGACCAAATATCAAATTAAAATCACATAGGCCTATCGTGCACTAAGTTGTTTAATATCTGTTTTTAATCTATGTATCGAAAAGAAAACTTTACAAACGTTTTGTATCATTTACAAACCGCAGAAGATGCTTTTAAAATAAAAAGCGAAACGCGTCTGGTGTAAAATAAATCTCTTTATTGCAGTCAGCATAAGACGGATTACTCTTATAATCAATTATTATTAATAATAATAATAATATTTCGCCGGCCGCGGTGGCCGAGGAGACTGAGGCGCTTCAGTCACGGTCTGCACGCCCACTACGGTCGGGGGTTCGAATCCCCCCTCGGGCATGGATATTTGTGCCGTCTTTAGTTGTAGCTAGTTCATAAGTAGTTTGTAAGTTTAGGGACTGATGACCCCGTAGTTAAGTCCCATAAGCTATACAAACATTTGAACATTTGAATAATATTTCGTGTAGCGTCTCCGACCGTTAGACTCCCAGGTGGGATCTTGTTCGGCCTGCCTCGTACTTTACGTGACGACACATGGGCGACACCACCTAATACGCGAGTGGAAAAAATCCCCAACCCGAGCGGGTAATGTAGCACGCTGCCCACTGGACTAGTGATACGAGCAGTTTTGCCCCTTCGATTCATAGACGTATTGCTTCAGTGCAGCCGGTTAGGACCACTAGGCGACAGATGGTCAAAGCTGGTGAGAACCACGACAGGTGGTACAATAGGTCGGGTTCTCATGGGAAAGAGCACTGGCAAATCTCCACGAATTCTAGGGAAGTCTTTGCTGGCCGTGGAGGTTCGAGTCCTCCCTGGGACATGGGTGTGTGTGTGTTTGTCCGTAGGTTAGTTTACCTAGGTTTAAGTAGTTTGTAAGCTACGGACTGATGACCACGCAGTTTGGTCCGATAGATTTACAGACATTGCAACACTTGATTCTAGGGAAGTCCCCGAGCGGCAGGCACTGGACGCCGATTGGCTGTAGCACTGGCGGTCACGCGCCAAAACGCAATCATATTTTATTAATATTTAATAAACTAATAATATAATCAATGTCAAACTCAGTCCTTAAAAACGCCTCAAAGCTAAGCTATGCCCTGCGTAGGTAAAACATATTAATAATTAATAATTCTATAAACAAAACAATTAATTTCAGACGGACGATGCACGGCATCCATGTTTGCGCGCCAAACTGCGGAACGAAGGCAGTCTTGCATCAAAAAGCCGCCACTCTTCAGTTCAGAACAGGCGCTCGATAGAGTAACATGTGAGTTCAGTACGCGCACTCGGTGGAGTAACATGCATATGTAGGCGGTCATAAAACATTGTTTAAACATTTTAGATCAAGGGAAACAACTTTATATATACTTTCAGTTAAGACAATATGTGACAAGTTGATGTTATTATGCAGTTTGTTGGTTTCCTGCTAACTTTAAATAAATCAGCTGTCATTCTGAACTACCACAGTTTTATTCAGTAACTGGACCAGTTCCTACCAACAGTTTAGCAATTTCAGCCTCATTCAAGAACTCCGACCTGCGTGCTATCATCTGCGTGGGGACATCTATAGAAGACGTCAGGTTGGTGAACTTATAGAGTTTCTACTCTTCACACAGTGCAGTGGGGAGTTACTACAACCCTCGCGTACACTGTCATTGCGATACAAACGCAAACTGTTGTGCGTCATCCATGGCAACATGGAGGAGGAAAGAAAATGATATAGGACTGGTTAACATACCCCCTGTAGACATTTTTCCTGTTTTACCTGTCTTTTACCGCTCGGCCTCTCCTTTCCCCTCATGCAGTGTCTCTGTCACTGTATTCCACTCTCACTCTGCCTCTTTCTGTCTCACTTCCTCACTTTGACTCTTTCCATACCTCTCTTACTCATTCCGTCCCTGCATGCCATTCGACCCCTTTTTCCACTACCTGCCTCCCAGTCAATCCTTTCCTCTCTCTGCCTACCATTGTAACTCCCACACTGGTACAACCCTCCCTACTCTCCCTCCCACCGTCTATCCCTCTATCCTTCTGTGTGTGTGTGTGTGTGTGTGTGTGTGGTGCGTGGCAGAGGCAGAGGGAGGGGGAGGGGGAGAGAGAATTTAGGTGGCGTCGTATGGGGCCGGCGTTTGCCGGGTGGCGTGGTTGCGAGGCGCAGATAACTGTGCGGTGTGAGGGGGCACAATGCCCGCACTGGCCCGTGAATTCTGCGGCCGCGCGGATTCTCTGCCGCACCGGCTGCCGCGGCCTCTGCTTCCTGCAACTGCAACCGCTCGCAGCTCCAGCTCACTTCTACCGTCTCTCCCTTGCCTCCACCACAACGTTCCACTGGCGACCAAACTCCCGTTCTACATCTACATAGATGCTCTGCAAATCACATTCATGTGCCTGGCAGAGGGTTCATTAACCACTTTCATAACTTTTCTCTACCGTTCCATTCTCTAATAACGCGCGGGAAGGAAGAACACCTAAATCGTTCCGTTTTCGATTTGATTTCTCTTATTTTAGTGGGATGGTCATGTCTCCCTAGGTAGGTGGGTGCTAGCAAAATATTTTCACATTCAGAAGTAAAAGTCGGTGATTGAAACTTCGCAAACAGATCACGCCGCAATGAATAACGTCTTTCTTTTAATGATTTCCACCCCAATTCGTGCAACATTTCCGTGACGCTTTCCCCCCGTAACGTGATAAAACAAAACGAGCTGTCCTTCTCTGAACTTTCTCAATGTCTTCCGTCAGTCCCACCTGGTGAGGGTCCCACAAGGGACAACAGTACTCCAGGAGATGACGCAAAAGTGTGATGTAGGCAGTTTATTTGGTGGAGCTGGTGCATCTTCGAAGCGTTCTGCCAATGAAACGTAACCTTTGGTTCGCCTTCCCCACAATATTTTCTATGTGTTCTCTCCACTCAAAGTTGATCGTAATTTAACTCCTAGGTATTTGTTAGTATCTACGATCTTAAGGTTTGACTGGTTTATCGCGTAATTGAAGTTCAGCGGATTTCTTTTAGTTGCCATGTGTATTACTTCACACTTTTCTTTATTAGTGTCAGTTGCCAATTTTCGCACCATGCAGAAATTTTGTCTAAATCGATTTGCAGTTGCTTTTGATCCTCTGTTCACTTCACTAACCGATAAATGACAGCATCATCCGCGAGCAGTCTAAGGGAGCTATTCAGATTGTCTCCTAAATCGTTTATAAACACGAGGAAGAGTAGGGGACCTATAACGCTTCCCTGTGGAACGCCAGATATCACTTCTCTTTTACTCCATGACTTACCGTCAATTACAACGAACTGTGTCCTTTCTAATAGGAAATCGTGAATCCAATCGCACAATTGGCGGGATATTCCATAAGCACGCAATTTCATAAGAAGCAGCTTGTGGGGTACAGTGTCAAAAGCCTTCCTGAAATCCAGAAATATGGAATAGATTTGTGATCCCTTGTCGATGGCACATAACACTTCATGTGATTAAAGGGCAACTGTGTTTGCGTCTTCGCCGCAGCTCTTCAGTTAACACATTCGAGAGTGGCGTACGTCACCCTCGATGGAGCAGCCGCACTGCTGTTTTTAACAAGTTTTCCGAAATTTACAGTTTTCTAACTACACTCCTGAAAAAAAAGAAAAAAATAGCACCATGAATCGTCAATCCAGCAAAGCGAAATTTTATTGACACATTCTTGAGGATACATACAACGCACGATCATGGAGTCAGAACCATATGCACGTCAGTACGGTTACCAGAGCGTGTACAATGTCGACGCTAGCATAGCGTACACCCTTTTGCAGCAACGCAGGGTGTAACTTTCTCATGAAGACGATTGTAGAGGTGCCGAATGAAGTCTTACCCTATGGCCTGACATGCAGTTTCCATATGATGCCTCAGTTGGACCAGATCTCGTGGCGGTCGTGTAGTCCGCGTCAAGATTAACTCAATGAACAGATTTTGACAAAAATTACACACACGTACCTCGACAAGAAAACAGCATGCAAACTGGTGGGATAACATTACGTGTTTGATAGAGATAAATTAAGTAATACTTGAATCATATTGTGATCACCAAAAATATCAAAATTATTCAGAGTCACTGATAGCCCTGTATGAAATCTGATTGACTAGTGACAAAATATGAACGAACTGTTTTTAACTTGTATTGCAAAAAAATATTACCTGAAAGAACTTTATATGTTATTTACTATGTCTTTTCATCAAACGGAAAAGGTCTCACCAGAGCCTAGTGGGTGGGTTGACATGCAGGGGGCACGGGTTCGATTCCAAATCGGGTAGGGACTGGGTGTTGTGTCATCATCGTCATTTCGTCAACATTGACACGAAAGTTGTCGCAGCGACGTTGGCTCAAAAGACTTGCACCAGTCGGGATGAACACCACCTCAGTTGGGGTCTAACGGTCGTCTTCTTTGGCGGGATGGTGAAGGAAAATAGCACTAGTTCTTCACCACTCCGTCAGTGAAGAGACCAACACACGTAAGTTGAACGGAGTTCAGAAACGAATAAACACACACAGAGATGCCATTCTCACAAAATTAAATAGTAGTAGACCTAACCATAAAAATTATAAGCAAATAAAATATTTCGATATAAAACAATTTTTTTATATTTATAGACTTTATAGATTTTTTAGGTATAGTTGCAGATGACAAACTGTCAAGGACATGTGTAGATGATATAGAGATACTGTAATCACTTCAACATCTAAAAACGAGATATATATAAAATCTTTTGTTAATTTTCTAATTGACTATACGAACTTATAATAACCTGTACAAAGTAAAATATTTCCGTTCTTCAATTTAATGCAATAAAAAGACCCACTGAAGATGCTACAACTGTAGCGAAACATGTATTGCTAAGAAAATAAAAACCAGTGTTTTGCTCATGGCAGATCCTCATAGAGAAGAAACGAAATAATTTAGTATCAGTGAAATGGAGTCGCAAATGTAGAGATATAACCAAAAACCGCTCTGAAATTCTGAACAACTGACTTCGTCAGATAATCTATCTCGCCACACTTAGAGCGATTGTCCTTGCGAGATCAGGGAATAAGTAATAATATATCATACTTCAGTATAGTGTGGCTCGGTAGCACAGTGGTAGAGTGCCAGATTACGAATCCTAGGGTCCTGGGTTCGATCCCCTCTATGTTAGAGGATATTTATATGTCACTTTTCACTTCTTTCACCTCTGGGAATGTTGCTGGTATTTTAAAATGTGGGATAGCATCGTTGTTCTGAATCCACAATAAACTGTAGGTCCCCCTACAACTGACTGGTTAAGTCAGTTCGAAGGTCGGAGTAAGGCAACGGCATACCCCCTCCAAACAGGACCATGCCTAGTAAAGCACTATGGTATCAACTGATGACGTCACGTTTACAAACATTTGTCATCTACCTTTAGGGCATTTCCCATCATTTGAAGCCCAATGTATCTTATACTAAATTACTTGCCTCAGTGTCATCTACGTCGCATCGGTGGTTTTCAAAAGTTAATAAGAAACGCCCTGTATATTATAAATTTTCTCCAGTAAGAGGAACGATCGTCATTGGTTCCTTGATAACTTTTGGCAGAGCATTTAGCCGTGAAAAGTAAAGGTTGAAGTTACTAGTCCTATCCAATCACTAATCTGCTAGGAATTTTCAAATCAGTATAGCCTCAGCAACAGAAGGAAAATTCATTCTGGATTCAGCTAAAGTATTCTCTCTCATATTTAGTGGGGAGGGGGGAAATCGACAGCCTATCATCCTGCATATACTCTTCCAATGGAATGTGTGAAGAGTAAGGGGGAGAAGCAATGAACCTAGGTCAGCATGTGCCCTCTCGCATAAAACCGTTTGGTGCCTAACGGAAGACACATGCAGATCTAGATCCTCGGAGAAAGTAAATAAGATCCGTATTTTCACATACCGCAGACATTCCCTGACTGTGTATTTGTTTGTCCTTATTAATTACGTACACATTATAACACCTAATAACAATTTGTATGATACGTGCATATAGTAATAGTACTTTAACGAGTACACACAATCAGAATATTGCTTCCCGAGACATTGGCGACTGTCTGTAGACTTCCTCACACCATCGCTCACATTCGTGGCGTTCGTGGAGATAGCTGCTTGTTCTTAGTGATAATATTAGCTGTTGATTACGCTAATGGAACGCTCTCTCTCGTCGCAACACAACAGTAATATCTGTAATTGGCACAACACACGCGTAGGAACTGTAGGAATCCAGGCACGGTGGTTTTCAGCAGTAATTAATACCTGTGAAAAATAGCTAACGTTATTCACAGTGCATTTACTTGAGTCATTTACGTGTGTATTGACTGAAGTGTACTCAAGACGATTTTTCTTACTCAAAGAAAATATGTCTGTCTCTCCTACTTATTTTTACCTTCTGATATTTGTTTCCCTTGGCTTTTTTGCGCAGTCCTCTTTAACAAATTACCATTTCTCAGTAAAAACGGGTTAAGCTGATGTGGCAAACTTTAGTTAAGTATGTATGCCGTAGGTTCTTTCACTATTATGGAGACGTAATACAGAAAATCCAAAGAGGGTCTAATATAAAGTTTTGTGATTGCTTAAATGCCATTTCATATTTCACTAATAATATGCTATAATTTGATACTAATTACATCATTACATTAAAAGTTATATTGTTTGATTTAATATTCTTGTAATCGATTCACTAATTATCCTTCTTGTAAAAACCTTAGGAAAATAATAACGTCGGAAAGAAACGGGTTTTATTGTAATTGTACATTTAAAAACTGTTAAGTCCCATGAAGGTTTCAGTTTTCTTTAGATTAAATGAAAAAATTGGTTCATTATGGCAACATTTTCAACAATTAAAATGCATCATGGTCATAAAATATAGTTTCTTCAAACTTCACATACTTCAAATAAATTGAATATGATATGAATTATATTTTACTTTTTAACTGATATAGCACGTAAAAAGTTGACACTACAATTTGCTGAAATAAAAGACAAGTCCAGTGTCAGCGTTCGTAAGGTTAATCTCGTTGTATCTTAATCATATTAAATCTGCTATGATTCGAAAGAATAATTTTTCGTCTTCAGTCACTAACCATCCCAAGAATCAAAACGTTTCAACTCATAAAAGATTGTCGATGTTGCGTATCCATTGCACTATTCACTAACAGTGATATATGACAGTTATAATACGTATTATATGAACTAATGAAAAAGTTCAGGGTGAAGAGAGAAAAACGTTTCGGTTTGCGGATGACATTGTAATTCTCTCCGCGACAGCAATGGACATGAAAAGAGCTACTGAACGGAATGAACAATGTCTTAAAAGGAGGGTATCAAATGAACATTAAGAAGGGTAATGGAATGTAAGAAAATCAGGCGTTGCTGAAGCAATTAAATAAGTTAATGACACAATGAAAGTAGTAAATGACTTTTGTTATTTGGATAGCAAAATAACTGTTGATGGTAGAAGTAAAGAGGATAGAAAATGCAGAATGACTATGGAAAGGAAAGCATTTCTGACGAAGCGAAATTTGTTGATATCCAATATCAATTTAAATGTTAGGAAATCTTTTCTGAAAGAATTTGTCTGTAAGATTGAAACAAGGATGATAAATAGTTCATACAGAAAGAAGGTAGAAGCTTTTGAAAGAAAGGGGAAGGAAGAAGGATTAGGAAGGAAAGGATTGACATTAGCTGCAGTAGGGCATTGAAATTAAACAATGACGACAAGTGAATATGTCAGCCGTGCCGGGAATCGAACCCGAGTCTCTCGCTGCAGGCCAGCGGTTGCCTTAACGACTTTGTTACCCGTGCTCGTCTCCCGTCCGTCTGAAACTTCCACAAGTCGCACGCTATGGATGTAGCGTCCCTACCGTGCAAGGGGGGCATGGACGATAGAGGCGCTACAACCATAGCGTGCTATTGAGACGGACGGGAGATGAGCACGTGTAGCCAAATGTTTGTTTGTTTTTATCCGATAGATTTACAGACATTTGAATATTAATAATGTAATGTAAGTACTTGTTTCCTGTAGAGTAACATTTCTTGTAATTTTATAGGTAAACAATCTATGTTTTTAATACGGTTGTACTTAGCTTGTTTGTTACTTTCTTATTCACTACAGTTCCATATATATTCTGAAGAAGATTGATTTATATCAATTGAAACCGCGGTAAGGTTTATAAAACTTTAATTTGAAACTGGTTGGCTGTTATTTTACTGCTTTGAATTACCGTTGGGGGGGTGTGTTCGAATCCCCCTCGGGCAAGGATATTTATGCCGTCCTTAGTGTTAAATATTCAACTGTTTGTAAATCTATCGGACCAAACTGCGTGGTCATCAGTCCGTAGCTTACAAACTACTTAAACCTAGGTAAAGTAACCTAAGGACAAACACACACACACACACACACACACACACACACACACACACACACACACACACCCATGCCCCAGGGAGGACTCGAACCTCCACGGCGAGCAACCTCGCGCTCCGCAGCGAGACGCTTTAGACCGCTCGGCTACTCCACCGCGGCCGGGTAGCCAAGTGGTTAAATCGACCGCTGGCCCATAGCGGGAAACCCGAGTTCGATTCTCGATCCGGCTCACTTTTCACTTGTCACCATTGTTTAATTTCAATGTCCTAATGCAAGCAGTGTAAATCCTTTCCTTCCTAATGATTATTCATTCCTCTCCTTCGCCAATAATTTGCAAAAATTTATTTTTTATCGAAAATCATGTGAAATAGTATAATGTGTTCTATTCCGAAAAATATAAAAAAAAATGTTCAAGAATTTAAAGGAAAACTGGTACAAAAGAAAGGTTGAATGTTTCCTTTGAGATAACACAGTTTTGTTACGGTTAGAGATTGGGGGGGGGGGGGAGGGGGAGGGCGAATGTTTTTATTTGGAAGGGGTTCATATGTTCAAATGTTTGTATATCTAAGGGACTTAACAATAGTGGCCATTAGTCCCTAAGCTAACAAACTACTTAACACTAATTCTTGTATTTGATAATCAAAATATCAGTTCCCTTCGAGCCTCTGTAGCTTGCGGATCTCCATGCCGACGCGTTTCCAGGAGCTCAATCCGTCAGTTCACCTGATGATGGCGACACGTATGATCGCCGAAATATTGTGCTCGTTGGACACTATAGACCGGCAGTACACCTGTGGATATTTTGATTACTTAACACTAATTTAAAGTAACTTATGCTAAGGACAACACAAACACCCATGCCCGAGGGAGGACGCCAACCCTCGACGACGAACGTCTGCGCGTACCGCAGCTGGGCGCCTTAGTGCACACGGCTATTGTGCCGCGGCGCTCACATATTCGAAAAGGTTGTAAAACACTGCATTGTAATACTCACGAAGCTACTCTGCCTTCCGATAATTACAGCCCACCCTGCACTGAGTAGCTGCACTTAAATCATAACCACGATAATATCGGTCATCTCTATGCACGGTCCAGCAGTTACGGGCACACTACTTCTACCAGGTGCTTAGAGGTGAACACGGCAGCGGAGCGGGGAGTGCAGCTTCCTGCGCGATGCGCCGCACGTTTTAGCAGTGTGCCGGGATTAGCGGAAGTGTTATGGCTGGGGCGTGATGCCTGCCTGAGCGGATGCGAAGAATTACGATGTCTCCTCCGCGGCTTAGCGTCTGCTTCGCGACAACAGTCTCTCAATTACAGCGCCTGCGACGAAGGCAACCGAGGGAAGCGCGAGCCCGCTTGTGTCTCACTCACAGCCCCTGCGAGGAAGGCAACCCAGTGAAGCATAGCAGTCCCTCGGTTATAGCGCCTGAGAAGTAGGCAACCGAGTGAAGCATATCTCGGAGTCATACCCAGCTGTTACGAGAATTTGAACTGAGGACGGAAGGATGCAGAGTAAATCCGTGCGTTTGTCTGAAGTCTCTGTACCGAGTTGTGTAGTGGTTTGTGCAACTGTCTATATTGCGATTGAGATTATTTGCTAGTTCACGTTTTGCACGTGACGCTACCGTGTTGCCACAAAGGCAGCCGGCTTCCGCTCACACCCAAACCTCCACGTATTCTTATATAGTATAAAGATAACAGAGCTCAATAATGCATACAGCAATTTCATTTTATTTTTATTTATTTATTTTCATAATACGTGTGTAGCTTAATAGGGCACACCAACAAAAGGTGAATGACAGTTGCTGATGTCCCATTATTGGGACACGTAAAATCCCCAATTAATTCAGGAAATCTGAAAAATACTGGATATGACTTCGATATACATATGTTCATAAATATACCCAGACTTGTATATACATATGTTCCCAGACAGCTAAAACACAGTGCATTCTTCTCCAGCCGTGCGGTCTAAGGCGTTTTGCTGCGGAGCGCGTGGTTCCTCCCTGTCAGAGGCTGGAGTCCTCCCTCGGACGAGTATGTGTATGTGTTAGTGTGTGTTGTCCTTAGCATGCGTTAGTTTAAGTAATTTGTAAGCCTAGGGACTGATAACCAAGGTAGTTAAGTTTACAAACTAGAGTCTGATCGAAACATGATTTGTGGTCGAAACAGAAAGCATAACTGAATATTCGGCTCCTCTTCTACTTTCAGCCGAAAGCGAAAGTTGCGTAATTAAGTTAAAATTTCTGTATATTAACGTTACACTGCAAGTCACTTCTGCATTTTTCAAGATCCCCTCCCTGTACTAAGCCTTCTTGAGTGCGTCTACGACTAACCAGGAGTTTGTAGAAGATGACAGGTTTAGACAAAACAGTGGTACTTTAATAAAAGTACTTCCAAACTGGATTCTTTTCTCCTCGTTGTGATATTTCTTACCGAAAAAAAAGAAGTATTAAAGGTAGTTAGAGAGTAAGTAAACTGAACTCGATACAGTGGTCTCGATATTTCGAGCCTCGATATTTCGAGTTTCCCATAATAACGAGCTTCAAAACAACTGCTGTACATTCTATCTTCACAGAAAAGGCACTCTACCATTATAACGCGATGTAAATAGTGAAAAAACTTTAAAATCTTTGGACTGACAATATAAATGACTACTTAAAACTTGTTTTTAAAATAGGTAATATATTTTTACTCGTGCATTCTTCTCAAGGTCGGTTTTCTTCATTTTCACACATAAATTTCGGTAGTTCGAGGTGATGCTGGTGCGGTTCACCTCGATTAACGAGACTACTGTATAGCCACCACAAATTCCAGTCTTGCATACCTTATTGTAGGAAGATGGTCTTTAGTCACACAACAAACATGCCAAATAGGTGCTACACAATTTCAGAGCGTCAACATGACTACCACACTACAAAATACGCAGAAAGTAATCATTTGTTTGCTTCCATAAGTAGCCTTTACGATTTTGTTCTTGAGAGCGCTAACTTTATATTGAAATTTTCACTTCCGTTTTTGCAATAGACAAACTACTTTATGTATGTCCTTTTTGGCATTCATAGCATACGTACTTGCTTCAATCAGTTCTGAAGAAAGTATTTCGAAAAACAAAGTCACAGTTCTAACAGTATGATTGTTGTCAGTACAGATGTCGAAGCACTCATGGAAGTACAAAGAAGGTTCCAGAGATTGTGGGGGCACTGACAACATTGAAGGTGTGGTGTGGGGGGAAAAGGGGATGAGAGGAAAGGGAGAGGATGGGGGGGAGCCACAAGGCAGGTGGGGAAGGTACGGGGGGGATGATGTCCCAGGAAGCCACGGGGAAGAAGGAAAGGGGAGGGTGGTAAGAGGAGGATCCGGAGGGACAGCTGGGGGAATGAGGAGGGGAGAAGGGACGGGAAGGGAGGGATAGTCGGGACCCTCATGGAGAGAAGGAGGAGAGGGAGCAAGGGGAAGGAGCACAGCTGGTATGAAGGGTAGACGTCAGGTAGGAGGGCATCATCCGGGAGGGGGAGGGTGTGGAAATTGCCACGGGAAAGCATCTGGAGTATGGGCAAGTGGAGAGCAGGGGGAATACAGTGGTGGATGCGCGGCAATGGACCAGGTGCAGAGAGGAGGGGATGGACTAGAGGATGAGGCGGGTCTGATTTGCGGGATACGTAACGGAGGCGGGGATGTTCAATGAAGAGAACGAGTCGGGGGAAAGGAATGAGGTCATAGAGGATCCGCGTGGGGAAGGGGGGATAAAGGGGGATACGGAAGGCGAGGCAGAGGGCAGGCTCTGACCTCGTCCGGCCGAGCCTATATAGTGAGCTGGAGCCAATAGGAACCCGGCGTACGAATCCGTGGAATATGTAGCGGCGACCTCTGCATGGAAAGGTTCCTATTAATCGATTGGAATTGTCTGCGTGTTTACCTGATGTCATTGCCTGTTTTGCTGTTGGTTTGTTTCCCTACAGCGTTGCTGTTATGCAGGAACCTGATGGCAGACAGTACACTATTCAAAGCTAGCTATGAGAGTTCGCGATACACAGGGCGCGCCCGGATACAACGTGTCCTCATTCCGGAGACGGTCCTCGGCAGCCGAGGCATTGTCCTGCGCAGACAGTCGCTACACCAATTACGCCAGAGACTGTATTAACGCGACGCCAGCAGGCGGGCGTGTTCATTAATTGCTCGCGAGTGTTGGTGAGGAAGCGTCAGGGAAGCAATTACACCGCTGTGTGGCTACAGGCAGTCGCACAGGTGCCAACAGCCGAGAACATTCCGGCCCGGCTGTCTAACTGCTCAACTTCTCCTGCCGGCGCAATCGCGATGGCGAAGCGGAACCTGGCAACTATCTGCACGTACCTATGACAAAAGCGCCGCCTCCCCGAGACGAGGAATTTCTCAAACTGCTACTTCCCCCCACTGACGCTGCTCATTCTGCAGCACAAGACACGTACCAGGGTCGTTGAATATGCAAACTGAGAAGAGCTCTCAGGATGTGTGCCCTTTACGAATTGAATTCCAAGACGGTTGATAACATCAGAAGATTTCGTCAGTGAAATTCGCCGAGAATATCGCTTTTCCAATTTGAAGTGTTATATTGAGTACGAAGGCTTTCGCGACGGACTCCTTCTACAACTACATACATACTCCGCAATTCACCTTAAGGTGCGTGGCGGAGGGTACACTGAACCACTACTAGGCATTTGCTTTCCTATTCCACTCCCAAATAGGACGAGGAAAAAAAGAATGCATATATGCCTCCGTACGAGCCCTAATTTCTCTTATATTGTCCTTGTGATCTTTACGCGAAATCTACATAGGCCAGCAAGATCGTACTACACTCAGTTTAAAATTCCGGCCCTCTAAATTTACTCAACAGAAATTCACGAAAAGAACGTCGTCTTTCCTCCAGCGATCCCCAATTGAGTTGCCGGAGCATTTCCGTGACACTCGCGCATTGGTCGACCCTACCAATACCAAATCTAGCTGCTCACCTCTGAACTGCCTCTATGTCATCCTTTAAACTGATCTGCTGCGGGTCCCAAACACTCGAGCAATACTCAAGACGTGGTCGTACAAGCGTTTTATACGCGGTCTTCTTTACAGGTGAAATACATCGTCCCAAAATTCTCCCAATAAACCGAAGGCGGCTGTCCGCCTTACTCACAACTGACCTTACATGTTCGTTCCATTTCATATCGCTCTGCAATGTTACATAACGCTCTGAAATGTTGCATAAAATGTTCTCGGTTTTCTTGGCGCGTCAAAAATAGGTAAGAGCCAAAGCTTTCGACTATATCCTTTATCCAAAATAAGACGTTACGATGGATCCTAAGAGCTGGCCGTTACACAAGGAACGTGAACATCCACCAGGAACTCCATATGGACACTATCTTGGAGGCAATTAAGAAGAGAACAACGAACATACACAATAAAATAGATCAACGTAGGGCAACAGTACATAACATCCAAACCTTAGGAATGATAGCTCCGCGCCCGTGGCATAGGTAGAAGGTGCCACGATCGTTAGTTACCAGAATAAAACGTATTAGTAAGAAGATGTGGTAACGTAATTTACATTGTAGCCTTAATGTGAATTACTCGACAATGGAACTATGTACTAAATTCAAGTGGGGTACCTCACGGACGGACATACTGGTCCTTAGAAGCCTACCCCCAAAGTTTATTGTAAATTAAGTTATCGTTAACCCCCATACCTCTGTAATCCCAGAAAGTATAAGTCGCCAGATAGCGATGGGACTTCATCTACCTAGTTCCATTGGCGCGTTTTTGGGTGCTGCCATCAGATCACCTAGAATTTTCTAGCGCACTCTATTCCGCATTGCTAGCAGCGCCATCCAATTGGTAGCTAGTATTTTCTTCTGGGGGGTGGGGGGAGCTAATTTTTAATCTATTTCTTATTTTTACACTTTTTGTAATTTAACCAATTATACGAGGCGTGTTTTGCTTTAAGTAAGTACCGTTTTCAAATAAAAAAAGACGCGCTAAGATATCCCAATAATTTTGTTTTTACATGAAAGCCTGTACCTTAATCTACTTTTCTACATAATTTCCGTCAATATTGAGGCACTTGTCATATCGTTGTACAACTTTTTGAATACCCTCCTCATAGAAGTCTGCCGTCTGAACTGTTAACCACTGTATCACAACTGTTTTGACTTCGTCATCATGTTTCTTCAAGTGCAGGAACAGATGGTAGTCTCACTTTATTGTCCACTTCCTGCACCAAACTTTCATTAACGACCGAAGGACGCCCATTCCGTTGTTCATCATGCACATTTATGCGGTCATCTTTAAATGCTCTCACCCACTTTCTTACCATTCCATCACTCATAATGTTTTATCCGTAAACTGCACAGACCTCACGATGAATATCGATTGCTTTTAGACCTTTAGCACTCAGAAATTTTATATCAGCCTGTACTTGACAATCAGCGGGACTCACGATTATCGGAGGCATCTTACACACTCAGTACACAACGTAAAACAGGGAGGAATCAGACTCAAATGGTGTCAGTGCATAGACAACAGATGTAGGTACCCAGTGCGCATGTGCAGAACGCCGACCGCAGCGCTGCGGCCGCGGTGTGACAAAACGGTACTTACTTAAAACAACACGCCTCGTACTACGAAAACAATTGCACAAGAAATAAAATAAGTAAGCTCGCATTAATTTCAAAGTGGAAGAGAGGCAACACGGTGGAAATGGAGTGTATATAATCAGCTCGTAAAATAATTAAGCAGCTTCTATGCCCTAGCCAAAGAGAAAGGTTTTTACAATTTAATTAACATGAGACTATATGTGTAAAAATTGAACTAAAGTAACACTATTGTTCATAAGATTCCATTCGGTGGCACCGCTGACGTGTTAAGCATTAAAGATAGCTGTTTCTCCTGAAATGTTTTCTAAAATTGTAGAATTGTGATGAGTTTCTTATTTAGGTACTCTTACTTTATAAGAGACCGAACGACACTGTCTGGTAAACCTCTTGAACATCACATTTCGGGAAAAAATCCCAAGTCGCGCGTGAGTAGCCGAGCGATCTGGAGCGCCAACTTGCAGATTGCGAGGCCTCCCGCGTCTGAGGTTCGAATTCTCCCTAGGGCATGGATGTTTGTGTTGTCTTTAGTATAAGTTGGTTCATAAGTTGTTTGTAAGTTAAGGGACTGACGACGCCGCAGCTAAGTCCCATTAGCTTGCCGGCCGCGGTGGCCGAGGTGACTGAGGCGCTTCAGTCACGGTCAGCACGGCCACTACGGTCGGGGGTTCGAATCCCCCCTCGGGTATGGATATTTGTGCCGTCTATAGTCTTAGCTAGTTCATAAGTAGTTTGTAAGCTTAGGGACTGATGACCCCGTAGTTAAGTCCCATAAGTTGTACAAACATTTGAACATTTGAACCCATTAGTTTTACAAACATTTGAAAAAAAATCCCAAGTTTTAAAAGTGTTCATTTCTTCTATTTTCCAAAGTAGAGAAGACCGATATATTTCTGTCTCGAGTGGCAGACTCGTTAGGATTTGTAATTTACAGGCCGCAGCGCCGTCACTTTGCGTACGTGGGGCTACTAAGCGTTGTTGAAAGGCCTCGGCAGTAATTTCGGAGCCCTCCATGGACGTCCCTGGCGTGAATGAGGCCTGGCGCCATCGCCTGGGCGACAAGAAGGCCGCCGGCCTCAGCCGGGTGTAATCCCCACCCAGGGCCGCAACCCTATTAGCGGCAGGGCCGAGGATTACTGGCGGTCATCCCGCAGCGAGGCCACGCCCCCTGCCCAGTAACCGCCCCCGCGCCGATGGCCGTCCGATGACTGCCGGATTATCGCCGGCCGCAGGACACCGTTCCAGGGCCGCACCGGTACACCGCCACAGCCTACGACGGGCTACCCACAGCTCCACTGCTACTGGATTTATAGAGTACTATACTCGGCGTCACGTAGGAAGGCGGCCCAGTTGTCAGCCGTTCTGCACATCCCCTTCCATTATCGCACTGGCAACCAATAATATTCTTTCTCTTGGCGCGTGGCTGGCCGTGCGTTAGGCCGGTATTACACTATCAAATTTATTGGACAAAGAAATTGGATGAAATATTGGTCCTATTTCTTAGACAAAGATATTTGACGTGACGCCGAAAGGAGGTATTACATTATCATCCAATATTTGATCAAAGTTTCTACAGAATGGGAGAAAGTAGCTCATTATTATGTTTGACAGGTGCATGTTGCCGGCCGCAGTGGCCGAGGAGACTGAGGCGCTCCAGTCACGATCTGCACGGCCACTACGGTCGGGGGTTTGAATCCCCCCTCGGGCATGGATATTTGTGCCGCCCTTAGTTTAAGGTAGTTCATAAGTAGTTTGTAAGTTTAGGGACTGATGACCCCGTAGTTAAGTCCCATAGACTTTACAAACATTTGAACATTTTTTTAAAAACTACTTATGAACTAACTAATCCTAAGGACGGCACAAATATCCATGCCCGAGGGGGGATTCGAACCCCCGACTGTAGTGGCCGTGCAGACCGTCACTGGAGCGCCTCAGTCCCCTCGGCCACCGCGGCCGGCGGGCACAGTAAACCCGTGTATTAAAATTGTTGCAAAATGTCACAGGGTTCTGGTGGAGCTAGGGGAAAGCAATAGAATAAACCTATTGTGGGTCCCTGGCCATTCGGGGATCAGTGGCAACGATCATGCCGACAGATTAGCCAGTATGGGGGCAGAGACTCCATTTATTGGACTGGAACCGATCCTGATAGTCACCAAGGCAATGATCAAATTGGAGCTACATAACTGGCTCAGAAGACAGCACGTAGAATATTGGACCAAAGTCTATCAACAAAACCATGGCAAGGTAATTATGCCAAAGCCATGTTTTAAAATAAGCTCTTCAATCCTGGGCCTGAATAAGAGAGAGATTAGACTCATGGTTAGATTGCTGACAGGCCATGGGAATTTCAAAAAACACCTACATACAATGGGAATAACAGAAGAGGACCCTAAATGTAGGATCTGTGATGACGGTAATGAAACTGCATCACATCTAATCTTCGAATGCATTGCATTGGAGAGTAAAAGGCACAGAACATTTGGGACAACCAGACCCGAAGAAATTGTGTCTAATAAAGAACTGCTAAACGGACTCCTTACACTGTTCAAGGGCATTGGTTGGCTTTGCTAGATATACTGGAGCGCCTCAGTCCCCTCGGCCACTACGGCCGGCACCAAGGAAATCATCGCGAGATAATAAACGTATAACAAAAGTTTGTAACGGGAATTGCGAGTCGAGGATATATAGGCAGTTAGTCATGTTAAAATTACATGTGGATGGACGATATAGTACACTTAAATATACGATAATGAAATAGGTTTTGCTGTTCCTCATATTACAACGCATAAAATTCATCTCAGGAAAGGTATATACTCAAAAGACAGCTAACGTTACGCTCTTTCAATGGCAGAAAGCTACTTTAGTTTACAGCTGGCACTATAATACTGCAGTGCACATTGACGAAAATAATACTTCAGTTCACAGTTGGCACTCAGATACTGTAATGCACATTGACAAAAATAGCACTCAATGTATGAAGCACTTAAAGAGGAATTATAATGTATATACTGTTTGGTACAGTATATTCTCCTCAGGAAACAATATTTAGGTATTTATTTTGAAAATTTATTGTTTCACCAACTACACATTTAATGCAAATTTACAATGCAGATAAACACTTTTTAGCCAGCGGCATCTGGAGTACAAAAATGCAAGAATCGAGAACTACAAAAAACATTTATCTACGAGTCTACTCTCTGCCTCCTCCTCTTCTATGCCCGCTTTTTAGAATGCAACCTCGGTCAATCCAGAGGCAGATATGGACGCTGTGACAGGAAGTGTAACATATCCCAGCTACTCAATCAACACACAATTTATTTCTTGCATTGTACTCCAGTTGTAAATTACTGAGCGCCTCATCTGCTTCATAACTTTCTCTCAATTATGTAGGCAACGAACACACCCAAAAAACTTAGCAGCCATCAGGCATGTCTTTCATTACATAATACAAAAAAAAACGGCTGCAGTGATGCTGACACTCCAAGCGGTCACATTTCACGCTGCAAGAAACAGTCGACGAAAGCTTTCTTTGATCAAATCTAAGACAAGGTGCTAGATTTGATCAAAGAAATTTGACAAAAGTGTCCTATTACACAATATATTGGACACAACATCTTTGTCCAATATATTGGATAGTGTAATATCGGCCTTACGCAGTGTTTCTCTCGCAGACTCCACTGTTGGCGCTCGGCCGAAGCTCCTCCCCTCCACGCTTCCCCTATCGCTCCGCCACTATGCGCTGTAGCGTCTTCTTACATGATGCCATCTATAGCTGAAATCCAGCGTTCCCTGATCATTTATTTATTCCATATTCTCGTAGTCCATCTTATTCCAAATCTGTCGCTCTCTCTGCGCAGCGATGGAGTCGCCAAGCACTCTAAGGTGCCTTGCCGTGGAGTGCACAGCCGCTCCCCATCAGAGATTCGAGTCCTCCCTCAGACGTGTGTGTGTGTGTTTGTGTGTGTGTGTGTGTGTGTGTGTGTGTGTGTGTGTGTGTGTGTGTGTTGTCCTCAGTTTAATCAGTTTGTAAGCCTAGTGACTAATAACCACATCAGCTAAGTACCTTAGATTTACAAACATTTGAAGTTTGCGAGCTTACACACAGATGTTTTTCAAACACAACAAACTGTTTATAATGAATGAGAAAAATACACTGTTCTGTGCAGGCTGCTGAAATTATACTCAAAATACTCCTAGCTACTTCCTTCAGTTTGCTGAAGTCCCCAGTGCTACAGCACGAAATTACACAAATAATTCACCCATTCACAGCCTGTATTTCTTTGGGGTTCTGTGAAGTGCGACTTTAGTCCCTATTTGCTATATAAACTGGCTGCGTTTTGTCTATGCGTACCAGCGACACCTGCTGCAATGTCCCCAAAATGTTTTACTTTACATACATGCAGGCAGAAACAATAAACGCACAAACGGTACATTCACTTTAACTAAACGGAAGTTTATTTCACCTAATAACCACCACTCCTGACTTTAGAGTAAACCCTGAGTTCTTTAAGGCTGCCACACAAATAAATGAAAACTTAACTCACTAGTTTCTAAGTCTCACAGTCGCTCAATGAAATTAAAGTCCAGCAACAAGCCTGAAAAATTTTAATTCCCACAGAACAAATTTTCTAAGTACCACACTCAAACACTTCACTGAAAATTTACGTCTTCAAGCAACTCCCCAGTCGCCGTCGTAACACATAGGTCCAACACTAACAGACTGACCACACTAACCAAAATGCCTGCTTTAAAAATCGTCGATGGCTTATTCAAAAGTAAAATCAGTATCTTATCTCCACAAAAATATCTCTTTTACATACAATATGAATGAAACAAATACATGTGACGTTAGTATCTAATGGAAATTTTCCGCTGAAGCAGAATATGGTATCAAAAACATTGTACATATCTTAGTTTTCACATAATTAACAAATTCAACTTTTTCGGTTATGATTTTTTATATTTAAAACACAGATCATTCATTGCCTATTTACGTAAGTCTAGTTTATGGTACTTCCACTAATAGTACAGTTAAAGAGCTAGCTGTTGTTCATAAGAACGATTCAGTCTGAATCCATGTTGACTTTGGGTCTATATGTCGTTTTCTTCAAAATAGTTCATTATGTTCGAACAAAGTACATATTCCAAAGTCGTAACGCTAATGATATGGGAATGTAATTTTGCATATCACTTCTATTGCCTTTCTTGAATATTGGAGTGACCTGTGGAACTAGTGGCGGCTGGTGATTCAGATGTCTGGGGGTTCACTTCTTTCAGTGCCGCATCTTCATAGTGACACCACCTTACCCCCCCCCCCCCTCATCCCCACCCCCTCCACCAAGCACCCGCCCCTGACCCCACTGAGCGCCCAATGAACACTAATACGCAATAAATTACACATGCGCAAAGGCTGCTTTCCCCCACTTCTTTTCAAACAGTTTAATATTTCTATATTTGTTACAACGAAGAGTATAAATGTCATTTATCCTCAAATTGAGACACATTTGCTAAATCTCCCAAAGATATGTGGCAAGTAACAATAGAAAAGTAATTTTGTTCCTGTACCTGTTAAAAATAAGATTCAGTTGTTTTAAATTGTTTTGTAGTCTGTCTCCAACCCACTACCATCGAGATCACAGTGTGATGCCCCTAACCACATGGCTACTCTTGCTAGGTGGAGAGTAGTGACTTCATTATTATTCATGATCGGATCTTCTGAAGGCTTTTACAGTTGATGCGTCTTTAATTTATAGTTATCAGAAATTTTACCAAATACGACGTGTTTTTGATGAATCTTCAATGCGCCAAAACCAATGTGAAGGGCGGATATTGCCTTCGAGGAGGATATGCGTATGCGCAGGGCAAAGTGCGTAGTAGCTCCATCGCCTTTGCTTTGGGACCATTCGTACGTAACTACCAGAGCCCGAGTAGTCAGGAGCTAATGTGTATGCCAACTCCAACGCTAATGTTAAATGCGACGTTTCCCCTCGCCCCTCCCTGCCGCGGTAGCGCCCATATGTTGCCTCCAGGGGGTTCAGAAGAGAATCTGAACCTCAGCCGCACATGCGCATTGCAACGCTGCGGTCACTGCCTCCTATATTAAGCGGCCGCGCTACTTCTCGTATACTTGCTTTCTTCGCGACGTAAAACGTTTCTCAAACGATAAAAATAATTTGCATACGCATATAAAAAGATATGATAAAATAAAAATGTTTTTAAACTATCGTTATTTGTTTCGTTCTTCTAATTTATATATATATTTCACGACGGGCTTTTTTTCGGTGTTCACTGAACCACCTCAGAGCCACGGTGGCGCCGATTTAACAGTTGCCCACATTTTATTGGAATGCACTCAACTTGCCGCCAAGAGGCGGGGTTTTAACCTCCCTGACGCCCTGAGCTCGGTTTTAGCAGACAATGCCTCTACTAATGATACGAGTTTAAAATTTTATCCGTGTGGGTGGATTATATAATTCCATCTGAATTTTATAGCGTTTTCGGTATCTATCTATCCTCCGCTTAACTATCACTTTTAGGTAGGTGGTTTTACTGTGTCACAGAGTGAACGGATGTCCTCCTTTTATTACTGTAATCACCCAGCTAAGATCCTCTGGTATCGTTTTTAATTCTTTCTCTCCTTTCTCGGTGTTCTTTCCTTGCTGCTTTTATTCCTTGACGTGTTAACGTCTCTGCTTGGTGCATTTTATCACACCGTTTTATACACCTTTTTAGTGATCATCCCTGTACTTTTTACACTTGGAACAAGGGACTGATAACCTTTGTCGTTTAGTCCCTTTCACCGCGGTGGAGTGGCCGAGCGGTCTAAAGCGTCTCGCTGCGGAACGCGCGGTAGCTCGCCGTGGATGTTCGAGTCCTCCCTGGGGCATGGGTGTGTGTGTTGTCCTTAGTTTAGTTTACCTAGGTTTAAGTAGTTTGTAAGCTACGGACTGATGACCACGCAGTTTGGTCCGATAGATTTGCAAACATTTGAACATTTGTTTAGTCCCTTTCGAATTCACACCATCCATGACTGAACCAGTGAAAACACAGGACGCGCCGCCGCTGTGTGCAACTCTGCAGTCTTCGCCTCGGTTCTCTCGCTGCGCGACCGGTTGTGTACGACAGACAGGTGTGGACTTTCTCGCAACAGCGCCCGGCGCAGAAGTCGCTGTCGGAGTTTCCCACGGCGCGGCGCGGCGTATCTTATGGAGTTTCCGGGCGGGCTTTTGTCGCAGTAAACAGAGCGCACACCGCCGGCGGAAAGCAATTTGGGCGTTCCGTTGGCAGGTAATACTGCGGGCTATTGTGTTTGCTCTACGTGTCCGCCCCACCTGACGTCACTAATGGCCCCGCGACGCTCTCTTTCGCTCCATTCTTCCACTGTAGGCCTCCAACTTGTGCAGAGCAGACAATAGCGGCTCAGAAATGTGCAGAAAATACCACTTCGTGTAGGACAGCCTACTGTCGTGGTGGAATGGCCGAACGCTCTAAGGCGTATTTCTGGGGAGCGCGCTGTTGCTCCCCTACGGAGGTTGAAGTCCTCCCTGGCGCATGGATGCGCGCGCGCGCTCGCGTACGTGTGTGTGTGTGTGTGTGTGTGTGTGTGTGTGTGTGTTGTCCTTAGATTAGTTTAACTTGTTTGTAAACCGAGCGAGGTGGCGCAGTGGTAACGCACTGGACTCGTATTCGGAAGGATGGTGGTTCAAATCCACCTCCGGCCATCCAGATTTAGGTTTTCCGTGATTTCCCTAAATCACTCCAGGCAAATGCCGGGATGGTTCCTTTCAAAGGGCACGGCCGATTTCCTTCCCTCATCAAATTCAAATGTTTGTAGAACTTATGGGACTTAACTACGGGGTCATCAGTCCCTAAGCTTACAAACTACTTACAAACTACTTATAAACTAGTTAAGACTAAGGACAGCACAAATATCCATGCCCGAGGGGGGATTCGAACCCCCGACTGTAGTGGCCGTGCAGACCGTGACTGGAGCGCCTCAGTCTCCTCGGCCACCGCGGCCGGCTTTCCCTCATCCTTACCCAAAATTCCGAGCGTTAGCTCCGTCTCTAATGACCACGCTGTCGACGGGACGTTAAACCGTAAGATTCCTTCCTTCCTTGTTTGTAAGCCTAGGGAGTGATGCCCCGGCGGAGTGACCTAATGCGAAAATATATTGTTGACTCCCACCTACATAGGTAGAAATGATCATCAGAATAAAATACTAGTAATCAAAGCTCAAAATGAGAGAGTCAGATGTTCTTTCTTCCCGTGCGCTGTTCGAGAATGGAATAGGAGATAAAATAGTATAAAGGTGGTTCGATGAACTCTCTGCCAGGCACTCAAATATGATTTGCAGAGTATTCCATGTAGAAGTACATGCAGATGTAGCACGTTGATGCGTTATGCCCCGATGCGCGAGGGCGTTCCCCGTCGGAGGTTCGAATCTTCCATCGAGCATGGAAGTTTGTGTTGTGTTTAGTATAAGCTAGTTTGTAACTTGTGGGACTGATGACCCCGCAGTTAAGTTCCATAAGCTTAACAAACATTTGTAAATTTGGGGAATGATAACCACAATAGTTAAGTCCCGCAGATTTAGAAACATTTGAATTTTCTTAATCTACATAAATCACATTAAAGTGCATAGCAGAAGGTTCATCGCATCGCTTTTATGATTTTTTTTTTTTTTCCTACTGTTCGATTCTGTATTAGCGCGAGGAAGAATGATCACCTGAATATTTCCGCTTTCTGATTTCTCTTATTTTATTGCGATGATTATGTCTCCCAATGTAGGTGGGTACTAACTAAATATGTTATCAAACATAAGGAGAGGCATTGAATTGAAATTTATGCTGTCGCCGGGATTCGAACCCGGGACCTCCAACTTACTAGGTAGGCACTTTAGACCACTCAGCTAACACACCGTTGCACCCACGATCAAATTGCCAGGAAACGCATTTCACAGGGACCGTGAGACAGAATTAAAGTATGTGGTGTGGAGGGAGACGTGCTTTAAGGCAGTCCGTGTAGTCGCTTTCGCTGCAATGCTGTGTTAGCTGAGTGTTCTAAACGGCCTACCTAGTAAGTAGGACGTCCCGGGATCGAATCCCGGCCACAGCATAAATTTTAATTCAGTGCATCTCCTTATGTTTAATACCTTTGGTATTACAAGGCAATGTTGTCTCGAGGAAATGTATTATTTGTTAATAAATATGTTATAATACGGAAGAGAAAACTAGCGAAAGAAATTTCCAGTTCGTCAAATATGAACCTATTTTTCCGTCATTATACCTATCCCGTTGTACCTCGAAATCTGAAACGTCACTAAACTTGTTTTCATCAACATTGAGCAACTGTTGAAAATATTCCCTTATTAAGAGCAGGGCATCCAAAGTAGTCATTAGCAGCTTTCCTGACCTGTCCAAAGCACTTGTCAATTTCTTCTTCCCTCCCTTTATTATGAATACTTTCGTGACCGAGTTAATTAAAATTTCCCATTTTCCTGGCTTCCTGATTTTGGAATGGGTAGTGAGTCAGACCTTGTTCCTTAGCTTCTGTAGTTATATATAGTTCTACAATTATTTTATGTGGAATATGTATGTCCTACTGGACTCGAGGAGGGGTAAATTTAGGAAACGAATGCTTTTAGAAGGGATTACGATATATACAAATAAGATTATTAATACCGCTATTATTTCAAACAAATTTATTTATTGGGAGCTTAACAATTTTTTTCTCAAAAGATGACTGAATACATAGTGGTATTTTGCAGTAGATGCAGTTTGGCCATGTCTCTTGCTTTCGTAAGCTGTATTATGTGCATCGCGTCCTTGCGCTTCTTGTTAGAAAATGTTTCCCAACTGCGCCATAAGTGGACATCAGGTACGACAGAAACTTATTTTTCTTTTTTCTCCTTGTTTTGTGATGAATGCCTTCCTCTTCTCTTTATAATTCTCGCTGACATTTGGAAGTACTCCCGTCACACATTTGAGTCATAAAATGCTGAAGTGCTGTAAGTTTTTCCGTTGCCTCTTCATCGCATTCGTCTTCAGGCAACATTTCATCATACAGCAGCGGAAAAAGAAGTCCAAAATTTCCTATTCTGTCAATCTCCAGATTTCTGGAAACGGGAAAAGACAAGATATTCCTAAAAGTCTTCTGGCAAGTTTCAGATTCAATTTACCATTTTAGTTTCCAACGAAACAGCTGAATTCAATGTCGTGGCTTCCAGTATGAATCACTAACAAGCATTCTCCAATAGTATGACGTTTTCCGTTACAAATCCAATCAAGAGAAATCAAATGATACTAAAGAAACGAATAAAAATATATATGTAAATATTTTGACACAAATACGAACAAGAGGCACACTAGAAGTTCTGTACACAAGCTGGCCACAATGAAACGACAAATGTAGAAGTAAATTACCAATAGATATGGAAACAAATTTGTATGTTTCTAGCAAACAGAGCAAAGACAACAATAAATACCTTTACTGAGCTTATCTTTTTCAAACAAGACAAAATCCTATACATATTATAAATGCGAAAGTTTGAATGTTTGTTACCGCATCACGCTAAAACTACAGCACTGATTTAGATGAAATTTCATATAGAGATTTCTTATGTCTTGGATTAGGACATAGGCTACTTTTCAAAATGTTTATTACAAGTTATTTATTTGAAATATATCAATAGAAATACGTAACGGTTTAAGAAGCTTCTAATACAACAGCAGAAGTACTGTGTAGGGTATGTCATGTTTAGCCGCGAGGGTTAGCGCGTCATGTTATAAACACCCGTTTTTTTGGGCAATGGTTCGTGTCCTGCTATAGTGAACTTTTTTTTCTTTGTTATTGTTATCTTTTTTTACTTTCGAATAGACAAAAAGATTCTGTGATACTGCCAAAACGGCTTAACTGATATATAATTACATACACAAGAAATCTGAATGTTGGCGTTTATGCCGCATTCATTTTCATTTGTCGTGACAAATGAAGGAAGTATGTATATAAATTGAAGACTTTAAATAAAATACGCTCTAAGTACCATGGCAAGAAAAAACATTGACGTTTTGTGTAGAATGGGATCTAGATACAAACCCTATTTTGTGTACAAAGCGCGAACTGCCACGTTTAAATAGCGTACATAAACTTCAACGAAAGTAGTAGCAAATGCACTCAACAGATGGCAGGCGGTACGCTGCAGTTAAACATATGAAACGTTGTGTTCCGGCCAACTGCAACGATATATATTAATGTGAATGTCTGTTCGGTATACGCTTATCACGTCCGAACGACAAGACGCAGAGACTTATATATTTGTACCGTTACTAATGTATACCTGATGAAGGTTTTAGCCACGGTTTTATAGCCATCTGATAGATATTTAGCAATTTGAAGAATATAACGTGAAATGCGGAACAATAATTACTCTTTGAAAATTATATTTACTCTTTGAAAATTGTTTTATTGGTTGCATTGTTGCTTGCAGCGAAAACTACATAACGCAAACGAATGATCTGTGTGTAATTGTTGTCCGAAGTCTCCCGTTGTACATCATACCAGTTACATGCCGATAGCTATAAGGGGGTGGAAGATATGGTGGTTGAAAGTCGTCAAATTATTTAAAAAATCGGACTGAAGGCCAGCGATGACGTTTGCGACTCTACAGCTAGAAGGTTACATACAGCGAAACGTGATACCACAGACCAGATATTTGGTGCTACAATATCTTCAGCTCTTTCTCTGTAAGGATAAGCGTACGAATAAGGAAATATAAGAATAAATAAATAAAGCAGTAAAAAAGAAATTTCTGTTAATACATCTCCTTAAAAAATCGATTTAACGTTTCGCGCATTACATCAAGTTATCGATCTGTGATATTATTACAATCATTATTGTTGAATTTCGTGATTGGATTCTTCGAAACGAGTGCATTTTACCTGTGATTGGATCTACACTACTTCCGTTCCTGATAAATAATCAACCAACACTCGAGCGGAGCCGCGGGTTTAAGCTAGTAGCACATAAAACTTCCAAATACGAGGCACACTATGCACTCCTGAAACTAATGAGCATTTATTTATTTATAGTATGGCATACATCGCTATCTTTACACACTTTATACATTGTTTGATTACAAATTTACATCTAAACATTTAATATAATTAATTGCCTCCTCTGTTGCAGCGCGGAAATCCTTGAAGGTTCCCCTGTAGGCTCGAAATGGACATTCTTCCACTATGTGCCTGACTGTTTTTCAGCACCGCAGTCGCAATGTGGTTCAAAAATGTTCAAATGTTTGTTAAGCTTATAGGACTTAACTACGGGGTTATCAGTCCCTAAACTTACAAACTACTTATCAACGAGCTTATCCTAAGGACGGCACAAATATCCATGCCCGAGGGGGGATTCGAACCCCCGACCGTAGTGGCCGTGCAGACCGTGACTGAAGCGCCTTAGTCCCCTCGGCCACCGCGGCCGGCCGCAATTTGGTGATGGTGTCTTTCCCCATTTGTAGAAAGCATCAGCACTTCTCCCGTGGCCAGTACGTATGCGGTTTAGAGTTGTCCACTCTTTGCGTGGCTGATTAAAGTCAGGTGGTTTGTCATCTGACACGAAACTTTGGCATTTTGGTGGGCAGAGTTCTTGCCAGAGTTGCTTCCACAGATCTTCGACTTCAAAGTTGGTATTCATCATCTCTTTAGCTGAGAGTAGTGCTGGTCTTCTCGATTTAGCCGGCCGCGGTGGCCGAGGGGACTGAGGCGCTCCAGTCACGGTCTGCACGGCCACTACGGTCGGGGGTTCGAATCCTCCCTCGGGCATGGATATTTGTGCCGTCCTTAGTAGTAGCTAGTTCATAAGTAGTTTGTAAGTTTAGGGACTGATGACCCCGTAGTTAAGTCCCATACAAACATTTGAACATTTTTGAATTTGAACATTTGAAAGTTCTCGATTTAAGTCTTCTGCGCTCTAGTCAGCTATGTCACTGTGATCGGGGCAGCTGAGGGTTATTAATAATCTTGTTGTACTCTCTGAGAAGAGCATTTTTTCGCCGCATTTCTGGAGGTGGTATATGGCTCAGGGTTGGCAGCCACACAGTGGGCGTAGATTTTATTGTGCCGCTGATAGTGCATTTAGCACCACATCGGTCCTGTTTGTATGCGGGCTGTTAATCCATACGGGAGCGCAGTATTCTGCCACCGAGTAGACAAGTCCAACTCCTGATGTGCGGAGTGTGTTTGCTGTGGAGCCCCAGGTAGTGCCGCACAGTTTATGAATGATGTTATTTCTTGTCCTCATTTTATTTCAGAATTGTCAGGTGTTCCTTGTAAGATAGCGTCCTGGCCAGCGTACCTCTACATATTCCAACTAATCAGCAATAACACGCGAGCTAGAAGCCGAAGAAGAAGCTATTTGGGCCGGCCGCGAGGGCCGAGGGGACTGAGGCGCTTCAGTCACGGTCTGCACGGCCACTACGGCCGGGAGTTCGAATCCCCCCTCGGGCATGGATATTTGTGCCGTCCTTAGGATAAGCTAGTTGATAAGTAGTTTGTAAGTTTAGGGACTGATGACCCCATAGTTAAGTCCCATAGACTATACTAACAATTGAACATTGAATTAAAGTTAAGTCCCATAAGCTTAACAAACATTTGAACATTTGAAGCTATTTGGCTCCGGACTGTACATGCGCTGATGTCTACATGGCAGCACCACACAGATGTGGGGTTTTGAAATCCCTATAAAATCAGGGACACGAATTCGTATGTGGGACACCAATGTCCCGCTGGTCACGAAAGGATTAACGACATACAAATACAATATTTTGTTTACTTCAGCGCCCAGCGTCGAGTAACTTTTGCACCACCCTGTAGTGTCCAGAGGAGTGACAGGTGACAGCATATGTTACCTGTCGTGTTTCAGTCAGTAACTGATAACTTTGTTTTGTTTCAGTTCCCGCAGCGCGGCTACGGCGAGGGCGGCTACTCGAGCTCCGCGCGCGGGAGGGTACGGGTGAGTACAGTAACACAGTCACGTCTCATGCGGTTCGTTCCAGCAGCTGCCAGACTGCTTGATGCGCATGCGCAACGCTGAAATTGTGTTCCAGCAGCGCCTTCTCCCGCTTCTGGAGTGGCTGTTTGATGTTCCAGCAGTTGCCGCAAGCAGCCAGACGCTACCCGGAAAAATATTTCTGGCGCGTTCAAGCAGCAAATTTGCGCATGCGCAGAAAGGTCTGAGTTACACTGAGGGGTAGCCATCACGTGATACGTGTGTGTTTGTAGCGTGTTTTTAGATTATTTCGAAGTCAGTGCAATCCCACCCACTTGAGATTAGATATTTCTCGTTTACATTTCTTCGTTATTAGGAAGGAAAGTATTTTAAGTTTTCCTTTAATCTCACCTTCGCCTGTAGCCAGAAACAGTGCAAAAAGCGTTCCAGCAGTGAAAGTATCAAACAAGGGATTTTACGTCATAGTAGCTGCGCATGCGCAGTAACACGTGTTTCTTAGCGCTTTGAAAGTAACCGTATGGCAGCTGCTGGAACGAACCTATGTATAGCTCTTGCAGGTAGTCGTGGTCCCTGCCTTCTCAATTTCGGCGCTGGGCGAGTCCATTCATTTGTTTTGGATGGTGGCCACCTCAGTTGCGTGTTGTCACCTGCAGGGCACAGTTGACAGCAGGCTCAACAGACGAAGCGTACGGCACAGCAGGCAACGTGCAACTGAGCCGGCCGCCCCTCAACAAAGGAATGGAGTCGCCCTGCGCACAACTCGAGAATGCATTTCTGCGCACGGGGCACGACGTCTTGCGCGAGCTATACTCCTGCTCGCCGCTGCAGCCTCCTCTTCTGTTGCGCCAACAGCTCGCTGCCTGCATTCCAGCTACACTCAGAGATGAAGCCGTACACTTAGCACCGGCAGCAAACCACATAGCATCTCCACCAAATCACTAAACAGAGGAACGAGTTTCGAAAAAATCATTTTTGACACCCTTCGTGGTGCTCTCACGCCACAGTCACTAATAATTTAATTTGCTCTTTTACATGACAAGTTTCAACCATTATGTCGTCATTTTCAAATGTATGGATGAAATACTGTATAAATACTCTCTAAACATGATATACAGGGTGATACAGTAAAGTTGTTCACTCAAATATTTCTGGCACCAATCATCTTGATGTTAAGCCCTCCTTGATTTGGTCTGTGTTTGCTTTATTGTTATTTAGTTGCTTCTCTATAGGGATGTGCCTTGAGCAAAACACTGTTTTTTTGTTTTGTTTTTGTATGCCCATACATGTTTCACTACAGTCATAGCATCTTCAGTGGATCATTTTAATTGCTTTAAAACTGAACAATAGAAGTATTATTACTCTTTACATGCTACTGGAAGTTCATCCTGTTAATTAGAAATATGTACAAGAATTTCATATGTACCTTATTTTACATGTTGGACAGGTTAGTTTTCCTACATTATCCCCATAGTCTTCGTTTACAGTTTGTCATTTGCAGCTATATGCCACTTACATACAAAACTACTTTATTGTTGGAATATTTGATCTGGTTTCCTATGTTATTTTTATGGTTAGGTCTACTACTTAATTTTATATGAATGGCATATCTCTCTCTCTCTCTCTTTCTGTCTGTCTCTCTCTCTCTCTCTCTCTCTCTCTCTCTCTCTCTCTCTCTCTCTCTCTCTCTCTCTGTGTGTGTGTGTGTGTGTGTGTGTGTGTGTGTTTTTATTTGTTTGCTAATGAAATATGTGTTCTACTTACATTTGTTGGTGTCTTCATAGGTCAGAGCTGTGCAAAGCGTCGGCTGCTCAGGTCGATAGTGTTGGGGCTTGGCGTTTGGAGGGGAAAAACGGTGTCTTCATAATAAAATAATAAATGAATACACAGCGCACTTAAGAGCAATTATATTATCTGCACTCAAAGAACTGCCAGACAACACCAATCTATAAAACACACACACACACACACACACACACACACACACACACACACAATAATGGTATAATAAATGAAGTAATACCCTCAAAGTTACCATACCCATACACACACACACACACACACACACACACAAATAACAGCATTACAAAATAAAATATAAATTAATTATTAATTCCAAGAAACCTTCTCTATGTATGTACACACACACACACACACACACACACACACACACACACACACACACTCTGCATCAAAATTCCAATTCCTCACCCCAACACAATCAACTGTCAACCCCACCCACCATATTGCCAAGATTCAAACTTCCCACTCAAAACACTGTCAGCTGTATACTCCATCTTCCACCTTTCTTTTTAAATTTCACAAACAGTGACAGTGATTACTGAAGTTCTTCTATTCTCCTACTGCGCTCCAGCGATGAAGACACCAAAAAATGTACGTTGAACATAGCTCATTAGCAAACAAATAAACACACACAAATACATAAACTTACCCAAATATACCATTCAAATAAAATTAAGTAGTAGACTTAACCATAAAAATAACATAAGAAAGCAGATCAAATATTTTGACAACAAACAGTTTTATATACAAGTGCCATATAGTTGCAGATAACAAACTGTTAACGAAGACCCAGAGGGCTGATGTAGGAAGACTAACTAGTCTAAAATGTGGAACAAGGTATATATACCTATATGAAATTTTTGTACTTAATTCTAATTAACAGGATGAACTTCTAATAACCTGTAAGAACTAATCACATATCTGTTCAATTTTAGAAGGACCCACTGAAGATGCTACGACTTTAGCGAAACGTATATGGGCATACATAAAAAAAAAGACCTGTGTTTTGTTCAAGTGAGATCTTGTGCAGAAGCACTAAATATTTACGGAACCGTTTAAGATACCTTAATTTGGTTGAATTATAAGCCAGTACTTACCAAACGAAGTATAGTTTCTTATCATAACTACTGGGCGATCAAAAAGTCAGTATAAAATTGAAAACTTAATAAATGACGGAATAATGTAGATACAGAGGTAAAAATTAACAAGCATGCTTGGAATGACATTGGGTTTCATAAAAAAATATAAAAAAAATATAAAAAAAAGTTTAAAAATTGTCCGACAGATGGCGCTAGACATCAAAACGTCAGTGACTGCTACCCTGGCGGATGTGAGGTACGCCGGTATGTTACAGAATCGCATCATCCCCAGCCTGGCTGATAAACACCTGCCGGAACGTACGATTTTTATGCAGGATGGTGCTCCACCCCATATTGCTAGACGCGTGAAAGATCTCTTGCGCGCGTCGTTTGGTGATGATCGTGTGCTCAGCCGCCACTTTCTTCATGTGTGGTCTCCCAGGTCCCCAGACCTCAGTCCGTGCGATTATTGGCTTTTTGGGTTACCTGAAGTCGGATGTGTATCGTGATCGACCGACATCTCTACGGATGCTGAAATACAACATCCGACGCCAATGCCTCACCGTAACTCCGGACATGCTTTACAGTGCTGTTCACAACATTATTCCTCAACCCCAGCTATTGTTGGGGAATGATGGTGAACATATTGAGCGTTTCCTGTAAAGAACATCATCTTTGCTTTGACTTAATTCGCACATTTTTAGACTTTTGTTATGAATAAGTATTAACCCACATTTTGTTTCTACCATCTCCTGCTGACAATACTTTCTTATACAGTTACACAGTTTTAATATTTTAATATCATTGTAGCCCAAGACATGTTCATTTAAAATCCACTCGTTTTGTAGGAGTACGTTTGTTATGTAGTATAGATTCATAGACATAATTAATTTGCAGTTCACATATCTTTGAAAAACCATCTTTGTATATGTAATCTAAATGTTACGTGTGGACTATCTGTTTAGTATGAATTATCTCACGATGGCCTAAGAAGCTGAAAGCTGCTAATAACAAGCAAATAAATAATATTGTGGAACCTAAATACTACGTATTTAAGTTTTTAATTGATTTAATAATTACAAGTCACAATATAGCTGACAGTCTCGAAAAGTGATCTTAACTCTGCGATTCATTTGCTGTAAGTTGACAACAAACGAAATACACTCGTGAAACAGACGAATCGACAAACGCCTAGCGTGTAAACGCTACTTTTTCTAGTTCGATGGTCTACCACAAGGAGCGCTGCGCTGACGACGACTTTCTTGTGCATGCCATACTTCCCGCAGAGAAAGGGCTTAACATTCAGTAAAAGTTACTCGTCTTGCCTCAGTAACGTCTGGCTTTACTTTTTGAAGACGTCTGGTATGTTCTGGAGAAGTGTCCACGTCCGGAAAGTTATTCTCACATGTATGAAAGTGCTTGCCGGCCGCGGTGGCCGAGGGGACTGAGGCGCTTCAGTCACGGTCTGCACGGCCACTACGGTCGGGGGATATTTGTGCCGTCCTTAGGATAAGCTAGTTGTTAAGTAGTTTTTAAGTTTATGGACTGATAACCCCGTAGTTAAGTCCCATAAGCTTAACACACATTTGAACATTTTTTGTAAGTGCTTCGCGCATGCGCAGACGATCGAATGGGTAACCCAGTAGACAAACGAAGTCAAGTCGCGAATGTATACTTGTCTCATGCTCAGAGGAACGTAGTTTTTCGAGTTAGTCGTAAGTTTTTTAGGAGGTGATACTATAGAGGAATTGCATTAAATATTTCATATAACATATGTACAATTTTTATTGAATACAGAGATGTAGATTTTAATATGAAAACCAAACTAACTTAGAGCAAATGTAAATGAAGACATTTTACTGATTTATCCGTCGGATCTTGGTAGTACGATATCACACTGACTTCAAAGTAGAATTTTGTGTATGTTCTACACGTACATTTCCTCTTAGTTACCCGCTTTTCGGCTTAATAGGACATATTCAGACTTTAAAGTACGTCGAAAACCGGTTGTTTATTTAAAAATCAATATGGTGACTACCGAGAACCGACGAAACAATTAGTCAAAATAAATTTGCATGTGCTTTAATTTTGTTATACATACCAAGAGCTGTATCTGTGTACCCAATAAAAACTGGACACACGTTATATGAAATTTTAACTTAAAAAAATGTTCAAATGTTTGTAGAACTTATGGGACTTAACTACGGGGTCATCAGTCCCTAAGCTTACAAACTACTTATAAACTAGCTAAGACTAAGGACGGCACAAATATCCATGCCCGAGGGGGGATTCGAACCCCCGACCTTAGTGGCCGTGCAGACCGTGACTGGAGCGCCTCAGTCCCCTAGGCCACCGCGGCCGGCTTTTAACTTCAAATCGTCTTTATTACCACCTTCTAAAATATTTGCTATTTTTCCTGAAACATTCTGTAGTTAATAGATGAGATATTTGTTTTTGGTGAGCATTATTTAAAGCTTTATCACAGTTAAAAGTCGATGTATAGACAACTGAGTTTGTTCATCAGATACATAGGTGCCTCAAACCGCAGGGGCTGAAAGTATGTAGTCGCATTTTACAACGGAAATGAAGTGAGCGTATGGCTTTCTTGGCCGGGAGAACCCTTGTGGGTTTGTTCGGCCGCCTTAGTGTAAGTCTTTATATTTGACGCCGCGTGGGCGACTTACGTGCCAATGATGATGAGAAGATTATGATTAGGACAACACACAACACCCAGTACCCTGCCGGGAATCGAATTCGGGCCTCCTGCGTTGTAGTCAGCGACGCTACCGCAGAGCTACATGGGCGAACTCGCATTTTACAATGAGGACGTTAACACATGTGAGCGACATAGTTACGCATGAACTGCGCGAAAAATTTCACAGTGGCGGTCTACAACACAAATAAATGCTTTAATCATCACAATAATCATAATATATCTTACAGTTTCGAAAAGTGATCTTAACTCGTCGATTCATTTGCTGTAATTTGACAACACACCAAGTAGACAAGTGAAGCAGACGATTCGGCAAAATGCATACCGTTTGAACGCTTCTTTGTAGTTCGATGGTCTATCGCAAGGAGCGCTGCAGCTGACAAATGTTCAAATGTTTGTATAGCTTATGGGACTTAACTACGGGGTCATCAGTCCCTAAACTTACAAACTACTTATGAACTAACTAATACTAAGGACGGCACAAATATCCATGCCCGAGGGGGGATTCGAACCCCCGACCGTAGAGGCCGTGCAGACCGTGACTGGAGCGTCTCAGTCCCCTCGGCCACCGCGGCCGGCGCTGCAGCTGACAACGACTTTCTTGTGCGTGTTGCACGTCTCGTATAGAAAGGGCTTTACAAGCTGTGAGTGCCAACAGCTGAGCTCTCTTTCTTTTTTTAGGAAATACGAGGCGAGGTCTCACCTTTCGCGACGGTTAGAGCGACCCGCGGCGATACTAAATGGACAATTAGTGCTGGCCCATTGGACAAATCGGGTATCGACACACAGAGCAATCGATAGTGGCGCGGTATGTGGCCCCTGGTGGCGCGCTGCCTCACCCCTCTTTTATTCTTTTATTTTTTTACACCGCGGTCGGCAGGCAGAGGGCCATACGCCGAGGTTTCAACACGGGGGTCGCAGCCACGCCCCCGCACCGCCACCGGGCCTTTTACCGAAATTATGGGGTCGTTTTTACCGAGTTTAATTCCACAAAGTTGCCCGCTAAGCCACTTACCGGGGATTGCGAGGGAGTTAGCCGGTCGCGCTCCAAGCCTAGCGGCCGAGTGCGGACCGAGCGTGAACGCGCGCATGCGTACACACACACACACACACACACACACACACACAACTGCGCACCTTTGTACGCGCACTTGAACGCAATTCCAATGAAGCACAGTGAGTTCTAGTGGTGAGAGAACAAGTGGATATAAGAGACAAAGGGGCGGGAATTAAAATCGGTTAACTGCTGGAACGAATCATTGCGCAGTACTACAGTGGTGAGTTTTCGCTCGAAGTAAAGTGACACCACTTTTTCTCCCTGTATCGGGGATTTGGTCGTGGACTGCTCAGCCGCCCATCACTGTTGTGGCAAAAAATTACCGGCTAAGCCACTGTTGTGCATTTCAGCTTCGCACGCGGTATTTTTGGAATTGGAACCAGATTTGTGTTGATCAAAGCATGACAGACGGTCTGCAGAATCGCGTTGGATATTCTCTGGGGGATCCACTTCGTTTCTGCGTGTTCATTATTATCAGTATTTCTGTAATCCCATCCAGATTTGTTTCATTATTTTTTAATTATTTATGCTCGTCGTTGAAATGTTTTCACGTAAATATAAACAAGAGAGGATCATAAATGTGAGAGCAACACTTACGACACCACACGATCGGAAGTGTGAAATGTTGTAGGAAACCAAAGATGAGATTGGCTGTCGATACTATATCCACTCCTGTGGACAATTTTTTGGAACTTCGCTACATCAACAGTATTTCTGATAACTTACGATTCTAACATGTCTTCAAGTTGTGGAAACCTCATTGAAGAGAAAAAAATTCCAGAGCTGCATTGAATATCTAGAATGATCTGTATAAAATTTAGAAAGATAAATAGATACAAGCAACCACAATCTATAAGGGAACGACATCGTGGACTTACGAGCTATGTTAACAAAGTAAGTTCTGTTTGGTTATATAAAACAAAAGTGTACAGATACAGAAAACTATTTATTGTACGAAAATCTGCAACTGTTAAACTACTTTTCTACATAGCTTCCGAAATTTTGTAGGCACTTGTCACAACGTGGCACAAGTTTCTGTGTGCCTTCTCCATAGAAGGTTGCCGCCTGTGTATTCAACCATATAGTAATGTGTGCTTTCATCTCGTCATCATCGTTGAAGTGTTGACCACCAAGGAGGATTTTAGGTGTAAGAAGAGATGGAAGTAGCTAGGAGCGATGTCCGGGCTATACTGAGGATGATCAAACACGTCCCAGTAAAATTCCTGTAAGAGTTGTTTGGTCACATTCACCGTGTGAGGTCGGGCATTATCGTGAAAAAAAACACCCTTTGACAGTTATCCTCTTCTTACAACACATCATCGATGATGGCTGAAAGAACATGTTACCACATGGTTGAAGACACAGCCGGCAACCGTGTATGAAGAAGGCAAAAAAAAAAAAAAAAAAAAAAAAAAAAAACTTGTGCCACGCTATGGCAAGTCCTAAATAATTTAGGAAGCCATGTACAAAAGTAGTTTAACAATTTCAGATTTTTGTAGAATAAGCACTGTTTTTCTGTATGTGTACATGTTTGTTTTATATAACCAAACGGAACTTACTTTGTGGGCATACTTTGTATATGTGGTGTTTGTTCTTTCGGACATGTCGGAAAGAACAAACGCAACTTTTTATGATGCAGCTCTCCACAATACCCTATCCTGAGCAAGCCTCTTCAACTCCACATAAGAACGGCAACCTACAACTTTCTGAATCTGCTTACTGTATCCATCTCTTGGTCTTCCTCTGCGGTTTTTACCCCACACACATTTCCCTCCAACGCTAAATTCACAATTCCTTGATGTCTAAGAATGTGTCCTACCAATAGATCCCTTCTTTTAGTCAAGGTATGCCAGAAATTCCTTTTATCCCCCAATTCTGTTCAGTACCTTCTCATTAGTTACGAGATCCACCCACCTAATCTTCAGCTTTCTTCTGTAGCACCACATTTCAAAAGCCTCTATCCTCTTCCTGTCCTAACTGTTTATCGTCCATGTTTCACTCCCATACAAGGCAACACTCCACAAAAATGCCTTCAGAAAGGACTTCCTTAGGCTTAAATCAATATTCGATGTTAACAAATTTCTCTTTTTCAAGAACGCTTTTCTACCCATTGCCATTCTGCATTTTATATCCTCTGTACTGCGCCCATCATTTGTTATTTTACTGCCCAAGTAAACCTCCTTTATTGTTTCGTTGCCTAATCTAATTCCTTCAGCATCACCTGTTATTATCTATTCCAAACCTATTGAACATGTGTACCCAGCCGGGATTCGAACTCGGATCTCCTGCTTTCTAGGCCTTGCGCTGTATGCTATAGCCAGTTCCTTCTAAAGCTCTTGGACAGCGTATAGCTGGTTCGAACGCACTGGAATATTTGACACCAGCTGTATACAAAGAATTTTGAACGACATTTTTATCACGTTCAAAGTTTCGGGGGCGTAGCCTGTGGTTGTGTAGCTCACTGGCTGAGTGGCTAGCCCCTGGGGAACGGCCCACTGTCGAATGACCACCAGCCATTCAGCTACGCTGTCGTAGCCTCCGCCCCCAAAACATTGAATGGTTTTAGCTGCCAAACTAAACGTGATAAAAATGTCATTCAAAATTCTTTGCACACAGCTGGTGTCAAAAATTCCAGGGCATGATAAAAACAACCATTGCGCCATTTGAAAATTGTATGTTCGCAAAAGAAATTCACTTTCTAGGTATTTTCACGATCTGTTTATTGGGTAACAATACGAGTCCTCGACTACCAAACCGTTCTGTGAATACCGCACATCAATCGGTCTTTCATTTCCGCAATATTTGCGGTGCAAGTGTTAGGTGATATATATATATATATATATATGTGTGTGTGTGTGTGTGTGTGTGTGTGTGTGTGTGTGTGTGTGTGTGTGTGTGTGTGTGTTTCTAACTCGCGAACAGCGCCAAAGACTGGCGATAATACAAAATCGACCACTGACTCGTGGGTTTGTAGTCACCTTAGAAGCATTCTCTGCATTTGATAATTACAGTTGAGAAAGCAATGAATACTTACGACGAAATACAACATGCGCATAGTATTTAGGGAAGCGCTGTGTACAATCTTCGTCGTTGTCATTGACTTCTACGATCATGTAGTAGGATGGCATTGCGTGTACGCCGACCGATATTACGACGCCGCAATGGATGCATTGTTGAAAACAAAGTGAACCACGATCTGCGCTCAATTTGTTTGTAACACTCAAAAAATACCACGAACTGACATGAATTCTATCTTTGCAACGCTCCAAAGATATGGTCACCACCGATAACACCATGGAGGGAAGAATAATACGGAGGGGCTTGTAAAGAAACAAGGTTTCATGTTAACTCTGACTGGCTGTTTTAACCTTGTGTGCATAACGCCATCTCCCTTTATTCTAACCTCCTTGGAGTATTCGTTCGTTCCGCTACAGCGACCGGCCGCAGTAGCCGAGCGGTCTGCGGCGCGCCAAAGAATGTTATTTGTTTTAAATCTATCGGACCAAACTGCGTGATCAGTCCGTAGCTTACAAACTACTTAAGCTAAGGTAAACTAACCTAAGGACAAACACACACACCCATGCCCCAGGGAGGGCTCGAACCTCCGACTGCGAGCAATCGCGTGCTCCGCAGAGAGGGGACCGCTCGGCTACTCCACCGCGGCGCGGCGCGCCAGTCACAGTCTGCACGGCCACTACGATCGGGGGTTCGAATCCCCCCTCGGGCAAGTGGTTTGTACGTTTAGGGACTGATGACCCAGCAGTTAAGTTCCTTAAGCTTAACAAACATTTGAACATTTTCTGTTAGAGCGTAATTGGTCGCTAGGCGAGTAGCGAATGAATAAGTTGATTCTTGGATAATCTAAGAAAATGATCCCAGCTGGAAGTGTACTTTCAGTTTTTCTCAAATTTTGATATTTTCCGGTAGATTTTCCAAAAAATTTCTTTCACACAAACCTTGTCCAGAATATTAAGAACAGAACAACGAAAACAACAGCCAAATCAATGATGCCATTCTCATGAGAAGCGCTTTCATACACGTGGCAATGTATTTCTATTAACATAGATTCTCATGACACGCCGGCAACCGAACAGTGTTAGCAGACGATTGGAGGTGGCGGCAGACAGGGTTAGCGCTCTCGGTCATCCGCGCTCGTGTTATCTCTGACACCTGGCGTTTAGCCACTGAAAAGAAAATCGTCCACTGCAATGGACTAACATAGGGGAAGGTTTAATCCCCCGTATTTGCGCTGTTACCGCCATCTGTATAGGGAACGGAAGGTTATTTACAACTTGTACAAAAACCAGACAGCGGTTGTCAGAGTTGAAGGGCACGAAAGAGATGCAGAGGTTGGAAAGGGTGTAAGACAGGGTTGTAGCCTTTCTCCAATGTTGTTCAATGTGTACAATATATAATGGAAAGCTATAATGGAAAGCAAGGAGAATTTTGGAGAAGGAATTAAAGTTCAGGGTGAAAAAATAAAAACATTGCCTTTTTCCAATGACACTGTAATTCTGTCAGAGACAGCAAAGGACCTGGAGGAGCAATTGAACGGAATGGACAGTGAGTTGAAAGGAGCATATAAGATGAACATTAACAAGAGCAAAACAAGGGTAATGGAGTGCAGCCTAAGAAAATCAGGTGATGCTAAAGGAATTAGATTAGGTAAAGAAACAATAAAGGAGATAGATGAGTTTTGTTACTTGGGCAGTAAAATAACAAACGATGGTCGCAGTACAGAGGATATAAAATGCAGAATGGCAATGGGAAGAAATGAGTTCTTGAAAAATAGAAATTTGTTAACGTCGAATATTGATTTAAGCCTAAAGAAGTCCTTTATGAAGGCATTTGTGTGGAGTGTTGCCTTTTATGGGAGTGAAACATGGACGATAAACCGTGTGGACAGGAAGAGGATAAAGGCTTTTGAAATGTGGTGCTACAGAAGAATGCTGAAGATTAGGTGGGTGGATCGCATAACTAATGAGGAGATACTGAACAGTTCTTCGACATCAAGGAATTGTGAATTTAGCGTTGGAGGGAAGTGTGTTGGGTAAAAATCGCAGAGGGAGACCAAGAGATGAATATAGTAAGGAAATTCAAATGGATGTAGGTTGCCGTTCTTATGAGTAGATGATGTTCAAATGTTTGTAAATCTATGGGACCAAACTGCGTGGTCATCAGTCCGTAGCTTACAAACTACTGAAACCTAGATAAACTAACCTAAGGACAACACACACACCCATGCCCCAGGGAGAACTCAAACCTCCACGGCGAGAAACCGCGCGCTTTGCAGCGAGACGCTTTAGGCCGCTCGGCTACTATGACGAGATGAACAGGATTGCTCAGGATATATTAGGTTGAAGAGCTGCATCAAACCAGTCTCCGGACTGAAGACCACAACAACAACAAACAACAACCGCCATGTGTATTTGTGCATTTCGCTATCCCGTGCCTTTTGTCAGCTCAATTTGTCTTTACGAAACGGAGTCCTTCCCGGCTAAATGAGGGACGCAGCTCTTGATCATATAAAGCGGCGCATTCTCCAGTCCGCACAGAAGCGAACGCGTGACCGGTCCCGAAACTGGGCCACAGTAGACACACGACGGAATTCCGTATGAAACGCGACCGCCGGACTCGGCGGTGTGGCGACCGCGGAGCAACAAAGCTGGCGCCGTGTTTGGCGATCTGACGGGACTACTTCAAACGGCGGCAGCACATATTAATTAAGCCGCCAGCTGTTTGCCTGGCGGACTCGCTAATTGGCGTCGGCGGCGGCGCAAACAGTCCGCAGTCGCCGCTGCTGTGCGGACGTTCGCCGCATCGTTTCTGGGTCACCTGTAGGCGGAGTCGGCGAGCCACGTCCGTGTACAGGCGCGGTGACGTATAACGGCAGTGGCGGCGCGTCTGTGTCTTCACTGCTGCAGTGAACCCCCGGAAAAAAGTTCGTAGTTTCGTTCTTCTATCATCTACATGCATACTCCGCAATTCACCATAAGGTGCGTGGCGGAGGGTACAATGTACCACTACTAGGCATTTCCTTCCCTATTCCACTCCCAAATTGAACGAGGAAAAAAAAAAAGAATGCCTATATGCCTCCGTACGAGCCCTAATTTCTCTTATCTTGTCTTTGTGATCATTACGCGAAATTTAAGTAGGCGGCAGCAAGATCGTACTACACTCAGCTTCAAATTCCGGCCCTCTAAATTTACTTAACAGAAATTCACTAAAAGATCATCGACTTTCTTCCAGCGATCCCCAATTGCCGAAGCATTTCCGTGACACTCGCGCATTGGTCGAACCTACCGGTAACAAATCTAGCTGCTCGCCTCTGAACCGCCTCTATGTCTTCCTTCAAACTGATCTGCTGCGGGTCCCAAACACATGAGCAGTACTCAAGACGTGGTCGTACAAGCGTTTTATACGCGGTCTCCTTTACAGGTGAAGTACATCTTCCCAAAATTCTCACAATAAACCGAAGTCGGCTGTCCGCCTTACTCACAACAGTCCTTACATGCTCGTTCCATTTAATATCGCTCTGCAATGTTACGACTAGATATTTGAACGACGCGACAGCATCAAGAAGCTCACTACTAATGCTGTATTCGAACATTATGGGATTGTTTTTTCTACTCATGCGCATCACCTTACATTTTTCTACATTGAGAGCTAGCTGCCATTCTTTGCACCAACTAGAAATTTTGTCTAAGTCATCCTGTATGCTATTACAATCAGTTACAGACGACACCCTCCCATACACCACAGCATCATCAGCAAACAGCCGCAAATTACAACATACTCTGCCATCAGACCGTTTATATAGATAGAAAATAATAGCGGTCCTATCACACTCCCCTGGGGCACGCCTGACGATACACTCGTCTCTGATGAACACTCGCCGTCGAGAACAACGTACTGCGTTCTATTACTAAGGAAGTCTTCCAGCCAGTCACAAATCTGTGAACCTATTCCATAAGCTCGTATCTTCGTTAGCAGTCTGCAGTGTGGCACCGCGTCGAACGTCTTTTTGAAGTCGAGAAAAACACAATCCGCCTGTTGCCCTTCATCGCAAGATGTCAGGTGAAAAAAGGGCAAGCTGAGTTTCGCATGAACGATTTTTCCTAAACCCGTGCTAATTCACAGAAAGAAGTTTTTCCGTTTCAAGGAAAGTTACTATATTCGAACTGAGAATATGCTCCAAAATTCTACATGAAACTGATGTCAACGATATTGGTCTGTAATTGTGTGGGTCAGTTCTCTTTCCTTTATTGTAAACGGAAGTCACCTGCGCTTTTTTCCAATCACTAGGAACTTTGCACTGAATTAAAGTTCGCGATAAATGCAAGCTAAGTATGGGGCCAATGCTGCAGAATAGTCTTTGTAAAACTGAACTGGTATTCCATCCGGACCATCAGACTTTTTCGTATTTAGCTCTCTCAGCTGCTTCTATACACCGGAAATACCTATTACTATGTTCCCCATTTCGGAATTAGTACGTTGATGAAATGATGGTACATTTTTGCGGTCCTCCTGCGTGAAAGATCATTTTATACGCACATTTTGGCTCTGACTTGATCTGGTGTTCGAAGGATTAGCCGGTGAAATTTTTCACCGTTTCCAGGGTACGCCCGACTGTTTTCTTCAGCTTATTGGTTCACAGTCTACTAGGAGGCTCCTTCTTCGTACAGTTTGGAGAACACTAAACAGGATGAGGGCTGGTGTGCCCAGATGTAAGACTAATATTCGCAGGTGGGGCCTGCTGACTAACGATGACGATGCTCTTTGAGAATGCTGATAGGTTCAGGAAGAGGCACATCTGCTTACGTGCCGACTATTGCCGGAGCCCTTCAGCTTCAGTGAGCTGCTACAAGCCAATGACAAAGCCGTGGCGGTGGCTAACTATTGGAAAAACAAAACTTGATCTGGACACGGAAATGAATGAATGAATGAATGACACGCACATTCAAAGTATTTTTATCGCATGACAAACGTTACACGTTGCGGAGGCAGCACGTATACGAGTCGTAGCACGGCCGCTTAATATAGGCGGCAGTGGCCGCAGCGTTGTAATGCGCATGCGCGGCTGAGGTTCAAATTCTCTTCTGGACATTAAAATTTTAAACATGGCTGCATACAGCAACGGTAATTTATTCAAATGTTTGTATAGCTTATGGGACTTAACTATGGGGTCATCAGTCCCTAAACTTACAAACTACTTATGAACTAGCTAACACTAAGGGCCGCTGTGGAGTAGCCGAGCGGTCTAAAGCGTCTCGCTGCGGAGCGTGCGATTGCTCGCCGTGTAGGTTGGAGTCCTCCCTGGGGCAAATTTGACAAAAGTGTGTCGTGACTATGTATGTTAGGCTGTGGTTCAAAAAAATGTTCAAATGTCTGTAAATCTATCGGACCAAACTGCGTAGTCATCAGTCCGTAGCTTACAAACTACTTAAACCTAGGTAAACTAACCTACGGACAAACACACACACCCATGCCCCAGGGAGGACTCGAACCTCCACGGCGAGCAACCGCCCGCTCCGCAGCGAGGTGCTTTAGACAGCTCGGCTACTCCACCGCGGCTAGGCTGTGGTTATATTGGGAAATATGTATGTATAATATTGAAAAGTGTCACTTATCTCCATTGGCATCCAGATGCCTCAGTTCATCGAAACTCGTTCTTTGATAATAAATGTGGTGAAAACAATTTTGCGATCTTGGCAAATAGCCTCACGCTGAATCTCTTTACCTCTCGCCTGGTTACCATCACAGATTTTATCGCCCGCGGTCGGGTCCATGCCGCTGCAGCCTCGCCTGTTATTCGCGCAGTTAAAATCGTTTCCGATTCCTTCCCGGGCCCCGCGGCGCGGAAGAAAACGCACTTAATAATGACCCGCTGGCGATGGTGGCGTCAGTGATCGAGTAATAAGACGTTAGCCAGCCCAGCCCTCTGCGGGATCGGCCGTTCGCAGCTAGTCGGCAGGAATTTCATTTACTTTATCTCGGCGGACCACAACTTATTGAGCTCTGCGGGCGAAGCGAGCGGAGCTCCATTTCTTTAGACTTGATTAATATTTAGAAATGTCCGCGCGCGGCTCAGCCGCCGGCGTCGTCTTTGCTTATTTAATTTGCCTCGGGAAGTCGCGTCGGGCGGGGAGGGAGACGGAAGAGGAGGCAGCATGCAGATGGGGAAAAAGCGGTCGTAGGGAGTAGTGGTGGGGGGAGCTGGAGGGGAAGAGGAGGGGGGGCTATCCTACCCGGTGCGTCGTCGTTGTTGCGCCGGGCTCGCTGTGCATCATGGGAATTCCGCCAGCTCGTCTCCCTAATTCATCCTCGCTACCCAACTTCTCCTCGCCGAAAAACGCCAAATGAGGAGATAAAAACACGGGCCCGTTTCGTAATTTTCTTCACTACGGCGCGCGAAATGGAGGAATGATATCCCGGGCGGTGTTATTATTTTGCTGTTAACGGATCGATTTTAATGTGGCCTTGACCAGTATGTTGAGCGTTATTTTTTTTTACGCCGTGTACAAGCAGAATTTTTCAAAGTAGGTGTGGCATCGAAGTTGAAACGTGAGCCGTCTCTAATGACCAAGAGACTCCATTTATTGAACCGGAACCTGTCCTGACAATCACAAGGCAATGATCAAATTGGAGATACGTAACTGGCTCAGAAGACAGCACGTAGAATATTGGACAAAAGTCTACCAACAAAAACATGGCAAGGTAATGACGCCAAAGCCATGTTTTAAAAGAAGCTCTGCAATCCTGGGCCTGAACAGGAGAGAGATTAGACTCATGGTTGGATTGCTGACAGGCCATGGGAATTTCAAAAAACACCTACATACAATGGGAATAACAGAAGAGTACCCTAAATGTAGGATCTCTGATGACGGTGATAAAACTGCATCACATCTAATCTCCGAATGCATTGCATTGGCGAATAAAAGGCACAGAACATTTGGGACAACTAGACCCGAAGAAATTGTGTCTAATAAAGAACTGGTAAAGGGACTCCTTGCTCTGCTCCAGGGCATTGGTTGGCTTTACTAGATAAACAGGGAGCAATAAAATAAGACAAATCAGATCGAAAACGGAACGATTTAGGTGTTCTTTCTTCCCGCGCGCTATTAGAGAATGGAACGGTAGAGAAAAGTTATGAAAGTGGTTAATGAACCCTCTGCCAGGCACTTAAATGTGATTTGCAGAGTATCTATGTAGATGAATACCGCACAACAAACTTAGTTTCGGTGCGGGCAGTGGCGGGTTAGACCAAGACTGTTTTGGCTTCCCTGGAAAAATCAAATCAAATCAAGCTGTCGACGTGACGTTAAACCCTAAACTTCCTTCCATCCTTGAAACCTGAGACATAAGAAAAAATAAGCAGTGGAAATGAAATGAGCATATGGCTTTCTTAGCCGGGAGAACCTTGCGGGTTTGTTCGGCCGCTTTAGTGTCTTTTTATTTGACGCCGCGTAGGCGACTTAGGTGCTAATGATGATGAGATGATGATTAGGACAACACACAACACCCAGTCCCCTGCCGGGAATCGAACCTGGGCCTCCTGCATGGTAGTCAGGACCGCTACCGCTAAGCTACGGAGGCGGACAGAATAAGCAGTATAGCGAAAAGACACTAATATCACCAGAAGGTTAATAAGACACTCTAGATACAGTAAAAGTCAGATAATCCGGCACATTCGGGACCGATCCGGTGCCGGATTATCGAAAATGACGGACTATCGGGCGGTGCCTGTTACTGCTGGCATAGGCTGAGCGATATATTGAAAATAGCTGTGGCAAAGTGCATGGAACCATTTTACAATAACCGATCTAATTGTTCCAATTTCGGTTTTTGTTTTTAGTTTATCTGGCATCTAATTTTTCAGTTACCGATTGAGAAGCACTTTTGTTTATGTCATTGTTGTGAACGAAACAATATTAAATACAGTTATCAAAATACTTCTGTTCTCACCTTTCAACATGCATTTGATGATTTCCAGTTTCTGGTTGATGGTCTGAGTTACGTGCTTAAACTTTATTCCTGATTTAGAGCTTGAAGAAGGTTTGGGCTTCGAGAACATTCTCACTGCTCAAATCTTAATAAAACTTCCACAGATCACTATGATATGACCAGTATTGCCACATGGCAGAGAGAGAAAATACCTACAGTCACTTCCTCCCTGCCACCTCACCAATGTCCCTACATCAGGGTCGTATTCAGGATTTGGGTCTGGGAGGGGCTGAATCCAGGAGTCCGGCCAGCAAAGGTTAACCAGTTGATTAATGTGACATGTTACAATTTTGAAAAACTTTAAAATAAATATTTGGCATCATGCTTCACTTGCTAGAGATGTTTTTTCCATTGACTAATATTTACTGACTGATGGAGTCAAGTGTAGAGTATGCTGCGAATTCCAAGTGCTCTGTTACAAGAAGATTACTGATTTATCGATCGGACAAGGGTACATCAAGAACCTGTCAAATATAGAGAGGAACAGCATTAATTAGTTTCCACAAATATACCGCTAATTCAGAGTGCACTGTTACATGAGGATAACTGATTTATTGACCGCACAAGGAAACATAGAGACACTATCAAACATAGAGTAGAAACAGTAGTAATTATTTAGTTCAGTAAGCACAAGAAAGGAAGTCCGTCACGCTACATGATTCGATTTTCAAAGAGTAATGCTATGTTGACAACGAATATCTAGCGCTTTGTTCATTATAACGTTAGCTGTCGCAAATGTTTCAGCGTTTTCTTGTCAGCATCTCCTCATTTACAAGTACTTACTAGTATATCAAATGTTCAAATGTTTGTTAAGCTTATGGGACTTAACTACGGGGTCATCAGTCCCTAAACTTACAAACTACGTATGAACTAGCTAATCCTAAGGACGGCACAAATATCCATGCCCGAGGGGGCATTCGAACCCCCGACCGTAGTGGCCGTGCAGACCGTGAATGGAGCGCCTCAATCCCCTCGGCCACCGCGGCCGGCACTAGTATATCGTCTTGACGTAAATAAATAAGTCTAGTCAAGGTAATAAAACGCCTTTCGTTCACGGAAACAATGAATTTTCCTTTTGCTGACATATTCTAACACTATTTCCAGACCGACTCTGCTTTCCACTGATATACATTGAAATCATCGTAATTCACAACAATTTTAATGTGTTTGAAACTATGTGTTCAAATTAATATTGTTTACTATGAACAGAAAACAACTATGCCGTCTAAAATATCATTGACTAGTTCAAACTATGCCACAATTGATCAGTTTCATTCCCGCGTGCTGACAACTGTTTGTTGCCAACATTACTCGCTAGTCCTGCGATTGTAAAATTTTATCAAAGTACCTACGCGTTGGGGACTTTTGGATGAAAATTCCCTACATGATTTTAATGCTTAAAAGAACCTACGCGTAGGGAAAATTCCCTACGTCTGGCAACACTGGATATGACAGTCACCAGTGTTAAATGGCGAAAAATGTTGGCAGTCTAAAGATTGAAAGGAACCTCTGTACAGCGTAATAACAGCCGAATCTGCTGAGTTAGGTCTGAATGCTTCCGATCCCAACAATGGCGTCTGCGTCATTGACGACCGCTGGCGGAACATTGTTGTGACTGGCCAAGCACCGGATCGCCTCATGTGAAGAGTCGTTCGGTGACGTCAGTGCAACAACAGCAGTAGCGGTTGCAACAAAGGAAAAACAAATCCCCTTGGATCGTGTTGCCGGACAATCGGTCGTTCCGCATTATTGGATGCCGGACTATTGGTCTTTTATTGTAATTATAAGAAATGTAATACACAGCTGTAAGTAACTATGAAAACTGTGTCTCACTGACTTAAAGATGCACAAGAAAAAAAGAGAAAAAAAAAAGAAAAAAGAAAATGCCACGGAAACTGTACCAGGCGATCGGTGGTTTGAGGGAAGCATTCCAATGTATTCAACGTCTGGCACAGTACAATGCAACTAGCCACCATTACAGCAAACCCCTTTGTTTCTAAACATCTTTCTTTTCTATCACATATGCTAAACGCACGATAAAAGCAATTGTTCCGCCTTTACGGACATGGAACAAAAAACATACATTACCGGTGAAAATGAACGGCTGTTTTCCTATTATGCAAAAAAATATAATTTATTCAGTTTTCATAACAGATATTTTAATATTTTATGGACATTAATAGAGCGACGAAAATGCATTAAAAGTAATTAAATATAAACTCGCTAAATGTACAAGATTTATTAAACATTAAATAATTCTCACCGGTCATATTGAGCGGTACGATTCTTTAAGTATTAAGTAGGTTGAAGTCTATGGACCGATGACCACAGTAGTTTGATTCCACAGGATTATAGACATTTAAACATTTCATTTATAATAAAAGTACAATACACACTACTCCTTAAAACTTAAAATTAACTTAAGCAATATCGAAAACTGTAAAAAGTCCTGTGTGCTGGTGTGTTGAAATATAACCGCAAAGTGTCGGAACGAGCATATTTAACCACAATAATTAGTTTCACATTAATTGAAGTGCATTTTCAGGTACATCTGTGAATAGCAAAACACGGACTGAACTACTAACCAGAAGATGCAAAAGATCAAACAGTATAAGAAATGTCTCGAAAAGTTTTATGAAATTTTAAAAATTAAGGTTTTAAATCTTTTCTTTAAAGTATAGAATGTAAAGATCATGAAGGGTGTACCGAGAAGTACTTACTACGATGATGATTACATGTTTTATGAAGGACAGCATCCAGCATTCAGGAGGCCCAGATAGGATAATATCACAATAAGGTGTGGACGTCAGTTATTAAATAACTTCCCCGTTTCTACCCAATTCAAAGAAATGAGCAATGTCGGTGAATCTGAAAACGAAACCACACTGATAAACTACTGATCAGAAATTCTCTCCATAGTAAAAAAAATGACCCTATTGGACTTCTTATAGTTTTTTATATTTATTTTTATATTACTGAAGTAAATTTTAGGTTTTGGGGAGTAGTGTGTGATGTAATTATATTCAAAACTAGCTTCATTCCCGCTGCTTCGCAGCTTAGACTGGATGATCTGCATTGGTTGTTTCTACTTCTTAATATAAAATTTCGTAGATTTAGCTTTAAAACTGCTTTCCTAATCGAGTATTTTGATTTTGATACAACTTGCCACCCCCCCTATTGCACCATTGATGGCAGAATTTAAAACATCCCAAAACTTTTTTTTTCAAAATCTAAATTTTTGCATTTCTTCTAGCATCAAAATTCAAAATTTCAATCAAAAATGTAAATCCGAAGATTTGTATTTCTTGTTTCAAAATAGCCTCAATAGCAACGTATTTTCAAAAAACCGTTCACCCCCTATTTCACCCCCTTAGGGAGTGGAATATCGAGAAATTTCTGATGCCCACAGTGTAAGATAAATAATGACTACAAGGTTTCTATCGTCTGTTGATTCACTTTTCTGCGTCGTATTCTGTCTTTTAGAAACGAATCGAGAACGCGAAATTTCGTTCTTCCGCTTTGGCATCTTTTTGGCAGTTTTACTTTTGAAACTGCAACATGCATATATTTTTCTTTATTCGTACACTTGCAGAAAGACAACTGAAGAATGTGCATCACGTTTCGCTGTATATTACTCAAATGTTCAAATGTTTGTAAAGTCTATGGGACTTAACTACGGGGTCATCAGTCCCTAAACTTACGAACTACTTATGAAATACTTACGAACTAGGACGGCACAAATATCCATGCCCGAGGGGGGATTCGAACCCCCGACCGTAGTGGCCGTGCAGACCGTGACTGTAGCGCCTTAGTCTCCTCGGCCACCGCGGCCGGCCGCTGTATATTACTCTTTGCTATCATAGTGTCAAAAGTCATTGTGGTATTCAGTCCTAATTTTGTATAAGCTGACGATTTTAACCACTATATCTTCCACCCTCTTATAGCTATCGACACGGAACTCCTATAGTGTACAACGGGAGATTTTGTACTACGACAAAAGAGTGATATCATTCGTATCCATTGTCTATTTTTTGCTGAAGAGCATAATATTGACACCCAAACGAAGAATTTTATATAAGCCGGTAACTTTCAACTCCCATATCTTCCACCCTCTTATCGTTATCAAACCTCTACCACCATAGTGCACAGTGGGAGACTGATGATACCTACAACGTCAAACAAACACTATTCGTTTGTGATGTGTAGTTCTGGCTTCAGAGTGAAATATAGGCACAAACACCTCAATTTTTATAAGCCCTTCTTAGAAAATTATTTGTAATTTCATTTATAATTTGGTTGAATCATTCAAGTTACTGCCTTACACCAAAAAGCATTCTGGAGAACCTTTTACTTCATTTCCCTGAATAGCATTTCTTTCAACAAACTTCTCATTAGTTTCCTTCATCACTTTCTCAATTTGAAAACTGAATATCATCAGGGACTCTGTCGGACGCACTTCTTAATTACTGCCACTCTTTAATGTCCTCCAAGTCTTAAAAATAACTGCAGCGTGGCTTCTGTACAAGTTGTAGACAAGCTTTATCTCGCTGTAATTTATCTCTGGTACCTTCAACAAAAAATTCCCAAAGACCCTAATCCAGCCGATATTACCAAGAACTCTTCAACAATAGCTACACAAAAAAGTAGTAGACCTAATAGCTCGCGGCAAATCCAGGATTTCCGTCGAAGACAGAACGCTGAGGGTTATTCGCGGAGCGACGCAAAGTCCTGGACTAATAGAAAAGTTAGCGCCGAGTTGCGGGACTTAGGCTTCTGCAGCCAGACTGAGGTGGACGAGTTTACTCAGGGGCGAAAGCTCCGGCGCGCCAGCCGATAACGTCTACTCGAAGCCTCGTCGAGAATCTTTCGCTCCGCTCGCCGGCAAGTTTTCATTATCTTTCAGCCGAGACAGACGCGCGGCGCGAAAACAAAGTTTAATGAAGTTATGTTCGTAATGTAAAGATCTGCGAGGTACTTCACAGCCGCGGGAACTATCCCCCTTCCGGAACGAATTCAGACCGAGCTACGCCGTCGAGGGACGATTTCGGCACAGAAGGTCGTTCACCTGTGGGAGCAATCTCTTGTTTGCAGTCGTGCTGTTCCTCGTTGCTGGCGGTCTTCATCTCAGTTGAGAGTGGGCTGTTGACTGTTATCCAAAGAGTTCGGAGTTTGCGAGCGAACACCTAGGCTTCTGAAACGTCCTGAGTTGTGGTCTTGGCAAGGATAAGTTTGTGTTATTTTTGCAAGTGAAGTTAGACAGTAAATTCTTCAAAGCTATTTTTACAGTAATGGTACACGAAAAGGAGCAGAAAAATCGACAATCCTCTGATCTCAATATACAGGGTGTCCCAGCTATCTTGTCCACCCAAAATATCTCTAGAACAATAGCAGCTATTGGAAAACGACTTTCACCGGTATCAATGATCAATGTACGGCTGGGGCCCATGAATGTACATATTTGGAAACATTCTAAAACGAAAGCAAATGTGTTTTTAACACAAACTTATGTGTTTTTTTTTTTTTTTTAATGAACACCCTATATTTTTCTTCAGCAATCCATAGCATGCCAAATCACATAAACAATGGCGTTGATTGCATCGCAATATTCCAATTACATCCCGATGTATTGCGACGCGAAGTTGACGCTTTGAATACGCGAAACGCGCGGCTAGCGCACGTCCTGAGCAGCATGGGGTTCTCGCCTGAGTCTCAGGACGTGCGCTAGCCGCTTGTTTTCCGTATTTCAAGCGTCAACTTCGCGTCGCAATATCTCGGGAAGTAATTGGAATATTGCGATGCAATCAACGCCATTGTTTATGTGATTTTACATGCTATGGATTGCTGAAGAAAATATATAGGGTGTCCATTAAAAAAAAACTAAGTTAGTGTTAAAAAAAACACATTTGCTTTCGTTTTAGAATGTTTCCATTTATGTACATTCATGGGCTCCAGCTGTACATTGATACCGGTGAAAGTCGTTTTCCAATAGCTGTTATTGTTCCAGAGATATTTTGGGTGGACGAGATGGCTGGGACACCCTGTATATATAAAAATTGAGCTGTTTGTGCCTATATTTCGCTCTGCATCCATAACTACACATCGCTAACGAATAGTGTTTGTACGTTATAGGAGGTATCAGTCTCCCATTGCATTGTACACTATGGTGACAGAGTGCTGATAACGATAATGGGGTGGAAGATATAGGACTTGAAAGTTACCGACTTATATAAAATTCTACGTTTGAGTGTAAATATTTTGCTCTTTATCCAAAACTACACAATGTAGATGAACGATCTCTCTGTGTTGTAGTACAAAGTCTCCCGTTGTACACCATAGCAGTTACGTGTCGTCAGCTATAACAGGGTGGAAGATATAGTGGTTGGAAGTCGTCAGCATACATAAAATACCAACTTAAGAGCAGCGATGACTTTTGACACTATAATAGTAAAGAGGTTTTATACAGCGAAACGTGATGCACATTCTTCAGTTGTTTTTCTGCAACAAGCTTACGAATAAAGTCAAATAAGTGCACATAGCAGTTTGAAAAGTAAAACTACCAAGAAAGATGCCAAAGTGTAAGAATGAAATTTCGCGTTCTCGATCCGTTTCTAGAAGTCAGAATACGGTGCTGAAAAGTGAATCTACAGACAATAGAAACTTTGTAGGCGTTGTTTATCTTACACTGTAGGCAGCAACAATTTCTCGATATTTCCATCCCTATGGGGGTGAAAAAGGGGATGAACGGTTTTTTTTGAAAATATGTTGCTGTATTGGCAATTCTGAAGCAAGAAATAGAAAACTTCGGCTTTAGATTTTTGATTGTTGAAATGTTTCTAAATCTATCGGACCAAACTGCGTGGTCATTAGTCCGCAGCTTACAAACTACTTTAACCTAGGTAAACTAACCTAAGGACATCACACACACCCATGTCCCAGGGAGGACTCGAAACTCCGACGGCGAGCTACCGTCCGCTCCGCAGCGAAGCGCCTGAGACCGTTCGGCTACTCCCCCGCTGCGATTTTTGATTGGAATTTTAAAAACACTTTTTTCGATCTTTTTGGAAATTCAACTATTACAACCCGTTACGTGGAATGTTATGAATAGGGTATGGTGGTACAAATTCGATATAGGTACAATTCTGATCAACATAAATTTTCGCGCCATTTGTCAGTCTCGTAGTGTCTGGTTGTGTGGCATTGTAGCGTAGCAGGTTTCTACAGCTCCTCCTGTCTTTTCCAAGAACACACCACTTTGTGCTAAGGAGAGAGAAATTTTTTCACGTTAGGAGGTAAGTGAAGCTACTTAGTCTAACGAGATCTTATAAATTTTCTATTTAAGGGTGACTAGATTCTCTACCCAAAATGCAATGTTTGGTACAACGAAGTATGCGTTGGTGCCTGACGAAAAAAGTGCTTTTTATGTGGAAGATGCCCTTAGTCAAAATTTTACTTGGAAGTGATCACAATTGTACCTAGTGTGGTACATTTTCGATCGAATTTTCTCAATTCTGTAACTTTTGTGTGTGTCTATACCGACATTTTTAATGGCCTAATATTTGTGTTACGTATTAGTTAAACATCCAAGAACAAGTTCTATATTTGAAATTACATCTTTTCTCACTATATTTCCAGTTACAATAACATTTGTCCGAAATGATCGAAATTGTAGCACCTTACCCTATGTAATTTAGAGTTGATAAGAAATAGTTGAATCAAATAGGACAGAACAGCCACAACAGATGTTCCTCTGGTGTACCGTGCCCCACGGCTGTAGCTCGCAAACGCTGCTCGCTTGCAACGGATTGTGGCTATTCCTTTTTTTCCGCTCCCGCACGCTGAAGTGTCAGGTGGTGTGTATAAACGCGGCGCGACCCTATTTGCCGGTGACAGCGCTATCCTGCCCTGCGGAGCCCTTGTGCTGCACATAATTTAGTGGCCGGTTTTTAATTATGCCTCGGGACAAGGGGGGCCGACGTGTTAGCACGTGGCTCACTCTCTTTTGCCGGGGACTCACTGGGCGCCAGTGCTCGCCGGCAGCGACCTGTGGAGCGCACTGCAGTCGCTGAGAATCGCGTAGTACCTCATTTTTACCCATGTTCTGTAGCTGTACCTGACAGAACGTGAAGGGAAGCATGTTGGGATTTAGTCGCATCTGTTTGCATTACTGAACATCCCGATACCAGAATTGTTGATAATTACTCATCATCATCATCATCATCATCATCATCATCATCATCATCATCAGAGACTGATTATGCCTTTCAGCGTTCAGTCTGGAGCATAGAACCTCTAATAAAATTCCTCATTCAATGCTAACATTGATGCCTCGTCTGATGTATGCCTTTTACTTCAAAATCATTCTGCACCGAATCTAACTACTTTCTTCTTGGTCTACCTCGACTCCTCTTACCCTCCACTGCCAAGCTCATGAGTCTCTTAGGTAATCTTGCTTCCCCCATGCGTGTAACATGACTCCACCATCTCAGTCTGTTCGCTCTAACTGCTTCATCTATGGTGTTCATTGCCGGCCGCGGTGGCCGAGGGGATTGAGGCGCGCCAGTCACAGTCTGCACGGCCACTACGGTCGGGGGTTCGAATCCCCCCTTAAGCATGGATATTTGTGCCGTAATACATCTTAGTTAGTTCATAAGTAGTTTAGGGACTGATGACCCCGTAGTTAAGTTGTTTGTTAAGCTTATGGGACTTAACTACGGGGTCATCAGTCCCTAAACTTACAAACTACTTATCAACTAGCTTATCCTAAGGACGGCACAAATATCCATGCCCGAGGGGGGATTCGAACCCCCGACCGTAGTGGCCGTGCAGACCGTGACTGGAGCACCTCAGTCTCCTCGGCCACCGCGGCCGGCCCGTAGTTAAGTCCCATAAGCTATCTGAACATTTGAACTATGGTGCTCATTCTCAGTTTCTCCTTGATTTCCACATTATGAACACCCTCCTGCCATTGTTCCAATCTATTAGTGCCTGCAATCATTCTTGCTACTTTCATATCTGTAACCTCTACCTTATGAATAACGTAACCTGTATCCAACCAACTTTCACTCCCATACAACAAAGTTGGTCGGAAGATAGAGCGGTGCACTGCTAACTTAGTCTTGGTACTTACTTCCTTCTTGCTGAAGAGAGTAGATCTTAGCTGAGCACTCACTGCATTAGCTTTGCTGCACCTCGATTCCAGTTCTTTCACTATGTTGCCATCCTGTGAGAAAATACATCCTAGGTACTTGAAACTCTCTACCTGCTCAAACTTTGTTCCTCCTATTCGGCAGTCAGTCTGCTTGAATCTCTTTCCCACTGACATTACTTTCGTTTTGGAGATGCTGATCTTCATATCATAATCCTTGCACCTCTGATCGAGCTCTGAAATATCAGTTTGCAACCTTTCAATCGAATCGGCCATTACAACTAAGTCATTCGCATATGCGAGGCTGCTTATTTTGTTTTCACTTATTTTAATCCCGCCCTGCCAGTCTATTACTCGAAATATAAAATGTTTTCTATAATTTAACAGCTTAACGGAACAGTTGTTATTGAATAACTGCGGTCAATTCACATTATGCAAAATAAACTGTTGTTCTTCTTGTCTTCAGTCCGGACACTGTTTTGATGCAGCTCTCCACAATACCCTATCCTGAGCAAGCCTCTTCAATTCCACATAAGAACGGCAACCTACATCTGTCTGAATCTGCTTACTGTATCCATCTCTTGGTCTTCCTCTACGGCTTTTACCCCATTCACTTCCCTCCAACGTTAAATTCACAATTCCTTGATGTCGAAGAATCTGTCCTATCAAGCGGACCCTTCTTTTAGTCAAGATATGCCAGAAATTCCTTTTCTCCCCAATTCTGTTCAGCATCTCCACATTAGTTTCGCGATGCACCCACCTAATCTTCAGCATTCTTCTGTAGCACCACATTTCAAAAGCCTTTATCTTCTTCCTGTCCGCACTGTTTATCGTCCATGTTTCACTCCCATACAAGGCAACACTCCACACAAATGCCTTCAGAAAGGACTTCCTTAGGCTTAAATCAACATTTGACGTTAATAAATTTCTCTTTTTCAAGGACGCTTTTCTACCCATTGCCATTCTGCATTTTATGTCCTCTGTACTGCGACCATCGCATGTTATTTTACTGCCAGAGCAACAAAACTCATCTACCTCCTTTATTGCTTCGCTACCTAATCTAATACCTTCAGCATCACCTGATTTTCATAGACTGCACTCCATTACCCTAGTTTTGCTCTTGTTAATGTTCATCTTATATGCACCTTTCAGCAGTCTGTCCATTCCATTCAACTTCTCCTCCAGGTCCTTTGCTGCCTCTGACATAATTACCATGTCGTCGGCAAAACGCATTGTTGTTAATTTTCACACTGAACTTCAATTCATTCTCCAAATTTCTCCTTGCTTTCCTTTATAGCTTGCTCAATGTACACTTAAATATATCACATTTTCTTCAACTTGAAATGTTACAGAAATACAAAAACTTATTTGTTATGGGTGAAAAACTCCAACGAAGTTTAACAGGAGCGACGAAAAATTTTTGCCGCGTACAAAATTCACAGTTGCGAGTAGCTCGCTAAGCGCCTTTGCCGCAACTGACATGCATATGATTTTACTCCACAGGGCGCTGATTTTAAATGCAATCTTGCCAACGCGACGTGTTTGGTATCTCAGAAATTGAAATATCCGCGGTTACCCCCATCCGGGGCTACCCGACAATCACCTATTCCAGTTTTTTCGTCCAATACTTTGTCCAATAATTTGACGGTGTAATACCGGCCTAAAGGCCACTTCACCTCGCGGTTACACTACTTCCCGTTACTTAACGTGACAGATGACAGATGTGTAGTTTACACCGCCACCAACGACTGTCAGTTTACTGGGGCATTCTTTCTGCTTTGTCAAAAAAAGGACATCACACACACCCATGCCCCAGGGAGGACTCGAACCTCGAACCTCTAACCTCTGCCGTTCAGTCGGTTCAGTTGTAGCAAGTAACATGGCAAGTGGTTCGTGGTACGATAGCGCGTTTACTAAAAATGTGCCTTGGTTGGTTGACGCCGATAGAAGTTCGAGTAGTGAAGAGGGACTCATGCTGTTGTACCCTGTTATAAACCGAACGCACTGGGTGCACCCCATCAACCAAAGACGGGAACAGTGCGGCGAGTATCGACATCTACACGGGTTACTCTGCAAATCACATTTAAGTGCCTGGCAGAGTGTTCATCGAACCACCTTTATACTATTTATCTCCCATTCCATACTCGAGACGAAAGAACATTTGAATCTCTCCGTTGGAGCTCTGATTTCTCGCATTTTATTATGATGATCATTTCTACCTTTTTAAGTGGGAGTCAAAAATATATTTTCGCATTCGGAGGAGAATGTTGGCGATTGGAGTTCCGTAAGTAGACCACGCTGCAGCGATAAGCGCCGCTGTTGTAATGATTCCCATCCGAGATCCTGTATCATTCCGTGACGCTGCATCCCCTGTATCGTGACAATATGAAACGAGTTGCTCTTCTGTGGACTCTTTGGATGTCCTCCGTCAAACCCACTTGATAAGGATCCCACACTGGGCAGCAATACTCCAAAAAATGACGGATAAGCATAGTGTGTGCAATTTCTTTAGTACTGTTGTCCCTTTAAGGGTTCTTCCAATAAAATGCAGTATCATCATCTGATGGAGAACTTGAAGCTAGATGGTGACAGGTTCAAAACATAATTTCGCCTATCGAAACCTGAGTATGAAGGATCTTAATATTTATAAGTAACGATATTAGTAAAAAAGACACAACTACAGGAGACATATTTGCAGCAGACAAAGATTGGCGCTATGTAGGTGGTTTATAATTTTGGTAAAATGTATTTCAAACATATAAACTCCTCCAAATCTGTATTCCACAGCAGTGGCGAGTTCTGACGGATTCAATTAACTATTCCATAAGAAATAACAGATTACAGCTTCTTGTAACGAGTTATAGCACGAAGCTGCTTGACAGGTGTGGTTATGTGCGTGTCGGTGTAGCGAGCCAGTGCGCATGCGCGAACCTGCAGACGTTGACAGACGTTTTGAATAGATCGGTCTCGGAGCGATCCCGCAGATTCGTCTGTCGGCGTCTGTGGCGTATGTGAGGCTCTGCGAGCTAGGTGTGAATTTCAATATTTAAAACTATGGAACCAGATCTTTTGAAAAGTCTGTCACACGTTACGTAACGTGAAATAGTGTGACCGCGGTGTGAAACGGCCTTTAGACAGGTGTGCAAAGCACGGCGACACCTCTGCGTTGCCATGGAGACGTCTTCCTCCCCTCCCCATCGACGGCCCGCTCTCAGAGGCTTGCCGGCGCCATCGGCTGTTTGATTAACGGCAGGAAGCAATTAAAGCCCTTCAAAGTTTACGTATCGCGGGAAGCCCGCCGGCAAAAATGCGGGCCCTTGAGTTGGCTGGGCGGCGCCGAAAACTCTGCTCGCCAAGCGGGCGCCTCAGCCTTCCCGTCTCAACCCCCCCCCCCCCCCCCCATGCGGAATTGAAAACGCGGCGACAGAGGACGGGGTTCCAAGCGCGCCAGTCCAAACCCAAACTCGATTAAACGCCCAGCAGAGCAGCCTAAATCTGTGCTCACTCGTCTGATAAAACTGCCGATAAAAGCCACGGACAACACTCACTCATTTTAGAAAACCAAACTTGCAACATATCTGCACCGCCGATACAATTCTGTTTTAGTTACGATATTGTGATACGTATAAAAAGGAAATGGAAAGTTCAGGGTGGAGAAAAAAAGCTACATATTTCTTCTTAGACTTTTCAGTTAGTGAAGAGCCACGACGCTGTTTTTCGAAAGTCATCTCCATAGTTACTAAGCTACTCAACCATCGTTTTTCGTGATAAGTGTTCAGTTCATCTATAAATACACACGCAAACTCCAAACAAAAACTGACACAACACGTGGAAGTAGAGACCCCTAAATGCTTTATATATTCGAAAAAAAAAAAAAATCTGTCACATTGCGATTCGCAACATTGAATCTACAGTTACGAGGCCAGGACGCAATCATCTGAGCTACGCCGACAGATTATTGGTACTTACATGTACTTTGGAAACTTCAAAGTCGATTTTTTTTTTTATTTTTATTTAGTTACTTTCTATGTTTGAGAGTTGCTTCGAATGGCTTTGACCGATTGCTATTTAAGTTCTGAACTAAACGTACCATTAATATAAAATATTCAAATGTTTGTAAATCTATGGGACTTAACTATGGATGTTATTAGTCCCTAGGCTTACAAACTACCTAAACTAATTAAAGTAACTTAAGGACAACGCGTTCAAACAGCAAGGCGCCTTGGAACGCTCGGTCACTCCACCGCGGCCCATAGAACGGTCAATTTGTTTGTACGACTTATTCTTTAAATAGCTTGTTTTCATTAATGTACACTGCGCAAGACAGTCTGAAAAATATCTCAGAATTAGCCATTTTTACCCTACTTGTGTATATTACGATTCTTAGACCACTAGAATCAACATTCTAATTACGACTGTGTGATGGTGACCGGAAATTTAAAGTGGGGGGAGGGAGTTGCTAGCAAGTAAATTACACTCCGTGTCCTGCGAGCGTGCGACAACCTTAGGAGGTGGGAAGTAGATGCAAATGCAGATATGTCACAAGTTGCGACAGTAATGACCTGTGCGCCAGTGTTTGGGGAATCTGGCAGCTGGCCGATTTCTTAGTATTCATAGTCGGGGACACGGCAAACGAGCCCGCACTACGGAAGACCGCGGCCGGCGTGTTTGCATTATTCGGAGCTACTGGCGCCAGTTTCCGGGCGCGGTGTCGCGTCAGGTGGCGCCAGTAAATACGCAGTGGCCGGTGCGGTCCGTCGCAGACAAAGGCCGCATTGCTAATGGACTGGGCGCACTTAGTTCTGCACCGCCAAGTTGGTAGCGAGCCACGGCCGTTAAAGCCACACGCTTTGTCTGCACGCTGTTGGTCCACTCTCGACGCCACGTTTTCGGTCCCCCCTCGCCACCTCCCCCTTCCTCTTTTTTTGTAAGTAAGTCCTTTACCGGCACGGTACTTCTCGGACGAATTTCGCTTTTGTTCCGTAATTGTGTGGCAATGGGTGCGCGCGCTGTGTTTGTGCTGATTCTTACGAGAGGTGCGGGCGGTTAGTGCCGATTACTTCAGTGCTCTTTCCGCCGAGCTCCTTTCGTCGACTTTTATCTTTATTTGGCATTGTCGAAATTTTCACATACGCTAGAGGCGACGAGAATATTCGTTACACCTATCGCGTGTTAACCCAATTTATATATATTACAAAAAGGTACGGCCAAACTTTCAGGAAACATTCCTCACACACAAAGAAAGAAAAATGTTATGTGGATATGTGTTCGGAAACGCTTAATTTCCATGTTAGAGCTCATTTTATTACTTCTGTTCAAATCACATTAGTCATGGAATGGAAACACACCACAACAGAACGTACCAGCGTGACTTCAAACACTTTGTCACAGGAAATGTTCAAAATGTCCTCCGTTAGCGAGGATACATGCATCCACACTCCGTCGCATGGAATCCCTGATGCGCTGATGCAGCCCTGGAGAATGGCGTATTGTATCACAGCCGTCCAGAATACGAGCACGAAGAGTCTGTACATTTCGTACCGGGGTTGCGTAGACATGAGCTTTCAATTGCCCCCATAAATGAAAGTTAAGAGCGTTGAGATCAGGAGAGCGTGGAGGCCATGGAATTGGTCCGCCTCTACTAATCCATCGGCCGCCGAATCTGTTGTTGGAAAGCGTACGAACACGTCGACTGAAATGTGCAGGAGCTCCATCGTGAATGAACCACATGTTGCGTCGTACTCGTACATGCACATGTTCTAGCAGCACAGGTAGAGTATCCCGTATGAAATCATGATAACGTGCTCCAGTGAGCGTAGGTTGAAGAACATGAGGCCCAATCAAGACATCACCAACAATTCCTGCTCAAACGTTCACAGATAATCTGTGTTGATGACGTGAATCGAGGAAGTACAGTACATACTAACGAAACAATTGTGTATTTTGACAATTGTCTCCACGAATTATTTCAATTTACATTTAAAGAGAAATACTAAAATGAGCTCTAACATGGAAATTCAGCGTTTCCGGACACCTGTCCACATAACATATTTTCTTTCTTTATGTGTGAGGAATGTTTCCTGGTAGTTTGGCCTTACCTTTTTGTAACACCCTGTATACAGAAACGGACGATGTTGACCATTCACCGAATCACACTCTTTTGTATTTTGTGAATAATGAAATGCCAAGATCGCGGTATTTCGTCTTTATTTATAACAGACGACGGGTATCGATGTACATAGACATCATATTCTGGTCTCTAAGGGCGAACATAAAATGTATCGTTACAAAAAAGCCAATAAAGGAACATGCCACATAACTGTAAGCAAGGGTAATCATATGTCAACAGTTTTTTCTCACATACCTGCACTAAATTATAACATTATTACATAAATGCAAGTTGTAGCGAGTTGGATAGTACTGGTGGGTTGTCACACATTAAAATGTGCCGTTTGGTTGTCAGATATAAAACTCGTATAGTCATACGTACATAAAGATCCACCATATTGTACAGTTGTGAGCGACAACAAGCTACTAACAGGCGGCGTTGTAATCACTATAAAGTTACCTTAACATGCCGCTAGAGTGCATTATTGTATGTGAAATCCTTACAACTGTTATCAATATTGTCGATCATAAAATTTAAAATTTCAGGTGTATCTACTGAGGTTTCGTCAATTTAAATTTGTCGCATAAAATTTTAATTTATCTATAACCAAGAAACAGTTTGGTTATTTAAATTACGATAATATGAAGAATAACAAAACTTTTTCCTGGTTACAGTGCTATGCGATACATAATCTTTGCCTAGGATGTAACTAAAACGTCCAAATGTTTGTAAATCTATCGGACCAAACTGCGTGGTCATCAGTCCGTAGCTTACAAACTACCTTAACCTAGGTAAACTAACCTACGGACAAACACACACACCCATGCCCCAGGGAGGACTCGAACCTCCACGGCGAGCAACCGCGCGCTCCCCAGCGAGACGCTTTAGACCGCTCGGCTACTCCACCGCGGCAGGATGTAACTTCACAGACTTATGTACACATATCGATACACACGTTAGAAGCAATATTATACATTTTCTTGCAAGCAAGTTACTCGACACAAAACAGGAGGCACAATATTAGACATTTTCTTACAAATTCAGTAATATACATTTTCTATGGGCACATTTCAAACGAAACGAAGAATTATAGCTTAAAAACACTTTTTATTTGTTTATTTATTTACTTTCTTTTTACGACGTACTCTTTTCCGGGGAGTTCACTGAACCAGTGAACACACAGCATTCGCCATCACTAGTCATCATGAATATCTATTGCCTATTTCAGTTCGGTGCGGACGGTTAAGCTTCTTCTCGCAGGGAGAGATAGGAGAACTGACGTAACCTCTACTGATTAATTCTTAAAGGACAATTCTTTCTTTTTCTTTTGAGTCAGTTTACTTGCTCCCCCCCATGCCTGCGCCTTGGCGGTGGCGTTTATCGCCACATTGTCCGAGGGAGGAGGTAGGAGGTCAGCTCTGCAGAAGGAGCAACGGAGCCGCGCGTCGGCAGCGAGGCCGTTTGCAGCGGAGACAAATTGGCAGAGGCTGCAGTAGTGGGAAGATGCCTCATCTGCCGGCAGCCGCAGCGCCACTGTGGCGAGGTGCGGAATTACGGCCACCCCCCTACTCTGTCTGCGTCCAACTTATGGCCTCTTTCCAACTGTCTCCCGCACCTCCCTAATGGACGCTTAGAATCACCCACTCGTCTCGTACCTCTATCTGATGCGCACTGCACCATTCACAACACGTGTGCACGCTGAACCGAAAGATTGGTCAGTCGAGGTCGATTATACGCCAACAACTCCTATATTGTAGCTAATTAACTCAGAAAGATGAGGAAGGCAGTACCTAAACTACCGTAAATCATTATATAAATACGCTAACACGAAAACTGGGGTACAGATTAGTAATTTATTCGTACAAGAAGGCCAATGAAAGTTACATAATTCGAAAGATTGTTTGTCATAGACTTCACGAATATAAATATTATGTGTGCATGTAGGCATTAAAAATGGTAAAAGGAAGTAGAAATTTTCCTATCTACAGCTTGGATCAAGTTCTACATTCTCCAACAATCAGCTCATTGATTGGCTATCACCTCGACCAAAGACGGTGTAATGCAGCACATCTGCAGTATTAAAATAACGTATTAAAATAAGTGAATATCGAAACATGGAGTGCTCCCAACTAACTTTCTTGTGTCGTTCAAATGCTTCATTTTCGCAGTGATTAAGAGTGGCTAAAGGAAATGGATGTTTTCATATGAATGCCGATATAAAGGTTGATGTGCTGGGAGAGCCATCTGGCGGTGCTCGGGTGGAACTACAAAGTCGAAAATGCCGATATAAATGATGATGCGCTGGGAGAGGCACGTAGCGGTGCACGGGTGGAACTACGAAGTCGACATGTTGTCAGCTCTGGAATTCTGAATATCGCAGTATCGAAATAACATTATTTCTTGGTGTTGTATAAATATACGAACACTTAAATTGTAGTTCCATTTCAAATATTAGGCTAATGAAAGATATATAATTCGAAAATGGCATGAGAAGTATATACTTCCGTTTTTATTTGTTGTTATTGTTTCAGGCATTTTCCTTAACACATAAAAGATACCGTTTCATACCTCCCAGTGCCTGTTAAATTTTACCAAATATCCCGGCGGCCTCCGATGATAATGTTGGCAACAGATGCTGAATAGTGAGAATCATGTGAGTCTTCATTTTAGCTAATCGCTTGACAATGCTTATGTTTTCTCATGGAATCATCGCTTACTGAGCGGACGAGGGTACATACAAGAACCTGTCAACCAAAAATCAGGAACAGCATTATTTGTTTACTTCATGGTGTGTATGATATACTAATCGAGTCATTCTATGTGGTTCGAACAAATGGGAAAAGATTTTCTATCTTGTTGTTGATGTTGCCAAGATAATAACGCAAGGGCGCCGACATGATACGTAATATTGTACCCCCAGTGATCATTGTAAACACAATTGGGCGATTTTCGACCACAGGCAATACTATAAAGATTATTACACTGTCTTATGGTTCTCCAGTTTACTGAAGATTTGTTCTTGGAATGGTGCACATGCAGATTCCGGATACTGTCTTGAGATACATTACTCTATGCCTGCTCGACCTCTTCACATTGATCTGCAGGAGTTGTGGGTTGACGAGATGTACATGTCAGTTTTCATCCCGTCATATCCCCACACATGCTCTATTGGAAAAGTCAGGAGATTGTGCTGGCCAGTGAAGTTGCTGCTGCTTGAGCTTTCTGTTCCTCCTTCTTTGCCATTCTCCCCCATCAAAGATTGGTACAAATATATCTTGCAGGGTTTTATTTCCAAAAACTTTTATCTTTCTCTCTGTATGTTTGTCTGTTCTCCATATTTCTTCACCAGAGTGGAGCGGCTGAGCACATTGAGGCACAATGCTTCGATGTGCGAGGCCGTTACCAGTTGGGGTTCTAATCCCCCCTTGGGCATGAATGTTTGTGTCGTCTTTAGTATAACTTAGTTTATAAGTAGTTTGTAAGTTTAGAGACTGATGACCCCACAGTTAAGTCCCTTAAGCTTAACAAATATTTGAACAACATATTTCGGACCCATATAACAACAATGGTCTGATATGATTTTATATATTTTTATTGTAGTTCCTCTTGAAAAAACTGTGGATGACAGTAGTTTGTTCAGTGAGTGTGATGCTCTGGATGAAGCTCTAACTCTCGTCTCTATTTCTTGCTTCTCATCATTTCTGTTATTAAATAATACTCCCAGATACTTGAACTCATCTACTTCTTAAAAAAGTATAGTTCTCAATTTTCAGAGTTTCTTCTCTGTTTTGTTTTACAATTTCCTTCTACCCTCATGAATTTTGTTTTATGCTCATTTACTAAAACGTGAACTTCCTTTGTTTTTTTGGAAGTGCCTTTTTGCTAGTACTTCAAGGTAATCCAGTTTTTGGCGATTAGTTCTACATCATTAGCACAGTCCAATAGATTTTTTTCCCTATTTGAATTCCCTCTTGTGCTTCACTTGGTACATCCAGTGCTTCATGCATTATAATGTTGAGCAAGAGGGGTGATAATCCATCTCCTTCCCTGACTTCTTTTTTTATGTCCAATGCCTTGGAATATTCTCCATCCATTTCCAGTACCCTGTTTGAGCCTCTTAGTGTAGCTTTCACAAGATTTATAATCTTCTTTGGAATTACAAATCCCTGCATTTTCTGCCACAACGTATCTCTGGATATTCTGTCATAAGCTTTTTTAAACTCAGAAAATAATATTGCCATTATTTTTTTTAAAAAATTCCCAATATTTGGATGTGGCTTCTTTCAGTATGAAACAAGATGGGTGATAATCATAATAAATTTACTAAATCTGGATCTTCCCCATTCTTTTAGAAATGAACTATATATGTCATTTAAACGATACTTTACAGACTGCGTTACTACATTTACAGTGTCACTCAAACATACTACTATAACACTTTTAATATGCCGATTTCAGAAATTACACTTTACTATCTCCAGTTGGGCCCATGGAACTTCTAGTAGCGTAAACATCAACATTTCTGCTCAATTCAAAAGAATCAATAACCTATTTCCATCTCAACAACTCTACAAATAACACTTGCAAAATTTCCAATCCCTGCTTCCACTCTGCCGATTACACGACATTCAGTTACTAATTGAAGAATAATTTCAGAATTTCTCTTCTGATTAGTGCCATACAGGAGTAATTTGTCCGGCATACACCAGCAGAGAAAGCTTAAAACCATACTGTGCGAAAATAATAAACAGTATATGGCGTACTTGCATCTGACAAATTCCAGCTGCGGTGAGTATGCACCAGGGGGATATTACGTTCCATCCCTGGGGCATTTCTGCTCCCTTGCGTCTGTTTAATAATGGCAAGCATTCAGTATTCATGCACTCCCTATTAATAGGACGCTTCCTGTGTGCGTTGCTGACAAGGACGTCTGTACGCTTTTGATGAAATTTCCATTAATCTGTAAAATCAGTATTTATGAAACGTAATATTTCTGTGTTGGTGCTGTCTACAACGGGCTGGTTTTTCCCAGAACTGAAATGAACCTGTGGCTCAATTCGGAGTATAATTACAAGTGTCTCACTAAAGCTGCAAATGTCATTTTAACAACGCTTGATGCTGACGCAGCCACTTCAGAACCAGATGACGTACATACATACACTAATAACCTTAGGATTCGTAATTTTGTGCTTAAGCATCACATTAAAGAAACGAAATCAAGGAACGTCCATAGTATTGTGAAAGTAATGGTAAAATGTATCACCTTGTTGCCCCCCTCCCCTTTTTTTACAACTAGGTTGTGCAAAATGGTTGTGGGACCTAAGGCGTCATTCTCGGACTGGGAGACCGCTCCAACCGAAGGTTCAAGTCCTCTTTTGGGCATATCTCTCTCTCTCTCTCTCTCTCTCTCTCTTTCTCTCTCTCTCTCTCTCTCTCTCTCTCTCTCTCTCTCTCTCTCTCTCTCTCTCTCTCTCTCTCTCTCTCTCTCTCTCTCTCTGTGTGTGTGTGTGTGTGTGTGTGTGTGTGTGTGTGTGTGTGTGTGTGTGTGTATTTGTGTGTGCTGTCCTTAGTGTAAGTTAGTTTAAATAGTTTGTAAGTCTAGGGAATGATGACAATAATAGTTCGGTGTCATAGCTTTACAAACACTTGAACACTTTTTCACAACGAAGTTAAACATTTGTGCTGTACTGAGATTCGAACCCATGTATCCCGCTTTGGGCCAGCGTTCGCCTAAACCAATAAGGCTAGCCAGGTATCCTTCCCTTCCAATACAAATTCACAACTTATAGCACACTACGATGATAGTGCCCCCTGCCATTAGTTCCTCTTGCTTGTAGCCTATATTGAATTCCAACAAGGGGTCGATCATATTAATTTGTCAGCACTGAAACGGTTAACTGCCTGTTGTGGGCCTATATACAGTTATTGATATGGTGTCTGCTCTTATATGTGGGAGTCATGATGTTCAAAAATAATGAACAATTTTCTAATTTCAAGACCATCACAGTCCACAAACTTATATATCCCTCACTGCCCATTACCTCCCCATCATTTTTGGAGTCCTACATACTGTCATTTTCAACATGTCTTATGCATTGTATGATAAGAAACCTTAATATGATTGGATACATCTGGCGACATCGTTGAAGTTCGATGTATGAGTGTGACCACTAAAGCTGCTGGATCCGTGAGAGTTAATACTTAGATGACAGCTTTTCGTTTCTTTTCATTTAGCAAGATAGTAGGATTTAAGCTCGTACATATTACGTAAAAGGGAAAATATAGGTGACTCCCAGTTCTCCGAATATTGCATATGGTGACTGTCATGAGCATATGCGGTCTATAAACGTCAGATTGTGTACTGTCAGTCTTGCAAATGCACATTGCACACATTGTTTATTATTTTTAACAATGATCACTGGACGACCGCTTTCTATTGCTTGTTGCTTACTTTTAGACGCAACACATGGTAACTTGTTCAACACGTGAAATTACTACTGTGATTTTCTCGTAATCGTTTAAGTTTTGCGCATTAGCTTTGCACATCATGTTGTTCTAATGGTCTGCTAAAAGGGTACAAAGTTTGAAGAAAATCCGTAATCAGAATGTCATGGCCTCCGCCTGTAAGACAAGGGATAGTTGTATGGGACACATTCTGCAACATTAAGGAATCATGATCTTAGCATTAGAACGAAGTGTGTGGGGTAAAAATGGTCGACAGAGACCGAGAAAACGAATGCAGTAAGCAGGTTCAAAACCATCTAGGTTGCCATTTTTATTTGGATATGAATACGCTTTCACAGGACAGGGTAGTGTGAAGCAATGCATAAAACCAGTCCATTAACTTTTCTACATGTTATCAGGCAGGTCCGCACATCAACGATATGCAAATACACTTCCATTTTGATAGCAAATATTTTATTTTCCTAATGTATCCATCTTTCTGGGGAATCATCAGAATTCTAGAAAAATGACAATTTGGGGGAAATTTTTAAGGCATAATCTTATTGTGCACAATCATAATATGTAAACAGATTATTATTGACCTTAAGAGATTTATTTTACATCACTTTATGAAAATACTCGATGACAGAGGTAAAATTATTTTTTAAAATAACTTTGGATACAGGGAGCCCATCATATCGTAAAAAAGGTCTGCGAAGTTGGCAGGGTGAGGTCATTTCTTTCACTATAATGGCAAAAAATAAAAACTACTCATCTCAACCCTCCATATGCTGCTGCATTTTGTAAATTTTCTCAGTGTCAAGTGAGACACGCATCATGATATTCAAACTAGTGAATCAACCCTTCAGTGCATGACTTTTTATTTGATACTATAAAAACTACCACAATTAATGTATGGTGTGCATATACTGAGAAATATATTGAAAAAAAATTCCTTAAAATTATTACATACTACTTGCAACAAAACGTTCATAGCTGGTATGCTATATAGTGCTTCAATGATGTATCCGATGCATTAAATGTCACTATTGTGCCTCTCGTCTTTCCAGAATGTAACTAATAATGCAACAGTAGTATGTGACTGACTAATTTTACATGACAAAGGAGGAGTAATGAAGTAAACAAATGCACATGTTAGGATTAACTTAATGCAGCTATCTGTCGAACTGATTCAGTAGCTATCAATGTAAATAAAAATAAACAATCCCTGAGACGAATTTTCATCTCGAATATCTCAAAGATATTAATGATAAATCTGAAGCTTTGAATTAAAATTTGTGATGCGACCAAGAATCGAACCCGGACTTCCATGTTTACTAGGCAGATGTCTTACCGCTCGACCACAACATAACTGGCGATTAAGGCGCTTCGGAATAATCTAAGCACGATTTCCTTCCTGTCACAAACTTTAATTCAGCTTCTGTGTTCCATAGAACATTGCCACTACTGCCAAGGCTCTCCATGCAGCGGAATATCACCTCGGCAATGAACATATTGGAACATTCCTGTTTTTAAGGTGATATAAATATCAATGTAAATACAAATAAACATGCCTGAGATGGATTTTCGTCTCGAATATGTCAAAGACATTAATGATAAATCTGAAGCATTGAATTAAAATTTGTAATGCGACTGGGAATCAAACCTGGACCACCATGTTTACTAGGCAGACGTCTTACCACTAGACCACCACACCACTAACAAATAAGGTGCCTCGGAATAGTCTATGTACAACTTCCCTCAACGTCACAAAGAAGCTGAATTAAAGTTTGTGACATGGAGGAAAGTCGTACTTAGACTATTCTGAGGCGCCTTATTCTTAGTGGTGTGTTGGTCTAACAGTAAGATGTCTTCCTAGTAAACATGGAGCTGCAAGTTTGATTCCCGGTCGCATCACAAATTTTAATTCAATGCTTCAGATTTATCATTAATGTCTTTGATTCAGTAGCACTTTGCAATTTATAATTTCTAGGATGCGGTAGCTGCATATGTTACACTATGTATAAAAGCAGACCAAGGCGTTGGGGCCGGGGTATACGGGGTGCAGCCAAGACTGGAGGGTGTCATATCTCTAGGGAAACTGGCCTCAGTATTCCGGGCCGAAATCACTGCCATCAGGGCATGTGTGGAGGAGAATTTGCGTAGGTGCTACAAAGATCGTAGCATCTATATCTATTCAGACAGCCAGGCAGCCCTGAGATCACTGGCAGCTCCTACAACAAGGTCTAAAATTGTTGCAGAATGTCACAGGGTTCTGGTGGAGCTAGGGGAAAGCAATAGAGTAAATCTATTGTGGGTCCCTGGCCACTCGGGGATCAGTGGTAACGAACATGCCGACAGATTAGCCAGGATGGGGGCAGAGGCTCCATTTATTGGACTGGAACCTGTCCTGACAATCACCAAGGCAATGATCAAATTGGAGCTATGTAACTAGCTCAGAAGACAGCACGTAGAATATTGGACCAAAGTCCATCACCAAAAACATGGCAAGGTAATGATGCCAAAGCCTTGTTTTAAAAGAAGCTCTGCAATCCTGGGTCTGAACAGGAGAGAGATTAGACTCATGGTTGGATTGCTGACAGGCCATGAGAATTTCAAAAAACACCTATGTACAATGGGAATAACAGAAGAGGGCCCTAAATGTAGGCTCTGTGATGACGGTGATGAAACTGCATCACATCTGATCTTCGAATGCACTGCATTGGAGAGTAAAAGGCACAGAACATTTGGGACAACCAGACCCGAAGAAATTGTGTCTAATAAAGAACTGGTAAAAGAGACTCCTTGCACTGTTCAAGGGCATTGGTTGGCTTTATTAGACATACAGGGAGCGATACCGCACAATAAACTTAGTTTCGGTGCGGGCAGTGGCGAGTTAGACCAAGACTGTTTTGGCTTCCCTGAAAGAATCAAATCAAATCAAATCAAAATGTATAAAAGCAGCTACAAATGAATTTTTGGTACAATTTTGATCGATTTGAGAGATTATGGGAAAAATAAGGTATGTAGCTGATCAGCTACACCATGCACTAAAGGGTTAATAAACGTTTATTCGCTCAATCCCTTAGGCTTGAGATCAGTGTTATGATATTAGCGACACGAAGTTAGGTCGCCTGTCGGCCCCGTTTCTGCGCCGCCGCTCTGCGAATTCCCTCCATCGCCTCGCCTCGGCCAGAGGCGGCGGGGCCGGGCCCAATAACATACGACGCGTCAGCCGTAAATGGCAGCCACATCGTCACGGCGGAACCGCAATCTTCACGTCCCGCCGGCGAAATCGCCGCCCCACCGCACAGCGGGGCAGCGCGCGCCTCCACACTGCGGGGAATCCCCAGCGACCGAGGTGAGAGGGAGGGGGGCGCAGCGCGCTGATTGGTGGGCGCCCGGCCGCCGGGCCCGTAATTGTGGCAGCCCTGCCCGGCTGCGGTCGGCAGGCGCACGGCCGCCAACGTTGCCGCCCCGGCTCTCTCGGCTTCTGGCCGCTCCTTTCCTACCTATTGCCTCGCCATTGCGGCTACCGCCAACCCTAGGCCGGAATTGCGCTACCACGTTTTATGGGCGAAGATATTGGTTCTATTTCTTTGACAAAGATCTTTGGTGTGACGCCAAAAGGAAGTATTACGAAGTCTTCCAAAATTAGATCTATGTGTCTTTAGAATGGGGGACAGTACGAGGAGCGTTTGAAATGTCCGTGCAAAAATAAAATTTACTAATGTGTTTTAGAAAAATCATTTTTATTTTCCGACATAGTCTCCTTTTAAACTTATACATTTCGTCCAACACACTTCTAATTTGTTTATTCCTTCCGAATAATAGGAATTGTCCAAGCCTGCAAAATCACTATTAGTTTCTGCAGTCACCTCCTTGTTCGAATGAAAACTTTTCCCCGCTAGCTATTTTTCAAATTGGGGAACAAATGTTAGTCCCAGGGAGCCAAGTGTGGAGAATATGGGGGATGTGAAACGAGTTGGTTTCCTATTTCCAATAATTTTGCGACTACAATTGCTGAGGCCTGTGCTGGTGAATTGTTGTGATGGAAAAGGGCTTATTTGTGGGCCAATCGCTGGGGTTTTTCTTGTAGTTCGGTTTTCAAACGGTCCATTAACGATGAATAATATGCACCTGTAATAGTTTTAGCTTGTTCCAGATAGTCAATTAGGATTATCCTTGCTGTGGCAGATCAACCGAGTGCATTGAGGCACTATGCTGCGATTCACAAGGCTGCTCTCGTCATGGGTTCGAATTCCACCTCGGGCATGGATGTTTGAGCCGTCTTTAGTATAAGCTAGTTCATAAGTAAAATTGTGTTCCGGAACCGGGACTCGAACCTGGGACCTTTGCATTTCGCGGGCAAGCGAACTACCGACTGTGCTATCCCGACACGACTCACGATGCCGCCTCACAACTCTACTTCCAACAGTACCTCGCCATCTACCTTCCAAACTTCACAGAAACTCTCCTGCGAACCTTGCAAGACTAACACTCCTGGAAGAAAGGATATGGTGGAGACATGGCTTAGCCATAGCCTAAGGGATGTTTCCAGAATGAAACTTCCACTCTGCAGCGGAGTATGCGCTGATATGAAACTTTCATTACAGATGTATATTATTCATCGTTATTGGACCGTTTGAAAACCGAACTGCAAGAGAAACGCTGGCGATTGGCCCACAAATACGTCCTTTTTCCATTACAACAATGCACCAGCACAGGCCTCAGCAATTGTGGTCGCAGAATTATTGTAAATAGGAATCCAACTCAATTCACATCCCCTTTATTCTCCAGACGTGGCTCCCTGGGACTAATATTTGTTCGCCAATTTGAAGAATGGCTGGCTGGAAGAAGTTTACTTCAAACAATTAGGTTATTGTAACTAGAAATATATTAAGAAAAAAATTGAACTGTGACATTTGTTCCTTTATTTTTAATGAATATGTAACATAAATATTAGACAATTACATCTACATCCATACTCCGCAAGCCACCTGATGGTGTGTAGCGGAGGGTATCTTGAGTACCAATATCAGCACTCCATCCTATTCCAGTCACGTATTGTTCGCGGAAAGAAAGATAGTCGGTATGCCTCTGTGTGGGCTCTAATCTCTCTGATTTTATCTTCATGATCTCTTCCCAAGATATACGTAGGAGGGAGCAATATAGTGCTAGACACCTCCGTAAAGTTATGTTCTCGAAACTTCGACAGAAGCCCGTACCGAGCGACAGAGCGTCTCTCCTGCAGAGTCTTCCACTGGAGTTTAGCGATCATCTCCGTAACGCTTTCTCGATTACCAAATGATCCTGTAACGAAGCGCGCTGCTCTCCATTGGATCTTTTCTACTTCGTCTATCAACCCAGCTTGGTACGGATCCCACACCGTTGAGCAGTATTCAAGCTGTGGGCGAACAAGTGTAGTGTAACCTACTTCCTTTGTATTCGGACTGCATTTTGTTAGGATTCTTCCAATGAATCTAAGTCTGGCATCTACTTTACCGACGATTGATTTTTATATGGTCGTTCCATTTTAAATCACTTCTAATGCCTACTCCCAGATAATTTATGGAATTAACTGCTTCCAGTTGCTTATCTGCAATAGTGTAGCTAAATGATAGAGGATTTTTCTTTCTATGTATTCGCAGCACATTACGCTTGTCTACATTGAGATTCAATTGCCATTCCCTGCACCATACGTCAATTCGATGCAGATCCTCCTGCATCTCAATACAATTTTCCATTCTTACAACCTCTCTATAGTACAGCATCATCCGCAAAAAGTATCAGTGAACTTCCGATCTTACCGGCAAGGTCATTTATATATATCGTGAACAGCAACGGACCCACCACACTCCCCTGTGGCACACCTGACATCACTCTTACTTCGGAAGACTTCTCTCCATTGAGAATGACATGCTGCATTCTATTATCTAGGAATTCCTCAATCCAATCACACAATTGGTCTAATAGACCATATGTTCTTACTTTCTTCATTAAACGTCCGTGGCGAAAAGTATCAAACGACTTGCGGAAGTTAAGAAACACAGCATCTACCTGAGAACCCGTGTCTATGGCCCTCTGAGTCTCGTGGATGAACATCGAAAGCTGGGTTTCATACAATCGCCTTTCTCGAAACCCATGCTCATTCCTACAGAGCAGATTTCTAGTCTCCAGAAATGTCATTATATTCGAACATAATATGTTCAAATGTTTGTTAAGCTTATGGGACTTAACTAAGGGGTCATCAGTCCCTAAACTTACAAACTACTTACGAACCAGCTAATACTAAGGACGGCACAAATATCCATGCCCGAGGGGGGATTCGAACCCCTGACCGCAGTGGCCGCGCAGACCCTGACTGTAGCGCCTCAGTCCCCTCGGCCACCGCGGTCGACCGAACATAATACATGTTCCAAAATTCTACAACTGACGGACATTAGAGATATAGGCCTATAGTTCTGCACATCTGTTCGACGCCCCATCTTAAAAACAGCGATTACCTACGCCATCTTTCGCAACACTATGCTCTTCTGGAGACCTACAGTACACCACTGCAAGAAGGGGGGGGGGGGGCAAGTTCCTTCGCGTACTTTGTGTAAAATCGAACTGGTATCCTACCCGGTCTTGTGGCCTTTGCTGTTTTGAGCAATTTTAATTGTTTTTCTATCCCTCTGTCAATTATTGCGATATCTGCCATTTTGTAATCTGTGCGGCAATCTAGAGAAGGAACTACAGTGCAATCTTCCTCTGCGAAACAGCTTTGGAAAAAGTCATTTAGTAATTCAGCCTTGAGGCTGTACAGGATGACCTGCCACTCTAAAACAGGTTAGGAAAAAATTCAAAATTTTATTTCAAAAGTTCGTCTAAGTTTTACAAGTGCTCTTCCACTGCGACATACGCCTTGACAACGTGACCAATGCTGTCCACCTTGCAGGACAGAGCCGGCCAGAACCAGTATTGAATGCTGATTCTATAATCACGCCACCCTTCTGGCGTCCGTGCTGAAACTACTGACGTTTCCATGCTACCGTGGAGCCAATAGCAGACACCCACGTTTGATCACGTGTGCTACTGCTGCACGACGCAGAGGTGCGAGAATCAGTTCCTTCGCTCTCTTCAGTTTGAGTTCTCGTACAGAACAGACGCACCCCAGAGGCTCGGCGTCTGTGCGGGGCGAACGGCCGCATGCCGTCCGCTCCCGCCTAGCGGCTGTTCGGAATCAGCCACCAACTATGTGAACCATAATCATTACCGTAACCTTTTCCGTTTTCTAAGCCGCTAACTTACACTGGCATTCATTCATTACATCCGTACCCAGGGCGAGTCCCGATATGTATCTCGTATTTCAGAATACACCAAATATTAACTTCAATTCTATCTATTATTTGCCAGTTAGCCACCCTTTCACCCCTCCGCCTTCCATCCTGACAACGCTTCCAACCCATTTTATTTATGCAGCACTGGAATGGGTTGTATAATTTTCCTATCAGCCGTAGTATAAAGATTAAGTGCTGTACAAGGCCTTCAGGTCTGTAATTGATATGATATAGGTCTGTAATTTCGTGGGTCCGTTTTATTGCTTTTCTTATACACTGGGTTACTGTGCCTTTTTCCAATCACTTCTGGTGGTTCATCGCAACATACATTTATGACGCGCAGCCTAGGTGTAACAGGTGAATCGATTTAGACGTAGCGCGGAGTAGTCGGGAATCCGCCCCTGATTGGATCTCACAGCGCTCGAGTGCAGAAGGCCGTGGCTTGCGTTCATTACCCAGGCGGGCGCAAAGTTTCTTTGTGCGTCCGGCGAACGCCGACCGTAAATCAGAGGAGGGGTGAGGGAGGGGCCAACAGCGGCAAGAAGCGAAGAGCCGTATCAACAGCGCCGTGCTAATTCCCGGGGGTTAATTTTAAAGCCACCCCCAGCACTAAATTAGCCGGCAGGGCAACTTTTCTGATAGGCCGACGCCGCCTTGCGCCCTCCTCGCGGAAGGGGATGTTTCAGATCGAGAACGACGACCAGTGTAGCCATTAGCCCACATTTGCCCAGTGTTAATGACAAGTGCAGTGGCGGCGCGGCCTATGCCTTCTCTGGTTCAGTGAACCCCCGGAAAAGGCTCGTCGTGAAAGTAAGTAAATAAATAAATGAAATAAAAAGTGTGTTTTAACTATCATTCTTCGTTTCGTTCTTCTATCAGATCATTTGATATGCACATATATAAAATATTTTTATCGCATGAGAAACATTTTACGTCGCGAAGACAGCACATATACGAGTGGCCGCAGCCTCGCAATGCGCATGCGCGGCTGAGGTTCAAATTCTCTTCTGAACACCCTGAACGCACTATATGGGCGCTCGCGCAGCAGGGAGGGGGCGAGGGGAAACGCCGCTTTTAACATTAGCGTTGGAGCTGGTAGAGACGCCAGCTCCTGGCTACTCGAGCTCTGGCGGTTTCGAACGAATGGTCACGAAGAAAAGGCTATGGAGCTACTGTGCTCCTCGCATTGCCCATCGGAAAATCCATTAGGGCAACATCCGCTCTACATATTTCTTTTTGGCACATTGAAGATTCATCAAAACACGTTATATCTGGTAAAATGTCTTACAACTATAAAATAAAGACGCATAAACTATAAAAGCGTTCAGAAGATCCGATCATGAATAATGAAGTCACTCTCTCCACTTAACCAAGAATAGCCGTGTGGTTAGCAGCATCGCTTTGCACTGTCGAAGGTAGTGGGTTTGTGACTGATAGCAAGCTATTTTTTTAAAAACTCAGCCTTCTTTCCAACAGATAAGAGAACAACAATGGCTTTTGTATTGTTACTGGCCACTTATATTTACACGTTTTAGCTAATATATCACGATTTTTAGGATAAATGATATTTATACTCTTCGTTGTAACAAATATTTAAATGAATGAAACTTTCGCTCTGCAGCGGAGTGTGCGCTGATATGAAACTTCCTGGCAGATTAAAATTGTGTGCCAGAACCGGGACTCGAACCTGGGACCTAAGCCTTTCGCGGGCAAGCGCTCTACCGACTGAGCTATCCCGACACGACTCACGATGCCGCCTCACAACTGTACTTGCGCGAGTACCTCGCCTCCTACTTTCCAAACTTCAGAGAAGTTCTCTTTGTAAGTGCGGTTAAAGACGGGTCTAAACCAGATTTCACCAAGCGTCGTTTATGACTGACGATCGTTTAATCTTTGACGATCGTTTAATTTCCATTTTTGTGTTTCATCGACGTCTGTCTTCGGTAACGATCATTAAACTCGCCGTCAAAAGTGACGCGCTGATTTTGCGTCGTCAAACTATTGGACGAGTCGTTTATACAAGATAGGTTTACTCTAGTTGGACTATCCAGGAGTTTTTGTAAAGGTAACATAGATACTTTATTGCTGTTCAGGTCTTCTGGCTGTGAAGATGGGAGATAATTTTGATGCGGAAGTATTGTAAGTAGATTTCCTAGAAAATCTAGGACCTGAACGAGTAATTTCTGAACGCAGTGATCATTTCTACACAATGAATGATATAAAATTCATTACAAGGTACAGATTGTCCAAGAAAGTAGCATTAAAACTTCTGGAACAAACTGAAAATAGACTAGAGTATGCAACTAACAGAAACAGGCCATTAACCCCAATAAAGCAGTTGTTTTTAATTCTGCAATTCTATGCTACTGGATCTCTTCAAATAGTAATAGCAGACTTAAATGGGGTTTCGAGATCAACTATCTGCCGATATATCAAGAAGGTTTCAGAAGCAAATGCATTGCTGAGATTCGCGCAAGGACTTGCGTCTTTCATTTTCGAAATGAGGCCCAAAAACAAACTTTTCTCATCATCACAACATTTAGAACCTTCCTTCTTTATTTCATCGAAACATTTTATTTTCTTAGCGTTGCTATTGCCCGGTTTCACCAAACTTACGAATCACATCATCTTTGGCTGTACTGAAAAACCCGCTATTTACGTAGCGATATTCATTTGTTCAATCGAAAACTACAGAACAGCAATAAAAACAATCGATAGAAAATGATAGTATCGATTTAATACCCGATACTAGACGCTGTTTCTATTGGAGAGTCGATTTTTTCAGAAAGTTGATGGTAAAACATTGTAGGTTTTGACGATACGTCAAAAATAAATGAGGCGTTTAATTTGACGTTTGTCTAACTTATTTAGACGAGATTTGTTGAAAACGGGCATAAGAATTGCAAGAGTTTTTAAAATGGGTTCGGAAAAATATTTGGTTCTCTCAAGCCAAACATCAGTATACAGGGTGTTACAAAAAGGTACGGCCAAACTTTCGGGAAACATTCCTCACGCACAAAGAAAGAAAATATGTGGACATGTGTTCGAAAACGCTTAATTTCCATGTTAGAGCTCATTTCATTACTTCTCTTCAAATCACATTAATTATGGAATGGAAACACACAGCAACAGAACGTACCAACGTGGCTTCAAACACTTTGTTAGAGGAAATATTCATAATGTCCTCCGTTAGCGAGGATACATGCATCCAACCTCCGTCGCGTGGAATCTCTGATGCGCTGATGCAGCCCAGGAGAATGGCGTATTGTACCACAACCGTCCACAATACGAGCACGAAGAGTATCTACATTTGGTACCGGGGTTGCGTAGACAAGAGCTTTCAAATGCGCCCATAAATAAAAGTCAAGAGGGTTGAGGTCAGGAGAGCGTGGAGGCCATGGAATTGGTCCGCCTCTACCAATCCATCGGTCACCGAATCTATTGTTGAGAAGCGTACGAACACGTCGACTGAAATGTGCAGGAGTTTCCATCGTGTATGAACCACATGTTGTGTGGTACTCGTACAGGCACATGTTCCAGCAGCACAGGTCGAGTATCCCGTATGAAATCATGATAACGTGCTCCAGTGAGCGTAGGTGGAACAACATGAGGCGCAATCAAGACATCACCAACAATTCCTGCTCAAACGTTCACAGAAAATCTTTGTTGATGACGTGATTGCACAATTGCGTGCAGATTCTCGTCAGCTCATACATGTTGATTGTCAAAATTTACAATTTGATCATTTTGGAATGAAGCCTCATCCGTAGTACTGTAGGGCAACGAGTCGCATGTCAACACAAGCACTGAAGTCAACATTACCTTCCTTCAATTGGGCCAACTGGCGGGGAATCGAGGAAGTAAATACTAACAAAACAATTGGGTTTTTTGAATATTGTCTGCACGAATTGTTTCAGTTTACATTTAAAGAAAAATACTAATACGAGCTCTAACACGGAAATTAAGCGTTTCCGGACACATGTCCACATAACATATTTTCTTTCTTTGTGTGTGAGGAATGTTTCCTGATAGTTTGGCAGTACCTTTTTGTAACACCCTGCATAAACGCAATGGAAAAAAAAAAACGAGAGTGGCTGCAATATGAGCAGTAGCTCGTCGCCTTCTTTGGTCGGGAGAGGGACGAGCAGGACTACTATCACACGCTCGGCACTGATGAACAGGAGCGACGAGAGCGCTGCCGCGCGGAGCCGGCGCGAACTATTCGCCGGCGCTTCAGCGGGAGTTGTGACAACAATGCAGCCTTGGCGGTTATTAATAACCAACTGCGGCAGCCGCTAGCAGGGGCTGCCTTTGTGCAGCCGAGACGCCGAGATGAGCAGCTTGTCACGGCTCGCAACCAGTTACTTCCAACTGGCTCCTCAAGTGACGGCTGCTATGAGCTTTCGCCGTAATATTGCGACTCTCGAATAGCTTCTGCGGCGTCTCACATCTATTTCTAGGACCTGCAAGTCACTTTATTGTGGTAGGGGAGGCGTACAATGATTACCTGTGTGATTAGGGTTACCATACGTCCTCTTTTTCCCGGACACGTCCTCTTTTTGAGGCAAGAAAATGTTTCCGGCCGGAATTTATAAAATTCTACAAAGTGTCCTCTTTTTTTGGGTTTCGAGGAAGAAAATGTATTTTTTCTGTTATTGGCGACGACGGGTTCATTCGCACTGCAGTTCCAAACTGTTCCCAACTATTACGCGCATACACAGAGGGAAATTGTCGTTCACAATTTCGCTCTCCGCCTGCGTCTGATAGTTGCAAACGATTCAGACCAGTCATGTTGATGCAGCTCTTAGAAATCCCTGTCTGGGAGGATGTGGAAAACTTTATAATGTAACTGTGATCAAACAAATGTAAACATTAATGACACATTGTGTTTTGATCAGTTTTGTAATTTTATAAAACTTTTGAAAGATTATTAAAAAGAAGGTAGAACATATCAGCAGCTGAAGTGTGGTGTGCATATTTCAGTCGGTCATTTTGTATTGATAGTTATTCTGAACTGTTGAAAATTATATATATTTTTTCTTTCTACCTTTATTTTTCTTTTTTTTTTTTTTTTTATACCTAGTCATAATGCCAACATAGAACGCGTGTTTTTTCACTTGTGAACACACAGTGGACAAAAGACAGGAATAGATTTAAAAGAGAGAGTATAAAAGCTATTGTATAGGTATAGTATAATTTCAAACATATGAAATGCCTCAGCTTTTGTCAGTACTTGTTGAAAAACAAAAATCTCTTTAGAGAGATTTCGTCGTCTTACAAATATAGTTCGTTCAAAAGTGAAAAATACAAGAATGAGACAATTGAGCGTAGTGATGATGAATAAACTGTCAAGGTTCATAATATTTTGTTTTACAACAACCACACTACTGTTTTAGTTCGTAGTAGTTTTACGTGGTTCATTAATAAAGTTGTAAATTACATTAACAATAAAGTGTCTTCTTTTTTAATGAGTTGTTCTCTTTATTGATGATGATCATATGGTAACCTATGTATCATTTCAAAATTGTTCACATTTTTGTTACGCTTAAGGGACTCAACTGCAGGGTCATCAGTTCCTAAACTTAGAAACTACTTATCCACTACCTTATACTACAGACGACACAAACATCCATACCCGAGGGAGGATTCGAACCCCCGACGGGAAATTATTAATTCCTCCTTTTCTACAACGGCATAATGTTTTATACGTGTAAATTGTCTGTTCTTTCACTCACTATTTCTCGATTCTGCTTTTACGTATGTTACCGAATTTATGCGAATTCACGGTTATTCTATTCTAGTGTTTTTCAACATTTTCTAATAAGCGACCCCTCCTATCTAAAAACATTCTGGAGACCCCCTAACGAACTGTAACAAAAGTGTATTATATACACATGTGGCGTCTATTCCGAAAGAACAGACGTCACTTCTGATACCGCAGTTATTATTGTTTTCATATTCACAGTATATATGACTTCACCTGCGAATGGGCAAAGCTGAAAATATGTACGCCGCCAGGACTCGAACCCGGGTTTCCTGCTTTCTAGGCAGTTGCGCTGACCCCTACACCACTAGGGACAAACTGATCACCGCACCTGCAAGGACTACCTAAGAACGCCTCCCGACAGACACAAATTTCCAGTTTCCAGTTTGGAGCCCTTACTCTTACGGTAATTAGTACCTAATGACTACGAGTACTGTGGGTAGGGTAGAGCTGAGATTTGTGTCAGACGGGAAGCGTGCTTAGATAGTCCTTGCAGGTGCGGTGATCACTGTGTCCGCAGAGGTGTAGGAGTCAGCGCAACTGCCTAGAATACGGGTGACCCGGGCTCGAATCCCGGATGGGTACACATTTTCAGCTTTGCCCATTCGCACTTGAAGTCACATATTCTGTGAATATGATAAGTGTATTATTTAAAGCCGCTAAGCTACAATGCGCGGGCCGTCCGCGGTGGCCGAGGGGACTGAGGCGCTCCAGTCACTGTCTGCACGGCCACTACGGTCGGGGGTTCGAATCTCCCCTCGGGCATGGATATTTGTGCCTTTCTAAGTATTAGCTAGTTCATAAGTAGTTTGTAAGTTTAGGTACTGATGATCCCGTAGTTAAGTCCCACAAGCTATACAAACATTTGAACATTTTGAAACAATGCGCGAGGCCGTTCCCCGTTGGGGGTTCGAATCCCCCTCGGGTATGGATGTTTGTGTTCTCTTTAGTATAAGGTAGTTTGTAAATAGTTTGTAAGTTAAGTCCCATAATCTTTACAAATATTTGAACATTTATTTTGTTATTTGAAAGGAAACAAATTTTATCTTGTTTCTTTTGCATCAGCTTATTTTTTTTATTGTTGATCGGGCTTTTTTGTTTATTTTTCGGAATGGAAATATCTTTTTATGATTTCCGAAAGAACAATATGTTTTGCGTAACTAGTGTGAGACATGTCAGCCCATCTCTCATTAGATTTTTCATTCTATTTATCGAAATTTCTTATTTTTCAGCAGTACATGGCTCTTAACCCTTTAGTGACCAGTGAGACTTGTGCTACCATCTCTGTTAGTGTGCTAACTACATACAGAATGTCAACAAGTGCGCGAAAATGGTTGTATTTCTAAGTGTGAAGTGACTTGTGTTGTATTTGTTGTTTGTTAAGCTTAAGGGACGTAACTACGGGGTCATCAGTCCCTAAACTTACAAACTACTTATGAACTAACTACAACTAAGGACGGCACAAATATCCTTGCCCGAGGGGGGATTCGAACCCCCGACCGTAGTGACCGTGCAGACCGTGCCTGGAGCGCCTCAGTTCCCTCGGCCACCGCGGCCGGCTGTGTTGTATTTGTCTACTTTTATATTTACGAGGGGGATAGTATTCGTGAATATTTGCTGGATGTCAATGAAAATACATAAATATTACAAGGCAAGTTAGTGGGAACTATGTTTCCCACTGAACGTGTGTAAAGTGCAGTGTGTATGGATGTGCAATCGGCATAGTTATTATTTGTTTCTTATTGTTTAGAATGCCTGGACTCACACCAGATCAGGTTTTGAGAATTTTGTACGCTTTATCACAATCCCAAAAACATTACAACTGTTTTGAGAAGAAACGAAGCTGAAAGCAGAAGTGAAGTATTCTGCCCATTGGCTGTGGGAGTAGTAATTGATTGGCACACCTGCGCGAACAGTATGCTGTAAGTCGTAGCATAGACTAGCTATTTTTGTTTTTTGTAGATTTGGCAGTTGTCAATGCCTTCATTATGTAGAAGTTACACAAGACAGAAACAGACCAGGTAACATTTAGATTGCATTGGGAAAGTCAGCTCATCTTCGGCTTCTCAAGTCGTAAGTGAAGAGGAACGCCAGGTTGTTTTCAGACACTGAAAAGAGGCGTGTCTGGAGTTCCAAAATAAGTTGTCTGGCGGAAGATGGAACTCATTTGACAACAAAAGGTACTGTAAACAGAAGGTGCTGCCACTGTAGCACCGAAAACAAAGAAAAGAGTAGAAAAATGATGTGTAACAACTGTTGGGCATCTTTGTGTGTAGCACCATGCTTTTCTGAGTTACATAACATGTCACCTTAGTGAACTCAATGAACAATATGAACTAAAACAAAAGTTAATCAAATGTTTAATATGGTTTTTGTACTAAAAAAATCGCACTGACCTGTTTTACGGCCCACTTTAGATTTGTAGTTTTATAAGTTTTTGCAAACATTTTGGACCGAAATAATAATCTAAATAATAATAAATTAATTAATAAGAGTGTCCGAAACCCTTTTAGGGAAAAAAAATTAGGTCGTCGCGGGTTTCGAGGCACCGACCTTTCACGACACAGTCCAGCACCTTGCCCACTACGCTACGGCTACAAATTAAAACAGAAGTCCTTTAATCTCATACTATTGATGGCCGTTGTTAACTGATAATGTGGCATTTGTAGACATTAGATTATCATTTATCGTACGAAGAACGACGTGTTTTTGGTAATCCCTCAGTGTGCCGTTGCTTTAAAATGACAACGTGTGAGTTACAATAAGAAGATCATTAAATATGCGAAGAATGTCACGTGACATCTCCGAACAGCTGGTTTTCGTAAATTCAATGGAGGGTGTCAAATCTCCGTTATTTTTGCTAATATGTCTCAAACGATACGAGATATGAAAGAAACATAAGGGAGCTAAGTTGTAAAGAATTTTCTCCTATACCAATTGGGTTATTCAATTTTCGTGTCAGATGAACGGGTCGTTTGCAATTACAATTATATTACAAACGGTTTTCTTTTTTGTTTTGTTTTACTACCGTATTATTTGTCCGAAAAATTTTAAAAAGGGAGGTTCTGGTCTCTGGCGGCCTACAATCATGTCTGTAAAATTTGGTGGTGATCGGTTGAACGGTTCGTCTTAAAAACAGGGAACACGTTACGGAAAGACAGATTGGACAGTTGGACAGTCGGACAGGCAGACAGACATACATCAAAAAATCGCCGCTATTTTTGCAAATATCTTTGAAACGCTACGAGCTATGAAAAAAACATAAGAGAGCAAAGTTGTAGAGAATTTTCTCCTCTACAAATGCAGTTACTCAATTTTCATGTCAGATGAATAGTTAACCCGTTATTTTCATTTAAATTTCGAGCTGTCAAAAAACGATCGCAAAGGCCCACTTTTAGTGTTACTACCATAACCTAAAGTGGGCTAAAAATAAAGGTCACACATTTTTTAAATTATCAACTCCAGTTAATCCAAAGTTCGGTGGGGACAATAGTTCCCACAAATTTTTTATACCTGTAGGCAAAACTCTCACTATCAAGATCTGAACTATGATTTTATGTATGTCTTCTTAGCCAATAAAGTAATCATAAACAGACTACAATTTCTGGAAATAATTTGGTCACTAAAGGGTTAAGATGAAACGGGGCTGAATATCAGGTGTGGGGATGTTTGTAGTCGTTGGGAGAGAAGCGAGTTTGCTGTGTAAACAAATGACAAGGGTGACAGGCGGCAGGGATGGGGGAATGGAAGTGAAAGCCAGGCCGGCGTTTTACGATGCTCCCGGCCATGTAGCAGCGACGGGGGCCAGGAGGTTAGGACGCTTACATATCATAGCTTATCTGCAAAATGACACCAGCGTCCTAAGGGTGCGGGCTACATTGTCTTTGCGAAGAGAGCGGGAGTACGGTTCCCCTGACCGAGAGCAACTGGCTGGCTCCAGCATTGTGTGTCGAGTCTGGGAGAATCTGAGACAAAAAAAATCAGGAGAATTTCATCGTTTATTGCACCTTTTCTACGAGATGGTATCTGTCTTCCTCTTTTAAGCTAAGACTGCCTGTAGTTCAGGGACGGCAGGCACCTGCTGACCGCTGGGGGATAAATAGCACGGCAGGGGTGGAGATGGAGAAAAAAATCGCACTGACGTGTTTTACGGCCGACTTTAGATTTTTAGTTTTATAATTTTTTGCAAACATTTCGGACAACAATATAATGTAAATAATAAAAAAATTATAGTGATATAATTACGACATAACTATGCACCCAACACGTAACTCTATTAGGAAAAGAAGGAGAAAAATTTTTTGGTAGCGGCGGGTTCCGAACCACTGACCGTGTTTTTTATAATCCAACGCGCTGCCCACTACACTATTTGTTTTTTTTCTGGTTGGTCTATGGTTCGCGGTCGTTAGTTCATTTCGTTCTTGGTAGTTCGTTGGAGCCGGCCGCGGTGGCCGAGGAGACTGAGGCGCTCCAGTCACGGTCTGCACGGCCACTACGGTCGGGGGTTCGAATCCCCCTCGGGCATGGATATTTGTGCCGTCTTTAGTATAAGGTAGTTGATAAGTAGTTTGTAAGTTTAGGGACTGATGACCCCGTAGTTAAGTCCCATAAGCTTAACAAACATTTGAACATTTTTTCGTTCGTTGGACATTTGGCTCAGCCTTTTCACAACAGAGGGCGTTCTGACCCCTGACCGGGCGCGCTGAACCACTACGGACAACTACGAAATTGGTTCTTTATTTTCATACTATTGATGACAGTTGTTAACTGATGTTAATAAGGCATTTTTAGACACTAGATTGTCATTTATCGTGCGAAGAACGACGTGTTTTTGTTAATTCTTCAGTGCACCGCTGCTTTGAAATAACAACGTGTAAGTTATAATATTAAAATCATCCAAAACGCAACGCAAGAGAGTTCTGGGCGTGGTATGTCACGTGACATCTGCGAACAGCTGGTTTTCGTATAATCAATGGACGGTGTCAAATCGCCGTTATTTTTGCAAATTTCTCTCAAACGATACGAGAAATGAAAAAACATAAGAGAGCGAAGTTGTAGAGAATTTTCTCCTCTACAAATTCGGTTATCCAATTTTTGTGTCAGATGAACGGTTCGTTAGCAAGTACATTACAAACTGCCTTTTTTAGTGTTACTGACGTATTTTTGACAGAAAAATTTGAAAAAGGGAAGTTCTAGTCTCTGGCGGGCTACAAGTATGTCTGTAAGATTTGGTACTGATTGGTTGAATGGTTCGGCTTAAAAAGTGGGAAAACGTTACGGATAGACAGACATCGTAAAATCGCCGTTTTTTTTTTTTTTTTTTTTTTTTTTTTTTTTTTTTTTTTTTTTTTTTTTTTTTTTTTTTTCAAATATCTGTGAAACGATGCGAGGTATGAAAGAAACCTAAGAGAGCAAAGTTGTAGAGAAATTTCTCATCTACAGATCCATGTATTGAGTTTCCCTGTCAGATGAACGGTTAAGGCATTATTTTCATTTAAATTTCGAGTTGTCAAAAGACGATCGCAAAGCCCCACTTTTAGTGTTACTACCGTAACATAAAGTGGGCCAAACCAATTCATTGTTATGGTTAAAGTATATATTATCAAGTCCACTTGTTTGTTTGTATAGCTTATTGGACTTAACTAAGGAGTCATCAGTCCCTAAACTTACAAACTACTTATGAACTAGCTAACACTAAGGGCGGCACAAATATCCATGCCCGAGGGGCGATTCGAACCCCCGACCGTAGTGGCCATTCAGACCGTGACTGGCGCGCCGCAGTCCCCTCGGCCACCGACCACTTGTGTCAGTTTCCTTGTCACTATCATATCTTCCCTTTACCTCACTCACGTTACCGCGAGCAGCGTGCTAACTCGTCTAGTAGTAATAGACCGAACGTTGCACGTGAGGCCCGTAGGCGGTTTTCGCTTAATATTTGACTAACGTTGTGTCTTCTCTGTCGTAGATGTCCCCAGCGCAGAAGTAGTACACAGGTCGTAGTCTCGAAGTTTTCTGATGTGAGGCTGAAATTGAAAGTGGTGGTTACTGTGGCTGTCTAACTACCATTAACGAAGTCGATGAATTCCTTCAGGCCGACCGTGGTGGCCGAGGGGACTGATGCGCTCCAGTCACGGTCTGCACGGCCACTACGGTCGGGGTTCGAATCTACCCTCGGGCATGGATATTTGTGCCGTCCTTAGGATTAGCTAGTTCATAAGTAGTTTGTAAGTTTAGGGACTGATAACCCCGTACTTAAGTCCCATAAGCTATACAAACATTTGAACATTTTTCTTGAATTCCTTCAGAGATGCCAATGGCTTTTGCCAGTCACACGAATACATAAGCCACAAGCTGCATTTGACGTCAATATTAGTTTACAAAATTCACAAAATTAAAAGTCATAATACACTTTGACATACATTGCACGCACTTTACAAATATTTTTAGCCCCATTATTGTCCGATTAATACAAGACTGGTTATCGCAGGTGCCGCTAGATGTTTACCGTGTCAGGGCTCGCACTGAACTAACTAGCAGTGGAGCTGGGCTCCTCACTAGCGCCTAGAGTTTTGGCGCTAAGCGACACTTCTAGAACGCCACACTCACTCTTTATCTAAAATACTTAATCTAATAAATCTACAAAACAATAGTGTAATCACGAACAAATAATTAACGCACATTATGGCAATAGAATTGATAAATGAATTTTATAGCAACAGCCAATCAGATCACTGTTCGAGAAAGTGGCGGAGTTTTCCCACGGGACCGTACTTACAGTACCATCTGGCTACTATCTTGTTCATGCCACTTCCTACTATCCCACGTCTATTTTATTATAAATAAATGAAATTATGAAATAAAATAAAATAGTGGCTGCTGGCTTGCATGCCATTTCCGTCACTATAGCATCGGAGATATCTCTTCTTCTTTCTTGACAAGCAAGAAAATTACTCCAACAGTGAGCTTAACATATTTTCTTTCTTTGTGTGTGAGGAATGTCTCCTGAAAGTTTGGTCGTACCTTTTTGTAACACCGTGTATATGAAGATACGCAGACATCTGGGGTACACATTTCCTCCCCGTGAGCATGGGGTGGCGACAAGGAAGAGCATCCGGCCACCCTGTAAATATTAACACATGCCAAATTCGGATTTAACAAAGCCTTACCATGCATATGCGGGAACATCGCCAAAGATAAAGACGTTCGGTCTTTATTGGTGCTGCATTTTCGATATCCAGCAGTGTCGAGTATCTTTCGAATCGTTGTTTCTCTGCTCGGAAAGCGTTTCATTTATGTCTTCATTTCGACACCGAAAGATCGCATCTCACAGAGGCGACCATTTTTAGTTTGTGTCGTGCGCCACCGCCCTGCTCGCCCTTTTATTCCACCAGTCAGAACGGCCTGACCTCTCGATCACCTCTTCCGCAGCGACGACCCAACTGAAGCGCCGGACACTTGCTAATGCTCCTCGCTGCGGGAACGAAAGCCTGGCCGGGGCGTTGTTCCCCTACAAATCGCGCGCACTAGCCGCTACCTTCCCCTCCCTCCCCTGTATTTTTTATAATTTTTTGTTGCGGTGGGAGCAGCAGCTATTTGTTGGCCTTTGACTGATGGCTTCCCGACAAGGGCGCGTCTCGCGCTGGCCTCGCCTCGCTTCGCCCCCGCCCCCCCCCCCCCTGGCGTCGGCGCTTCCTCGTTGGTCAGAATTTATCGCGGCGACACAATGGGCGGCCGTTTGCGGGGGAAACGCGCGGAAGTAATGGAATTTGTGTGGCCACTGAGCCGCAAGGCCTTTTCTGCGGCGAGCTGACCGCTTGTAGCAGACCGTGCTGTCTGCCGCTTTACGGGGACGCTAAAGTGGACCCGGACGTGAAAATGACTGAAAAATCGAACGAAATTGCCTCCATATGAAGGACAAATTTCTCCCGTTTCCAAAAATGTATGCTGTATTTACTTTTAAATAGTTATCACAGTCTTAAACGCTCTTTGAACAACTGTGTGCACACTGGCCATGCTGATGTTTCAGACAATTAATATCAACATAAACATTCCACGTCTGCCACTGTTGTGGAAACAATTGTTATTATCAATATAAATAGGAGGGTAACTCAATTATTATCCACAATTTAGTTATATTTTTCAAAAATTCAAATGAAACTTCCTGGCAGATTAAAATTGTGTGCCAGAAGCGGAACTTTTTTTTTTCTATCTGTTGTTCTCTTCGTTGCGGACGTAGATCGTTTTTGTTCGTGGTTGTTCGTTGACTCGAACCTGGGACCTTTACCTTTCGCGGGCAAGCGCACTACCGACTGTGCTATCCCGACACGACTCACGATGCCGCCTCACAACTTTACTTCCGCCAGTACCTCGCCTCCTACTTTCCAAACTTCACATAAGCTCTCCTGCGAACCATGCAAGACTAGCATTCCTGGAAGAAAGGATATGGTGGAGACATGGCTTAGCCACAGCCTAAGGGATGTTTCCAGAATGAAATATCATTTCTTCCAGGAGTGCTAGTCTTGCATGTTTCGCAGGAGATCTTCTGTGAAGTTTGGAAAGTAGGAGGCGTGGTACTAGCGGAAGTAAAGTTGTGAGGCTGCATCGTGAGTCGTGTCAGGATAGCTCAGTCGGTAGAGCGCTTGCCCGCGAAAGGCAAAGGTCCCAGGTTCGAGTGCCAGTTCCGGCACACAATTTTAATCTGCCAGGAAGTTCCGTATCAGCGCACACTCCGCTGCAGAGTGAAAGATTCATTCTCGAAACATCCCTTAGGCTGTGGCTAAGCCATGTCTCCACCATATCCTTTCTTCCAGGAGTGCTAGTCTTGCACGGTTCGCAGGAGAGCTTCTGTGAAGTTTGGAAAATAGGAGGCGAGGTACTGGCGGAAGTAAAGTTGTGAGGCGGCATCGTGAGTCGTGTCGGGATAGCACAGTCGGTAGTGCGCTTGCCCGCGAAAGGCAAAGGTCCCAGGTTCGAGTCCGGGTTCCGGCACACAATTTTAATCTGCCAGGAAGTTTCATATCAGCGCACACTCCGCTGCAGAGTGAAAGATTCATTTCTAAAAATTCAAATGTTTGTAAAGTCTATGGGACTTAACTACGGGGTCATCAGTCCCTAAACTTACAAATTACTTATGAACTAACTAAGACTAAGGAGGGCACCAATATCCATGCCCCAGGAGGGATTCGAACCCCCGACCGTAGTGAGTTATATTTTTGTTTATGTTGGTAGTATTGTCGCATGCTTTGTTTATTTGTTGTTGTATCTTTGCAATTTTCAAGCTGCTACGTTAGTTTCGTTGTCACTGCCATGCTGTTAATCATGGCTGCTCCGCTGTCTATTTGCACCAAAGAAGAGCAACTTTTTGTGAGCGGAAGGTGTATAAGGGGCCGAAATTCATAGAAGACTTTCAGTACAGTACGGGAGCAGTGTTTTACCACAACGAAGTGTGTACGAGTTGATTGAAAAATTCCGAAATGGTCGTACGATTGTTAAGCACGATGAAGGAGCCGGACGACCGTTTACCGCAACAAATGAAGAAACCATTGAGCGATCTCGTGAAATGATTCTCTTAGACAGACGATTAACTATTGATGAAGTGGCTCATTGTCTTCAAATTAGTCATGGTTCTGCCTACGAAATTATTCACAACAGGCTTGGGTTTCGTAAAGTTTGTGCAAGATGGGTCCCAAAACAACTCACACAGTTGCATAAGCAAACGCGCCTCGACATATGCAAAAAACATTTGGATCGCTATGGTAACGAAGGGGACAACTTCTTAGACATAATCATTACTGGTGACGAAACATGGATCCATCATTACGAGCCGGAGAGTAAACGGCAGAATATGGAATGGAAACATCAAAAATCGCCGTGCAAGAAAAAGTTCAAGACCCAACCGTCTGCAGGAAAACTGATGCTAACGCGTTTTTGGGATGCACGAGGTCCTGTGCTGGAACATTATGGTGAAAAGGGCACAACAATAAACAGTGTATGTTACAGTGAGATGCTTACTGACAGGCTAAAGCCTGCAATTCGAAGCAAACGCCGAGGATTGCTGTCAGAAGGTGTTGTGTTGTTCACGACAATGCCCGTCCGCATACTGCTGTCCACACTGCTGAAACGCTCCAGAAACAAAGATTCGAAGTACTGGATCATCCTCCATATAGTTCCGATCTTGCCCTGACTATCACTTGTTTGGTCCACTCAAACAGGCATTAAGAGACCGTGGATTTGATTCGGACGAAGCAGTGAAGGAAGCGGTGCATTCCTGGCTCGCAGCTCAACTGAAAACCTTTTATGAGGGCATAAGGAAGCTTGTAGAGCGATGGAGGAAGTGCATTGAAAAGCAAGGAGACTATGTCGAAAAATGATGTTCTTGTAAGTTTCGTATTTTATTACAATAAAATTTTATAACCACTTTGCGGATAATAATTGACGTACCCTCGTATAAATATACAATCTCTGAGAAGGATTTTCGTCTCGAATATGTCAGAGACATTAATGATAAATCTGAAGCATTGAATTAAAATTTGTGATGTGACCGGGACTCAAACCCGGACCTTCATGCTTACGAGGCAGACGTCTTACAGCTAGACCACCGCATCACGTGCCTACACTATTCTGATGCGCCTTAAATGCTAGTGGTGCGATGCTCTAGCGGTAAGACGTCTGCCTCGTAAGCATGGAGGTCCGGGTTCGATTCCCGGTCGCATCACGAATTTTAATTCAATGCTTCAGATTTATCATTAATTGGAAGGAGGGGGAAGGAAGCTTGGAGTTTAACGTCCCGTCGACAGCGTTGTCATTAGAGACAGAGTTTACGCTCGGAAGGTTTGAGTAATGATGTGGAAGGAAATCGGCCGTGCTCTTTCAAAAGGAACCCATCCCGGCATTTGCCTGGAGTGATTTAGGGAAACCACGGAAAATCTAAATCTGGATGGCCGGAGGTGGATTTGAACCACCATCCTTCCGAATGCGAGTCCAGCGTCTTACCACTGCGCCACCTCGCTCGGTTATCATTAATTATTATTATTATTAATATTTATTCGTGTCAGAAGTACCAAAAGAGAACGCTTCGAAGATGCAACAGCTTCACGAAAGAGACTGCCTATATCACAGTTGTGCGTCCTCTCCTGGAGTACTGTAGCCCAGTGTGGGGTCCTCACCAGGTGAGACTGACGGAGGACAATGACCACGTTCAGAGAAGGGCAGCTCGTTTTGTTTTATCACGTTACAGGGGGGGGGGGGGAGTGTCACGGAAATGTTGCATGATTTGAGGTGGAAATCATTAAAAGAACGACGTAATTCGTTGCGACGAGATTTATTTGCGACTTTTACGTCTCAATGTGAAAATATTTTGTAGTACCCACTTACATAGGGAGACATGACCATCCCAATAACACAAGAGAAATCAGATAGAAAACGGAACCATTTAGGTGTTCTTTCTACTACTAGGGAATAATGATAATAATCACACTCAATTGGCGTGAAATTACGAATATTCGTTTCTTTCCCCCCCCCCCCCCCCCCCCCCCTTAACGGACCTGGTATACTAGGAGCACCAGCACTTTACTGCTCTGGCGGACTTTCTGGAAGGAAAGAAACGTAGGAAGAGAAACAAACAGAGAATGACGCAACCGAGTATTTCGTAACTGCGGCCCATTATCGTGCACAAAGGATGTGGAGACCTTTTTTTACCAGAAAACAAAGGCGTCTGAGAAGTGGCTACCCGCTGGTACAGCGCGGGGTTTTAAAACGTTTACAAACGGATAACTGCAGGGGGCGGATTCATTTGCATGCGCGCAGGGACGTGCTGCAGACCGTTGTTGACTGCGACCGCCACGCACTGTCCTCTGATGGGATATGCCTTAATCCAGAGGCTTGCCCTCGATATTTTTCCGTACAAGTGGTGAGTCGTTAGCGAAAGTGTCGTCCAGCTTTCGCAAAAAAGGAATCCCTAATTATTCACTAAATATAAAAACGAATCGTTAATTCATACAGAAGGAAAAATCCAGTGAGCTCAGGTATGCGAAAGCAAATAGCTCATAAATAGCGGTCTGCGCGGATGCGGATACCCGCGGATATATCCCCGGATATATGCATTATTTCTTACTTTGTGGATAAAATTGTGAGCGATGCGGATATCCGCGTGGTATATGCGGATAAAGAGCGATGTATCTGCCCTGTATGTCTGTCGAAATGTTAGCTGAAAACGTCAAGTCTGTGGACATTCTTGGAATCCTTGCAAGGCCCAGGTAGAGCGGAAGTCTGTTGTCCTCATGCCCTTCCATAGCAGACGTAGTTGTACCCGAGGGACCTGCGCCTAATCCGTTTAAGCGACCGTGTCTTATCTACGGTCGGTCATGTGCTTTATGGGTGGCAAACCGGCACACTGCGCATTGCCAAATTCCCGCTGCCTTCAGTTAGCACTGTGCAGTGACCGAGTGGCAACGTATATCGTAGTGAATACATTGTCATTTCTTTCTTAAATTGAACACGACATCAATGGATACTATATCGTGTAAAATGAAAGGAGCTGATTTGACATTAGTGAAGGAAAACAAATTGAAATCGTGAATATGGAACAAAAAAGATACGAATTTGGTGGCCGTCTTTAGTATAAGGTAGTTCATAAGTATTTTGTAAGTTTACAAACATCTGAACATATTAGTGACCCCATTCAAACGACAGACGGCCACCATTAACGCAACCCCCCGTAAATTACAGTTACGTTGTGATTTATTACATGTGTACTAATTCAAATTTCGGTTCAGGCCTGTTCTTTTTTTATAATTAAAAATCTTTGGGAGATGCTGGGGTGGAAAAATGGCTTCATCGTTCGGCGTTTCGGTCACCCTGTGATCAGAAATCAAAAGTGTCATAGGTACATCTTATACCGGTATTATTTTTGATGTCTGATTAAGGCACCCGAAACTTGCCACGACAATGCCAATTTTCCACCTATGGATGACTTTCACGAAACCCTTTCATTTCCGTGTGGTGCTTCTGTCTTAGTAGTTGGACGTCACGAGACGCAGGTTTGCTATCCAACATGCTGATACTGCATCAAATGTTCAAATGTTTGTAGAGCTTATGGGACTTAACTACGGGGTCATCAGTCCATAAACTTACAAACTGCTTATGAACTAACTAAGACTAAGGACGGCACAAATACCCATGCCCGAGGAGGGATTCGAACCCCCGACCGCAGTGGTCGTGCAGACCGTGACTGGAGCGCCTCAGTCCCCTCGGCCACCGAGGCCGGCGCTACTGCATCGTCCTGACACTGCGACCTCTTAGCAAGACTTCATGACCCCCGAGGGGGTGACGCCCTACCAGGTTGAAAAAAACTGGTCTAGATGCTTGTGGCGCTGGAGTGGCCGGACGTGGTGTTTTTGTGTGTACAGTTGTCTGAGTGATTGCGTGAATGAGTGTGTTTCTTTTTCTGACGAAGGCCATGGCCGAAAATTTAAAATGACGATCAAATGATGGTACATTTGTACGGTCCTCCTGCGTGAAAGATTTCTTGAAGGTTAAATTTAGAACTTCAGCTTTTCGTTTGCTTTCTTCTATTACTGCCCCGGTATGATCAACGAGTGACTGGACAGTGGTCTTTGATGCATTTGTGTGTTAAGAGCAGTGGCGTAGCTATCATAGGGCTGGGCGGGGCAGTGCCCCGGGGCCCCCCAGCTTAAGGGGCCCCTCGGCCTTCGTGAGCTGCCTCCGGAAAAAGTTACAATAGGCCGTCGAATTTTTTATTGTTTTTACTCTCCCACCCTAAGTCCCTCTCCAAAGGTTCAAAGGTTTGTAGAACTTATGGGACTTAACTACGTGGTCATCAGTCCCTAAGCTTACAAACTACTTATGAACTAGCTAATCCTAAGGACGGCACAAATATCCATGCCCGAGGGGGGATTCGAACCCCCGACCGTAGTGGCCGTGCAGACCGTGACTGGAGCGCCTCATTCCCCTCGGCCACCGCGGCCGGCAAGTCCCTCTCCCTCCCCTTCCACCAAATTTCCAATAGTAACCGCATTGGGCCACGGAATGACGGAGCAAAGCTTCCTAATGGGACTTTCACACGACGCCATTTGGTGGCGCAGCTGAGCAGCCAAGCCGCCAGTCGCTGTGCAGAACACTTCTGTCGGGATAGGAGCAGAAGTAGCGGCAGCATCAAAGCGGCTCACAGCAACAGCTGAGACTTCCAAGTGTTCCGGCGAGCCGCTCGGCTCAGTGTGGATGATCGCGCGCCTCCAAACACTGCATAAAGTTCTTATTGGTAAATAGAAGTGTACAGTACGATTACCTGTATAAACCGGTTTTTCGAACATCCATGTCTCCCAATAACTTTGGATAATAGACGTTCTACTATATATAATATTTTAGTTGAATGAAGGATTTGCGACTTTACCCTTGACCAACAAACCTCAAAGGCAGGTCGTGAAATCCAAAATTATTCCCACCTCAGGATATAAACATAACAAGGTCTATTGCTTGTCCGCTAAGGCGTGTACCGTGTCACTATTAGCGTGTTGTCGGTTGAAGTCGGAGTTGCGAAATAACAGTCAATGGCGCTGAATTACTAGTAGTGTGTATGACTATAAACTGTGTGACCACATTTGAATACGAAGTATCTATAGCGTATTAGTACAGAACGGTATTGTTATAATAACTCCTGTTTGTGTAGTGAATACCCCCAAGGGAGTGCTTCTTAATCATAAATCCCAATTAAGTGCTCTAACGAATTGCACTCTGAAATTCGTGCAAGAAGAAGAGAAAATATGGATAGTGGATAGGCGCATTATCAGTGAAGCTTCTGCCTGCAACTTCATTCGCCTAGTAAAGAGCAAATTCCAAAACTATCTCATGGGGTCGTTTTATCTGTGTGCCCTATCCAAGTCGAACTCTATTCCTTTACAAAATTGTAACAAATCCACCCATTAATTTTTGCTTGAAAGCATAACAAACAAACTTACACAGTTATATTAGAGCATACAATTAAATATTACCTCGTCCATCGCACGTGATACTTTACTTAGTAGTATTTAGATTTGCCTTATTATGTCTTCTAGTGGTCGGTAAGAAGCTGATGACGAAGTAGTTTTGTATCTGTATCGTTTTAGTTTAAAGAGGGCCCCAATTCCATTTTTGCCCCGGGGCCCTCGGTGATACAGCTACGCCACTGGTTAAGAGGCAGGAAAGCATGTGGAAGGGCGTGGCTGCTCGTCTGTCCGCCCCTCGCAGACGTCAGCTGAGCATGAACAGCGGGGGAGCCACTTGAGGAGGGAGCTGGTAACGAGGCGGGATTCACCGGCGCCCGACGTCACTTCCGGTAGCCGCTCTTCCTTCGCGGTGGCATCGCAACGTTAATCAAATGCGCATTCTTGCCGGCTATCGGAGAATTCCTCGCCTTAAAACTGCTCTTCAGCTCTGCTCGTCTCGTCCGCCGCGGACCGGAGGGGTGGGATGGGGGTTGCGCCACCGTCTCACGCCCCTCGCGCCCCCTACCCGACTAACAAGCAGCATTCTGCGGCCGCCGGGGCGAGAGCGGAGATCCCGCCGCCGACAAACGACGCCGAAATTAACCTAGCCGCTCGGACGTCTCCCGTCGACCCGCTCCGTAATAAAGACCACTTTATACGGCTCCGCTCAAAGACGGGACGGCACGACGAAATCACTTTCGCAAAAAAGCGACAGCGGGGGAGTGCGCACTAGTTAAATTTGCGCGGAATCCCCCCTCCACCCTCCTAATTTCTTCTGCCGACCCTCCCCCAGCTTTATTGCGCCGGAGATATTAAATCGTATGGCGCCGAAATTATGTTCCTTTAATGCGGAAACGCATCGAGAGGGAAAGAACGTAAACGAGGGAGGCGGGCCAGCTTTGTCCCGCCACCCGCAAGGATACTCGGCAATAAAATTCCCGCCGAAGGAGAGAAGAATGTGCCCTGCGCCCCGAGCAATGTTGCAGTGCTGCCAGCAGTTTCGAAGTGGAATGTCTTTATTACTGTCGGAAGGGGGAAGCGCCGTGTCACAGTCACTGTTTGGGGAGGGGATCTGAGGCGATGTTCACCTGTCGAGAACTCGCGGATATTTCTGCAGTTGCTTCTACCGATGGATCTTACAAGGGCGAGGTCTCAGACGCGGCCAAGCGATTCGGCTTAAATTTGTCGGGCCGCTTGTGTAGCGAAATTTGTTGACAATCCAATATTACTTTGAACGTTAGGATGTCCTTTCTGAAAGCATTTGTCTGGAGTATAGCATTGTATGGGAGTGAAACGTGGACAATAAGGACTTCAGACAAAAAGATGGTAGATGCTTTCGAAATGTGGTGATACAGACGAATCTGCCTGTTGTCCTTCATCTATGGCTCACGAGGTGTCATGTGAGAAAAGGGCAAGCTGCATTTCACACGAACGATATTTCCTATACCCGTGCCAATTCATACAAAGAATCTTATCTGTCTCAAGGAAATTTACTATATTCCAGCCTTAGGAAATTCTACAAGAGGCTGATGTACACGATATCGGCCTGTAATTATTTGGGTCAGTTCTTTTACCTTTATTGATAAATCTGAAGCATTGAATTAAAATTTGTGGTGCGACCGGGAATCGAACCCGGACCCCCATGCTTACTAGTCAGACGTCTTAACCGTTAGACTACCACACCTCTAACGATTAAGGCGCCTTGGAATAGTCTATGTACGATTTCCCTCCACATCACAAACTTTAATTCAGCTTCTGTGTTCCAATTTTTAATTCAATGCTTCAGATTTATCAATAATGTCTTTGACATATTTGAGACGTAAATCCGTCTCCGGGATTGATTATTTCTATTAATTGATCTTTTACCTTTGTTATAAATGGGAGTCAACTGCGCTTTTTTTCAGTCACTAGGAACTTTGCGCTGAATTAAAGATTGGCGGAAGTGGGGTTCGAATCCCCTCTCGGGCGTGGCTGTTTGTGCTGTCTTTAGTATAAGTTAGTTCGTGAGTTTAGGGACTGATCACCCCGCAGTTACGTCCCATAAACTTAGGGGGTACATCATGTAACTAATGAGGACATGCTCTTCAGAATTGGGGAGAAAATGAGTTTTTTACATATACTGACAAAGAGGAATCCGAGCTCGGGGAAGATCAGTTTGGATTTAGGAGAAATGTAGGAACACGGGAGGCAATACTCACATTACGACTTATCTTAGAAGATAGGCTAAGGAAAGGGAAACCTACGTTTTTAGCGTTTGTCGATTCGGAGAAAGCTTTTGACAATGTTGACTGGAATACACTCTTTCAAATTCTGAAGGTTGCAGGGGTAAAATATAGGCATCGAAAAGTTCTATTCAACCTACACAATAACGAGACAGCAGTATTAGAGTCAAAGGTCACGAAAGGGACGTAGAGGTTTGGAAGGGAGTAAGACAGGGTTGTATGCTTTCCCCAACGTTGTTCAATTAGTACATTGAGCAAACAGTGAAGGAATGCAAGGAGAAATTTGGAAAGGGAAGTAAAGTTCAGGGAGAAGAAATAAAAACTTTGCGGTTTGCCGTTGACATAGTAACTCTAACAGAGACTGCAAAGGATCGGGAAGAGCAATTGAATGGAATGGGCAGTATCTTGAAAGGGAGATATAAGATGAACATTAACAAGAGTAAAACGAGGGTAATGAAATGTAGTGTCAGAAAATCAGGCGCTGTTAAAGGAATTAGTTTAGGTAATGGGAAATTAAAAGTAGTGAATGAGTTTTGTTATTTGGGTAGCAAGATAACTGCTGATGGCCGTAGTAGAGACGATATAAAATGCAGAATAGCTATTGGAAGAAAAGCGTTTCAGAAGAGCGAAATCTGTTGACATCCAATATTCGTTTAAACGTCACGAAGTCCTTTCTGAAATGATTTGTCTGGAGTGTAGCACTGTATGGGAGTGATACGTGGACAATAAGAACTTGAGACAAAAAGATGATAGAAGCTTTCGAAATGTGGTGTTTTAGACGAAGGAGGAACAATTGGTAGGTAGATTATGTAACTAATGAGGACGTCCTCAACAGAATTGTGGAGAAAATTAGTTTCTAGCACATACAGACTAAGAGAAGGGATAGGTTGGTGGGGCACATTCTGAAACATCAAGGAATCGTCAACTTAGCATTAGAATGAAGTTTGTGAGGTAAAAATCGTAGACGGAGATCGAGGGACGAATACAGTAAACAGATTCAAAAGGATGCAGGTTGCCGTTCGTAGCTATGATATGATGCGTGAGGACGCTCCCCGTCGGGGGTTCGAATCCCCCCTCGGGCATGGATGTTTGTGCCGTCTTTAGTATAAGGTAGTTCATACTTAGTTTGTACGTTTAGGGACTGATGACGCCGCATTTAAGACCCTTAAGGTTAACAAATATTTGAACATTTTGCTGTTCGTATTCTTAGATGAAGAGGCTTGCATAGAGCAGGGTTGCGTGGAGAGCTGCATCAAACCAGTCTGCGGACCGAAGACCGCAACCACGCTTGTGTATATCCTAAAACGAAAGTATCTGCGAGGTCTGTTCAAATGAAACGGTACGAAACGATATTGTGGATATAATTGGAGTCTATAGTCAACAGTAATCACTCTAATAACTGCTGTCTGATCTTTGTTGAATATATCTCTTCGCTCCCTTTATTTTATTCCTGCTACGTTCAGAATCTGAAAACTGTATCCAAGCAACATTGTCAAAAGCTTTCTCCAGATCCACAAATGCTAAACACGTAGGTTTCCCTTTCTTTGAAGTACCTTCTAAGAAAAAGTCGTAATATGAGTATTAGTTCGCGTTCCGTACATTTCTCCTAAATCAAAACTGATCTCTCCCAAGGTCGTATTCCTCCAATTTTTCCATTCGTCTGTAAGTAATGCGTGTTATTATTTTGCAACCAAGACTAATTAAACTGATAGTTCTGTAATTCTCACAATTGTCTGCACTTGCTTCCTTAGGAAGGTGAATATATGTATTCTTCTTGAAGTCTGAGGGTATTTCTACTCTCATATGTCTTGCGTACCAGGTGGATCAATTTCTTCCTGACCGGCTCTCCTAACGACAATAGCAGTTCAGACGGAACATTATCTATTCCAGGGGCCTTGTTCCTACTCAAATGTTTTATTGCTTTGTGAAATTCTTTTCGCAGTATAGTATCTCTCATCTTATCTTCCTCTATTTCGTCTTCCATTTCTAGAATATCGCCTTCAAGTTTATTTACTTTGTACAGGCCTTCTATACATATTCCTTCCACCTTTAGCTATCCCTTCTTTGCTTAGTACTGCTTTTCCATCTGACTTATTGATATTCTTACCGCAGCTTTCCTTGTCTCCAAATGTCTCTTTTATTTTCCTGTAGGCGGAATCTGTCTTTCCCCTAGCTATACATTCTTCTACGTGTTGCATTTCTCCTCAAGTCACTCCTGATTAGCCAGTCTGCACTTCCTGTCAATCTCATTTTTGAGACGTCTGTACTCTCTTTTGCTTGCTTCGCTTGATGCATTTTTATATTTTCTCCTTTTATCACTTAAGTTCAGTATCTCCTGTGTTATCCAAGGCTTTCTAATAGGCCTTGTCTTTATACCTATATGATCTTCTGCGGTCTTCACTACACTATCCCTCAGAGCCACCCATTCTTCTACTACTGCATTACTTTCCCTCTTTTCAGCCAAAGCTTGCCTAATGCTACTTCTTAAACTCTCAGCCACCTCTGATTCCTTCAATTTGCCCAGATTCCATCTTTTTAATTTCCTATGTTTCTTGCAGTCTGTTGAGTCTACAGTTCATAACCAATAAGTTATGGTCAGAGTCTATATATGCCCCTGGATGTCTTACAGTTTAAAACCTGGTTTTTAAGCCTTTGCCTTGGCATTATAAAGTCAATCTAGCATCTCCCAGTGTCTCCTAGTCTCTTGCACGTATATAAATATCTGAATAGAATAGGTGACCACATGTATATTGTGTACAATATCTCACGTCTCACAAGGAGACCACATGGGTATCGAATTTTAGAATCTCTTTATATTTATGGTATGTAAAGTTCTGTACTGAAATAACAATCAGCCACAGCCACTCGACGCAACTGTCAAAAACTCTCGAGAAAAAAAGTTGTTTGAAGTTTTGCAAAGTACACATAAGTACCAGTAATTATAACACTTACAGCACCTGTCGGTGTAGCTGAGGTGCATTCTGGCCTCATAATTATGGAATCGGTGGTTCGAATCCCACTGCGGAAGACATTTTTTTCGTGAATTTCGAATTCAGTTACGTAAAACATTTTGGGTTCTCTAATTCCTCTAGTTGTGTCAGTTTTTGTGTGTATGTAGACGAGCTGAAAACGTTGTCGTCACGTAAAGCGATGGTTGAGTAGGTTAGCTGCTTCGAAAAGCCATTAGCAGCTACGGAGACGACTTCCCCAAAACAGTATCGTAAATCCTCACAAACTGAACAATCAAAGACTACCGTCGTCAACTCAATAGTAAAGCCAATACCGCAAAAACGTAACTTATAGTTTTTTTTAACTGAAACTGTCATTAGTAATAACCTTCTATAAAATAAAGAAAATTAAGCATAAACAAAAATACCTGCACTTTTCGTAAAAATTACCATTAGATATTGAAATGGTGTAAATATTCGAACTCAACGAAATAACTTTAAAAATTGACCACCACAGGATTCGAACCACCAACCCTACGGTTGTAAAGCCAGAACGCTACCACCTCAGCTACATCTGCAGATCCTTCAATTCATTTAATGATTGGTACTTGCGATAAATTGCAAAACTTCAAAGTCGATTTTCTCGATAATTTTTGAGAGTTGCGTCGAATTGCTTTGGCTGATTGTTATTTAAGTTCTGAACTTCACGTACTATAAATATCAAGAAATTATGAAATTCGATACCCATGTGGTCTCCATGTCAGTGGAGTATCCAGTGGGGGCAGGGCTGTTGGTCTGCAGCCACCCACCCCCTTGCCAGACCTTGCTGCAGCCTCCCCTAGAGAGAGAGGGGGGAGGGGGAAAGAAAGGGATCAGTCCTACATATATCAGTAAAGGCACAGAGTAACTATACAGAGAGGAAGCCCCCCCCCCCCTAAACCACTGTCTTACGCTCTCCTTGTAGTTCCGTAAGATACTAGCAGATGTCAGGCGGGTCCCCGGCTTAGTACCAGTAGACCACACTAGAGACGCTTCTGAGGGTGCCTCTCACACATCAGAGGATAGCGTGGAGGGGAGGCTTAGGGGAGGGCTCGTGTCGCCTGCCACGAGGCCACGGCTGTGTCCGGCGTGCCGGCGTTTGAGGGGAGGTGGTGGTGGGGGCAGCCGCTACCTGCCGCTTGCTCTGGCCAGTTTTAAGGGCCCCACACACGAGCGACGGATCGCAGCAATCCGATCGCTTTGTAGATTGCACGTCTGTGGACAAATCGCAGCGATCGATCGCTGATCGCGTGGAAATCCCAGGCAATCTGGCAGATCGCATACGATTTGTGGAAGCAATTTGGCTGCCTGGATGCTTAGCAGCGATGTGTGCCTGTGACTCACAACCGTGTTTGTGATTCGCTTCCCTTTTCCACTTTCAATAATAACTTTAGGTTACAATGAAAAATTATTCGGGGATCACGAACTACTCTGAGTAACTTATATTAAGGAGTAATAAAAAGTATAGTCTAGAATTTCTGTAGTGATCAGCGTTTTCAAGCTTGTTTTCATAGCACTGGAATTGGTAGGACGTTCATAGTAATAGCCAAGAAACACTTGAGGTCCGTCTGATTATTTTGATTTATTTATTAAACAATTGCAGGTATTATTAAAATTTTTAAATGCGAAACAGAGTGATTGATAAATTAAAAGGGTATTTAATTGTTCAGGACCAAAGCTGTAGTGAAGACCTTAATCGTTCCATACGAACTAGCTCTCCTGTTCACAATTTATAGTCATGGTAGTCGGCGGTGGGGCTATTTACAACATTTCTTAAGACACATCGAGACTGAAAAATGAATTGTGTACCGTAGTTCCTTGAAGTTAAACTATAAGACGAATCAATAAAAAGGAATTGAGGACCAATTAACGGAAAACAAAGCCTGTTACTACTCTAGAAAGATGTATACAACCCACTTGGCGGCACTAAAACTGCAACAGATCCAAAACGCCCTAGGAAAACGGATGCAAAACAAATTTAAAAAATGACAATTACCCTTTCTAACATTTTTCATTTAAGAGAATTACTCGCCAGGTTCAAAAATGTTCAAATGTTTGTATAGCTTATGGGACTTAACTACGAGGTCATCAGTCCCTAAACTTACAAACTACTTATGAACTATCAAACACTAAGGACGGCAGAAATATTCATGCCCGAGGGGGGATTCGAACCCCCGACGGTAGTGGCCATGCAGACCGTGTCTGACGCGCCGCAGCCCCCTCGGCCACCGCGGCCAGCTACTCGTCAGGATGCACAAATCAGCTGTGACTGCTGTTAAAAACAGAGCCTTTTCCATTCCAGAATTTTTCTGCACATAGCGTTCGTAATTCCCGTAGAAATTTCTTGACAAATCGCTCGTGTGTGGCGAGGTGGAGGCGAGCGACGGATTGCAGCGATTCGTCGCTCGTGTGTGGGGCCCTTTAAAGGGCAGTTTCTTGACCACAGCGCCATCATGGAACATCTTACAGAACTGCTGAAACCCCCTCCCCCAATCCCGCACCCCTGTGCATGTGACTGGATCTCAGACAAATATATGCAGACGGCAAACCTCTGTAAGGGCCCGGTCCCACGCTCAAGGGTGCGGGGCGGAGTTTGCTGAAGCAGTTCCATAACATGTCCCATGATGGCGCTGAAGTCAGAAGCAGCCGTTTAAACTGGCCAGAGCAGGCGGCAGTTAGCGGCTTTCCCCACCACCACCACCTACCCTCAAACGCCAGCAAGCCGGACACATCCGTGTCCTCGTGACAGGCGGCACGAGCTCTCCCCTCAGCCTCCCTTCCACGCTACCCTCTGACTTGCGAGAGGCACCCTCAGAAGTGCCTCTAGTGTGGTCTACCGGTACTAAGCCAGGGAACCACCTGACACCTGCTAGCATCTTACGGAACTACAAGGGGAGCGTAGGACATTGATTTAGGGGGGGCTGCTTCTCTGAATATGTTACTGACTGGACCCTTACAGAGGTTTCCCGTCTGAATTTTATTGTCTGTGGTGAAGGCGCAGCCCACGGTTCTTTTTCTTTTTTCCTTAGAAATTACGTCAACTCGACCTCATCCCCCACCAGACCACGATCCTGGATACGCCACTGCTTGATCTGTTAATTTTGTTGAGCAGTGCAATTTTTATTTGTGTATAAGATGGAGAAGGTGTAGACGCTGTGACGCAGAACCAGTACAGGAGGCACGCTGAGCTGGAGTCCTTTAGCCGCAGTTAACCGGCGGCTGGAATAATTAGTATTGGGGCCAGATGTCGCGCGGGGAGCTCCCAGCACTGGCCAGTGGCCGGCCTGCCTTAACGGCTAATACGGCGCGTTATTAGGACGGAAATATTTCCCCTGCCGGCCGGCTAATGGCGTGTTAATGGAGCGCCCGCGGCGCTAACCACGGCTCTGGAACGCCGGCCAGCTAATCCGGCACAGGCTGCCCTCCAGGACTCACATTTCAGCCGCAACCCCTGCCGATAGCCGTGAGGATCCCGGCCGTGTGTCGACAGCATGGCCACACTGACACCTCTACACCCGTCGCTGCAGTCTCCGGCAGTGACGGCCACAGACTTACGAATGCGAAATATTCACACGTCTCGACCGTTTAAAGGCATCCAGATACCGACTTTTACGACTGAATGTGAAAATATTTTCCTAGTACCCACATACATATGGAGACATGACCATTCCAATAACATAAGAGAAATCAGATAGAAAACGGAACGATTTAGGTGTTCTTTCTTCCCGCGCGCTACCAGAGAATGGAACGGTAGAGAAAGATTACGAAAGTGGTTAATGAACCATCTGCCAGGCACTTGTATGTGATTTGCAGAGTATCTGTGCACCGGGTGATCAAAAAGTCAGTATTAATTTGAAAACTTAATAAATCACGGAAAAATGCAGATAGAGAGGTAAAAATTGACACACGTGCTTGGAATGACAAGGGGTTTATTAGAACCGAAAAAATAAGGTTCAAAAACTGTCCGACAGATGGCGCTGGACAGCAAAATGTTAGTACTGCTACCGTGACTGGTGAGAGGTACGCCGATATGTTACAGAATCGCATCACCCCCAGCCCGGCTGATAAACACCTGCAGGAACGTACGATTTTTATGCAGGATGGCGCTCCACGCCATATTGATAGACGCGTGAAAGATCTTTTGCGCGCGTCGTTTGTTGATGATCGTTTGCTCAGCCGTCGGCCGCAGTGGCCGAGCGGTCTGCGACGCGCCAGTCACAGTCTGCTCTGTCGCTACGGTCGGGGGTTCAAAAAAATGTTCAAATGTTTGTATAGCTTATGGGACTGAACTACGGGGTCATCAATCCCTAAACTCACAAACTCCCTAATACTAAGGACTTCACAAATACCCATGCCCGAGGGGGGAATCGAACCCCCGACTGTACTGGCCGTGCAGACCGTGACTCCGTGACTGGAGCGCCTCAGTCCCCTCGGCCACCGCGGCCAGAGTCGGGGGTTCGATTCCCCCCTCGACATGGATGTTTGTGTCGTCTTTAATATAAGGTAATTCATAAGTAGTTTGTAAGTTTAGGGACTGATAACCCCGTAGTTCAGTCCCTTAAGCTTAACAAACATTTGAACATTTTGTGCTCAACCCCCACTTTCATCATGCTTGGCCTCCCAGGTCCGCAGACCTCAGTCCATGCGATTATTGGCTTTGGGGTTACCTGAAGTCGTAAGTATATCGTGATCGACTGACATCTCTAGGGATGCTGAAAGACAACATCTGACGCCAATGCCTCACCGTAACTCCAGACATGCTTTACAGTGCTGTTCACAACATTGTTTCTCGACTACAGCTATTGTTGTGGAATGATGGTGAACATATTGAGCATTCCCTGTAAAAAAAAAAAAATGCTTTGTCGTAATTTGTTATGATAATTATCGCTTTTCTGATCAGATAAAGCGCCATCTGTCAGACATTTTTGAACTTTTTTTTCTTTATTGTTCTAATAAAACCCCATGTCATTCCCAGTAGACTTGCGCATAATACATCGCGATCGGGAGCGCTCACTTTAGTTCGTTCTTTTAGTTCGTCCGCTCCCAGTGAAAGCTGAGCGGCGTGGTCTGCACATGCAGGTGGAGGGAGAAGTTCCCCCACCTAGCTGCTTCATGTGCTTTCTGCTTGAGCCGCTAACGATATCACGCTAACCAAAAGAAACAGTTTGTGGATAATTTCTCGCGTTATCTTGGCATTATGGAATTTATTAGTCAGATATTGCAGAATGCAGAATACTTCAAAGCAGAAATTTTGTAGCACTGAACTATGTAATCTAGCAAGCAGACGCTAACCTCGAAATGGCAATCATCATCAGAGGGCAAAACGTGATTTTTAATTCTGTTCGCGACCTATCGCGCATATTTTAGTTCGCGACCTATCGCGCATGTTTTAGTTCGCTACCTATCGCGCATATTTTAGTTCGCGACCGGTAGCTCTCCTTTTTGTTCGCAGCTCGGCCGCGGTAGATCGCTGTTTTTAGTTCGTCCGCTCGTTTTGCCTTTTCTACCGTTACTAAAACTGCAGCTGAGTTGCATCTCATCTCAAATGACGGCAACTGGCAGAAGGGAATCACGCGATTCTGCGCGCTCTCGCGTCCTCTCGCTGTTACCCGTCAGTCTTCGGAAAAGGAGCGGAGAACTAAGAGGCGAGGGATCTGCGAACTAGTTCGCGTATTTCGCCTGTGGGAGCGCTCTTCCGAACTAGTTCGTTCGCGAACTTCACAAGACTAATTCCCAGCATGTGTGTCAATTTTTACCTTTCTATCTACATTATTCCGTGATTTATTAAGTTTTCAAATTTATATTGACTTTTTGATCACCCGGTAAATTCGACGGCGAATAATTTAATCTGCGGCCTTTCTTCTCACTGTGCAAAACATTAAGATCATGAATTAGGAGATGGTAATCAAGAGATGAACTCTGGGCACTAGTGCCATTTTTTTCTCGAAAGAGATTCCTTGTATCTGAATTTTAAATGCCTGTCCTGTTTGTCCTTCATAGTTGAAATGTTCAAATGTTTGTAAACAGTGGCGTAACTAAGGGGGGCGGGGGATGAGAGGGATAGAACCCCCTCCCCCTGAACCCCCCCCCCCCAAAAAAAAAGAGAGAGAAGAAAAAGAAAAAAGAAATCGTATAACAGCAATCTGGTAAAGGTAAAGATTGGAAACTTGGGGTGCTTTACCATAAGCTTTCAGTGGATGGGAGTGAATTAGTTTCTTCAACGAGAGTGGTAGATGGTAGTCTGTGTGGAAACTGACTAAAATTTTGCTCGTCAAGCAGATATATCCCCCCCCCCCCCAAAGCCAAGTCCTAGTTACGCCACTGTTTGTAAAGCTTATGGGACTTAACTTCGGGTCATCAATCCCTAAACTTAGAAACTACTTATGAACTAAGTAATACTAAAGACAACATAAACATCCATGGCCAAGGGAGGATTCGAACTTCCGACGCGGGAGGCCGCGCAATCCGCAACGTGTCGCTCCAGACCGCTCGGCTACTCCTGCGCGGCTCCTATATAGTGAGACGAGCAAGTATCACAAATAATTTTATAGATGCCAGAATTGTCGAAAGAAGAACAGGTTGATTTTAATTTTTTTTTTCAAACTGTTATTGGTAGAAAGGCAACGTTGGTGTTGTGTTTGTTACGACGAAGCCGTTGAATCTGATAGATAGGTCCCAGAAAAGGAATGGATTTTTTAAATTTTATTTTTATTTATTTATTGTTAGGCTCATTGATTGAAGTAACAAGTGTAGTAACTTTTTTTACAGTTTTCTTTTTGAGTATATCGTCAACTGTAGTGCGTTCAATGCGTCAATGCAGCTGAAGTCAACCCTTTCCTTCTTAATGCTGCATCAAACCAGTCTCTAGACTGAAGACGATAATAATAACATCAACAGTTATATTTTTGCTCTTTTATCTGTGAGTGTAGTTTCTGTGATATGAGGTCCTTTCAATTTCGAATTTTTTTATTTTTTTATTTTAATTTTTTTTATTTTTTTATTTTATTTTATTTTATTTTATTTTTTTATTTTTTGGGTTAATGTATTTAGATTCATTCAGAGGATGCGGCGATAAAAATCAGTTCTTCTTTTACTCATTGCGTTCTAAAGTTTTCTGTCATTTTGTAAAGGGTTTCATTTCTCAAGTGGACTAGGTGCCTGTTATGGAATCTGCGATCAAATATTTTTCTTAATATTTTCCTTTCTTTGATATCCAGTCCTTCAGCTGAACCGTGCTTTGTGGTTGTTAGTGTTTTAGTTGCGTACAGAGTGTCCAGTTTGTTACTATGATTTACTGCCTTTTTGGCACTCCATGATAGGGACTTCTTCTTTTATGTGTTTTTCATGAGCTGGAAGGCCATTTAAGTTTTATTTTTTCTAAATTACATGGTCTTTTTCCCTACGGTGTAACGTTTTAATTTATTACTTTTTAACGCTAAATACACCAGCAAAATTATATCACTGTCAGGCACATAGTATAGACCAAGTGATGTAAATAATGAACAGCGTTAATGTCGCGCTTTTGCTTTGCGTGGAGTGCAAATTATCCGCCCTATAATCATCCAGTGCTGCATAACTATAGCACTTAGTGACTTCCACCAGCCTTCAAGCATAATCCCATCACTTTCTATCCCCTGTCTCATTTACATGTTAATCGTCTAGGATAACGGAGTTATAACACTATTGTCATCATCAAATTGCCTTTGGAAGAGCACGCGACCTGGTCGCGATACCGTATTATTTATTTATTTTTTATTTGAAAAACCACGTGATCGGGGCTTTAGACTGGTTGATTACATAAATTTGTTCCTTTGAAGAATTGCTCCACCGCTGAGACCCCATTCTTTTCACCCTCTACACATATTGTGTACGCTAGCTCCATTCCGTGGGGCACTTCGAAAGTGATAGGTCTTACCAAATATGTCGTTCCTATAATACAAAAATTATATTTTTTTCCACAATGCAAGATTTTTCGGACTCTTCTTTGAAGCTGTACCGAATTTTGTTTTTCTAAAATATTTTCTAGAACCATAACAAACAATATAAAAAAGAATCATCCTTCTCCGTATTCCGAATTTGAGTTACCCTGTTGCTCGAAAAACACTGTGAAAAACTTTGAGTTTTTCTCATATTTTTCAATTTGCTGGTAAATGTTCCAAAAATTTTCTTTCATGAAAATCTTGTCCCGAGAATTATGAACACAACAACAGGCCGCTGTGGTCGGGGGTTCGAATTCCCCCTCGGGCATGGAAGTTTGTGCCGTCTTTAGTATAAGCTAGTTCATAAGTAGTTTGTAGGTTTAGGGACGACCTCGGAGTTAAGTCCCATAAGCTCTATAAACATTTGAACAACAGCAACAAAAGGTCAGTGAAACAGGTTGAGACGTTCACGAATGTTCAAAGGTTTGTTATCCTAAGGGAGCAAACTGCTAAAGTCATCGGTCCCTATACTTACTCACTTCTTAAATTACCTTATGCTGAGGACAACAAATATACCCATGTCCGATGGAGAGCTTGGACCTCCGACGGAAGCGGCCGCGCATCCGTAACGTGGCGCCACACGTACGCCCATACCCGCGCGGCAACCTATCTCTATTGATACTCCTACATAATGGAGCAACTGATTTAAAGTTACATACAGTGGTCCCCAAATTGTGGGTCGCGAACCACTGGTCGGTCACCAGGCGTCTTCAAACTATCAAAATAAAACGCCTTACGGACTAGAAATGTGTTTCGTAAGACATTTTAGTTGCACGATATTCATATACATGTGGAGTGTATTCCGAAGAACAGACGCCATTTCTGATTCTGCAGTCGTTATTGTATTAAAAAAAAAAGTTCAATTGTCTGTAAATCTATCGGACCAAACTGCGTGGTCATCAGTCCGTAGCTTACAAACTACTTAAACCTAGGTAAACTAACCTAAGGACAACACACACACCCATGCCTCATGGAGGACTCGAACCTCCACGGCGAGCAACCGCGCGCTCCGCATTATTGTTTACATATTCACAGAATATATTACTTCAACTGCGAATAGGCAAAGCTGAAAATGTGTACCCAGCCCGGATTCGAACCCGGGTCTCCTACTTTCTAGCCTAGAAAGCAGGAAACCCGGGTCGTACGCGTGTGTGATGACGTACGAGGGAGTGCGAAAATCTGGAATGTACGCAACAGACGCAAACAAGGCCGACACCTAGCATCGTGGTGTGGGGACCCTTATCCTACACTGGCCGTTCACCACTGGTGTTCGCTGTAGGAAAATTGATCAGTACACTGTACACTGAAACCATCATTCAACCTGCCTTGCCACCGTTCATGCACCAACAAGGCGATTTCCTTTTCCAACAGGACAATACACGTTCACACGTATACCGTACTACCCAACGTGCTCTTCTAGGTGTACGTCAACTACGCTGTCCATAATTGTCGCCTTATCTTTCCCCCATTGAGCATGTCTGAGGCCGGATGTAACGTCATCTTGGCGCGGTCAACACGACCGGCACGAGATCTGATCCATCTGAGGCATCAGTAGAAATTGCATCAGGGCTTACCGTAAGACTTCATTAGGCATCTTTACAATCGTCTTTCGTCTTCCACATCTACATCCATACTCCGCAAGCCACCCAATGATGTGTGGCGGAGTACAACTATCGGTTCTCCCTCCTATTCCAGTCAGGTATTGTTCGCGGAAAGAACGATTGTCGGTATGCCTCTGTGTGGCCTCTAATTTCTCTGATTTTATCTTCATGATCTCTTCGCAAGATATACGTAGGAGGGAGAAATATACTGCTAGACTCATCGGTAAAGGTATGTTCTCGAAACTTCGAGAAAAGCCCGTACCGACCGACAGAGCGTCTCTCCTGCAGTCTTCCACTGGAATTTATCGATCGTCTCCGTAATGCTTTCTCGATTACCAAATGATCCTGTAACGAAGCGCGCTGCTCTCCGTTGGATCTTTTCTACTTCCTCTATCAACCCCCACCTGGTATGTATCCCACATCGGTGAGTAGTATTCAAGCTGTGGGCGAACAAGTGTACTGTAACCTACTTCCTTTGTTTTCGGAAGGCACTTCCTTAGGATTCTTCCAATGAATCTAAGTCTGGCATCTGCTTTACCGACGATTGATATTATATGGTCGTTCCATTTTAAATCACTCCTAATGCCTACTCCCAGATAATTTATGGAATTAACTGCTTCCAGTTGCTGTGCTGCTATAGTGTAGCTAAATGACACAGGATCTGAAACTTCCTGGCAGATTAAAATTGTGTGCCGGAACCGGGACTCGAACCTGGGACCTTTGCCGTTCGCGGGCAAGCGTTCTACCGACTGTGCTATCCCGACACGACTCACGATGCCGCCTCACAACTTTACTCCCGCCAGTACCTCGCCTCCTACTTTCCAAACTTCACATAATCTCCCTGCGAAACATGCAAGACTAGCACTACTGGAAGAAAGGATATTTCATTCTGGAAACATCCCTTAAGCTGTGGCTAAGCGATGTCTCCACCATATCCTTTCTTCCAGGAGTGTAAGTCTTGCATGTTTCGCAGGAGAGCTTTTGTGAAGTTTGGAAAGTAGGAGGCGAGGTACTGGCGGAAGTAAATTTGTGAGGCGGCATCGTGAGTCGTGTCGGGATAGCTCAGTCGGTAGAGCGTTTACCCCCGAAAGGCAAAGGTCCCAGGTTCTAGTCCAGGTTCCGGCACACAATTCTAATCTGCCAGGAAGTTTCATATCAGCGCACACTCCGCTGCAGAGTGAAAGATTCATTCTGGACACAGGATCTTTCTTTCTATATACTTCATGAAAAAGTTGCACCCTGAACTCACTGCGGTCGTCTCGTAGGGAATCGGTTGTTCTCTGCCGCCTGCGAATCGGCCACAAATGGATTACGCATGGCCACCAGTGTGACTGTGGCGTCCCCTTGAGAGTGGTACACATTCTGGTGGACTGTCCACTTTTAGTTGCCTTACGACAATCTTTTAATCTGCCAGATGCGCTTTCTCTTATGCTAGGAGACAATGCCGCTATGGTTGAACGTGTTTTAGATTTTATTCGCGCAGCTGGTTTTTATCATGTGATTTAATGGTGGTGTGTTTTCTTATTCGTTTTTACTTGTATCCGTTTCTTATATTTACCAGTGATTTTTTACTCTGACTTGTTAACGCATTTCCTTAGGAAATCTAAACACAACGTTTCATCTCTCAAACCGGAACAAGGGACTGATAACCGTTGCTGTTTAGTCCCTTCAAAAATCCAACAACAACAACAAAAAATTGCTGCAGAAGGAGAGTTTACTCAATACTATAATCGATGTTGTACACGCTCTGGTGAATGTACTAACTTGCGTGTGGTTCTCAAAAAATGTTCAAATGTTTGTACAACTTATGGGACTTAACTACGGGGTCATCAGTCCCTAAGCTTACAAACTACTTATGAACTAGCTAAGACTAAAGACGCCACAAATATCCATGCCCGAGGGGGGTTCCGAACCCCGGACCGTAGTGGCAGTGCTGACCGTGACTGAAGCGCCTCAGTCACCTCGGCCACCGCGTGGTTCTCAGTGCGTGATCGTGTGTTGTATATATCTTCAAAATTATATCAATAAAATTTCTCTCTGCTGGTTTGACGATGTCGTGGTGTTCTTATGTCATTTTGCAGGAGTGTATGTAAGCATTTTCTCCCATGCGTAAAGCTCAGCTAAGCGGTGTAGCTACGTCCGTCGGTGACGTAGATGGGACACACATGAACATGGCGGAGAAGGCAGCCCCGATAATTCAATTACTGTCCCATCTGGGGGTCGGCTTTGAAACGGCCAGCGGACAGCATCGAGAGTTGGGAGGCTGCTGGAAAAACTGGAGGGATTGGAGTGGGGGGCAGAGAGGGGGATGGGTGACGAGGGGAGGGAGGGGGGGGGGGGGGTTAGCACAGCCAGCGGCACGCTGGGAAATTTTAATAAGCATCGCTGTCCGCCGGCCAAGTTCCTAAAAAACAAGTTAACTCGTAATGAAATTGGAAGAGACCGGTTCTTTATTGGCGTCGGTTCGGTTCGACACGGACGCGCTCGATACAGCTCTGTACTGGGCCGCGACGCAGACCGGGGGATGAGGGCAGCTCGTTGTTTATTCAAAACACGGGTGCCCGCTGCGCGCTGTCGGATGCGGCTACAAATTACGATCGGAAAACGCAACACTGCCAAAATGGTGATTTTTTTCCCCTTCAACCCCTCCTCCACATCCAGCCTCCGGGGTATACCAATTACCGTACATTAAGTTAGCATTTTTCCCCCCTGTTGTGCTCTGCCATCTTTCCGAATATTGTATGTGTCTCGCTTTCGGCGTCCGTTACCTGATTTTTATGGGCAAATACAATTTTTCTTTTCCCCAGTGGAGAGACTAGCAGGGAAAATGGATTTCGCAATATTTTCGGGTTGGCTGTTCAGCGACTGTTCCTAAGGCGCTGTCGATATTTTCCTGTTTAGTGCCTGGCTTGATCTTCTCAGCGCCGGCCGCGGTGGCCGAGGAGACTGAGGCGCTCCAGTCACGGTCTGCACGGCCACTACGGTCGGGGGTTCGAATCCCTCCTCGGGCATGGATATTTGTGCCGTCCTAGTTCGTAAGTAGTTCATAAGTAGTTTGTAAGTTTAGGGACTGATGACCCCGTAGTTAGGTCCCTTAAGCTTAACAAACATTTGAACATTTGATCTTCTCAGCCCCCCACTTTACCAAAATGATCAAATGTTTGTAACGCTATTCGACCAAACAGCTATGGTCATCAGTCCCTATACTTGTATTGTTTGTGTTTTGTAGAATAAAAACTGTATTAAAAAAAAATAATACAATAAAAAAGAAATGTGCATTTTTTCGGAGTGGCCCTCGTAGTTTGATCCAATAGGTTTACAAACTTAAATAATAATAATTATTATTGTGTGGACACAGTAAAGATGCGAGATAAGTGCTAGAAAAAAGAATAAGAAAGGAGAAATGGTATGCTGTCATTTCGTAGCCTTACGCTGTGACCTCGTTCACCTACATCGGTTTTGAGCGCACAACTATTCGTTTCGCTGGTACTCACAGTTACACGAGAGGAATGTATAATCATGCTCGATGGCACTTAACCGTTTCGGGGCTTGAGGCTCTTCATATACCGCCCGCAATCTGGCAATCTGTCTGCGTTTAAGCCCCTCGCCCGTCGCTAATTGACGCAACACGGCAGAACGTTTCTCTGACACAAAGGGGCAATAGCTCACCCGACGGTTCTGGTGCACGGATCGCCGTTTCAGACAAAGCGGTGCACTTATGGAACTGGGTCGAGCTGTCGCCTGCACATCCCTGACCAATTCCCTCTCGGCCAGTTGTGATGGCAGCAGCAGATTGGACGAACGATCTAGCAAGCCAGCTACACTCGTAAATATCAAATAAACAGTTTCCAGAGTAAAAGTGTGTCTAGATATTTATTAAAGATATTAAACTGAAGGAGAGGCATCGAATTAAAATTTATACAGTGGCCGGGACTCGATCTCAGGATCTCCTGCTTACAAGGCAGACGCCATATAAACTAGGCCTAGTGGTTATACATTTTAATTCAATGCCTCTACTTCAGTTTAATGTCTTTATCTGCACTCATGTTCAGAAAAAATAAAAGACGTTGAAATATAAGAAATAGGAAGTTCATATATTCCTATACACAAGGGAAACACCCTCAGATTTTAAGATGAATATAATAATTGCTATTCCAAATAAAGAAAGAGCAAACAAGTGTAAAAATTACAGAACTGTCAGTTTAGTAAGTCATGTCATTGTTTCAAAAAACTAACGAGATTTATTATAAATGAAATCCACAAGATAACTGTGAGATATTATGCCAATTTATTGGTTTACGAACCGGTTTTCGGATGTTACGCCATCATGAGATAAACATTACAAGTTTAAGTTACAAAGATCTTCATTACTAGATATATAACTTTCAAAGGAGACTAGTGTATCGCCAGCCGCGGTGACCGAGCGTTCTGCGACACGTCAGTCACAGTCTGGACGGCCACTACGGGCATGGATATTTGTGCCGTCCTTAGTGTTAGGTAGTTCATAAGTAGTTTGTAAGTTTAGGAACTGATGACCCCGTAGTTAAGTCCCATAAGCTCTACAAACATTTGAACTAGTGATTTGGTTTATAACTAACATCTGGGAAATATTACAATTCAAGTTGTGGTGTAAATTCCTGGCATTGATAAAATACGTGACAACATAATAGATTATGACGTTATCCTAAGAAATATAAAGTGAAAAAATAGAAATTTTCAGCCAGTTTTAACCAAATTCAAGCAATTTCAACCAAAATACTAGTCTGTTTTGAAAGTTATATATCCAGCAAGCTAAGATCTTTATAACGTAAGCTCGTAATGTTTACCTGATGATGGTGTAATAGCCGAAAACCGGTTCGTAAACCAATAAATTTGCAGAATATCTCACAGTTATTTTGTGTTTTCATTCATAATGTATCGATTATTCTGTCAGTGAATTATGACTAACGTGATTTATTTAGAAACTAATAGAAATCTGGTAGTATCAGACCTCTGGAAAGATCATTTTGGATTTAGGGGAAATAAAGATACACGCGAGGCAATGCTTACATTACGACTTGCCTTAAAATATTGGTTAAGGAAAAGCAAACCTACGTTTGTAGCAGCTCGTAGACTTGTTTAAAGAACAGCTTTCGCTGCGAGATTACGCTTTACATGCGTGTGCTGTCAGTTTGAACCTCAATTTTCTGGACTTTACTAATTCATGGCTAGAATTGGAACAGGTTTGCATGTTACAGAAAGATAACAGTCGACCAACTGGCTCGTCACAATACGCCAGTCACTACTTTTGATGAACTGTAGTATCGCCGGCCGCGGTGGTCGAGGAGACTGAGGCGCTCCAGTCACGGTCTGCACGGCCACTACGGTCGGGGGTTCAAATCCCCCCTCGGGCATTGATATTTGTGCCATCCTTAGTCTTAGCTAGTTCATAAGTAGTTTGTAAGTTTAGGGACTGATGACCTCGTAGTTAAGTCCCATAAGCTTAATAAAAACTTTTTTTTTTTTTTTTTTGAACTGTGGTATTGCGTGAAAATGTAATCACATGTCAGTTCTAGTGTAATATATTTGTCCCATGAATACCCGTTTATCATCTCGATTTCTTCTTGGTGTAGCAATTTTAGTGGCCAGTAGTGTATTAAGTTAAAAGTGAAATGGAGTGTTTTGAACGTTTATCAGTATCAAAAATATTTTGGCGAGGATATCAGTACAAATTCTGCACTTTGCGAGGAGAGAAGCTCATTTTTACAAGCGAGTAATCTTCTAATATATAAAGCAGAGTGTCCGTATATTTGTATGTGTTGCATACAAATCTACAGTTTTGTTCCAATATCTATGTAATTTTCTACACGTAAGCTTCAATCCGTGACGACGGTCGCCGTAAGTGTAAGAATCACATACGATATATATTTACGAGATATGACGTCATAAACAATGAGATGCGAGAAAAACGGCTGCATGTTGCGACAATGCTGCTCATTTTCTCGTAAACCATTGGACCGATTTCAACCAAATTTGGCACATACATTCCTTACCGTGAGGTAACAATTGCTGCATGGTTAAGAATCACATACGGCACATGGTTCAAAAGATATTACGTCATAACCAACAGAAATCGCAAAAAATGCTATATAATGCGGCGAGACTTTCGAAATACACTGTATAAGAATGACAGTACTTAGCGACTTGCAATAAACTTTAAACATAATTTCAAACCTTTATTAAACTTTTACTCGCTGACAACCATAGTAAGATGATGAAAGGATAAAAGTTTTTCGCTTACTACTTTCCCGCTGTTTGTGGAGTAAAACTACGACATTCGGTATGACGTTAAAATTTCTAATTTGTACACTACAAATTGTAACCGCAGGAAATTTTACAGACAGTATACACGCATATAGTTGAGTGTACCTTCTAAATTGTATCACAGTACGACACGTAGTTCATGAGATATGAACACATAAGCAGTAACGTTCATGGAAAACCGCCCATCACGGACCAAGTTTTAAATATTACTTCTTTACTACTGAATGTATTCCCAAGAGATTTTGCAGCCCTTATAAAAATAAATATATACCTGAAAAATAGCAGGAATAAACAACAAAATATCCGGGCAGTGCCGGGTTTTCAGCTAGTTAATTACATAAAATTATTTCTGCAATTAATAAATGTACCTCGATTACATTTCGTTAATGACGTGGTGCGTACGACGCTGCCAACCCGAAAACGATGATGGCGCGGGCCGAGAGAGGCACTCAGCATTTGAATCCAGAGTGGGTACAGACAGCGAAATGGGAGTTGTCATCGCGAGTCAGTGGGGCCGCGAGAGCAAACTCCATTTGGAGCTTTCGTGGCAACGCCTGCGAGTCGCGCAAACATTGCGGCCGGAATGGGCCGACTGGAGTATCGCCGGAGACAAACACGCCAAGACGCGGCCGCCAGGGCTGCCAACCCCCGGGACGCGGGGGCGGAAGCGGCGGCGGGCAAACAGCGGAAGAGCCGCTGGCCGCAGCTGCCTTCCGCACCCGGCCCGCTCTGTTAGGACCGTAAACACCGCTCTATTAACGCCAGCCTGCCGGCAAAGAAAGTCCAATTTATTTTACAGTACAAGTCCTACAATATTATCAATTTATATTTAAATTGAGAAACCCTGAGACGGTTTTTCGTCTCGAGGTCGTCCAAGACATTAAATATAAACGTGAAGCAAGGAATTAAAATTTTTGATGCGGCCGGGAATCGAACCCGGACCTCCATGCTTACTAGGCAGCCATCTTACCGTTAGCCCTTTTTCTTTATTATTATTCGCTCACCATTAAAGCTTTCGTCGGCTAATAACAAAAACGGTCCCCTGATGATTTTATTTGTATGTGTTATGCTTGAAGAGAAAATAAAAGCTCCTCTTCCATTGGCCAGATGCAAGAAGAAACGGAAACTAAAACATGTCTTCTCCGTAAAAGCTCCCATGGGGGGCACATATCTCTTCAAGAATGCTCATAAAGGAGAGGAGGTTTAACACAGAAACTGAGTAATGGAGTCCTCCTTCCATAGTGCAGACAGAGACTAAAGCAACAGTTCTCGTTGTACAATCCAGACGAGGAAAAATGTTCAAATGTTTGTAGAACTTATGGGACTTAACTACGGGGTCATCAGTCCCTAAGCTTACAAACTACTTATGAACTAGCTAAGACTAAGGACGGCACAAATATCCATGCCCGAGGGTGGATTAGAATCCCCGACCGTAGTGGCCTTGCAGACTGAGACTGGAGCGCCTCAGTCCCCTCGACCACCGCGGCCGGCCAGACGAGGAATGTAAAGATAATAACATGGAGAAATAAAAGTCCCTCTTCATCAGGAAAGAAAACGTGCTCATTATCTTATGTTAGAAAAACACATAAAAAGGAAATAAATCTTCCACCGGAGCGTGCACTGGCCAGATCACCTCGCTGGCAAGTACGCGACCGTAACCAACCAAAGAAAGACGCACACCTTTTCCGGCGCAATCAGAGCTCGTAAAATAAAATAAACAGTAGAAGGTACGTCACATCAATAAAAAAACAATAATAAAGAATTAAAACATTGTGGTACATGTATGATGATCACAGACTATCACATTTCCACTATGTCAAAAGCATGTCGCAGCGGAATACATAAAAAAAATTCCAAAAGTTTCCTTGTATTTTACGTGATTGCGTGTGAGTTCGTGAACAGACCACAATTATGATAGAAAGTCAAAAGGATCTGTCATGTGCCGCGAGAACATCAAATGGAGAGTCCAACCCATGATTCATTGCATAGCTTGTCGTTTAGATTTAGGAAACGGTGTCCAGTCCGGGATGATGGCGTCAGTAGTAGTGATATTCCTTAATGCGGCCGTATTAATAAGCCTCAACATGTCCCTGGCAATATCCCAGATTTCGCAGTGCTTAAGGCAGACAAAGCGGTGCTCGAGGTCGTCTTCCACCGCGCACACCTCACACGTACTGGTGGTCCTGAGGCCGACGGCGTGCCTTGCCGAGTTGGAGGCAATGATCCTATTGATAACGCGGTACCACGTCGCCTTGACATCGGCTGAAAGGACGCAAGATTTCACGTTGCGCCAGACCTCTTTCCAATCGTGGCGTGGAAATCGCAGTTCCCATTTATTCGGAGCTGGAGAGCCACGCAGTTCACGCGTTGTGTCACTGACCGACATCCGACGGAGGTCACCATCGAGAATGTAACTGCAGTCGACGTAGTATTGCCGCACGGGGTCTAGGTGGCAGCACTAACGGCTAAGGCGCCTCGGAATAGTCTTCACTTCCGTAATTTACTGACAAGGGGAGGCCGCGAATTGTGAAATTCAGATTCGATTCATACTGTGCATAATGAAAACTCATGGCCAGAGGTGTAATTTGGCAAAGCACCAAGATGCACTCCTCAGCCGTTGTCGAGAAAATCAACAATTAAAAAAAGCCGTTGCGGTGAAATACTCTCTACGATGAGTAACATTGTACAGAGGCGTGGCGCAGCGGTAAACGCTCGTGTTCATAATCTGAAGGTCGCCGGATCCAATCTCGCGGCATGGAACTTTTTTTATTATTTGTTTTTTGTAATTCAAATGTACACACACACACACACACACACACACACACACACAATTAATAACATTTGATGTCCGAAGTCGCCAGTTTTTCCACACGACAAACGACTTTCAAACAACTTATTCTATGCAACTGGCGACTTAGAACATCATTATTGTTTCCGCAAACAACGTTGTATTTCACAAATGTTATTAATTGTCTTCATAATGTAAGAAGTATAAACGATATTTCGAAACGAATACGTATAGTGTAAGTCAAACCTGAGGAACGATAGAACAATTTTTCAGAATGTCAATCAGGTGTGTTTCCCAACAGATAATTTAAGAAACAAATATATATATTTCAAATACAAAATAATAATAATAAAAGTAGCATCCCACGAGTTTCGATCCGGCGACCTTCGGATTACCAACCCGAGCGTTTACCGCTGCGCCACGCCTCTGTACAATATTAATCATCGTAGAGAGTATTTCTCCGCAACGGCTTTTTTTAATTGCCGATTTTCGCGACAACGGCTGAGAAGTGCATCTTGGTGCTTTGCCAAATTACACCTCTGGCCATGAGCTTTCATTATGCGCAGTATGAATCGAATCTGAATTTCACAATTGGCGGCCTCCCCTTGTGAGACGAAGAATAGAAAAGCAACTTAAATCGCTCAACAGAGTAAAGGCCGTTGGATCTGATGAGATACCAATTCGATTTCACACAGAGTATGCGAAGGAACCTACCGTCTTCTAGCGGAAGTGTAGCGAAGATCTCTATTGCACAATTAAGTGCATGGCAGAGGGTTCTAAAAACGCTTTTTATGATGTTTCTCTACGGTTCCATTCTCTGATAGCTCGCGAGAAATAGGAACACCTAAATCTTTCTCTTATTTTCTTTTGATTATAGAGTCTTCCTATCTAAGTGGGTGCTAACAAAATATTTTCGCATTCGGAATAGCAAGTTGGTGAAAGAAATAAGGCAAACAGATTTCGTCGCAAGAAATAACGCCTTTCTGTTACTGATTTCCACCCCAACTCGTGCATTATTTCTGCCACACTCTCCCCCCCCCCCCCCCCCCATATCGCGATTGTACAAAACTAGCTGCCCTTTTCTGAAATTTCTCTAAATCGTCTGCCAGTCCCACTTGGTGTGGATACCACAATGCGCAGCAATACTCCAAAATAGGCCGTACAAATGTAGTGTACGCATTTTCTTTAGTAGAACTGTTGCTTCTTCTAAGTGTTCTGCCAACGAAACATAGTCTTTGGTTCGCTTTCCCTTCGGCGAAATGGTACGCAAACTGGTCTCACAGCAGTCGTAACTTGGCACATTGTAGGTCGGTGTTCGGTTTTTGGTATAGGTGGGCATACTGTTTTTATGCATTGCTGACTTACAGATTCTTAAGCAAAATTTAGATCAGGGTTATATCCCCATTGCCGTCTGCCATTATTAAAAGAGGGTGGGAGTTTACGGTCGTGAATTAAAGCTAGCTTGTTGGACTCTGCCCAGCTGATAACTGCCATCCCTTTCTCGTCATCTTAAGGGTATCCCCATCTAATGCTGTGGCTATTGAAGTCGCCAATTACAAAACTTACTTTTGTACTATCATGCTTATGAGTTGCATTGACGTTGCATTGACGTTGAAGTAACTTAGTGGTGGTTTGTACACAGATGTTATGGTACAGTTCAACTGTGACGATCTCTACGTCATTTATGTCTGATACGCTGGTCGACAGTACTTGAATTTTAGACTTCACAAAAGCAGCACTGCCATATTGATGATGAGGCCTCTGTCACCAAACGCATGCTTGGATTTTTGGACGATTAAGTATACTATGTCTGTGAGTTTCTTGGATACAGAGGACATCACATTTATTTTTCTTACACAGGTCTTTTATCAGTTCCTCTTTGTATAAGGACATTGACAGAGAGAATAGTCATGATTGGACCTGAAAAAGTCCTATGTTGACTAGTCATTACACTAGCTATGCCTTGATGTCTCTGGATTTGAAAGGAATGTGATGCTAGCTTAACAGCAAATTCTGCTGGGAGGCTCCTTTCGTGTCCCCTATAAGGTGTTTTTATTTTCCACCGCAAAGCCTGTGATAGGCGCATAAAAATCTTTCCCAGCTGATCAGAGGTGTCACTAAGCATATAATAAAGCGCAATGCTGCTCAGTTTAATCTCGCAGATAAGTTACATAAGGCAATCAGAGAGGCCGTGTTCCATTAACGGAGGCCTCTAATGAAAATTGGAAGCCGGCTAAATGTTTAATGGGCCGCCGCTGCAATTACTCGGCCACATTAACGTTTCTAAACAGAGCCACCGCAACTTCCAATCACGCTCGGCTGATCACTGCGGGTCAAAATGCAAACAGTCCGTGGCCGCAAAGCTCCCTCGTGTAAGATGAAAATACGCTAATGTCATAAAAATGCTCCAATCACATTACTAACAGTCCCTACTTGTTATTGGTTAAAGCTTATTATTTCATGTGGCACGCCGACGATACAGGGGATGAAGTGAAGGTTGTTGAATACTAGCTAAAAACCCATCGTTGCCCAGGTATTTATTTATTCCAGTCAGTGATCTTTCTATATCCCGCATTTCTAACTAGCCCGCAGATCCTTAGGTTAAGAACTTATTCTTTTTCTGATTTCCTAGTTGCAAATTAATTTGTAATTTATATTCTTTCGGGCCTGGAGCGTCATATATGTTTTCTGAGGACTTTATACTATAGTATACAAGAACGTCGCTGTTTACGATCGTTATCTATATATATATATAAAAGAAAGTCGTGTTAGTTACACTATTTATATCTAAAGAAATTCTGAACCGATTTGGCTCAAAATTGGTGGGGAGGTAGCTTAGAAGCAGGAAACGGACCTAGAAAGGTTTTTAGATACCTATTTAATATTTTATGTATGACACATCTATCTATATTAATAAAAATGAATTTTTTCATGTATGAAAGCGCATCACTTGAGAATGGCTTCACCAGTTTGGCTGATCTTTTCTTTGCTCTGTTCGTAATTCTCAGGACAAGCTATGTATGAAAGAAAATTTTTGGAAAATCTATCGGATAATATTAGACTTTGAGAATAACTGAATGTTCGCTTCCAGCTCGGATCATTTTGTAGATTCTCCAACAATCAGCTTATTCATTCGCTACTCACCTAGCGACCAAATACGCTGTAACGGAGCAAACAAATACACCAAGGAGGTCAGAAGAGAGGGAGGTCATTGCTTGAAGCCAGAGATTAACTGGAATGTAGGGTTTAATTTTAAATCTGCTACACAGCCCTAGCGGGCAATGTTGGCAACAGCCGTTGATTCCGGGAAATTGCGTTACGTCGCTGTTAGCCAATCGGGTGATAGTATATAATATCCAATGAGATCCAGATTTCTTACCAGTAATACGTATTTCGTTCATGGAAACACTATTCATTGTTCTCGTGGTTATAAGTGATTAGTATTTGCAAGACTGTTTCCATAAGGGAAGTCCATTTCACTATTATACATGAAAAACATCATCTTCCTCATTAAGTTTAATGTGTCTGAAACTAAATTATTGTACGGATTCTCAAAATAATATAGTTTAGTATGAAGAGAAAACAACTGTCGCCAACCAAAATTTCATTGGCTGTCTCAAGCTTTGCCACGATTGGTCGGCTTCATTCCCACGATCCAACAGCTGTTGCCTGCGTTGCGGAAAGTAAAATTTTATGCCTACCGTTTGATGATTCACCGAAACGAGGACAATCACATACTGAAATGCCGCAGATTGTTTCATCAGTTCGCCGTTGATATGTATTTTCGTGCAATAAAACCATTAAGAGTACAGACATTAAAGCTACTAACCTCACAGATAGAGCAGCTCGAAAGTTCTCTCTAATAGCCCATTTCCAATTGTTTTACCCATCGTTTTTCACTTCTATTCCCAATCCGGGTCCCGAATGCAATAATAATAAATAAGATCACAGAGAGGGAGAGGAGGAGATAGAGAATGGGGGAATGAAATGGATTTAAAAGGGGGGATGATAGGAAGGGGTAGGAGATTGATATGGTGTGGGGTAAGAGGGAGTGGTGTGAAGATACGGACAGGAGGAGATGGTCAAAGAAAGGTGGGAGGAGCCGATGGAGAAGTAGAGGAGGGAGGAAGGGATAGACATCGGGAGAAGAAGAGAAGACATTAGGGTATACATCCCATACACATTAGCGACTGCCAAGCGTTGCTGGGATTGCTAGTTAAGTTATATACAGTAAAGCTATAAGCTTATTTCGGCGCCAAGGCCATTTTAAAGCTATGACTATAGTTCATCTTTGACGAAATTGCTTCAAATGTATGTGTTTTATATTTTAGCTAGATTAATTGCTTTTATGCAACATTAGATGTTCTTGTTGTTTTTTTTTTTTTTTTTCATGTCGTATAATTTCTACAGATATTTGAACAAAATTTTAGAGGATGACTTTATGAATAAGTATTCGAAGTCTGTACAATAATATCTTTGATTACCAATGACAGCTGTTACACATATGGATAATCTTTGAAGTTGAGAACCGCTGTCTGTTAGTGCAGAACTGGATCAGCACGACGATTAAGTTTGACGATGTTGCCTAGTGGCAGATAAGTTTTATGGTGGGTTAGTATGTTAGTTCAATTTGAATATTTGGAGTTGAGTTGTCGATATAAAACGCCGTATTTTATGTTTCTTTGGTTTACAGAAGTTGATAATGGGACAATGCCGAAACATGTCGTTCTGACATATAAATTTTATTATTGACAACTGCTGCGTGATTTGTGTTAATGATTAGTGGAGCAGTTGTACAGTGGCGTCAGAACATATGATTAGTTGAAGTAGTTTGTAAGTCTAGAGATTGATGACCACTGCTGTTTGGTCCCTTACTTACTTAACTTACTTATCCGTGGCTTGGGCCTTAGTGACGATATGCCTGCTCTACACTCCTACCTCCATCGCTCCCAGTTGCGAGCATCTTGCAACCAATCACCTGCTCCTAGTCTCATGTCTACATTGTCTTTCCATCTTGTCCGTGGTCGTTCCCGGTATCTCCTTCCAGCTACCGTTCCCAGCAACACGTCATGGAGTATTCTCCCTTCGCTCATCCTTGCTACATGCTCAGCCCAGGTCAACCTTCTTCTCTTCATTCTTTTTATAATGTCCGGCTGTGCGTAAAGCTCTTTAAATTCTGGGTTTTTACGAATTCTCCATTCTCCTTTTTGTGGATCTATCACAAGACCATAGATTTTTCGGTGGATTTTTCGTTTGAAATCCAGTAGTTTCTGTTCATCTGTTCTTCTGAGGGTTAGGCTTTCACAACCGTACATAACCACTGGCATTATCATACTTTGATACAACCTGGTCTTGAAACATCTTGTCAGGGACCTTTTCTTTAACACGTCCTGAAGGTTTAAAGTATGCTACAGTGCTTCCAACAATTTTTCATTGATTTCAATTTCACAGAGGGTCTGATCACTAAAGAGACTGCCAAGATATTTGAAAGTACCGTGAGCGGGTCCCCATCACTAGCCGACTTGCTTAGACCATGTATTGCGGCCTGCTTTACTGGCAATCTGGCAGTACGAGCTTGTGATTCCTCTCAGCTCTTCCCTACTGCCGCTAATTAGGATTACATCACCCGCATAAGCCAGTCGAGTCACTGACAAGTGGTCCAAGGGTATTTCAATGGGACCAGTTTTCATTGGTCCCACAGCTTTAAAAAGTTTTGAACATTTGAAAGAAGGAAGATACGCAGGATTTTTTTAAATTCTTTATTATGGCTTTTGGTTACAGTGACCATACAGCCAGCGGTTATTACATTGACAATATTTCAATAGAATTGAGAGTCTTACAATGTATAGCACAATATTAATAAGTATCTTACATCATACAGCCTTAGAATAAAAGTAGAAAATCATATGTACAAGATAGAAAACAATACATATTTAACAGTACGACTGACATTTGTAATACAACAAAAGTGCAAACAGCATAGCACCATATGAGAGGTGCAAAGACAAATCAAAGTCAAAATATAATATAAAATCACTTATGCAGTTTCACGCTGTGCATGTTCAAGGTAAACACACTAGCTCTAAAATTAGAGCTTTATGCCGGTGACTTTGAGGAAGTCCTTCAGTAAACTGTACTTAAACTTGTCGAATCCATGGAGGAGGACAGTGACACTTGTGGGGAGGGGGTAACCCCTCGCAACCAGCGTTCGGTAGAATACACTTTGTGCGGCCGTGTACTTGGTGCATGCCAGTATGATGTGGTTGAGATCCGCCACTGCCGTCACATCTTTGTCGCAATGCCGAGAAGCGATGATTTTCAAACGGTGTAGGTGGGCAGGGTAACATCCATGTCCCAGTCTCATCCGAATGATAGACGTTGCATGACGTCTACTAAGCGTCATCGATGAAAACCACGGTCGTGAGGAGACATTTAGTTGTATAGCTGCCAGGTGTCCTTCCTTAAACGCTTGAGAGAGGTGCCATTCGTGGTCCGAAGTGCGATAGGCAGCTTTTCGAATCGTCGTTCGGAAGTCTGTATATAGAATCCGCGTGGGGCAGTGTTGTCCTTCCGTAATACTTCTCTTGGCAAGGCGGTCTCCTGTTTCGTTATGGGGTATACCTTGATGTCCTTTAATCCAAAGTAAGTGGATGTCTATGCCCACTGTCTGTGCATTTGTTATGGCCTCCAAGACGTCCAATATATATCTATTCGTTCGTTTGTCAAACGTCGGATGTTGTAATTTTTCAGCGCGCTTTGAGAGTCCGTAAGAATCAATATAGAGTCAAATGTTCGTGTGCCGTAATAAATGGCCTCCCTGATGGCCAGTAACTCTGCCGTGTAAATAGATGACGCAGGCGGAAGCGCAAACATTTGGTAGGTGCCGTTGGAGGGGCAAAAGAAGGCGTATCCCACCCCTGCTTCAGTTTTAGAGCCGTCAGTATAGATGTGAGCATGCTGTGGTCAGTTGCGGAGAAGAAACCGTTCCACGTCGAGAGTGATGTTGGTCCCCGTTGTGTAGTCGGATGGCAAGTGTGTCACCGGGACTGGGTTGAAAAACAGATGATAAGAATAACGGAAACAAGGAAGTTTGGTGTCCTGTATAAAGAGTGGGAAGAGATGTCTCCATTTCTCATAGCTGCGAACCAGTAAAGGAACTCGGGTCATGCCTCTTCTGTGATGCATTTCTGTAAGGTTCCAAAATTGGTGCACCGTTTTGAGAGAGGCACTATCACATATTGAAGCTCGGCTGAGGAGGAAAATATCGGACAGCATCTGTCGACGTATGGTTAACGGCATTTCAGACGCTTCCACGAGCAAGGCGTTGGTGGGTGTTGACTTCATAGCTCCGAGAACAAGACGAAGCATTCTGTACTGGAGGACATCAAGTTTGCGCAGGGTCGACTGCGCTGCAGTAGCGTAGACGATACTGCCATAATCCAACGCAGGATTTAAACCTTAAAACAAGTAGGCGCTCTTTTCCTGGTTGTGACATGCGTCATTTGCTGGTCCTTTGCAAGCCGGCGTCGACCTAACACAGCTCTTCACAGCAGACACTGTGTTCACCAGGCCGTCGATTCAGGTGGGCGAGCACTTTCGAAGAGCAGTTCGAACGTGACCCGTACGGACTGTTCCCCGCGGACGAGGCCTCTCGGGAATCACGTATTCCGAGATCTGGCGGGCGCGTAGCTTCCAGTAGTAACGACCGCAAATTTCACAGATTCGTGTATGGCCGCAAATTTCAGCGGACGCAGTTTCCGCAAATCCAGAATGCGGCCGCCAGTTCACTCCCCTCCCCTCCCCTCCCCTCCCCTCCTTTGCTCCCCCCACCCTTCCCCCTTTCCCCAGCCATCAGCTGGCAAACCACCTCGGCCTGGCGTTCGCTTCACCGCAGAGGGAGTAATCAACATTCCGCACCACGACTGTGTAATTCCTTTTTCTCGGGAATCGTTATTAATTTGGAGCTCTGCTCTGCGCCATTCTCAGGCGTCACCCTCTCCTCACCTTCCCCTTCCCCCCCTCCCCCACACCCTTTTCCTGTAACTCCACCAGTGCCCGCTACCACAATCCTTCAAACAGCGAAATCCAGTAGCACGTTCTCTCGTTGCTCGGGTCTGTGAATAAAAAACCCGTGTGCCGTACCCGGTCTTTTTCTGAATTATCAACATTTCGCCGCGAGGTTTTTTTTCTTCCTCCTTCCCCTTCTCCTCCCCTCCTCCCTCCCCTCCGCGGGCTGCTCGACCGCTTCTCGCGCCTGCTCCACTAGTCCCCCATAATTTACTTTCGGCATGTGTCGCCACTGCGACAACTTCCCCTCCCCCTTCCCTTCCCCGTCCCCCCACTCCTTCACCCCTCCCTCCCCCCCACTTCCAGAGACTTACTTTCCTTTTGCCCCAGCCGCAGCAGCCCTAGTACGAGGCGGGGGTTTTAATTTTCGACCCGCAAGGGACAGTTATTAAAGGTGCAGTGCGGCGTTACCGCGGGCTGCATATATCAAACGTGCCGAATATTTTTCCACTTTTTTTACCCACGTTCCACAAGAAACTTTATAACGGCTACACGCAGCCGCCTTGAAATTTTTTCTTCTCTCCAGAAATTTTGGCCACTTGACTCGTTAATGCAGCATGGTTTTTCGTTTGATACTCAGATGTTGTGTCTGAACGTTTGAGGCAAAAGTTTGTTGGCAAACATGTAGTGTCAAGCAAACGTGGCGCCTGTCGGAAGTGTCTCACAGACAAATCGCACCACCATTAATAAACTACTTCAGTTCACCCCTCTAACACAACGTTCCGTGAATGATTTAGTAAAAAGCTTATAGAAGATATAAACAAAGCAGTTTCCTTAAAAAAATAATAATAATAAAATAATCCCGTGGGACCAAACTACTTTGGTAATCAGTCCCTAGTCTTACAAACTACTTAACCTAAGTTAAACTAACCTAAGGACAACATATCCATGCCCAAGGGAGTATTCGAACCTCCGACGCGGGAGGGCGCGCAGGTTCCTTTGTCTTAGACCTGCAGTATGGTATATATCCTTTAATGACATAATGATTACCGAAGAAAGTACCACAGTGCTGCTAAATATAATGGGATAGGCTAGTAAGGAGAGCAGAAACACTCCGAAAATTTATGTATTTTAAATAATTTATTTAAACATTCTTCTCTTCTATTACACTTATGTATGTATTTTTCGAATAGGCCTTCTGAGAACCTCGTTCCAAATCCAGTTCGTCATCCTTCACCCTTTCATTTTCTCCGGTGATAATACTCTACGTGCTTATTGATAATTAGCGTAGGGTTATGTGAGATTATATACAGGGTGTTTCACTAAGTGTGTTTGCCTCTGTAACTTATAAAATAATAGGTGACGGGAAATTTTAATGCCCTAGGTCAACGCAAGAAATGTTACACTTTCTGCGGAGCTATTAACATAGTTTATTGTATCATTTTCCAAAGAGTTACAGCACATAGATATAATTTTTTTAATGGAGCAATAGTGTTTTTTTTTTTTTTTTTCTATCGTGCATTGGATTCGTTGAAACCAGCTGCGTCCAAATCAATTTAAACCACATTCCTATCACTGTTAGTTTGGGAGCTACAACCCTTCAAGCCGGCTGCGGTGGCCGAGGGGACTGAGGCGCTCCAGTGACTGTCTGCACGGCCACTACGGTCGGGGATTCGAATATCCCCTCGGGCATGGATATTTGTGCCGTCCTAGTTCGTAAGTAGTTTGTAAGTTAAGGGACTGATGACCCCGTAGTTAAGTCCCATAAGCTACACAAACATTAAACGACCCTTCAAAGTTTCAGGGGAAGATACCACACGCTGTACATAATACATGACTGTGTGATGGGTGATGGATGTTATGACGGTGGGAAGTTGATTTACATGATATGTTCAAATGTGTGTCCATTTTCCTCAATGCATAATGCAATGCGCCGTCGAAAGGATCTGCGGACGAGATGTAACATCGCCGATGTGACGGGGCGACATGCGTCCTCGATGCGCCGATTTAGATCATCTGGGGATGTGGGCTCAGTGACATAAACACGATCCTTTAGATATCCCCACAAAAAGAAATCAACTGGTGTTAAATCGGGCGACCTTGCGGGCCATGAATGAGGACCATGGCGCCCCAATCATCTTCCTGCAAACCTGTTGTTTAGTTCGTCCACAACAGCACGCGCAGAATGGGCTGGGTGACCATCGTGCTGCATCCACATATGGACTCTCGTGTGTAGACACACATGTTCAAGGACACCACCCAAACTGTCGGCTATAAAAGCGCGATGTAACTCACCTGTCAGTGCGGCCGTGCAGACCGTGACTGAAGCGCCTCAGTCCTCTCGGCCACCGCGGACGGCTTGAAGGGTTGTAGCTCCCAAACTAACAGTGATATGAATGTAGTTTAAATTTATTTGGACGTAGCTGGTTTCAATGAATCCAATGCACGATAGAAAAAACTATTGTTCCATTTAAAAAATTATATCTTTGTGCTGTAACTCTTAGGAAAATGATACAATAAACTATGTTCATAGCTCCGCAGAAAGTCTAACATTTCTTGTGTTGACGTACCGCATTAAAATTTGTCGTCACCTATTATTTTATAAGTTAATAAGGCAAACACACTTAGTGTTCAAATGTTTGTTAAGCTTAAGGGACTTAACTTCGGGGTTATCAGTCCCTAAACTTACAAACTACTTATGAACTAGCTAATACTAAGGACGGCACAAATATCCATGCCCGAGGGGGTTTCGAACCGCCGACCGCAGTGGCCATGCAGACCGTGACTGGAGCGCCTCAGTCTTCGCGGCCACCGCGGCAAACACACTTAGTGAATATATGATAGAGTGAGTGAGAGGCAATGAGGTGAGAGATGTAAAATATTGATTTGTAATTGATAACGCTGTACCACATTCAAATATTTGTACTTTTCGCTTGTTTCTAAAATAAAAAGCAGTGCTTCATTTCTGTTACATTATCCGTTGGAACATAGACTTTTCTTTTTGTTTGTGTCGAATATAAGGCTTTCGTATTGCATTGTCTATTGGCCGGAAGGGCGAGTGAAGTTCACCAGTGTACAACTGCATATGTGAAAGTAAAATAACTTTAATTATGAAACGAGACAATGAGAATGTTAATTTGTGAAGTATCTACCCACATAGTCCAACAAGCCTAGGTACAAACAAATTTATGCAGAAGAGAAAAAACATCCTTTCTCAGTTCCTTATTTTGTTAAAAAAAGAAAATTGATGAAAAATAACACTTTATAAAACAGTTGTTATTGTTTAGTACATCAGCAAAGAATTAATATATTTTGAACGAACAGAGTTGAAAAACAAAAAAAATATTCAGATAATTTAATTCACATTTTAGGCTAGGGATAGAAACAGAGGTATGCACGTGATGTTACCACAATATAACAAATGTTACCGTTTTACAACGCAGATTACATTTTGCATTTCAGGCGGACTTTATACCCAGAATTTTTGAGTTCAAACACATGAAAAATTATATGGCACAGATAAATAAATGAACTGTAACCATAGAGCATCGTTGGAACATCTACCACTGACAACCCCTTGAGAATTACTACAGTGTATACCAACATAAACTTTGTAATTTGTCATGAAGAGAATCTACATTAAATATGAGTATAATAAAGATCAAATTATAAAATCAGACTGCATTTACACGTAGCAATCAAAATAAAAACTGTAGCAGGACACCACTGGAAATAAAAGCAGAAAACTTGTAATTAGTTATCCTTGTACAAATATTAATGATGAATGTTTATCCATAGATAGCCTGACGAAAGCCATAGTGCCGAAATATGCCTGTTGACAACATTTGAAAAGCAGAAATAAGAGCTCTTTTAGCAGCATTGTGGTTACTTCGACTTCTTCTCTTGGACCTATAATAAACAAGGTACGTTCGTCTTTCAATTTCTATAGAAAAAAAAGAATAACTTCTAAGATTTCAGTTCAGTTAATGTCGATGTATTCCTTTTACAATTTTTAACATCCCCTCTGTCGGCTTCGTCACGTGTCGAGCGGAGATTTTTCTCTGTTCGCCTCCAATTAAACGGTTGCGATGAAGGCTTCACTCGTCAGATGACAATCGGTAGGTAAACATTCAAATCGAATTGAATTCGAGATTCGATTTGAATGTTTACCTGGCAGTTGTCATCTGATGAGTGAAGCGATATTTCGTTGTGCTAGAAATCTAGGGATACACGTGATATACAGTGTTGACTCCATGCTAACTCCAGAATGTAATTGGATGCATGACGGGCTTACGCTGTTCAGGGCGTAGGGAGCCTCTCGGTGACACGAACATTCGCTGAAACCGAGAGCCTAATGAGGAATTAAAAGAGAGGATTCAGGGAATTATTTATTCGACTAGCGGTCACTTGTTGTTATGGCTTGATACACATTAAATGGTAAAGAAACAAAGTCGTAAGCACCCATTTCTAATATGTCAGAATGTTCTGTGAATGGGAACCGCATACACTTCCCACACTCCATACTCCACATACCTCTGCCCCCCCCCCCCTTTTATCTCTCGTCCCATGTATCTCCTCCTTTTCGCTCCTCCCCTCTCCTTCATAATGTACTCCCTATTTCGTCCGCCTTTCTCATTGTTGTTGTTGGTTTTGTGTTTTAGGGGAACAAAACTGCGGAGGTCATCAGTCCCTCCCCCCCATCTCATTACCCGTCTCTTCATTCATCCCCGTTCACTATATCCATCTCACTGTCCACTCCCTCGTGCCTCCCTCACTGTTCATCTTCTCGCCACTCTCGCTCTGTCCGTCTGCCCCTCATTCTCCCCGTCAGTTTCCTTCCCCTCTTCTGTCTCCTCCTAATCCCTGTCTAACGTAGAGCCTCGTTTATTTATTTGTCCAAAATCTTGTTATGCTCTTCAGTCCGGAGACTGGTTTGATGCAGCTCTCCACCCTTCTCTATCTTGAGCAAGCCTCTTCACCTCCTCAAGAACGGCACCCTACATCCGTTTGAATCTGCTTACTGTTGGTCTCCCTCTGCGATTTTTATCTTACACATTTCCCTCCAGTAAATTCACGATTACTTGATGTCTAAGAATGTGTCCTACCAATCGATCCCTTCTTTTTGTCAAGGTACGCCAGAAATTCCTTTTCTCTCCCCAATTCTGTTCAGTACCTCCTCATTAGTTACGCGATCCACTCACCTAATCTTCAGCAATCTTCTGTAGCACCACATTTCAAAATCCTCTATTCTCTTCCTGCCCGCGCTGCTTATCGTCCATGTTTCACTCCCGTTCAAGGTAACTCTGTACAAAAATGCCTGCAGAAAGGACTTCCTTAGGCTTAAATCAATATCCGATGTTAACAAATTTCTATTTTTAAGAACGCTTTTCTACCCATTGCCATTCTGCATTTTATATCCTCTGTACTGCGACCATCATTTGTTATTTTACTGCCCAAGTAACAGAACTCATCTAACATCTACATTGTTTCGTTACCTAATCAAATTCCATCAGCGTCGCCTGATTTTCTAAGACTACATTCCATTATCCTTGTTAATGTTCATCTTGCATGCACCTTTGAACTCACTGTCCATTTCGTTCAGCTGCTCTTCAAGGTCCTTTGCTGTCTCTGACAGAATTACAATATCATCGGCAAAACGCAATGTTTTTATTTCTTCTCCCTGATCTTTGATTCCTTCTCCAATTTCTCCTTGCTTTCCTTTTTAGCTTCCCCAATGTACAAATTGAATAACATTCGAGAAGGGCTACAACCGTGTCTTCCATCCTTCTGCACATAATTCGTGTTTAAATTTTGCAATCATGACTTATTAAACTGATGGTTCTGTAATTTTCACATTTGTCTTCGCTTGCTCTCTTTGGAATGGGAATTATTACATTTTTCTTAAAGTCTGAGATCTCAAAAATTCTTTACCGAATGCTTTGAAATTTGATATCACAATGCAGTGGAATGCGTGTATCTTTTTACATATCTAACTTTTAATATTATGTCATCTATGACTCTTAGTGATATATATTCAGGATGCCCCATTTATGTTGATCATCCTAAATAACTGTTTGCCCAGATGCAGTGCAGACGACTGTCACAGTGGTGAGGATGTCACCATCTTACTCAGTGCTGACAACATACTAATGTTTTTGCATCGAGTCTATCAACTACTATGTGTGGTGGATATGTGACACAGAAAAGTAGTAAGACTTCGTAGAAGCATTTTTTTTAATATAGAGTACGTATCGTACTTATTTCTAGCAAGTTATATGACTTTAAATTATGCCGTTTCTCATACCAATATAATGCTTCGCAATTCTGTAGCTAGCCTGGTACGAGGCTTTGATCAAGTTACTGTCAGTGTTAATAAAATTTGCCATGTATTTGGTTTATTTTTTTACAAAACGCAGTTTTCTTTTGAATAAAATCGATAGTTTTACCAACTGCTGTTGACATTATATAGACGTAACCGGTAATTTGATCAGTTATTTTTCACACTGTCACTTTAAATATAGAGTAAGGTAACAGAATAATTATACCTGTATCAGTGCCGTGCGGGAGTAGCCGATCGGTCTGGAGCACCACGCAGCGGATAGCGCGGCCTCCCGCGTCGGAGGTTCGAATCCTCCCTCGGGCACGGATGTTTGTGTTGTCTTTAGTATAAGTAACTTTATAAGTAGTTTATACGTTTAGGGACTGATGATCCCCGCAGATAAATTCCTTAAGCTTAATAAACGTTTGAACCTGTATCAGTTACTGTTTTGTTTACTTGTGCTCTTACCAATGTTTGTAAATCTATCGGACAAACTGCGTGGTCATCATCCGTAGCTTACAAACTACTTAAACCTAGGTAAACTAACATAAGGACAAACACACACACCCATCCCCCAGGGAGGAATCGAACCTCCACGGCGAGCAATCGCGTGCTCCGCAGCGAGACGCTTTAGACCGTTCGGCTACTCCACCGCGGCACTCTTACCACCCGACATGTCGTTGCGTACCACCAGTGGTACACGTACCACCATCTGGGAACCGCTGTTCTATTCAATTCATAATGAATGTTACACAAGGAGCTGCGTAATTTTAACATGAAATATATTTCACCTTGGTGTACGTTTGTGTATTACTCAACCCCTGGTTATTTTATGGTGCAAGTATTTCCTCTTGCTGCGGGCGACCCGTGACCCGCAGGTTGAAAAACACTGGTTTAAGGGATCGAATCATGACAGTTGCTTTCTTTTAGATTAATTGGCACATATAGAAATTACTATAAAAATGGAGGTCAATTTCCCCGTTTTTCGTCTGATTGCAAATGGAAAAGTCTTGACTCAGCATCGGACTGAATTTTCCAATTGTGTGATCACTGTACAAGGTTTACCTCTCAAATTAATTTTGCTGTGATATCTCCGTCCTTTCTTGGCGTTGAATTTTGGATAGCGGGTGAAACGTGGGTATGTAGTATTGATAACGTCTGCAACTAATATCTTTGGCTCCGCGAGGACAATCTTTGGTGTGCGCTGCCCCGCATTTGAGTTTATTGAATGTAGTTGCCGACCACAGACAGAGGAGCAGGAGTGGTGTTGTGCGATCAGTCATGAAATGAAGTCGCAAATTGCAGAATGAGCTTGCATTATTTGAATTTTTTTATGTGTGATAATGTTGAGAAATACTTTTTTGAAACTGTTGTGAGATTATGAAGAATAAACGTAAGGAGAGTCATCTTTTCATTATTAGACGCTTCGCGTAAATGTAGTCCATCTCTAACAGACATTCAACATGTAGGGTTTAATTTTCGTCTTTTATGTTCATTCTTTAAATGATTAAAAGTATAGTGCAGGAATTTAGTATGTTTTTAGTGTAAAATAAAAAAAACGCACGAAGTGTGATATAGACAATTAGGTTTTTTTTATTTACATTTTATAATGTATTAGCTGCTTCTTCTTTTGAAAACCATTTTTTTATTTTATTTTTTCGTCACAGTTGCACTACTTAGAAGTTGGTGACTAGTTTCGGACTTGTTCATCCATTTTCAAACCAATGGCCTTATTTTAACCGTAACAATACATTGCATGAAGCAAATGACCGATAAAATCTGTACGTTGTCCACTGTTAGTTAATACATGATTACATTGAAATTTAAAATAGGTTAAAATAGATGATGCGTTCACTGGCTCCAAAGTGTACTATCAAGTACTACACGTTGGAGCCCGTGAACGCATCATCTACTTTAACCTATTTTAAATTTCAATGTAATCATGTATTAACAGTGGACAACGTACAGATTTTATCAGTCATTTGCTTCATTCAGTGTATTGTTACGGTTGGAATAAGGCATATGGTTTGAAAATGGATGAACAAGTCCGAAACTAGTTACCAACTTCTAAATAGTGCAACTGTGACGAAAAAAAAAAAAAAGGTTTTCATTACATATTCAGTTGCTGATCCTGCCACATCTTCACGATGAATTTTCATAGGTTCTTCTTTTGTTGCTCTTAACGGAAAATGACAATAGAAGTAATGACTTTCTGGAAATATTTGTGTAAGGCAATCCCAAATTATAATCACAAATTTTTGTACAATATTGTTTAAGATCATGTTCTCCTTTTATGAAAAAAAAAAAAAAAAAAAATACAAAGTGCTTTAGTTAAAATTCAAACCTCAGGTCTGCTTCGTGTCAGTCATTCATCCGGAACACCCAGTTAATTATTTTTTTAAATACTACAGACACAGAGAAAATTAATAATTGTGTAGTTAGTGGATTCGCATCGCACACCTGCGAATTCTGTAGCTAGTTTTTGGTGTTGAGTTTTGTAAGGCGGGTCGTGTATCACGCTGGTCAAGCGAGCCGCCGCCTCGCGGTCAATCTCGGCGAGTGACAGATCACTGCAACAAGTGAAGGCAGAGATGGCGGCCATTTGCAATAAAGGTGGATCCCGGCGGCCGTAAGCGGCGCGCCTCCTGGTAATGAAAGGGTAACCCGCAGAGCTGTTTGCTCGCGTGACTGCCGACGCCCCCGACTGGCGGGCACGCTCCTTAATTGAAAACCAGGCCGGGTCGATAGCACTCCGCAGAGCGCCTCGGCCACACACGCAGCACGGGCCTGTCCCTGTAATGGCATCGCGCTGATAGGCCCGCCGACTATCCGATAGCCCAACTTGACGCCGCCGCCAGCGCCGCGCAGCGGCCGCCGGCCCAAGCGCGCCGCGCGAATCACTCCTAAACTGTAGGTTGGAGCTGGTTAAGAGCGCGACAACTACTAGCGGCGCGTCCCACGTGTTCACTGGTTCAGTGAACCCCCGTAAAAAAAAATCGCACTGACGTGTTTTACGGCCCACTTTAGATTTGTAGTTTTATAAGTTTTTGCAAACATTTTGGACCAAAATAATAATCTAAATCATAAAAAATTAATTAATAAGAGTGTCTGAAACCCTTGTAGGAAAAAAAATTAGGGAGCAGCTGGTGTCGAACCACTGACCTTCACCGTCACAGTCCAACACATTGCCCATTACGCTATTTCCATTTTTTTTCTTTTGCACTTGTGACATTCCCCTATACGGCACTACTTCAGGAGTTACTAGTCAGAAGTGCCTAACTGAAGTGGAAAAAAAACTCAATCAAACTTAATAAATAAATATGGAAAATAATGAGTTTAAAGTTTTTATTGTCGCATAACACAGTTTGTCGTATTATTTCAAGTCGATAACAGTACAATGAGGAATCGTTGAAACAAATCTTTGTATCTAGGTCGACTTAGTAACTTGTGATGTTCTGTTAATAACAATTGTAAAAAGTCAAGTAAGGATTTATTTTTATAGTTGATGCTGTAGTACACATAATATCCAATGGGCCAGGCGTAACTGTTGTTTTTGGCGTTAGGAAAGAATTTCCAGTCTGGGTGCAATATGTGCGTAGTCGTGATATTCATTATACTAGTTTGTGTTATGAGAGACAACTTTTTCCTTGTAAACGAAGGCTTCCGCGGCCGTTCTCATTGTTGATAAAACTCTACTGGGTATTGGACCGCATCGTCAATATATCAAATATTTCACCGACGTTTCGGCCACTATTGCAAGCGGCAATCTTCTGGGTGTTACATTTACTGCTGGATGAGGGAAAGCTGGTGTGTTAAATATTAAATGTTGCCAGTTATGATTGGTGGTTTCAGAGCTCTTATCGTTGGTGTTTGCTTTATTTCTTCCTATTGGTGGAAAAGGAAGTCCAGGATTTGTGTTTACATTGTTTGCCATTGGTTGAAACTGGTGAATGAGGAGCGGTGGTAGCAGTGACGTGCACCTCAAAAACACAAATAATGTAAATAACTTGAACAAGTTTAAAATGAGTCAAAACACGACTTTTAATTTGGTATACTATTAAATACAAATTTCATAAAACACATACACTCATTGAGATAAATAGTTAAAACCTAAATGTAATATTTTAATTTATGTATTTTGGCATATTTCAAGTAGTATTGTATTATTTATTTAATATCCGAAAAATATTGTTGTTAGTATTATTACGCGGTTACGCGGAAAATGTTTGAGTGGAAGCCATGTTTTGGCACTCTGTTCATAGCTACAAACCTGTTAACATCTCTGTTATCTGCTGCTGGAACTTTTGGACATTGTGCAACTATGTGTCTGGTTTAATATTCATTTAAATGGAAATAAAGTAGTTTTCATATCCACTGACATCGTATTTAAGAAACTAGCCTGAAACATATTACGCTATTTAGCTGAATGCCGAGCATCAATAACGCAAATGTCCGTCTTCAAGAAACAAGATTAAGATATTTATGTTTGATCTTCCCCATCTACAGTGAAGTGGTTTGCTGTAAATCTGACTGTTAGAATGAAATATGTTTCCGACCATTAGGTCTGGAGAGAACGTGTAACTCGGAACAAACCTGTTTATGTACAGGAAACATTACCATATTATGGTGGTGGACGAATGGTGTGAGCAGAAGTCAGTATTGGCGGACGTACTGATCTCTGTCACTCAGAATTGCGCTTTGATTGCTCAGAGGTACAGAGACGAGATCCTTCTAATTTTTCTTGTGCCCTACTCTGGTGACATAGGAGATGGTTTCCTTCTGGTGGACTCTAATTCTCGTCACCAGAGAGTAGAAATGACTGGTGGACAAAATGCTTGAAGATGACTGAGGGAACTGACCGAATGCCGTGGCTAGCATGTTCACTAGGCTTAAATGCAATTTAATGTGTCTGGGATGCACTTGGCAGACGCATTGCTGCCGGCCCCTTAATGTTGCAATACAGAATTAGCAGTGCGGTGCTTGACGGAGTAGCGTCAATTAAATAGCTATGCGTAACGCTGCATAGCGATATTAAATGGAACGAGTGTATGACGACAGTCGTGGGGAAGGTGGTCAATCGAGTTTATTTGGAGAATTTTGTGAAGAAGACTGCATAGAAAACGCATTTACGACCCCATCTTGAGTATTGTTCAAGTGTTTGGGATCCCAACCATTTCGATTATAGGAGGACATAGAGGCAGTTCAGAGGAGGGCAGTTAGATTTGTTACTGGTAGGTTCGATCAGTGCGCGAGTATTAATGAAATGCTTTGGGAACTCAAATGTTAGTCGCTGGAGGTAAAATTCCTCTGACAGCTGGGAAAATTAGGTTAATCTCTATATATCAAAATGAATGTTTGTATGTCCTCCATGTGTTCATAAACCATTCATTCGATTGCAATGAAACTTTGATGAACTGTTCACAGTACGCCCACGAAGGTTCCTGACCCAAAAACAAAAGAGCACGACACATAGCTCAGGGGATATGACGTTATAGATAATGAGAGGCCACCGCGTGAGAATACCCAGATTTATGCGTCAATTATTGGAAAAGAAGTTTGCATATAATTTCGGACATTTATAAAGCGTTTTGTAACGCCCCCCATCACACACACACACACACACACACACACACACACACACACACACATACACACAAAATGATGAAACGAAAAGAAGTCTACCGCTCACAAAAGTTTTGCTGTAGATACCGTAAAACTGTCGCATCAGGCATGACCTTGTAAACAATATAGTTGCAAGAAACTGCCACATAATGCGACGAGACTTTAATAACACTCTGTATTAAAATAACGGTACTTATCGACTTGCAACCAACTTTAAACACGATTTCAAACCTTTATTGAACTTTTTCTCGCTGACAATCATAGCAAAATAGTATAGGAAAAAGTTTCTGGCTTACTACTTTCTCACTGTTCATGAAATAAAACTAAGGCATTAGGTATGACGTTACAATTTATAATTTCTACACTACAAATTGTAGCCGCAGGAAATTTTATAAACAGTATACACACATATAGCTGAATGTACCGTCGAAATTGTATCACAGTACGATACGTAATTCATGAGATATGAGCACATAAGACAGTAATGTTCATAGAAAACCGCCCTATCACGCACTGAGTTTTAATATATTACTTCTTTACTACTAATTATATTCGCAACAGATTTTACAGAGGTACAGCACTTATAAAAATGTATACCTGAAAAATTATTCAATTTTATAATGTATAACTCAATAAATATGATATGGTGCGGATTTTATACGCCATTTGTATTTTGATTGCTGTCTTCATTTGTTTCGATACTGCACGGATAATTTTGTATGTTATTCAAGATAGCGTTATTTACTATATATTCTCCGATAAATATAAAATGTTTTTAAAGAAAAGAGAGATGGACAGAGAAAAGGGATAGGAGATGTACTATCTCTAAACGGGAATAAATAAATTCCCGGGCAACGACGGGTTTCTAGCTAGTTAAAATATGACAAGATTCAGGGTTTATTACCACATACCCAGGTGCATTCTACATTTCAAAAATTAAAAAAAATTATTGACATAAAAATTATTGTGGTAAATTCTGTTTACAATGTTGCGAAGTGATGGTGTTTGTATAGATAGTATGTAAACGTTTTAGTAAAAACGTTATATAAACTTGTATAATTATACGCAGTTTAATTACGAAAGAATCAGCTCTGCGATGTAATGTTTGGAATTTTATTATTACGAGTAAAATCTTGCAATAAATTCACTGAGTAGTGCCAAGTTGCCCAAAAATCTGTTTCTTTATTAGTAAATCAATTGTTAAGTACCGCATTAATCATTTATTGAAATGGCGACCGTTTTCGGCCTGTTAATAGGGCACCTTTCAGATCTGTAAGTAGTTACTAAAATAGACTACGTTGTAGAGTGAAGTAATATAATTATAATCAAAAGAAAAAATTAATCTTGTCAGAAGATCTATGAAGCGTGACGCTTGCATCTACATAACTACTCTGTAATTCATAGTAAGTGCTGAAAGAGTGTTCATCGAACCATTTTCAGACTGTTTCTCTGCGGGTCCACTATCGAGTAGCACGCGGGAAAAACAAACTTAAATCCTTTCGTTCGAGCTCTTATCTCTCTTATTTTATCATCATTTTCCCTACGTAGGTGGGAACAAACAAAATCTATTCACATTCCAAAGAAAGGTACTACAATGTAAGGAAAGAGGACGCTCGTGTGATATTATTATCGAAGTGTCGGACGGGTACTGTAGAAGCCTTGCACGTCGGCACGAAAATTGTAGGTTCCACTTTCAGCGAATACGAGAGAGCGCTCCCCTGAATGTAGGCCACCGAGCGCTACAGACAGCAGCTCCAATACAGGCCACGTCGTCAGCGTCAAATTTGAATAGTTACCTGACGGCGTTGTTGTCATGCTGTTGTTTACATTTTCCGCAATGTCCGTCACTCTAATATTAAGGGGCCCTTAGATACTCGATATTTATCACGCAATATTCCACATTACCCGACAATATTGACCGTCTGAGACCTGTATTGACGGTTTGCGCAATATATTGGAGGAGCCTGTTGAGTTAAAAATATTGACGATCGCTCAATATATTGCGCTGTATATTGGCTAGCGTATAAAGGAGGTATTATGCAGTAAATGGCTGTTCCTGCGGAGGCCCAGGGAGATTCACTTCGCTGTGAACGATTTTTTTAACTGTTAAAAATAAATGACAAAAGAAGTGAAAACTGGCTGGAGGATGCATATTAAAACATCATGCTGTACTTTGAGAAATGAACTTACTGATTGTGGTGTCATGACAGGAAGCAGAAATGCGTATTTTATTTGTAGCCGTTTACAGAACTAGCTGTCCAATGAGTAAACATTACTTTTTTTGTTTCTTCCAGTATTTGTCGCAGTACAACAAAAACATAGAAACCTTTCATTAGTAAATATTAATTTATAATTAAATTAATATTTACTAATTACTAATGGAAGGCTTATGTGATTTTGTAGAGATACTGTTTCGGTTACCGCAGTTGCTACAGGATAGAAATACGTAGAAAACATCACATGTACACGATAAATTAATGACACAGTTAACGCATTTGCGATTTACGGATTTGTGGTGCAGTGTGTGAACCCCTAGCCGCGTGGGGATGGCCATGCGGCCTGAGTCATAGATTGTACAGCCGCTCATGCCGGAGAATCGAGTCCTCCCTTCGGCATGGATGTATGTGTTGTCCTTTGCGTACGTTCGTTTAATCAGTTTGTAAGCTCAGGGGCCCTTGATCTAAACAGTTTGATCTGTTAGGAGAAAATAGCTTCTAGTCATAAAAATATGTTTAATGGAAGCTTTGCAGACTTATTTAACCCGGTCTGTATTATTTCTGTTTGCAAGCCAGCAATTGAATCACCACAGAAATGAGTTCCACATCGTGCAATATCAACTAGTTTAGTACAAAGGCTGAGTTCCAGCTGACGTATCCCGAGCATAAATATTGTGGCGTTCTTGGTCTCATTTTCACACAAAACCTCTAGAAATATTCAGTCTTTAAAGGCCCGTTTAGACTATTTTCACTAAATCTGTAATTGATGAAGCTGCTGCTGCGGATCCAATTCTAAATTCGTCAAAGGTGTGTTTCTTATTATGGGCTTGCATAAAAGACCTCTAAGTATAATCATCATACTACTTAAGCGCGGTGACGCATGGAGGTGTTGTGCAATAAATGGTTTTTCCTGCGGAGACTGAGAGAAATTCAATTCGCTCTGAACGATTTTTTCTCAAAAACTATAAAAATGACAAAAGATTTGAAATCTAGCTGGAGAATGCATATTAAAACATTCTGCATCTACACGGATACTTTGTAAATCACGTTAAAGTACATAGCAGAGGATTCATCAAATCACTTTTATGATATTTCTCTATAGTTCCGCTCTCTAATAGCTCACGGGAAAAAGGAACTCCTAAAACTTTCCGTTTTCGGTCTGATTTCTCTTATTATGATGATTATGAGGATCATGTCTCCCTGAGTAGGTGGCTGATAACAAAATACGTTCGCATTCTGAAGAGAAACTTGGTGAAAGAAATTTCGCAAATAGATCTGGACGCAACATATAATTCCTTTCTTTTAATGATTTCCTTCCCAACTCGTACATCATCTCACAGTGCAGTCATACTCCAAAATAGGACGTACAAGTGTAGTGAAGTTCTTTAGTAGAGCTGTTGCATCTTTTCTGTGTGTTCTTTCCAATTTAATTAATTCGTAATTGTTACTTCTAGGTATTCAGTAAACTTGACGAGCCTTAGGTTTGAGTGATTTATCGTGTATCTGAAGTTTAACGGATTTCTTTTAGTGGTCAAATTGATGACCTCACATTTATCATTATTACGGATCAATTCCCAATTTTTGCATCATGCAGATATCTAAATCATTTTGCAGTTGCCTTTGATCTTCTGGTGACTGTACTAACCGTTAACTGACAGCATCATTCACGAACAGCCTAAGAGAACTTCGCAGATTGTCTCCTAAATCGTTCATAAAAATAAGGAACAGTAGCTGCCCTATAACACCTCCCTGTGGAACGCCAGGTATCACTTCTGTTCTACTCGACGACTTTCTGTCAACTACAACGTACTGTACCGTTTCCGACAGGGATTCACGAATCCAATCGCACAACTGTGGCGATATTCCATAGCCACGCAATTTGATTAGAAGACGCTTGTGAGGTACAGTTTAGAAAGCCTCCCGGAAGTCTAGAAATACGGAATCTACTTCACATCCCTGGTCGATATCACTCATCCCCTTATGTGAGGAAACGTTACTTTTTTGAATCAGTGTTGACTATGGCTCTTCGAGGTAGTTCATAATATTTGAGGAAAGTCTACGTTCTAAAATCATGCTGCAAACTTAAGTTAGTGATATATTGTGCGGTACTTTGAGAAATGAACTTATAGATTATGCTGTGCAGAATAAACTAAACTTCGTGGTCATTTAAATAAAAAATTCATGAAGCACATGATAATTAACACATAGCTAATCGTATTTTTTCCTAAACTGTATGTAGGTGGTTTGTTCCTAATTTACAGTATATCATTAGAAAATTGATAAAAATGGTGGTCACAATTAAATTTTTGTAGCAATACTGTAAAATTGTTGACAGAATGATCAAGTAACATAAAGAATTGTCAAGTAACAGTGAAGTCCAAACTGTAATAAATGTAATTTGTGACTTGCTTGACCCTACATTTTCCCGGTTACGTATCTACAACGCTCCAGAAGACCGACGACAGTCAGAAATTTTGGCTCTTTTACATGGAATTAAATGTCCTCTAAAAACTTCAAAGTCGATTTTCTCGAGATATTTTTAGGTTTGCTTTAACTGATTGCAGTTTGAGATCTGAACTACATCTAGCATATATTTTAAAAATAAATTCCGAAACCGATATACTCTCCTCGTCAGTCTGTACAATATCGACATCTCAATCCGAAGATAATTCGAAAACCTCAGGGTTGTTGAAACGGATTCATTCTGAAAATTTCTAAAATCGACAAGTGCAGTTTACAATAGAAACATATTTCCTCGATTCCTAAGCTTTAACAATCATCTTCAAGGTTATTCGTCCCTACTTTCACCAAAGCTTTCCCATTCCTCCCAGTAAAGGATTGACAACAATGCGGCTGGCTTATTCGCTGAAGCGTATTATGTTTCTGGAGTAAATGCAGGCGTCAGTGCTTAATAATCACTCGCGCTGGAAAATCAATTCTACGCGGCCACCTGCCTCCTCGCAAACATCGTTATTGCCCCCTAATTAATAAATTCGTAATTGCGGATTTGTTAGCAGACTCACTGGCTCGGACGCTTAATTATTTCTGTTAATTTATACGGGGGAGGAGGAGTGATTTGCGCCAGGAAATTGCTGATCGTCGGCTGTCGAGTTCGCCCTGCCCCTCTACCTGCCCTTTTGTCTCGTCCTTCTGCCGCCAGATGGCTCTGCCGGTAGCGGCGTGCCTCGAAACGACTGCCTAGGCTACTTCAGTTTGCTTAAAGCGTTAGGGAGACGTGTCAGTAATTCTATACTGATAAGTATAAAAGATTTAATTAAAAAAGGTCAAGTTTGTATGAAGTACATATATTCAGGAAAAAAATTCTGAGTCGACTGGTACAAAATACGTAAGGAGTTTATTCAAGAAATTATATACGCGGGTCGCCCATAAAATAAGTTCCGTTTCTATTTCTAACCGCGGCAGCGCTACAATCGCAGTTCCGAGCATGCGCGTTAGTTACTCTGACTCAAGGAGAAGACATGTACGCCATTTTCTGATCGCTGTTGCCGACGTGTGCTTTGTAGTGCTTCTTTATAATGTCAGACTTAATTGAAAATGTCGCCGCATGTGAAATCAGATATGTGATTCGTTTTCTAAATGCAAAGATAGTTAAACCAAAGGAAATTTATCAGCATAGCCTATCTGCGAGATTTACGGACAAAATTCTATGAGTTATTCAATTGTTAGAAGCTGAGTCACACTGTTCAATGAAGACAACGTGATCAAGTGCACGATGAAGAATGAAGAGGACACCCGTCTGTGGTTACTGATGAACTGGATCACACAATAGAAAAGAATTTTGTGCCATTGCTATGGAAAGTTCCATAAATCTCACGATCACTAAGTCATGAAATTGTTACTGAAAAACCGAAATTTCTAAAACTTTGCCCACGTTGCGTACCCAAAATTCTTAGTGAACAACAACTAAAACAACGGATAGGCAGTGCACTTCCGTTTTTGACACGCTACAATGAAGAAGACGATGGTTTTCGTTCTCGGATAGTCACAGGGGATCAAACATGGGTATCGTACGACAACTCTGAAACAAAACGGCAATCAATCGACTGGAGCGACACTTTATTCCCAACGTAGGTTAAGCCTAAGCAAATCTTACCACGAGGCCAAACAATCAGTGCACATGTTTACTGCGAGACCATTAAGAAATTGCGCCGCGCAATACAGAACAAGCGCCGAGGATTACTGTCAAAAAGTGCTTTTTTTCCACGATAATGCCTGACCTCACACGGCAAATGTGACCAAACATCTCTTACGGAAATTTCACTGTAACGTGTTTGATCATCCTCCGTACAGCCCGGACCTCGCTCCTAACGACTTCTATCTCTTCTTTAAGACTGCTGTCAAAAGGTGTTGTTTTGCATGACGACAACGCACGACCACACACTGCAAATGTGACGAAAAACCTCCTACAGGCACTTAAATGTGATTTGCAGAGTATCCCATGTAGATGTAGATGTGCAGTGATTTTGCTGAGACGTGTTTGACCATCATCCGTACAGCCCTGACCTCGCACCTAGCGACTGTCATCTGTTCTTACATCTCAAGTCTTTCGTTGGGGGTCATCACTTCACCAATGGCGACGAGCTGAAAGAAACTGTTTCCAACTGGTTGAAGACACAGGTGGCAGATTTCTGTGAAGAAGGTATACAAAACCTGGTGCCATGCTATGACAAATGCCTGCAAAATTTCGGCAGTTATGTGGATTTCAGATGTTTGTATAGCTTATGGGACTTAACTACGGGGTCATCAGTCCCTAAACGGACAAACTACTTATGAACTAGCTAATACTAAGGACGGCACAATTATCCATGCCCGAGGGGGGATTCGAACCACCGACCGTAGTGGCCGTGCAGACCGTGACTGGAGCGCCGTAGTCCCCTCAGCCACCGCGGCCGGTGCAGTTATGTGGAAAAGTAGTTTAAGAGTTCTAGAATTTTGTGCAACGAAAATTTCTTCTGTATCTCTGTACAATTTCAGTTTCTTACCAAACGGAAATTACTTTTTGGACGCGTCTCGTATATATATTATTCTCACTCATTTCTTTACATGCATTTCCAAATAGCTACCACTACCAATCCTGGTTCGAGTCGCGCACGCCGATTTTGTACGGGCAGGCAGGACAGTAAATGAACAGCGGGTCCATGAACGGCCTCCAGAGCTTTCCGGTGAAAGCCGAGCTGCCAGCGAGGGTTCACGGGGGTTGGCGGCCCTGCCGGACGCCCCGCTCCCCGGATTTCACCTGTCAACAGGGCGTGTTACGTCATTAGTCATACCGGTCCAGTAGGCACAATCGTAATTAAACTGCACAAATAACGGCGGATCCGGGCGGCGGCCGCGACGCGAATCTAAAACATAATGTCGTTGGGATTTCATTCGTTTACACCGGGGGCCACGCGGAAATTGATTGTGTTCCACGGAAGCCGGCTAGCGCGGCACGTAATTGGCTGGCGGTCGCGCTCTCCGACACGTGATTGGTCAGCCGCGCGTGGCCTGCCCATCGCCCTTCCGCTGCTATTCTGTTTTTCTTTTTTCCCCTTCCAAGTTATGTTCCGTGAGAGAGCAACACAAAAAATAGACTTGAGCTCTCTCTCTCTCTCTCTCACACACACACACACACACACTCTTTCTTTCTCTGGCAATTTCCGTGCGTAGCGAGGACTAGTTTTTCGCGCGATTTACCGCAACGCTCATCCCCTTCCCTTCCCTGGCCACAGTAACTTGTGGACGATTCATATGTTACACGACCTGAATACTGATGCGGTTTCTATGGGAACCGCGACACGCTGACGCAGAGTGAGCACAAATTTCTTTCGCTCTCTGCGAATGTCGAGCGCTATTGACCATTTACGCCTCGCGTCGTAAGTCGAGATCGCTCGTGCGACGTAGTTAAGAGATTCTGTTAGGTTCTAATCCGGGCAGTGGGAAAAGAAACATTATCGTCGATCTGTAGCCAGCGAAGGTTTAAGGAACGGGTTCACGTTACGGGAGGGAAACCGTAATAAGAAAGGGACTTGTACTGATCAGCTAGAGCTGCGGCTCCCAATTTATTTTGTTCTGAGACCCACATCTTTCTGGAATAATTTTGGCGACCTATATATAATATTACGTGCGGCTCGATAGCACAGTGGTAGAGTGCCAGGCTACAAATCCAAAGGTCGCGGATTCGATCCCCACCAGGCCCTAGGATTTTTATCTGTCACTTTCCACTTCTTTCACCTCTGGCAGTGTTGCTGATGTGAAAAATATCCAGTAGCACCGTGGTTCGGAACCCACGTTAAACTGTAGGTACCCCTATAAATGGCTGGGTAAGTCAGTTCGTAGGTTGGAGGAAGGCAACTGCCTACCACCTCCAAACAGGACCATGGTAGTAAAACCCTGTGGTGTTCAAACCAATCTTCGGACTGTTGACTGCTTTACCTTTTTAAATACAGGGTGTCCCACTCAACTGTTTCACCCCAGGTATCTCCGGAACTACACGAGATATTGAAAACCGACTTTCACGGTCATGAAGTACGACAGGGGCCTCTGAAAGTAGGCACTATGAGACAATCTCAAACGTGAAGAAATATTATTTTCGCCGCAAACTTATGTTTTTTTAATGGATACCCCATATTATTTCTTAATCAATCGATAGAATGAAAAATCACAAAAAGAATGGCGTTGGTTGCATTGCGATGCGTCAATTACATCCGCAGAAACAGCGAAGCAAAGTTGACGTTTGAAACACATGAGGCCCGGTGCTACCGCGTGTCCGAGACTCAACCCTAAGTATCCATAATAAAAAATATAAAAAAACGTAAGTTTGCGCGAAAATAATATTTCTTTGCTCTTTAGACTTTCTCATAGTGCCTACTTTCATGGAAACCTACCGTACGTCCATGACCGTGAAAGTCGTTTTTCAATATCTTTTGTACTTTCGGAGATATCTGTGGTGAAACAGTTCATTGGGACACCCTGTATATATGCCAAAATGGATCTCCACATACATATATTTTATTTGACATACCACGTGACATAGTTATATTACATGTTTCAAGGTTAAATTGGTGCTTTTACATGAGGTATTTTGGCAAACACAAACACAGCACGATTAAAGCATTTACAAAAGAAGTCATTTTAGCTACACAAGTTTAGCTACTACAGAAGTTGTAGTGAATTTATGTACCAAATCAAATTTACTAACAGGCCATCTTCATCCTTTGACACAAATTTGTTTCTTGAGATGGTCCCTCTCCTTCAGTTAGTTACAGCACTCCAAAGCAGGTGGTCAACAGTTTGGATATCTCTGTTCATGTGTACTTTCCGTCTTCAATTATTTTGAAGCGCTGATAATAGGCTTTCAGTTTCCCATGATCTGCTAACATTGCTCTAAAATTCGGCGAATTAGGGAGTTTAATCATTAAACGTTGTCGAATCGTCGGAAAATACGGTTTAGTTCTTTCCCCATTTTTTGTTCTTTGCCACTCAATCTCCCATTTGTTCCTAAACTCCTCTCTAAGTGTCTTCTTCACCCCAATAGCTGTTATTTTTCTGTACTCTATTGATTTTCAAGATCCAGTCGCTCTTTTAGTACGATTGTCAGCTAGTTCATTTTCCCACGTCAAAATGTACCTGCCAGTTGTGTGCCTGTAACCTTCTGATTTTACATCGTATTTCTGGAATAAAAAAGTTGTGGTTCTTCGGGTTTCGTAATGAATGTAATCGTGCTCTCGGTGTGAATTACTGCAACAGTATCAATATTACTGATATTGGTTATATTGACTCAAGTGCACCGAGAATTGTAATTTTTTCCGCTTGATTGTTTGAGCATTCATTAGACCGTTCTATTTGATAAGTAAGCTTCTTATTAAAAAATATTGCTATTCCCGAAGCCACTCCCCTCGTCTGACATGCTTCCGTCTGTGTATTCTTCAACAGGGTAACATTTGTTTGCGTCCTTCTCAGTTATTCTCGTAAAGTCTGCCGTGTGCGCGCGCGCGCGCGCGCGCCTGTGTGTGTGTGTGTGTGTGTGTGTGTGTGTGTGTGTGTGTGTGTGTGTGTGTGTGTAGTACGCTTACTGCACGGCAATTTGTAATAAAAAATTATATTTAATATTAGATCAAAGTTTGTTATTTTGGCAGTACACGTTTTGCTAATTGATACTTTCGAAACCGGCGAAGGGAACATGTATACATTATTTTTCCTGTAATAGACGATGGTTTTATACAAATTAAATGGCAAACTCAATCATATTTGTCATTGTATTTAGTCTTCGCGTTAATTTAACATTCTATATCTTCTGGATTGAAATTAGTTAATTTTACAAAAACCAAACCAGAAAATGCACGCTCGCATTACTAAGTAGTTGCGAATCCCATTAGTTCCTTCAATGTCTTATTTGTAAACACCCACCAAATCCGCAATCGCCGAACATTGTATTTTCACAGGTCATTCGATGCACTACAACGAAACTAAAATTGTGGCCCACACAACAAACTTTTGGAACTCAATTATTAATGAAGCTGTGGAAATAAGACTGTCTGACAGTGAGACTCTGATCAATCGAGACAGCGGTTTCCAAACAAATGGTGCATGGAATCCTGTAATTGAAAAACTTCGTAGTCGGCGTAGTTTCCTGCAACTGAATGACAATGATAATCGAATTGCTATCGAAGCGGCAAGCCTCCACCACGGAGGGCGCTCTGAGCAGCGTACGTAGTCGTAGTGAACGCGCACGCTAAGTACGCGCATGCGCAATGTCGACTGAATTGGGCATAAATAGCACAGCTCAATGCGTCTTCGCCAGTACTTCGGCGGTACTCACCTGAAGATGGCCAGAAGACTCTGCGCCGAAATATCGTGGCAGGAAGTTACTGACATCCGGCAGTTCGCCCGAGATTTTATGGAAAAACCCAATACACTCTCTCGCCATCTAATATGGACGATCCTGTCTACAATCCATTGTGAAATAAATAGAAAATATAGCATAAAAGATACAACGAACCATCATTGTAAACAAGGATGCACATTCAAAACAACAAGTAAAACGGTACGATCTCTCTGTCAGAAACAAAATAAATCGATGGAAGGTTACTCGTATGACTCTTTTCGTAAGTGGAAGAAGACGCGGCGTTTCAGTGTTAGAATTACGAACGAATGCTACGACTGCGTTGCTCTCTTATCACCCTGAGTATGTTATTAGCCACACTGGTTTCTTGTTTAGAACAGGTTTTATACATAACTTTTCAGGTTATAAAACTTTGTTCTTGAAATAGACTTTCATATTTTTATCAAATATTTTTGTAGTCGTTCGGCGACTCACTTTAGCCTTTCACTACACGAGCGGGATGTGAGCAGACACCACGAGATATATTTTCTTTACAATTTCTTTTTTCGTAGCACCACAGACTCATCATTTTAGATATTCTCAAGAAACCGCAGACACTTGCCGTGCTTGGTGTACATTGTTGGGGTATCCATAGACTCCACGCGTGCTTTTACGTAGTATTTATTTACATAATTGGGGCAGCACTACACAAAACAGTTGTTTTTACGTGCTACTTATTTACAATATCCAGGATAGTAATTTGCTTTTATTTCAGTATATTTATAACAATGTCTCGCTTTCTCCATGATGAGGGTATTTTACGACTGTTATATGAAGGCACTAACATATACGTTTTTTAGATAGGTTCTGATCCAAATAAAAATTAAATAAAATTTACCGTAGATTAGAAAATAAGCCAAATCTGTTCCTTTATCAAAGCATAATTTAATGATTCTGAAAAGCGAACGGTTGATATCCCCTCGCAAGATAATAAGAGCTCTCGAATGTGTAAAATTTGCAGAAATGTATTTGTAATTTTCAATCAAAGACAGTCAATTACTGTTTGTCCTATGATTTTGTAGATACGCAACAAAATGCTGCCATTTCTTATTATTATTTATTTTTGTTTTGTAACTTTTATTTCATTTTATGCTTATGTTCTTTAAAGAAAAACTAAGTAATTAGACGATAGTTTTAAGTTGATTTCTGTGTCATTTTATCTGAGCTATAAAAATAGAAAACAAAAAGATACGGTTTTCTAAATTATTTAAAGTGCTGATTACTATAAGCACAATAAACGATTTAAATAATAAATACATTGTCTTTTGTTATTTAAATATATTAATATGCAAGTTATTTCGAATAATTACTTACAAACATGGATGCAATTCTAGACACCAGACATGAAAGTACGTTCCAAAAAAAAAAAAAATAAATAAATAAATAAATAAATAAATAAAAGCGTGTAATTAAAGATTAGTAAATCCTGCGACACATTAGTGTGTCGGCACCCATAGTTCGGAAACCACTGAGCAGCGACAAGTGATAAGTAATACCCGCTAACCACACACATACACGGTGAATGTGGTATCAATGAGTTTGCTGTTCGTGTGTAAAATGGCGAAAGCGAGCGATATATCTCACATTCCCACGCGCAATGGAAATATTCTAGACCTTATAGCCACAAACAGGCCTGACCTTATTAACGATGTCTGTGTAGAGACAGGAATTAGTGATCATGATATCGTCATAGCGTCGATGGTCACCAAAGTTCATAAACCAGTCAAGAAGGCTAGGAGCGTGTTTTTGTTGGGAAAAGCCGACAAGCAAAGGTTACGATCGCACTTAGAAACTGAATGGGCATCGTTTAATTCTGCGACTATGGATGTAGAGGAATTGTGGACTAAATTTAAATGCATTGTTAATGAAGGGTTAGAGAAATATGTGCCAGTAAAGACGATTAAGGATGGAAAAGATCCACCGTGGTATAATAATAATGTTAGAAAGCTGCTGAGAAAGCAAAGGCTGTTGCACTCTCGATTCAAAAAAGAACACGCAAATGATGACAGGCAAAAGTTAGTAGAGATTCGTGCGTCTATAAAAAGATCGATGCGTGAAGCATACAATAATTATCACAGCCATACCTTAGCAAAAGATCTTTCCGAGAACCCGAAAAAATTCTGGTCCTACGTAAAATCGATAAGCGGGTCAAAGCCCACTGTCCAGTCACTAGTTGATCATTCCGGGGCAGTAATAGAAGAAAGCAAACGGAAAGCTGAAGTTCTAAATTTAACCTTTAAGAAATCTTTCACGCAGGAGGACCGCACAAATATACCATCATTTGATCAACGTACTAATTCCGAAATGGGGGACATAGCAATAGGTATTTCCGGTGTAGAGAAGCAGCTGAGAGAGCTAAATACGAAAAAGTCTGCTGGTCCGGATGGAATACCAGTTCGGTTTTACAAAGACTGTTCTGCGGCATTGGCCCCCTACTTAGCTTGCATTTATAGCGAATCTTTAATTCAGCGCAAAGTTCCTAGTGATTGGAAAAAAGCGCAGGTGACTCCCGTGTATAAGAAAGGAAAGAGAACTGACCCATACAATTACAGGCCAATATCGTTGACATCGGTTTCATGTAGAATTTTGGAGCATATTCTCAGTTCGAATATAGTAAATTTCCTTGAAACGGAAAAGCTTCTTTCCATGAATCAGCACGGGTTTAGGAAACATCGTTCATGTGAAACTCAGCTTGCCCTTTTCTCACATGACATCTTGCGAGCCATGGACGAAGGGCAACAGGCGGATTGTGTTTTTCTCGACTTCAAAAAGGCGTTCGACACGGTGCCACACTGCAGACTGCTAACGAAGATACGAGCTTATGGAATAGGTTCACAGATTTGTGACTGGCTGGAAGACTTCCTAAGTAATAGAACGCAGTACGTTGTTCTCGACGGCGAGTGTTCATCAGAGACGAGTGTATCGTCAGGCGTGCCCCATGGGAGTGTGATAGGACCGCTATTATTTTCTATCTACATAAATGATCTGATGGACAGAGTAAGTTGTAATTTGCGGCTGTTTGCTGATGATGCTGTGGTGTATGGGAGGGTGTCGTCTGTAACTGACTGTAATAGCATACAGGTTGACTTAGACAAAATTTCTAGTTGGTGCGAAGAATGGCAGCTAGCTCTCAATGTAGAAAAATGTAAGGTGATGCGCATGAGTAGAAAAAACAATCCTATAATGTTCGAATACAGCATCAGTAGTGAGCTTCTTGATGCGGTCGCGTCGTTCAAATATCTAGGCGTAACATTGCAGAGCGATATGAAATGGAACGAGCATGTAAGGACAGTTGTGAGTAAGGCAGACAGCCGACTTCGGTTTATTGGGAGAATTTTGGGAAGATGTACTTCACCTGTAAAGGAGACCGCGTATAAAACGCTTGTACGACCACGTCTTGAGTATTGCTCAAGTATTTGGGACCCGCAGCAGATCGGTTTGAAGGAAGACATAGAGGCGGTTCAGAGGCGAGCAGCTAGATTTGTTACCGGTAGGTTCGACCAATGCGCGAGTGTCACGGAAATGCTCCGGCAACTCAATTGGGGATCGCTGGAAGAAAGACGACGTTCTTTTCGTGAATTTCTGTTAAGTAAATTTAGAGGGCCGGAATTTGAAGCTGAGTGTAGTACGATCTTGCTGCCGCCTACTTACATTTCGCGTAAAGATCACAAAGACAAGATAAGAGAAATTAGGGCTCGTACGGAGGCATATAGGCATTCTTTTTTTCCTCGTTCAATTTGGGAATGGAATAGGAAAGGAAATGCCTAGTAGTGGTACAGTGTACCCTCCGCCACGCACCTTACGGTGAATTGCGGAGTATGTATGTAGATGTAGATGTAGATTCACAGAGGACAGATTGAGATGGTTCGGAACGAGCATTTCGAGAACTTTACGACTTCCCCGTCAAAGATTCGAGTCCTCCGTCAGGTGTGTGTGTGTGTGTGTGTGTGTGTGTGTGTGTGTGTGTGTGTGTGTGTTGATATTTTTCTGTGCCAAACGTCGATCTATAAACGGATTAATCAAACGGCGATCTATAAACTGATTTATTCAAACTTCTCCTGTCCGTACAGTTCTGTAGGTACCTAGTTAATTCCTCCTAAGACATCTCCGTGCGTGTCCTGAAATTTTTCCCGCTAGAGATGTCGCTTTCTGGAACAAATTTCTCAATTATAATATGACTGGCGAGGAATATGTACCACGAAATCATTCGGAAACCAAGTTTTTCTGTCATGAAAATAGGTAACACCAAAAAAAGAAAAATTCTCACCTCGAATATAGTAAATTTCTTTGAGACGGATAAACTTCTCTCAATGAATCAGCACGGGCTTAGGAAACATGTTCGGGTGACACTCAGCTTGCCCTTTTCTCACATGAAATCTTGCGAGCCATGGATGAAGGGCAATAGGCAGATTGTGTTTCTCTTGATTTCAAGAAAGCGTTTGACGCAGTGTCACACTGTAGACTGCTAACGAAGATACGAGCATATGGAATAGGTTCACAGATTTGTGATTGACTGGAAGACTTCCTAAGTAATAGAACGCAGTACGTTGTTCTCGACGGCGAGTGTTCATCATAGACGAGTGTATCGTCAGGCGTACCCCAGGCAAGTGTTATAGAACCGCTATTATTTTCTATCTATATACATGATCTGATGGACAGAGTAACTTGTAATTTGCGGCTGTTTGCTAATTATGCTGTTGTGTGGGAGGGTGTCGTCATTAATTGACTGTAATAGCATACATGATTACTTAGACAAAATTTCTAGTTGGTTTGAAGAATTGCAACTAGCTCTAAATGTAGAGAAATGTAAGGTGATGCATATAACAAGAAAATCAATCTTATAATGTTCGAATACAGTATTAATTGTGAGCTTCCTGATACAGTCGCGTCGTTGAAATATCTAGGCGTAACATTGCAGAGAGATAAGAAATGTAACGAACATGTGTGGACAGTTGTAAGGTGAACAGCCGACTTCGGTTTATTGGAAGAATTTTGGGAAGATATACTTCATCTGTAAAGGAGACCGCATATATAACGCGTGTACGCCCACGTCTTGAGTGTTGCTCAAGCGTTTGGGACCCGCCGCAGATCTGTTTAAAAGAAGACATGGAAGCAGTTCATAGGCGAGCAGCTAGGTTCGTTACTGGTAGGTTCGACCAATGCACCAGTGTATCAGAAATGCTCCGGGAACTCAAATGGGAATCGCTGGAGGAAAGACGACGTTCTTTTCGAGAAATTCTGTTGAAATTTAGAGGGGGAAATTTGAAGCTGATTGCAGAACGATCTGGCTGCTGCCTACTTGCATTTCGTGCAAATATCATAAAAGACAAGAGAAGAGAAATTACTACTCGTACAGAGACATACAGACATCCCCCCTCCCCTTGTACTATTTGGGAGTGGGAAAGGATAGGAAATGCCTAATAATGGTACAGTGTACCCACTGCCACGCACCTTACAGTGGATTTCGGAGTATGTGTGTAGGTGTAGATGTATTCCTGGCAGTATTTAGTCACTGTTTCGACTATTATTGCTAGTTTTACTTGATTTCAAAACGTATCGACCATAATGTCTAAATATTCGTCGAAATTTGTCTTTCAAAACGAATCTTTGCTTTACATAAGATGCAATCGTATTTCTTGAAATCAGTTTGTTTACTACTCAGAAGGCGACTTAATCCATCATATGAATGACGAATAAACATACGAAAGTTCAGATGTGAGTCAAAACAATAAAGGAAATCGCCATTTCGTGTTGTTCAACTTTAACTGACAGTACAGTTTTTGCTGTTGTCAAATTTTTCACTTGCATGATCCAGCTATTTGTCGCTGTCCGTAATAGCTTTCTGTTTTGATTAGTTTTTTTTTTCTGCTGTAGGTTCGCCAGTCAATGCAAACTGAAAGCTTTTTCAAACGTTTTATGTTCGCTGAAAGCACTTTTTTTTGCAGCGCTCGATGAAAAGGTAATTTAGCTTTTAATGGTGGTATGAGGCGTATACAGTACCTGGGCAAAACTTTTCCGATCGCTTAAAACATAACAGAGTCCTGACGAACGTGTCCAGTTGTGCGTACTTTCAGTAGGTCCCTTTGAGCGGGAAAAAAAAAAATTTCTGGCCTGTTTCGAAATGTTGTGGGTTTTAGTGAAAGACGGTATTCTACTTTGAATGTAGTAAAAAGCTTTGGTGTTTCCAGCTGTGAAATATTTTCCAGCGGGCCGCAAATATTGGACGTTTCATTCGCCACGTGTCGAGGCAATATATTCCTGGAAACGCTTCAAAATTAAAAGCAAGCACAGGGAGGGAGGTTAGCCGTCCAACGTACACAAATATTTACTTCAATTTATATGTGCAAGTGGAATCGTCCACAAACTGGAAAGAGATAAACAGTGAGTAACACACGACTGCTAGAATATGGCTTCGTATAACTTCCAGTACGACACTGCCTTTCCGACTTTATAAAATGTTTGTCTAAGTTTCTGATTTAGTTGCTGTTTCAAATAAATACAGTAACCGGATGGTTCAAAAGCAGGTTTCTTTCCTTAATGACAGCACATACAAGCTTCCTAGGGTTTTATTTGCGGACGGAGAAGTTAGTACTGCTTCCTTCCACAAGTCCCCTAAAACCTCCACATCCTTGCGGATGTTGTTGCGTAGCAGTGTGCGTTTGTACCGCCCTACAGTACGCACGAGGTGCTGTAGTTGCTGTCCAAGACTTTATGGACAGCATAGAGTTCTGACTAACCTGTTGTCTTCTATACTTGTGTCCCCAGCGCAGAAGACAGCACACAGGTCGTTGGTTCTCCTACAGCATACAAGTGAGGCTAAAATAAGTTCTGTATGATGGAAGCATAAGAAGCGACTCACGAGATTTTTAATTGTCAGGGATGCCATTTATTAAATAAATAAGAAAAATATGAGCAACTATTGTTAATATGATACGGCCTATCCTGCCCATAGCTCATGTTGAGACCTCGACTGTTTTCACTATTACAAAAATCTTTACTCATGACTGGCGCGGTCCGGCGCGTATGGTGGTCATCTCGAGACTGAAACTGCGGCGCGTTGCGAGAGGGCACCTGACGCTCTATTTCGCGCCAAAACAGGGCCGTCGCGCGCCTTCTGCCAAATCGCTGTTCTCTTGTTACAATAAGAGAAGGTACCTTAAACTTTTTAAACTGTCAAAACCTAGCCTGTCCTTGAGAGATATTTATTACAAATTCTCAGCTCTGAATAATTAATATTTAGTATATAATAAACAATAATTAATTTCAAAAGAAATCACGTGACGTGAAATGCAGCAGCCAATGCGAGGAGATCACCAGTAACATAGGCGGGTTTTCCCACGGGAACCAGCACCTACTGTGCCATATGATACTGCTCCTCACCCCACATTTCAACATATGCTGCACATCTGTCTTTCTTCCGCATTTAAGACACGTACAATGTTAGCAAAGAAACGGCCAGCGGCCAGAAATATGAAGTGGCCACAGGCCAGGAATATCACACACTAATAAAGGATTCAATGCAGGGCCGAGCATTTACCAGGGCACTGGAAGTAGCACGGTAATGTGCTCGGCTCTCCAGGAAAAATGAAAAAAATAAATATCAATAAGTATCAAACAATAATTCAATTTCCTGGGTGATTTGTTGTCTCATTATATCAACGATATTGACCAGAAAGAGAGGCAATGAACTCAAATTTGTGCCGAAGATGGGTAGTTACATTATCTATAAGGCTGATATAGCTGAGAGGGTGAAGCATCAGCCTAGTAAGCAAGACGTCCCGGGTTCTAATCCAGGACCTGGCGCAAATTTTAATTCGACGTCTCTCTTTCTACTCAACATTAATAGATATTTGGATGTAATAAATGAAGCTTTTTTCTTTTTACATTGTACTTTGGTTTTTACATAAGTCATGTAGCATCGTAAATGTATTGTTTTTCTCCTTCCGTAAAGCTGTCTTTTCAATTCCAAAAGAATTATGTTAACAACAGTTGTTTAATTAAATTACGTTCTTAATATTTTTTTATTTGCATCGTATTAAGCTCCTATGGACTGCTTGGTAACAACCAACTTCATTTTAGTGTCTAGGTCTTGTTCTCGTTCCGTATCCTGCTTCCTGTCATTATCTTCTGAACCAAGCGACGAGTACATTCGGGCAAAGGTCCTCTTCAACTGCTAGAAGTTGATGCCATTTTAAAACCTCGTTAGTTGTTCACTAAGCTTCTAAACGTTTCCTGTCAGGCATTTCTCGGTCTGAAATATCAATTTGTCATTCCTGGAACAATCTCTGCCTTGTTGCCTCAGACAATCAAACTACATATTCGTTTTGTTAACCGGCCAGCAAACATCCTCAGGAGATGACCTACAATAGTAGCCGTCTTTTCTTAATTGATTCTGTCATATCTACAAATTTCAAGTTTCTATCGTCTGTAGATTAACTTTTCAGCGCCGTTTTCTTTTAGAAACGGATCGAGAATGTGAAATTTCTTTCTTACGCTTTGGCATATTTCTTGGCAGGTTTACTTTTCAAACTGCAGTATGCACTTTTTTTTCTTTTTTCGTACGCTTGTTGCAGAAAAACTACACAAGAATGTGCATCACGTTTCGCTGAGTATAACCTCTTGTCAAAAGTCTTCGCTGGTCTTCAGTCCGAATTTTATATAAGCTGACGACTTTAGACAGCCATATCTTCCACCCTCTTATAGCTATCGACACGGAACTGCTATGGTGTACAACGGGATACTTTGTACTACAACACCACAGAGAGATCGTTCGTCTTCATTGTGTAATTTTTGCTGAAGAGCAATTATATCAACCCTCTAACACTATAGTACACAATGGGAGACTGATACCTACTAAGACATACAAACACTATTCGTTTGCGATGTGTAGTTTTGGCTGCAGAGTGAAATATAGTCACAAGCACCTCAATTTTTACACAGGGTGTTACAATAAGGTACGGCCAAAATCTCAGGAAACATTTCTCACACACAAATAAAGAAAATATGTTATGTGGACATGTGTCCGGAAACGTTTAATTTCCATGTTTGAGCTCATTTTATTACTTTTCTTCAAATCGCATTAATCATGGAATGAAAACACACAGCAACAGAACGTACCGGCGTGACTTCAAACACTTTGTTACATTTGTTCAAAATGTCCTCCGTTAGCAAGGATACACGCATCCAACCTCCGTCGCATGAAATCCCTGGTGCGCTGATGCAGCCCTGCATAATGGCGTATTTTATCACAGCCGTCCACAATACGAGCACGAAGAGTCTCTACATTGCCGGCCGCGGTGGCCGAGAGGACTGAGGCGCTTCAGTCACGGTCTGCACGGCCACTACGGTCGGGGGTTCGAATTCCCCTCGGGCATGGATATTTGTGTCGTCCTTAGGATAAGCTAGTTTATAAGTAGTTTGTAAGTGTAGGGACTGATAACCCCGTAGTTAAGTCCCATAAGCTTAACAAACATTTGAACATTTAGTCTCTACGTTTGGTACCGTGGTTGCGTAGACAAGTGCTTTCAAATGTCCCATAAATGAAAGTCAAGAGGGTTGAGGTCAGGAGAGCGTGGAGGCCATGGAATTGGTCCGCCTCTACCAATCCATCGGTCACCGAATCTGTTGTTGAGAAGCGTACGAACACGTCGACTGAAATGTGCAGGAGCTCCATCGTGCATGAACCACATGTTGTGTCGTACTCGTACAGGCACATGTTCTAGCAGCACAGGTAGAGTATCCCGTATGAAATCATAATAACGTGCTCCAGTGAGCGTAGGTGGAAGAACATGAGGCCCAAACAAGATAACACCAACAATTCCTGCCCAAACGTTCACAGAAAATCTGTGTTGATGACGTGATTGTACAATTGCATCAGCCCACACATGTTGATTGTGAAAATTTACAATTTGATCACGTTGGAATGAAGTCTCATTCGTACTAAAATGAAATTAAGCGTTTTGAGACACATGTCCACATAAAATATTTTCTTTCTTTGTGTGTGAGGAATATTTCCTGAAAGTTTGGCCGTCCCTGTATATTTTAAGATTTATAATAGGTCACGAAAGTTTTTACTGAAAGTTAGTACGTTCCATTAGAAGAAGTACAGCGCGAGATGAAATTACATTAGTTCTATAGTAATTGTGTACAGTCAGAGAAAGTGAGCTCTTGAAAGAGTACTTTGTCCGAAAGCTAAAGTTAGCAGCTGTTTCATTGTGTTTGTGACTTTGTAAAAATGTTCAAATGTTTGTAGAGCTTATGGGACTTAACTACAGGGTCATCAGTCCCTAAACTAACAAGCTACTTATGAACTAGCTACTACTAAGGACGGCACAAATATCCATGCCCGAGGTGGGGATTCGAACCCCGACCGTAGTGGCCATGCAGACTGTGACTGACGCGCCGCAGTACGACTTTGTAACAACCTGCCGTTTACATACTGTTGTCGGAAAACATTATTCAATCTTTCTGTTGAAACGGGATTCGGCTTTACCGTCAGATCATAGAAAATTAAAGTAAAATTGTGTTTCTGCTGTACGATCACAGTGGACGTGTACAGCTTTTGTGGGATTGTTCCTAGAGTGCTGGCTGCCAGCATTACAGTAGCTGACGCCTGCGGGCGCCGAAAGCTCCGTCTCTTCTCGACTGTCCTGGCTAGGGAGTGATGTGTTCCGCGCTCGTGACGGGAACTGCAGCGTGGGCGAAAAATAGAAACACGCCGGGTGGCGGGTGGCGTCGTTAGCCGCGGCAGGGGGAACCCCCGCGCGGCCGCCGGCTAACGGGACGCCACCAGATTGGCCGCAGCGGGCGGCTCGCGGCAGGGCTGCCAACCTGCCCGCGTCCTCTGTCCCCAACTCATCTGCGCCCCCCTCCTGGGAGCGCGCCGCCACTTTTCTGTGGAAGTGCCCCAGGCAGGGGGTGGGAGAGGGGAAGGGGGGAGGGGGAATGCGGGGATTCCCGGCAAACTCGGACCGACTGCTGTGAGCAACGGCTCCCAAGAACGCTTCAAAGCAGCGCCGCCTACTATCGACTTTGCAGAAGGCGCTACTCACGGCAAGACTCGAAGTTTAAATTTAATTTCGAGCTATCGCTGCCAGAAACACACTGATCCTGAATTCTACTTCCTCGATATTTCACCTCTAGGTAACATACCCCATGCGAGCTGACATTTGTGAAAAAATAAAAATCTCGTTTAATTAAAGGTGCTGCATGCCTGTCTGAGTACTAGCAAATATCCGGAAAAAAAAACAGCGGAACACGATCCGATATGTCAACATCCTCAGAAACTTTCATTGTGACAACTTGGCGACTTTACAAAACTATTTTGTTGACAGATTCGACATTCGACATTGCCGGCCGCAGTTGCCGAGTGGTCTGCGGCGCGCCAGTCACAGTCAGCATGGCCGCTACGGTCGGGGGTTCGAATCCCCCCCCTCGGACATAGATGTTTGTGTCGTCTTTAGTATAAGTTAGTTCATAAGTAGTTTGTAAATTTAGGGACTGATGGCCCCGTAGTTAAGTCCCTTAAGCTTAACAAACATTTGAACATTTGAGATTCGACATTATCGTCTTTTGTTGATGTGCTCGGGCGTCCAGAGCGAGGTTCATCATTGACCAACTTGGAAGAGCTTGTACCACTTGTAATTTTAAACATAAGGAGAGGCATTGAATTAAAATTTGTGCTGTGGCCGGGGATTCGAACCCAGGACCTCCTACTTACTAGGTAGGTGTTTTACACAACTCAGCTAACACAGCTTTGTAGCCAAAGCAACTACATGGACTGTCTTAAAGCACGTCTACCTCCACACCACATACTTTAATTCTGCCTCATGTTCCCTGTGAAATGCGTATCAAATTGTCAGGGCTCTCCTACATTGAAATATTACCCCAGCAAAGGAAGCGAAAAGGAACTATCCCGCCTTGTTCCTCAGGCTGAGTTGATCAACAAATAATACAATTCCTTGAGATAATATTGTCTCGTTATACCAAAGACATTAAACATAAGGAAAAGCATTCAATTAAAATTTATGCTGTGGCCGGGATTCGAAAGCGGGACCTCCTCCTGACTAGTTAGGTGCTTTAGACCACTCAGCTAACAGCGTTGCAGCCAAATCAACTACTTCTAACTTTTTTAAAATTATTATTTATAGCAGACTCTCCGTATGCTCCTGTCCACATTTAGAGCGTTTTTTAGATGCATATTGTCTGCTCCATTTTTTATAATACAAAATTGCCGAGCCGGCCGAGGTGGCCAAGCGCTCTGCGGTGCACCATTCACAGTCCGTACGGCCACTACGGTCGGGAGTTCGAATCCCCCTCCGGCATGGATATTTGTGCCGTCCTTAGTATCAGCTAGTTCATAAGTAGTTTGTAAGTTGAGGGACTGATTACCCCATAGTTAAGTCCCATAAGCTCAACAAACGTTTTGAAAATTGCCGAGCACACTAAAACTCGCCTAACCTTTCTCTTTGTCAAAAACAAACAGAGTATGCTGTACACTTGGAACTGTGTCGGACCCGATGAACTTGGGGTAAAGCGCTCGACTGGAAACCGAAGGGATGCGGGTTGTGAACATGTGTTCAGGATATGTGTACCAACATAACAACAACTACCAAAAGAGATCGATAATAGAATGTTCGTTGCCCGCGCAATTTGAAAAGTGACCTTACTTTTTGAACTGCCCTCGTGCAACTGCGCCATGTGTGCCTCAGTTTCCCATGACATTTGTCTGATGAGTGTACGTTATTATTTTCCTGTTATACGCCAAGGTCTGAAACTGGGAAATGCTGCCCGCCGCTGATGCAAAGCTATCCTCGCAGTACCCCGCAGCAAGCTGCTTTTACGACCCCGCTCACTTTTGCCTTTTCTGTTTCAGACGGGGAAGCATTTCCACCGTACGTCGCTGCTGATAAAAGCCTTCAACCACAAGTTCCGCCTCGACTTGGAGCTTAACACGTAAGTCCACCTTGACTGCTTATTGTTTTCTTTTGGCACTGTTCGATAGTAACGACGCACTGTTTACGTATCGCTGGTCTAACAGGGGAAAAAGCCTCAGACTCGGCCAACCAATTCGGCTCATATTCTGCAGGTCGCTTGTGTACAACCTAAAATGAAGGACTCTCAATATATTTTGAGAAAATCACCCCTATAGGTTATGAAGACAACGACTCAGTATCGACGGGATCTATAGATAATTGTAAATATACCATTTGTCATTATCATTTATGTGGTCGCAAACGCATAGTTTTCCATAAATCGAGGAAAGAAACTCTTATAGCTGCCGCTTATCTACCCACATGGTAAACTTTACTCCGTCCCTCCCCCTCCCCCCCCCCACCCAGGGGGCTCGGTTCTTTCGTGAGTAAGTGCGTGGCGAGCACGGGGCCCCGAGCTAGTGCAGTATTGCTTCCTTCCTTCTTTACTTCGCGGACTGCATTTCCTTTCCCCCTTCCGCCCTTCCTATCCTCACTCCTTCCCCTCCCCAAAGGGGGAGGCTGATAACCTTATCAGTTTAGTCTCCCTATCCCGTTTTACGCCAGAGCGCCGACAGCGCAACGAACAAAGTACGGGACGAAGATTTCATTCAAACGAAATTGCAGAAACTAATAGCTATTTTGCAGGCTTGGACAATTCCTATTATTCGGAAGGGATCAACAAATTATAACAGCGTTAGAAGAGGTGTATAAGTCTAAAAGGAGACTAAGTCGTAAAATAAAAATGTGTTTCGCCACACACGTTAGTAGTTTACATTTTCGCACTGACTTTTCAAACGCCCCTCGTCCCAGAGGGAAAACTGTGGCCGCCCTGCGACCGTGTTATCTCATAGCAGCTGCGGTAAAAAATATCAGAGTTCGCAAAGTAATCGGAATGCCCTCACGAAAGGTTAACAAACTCCCGCCGACCTGCCTGCAATTTATGTACTCTCGCATTTTATTTACAGTTAGAAGGACCGATTCGCGGCATTTAAACCTAGAAATAACACTGAGAACTTTAAACTCAACGGGGTGGCAATCTTGCACCGCGTTACTGACGTCAATGTGTAGAAATACAAACTAAGTACTGGTCCTGCTAAAGCGCAAATAGCGATAGGATAAATAAAAAAAAGTGTGGAGTCAAATATCTGTCCGTCGGAGAGGTAGTTAGTATTTCTGAGTGTCCAGTCTTCCAGCTGATCATTCGACCCGCCTAGCATTCCTGTCCGTTGGCAACTTCTTCCTCTCATAGATGCATTTGGACCCTGTGTCATATATTGATATTACTGTTGGAATTGTGTGAGCCGCAGGGACACACTCCATGCTGAGAAATAGAGAGACCATTGCAGATAACAGGCTAAAACAGTATTTAAGTGCAAAACCAAAAAACCTGAAGACAGCAATCGAAAATTTTAATTCTGACCTATGTGCACTATCAAAGTGGGCACAGAATATAGGATAAAAGCTCAATCCAAGTAAAACACAAGAGATTCTGATAGGTCATCCTAGGCTCATTAACCACAAATTCCGCGAATCTCAACCATCATTAATATTAAATGACACACCTATCTATTTTCGCCCTCGGCAAAAAGTCTGGGAGTGATAATAGACGACAAACTAAATTGGTCTGAGCACACAGCCGCCGTATGTAGGAAGGCATCAGCATCTCTTCATGCCCTACAGAGATATAAGAAGTTTTTTCCTCTCGATCTTAAAAAGAAACTTATACAAACACTTGTAACTCCAATTATTGATTACAGTGATGTTATCTTGCAAGGTCTTTCTTGGGAAAGCTCACGACGTCTGGAAGTAATCATGAATGCCTGCGTTCGATATATATGTAACATCCGTCTCTGATCACATTTCACCATCTTATACGCAACTATCCTGGCTCCGTGCTGACAAGCGCAGAGATTTTCATACACTCTGTTTCCTCTACTCTCTTATCAACGTGCACTGTCCCTCATATCTTTCCTCGACCTTAACACTCTTATCTGATCAACATAACAGAACTACGCGTTCCTGTCAGAGCAAAACCCCTTCTGTCCCTATCCATGACGCAGTCGGTTTCTCAAAATCCTTTTCAGTAGCAGGAACCAGGCTCTGGAACAATCTACCTCAGTATATCAGAGAACTGAATAACACTGCCAGCTTCAAACGACAGTTAATGGATTATCTACTAAAGCAATAATTACGCCAGTCTTTAATACCCTACGGTCCAGGTACGTCACATCCATTCCTCCTCCCAGATATTCTCCTACTGCCATTGCTCTCGCCAGGTACAGCTTTCTTAAGTTCCTTTTGTCAGAATTCGCCAAGCCTTAACCAGTCTCGATATATTCAAAAGTACATCCTGTATCTGCTAATATTAATGTTGTTGCTTCTATTATTACACCAACAGCAGCAGAAGGTGTCTCAGTGGCACTAATAGTATTAACCCTATTAGAATTAAGTCAATACTTTTTATTTAAATCCTTTTACATGTAATCAACTTGTATAAATTATGTTATAAATTGTTTATCTGTAAAAATCATTGTTATGTTATAGGTAACTCAAATATAAAGAAATACTGTATGTGGAAAACCCTGGTCCGATGTAAGAGAGGGCCTGATGACCCTAATCTGATCAGGCTAAATAAACAAATAAATAAATATATCTTACGAGATATAGGCAGTGAAGAAATCTCCTAGCGAACTGCTGTTGCCCTCAGCCACTGTCCGAGGGTGGAGGTTACCTTTCGGAGAAGATGGCCGTAACTTCATACAGCGTCTAAACGCTGTTGTAAGACGTTACATTAGACTTGATGGCCAACAGGCACGTTTTAATGTACATAGCAAAGTTGATAACAGTCACTTGGGAACAGCAACGTCAGTAGTTTCACAAGGTTAGAGTGAGAGAAAAACTGCAAGTTAGCAGCTCCCCTAAGGCGTGACCTAAGGCGGAGCCTAAGGCGTGGCCAACTGACGTAAAACATTGTTGTTGTTGCACATCCTGGGTAGCGCCGTGATGTTTCCTTTCAGCTGAACAATGTTGCTTCCAAGTATGGATTTTGTTAGTGTACAAACAAGCCACCTCCCCACCCTGGGAATGGCAGAAGGGACAGGGCTGAAACGTGGTTCTCTGGAGGACTCAGAGAGAGGGCAAGCCATAATCTAGATTGGTTGAACAAAGCAGCGGCCAATAGGAAACTGTTAACTGTCGGAAAGTGGGGAAAGCAAGTGCACCCACACCGGCCGTTAAAGCCCCCGGTTTTTGGATCAAGAGGGGAGTTCTCAGTCATACGAGTCGGGCGCCAGCCCGTGACAATCGCTGTCGGCCTCAGGGTGCTCCACGACAGTCTGTTTCTCGCGGGGAGTGCGTCTGTCTAGGGGATGCTGCTAGGGTACGTAATTACTGGCTTCTGTTGTGGAAACCGATTTATACTTCTTGCTTTTTAAAAGAATAACTCCAGTGTAGCAGACTTAGTATGGGATGCAATAAATTCAATGCAATGTACCTATGAGTTCCATAAAGTTTCCTAAACAAGTATCCTCTCGAGTCCCGAAATCCGCATCTCTAGTAGCTGCCTGTACTGTCTTTCTGCAGTCACTCCTTTCCGCTCGGGATATCCAGACTGACCTTGCTACCTCTTCCCTCTTTCCTATGTAGGACACGACACCTGCGCTCTGAATGTTTCCTGTCTGACTTTTCCCTAAAGTTTTTATCACCTACAGCTGCACTTAGGACAACGTAAATTATTCACTTATATCTTGACACTTTTACATTTGTATTGTTCTAGATCAGTGTTATTCAACCTTTTCGAATATGCCACCCCTTCCATGAAATAATTTGGCAACCCCCTTTACAAATAAAAATATTCTTGCGCCCTCCCCCCTCCTCCTCACGAATCGTAAGAAAACTGTTATCTCAAAGGGCACAAATTTAATATTCTTTCATTTGCTTCAACTTTCTATGAATTGTTGGACGATTTTAAACATATCTTGTCGAAAATTGCAGCAACAGTACTAAAATTACAGTAGTTGTAGAATAAAGCAGCCCAACGAGTTGCACTTTGTTTAGATACTTGATCTAGATTTCGGCACCAACTACGGGTGTCTTTATTAGAAGATTCAAATTATTACATGAGACGTAAACTTATGAGCGATATGCTCAAGTCTGAAAGATAAATAACATTGGAACACAGAGGCTAGTAAGTCAACGTTTACAAAAAAAAGAGCGGCTAGCCGTTGTCGAGCTGCCGTACTGCTCGCTAGCCAACTGCGAAGCAAACCTGTGGATTTTGGCGAAATCCTTAAGTACCCATTTGCGTCCACAACGTTCAGCGTCACTTGTGTCCATATGGCCACTCCGAAATCGGTGAAACCACTTATAAACTGTTCTAATTGAAGGTGCAGAGTCACCATAATGTTTATTAAGCTTCTCTTTAGTCTCCTGAGAAGTTTTGCCTTTCAGAAGGTAATGTATAATCACCATACGACATTCATTTTCGTCTATTTTTTGACAATCAGTCGACATCCTTCATTCACACGAATGCCAAACACAAAGAAATAGACTAGTATAGCTGAAACTTGGTGTGCATTCTTTCCAAAGATGCTACTAACTGAAAATGACCTCGGTAGGCCCCGATGGTCTCATCTCTCTGTCTTTGCACGGACTTTTTAAACGCCCTTCGTAAGTTAAAGTAGTTTATTAAGTCTAGGGACTGACGACCGTAGCAGTTTGGTCCAATAGGTTTAAAAACTTTTGAAGATATGTAACACGCCATTGAAATAAATTCAATGCCTCAGTTGAAAATTTGTGATGGAACGGGATACGAACCCGGATTTCGTGATTCGAACAAGCGTCCTCCTTAACAAATTAGGTCTTCATACAAACTTCCCGTCTTAACTTTTCGCAGGCTCTATTGTTTAACCCCCTACACATTTCTTCCTTTTGCTCGCAACTTTAACTGTATTCCTGCAAGGAATCGGACATGTGTTAAAAGACAGACCCATAACAATTACTTTGTATAGTCCTTGACAGGCAACTGTCAATTTCTCTTCGGATGCACTAATACACTGTATCCCTTGCGTAAATCACGTTACGCTGAGAGGAAGAGGAACTAATGGACAGGGGTGTACGATAAAGTTGACACTTTCGGCAGGACAGGAATCTTGTCTGGATAGCCAAATTGGTTAAGGCAGCCGTTGGCCCAAAGCAGGAATCCCAGTACAGAACAAATTTTCGACTCCTCCATTTAACTTAATTCACTGCGCTGAAACGATTGATATGTTTGAATGTCTCTAAGTGACAGTTCCAAAGAAACTTTGTCGAATCGTGTCAATAGATGCAGGAGGAATGTGTGTATTGCATACACAGGTGACGCTAAACTTTTTTAATGTGCGTGTATGAAAGAATCGCGAAAATACTACCGTCTCAATGGACTCAATGGGCGAAAGAAGAGCGCGCGCAAAAAGTTGAAGAGCCAGTATCCTTCGTTTGAGAGTGAACAGAAAAGTTTGCGAGAGCTAGTGGCACCGAGAACTCTCCACTGTGCATTGAAAAGGGTTTTCATCTTAAGAACCTCAAGGGAGGAGCCAAACCCCACAGACTATTTTAGAGGGGCTATTTGCGGATGTTATCTTAGTCTTTCTACGTGTATATAGTAAACCTCTTACGACGCGTACAGGGTATGTACAAGGGAATAATTTGTTTCTTTCAGCCGTATTGAGACAGACATTGTAGAACGTTAAAAATTTCCCACTTCATTATTAATAGACCATAAGTCGTACATTTGATGTGAAGTATCAGATGACGTTCAGACTTGATTTAAATATAATTAATTGTTACTAATATGACAATAACTCATGTTATATATATATATATATATATATATATATATATAAAACAAAGGTCTAAATTCGGAAGTTCTATATTGGTGTCAGTCTTTATGTAATATTGATTATTGTAAATGATTTGCTCGGCTTGTGTATTACAGCGTTATATACGAGGTTGGTCCACAAAGTAAGTTCCGTTTCCATTCCTATCCGCGGCAGCGCTACGATCGCAGTTCCGAGCATGCGCTGCAGTTACTCTGACTCAAGGAGAGGACATGTGTGCCATTTCCAGATCGCTGCTGCCGACGTGTGCTTTTTAGTGCTTCTTTATAATGTCAGCCGTAATTCAAAATGCCGCCACGTGTGAAATCAGATCTGTGATTCGTTTTCTACATGCAAAGAAAGTTAAACCAAAGGAAATTCATCGGCAAAACTGCGATGTTTACGGACAAAATGCTATGAGTGATTCATTGTTTAGAAGATGGGTCAGACAGTTCAGTGAAGGACGCGATCAAGCGCACGATAAAGAACGAAGTGGACGCCCGTCCGTGGTTACTGATGAACTGGTTCACACAATTGAAGAGAAGATTAAGCACAATTTACTAGCGACTTTCATCTGTACTTACACCTAAAATCTGTTCTTGGTGAACATGTTACCACATGGCTGAATAAGCGGGCGGTAACCTTCTACGAAGAAGAAATACAAACACTTGTGCCACGCTATGACAAGTGCCTACAAAATTTCAGAAGATACGCAGAAATGTAGTTTAACAGTTGTAGATTTTTTTACAATAAATATTTTTTTGTATCTATACACGTTTCTTTCATATACGGTGTTACAAAAAGGTACGACCAAACTTTCAGGAAACAATCCTCACATACAAAGAAAGAAAATATGTTATGTGGACATGTGTCCGGAAACGATTAATTTCCATGTTAGAGCTCATTTTAGTATTTTTCTTTAAATGTAAATTGAAATAATTCATGCAGACAATTGTCAAAAAACCCAATTGTTTCGTTAGTATGTACTTCCTCGATTCCCCGCCAGTTGGCCCAATTGAAGGAAGGTAATGTTGGCTTCAATGCTTGTGTTGACATGCGACTCATTGTTCTACAGTACTACGGATGAGGCTTCATTCCAACGTGATCAAATTGTAAATTTTCACAATCAACATGTGTGGGCTGATGAGAATCCGCACGCAATTGTGCAATCACGTCATCAACAAAGATTTTCTGTGAACGTTTAAGCAGGAATTTTTGGAGATGTATTGATTCGGCCTCATGTTCTTCCACCTACGCTCACTGGAGCACGTTACCATAATTTCGTACGGGATACTCTACCTATGATCCTAGAACATGTGCCTTTACAAGTACGACACAACATGTGATTCGTGCACGATGGAGCTCCTGCACATTTCAATCGACGTGTTCGCACGCTTCTCAACAACAGATTCGGTGACCGATGGATTGGTGGAGGCGGACCAATTCCATGGCCTCCACGCTCTCCTGACCTCAACCCTCTTGACTTTCGTTTATGGGGGCATTTGAAAGCTCTTGTCTACGCAACCCCGGTACCAAATGTAGAGACTCTTCGTGCTCGTATTGTGGACGGCTGTGATACAAAGCGCCATTCTCCAGGGCTGCATCAGCGCATCAGAGATTCCATGCGATGGAGGGTGGATGCATTTTAAACATTTCCTGTAACAAAGTGTTTGAAGTCACTCTGGTATGTTCTGTTGCTGTGTTTTTCCATTCCATGATTAATGTGATTTAAAGAGAAGTAATAAAATGAGCTCTAATATGGAAATTCAGCGTTTCCGGACACATGTCCACATAACATATTTTCTTTCATTGTGTGTGATTAATGTTTCCTGAAAGTGTGGCCGTACCTTTTTGTAACACCCTGTATAACCAAACGAAACTTACTTTGTGGACATAACTCGTATATCTAGTAACATGAGAACAAAAAATCTGTGTGAGAGTCAAAGAAACTAGCATTGTAAGGGTAGAGGAAAGTGAATAAACAAAATCAGGTTTTTTTCCTCATTTCCTCAGATATGTGGTGTCAAAAACATATCTTTGTAAGGTCGAACAGTTGTCGGACGACATTGCAGTACTCCAATTGCCTTGATAACGCCTTCCCATTTGAGAAATGTCCTGGTGGTACCATTCTCCAATGTGGTTCATTTGACATACAGGGTTTGTGAAATGTTGGGTCTGTACCCGTATCTGCTTGTCTGTCGTCCAGGTGTTCGTCACCACAAATGTTGAAATGTTTGTTAAGCTTAAGGGACTTAACTGCGGGGTCATCAGTCCCTAAACTTACAAACTATTTATGAACTACCTTATACTAAAGACAACACAAACATCTATGCCCGAGGCGGGATTCGAACCCCCGACCTTAGCGGCCGTGCAGTCTGTTACTGGCGCGCCGCAGACCGCTCGGCGACTGCGCCCACTCGTGTTCAGACGTCTGGCTGATTTGCAGCCATTTATATCGACAGTTTCGTCGTTCTCCAGGTAACGGATGTTGTAAGCAGATGTCACGTGACGTAGCTAATCCCGCATGAGGCAGAGCTGTTAAATCCACATGTCGATGGTCTCTCCCATCCAGATGTCTCCGTATAGGAATGGATAAGATGTAAAAGTTTTCAGACTGAATGTATTCCACTTCTCTTGCTTCTCCCTGCAGGAGTCGAGCGTTAGTCAGTTCTGCCCTCGCAGTTCAAATGTTCAAATGTCTGTAAATCTCCGTAGCTTACAAACTACTTAAACCTAGGTAAACTAACCTACGGACGAACACACACACCCATGCCCCAAGGAGGACTCGAACCTCCACGGCGAGCAACCGCGCGCTCCGCAACGAGACGCTTTAGACCGCTCGGCTACTCCACCGCGGCCCCTCGCAGTAACACCCAAGTTTTATAAGCTGTGACAGGGAAAATATCGTATTATTTTAGGGTCAACGTCGGAGTTATTTTTTGCCAATTTCGGTGTTATTATTTAGCAATTTCGATGTTATTTTCGCTCAATTTCAGTGTTATTCTCTCCCAATTTTCGGCTATTTTCTGCCAGTTTTTGCTTTATTTTCTGCCACGTATAAGTGATTATTTTGGAACCAGAAAACACTTTGCGAACTAAGGTTTGATATATTTTCTTATTCCATTTTGGAATGACATCGTTAGATACATATCATCATTAACTATCACTAACCAAAATTTTTAAAGTGTCACCATTAAAATTGTGACATTTTTATTCAGGAACTTGGGGTGCATGATTTTACGTATTTCATCGTTATCTATATTATGACCATTATCAATTTTCTGTTTAATTATCAGATCCTTGCGCCTCCATCTCCTGTGAGCCATAACTTCCTTCTCAATGTTACTGTACACGGCACCGTTCATCCAGACACACAGAATATAAAATTTCTGCCTTCCGCTCCCTTTCAACATGCCCTTATAAGAATGTTTTCACAAGTACCTCCTTTCTTAGTATAGGGCAGTGTTTTTCAACCAGTATTTCGCATGTTAGGCAAGAGTGAGATGCGAAGTATGCTCATTAACGAAGATCCCACAATTTGTAAAGAAGTAGATTTTTTCGAATTATTCAGAATTACTTATTGTATCATGTTCTTTTATTTATAGACTGGTTCCTAAAAACAGTTTTGTGGCTGCGCTTATTCATCATTAACACTGTATTACAGAACAGTTTACGATCTATTAATTAATAATCACTGTTACACAAGGAAGTCCGCAATTTTAACATTAAATAAATTTCACTTTAAGCGATTTTGAATTATCGAACCTCTAATTTTTTATGGTGGAAGTAGTTCCTCCTGCGACGGCAATCTCCCAAGGAAGACTTTGTGACGCCTCTCAGGTTGTGCGACCCTCACGTTGTAAATCACTGGTTCAAGTTAAGGTGGTACAATTGGGATTATTTCGGACAAATGTTATTGTAACTATAAATATATTGAGAAAAACATTAACTGTGGCACTTGTTCTTGGATGTTTAATGAATATGTAACACAAATATTAGACAATTACAAATGTTGGTATAAACGCAAAAAAAGGTTGCAAAATTGAGAAAAATTGATCGAATATGTACCACATTAGGTGCAATTGTGATAACTTCCTGGTACAATTTTTATCACTGGCATCTTCCACATAAAAAGCACTTTTTCTATTGGGCACTAGCGCATACTTCGTGTAACCAAACATTGCATAATATAGATTTTGCAAGCTCGTGGAAACTAGAAAATTTCTAAGACCGCGTTCGGCTAAGTAGCTCCACGTATCTCTGAACAGAAAAAAATTTATATCTCCTTAGCAAAAAAGTGGTGTATTCTTAGAAAAAAGGAGGAGTTGTAGAAGCCTGCTACACTACAATGCCACACATAGGCAAGTGCTACCAACACTACGAAACTTGACAAATGGCGCGAAACCTTATGTTGATCGGAATTGTACCTATATCGAAATTGTACCATATTAACCTACAGTGAATCCAGATTGCTTTCCTTTCTTGTATTAAGTATGTGCTCTCTTTAATGTCATTTGATCTCTTCGTCTTCTCAGTATCTTGTAATTTTTACTGTATCCATCCGAGTTATTGTTCCGATCCTCCGTCATGCCCACCTCTCAGATCCTCCAGCCGTGATCTACCTTCCTTGCTCGGTCTCCACGTTTCCGCACCAGACACTCCATACGAAACCTTTTTTTTTTTTTTTTTTTTTTTTTTTTTTTCAATACTGGTGCAAAAATTTCTCCTTTTTCTCATATCTTACCTCTTTAGGGACTGCTCTTCAAGTAGGATTCCATCCTGCTCGCGAGATATTTAAAGCTTTGAAACTGTTTTAATATTTCTCCACTCAGAATTATATTCAACTTTTTATTTCATCCTACCCACACTGCGTTTGTTTCCTCTGTACTGATTTTCATTGGTTGGACAAAACTCACCTACTACTTTTATTGTCTCATTACCTAATTTAATTCCTTCAGCATCGCCTGATTTTCTCACACTGCATTTCATTACATTTGTTTTAGTCTTGGTAATGTTCATCTTATACCTTCCTTTCAAGACACTGTCCATTCCGTTTAATTCCTCTTCCAGAATTACTATGTCGTCAGCAAACCATTTACATTAAAACAATATTTGACACACTGTTGCTTCACATAACATTGTCAGGTAAACACACAATCACACATTCTGTTGGCAATGAACTGAACTGCTACAAGTATAGCACTTAGAGCAGCATGTACAGTGTGTCCCTTTCAATTGTTTCACCCCAGATATCTCTGAAACTACAAGAGATATTGAAAAACCACTTTCACGGTCATGAACGTACGGCAGGGGCTTATGAAAGTAGGTACTATGGGACACTCTCAAACATGAAGAAATATTATTTTCAACACAAAATTATGTTGTTAAATGGATACCCCATATTATTTCTTAAGTAATCGATAGGATGAAAAATCACAAAAAGAATGGCGTCGGTTGTATCGCGAAGTGTCAATTACATCCGGAGAAACTGCGAAGCGAAGTTGACGTTTGAAATACATGAGGCGCGCTGCTATCGCGTGTCCGAGACTCAACCGTGAGTCTCGCTTGAGCCTCGGACATGGGCTAGCACCATGCCTCATGTACTTCAAACGTCAACTTCGCTTCGCAGTTTCTCCGGATGTAATTGACACATCGCGATGCAACCGACGCCATTCTTTTTGTGATTTTTCATCCTATCGATTGCTTAAGAAATAATATCGGGTACCTATTAAAAAAAACGTAAGTTTGTGTTGAAAATAATATTTTTCATGTTTTAGAGTGTCTCATAGTACCTACTTTCATAAGCCCCTGCCGTACGTTCATGACCGTGAAAGTAGTTTTTCAATATCTCTTGTAGTTTCAGAGATATCTGGGGTGAAACAGGTGAGTGGGACACCCTGTATACTACAATTGGATTGGCCCACAGACTATAATTCAGGCTATAACTCCGAAATGGAAAAAATGGCACTTACAAGGAAAGTACTTGGGCTCGAACAAACACATATACACCAAAATCGTATGAGAGATAATGTAAAGATCCCTTATTGCACTAGTGATACTCCCGCATCTGCAAAACTCTGCAGTCGTCCGTTAGATGCCTCTGCGTGTGCCATGCCGCATTGCACTTTGAGCTGTCGTTTCGTCAGTAGGGACGATGCAGTGTGCCTCCGAAGTTGCGTTTTGTGATGTTATTTGTGTGGTGAAGCGTCAGATGGGGCGGCGATTGCTAAGCAATCCTGCTAATGTATTGCGATTAGTCCAGATGAAGTTACGAAGAACCATTCTTCGTGAAGATGGTATTAGTGTAGAAGATGAATCATTTGCATGCTTTCTCGTATCTGTTATGGTACAGAAATATGAGCATAAGTTAGATACTGTTGTTACAAACTCATAATAATGATAATAGGGATGATAATGACGTACAACTCATTGCAAGCGGTAGTGCTACGGTAAGTGCGGGAAGAGGCGATGGAAGCAGTGGCAATGAATACCGACAGTCTTTCGGAAAGAAGGTTAATGTTGCAACTATCATCACGGCTTTTGATGACAATTCGCTAGAGAACATGTACGATGATTATTACATAAGTTACAGTTAAGATATCTGCATTACGTATGGCGTCTACAATTACATCTACAGTGCTATCTAGAGCATGGTTGCAGAGCTCTGCAGAAAAACGACACCCACCAGCACATCGAGGTGTACGTAGAGATACTGTAACCAAACGTTCAAACATATGTTTGTTCCAGCCCATGTACTTTCCTTATTAGTCCGTAATTTACTTCTGGTCTTCTGGTCTTTTTGTTGCAAATAAATAAAATTTGGTCTGAAAGGGTTAATAAAAGTCAGCTCAAGTGAAAATAGATCACTAGGATACCTTCCTGTTCACATCCACAGTAGCGCCGGCTGCGGTGGCCGAGGGGACTGAGGCTCGTCAGTCATCGTCTGCACGGCCACTACGGTCGGGGGTTCGAATCCCCCCTCGGGCATGGATATTTGTGCCGTCCTTAGTGTTAGCTAGTTCATAAGTAGTTTCTAAGTTTAGGGACTGATGACCCTGTAGTTAAGTCCCATAAGCTCTACAGACATTTGAAACATACACAGTAGCGACCGTCCGTTCGTTTGCGTCGTAGAGGATGTCTTTTTATTCCCACTTTAAGCGCCCGCGCTTGAATTTATGTGTCTTAAGGTTTGTGCGGAGAGACTGAGGGACGCAAAGGCACGCAGAGCGGTGGGCGTGTACCGCCACGCACGACCGCGCCCCTTCCACACACGCGGGAGTTGTCGACGCCGAGCGGCCCGGTCGTCGTCGGGTTTAATAAATTAGCATCTAATTAGTTGCCGGCGAGATAACAGGGCGCCTTTTAGCGCCGCCGCCATGAATAAAACACGCGCGCGTTATTTCACTCGTCGGCTGCTTGTACAGCGGTCAGCACGGCCGGGCGTACCGTACCACGCGTCCCAGGTACGCCTGTTTTGTTGCCTTCCTTGCTACCCGCTCTCTCCTTTTCCACTCTCGGACACTCTTCCGACAACGTTTATTTTACCGACCGAGCGTATTTTCTTGCGTACTTCTACTTCTGTTCTCCGAAATCGACCGCTTGTAGCTGAGGCAGTGGCGGCGCGTGTTGTGTGTTCACTGGTTCAGCGAACTCCCGGAACGAAGCTCGTCGAGAAGAAAAGTATTTAAATAGAATAAAATGATATAAAAGGTGGATCCTAACAAAATATATTCGCATTCGGAAGTTGTAAGATACCTGTTAGTATTATGTGTCACATATTTGTTAACGATGTAATTGTAGATAAAAGATTTTGTTATGGTTTGGATTTTCCGCCGTATACAAGACACCTGATTTTTAATTGTTCCCAAACATGTTTCAGCACATTTTGTGCTATCATCAGTGGGATGGTTTATTTTTGTTCTTTTACATTAGGCTACATAAAACTCGTTAAGTAGCCTACTTATTTGTCGTTTTGGTACAAACTTGTTCAAATGTTTGTAGAACTTATGGGACTTAACTACGGGGTCATCAGTCCCTAAACTTACAAACTACTTACGAACTAGGACGGCACAAATATCCATGCCCGAGGGGGGATTCGAACCCCCGATCGTAGTGGCCGTGCAGACCGTGACTGGAGCGCCTCAGTCCCCTCGGCCACCGCGACCGGCGATACAAACTTGTCATCTGCAGACATAACAAACGGTTTACGATTTTCTTGCTTTCTATTTTTCGGTTCGAGAAAAACGCGTCATTTCTGTATAGTACTTACGATTCTATTCTTTCTCTGTTATTTTGTTATGTTATAAATTAATTTCAAGGCTAAATAGAATCAAATGTTCAAATGTCTGCAAATCTATCGGACCAAACTGCGTGGTCATCAGTCCGTAGCTTACAAACTACTTAAACCTAGGTAAACTAACGTACGGACAAACACACACGCCAGTGTCCCAGGGAGGACTCGAACCTCAACGGCGAACAACCGCGCGCTCCACAGCGAGGTGCTTTAAACCGCATATATAAATCAAAATTTACCGCAAAGTATTTTTCAGAACATATAGAATCTCCATGTAATTGCTACGAAGAGAAAAAGTAGTTGTTATTATTATTGGGATGTTATGGAAAGTGAATCGATGTATTACGAACGCTCAATATATATATATTTTAACTTAAAGTAAGTTCTGCTTTCGTTTACAATTATTCCATCTCTTCAACAAGTAATTTTGGTGTAGTAGAAAGAGAGTCTACGGGAGCTACCTCACCTGGAATTACGAAGCCGCAGATTTTACACACGGAACTTTATTTGAAGCTAATCATAAAATTGACTGTTATATTAGACACAGATACTCCTGACAATTCCAGTTTGGGTAGTGAATTTTCCATTCGGAACATAGAGACCTTCTGTTATCCAAGAAATTAAATAAAAAACTTTACAGGTTCACACATCATTGCAGACCATGAAGCACGAAATTACGAGCTGCATCGACACCACAAAGTCTAGCCTGTGGTGGTAAGAAATAAATAAAATTGTTACTCTTCAGGAATGTCGCGGCATCTTATCAGAAACGGACCAGAGTTTTAAAGAGGCACTTAAATCAAAATAATTGATTATGTCAGACGTAATGAATATCAATATTTAATATATAACTATTTTACAAAGTGAAAGTTGGTGAAAGAAATTTCGCCCGAACGAATAACGTCTTTGTTTTAATGATTGCCCCACCAACTCTCTCTCTCTCTCTCTCTCTCTCTCTCTCTCTCTCTCTCTCTCTCTCTCTCTCTCTCTCCTATATCGCGATAATACAAAACGAGTTGCCCTTCTCCGAACTTTCTCTAAATCGTTTATCAGTCCCACTTAGTGGGGATACCACAATGCGCAGCAATACTCCAAATTAGGAGTATCTGCGAAATTTCTTTCACCATTTTTAACTTCCGAATGCGAACATATTTTCTTAGCATCCACCTACATAGGGAGACGTAATCATGAAAATAAAATAAGAGAAATCTGGTCGAAAACGGAAAGGATTAAGAGTTCATTTTTCCGCGAACTATTAGAAAATGGAACTATAGAGAAACATCATAAAAGCGGTTCTATGAACCCTCTGCCATGCACTTCAGTGTGACTTGCAGAGTATTTGTGTAGATGTAGACAATTCGTCTGTAGCACCACATTTCAAAAGCTTCTATCATCTTTTTGCCTGAACTCCTTATCGTCCACGTTTCACACCCAAACAATGCTACACTCGAAACAAATGCTTTCAGACAGGACTTCCTAACATTTAAACTGATATTGGATGTCGACATATTTCGCTCCTTCAGAAACGCTTTTCTTCCCATAGCCATTCTGCATGTTATATCCTCTTTACTTCAACCATCAGTAGTTATTTTGCTATCCAAATAACAAAACTCGTCTACTTCTTTTATTGTCTCATTACCTAATCTAATTCCTTCAGCGGTGGCGCAGTTGTAACGCACTGGACTCGCATTCGGGAGGACGGTGGTTCAAATCCACCTCCGGCCATCCAGATTTGGGTTTTCCGTGATTTCCCTAAATCACTCTAGGCAAATGCCGGGATGGTTCCTTTCAAAGGGCACGGCCGATTTCCTTCCCCATCCTTACCCAAATACTCCGAGCGTAAGCTCCGTCTCTAATGACCACGCTGTCGACGGGACGTTAAACTCCAAGCTTCCTTCCTTCTTTAATTCCTTCAGCATCGCCTGATTTTCTGACACTACATCGCTACCAACCTCTGAAAAAATGTTCAAATGTCTGTAAATCTATCGGACCAAACTGCGTGGTCATCAGTCCGTAGCTTACAAACTACGTAAACCTAGGTAAACTAACCTACGGACAAACACACACACCCATGCCCCAGGGAGGTCTCGAACCTCCACGCCGAGAAACCGCGCGCTCCGCAGCGAGGTGCTTTAGACCACTCGGCTACTCCACCGTGGCTACCAACCTCTGACATCATCAGAAAATGAACTAGGTGTTAGGCACAATAATCAATGCTCCACAAATCACTCGCACCGCGGACCTTCACGGCGAATAACACCCAGAGTCCCTATCGACAGCATTCAAGAAATTCGCCACAAAACAGTGCAGAAACTCAAGTCACTCCAACAACCATTCTATTTTTTAGTTATGGTTTCACAATCTAAGTCAGATTAAACGTTCTATTATAACTTGACGCAGCAACACTATATGACAATATCTAGTAAAAAAGTCTGTATTGCAAATTGTTTATCACTTAATAACGTGTTTCGCACTTTTGGCACATCATCTGATTTATGGAAAAATACATATTTAGGTTACGAAAAGCTTTTATGACAAACTCTCGTACCTACCTAGCACCATTTGCTTACAAATAATTGAAACGAGTAAAACAAGTGTTTCTTTAGTAGAGCTGTTGCATCTTCTAAGTATTCTCTTTCCCTACAATCTATACCTATAAATGTGAATGTGTGTTCGGTGTACGCTTATCACGTCCGAACGACAAAACGCAGACACTTAAATATTTGTACAGTTGCTAATTTACACCTGAGGAAGATTTTAAGCACGGTTTTATAGCGATCTGATAGATATTTAGTAATTTGAAGAATATAACGCGAAATGCGGAGCAATAATTACTCTTTGAAAATGGTTTTATTGGTTGCATTGTTGCTTGAGGGTTGATAATGATAAAAGGGTGGAGTATATTGTAATGGGAAGTTATCGGTGAATATAAAATTTTACACGTGTGTGTGTGTGTGTGTGTGTGTGTGTGTGTGTGTGTGTGTGTGTTAATATTTCGCTCTGCAGCGAAAACTACAGAACGCAAACGAATGGTCTGTGTGTAATTGTTGTCCGAAGTCTCCCGTTGTACACCATAGCAGTTCCATGCCAACAGCTATAAGGAGGCGGAAGATATGGTGGTTGAAAGTCGTCAAATTATAAAAATAATTCGGACTGAAGGCCAGCAATGACGTTTGCAACTCTATAGCAAAGAGGTTACATACAGCGAAACGTGATGCCACAGACCATATCTTCAATGTCTTCAGCTCTTTCTCTGTAAAGATAAGCATACGAATAGTTTTATTTTTTTATTTGAATGATGATTAAAAATGTTTGTTTCGAAAGAAGGTAGTGTATTTCATTTCATCCTTCAAAACCAGTCTCATAGCACACTACTGAAAGATAGCTTATCTATCATAATCAATGTGTTCGTTTCAATTTAAGTTATTTGTAATTTTTCCTCCTAGGTATTTAGTTGAATTTACGACGTGTAGTGTTAACTGATTTATCGTGTAAATGAAGTTTAACGGACGGGCTTCTTTCAGTGCTTATATGGCTGACTGCATTATTAATAGTCAATTGACATTTTTTTCACCATGGAGATATCTTATCTAAATCATTTTGCAGTTGCTTTGATCTTCTGATGACTTTACTAACCGACGAGTGACGGCATCATCCGCGAACAACCTAAGAGAGCTACTCATATTGTCTCGTAAATCGCTTATAAAAATAAGGAACAGTAAGGGCCCTGTAACACTTCCCTGTGGAACGTCAGATGTCACTTCAGTTTTACTCGATTAGTTTCCGTCAATTACAACGTAGTGTGTCCAGTCTGACGGGAGGGAGACCAAGGGACGAATACAGTAAGCAGGTTCAAAATGATGTAGGTTGCCGTACTTATTTGGAGACTAGCTGAAAACCCGGAGTTGCCCGGGTATTTATTTCTTTATTTATTCCTGCCATTTTTCAGGTACATATTCATTTGCATAAGGGCTGTATGTCTGTAAAATCTCTTAGGAATACAGTTAGTAGTAATGAAGTAATAGATTAAAACTTGGTGCGGGAAGGGGCGGTTTTTCTATGAATTTTACTATTTATGTGCTGATATCTTATGAAGTATGTGTCGTACTGTGATGCAATTTAGAATGTACACTCAACTATATGCATGTATACTGTCTGCAGAATTTACTGCGGCTAAAATTTTTAGTGTAGATATTACAAATTCTAACGTCATACCGAAAGCCGTAGTTTTAGTCCATAAACAGCTGTACGTTACTGTTTATATGCTCTTATCTCATGAGTAACGTGTCGGAATATCATACAATTTAGAAGGTACATTCAACTATATGTGTGTATACTGTCTGCAAAATTTCCGGCGGCTCCATTTTTTAGTGTACAAATTATAAATTGTAACGTCATACCGAAAGGCGTAGTTTTACTCAATAAACAGCGGAAAAGTAGTAAGCCAGAAACTTTTTTTCCTTTCATCATTTTGCTATGGTTGTCAGCGAGAGAAAGATTAATAAAAGTTTGAAATTATGTATAAAGTTTGTTGCAAGTCGCTAAGTACTCTGATTCTCGTATAGCGTATTTATAAAGTCTCGCCACATTATTTGGCAGTTTCTTGCAAACCCTGCAGCAATTGTACCGCATGGTAAGGAATGTGTGTACCAAATGTGGTTGAAATCGGTCCAATGGTTTACGAGAAAATGAGCAGCATTGTCACAAAATGCAGCAGTTTTTCGCGCATCTCATTGTTTATGACATATAAAATTCGCACGATCTCATATTTATTCAGTTATATGTGGTACAATTGTATAATTTTTCAGGTATGTATTCATTTGTATAAGTGCTGCATGTCTTTAAAAATTCTTGGGAATACAATTGGTGTTAAAGAAGTATTAGATTACTACTTGGTGCGTGATAGGGCGGTTTTCTATGAACGTTACTGTTTTATGTGCTCATACCTCATGAACTACAGGTCGCACTGTGCTACAATTTCGGAGGCACATTCAACGATATGTATGTACATTGCCTATAAAGTTTCCTGCGGCTACAATTTGTAGTGTAGAAATTATAAATTGTAACGTCGTACCGAATGCCGTAGTTTTACTCCATAAACAGCGGAAAAGTATTAAGCGAGAATTTTTTTTCCTTTCATCATTTTACTAAGGTTGCAGCGAGAAAAATTTTAATAAAGGTTTGAAATTATGCTTAAGGTTTGTTGCAAGTCGCTAAGTTCTGTCATTCTCATATAGTGTATTTGTAAAGTTTCATCGCATTATGGGAGTTTCTTGCAACTCCTATCCTTTATGGAGTCATATCTCTTGAACCATGTGTCATATGTGGTTCGTACTCCTACAGAAGATGTTATCTCACGTAAGGAATATGTGTACCACATTTGGTTGAAATCGGCCCAATGGTTTAGGAGAAAATGAGACGCATTGTCGCAAAATGCAGCAGTTTTTTGCGCATCTCATTGTTTATGACGTCATATCTCGTGAACTAGATATCGTATGTGGTTCTTACACTTACGGCGACCGTCCTCATGGATTGAAGCTTACGTGTACAAAATTTCATAAAGATTGGAACAAAACTGTAGATTTGTATTGAACACGTACACACATACGGACACTCTGCTTTATATGTTAGATGAAGAGGCTTGCACAGGACAGGGTAGCGTGGAGAGCTGCATCAAACCAGTCTGCGGTCTGAAAACCACAACAACAACATCAGAGGTTGGTTGTGTGGAACTACGAAACTGTAATATTCGTACGTAGCGCGGACCGACCTGTGGTCGTTCGACCGTGAGAGGAATGGCTGACTTGTGCCCGTGAGAATCCTCTCTGCGCAGGCAGACCGCTAAACACGTCTGTGCCTGCGCATTTTCGCGTGTGAGCCGCCATTCGGACCACCGCGTGTCGGTTTAGTTAATCTGCTCGTGCGGCAGAACATTATTATTAATACCGACAAACCTCCAATTGACAGCACTCCATTGTCTACGCTCCGGATGCGGTACGCGGCTATAAATTTTTGAAAAGGCATTAATACCGCCAATAACGTATCACGGCGTCCATCGAAATTATACCAATTGATCTGGACTGATCATCAGTCACGTTTCGCGCTACGTTATTAGTGGCACGCCAGTATCCCCGCCACCACTACTGGCGCAACAAAATGCCACTATTCAACACGTTCCAGCTGTAACAAATTCGCTGTTGCTCGTGTAAGGGCCGTAATGCTAGCTGCATTGACTACTGTAGATGGAATTAATGCTAATTTGTATTAACGTTCGGGCCCGGCTTTAGCAGAGCAGAAGACAGATGCAGCGGGGAACGTTCGTTATTCTGGCAGCTGATCCGGGATGCCGCGCTAAGCGCAGATGTACTGGTGTTATTTTGACGATGTCGGACCGTAGAGAATATTTTAATGTTAAATATTTCTTATTATCATCATCGTTAGAGACTGATTATGCCTTTCACCGTTCAGTCTGGAGCATAGTACCTCTAATAAAATTCCTCCATGATCCCCTAATCAATGCTAACATTGATGCCTCGTCTATGTTATGCCTTTTACTTCAATATCATTCTGCACCGAATCTAAGTACTTCCTTCTTGGTCTAATTCGACTCCTCGTACCCTCCGCTGCCGAGCTCAAGAGTCTCTTAGGTAACCTTGCTTCTCCCATGCGTGTAACATGACCCCACCATCTCAGTCTGTTCGTTCTAACTGCTTCCTCTATGGTGTTCATTCCCAGTTTTTCTTTGATTGCCTCATTATGGACACCCTCCTGTCCTTGCTCCCATCTATTAGTACCTGCAATCATTCTTGCTACTTTCATATCTGTTACCTCTACCTTATGAATAACGTAACCTGTATGCATCCAACTTTCACTCCCATACAACGAAGTTGGTCTAAAGATAGAGCGGTGCACTACTAACTTGGTACTGACTTCCTAACTGCAGCAGAGAGTAGATCTTAGCTGAGCACTCACTGCATTAGCTTTTCTGCACCTCGATTCCAGTTCTTTCACTATGTTGCCATCCTGTGAGAAAATACATCCTAAGTACTTGAAACTGTCTACCTGTTTTAACTGTGTTTCTCCTATTCGGCACTCAATCTGTTTAAATCTCTTTCCCACAGACATTACTTTCGTTTTGGAGATGTTGATCTTCATATCATTTCATCAACATTGCCAGAGGTTTATTTTTAGTACTCGTTCGGCATTTATAAGTCGAAATATTAAGAATTGATTACATCATAAAATTAGAGACAATTCAATGGCATTGTCTGTGAGATTATATACATCCTCGAGTTCACCATTAAAACCATGCGCGGTACACTCCATCATGTGGTTCATTGATTGCTTCGCAGAGCTTCTACTCCATAATATCCTCCATTCCTTTGCTGGATCATAGAAAAACGCCTCTTCGCCTGTTTTCCATAGAGGTGACCTTGCCTTCAAGCGGTTTTTTTCTGTCAAGTCCTGGTATATGGGAAATTTTGGCTCCTACAGTATTTTGCTATATTCTCTGGATAGTTAGTGACTTCTTCTAATTTCAGCTTGTGCTATGTTAGTACAGGTAACCAGTTGTAGGTGTAGGTCTAAGAGTTCCAGATACTAGCCTCATTGCTTCTCGAAGTTGGATATAGATTTTTGATACGTGTGCACTTTTGGCTCATACAGGTGCACGATACTCGATCTCGGTGAAATTCGCAAGGTATTTGAATCACACCACAGTTTGTTCCAGTGACTTTGGAAATGATGGCATTTCTATCTTTCAGTTTTTGATTTGTATCCTCTGTATACGGACTGTGTACGTTACAGTTCGATCAAGCTTTACTCCAGAGGTGAAACTCTACCACTATGCTACCGAGCCTGATCTGTAAATCTAATGCAGTAAAACTTCTTAATAACGGACACCAATGTGAAAAATAAAACTATCTGCTTTTAAGAAGTGTCCGCTGTTAAGAAAATACAAAACAGTAAACAACCGTTTATCCGAAATGATCGGGACGGCGGTCGGTTCGCATAACGGAAATCTCGAATAAACCAAAGTCCCCTGTTTTCACGCGTGGAACACACCGAAGTGCGTCAATACCGCGAAGTACTATCGTATTGCCACGCCGCTTCTTGAACCGATCCAGCCAGCCATCATTTCCGAGGAATTTTTGCTCCTTTCCTTCAGTCAGCTCATAAAAAGTCATCACTTTTTGACGAAGCAGAGAACCTGAAACTGGCACGCCTATGGCTCAAATTTGTTCATGCCACAAAAATTAAGCCTCTTCTAACTGACGATGTGAACCTTTTTTATTTTTTTATTTTTTTATTTTGTATTTTATTTTATTTTTTTCGCGACTTCATTGCGCTGCTCAGCCTATTCTCCGAGATTTCATTGCTCTGCTCAGCTTTTTTTCATTTTCCTTGAGATATTTTTGGTATTGCCATTCGAAATTCTACTTCTTTCTGCTTATTTTTACGATTCGCGTCTACTTCTTTCCGTGCAACCAGGTTGGCAACACTGCTCTCATTATCGGTTTCGATAAGGCTACGCCTGCGCTACATGTAGCAATACTGTACGTAATGTACTCCCAAGGAGTTACAATAGATGGCAATGCCATGAAACCACGCAATAGGAACAAGAAACACATTCGAATTGACGTCACTCATACTTCTGACACGAACGAGTACAACGATTCTTTCACACTCTACGTTATTTGGAAGTTTTGACTGTTGTTGGTGGATTAGGATTAGATCAGATTAATACTTGTCCCATACATCATATACACGACATTTCGTAATGACGTGGAAAGTGTCAGTTGAGTAAATTTTGTCTATACATGACAATCGGTATGTTAAAGATTTTTTATTTACTTTTTTTATTTTTTTTATAGTTTTATCTAAAAATTCATCTACATTGTAGGAGGAGTTGCACATTCAGAAATTCCTTTAATTTCTTTTTAAATATTAGTTGGCTATCTGTCAGACTTTTGATGCTACTTGGTAAGTGACCGAAGACTTTTGTGGCAGCATAATTCACTCCTTTCTGTGCCAAAGTTAGATTTAATCCTGAATAGTGAATATCACCCTTTCTCCTAGTGTTGTAACTATGCACAATGCTATTACTTTTGATTTGCGTCGGATATTTAATAACAAATTTCATGAGTCAATATATATATATTGTAAAACTACAGTGAATGTCTGCAGGATGATCTTGCGTGGACTCCTGCAATTATTCTGATTACATGCTTTTGTGTAATGAATACTTTTTTACTCAATGTTGAATAGCCCCAGAATATGATCCCATGTGTAAGCAGTGAATGAAAACAGGCATAATAAGCTAATTTAGTGAGATGTATATCACCAAATTTTGCATTAAACCCTGATAGCATACGTAGCTGAACTCAAACATTTCAAGAGATCTTCAATATGTTTGTTCCAATTCAATCCCTCCTCAATGTAAACACCTAAAACTTTTGAATATTCTACCTTAGCTACAGATTTATGGTCTAAGTCTAGGTTTAACGAGAGTTCATTTGCAGATAACCACTTAATATCTTTCTGAAAGATATCATTTACTATTTCATCAGTTAATTCTTGTTTGTCAGGTGTGATAGCTATATTTGTATACTAGCTTAGCATCTTCGTGACTGTAGAATGGCAAGTCATTAATACATATTAAGAACAGCAAAGGACCCAAGACCGAACCTTGTGGGACCCCATTTTTTATAACTCCCCAGTTAGAGGAATTAATTGTTTCATCTATATCATGTGAACTGCTTATTTCAACTTTCTGCACTCTTCCAGTTAAGTATGATTTAAACATATTACAGTGTCCGAGTCCGTTATTGAGAATGTCCGCTATTTGAACAATTTTACTATAAGGGCTAATGTTTTTTTGCCGGGGAATTTTAAAATATCAGGTACTGAGAGGAGTTCGCTATTGGGAAGTGTCCGTTAAGGGAAGTTTCATTGTAATTTCACGTACTCCATAAGTACTGTTTCGACAACAAATCCTGAGTAAATTGGAAAATTGTAGGAGGGTGTACTAATTTTTATTTCCCTCTCTAAAACTGAGTGATTCATGCTGAAGCGGGAACACGTGCGCGTGCGCAAAGAAAGTGAAAATGCGCATGCGCGCGGAGACGGCTGCGACCGCAACAGGGACCGGCGGCCGTGGATTTATAGGTGTCGCTATGCATCACGCCAGCATTTCATTTCCCGCTGTGATTGCCTGATTTACGGCGCAGAACAAAGTAAGATGTGGGCTTGGCGCCGCTCCATCGCCGCCAAAGATCGAAAGAAAAGAGAAATACCCCCGGCTATTACTCATCGCTCTCAGCACTGTTACTGCTGCCTGCTGCGCCGATATATATGGCTCTCCGGTAGGGCGCAAGAGTCCTGCTGCCACGCGTTCGCGTCCGATGATCTCAACCAAATTAGTGGGTTACTTAGGTTTTACCCACTAAGGAGCGCTGCTAATTTATTCTTATGGTGTGGGTGAAGGGAGGGAGGAAGAACAGTTCTCTTCCTGCTGACGTGGGGGTGGGGGGGGGGGAAGTTCTCCAGTATAACAATTTCATTCAGATCAGTTATGGGCAGAAAAAAAAGAATGTGTAAGTTATATATATACCATTTGCCGATGACGGGCAATGATCCTTTCTTCAGTGTGGAGGCACTCCTAGGCCCTTACTCTTACGGGAATCAGTACTAACTGACTACGAGTTTGAGTTCTAGCAGGCAGGGAGGGTAAAGTTGAGAATTTGTATCTGACGGGAGGCGTGCTTGAGTAATTCCGTGCAGGTGTGATGATCGCTGTGTCCCCAGTGGTGTAGGGGTCAGCGCAACTGCCTAGAAAGCAGGAGACCCGGGTTCGAATGCCGGCTGCGTACACATTTTCAACTTTATCCATTCGCAGTTGATGTCATACTTTCCGTGAATATGAGTAGACTACGGCAGGATCGAAAGTGGCGTTTGTTCTTTCGGACAGATGAAATGTGACTTCTGGGCTCTGTAGCAGTGTTTTGAACACACGACTAAACACTGATGAATCTAATAGTCTGCAGTTTGGAAATAATACTCCACATTCCCTACAAGCATCTGCAGCGTTTCCATTACAAAACCCAGACTTAAATACCATATTGGCATACACAGCATGTGTAAATATGAGCGGCGTTTTTACACACTACAGTACAACAAATCACAATGAAAATGCCCTTTCCTTGAAAAAGTTAGATACAACTTTTTTTTTTTTTTCTTTTTTTTTTTTTTTTATCTTGTGTATATGGTTGAGAATATGTCGAATCCAAGTTTTCGACCTGGATTAGGATTTTTTTCTGGCCAAAAAACCGCGTAATTTTGGCACTTCACACAGATTTTCCTGTATTACTCGGAAACTATGCGTCTTACTGAAATTGTTACCCTAACCGAAATGAAAGAGCGTTAAAGTTTGCATCGAATTACCTACTTCCGCGTCGAAATCGATGCAGCCGTTTGACCGCAATCGCTTGTCAAAATTCATTTTTACCAACTTAACTAAATTGTCGGCATCATAAACGGTCATTCAAAACAAAAAAATATGTGAAGTTTCGAAAATTCCAAAGCATGTAATTTCATATTAGCAATTACGGCTTTTTCTTACTGTTAGGCAATATTCAGAACTACGGATCCGAAATCACAGATATATTCCATGACTACCCAAAAGATGCTTCGCAGAGAGCAACAAAATCTTATGAAAAATATTGTCAATTATAGATCTAATGCTGTCCGTCAGATATCATCTACGATGATAATACAAATGCTTAAGTCGTACAGAAGTTTTTTCTGGCAAAGGAGAGCAACAAGAACCGGCTGGTGTTGATGGACTTGCGGAAATTTAAGATTGGAGGTATTCAAGTGGTGCAGACAGAAAAAGATGTGGATTCATTAATTGTACAAACAGCTATTTCATAAATTGCTGCCGCGGCGGAGCGGCTGAGCACATTGAGGCGCTATGCTGAGAGGCGTGAGGCCATTCCCCGTCGGAGGTTCGAATCCCCCCTGGGGCATGGATGCTTGTGCTGTCTTTAGCGTGGGGTAGTTCATAAGTAGTTTGTAAATTTAGGGGCTGATGACCCCGCAGTTGAGCCCTATAAGCTTCACAAACATTTGAACATTTCAGAAGTTGCTGAGTTTGACAATCTCACAGTCGTCAGTGAGGACACTAACGTTCTTGTGCTTGTTTTCCTGACGTTCGAGGAAACGACTTGTACTTCCATAAACCAGGAAGAGAGAAACCAGTAGGAGTAGTAGTACCCGAGTAATTCTTTGAATTTAGATCCTCCATTTGCCCTTTTGATCCATGCTTTCACAGGATGTGCAGGAGGAGAGAATTTATTTTTTATTTTATTATTTTTTTTTTTGGGGGGGGGGGGGCAAGGGAAAGGGAAATCATTAAATCTTATGGACCAACAGTCACGTCTCTAACTACAGGATGGAGAATTTGGTAACCCTTCAGTCTCTCAAGATCTAACAGCAAATGGACAGGAGAACAATTGACGTAATGCTACGGACGCTCCCACGGGCATGGGACATGACATGTTCCACATCCACGAGGATCTCCTCAACATGGATCTACGGAACGAAAAACTAATCTAATATAATCTGGGTGTGTATGTGTGTCGTCCTTAACGAGAGTTAGCTTAAGTACGAGGGTCGGAACTTAAATAGTGGCAACTATTTATTCTCAACCGATACAATAGCGGTACATGTTTCCACCTGTTATACTGTCCTTCAAGGTAGTCACCAGCGTTGTGTAGAACCCGTTGTCAGCGATGTGGAAGGCGTAGTACACCGTTAGTTGAGCCTGTTCTGTTGATGGTGGGAACTGAGCGGTCTACTGCCTGTCGAATCTCTGGAACAGTTCTGAAGCGAACGTCACGTATTGGTTACTCCATCTTTGGAATCAAATCAAAGTCAAAAGGTCTTCAGTCCAGAGAGTTAGGTAGATGGTACAGTACTTCAGAGTCCCATCAATCTAACAGAGCAGCCACAGCTTGCGCCTTGCCGGCCGCGATGGCTGAGGGGACTGGGGCGCTCCCGTCACGGTCTGCACGGCCACTACGGTCGGGGGTTCGAATCCCCCCTCGGGCATGGATATTTCTGCCGTCCTTAGGATTAGCTAGTTCATAAGTAGTTTGAAAGTTTAGGGACCGATGACCCCGCAGTTAAGTCACATAAGCTATACAAACATTTGAAACATTTGAATTTGCTTGCGCTGTATGTACCCGCGCATTGTCGTGCAAAATGATGGGTGGGTTGCGCAAAAAGTGTTGCCGCTTCTTTTGTACAGCTGGTCGGAGGTGATACTCGAAAAAGGAACAGTAATACTGTGCATTGACGGTCTCCGTTGTTCCTGTTTCGAAAACATAGTGACACCGTTACGTTAGACCGACCGCTCACAACAGACTGTCTCCCCCTCAGCACTGTTGCCACTATTTAAGTTCCATCCCTCGTAGTTTGTAAGTCTAGGGACTGATGACCACTGCCGTTTGGTCCCTTAGGTTTACAAACATGTGAACATTTTGGAACTGAAGCCAGCTAGCGCAGGTAAAAGCTTGGCGTGTGCGCCGCCGCCTCGATGATTTAATGCGTGCGTCGACTGCGCAGTTATCGGGCAAAAGCCACAAAACGCGGCGCGGTTGGTCGCGCGCCACTGGAAATTGGAGCGTAATGTGCGTCATTAGTGCAGGTGCAGCCACGGGCCAAAGCGCCGGCAACGTAATGAAGGCGGCCTCTGCTCACTCCACGTAGCGAGTGAGTGCTTCATAACGAGAATGTCTCGCGACAGCCGGCCAAAGTGTGCCAGCCTTTCTTGTAGCAGCGGCAGAGCAACACTGTCATAACGCTAAATTCAAGTTTTTAGGGGAAGCTTTCAAAGAGGTAGCGGTTGTAAATTTCCAGCACTAACTGCAGATTTCGATGAAGTAACGAGTGCAAGGATATAAACATGAATTTTTGAGAAGCTGACAGTAGAAGCAAGCTACATAATGAGCGAATCATCAGGGCCATGATAGTCATTAGCCATTTATCGCGCATTTTAGGCTAAAAAGTTCATAATGCCTCTTTTTTTCTAATTTCAGCGATTTTTTTTGTCTACTTCGGCGTTATTTTTTGCCATTTTTAGTGTGACTTTTTGTCAATCTCCATGTAATTTTTTCCAATTTCGATGTAATTTCGGTTTTATTTTTTGGCAATTTCTGTGTTATTTTATGCCAGTTTTGATATGATTTTTTGCCAGTTACGGTTGTATTTTTTCCCAATTTCGGTGTTTTTTGCCAATTTCTGTCATTTATTTTGTTTTACAATTTCGGTGATATATATATAATTTCGGTTATATTTTCCGCCAATTTCTATTATCTTTTACCAATTTCTTTGTAACTTTTTCACCACTTCGCTGCAAATTTTACCGCGTTTTCTGCTACTTTTACCTAAATTCGATGTTTATGTACCCCTGAAGGGAATGTAGGAACTGTCCGTGTTACCGTGTCACCGTGTCACCGCATATTGGTATCGACATTGGCGTAGTTTTCTTTGGCAGCATCACTGTGTGTGATACTACACCTGGAACACAACAATCTTCCCTTCCGCAAAGCCCAAGTTTATTGCAGGGGGGGATGTTCCACTCGAGAGATTTATAAGTGAAAGTTGCGGAGTCGCGCCGAAGTGGTCCTACACTCTAAGGCGCCTTGCTGCGTAGTGTGCGGGATTGCTTCCTGTCGGAGGTTCGAGTCCTCTCTCGGGCATCGGTGTGTGTGTGTGTGTGTGTGTGTGTGTGTGTGTGTGTGTGTGTGTGTGTTGTCCTTAGCATAAGTTAGTTTCAGTAGTTTGCAACTCTAGGGACTGATGACCATTGTGGTTGGATCGCACAGCTTTACAAACATTTAAACATTTGAAGATGCGAACGAGGAGAGTGTTATTTAAAACAATAAATGAGTGGCAGCAACGAACGGCGTTCACATGTTCCCGAGTTCCAGATCGAAAATTTTCGGAGTAAAAAAAAATATCATTAATACAGTAACAAATTATTATGCTACTAAATATCTTGGCTCACAACAAAGCGTAGGCTGGTAATATATTTCGGACGAAAATATGTAAACGAACAATGTGAGAAATTTATTTCGAGTAAAGAAAGTTCACACGCTGTATCGTGGCTTCTGGGCTCTGCGAAAGCTTCAGTGCGCTCCAAAGCCAATTAATAATGGAAGGGCCTGGCGTCCGTCGTGCCTGTTCCATTTGGTACGGTGACTGGTGGAAGTATTTCCGCTGAATAAAGCCCGTAATATCCTGTCGGCGAGGTAACATTTACATAACCTTTAGAGCGCGTATTTATTTTGGCTCTGTGTTTTTTGTATTGCGCGCTCGTTCTCGCTTCTTGCGGCAGCCACAGTCAGAGCGGTGTTTGCCGGCTCTCGTGCATCCATTACGACCGTGTCCACCTGTGAACCGTATCTGGAGAGCTATGCGAAGCGATATTTTAAGCAAACCCGCTGCCGGAAATAAAAAGTAGTGCGCCCCCTTACAGTTTTCTAATTCAGTCGAGATTTATCGTTTAACCCTTTCGTGGTTTTTACTTATTATTTAGAATATCTTAAGTTATCTCAGCTGTTAGAGAGTCTGATTTGGGTCAGGATTACAAATATGACACTAAAAAAAGGTGGGACACATACGTCCCACTGATCATTTCTGGCACCGATTTACCTAAGACTTTTTTAAATAATTTCTTAAGTTATTCTAATTGTCAGGGTCTAAACAAGTATATGATTCCAAAATTTGTAATGCACACCATATTTAAAAAATAAAATAAATTAAAAAAAGCGAGAGAGCTGTCTCGCAGCTTCTATAATAGAAAATGCAGATAATAGTAAACCACATACCGTGTTTTATTAGCGCAAAAATTTACAGAAAAACTGTTTTTCTTTGAAATATGAGTACTATAATATCGCAACATAAAGGCACTATAGGGCTACACAATGGTCACTGGGACACATGCGTCCTACTAATTGTAAATTCACTGAAAAAAACTTTTGAAGTAAAATGTGTTTTAGAAAGCGTAATTGTTGCTTGTAAACTTCTAAGAAACATAAAATAGGAAATATACTTACTTCGGACATTTTCGGTAGCAAGAAAACGACGAAAACCGATTCAAGGCACAATAAACAATGTTTACGGTGCAAAAATTCACGCGGCAGCCCATATAAACAGTCACAGCCTTCTGCACTGTAAGAATTTCAGTGCCTCGATTTTTTTCCGCATTCTGAAGGGCCAACAACAGATGGCAGCACTATGCAGAATTACGCAACTCACCACCTTGTTGTACAAATGAGGTCTGAAGTTAGTGGGACGTATATGTCCCAACAACCACGAAAGGGTTAAACAGTTACTATGGAGTACATGAAATTATTACATTTGCAGATCAAGCGGTACCGAGTTACCAGGTGTCGACGAAAGACTTAGGCCGGTATTACACTGTCAAATTATTTGCCAAAGAAATATCTGACGTAGTGTAAAGGGAATGTCGTTCAATATTTCATGAAATCTAAGGCCTTGATTTAGATTTGATCAAAGAAATTTAGGATTTAGGAGAAATGTAGGAACAAAGGAAGCAATACTCACTTTACGACTTAGAAGATAGGCCAAGGAAAGGTAAAACTACGTTTTTAGCGTTTGTAGATTTGGAGAGAGCCTTTGACAATGTCGACTGAAATACACTCTTTCAAATTCTGGAGGTAGCAGGGGTAAAATATAGGGATCGAAGAGTTATATTCAACCTGTACAAAAACCAGACATCAGTTATTAGAGACAAAGGGCAAGAAAGGTACGCAGAAGTTGGGAAGGGAGTAAGACAGGGTTGCAGCCTTTTCCCAATGCTGTTCAAACTGTACACTGAGCAAGCGGTGAGGGAAAGCAAGGAGAAAATTGGGGATGGAATTAAACTTCAGGGAGAAGAAATAAAAAGTTTGCGGTTTGCGGATGACATAGTAATTTTGTCAGAGACTGCAAAGAATCTGGAATAGCAATTGAATGGAATGGACAGTGCGTTCAGAGGGAGGTATAGGATGAACATTAACAAGAGTAAAATTAGGTTAATGGAATGTGGTGTCAGGAAATGAGGCGATGCTGAAGGAATTAGATTAGGTAATGAGACAATAAAAGTAGTAGATGAATTTTGTTATTTGGGTAGCAAAATAAATTCTAATGGCCGAAGTAGAGAAGATATAAAATGCAGAAGAAAAATGTTTCTAAAGAAGCGAAACTTGTTAACATGTAAGGAAGTCCTTTCTGTAAGAATTTGTCTGGAGTGCTGCATTTTATGTGAGTGAAATGTGGACGATAAGTATTTCAGACAGAAAGATGATAGAAGCTTTTGAAATGTGGAGCTACAGACGAATGAGAAAATTGGATGGGTAGATCACGTAACTAATGAGGAGGTGCTTAACCTAATTGGAGAGAAAATGAGTTTCTGGCATATCCTGAGTAAGAGAAGGGATAGATTGGTTGGACACATTCTGAGACATCAAGGAACTGTAAACTTAGCATTAGAAGGTAGTGTGTGGGGTAAAAATCGTAGAGAGAGTCTGAGGAGCGAATACAGTAAGCAGATTGAAAAGAATGTAGGTTGCAGAACGTATTCTCGGATGAAGAGACTTGCACAGGACAGGGTAGCCGGCCGCGGTGGCCGAGGTGACTGAGGCGCTCCAGTCACGGTCAGCACGGCCACTACGGTCGGGGGTTCGAATCCCCCCTCGGGCATGGATATTTGTGCCGTCCTAGTTCGTAAGTAGTTCATAAGTAGTTTGTAAGTTTAGGGACTGATGACCCCGTAGTTAAGTCCCATAAGCTTAACAAACATTTGAACATTAGGACAGGGTAGCGTGGAGAGCTGCATCAAACCATCTACGGACTGAAGACCAAAACAACAACAACAACAAAGAAATCGCTTTTCTTCTATGTCTCGCAGTGTGAAATATGACCGCTCGGATCGCTAGTAGTAGTAAAGTCAGCGCCACCTACCTCCTTGCCACTACAGCTGTTTTATTTGGAGACTAATGTTTGAAATAGCGTTAGTATTCACGAACATAGCTATATATAGTGTAGTGTTTTCCAGCAACTGCAAAAGTGATAGGAATGTATAAATCAGATGAGGCGTTGTATAACATGTGATAAGACCAGTTCACAATGGCGAAGGCTGCAAGAATCCAACCTTCGGACGGAGGACCAGCACCAGCACGAGATTAACCACAACAACAACGAGCCTTCCTCATCTTTATAAGTGTGTTAGCCCGTCTCCCTTACCCCCTCCCTTGCACGTTCTCAGCACCTCCTCCAATCTCACCTCTCCCAATTCCCCACTTGGTTTAACCAGTGGCTCCACTCCTTCAACGCCACCAAATCCCAGGCTATCATTATAGGTCGTACTACCCGATCCTTCCGTCACTGCGACCTGTACCTCACACTCCATGTCTCATCCCCCAAACCTCCAGCTTCAAATACCTTGGCCTCACTCTGGATCGCTTCTTTTCCTGGAACCCTCACGTTCATACAGTCCGTCAGAAAGCCCTCTTCCGTCTCAAGCTCCTTTCCAGCCGGACATGGGGACTTAACCCCTCCACAGCCCTATACACCAATTGTTCCTTGATGTGTCCTGTCCTTTGGAGCTTCCATCCCCAGTGCCGAGTTAAGTCCTATAAGTTCTACAAACATTTGAACATTTCAGATTTCAGTTCAAATGTTTGTATAGCTTATGGGACTTAACTACGGGGTCATCAGTCCCTAGACTTACAAACTACTTATGAACAAGCTAATACTAAGAGCGACACAAATATCCATGCCCGAGGGGGGATTCGACCCCCCGACCGTAGTGGCCCTGCAGACCGTGACTGGAGCGCCTCAGTCCCCTCGGCCACTGGCTACAGACACAGGGAGGTAAGCAACGAGTGTTAGTGCAATAACCAATTTAGGTACAATGTCTATAAGTCCATTTTTAGAAATATAACTCAGAACGTTCTGTGGCCTTGAGTTATTGGGTACTCTTCTAGCAGTGACTTGCAATTAATTGCATAGATAAGTAGCATCAATATCTTTAGGGTCTTCGTGAGTAAGAGATTCTTCCAAATTAACACATTCTTCAAGAACAGCTGTGGGAGTTTTATTTTGTACATCTTGTATAATATATAGACAGCCAAATACACGATGTAGGTTGTTAATCTTATGAAATCTCTCGTCAACTCAATTTATTGCGGTATCCAATGTTGCACATAAAAATTAATTCTGAAATGATTTTCTTCATAACGAAACTCTTTTTCTTGTGTCTTAGACGGACTGGTTCCATATCTGACGAAAATGATGCGGAAATGCTGGCTGCTTCTGAAATTTCTCTTGCTTCTATCAACATTTTTTCAAGTCCCAAATTACTTCTACAATCTTCAAGAAAGGTTCTTGTTTTTAGCAGAGAATTTGTAGCAGAGATCAGTTTCACGACAGCTTTTTTTTTTAAATGGGCCTCCTACTTCCCCTTCAGCCCTTCCTTACTCACGCCATGAGTGCCTTCTTCGGCTGGCTTCATCGCCATTAGACAAATTGGAAAATCATAATAATTCTGAACAATTTTCTGTTCTAAGTACAATGTGAAACCAAAGGGAACGAAAAAAAAGGTAAATTGAACATCTGCCTTCCATACCCTTTTCCCGAGGAAAGAAAAAAAAACACAAATAAAATATATAAAATTCTTTAACTAAAGATTTAATTCTTCTGTGTGTCCGTCCATTCCGAGCTTACTGAATACCTTAATTGCTTAGACAGGCCGTCAGATTCGTGATATCATAATGTCCAACATGTTTCCATATTTCTTATTGTAATTTAAGTCAGATTTAATTTTAAAATTTTCAATTTCAGTATAGGTACAGTAGTCGGTATAATTGGCGACACGATTTTGAATTAGAAAGCCAATGGAAAGCAAAGAGAAATTTGGAGAAGGAATTAAAGTTCAGGGTGAAGAATTAAAAACATTGCGTTTTGTCGACGACATGGTAATTATGTCAGATACAGCAAAGGACCTGGAAGAGCAATTGAACGGAATGGACAGTGTGCTGAAAGGTGCATATAAGATGAACATTAACAAGAGCAAAACTAGGGTAATAGAGTGCAGTGTAAGAAAATCAAGTGATGCTGAAGGAATTAGATTGGGAAACGAAGCAATAAAGGAGGTAGATGAGTTTTGTTACTTGGGCAGTAAAATAACAAATGATGGTCACAGTACAGAGGATATAAAATGCAGAATGGCAATGGGTAGAAAAGCGTTTTTGAAAAAGAGAAATTTGTTAACATCGAATATTGATTTAAGCCTAAGGAAGTCCTTTCTGAAAGCATTTGTATGGAGTGTTGCCTTGTATGGGAGTGAGACATGGACGATAAACAGTGCGGACAGGAAGAGGATTGAGGCTTTTGAAATATGGTGCTACAGAAGAATGCTGAAGATTAGGTGGGTGGATCAGGTAACTAATGAGGAGGTACTGAACAGAATTGGGGAGAAAAGAAATTTCTGGCATACCTTGACTAAAAGAAGGGATAGATTGGTAGGACACATTCTTAGACATCAAGGAGTTGTGAAGTTAGCGTTGGAGGGAAGTGTGTGGAGTAAAAACCGCAGAGGAAGACCAAGAGATGGATACAGTAAGCAGATTCAGACAGGTGTAGGTTGCCGTTCTTATGTGGAGATGAAGAGGCTTGCTCAGGATAGGGTGTTGTGGAGAGCTGCATCAAACCAGTCTCTGGACTGAAGACCACAACAATAACAGCCAGTGGTATAGCCAAGCATCCAGGTCGCTGCGTTGTTCTTGCTTCTGGGGTAGCGTAACTTCTGGGGCCAAATTTGGTCACGGGGTGATTAGTTGCAAACTGCTACTCGTCTATTCACTAAACGCTTACTATGCAAAATTCTGAACAGTCAAAGAGAATGCATGTAACATTGAGTTGCGTCTTGCCTCTTTCTTGTTGCTCTGTCTGTGTGTAGTAACCTGGAGTTCGTCGCTCCTGGAAGCGCATCGCAACAGCAAAGTAAACCGCACCGCGAGCGCACGAGAGTTCGTCGCGCACGACCAATCCCCCCCCCCCTCACAAATTCGAGCGCCCTAGGCAATTGCCTAGTTTGCCTATATGGACGGGCCGGCTCTGTCCGGATATGTGACAATTGCACCCAGTGACATTTGCATCCAACCACAAATCTGCGACATTTGCACCCGGTCTGACTGGAAACTACTTGAAACTTCCTGGCAGATTAAACTTGTGTGCCGAAACCGGGACTCGAACCTGGGACCTTTGCCTTTCGCGGGCAAGCGCACTACCGACTGTGCTATCTCGACACGACTCACGACTCCCAGGTTCGAGTCCCGGTTGCGGCACACAATTTTAATCTGCCAGGAAGTTTCATATCAGCGCACACTCCGCTGCAGAGTGAAGTTTCATTCTGGAAACATCCCTTAGGCTGTGGCTAAGCCATGTCTCCACCATATCCTTTCTTCCGGGAGTGCTAGTCTTGCGTGTTTGCAGGAGAGCTTCTGTGAAGTTTGGAAAGTAGGAGGCGAGGTTCTGGCGGAATTAAAGTTGTGGGGCGGCATCGTGAGTCGTGTCGGGATAGCACAGTCGGCAGTGCGCTTGCCCGCGAAAGGCAAAGGTCCCATGTTCGAGTCCCGGTTCCGGCAAGCAATTTTAATCTGCCAGGTAGTTTCATATCACCGCACACTCCGCTGCAGAGTGAAGTTTCATTCTGGAAACTACCTGTTCACTAGGCTGCAGCCGTACCCCTCGCTAAGCCGCTCCTGTGCCTGCGGTAACTCCACGTCGCCCTCAACCTGGGAGTCCCCACTCACCGGAAACGCTCTCTCGACACAGTCTGCCTGCAGTCACAGTTTCTATACCGAGATATCGACGACCGAGAAGGGTAAGCCATGTGGCCACTACAAGGGCTACTCTTACATCATAAAGAGAACCAAAGCAGACGGAACAGAGATTTGGCGCTATTCAAAACATAGAACAACGCACTGTCGAGGAATGTATACCAATCAGCGTTTCCTTAGTGATGCAAACTGCCTCGACATTTATAAGTTGGGGCAAATTCCCACGATAAATGCCTGGGAAAATGCCCAAAATTCATAAATATGCAGGCGCTTATGGATTTAAAAGATAAACTTACAAGCCGTACCTACAAAAATAACATGATATTTTGTACTACTCTCTAAAGTACATCTCAAATGCTTGAATTCTCTTCTGTTCTCATTTCCCAGCAGCCCAAGGTTCGCAAACATACAATGTTGTGCTGCAAACGTACGTACCTCAGGTCCAGGGCGATGTTTGACAGCAGTAGATTTCCCTTTCCCATGAATGCCCTCTTTGCTTCTGCTAGTCTACTTTTTATGTTCCCCTTGCTTTTTCCGTCGTGGGTTAGTTTACTGCAAAGGTAGCAGAATTCCTTGTCTTATTGTAAATTGTAATGACCAATTCGGATGTTATTTTCTCGCTACTTTTATTTCTGTTAGTTCTCATGACTTTCGTCTTTCTTTGGTTTACCTTCAGTCTATGGTCTGTGCTCATTAGTCTTTTCATTTTATTCAACAGATCCTGTAATTTTCCTTCAATTCCACAGACGATAGCAATGTCATTAGCTAATCTTATCACTGATATTGTTTTACCCAGAACTTTTATCACAGACTTGAACCTATTCTTTATTTCCGATATTACGTCTTCATTGCGCAAGTTAAACAGTGATGCCGACAGTGCAGAAGCTTTTCTTACACCCTTTTGAATCTTAGTACTTCGTTCTTGACTGTCGGCGCTTATTGTATCCACTTGGTCCTTATACAATGTATTACCCGCCTTTCCCTACAGCTTACTCCTATTTTTCTCAGAATTACGAACATCATGCAGCACCTTTCTTTGCCGAAGGCATTTCCCAGGTCACAAATCTTATGAATATGTCTTGGTTCTTCTTTAGTATCGCTTCTATTATAAACTGCAGCATTGCTATTGCGGCCACGCATAGCCGTAAAGTATGGCCTGTGCCAATGTGACCTCACAGCCCTCGGCTCTTCTACCTGCCGGGCAGAGACCGGACGGGGGGATTAGCGGCCCGCCCCTCGACCAGAACTGGGTGCTAATGTCACTGGGTGCATTTGTCAGGACACCCTCTGTCCATCCCGCTTGGATATCCGCCTCCCCCCACCCATTATAAATCCCTCCAAATTCTAGAATGCCACGCCCTCTGCCTCGCTTACCGCATCCACCTCCATTCCCCCCATGCGGATCCTCTACGATCTCATCCCATTCCCCCTTCTAAAGTTCCTCGGACATATCCGTATCCTCTACACCTCTCGCAAAATTGAATCATGTCACCCTGTTGCCTCTCCCCTCCTGCTGAACCCCGGGCCTTTGCATGCTGGCAACAGCATATCCCTTCCTCCCTACACCTTCACACTCTCTACATCCTCTCCCAGGGTAGCTTTCGCCACCTCCCTGTCCTGGATGACGCCCTCCGTCCTGATATTTACCCATCTTATCAGCCCTAATCCCTCCCCGTCCCATATATTGCGTGCCCCCTCCACTCCCCTCCCTTCCCTCCTCCGCTTGGATCTCCTTCCCCCTCCCTCAGAGTTTTTACGTTTTCCTTCCCCACTCCTCCACCCCTCCAAAAATGTTCAAATGTTTGTTAAGCTTATGGGACTTAACTGCGGGGTTATCAGTCCCTAAACTTACAAACTACTTATGAACTACTTACGAACTAGGACGGCACAAATATCCATGCCCGAGGGGGGATTCGAACCCCCGACCGTAGTGGCCGTGCTGACCGTGACTGGAGCGCCTCAGTCACCTCGGCCACCGCGGCCGGCTCCACCCCTCCCCTTCCCTTCCTGCCCCTCCGCGCTTCTCTAAGGTTCGTTCCAGCAGCTGCCAGACGGCTAATTTCAAGCGCTAAAGAAACAGATATTACTGCGCATGTGCAGCTACTGTGACGTAAAAACCCTTGTTTGATACTTGCACTGCTGGAACGCATTTTGCACTGTTTCTGACTGCAGGCGAAGGTGAGTTTAAAAAATAATTAAAATACTTTCCCTCCTAATAACGAAGAAGTGTAAACGAGAAATATCTGATCTCAAGTGGGATTGCAGTGACTTCGAAATAATCGAAAAACACGTTACAAACATACACGTATCATGTGATGGCTACCCCCTCTCTAACTCAAACCTTTCTGCGCATGCGCAAATTGGCAGCTTGACCGCGCCTGAAATAATTTTCCGGGTAGCGTCTGGCTGCTTGCGGCAACTGCTGGAACACCAAACAGCCACACTCCAAGAAGCCAGAAGCAGGAGAAGGCGCTGCTGGAACACAATTTCAGCGTTACGCATGCGCGTCAAGCAGTCTGGCAGCTGCCGGAACGAACCTCTACCTTCCCCTCTACCCCTGCGGGGTCTCAGTGCTTTACATTTAATCGTGTTTTTAACAGTGCACCGTGCTAAAGTGATGTGTTAGTGTCAAGTGGTGGAAGTGCTCCAGTCACGGTCTGCACGGCCACTACGGTCGGGGGTTCGAATCCCCCCTCGGGCATGGATATTTGTGCCGTCTTTAGTATAAGGTAGTTGATAAGTAGTTTGTAAGTTTAGGGACTGATGACCCCGTAGTTAAGTTCCATAGGCTTAACAAACATTTTTTTTTTTTTTGTCAAGTGGTGAGCGTGATTTTAAGACTTCAGCAACCGCTGCAGAACACAGAACAATGTGTTGCCATGTTTTGGCCCACTTTAGGTTACGGTAGTAACACAAAATGTGTGCCTTTGGGATCTTCTTTTGATAGCTCAAAATTTAAATGAAAATAACGGCTTAACCGTTCATATGACGCGAAAATCGAATAACCGAATTTGTAGAGAGGAAAATTCTCTACAACTTTGCTCCCTTATGTTTTTTTCATATCTCGTATCGTTTGAGGGATATTTGTAAAAGTAACGGAGATTTGACACCCTCCATTGAATTAACGAAAACCAGCCGTTCGGATATGTCACGTCACATTCCACGCCCAGAACTCTCACTATGTCCTTCAATGTTTAGAATTGTGCATACGTAAGAAAGCTCCCTCTAAAATGCGTGAACATGCCGTGAAAAACGTAACAACGAATTGAACAATGATCTTCTGAAGCATATGCACGTAAACTGGAAGGATACTGTAATAATGAACATTCTGCACAAAGTGCTGATACAGGTAGTTTCGTATATAAAGGAAGTCCCAGATTTCTGTGGAAAGTGTAGTTCCTTAATGAAAGTTCAAGTGTTTGTTAAGCTTATGGGACTTAACTACGGGGTCATCAGTCCCTAAACTTACAAACTACTTCTGAACTACTTACGATCTAGGACGGCACAAATATCCACGCCCGAGGGGGAATTCGAACCCCCGACCGTAGTGACCGTGCTGACCGTGACTGGAGCACCTCAGTCACCTCGGCCACCGCGGCCGGCCCTTAATGAAATAGAAGGGAAGTGTATACATTGCAACAGATTAACTAGTTTTTTTTTTTGCGTTTATTCACTATTTGTGGAATATATTGAAAGCCATTAATTATAATCAATACATCTACGCAAAATGTACTCTGTGCTCCATCCAGGCTATAATCACTCGTCCGAACGCCAAATGTACGCTACGTTCGTTCCAGCCTATAGTCATTTGTAACCGGTACGGACAAAGAAAATAAACTTTGAACTACCAAGGCAAGACAGGTGATAATATTTTAACGGAAAAATATAATGAAAATGAGGGAGAGATATTAAAATGATAGTTCAAATGTTTGTAAAGTCTATGGGACTTAACTACGGGGTCATCAGTCCCTAAACTTACAAACTACTTATGAACTAACTAAGACTAAGGACGGCACAAATATCCATACCCGATGGGGGGTTCGAACCCCCGACCGTAGTGGCCGTGCAGACCGTGACTGAAGCGCCTCAGTCTCCTCGGCCACCGCGGCCGGCAATGATAGTTCAAAGAGGTAAAAGTTCAAAAAAGAGTATGTTTGTCAAAGCTAAACTCAAACATATAATTTTGTCTGATGGCCGCGGTGACTGAGGCGCTCCAGTCACGGTCTGCACGGCCACTGCGGTCGGGGGTTCGAATCCCCCCTCGGGCATGGATATTTGTGCCGTCCTTAGTCTTAGCTAGTTCATAAGTAGTTTGTAAGCTTAGGGACTGATGACCCCATAGTTAAGTCCCATAAGTTGTACAAACATTTTAATTTTTAATTTTGGCTGTTTGTTAAAATACGGCCAGAAAGAATATTACGTGTTGGGTGCACAATAGTGGAGTCGTAATCTTATAACCATAATTTTTTATTATTTACATTATTATTTTTGTCCGAAATGTTTGCAATAAATTATAAAACTACAAATCTAAAGTGGGCCGTAAAACACGTCAGTGCGATTTTTTTATTATCTGTTGTCATCACCAATAACTGTGCAAAATCTGTGTTTCTTAGCCACCACGGTAGTTTTTAATACTGATTATATGTGTTTAAAGCCTTTATTTCATTGTTCATAATTCGCCAATTTTATCTTCTTTTTTGTTGTTAAATTCAACATTTTTTATCTCCTGTTTTAAACTATTATTACCGACTGTCAAACACATGTGTAGACTGGGCTGAAGAGCAGCGTACGAGGCTGCTGTCAGCGTGCCCAACTGGGCATTAAAATACAATAAAGAAAAACAAAGTCTGCAGTGCGGCCAAAGTGGTCCCTCGCACTTTAAGGTTAATCTCGATGTCAGCTCTGGCTGTAGAAGAAATTGGGAGTGGCGAGGCAAGGGCACAGGGCAGCGAGAGTGTCCTGAGGGCCCCGGCAGGCGGACAGCAGGCACAATCAGCAGGCCTCCCCCCTCCCCCCCTCGGCTGCCGCCCCCGCATACTAAGCAGCCGGCCGAGGCTGCTCTGATTGCCCGAACCCTCGGGCCGTCTTCTGCCGCCCGCACCAACACTTGCCAGAGTGCTACCGCCCCCTGCAAGACTGCCAAACACGCTAAACCTGCGCCCGACAAAGCATACCGTGCACTGCACGTGCTCAAGTGCTATTCGAATATTGTGTCATTTCTGGAGACCAGAATATGGGTAAATCGTATTACTCGTGTAACATGCCATTTGTTGTTAGAACTCGTAATCATCGTAGAGTTAACGAACAGGAAGGCGTCGCTGTTTGGATTAAAGGAATGTTGAATTGTAGTAAGGTTAGACTTGTTGGAGATGTATTATTATCGTCATTGAAATAAAGAAGTATTTTTAGTTATAAGAACTCGTGATGTACAGTTTTATTTTAATAAGGACACACAGCAAAAAAGAAACCTATTGGGTCACGGGCAGTGACCCATCCCAAGTCATCCCAGTAACTGATTCATCAACAACAAATGGAGAAATCGTGGGGGCTACCACATTGAGGGGAGTCATGACTCCCCTAATCAGATTATTTTACATTGTTGTGATTAAATAAGTTATCTTGATATATATCTTTGATAAGATAGCTGTGCTATGTTAAAGTAGTTGCACGAGTTTCCTCGCGCCTGTGTATGTAGGCATCCTACAATCGCATGTGGCACGCTCGCGCTCCTAGTCTTATTACTGAGGGCGAGCTGCTTTATCGTGGTGACCTTGGTCTTGAAGCGAGGCCAGACGGTGCTTGCACGTAAGACTTGCCAGAGTGCTACCGCCCCCTGCAAGACTGCCAAACATGCTAAACCTGCGCCCAACAAAGCATACCGTGCACTGCACGTGCTCAAGTGCTGTTCGAATATTATGTCATTTCTGGAGACCAGAAGTCTCCTTTGTAGAAATCAGCACGGTTTCCGAAAGTATTGATCGTGTGAAACCCAGCTCACGTTATTCATCCACGACATGGTAGTTGGTACAGAATACCTGGTAGATGTCGTGTCTATTGACCTCAGCAAGGCGCTCGATAGCGTTCCACGCCCTCGTCTGATGAACACAGACCAACTGTGAAACTTACGAGGTATGCTGACGGCCGATATTTCGGCAGGAGAACACCCTGCCATTTTCAAGGCGAAACTGCAGTGTGAGTTCTTTAAAACCTCGATTTTCAGCGAGTAAACAGGAAAGACAGCACGAAACGAGCAAGCAAACACACAGCGCCGTCACGACCAAAGATGAAACCGTTCAGAATATCGATAATAAACATTAGTTCTCGACGGATGATGTCGGATTAGTTTTGTCCCTCTGTTGTTTGACAAGTGAGAGAGCAGGATCCCATGCGGAATTTAAGCTTGCTTGCTCGGTGCGTGTTGTCTTTCCTGTTTACTCATTGCAAACCGAGGTTTTAAAGATTGTTGCACATTGCTTCCTCACTGTAGTTTCGCCTTGAATATGGCCGGGTGGTCTCCTGCCGAAATATCGGCCGTCGTCGATTTTGATACCTGGCAGCATACCCGTACGTTTTGCGAAGTTCTTATTCGCCAGGAGAAATTAAGGAATGACACAGCCCAACTGGTGCGACTCGATTGAGGCGTTCCAGGCTAACACGCCGGCCGCAGAGCGCGATCGGTCTGCGGCGCGCCAGTCACAGTCTGCACGGCCGCTACGGTCGGGGTTCGAATCCCCCCTCGGGCATGGATGTTTTTGTCGTCTTTAGTATAAGGTAGTTCATAAGTAGTTTGTAAGTTTAGAGACTGATGACCCCGCAGTTAAATCCCTTAAGCTTAACAAACTTTTGAACATTTGAACTAGCTAACGCAAAGGAGCATGTCACACTCAACGGACAGAAGTTTTCAGACGTTAAAGTGAACTCAGTCATGCCTCTGGGGATTGTTAAAGGACCGTTGCTTTCCATTATATGACCTCGTTGATAACGTTGGTCTTGTGTTCAAATGTTCAAATGTTTGTAGAACTTATGGGACTTAACTACAGGGTCATTAGTCCCTAAGCTTACAAACTACTTATGAACTACTTAAGACTAAGGACGGCACAAGTATCCATGCCCGAGGGAGGATTCGAACCCCCGACCGTAGTGGCCGTACAGACCGTGACTCGAGCGCCTCAGTTTCCTCGGCCACCGCGGTCGGCGGTCTTGTGTCCCTGAGGATGTGAGAAACACAATCTGAACAGTGTCCGAGTGGGATGACACAAGCGAAGGAGCTGGACATGGGCATAGTAATTAGCATCACACACAGGAAATGTAAAGCTCGTACCAATACTTAACTTTTGTATGTTTCTTCAGATGTACAAATCAAAAGAGCCTCCTGATCTATGGAAAGTTAGACACTGTACATACAAACAGGTACAGGGCAGCCAAGGTTAACTGAAAAGACGACCTCACAGGTCCCGAGGCAGCAGAGAACAGACTGACTCCACTTGACGTAAGTCAGCTGATCGGGAGTCCTGGCTGGCAGACGGCGCTGGCGCGCGCTTGACCACCACCCATAGGCTTACCAAATAATAACTATATTCATAGAATATATGACATCAACTGCGATTGGGCAAAGCTGAAAATGTGTACCCAGCCGGGAATATATATAATATGCCGGTGACGGGCAATGATCCTACTTACCCAGCCCTGGGTCAGAGATAGTTACTCTTGCTTAACAGACTGTTACACAATACAATATACGATTGTATGAAATAAATAACAGGCATTTTCAATACTGGTAGCTCTTAAAAAGGAGCCACTTTAGGCAGTACTGGTGGACACGAAGTTCAAAATGTTTCATTTTATCATTGTGTAAAATAACTATTGGGGTCACCAACTTCGTTGCCTCACTGCAGTTCGAATTTTTCTTTATGAAATTAATATTAGCACATTGTAACGCAGAATTTACAGGTAATCTGCTTTACATATAGGTATAAGAACTGAAAGGGGTTTGCAGAACTGTGTATAGTTCCATATATGAATGACACATAGCCACACTGGATGCACTTTGTGAAGTTGGACCCTATGAGAATAGTTGTTGACTTTTGAGCAGTTAACCCTACTGTAAGGTATTTGGCTTACAGCATTAAAATGATTATGTTCAAAAAAATGTTCAAATGTTTGTTAAGTATATGGGACTTAACTACGGGGTCATCAGTCCCTAAACTTACAAACTGCTTATCTACTACTTTATACTAAGGACGGCACAAATATCCATGCCCGAGGGGGGATTCGAAGCCCCGACCGTAGTGGCCGTGCAGACCGTAACTGGAGCGCCTCAGTCCCCTCGGCCACCGCGGCTGGCTAAAATGATTATATTCTTGCTAGATACCCTAATGCTAATGTTTGATGCATTAGTTAAGAATAAGTTGTGGCATACTTCGTGTTCTTAAAAGAATTTGGTAGTGGCTGGTTGCTGTATTCACAAGGTAAGGAGCTATTTTACAGTTATGTATCTGATGACATATTTCAATTTCACAATCGATTTTTAACATTAGCTGTTTCAGGCAGCCCTGTTTGATTTTTTGATGCTATGAAATATATAAGCATTGGAGAATACAGCACTAAAGCAAAGACGTAATGTGTGAAACTCTTCCGAAATTAATGTTTGTACAAAAGTTTCACAATCGTAGAATATACTGAGAAAGTGCCAAAAATCGTATCTGACGATAAATTCCGTTCCTATGCTGCACTTGGAACGCTAAAAAACTACATATTATAGCTTAGTTTCGTTATTAAGAGGAAACGCTGTTGGCCAATTTCTACACCGTTTGTGTAATAAATTTACACACAACCAATAGTTGATGTATATTCAAGGAGTCTGAAGCTGTTTTGTATTTATATATTTCAATTAGACATAGTTTTTACGACTTAAATGAATACTATCTCCAATCAAAAGAATCTTACGCACATTTAAAGTTCGCGCGGAAGTTTGCCACCACAATGGCCGCCGAGGCGCTCTTCAATTTGTCCGCTGTTCGCAGTCGGCTGCTTAACCCTTAACTACTATAGACGTTGACAGGAACGCAACTACTATGGAGGGGTCTCTCAGACCGCTCTCTTATTTTCCATGTATTAAACTAGTGTTTTGCTAAATATATATTTTCATGGCTTCCTGTCGTTCATTAGACTTCTTAGAGATGGCATTAGTAGAAATTTGACTTTTTAAACAATGCAGTTTGAGTAACATGACGACAAGTAAAACACAGCGCAATTTGCAGTGCATTTTTATTTTTTGTGCTACCTAAAGAACAGCAAGTAATTATTTCTCTACACACCCACAGATTATCAGTATAGAAATCATATTACAAATTCACAGCGTGATTAGATACAAAAATCCCATTTGAATTATAGTAAATTGTATGCGAAATCTCCTTTCCATTTACGATTCTCCTAGAAAGGTTGCCACATTTTCCTTATAAAACAAAAAGTAGAAACTAAAGATATCCTTTGAGGCGTCTGTCGCAGTCCAGGATACTGTAAGACGATGTTGTGTTGCCTTGTTCTTAAGTTGGCTGCTGGCTGCTTTTTTCGCCATCGAAAACATCTGTTCTTACCGAAGAAGTAAGCTGCTTCGTCATCATCAGGTGTCACATCTTCATCACTTTCAGGTCCCTGCTCTGAATTAGTGTCATGTTCACTAAATACCTCAAAATCAGGATCATTATCGCTGTCGTCAAAAACTTCGGAGGATTCACCGAAACGTTCTTGATCATCCACATCTGCTTCACGTAAAATGCGTTGCATGGAACGTTCAGCTTTTACTGCCATGGAGGAACACGACGCGGAACAACAACACGGGAGAGAGAGAGAGAGAGAGAGGCCACAGCCACAGCGCTGTCGCTCAACTGGCCGCGCTCACTAAACCGACTGGCGAGTGTTCATCAGAGACTAGCGTATCGTCAGGCGTGCCCCAGGGGAGTGTGATAGGACCGCTATTATTTTCTATCTATATAAATGATCTGATGGACAGAGTAACTTGTAATATGCGGCTGTTTGCTGATGATGCTGTGGTGTATGGGAGGGTGTCGTCTGTAACTGACTGTAATAGCATACAGGATGACTTAGACAAAATTTCTAGTTGGTGTGAAGATTGGCAGCTAGCTCTCAATGTGGAAAAATGTAAGGTAATGCGCATGAGTAAAAAAAGAACAATCCCATAATGTTCGAATACAGCATTAGTAGTGAGCTTCTTGATGCTGTCGCTTCATTCAAATATCTAGGCGTAACATTGCAGAGCGATATGAAATGGAGCGAGCATGTAAGGACAGTTGTGAGTAGGGCGGACAGCCGACGTCGGTTTATTGGGAGAATTTTGGGAAGATGTACTTCATCTGTAAAGGAGACCGCGTATAAAACGCTTGTACGACCACGTCTTGAGTATTGCTCAAGTGTTTGGGACCCGCAGCAGATCAGTTTAAAGGAAGACATAGAGGCGGTTCAGAGACGAGCAGCTAGATTTGTTACTGGTAGGTTCGACCAATGCGCGACTGTCACGGAAATGCTCCGGCAACTCAATTGGGGATCGCTGGAAGAAAGACGACGTTCTTTTCGTGAATTTGTGTTGAGTAAATTTAGAGGGCCGGAATTTGAAGCTGAGTGTAGTACGATCTTGCTGCCGCCTACTTACATTTCGCGTAAAGATCACAAAGACAAGATAAGAGAAATTAGGGCTCGTACGGAGGCATATAGGCATTCTTTTTTTCCTCGTTCAATTTGGGAGTGGAATAGAAAAGGAAATGCCTAGTAGTGGTACAGTGTACCCTCCGCCACGCACCTTACGGTGAATTGCGGAGTATGTATGTAGATGTAGATGGCCAGGCGCTACGAGGCAGAGCCTGCGCCAGCGGCACGCAAACACTATGGTCGGTCAGTGAGGCCGCACAAGGCTCATAATACGGAACGAAGAGCAGCAACACTACAAGAATGCTGGCACATGGACCTTGTCGGCCACCAGGAACGTACACGGACGAGTCCTTTTAGCTTGGCAGGGGTGTGTGAAATATCTCGACTCAAAAAGTCGTAGTGGTCTGAGAGACCGCAGATAGTAGTTGAGGGTTAAACGATTGTGGGGGCTTGGCCCCAGCGGCAACCCACTCAGCCGTGCGCGCGCAACCTACTTTGTCTGACGTCACACGAGAGCGCCGCGGCCTTCTCTCTAGGTGGGGTTGGCATGAGGCGCGGGATCTTTCCAGCTGACCCCGTGGGCTCCGACGAGCCGCGGCGAAGTTGCTGGTGATGCCGGGACTGATGACCATGCAGTCTATTCCCCTCTAAACAACAACAACAACAACAACAACAACTGGTGATGCCGCGACTGCCGGCGCCTCGGCCTCCTGACACCGGCCGCGGGCGTTTCCAACAGTCGTGGCTGTCGACTCTTCAATCGGAAGTCCAATGAGGCTTTCTGCTGGTGATGCTGTACTTCCTCGAGAAGCCGCAACACTGGAAGTGCGTGGTCAAATGCAGGAGGATCTGTGCAGCGTATTCACGTATGGTGCAGGGAATGGCGACTGAAAGAAGATTGGGGTTTTAACGGTTTACATTCCCACAGAACTACTGAAATCTCTGGGAGAGCCACCCATGACAAAACTATTTCGTCTGGTGTGTAAGATGTATGAGACAGTGGAAATACCTTCAGACTTTAAGAAAAATATAATAATCCCCAATCCCCATTCCAAAATAAACGCATGTTTCTTTTAAAAAAATACTGAGTTATGCAGCCTGTTTAAAAAGTATTCTTAAATGAATTAATTTTTCACAATTTCCGAAATACGTCTGCATAGACACACGAAGTTTAAGGGTGTAAGGCTCTTTTCTGAGAAGGTGAAACGATTTTGCATCGAGATATTTGCATAAGATAATTCCATAAAACTTGTAAAGTATCAGAGAGTGCGATTATTATTTAATCCACGTAATTTTCTGTCATGTTCCGTTTACTTTTTACCGACGTTTTGCACGCCTGTTTTTGCATAACATTGTTTAGTCTACATTCCTTTCCAAATTACATAGATTTTTTCTTTCTACTTCCTCGAATGTGGGTATGAATAATTGTAATAACCCATACAACTTTTAATAGGCTTTTCATTCGCACATTACTTTTCAACAGAGATAGTACCCCTCAAAGTAGCAGAGTATTCGATCAAATATTTCGCCTTTTTCGAAGTACAAATGTTTGTATAGCTTATGAGACTTAACTACGGATTATCAATCCCTAAACTTACAAACTACTTATCAACTACCTTAGACTAAGGACGGCACAAATATCAATGACCGAGGGGGGATTCGAACCCCCGACCGTAGTGGCCGTGCAGACCGTGACTGGAGCGCCTCAGTCCCCTCGGCCACCGCGGCCGGCGGCACAAATATCCATGCCCGTTAGGGGATTCGAACCCCCGACAGTAGCAGCCGTGTAGACCGTGACTGGAGCGCCTCAGTCCCCTCGGCCACCGTGGCCAGCCCAAAGAAAGCAGATGCAGACAGGTGTGAAAATTACAGAACCATCAGTTTAATGTCGTGGTTGCAAAATTTTAACACGAATTATTTACAGAAGGATGGAAAAGCTGGTAGAAGCCGACCTTGGGAGAAATCAGTTTGAATTCAGGAGAAATGTAGGAACACGGGAGGCAATCCTCACCTTACGTCTTATCTTAGGAGATAGAGTAAGGAAAGGCAAACCTACATTTCTAGCTTTTGTAGATTTTGGAGAAATCTTTTGACATTGTTTATTGGAATAAACTCTTTCAAATTGTGAAAGCAACAGGAGTAAAATATAGGGAACGGAAGGTTATTTACAACTTATACAAAAACCAGACAGCAGTTGTCAGAGTTGAAGGGCATGGAAGGGATACAGAGGCAGGGAAGGCAGTAAGACAGGGATGAAGCCTTTCTCCGATGTTATTCAATTTGTACGTTGAGCAAGCTATAAAGGTAAGCAAGGAGACATTAAAGAGTGAATTAAAGTTCAGGGTGAAGAAATAAAAACCTTGCGTTTTGTCGATGACATTGTAATTCTGTCAGAGACAGCAAAGGACCTGGAGGAGCAATTGAACGGAATGGACAGAGTGTTGAAAGGGGCATACAAGATGAACATAAAGAAGAGCAAAACAAGGGTCATGTAATGCAGTCTTAGAAAATCAGTCGATGCTGAAGGAATTAAATTAGATAAAGAAACAATAAGGGTGGTAGATGAGTTGTTATTTGGGCAGTAAAATACGATATGGTGGTCGCAGTACAGAGGATATAAAATGCAGAATGGCAATGGGAAGAAAAGCGTTTCTGAAAAAGAGACATTTGTTAACATCGAATATTAATTGAAGTGTAAGGAAGTCCTTTCTGAAGGCATTTGTGTGTAGTGTTGCCTTGTATGGAAGTGAAACACGGACGATAAACAGTGCGGACAGGAAGATGATAGAGGCTTCTGAAATGTGGTGCTACAGAAGAATGTTGAAGATTTGGTGGGTGGATCGCGTAACTAATGAGGAGATACTGAACAGAATTGGGGATTAAAGGAATTTCTGACATATCGTGACTAAAAGAAGGGATCGATTGGTAGGACACATTCTGAGACATCAAGAAATTGTGAATTTAGCGTTGGAGGGAAGTGTGTGAGAGAGACCAAGAGATGAATGTAGTAAGCAAATTCAAATGGATGTAGGTTGCCGTTGTTATGAGTAGATGAAGAGGCTTGCCTAGTATAGAGTAGGGTGGAGAGCTGCACCAAACCAGTCTCCGAACTGAACACCACTACAACAACACAACTCTTAACAATATTTACTACATTATACTTACATTTATAAACGACATGTCAAATGAAAAAGCAACGCAAACAGTTTTCTTCGACACCAGTGCGCATGCGCAGCGCGTAATGTTTCCCCCGCAAACCTCCAAACAACGGCAGCAGCGCTGGATAGTTTGCAAGGGGTCGAGTGACAGGGCTTGTTTTGCACGGTCTCTATGTTCACCCCACCTAACTCCATGCGATTTTTTTTTCCTTTTGGGCTTCATCAGGGATCGCATGTGAGAAATGGTGCTGTCATTGAATATTTATAAGGTTCTCGGTAAAACTGTTCGAGTTTCTCTTTCATTTGACATATCATTTTTAATTGTAAGTTTAATATAATAAATATTATAAAGCGTTAAAACCCCGATATTTATTTGTAAACGCCCTTGATAACTATGCAATAGCAGGACAAATACTAGAAGCATCTACTTTCATAAAATATATGAGAGTAGACATAAGGAGCGATTCGAATTGGATTTATCATCATTGTTGTTGTTGTTGTTTTCTTCTGTCCGGAGACTGGTGCAATTGTTATTCCTCGTTCAATTGTTTTCGTAGTATAATTGGGTGGATTATAAAAAAATGTAAAAATAAGTCATAGATCAATAAATTCAATTGCTTTAGCTTTTTTTAATTAGTCCCTCCCCCCCTAGAATCAGATCCTGGCTGCGCCACTGACTGTTACTCATGAACGGATATATATGTATATATTCCAACAAAAAAGGAGCCTTTTGCCTTCCAATGTTAGTGAGGGACCTATTATGCGCTGCATTAATTACTCGTGGCGTTAATGTGACGACATCGCCTGTCAATTAAGGAAGGTGGCACGACCGCCAACAATGGGCTTTTATCGCGAGCCACCGATCAAAAAGTTTCGGCCTCCCCTCCCACTCCTGCCAACCCTCCATTAGACGGCGGGTCACAAGGACCACCCTCGCTTCCACCACTAGCGCCCTCTCGTACTGTTCGCTTTAGCAAATCGTCTCATTGTGTGGCAAAATGGAATTCGTTCCGGGAAAAAGTAGAAAGAATATTGAGTCTGAATAAATAATAGTCGCAGTCAAAGTGTATCGACATTTGCTGTAGCCGCTTTGCATTGGTTCATTTAATTATATTCCTTTTCGCAGACACGTCTTCGGCAAACGGTAATGTTTAAGAGGTCAGCCCTTCGCATAGCATTTATCGCAATAAAATTATCTTCACTGTCAAATAGTATAAGCGACAATCTCTGAATTATCCAAAACTGAATTCTAAATCTTCATGGCAAGTGCAAACTCCAATTTTTATTGATGACATTTTCCCCTTACCTCAGATCTTACAGAATAATTGTACTACTTGCAGTACACTCATTTCTTTCCAGGTTAATGTTCAAATGTTTGTTAAGCTTAAGGGACTTAACTACGGGGTCATCAATCCCTAAACTTACAAACTACTTATGAACTACCTTACACTAAGGACGGCACAAATATCCATGCCCGAGGGGGGATTCGAACCCCCGACCGTAGTGGCCGGGCATTTTTAACGTGGCCAAATCCAACATAAACCAAGTGAGCCAAAATATGGAACCGGGTAAGAAACACTTTGTATCATTCCCCTTCAGTGGCCAGGTCACGTATAAACTAAGTAATTTGTTTAAAAATTGTAACGTGCAAATTGCGTACAAATCACAACCATCACTTCTGCATCTTTTAATACATGACATATATACAACGCAGGACATATATCAAAACGGGGGCATATACAAAATTCACTGCTCCGATGGTATGCATACTACATCGGGCAAACAGGACGCAACTTCAAAACGCGTTACAAAGAACACACAGAACTCGGCAGAAAAAACGCTGAAAGCAGATCCACCTTCGCTGCTCACCTTATACGCAACAGTCACAAGGTACATAGTATCGAAAACAACCTAACAATACTCCACAAATGAAGAAAGGATATTTCATGGATTTTTATGAAGAGGTTGCCATATATACTCACCTAAAAAAGTCCAATGACGACACGCTTAACGAGCAATGCACTTTAAAGAATACTAATTTCTTAGATATCTGCCGCCCAGTAATTGACAAAAATTTTTAGGAATGTTCCGCAAGTTCGTGGCTGTTTTTGAAATACGTACATACTACTGTTTGTAAACAGTACAATGTAAGCAATCAACGACGCGTCCAAACAGCTCTGGAGCCCGCACCAGCGTTCCTGGTTCAAATTTCGCTCGCTAGAGGCCGCCCCTCAACTATCGGCTTGGACGCCTCGTTTGTTGCAATCATTTTACATTTTACAACCTAAGAATCTTTGTACCTTGTTTAAATCAACACATTCAACTTTAATGTAAACTAAATTGAACACAATTGGGCTTAAGCTAAACTATTATACTTCCTGTATTAAAAACATTTTAAATTGACGACACGCCCACTTTTCACATAGCCTCATTGGCCGCTACATTTCCGTTTTTTATCCTAACTGACAATTGTAATTTTTTACTATTGACCTTTACATTTTATCAACTGATGTTTATAATTTTAAGTATGCAATGATGTAATGTTTATATAAGAACACATCAGATCATGCCGATTATAATGTTCTGGAATGTTAAAAAGTGACACGCCCATTTTTCTTATATCGCCATTGGGCGCCAAAAGTTTTAAATTCTCTGAGTTCTATTGTTTTTAATTACTTGACGTTGCTTTCTCTATGGCATAACGTAAGTTTCTTTCTGCTTCTGTACAGTACCTTTTTACATATGTATCATTCTATCTTGTACCATGTAATTTTTATAAACTTACTGCTACACATTGTATGCAGGTCTGTCACACTTGAAAATGGCCTAACATAGAGGCCGAAACCGGTAGTGTGGGCTTAAATAAAGCACAACTAATTGCAACTGGAGCTGGACTTTCATTAAACAATAAACTATGTTCATAGCACCGCAGAAAGTGTAACATTTCTTGTGTTGACCTACCGCATTAAAATTTCCCGTCACCTATTATGTTATAAGTTACAGAGGCAAACACACTTAGTGAAACACCCTGTATATATATATATATATATATATATATATATATATATATAAACTTTGAAATTTTGCAAGTACACCTAAGCACCTTTAAGTAAAATAGTTTCAGCATCTGACGGTGTAGCTTAGGTGATAACGTTCTGGCCTGACAAACGTAGAGACTGTGGTTGGAATCCTACTGTGACAGATAATTTTTCGTTATCGAATTCAGTTATATAAAACATTTTGAGACCTCTTATTACACGTTTGTATCAATTTTTTGTTTATGTGAAAATCAAGTCGAAACGTAAAACAATGGTTGAGTAGGTTAGCTGCTAATAGTAGCTATGGAGATGACTTTCCAAAAATAGTGTCGTAGCTCTTCACAAACTGAACAATCTAAGACTACCGTCGTCAACTAATAGTGAAGCCAATACTGTCAAAAATGTAATTTTTGGTTTATTTTATTTTATTTATTTATTTATTTTTGTTTGATACCATCATCAGTAACCAACGATCTATAAAATATAGACAATTACGAATAAACAAAAATACGTGCTCTTTTTGTAAAAGGTACCTTTAGACATTAAACTTGTGTAAGTATTCGAACAGAACGAAAAAAAAAACTGCCGCGACAGAATTTGAACCACCGACCCTCTGGTAGAAAGGCCAGACGCTACCACCTGAGTAACACCGACAGATGGTGCAGTTACAGATTGTAGCTTAGGTTTACTTGCAAAACTTAAAAGTCGAATATCTCGAGAATTTTTGAGAGTTGTGTCGAATAGCTTCGGCTGATTCTTATTTAAGTTCTGAACTTCATGAACCAAAAATATAAAAAAAAATTCTAAAATCCGGTACTCATGTGGTCTCCTTGTTAGACTCACCTCACAAATTATTCGATATTCCTCTTGAAACACCCTGAATCTATTTCCTAGATTACGACAAAAAACTTCGTAGGGATAATGATGTTCACGGATAACTTAACGCAAAGTGTGCAAACTTCCTAGAATGGTAGGATCGAATCCGTGCTGCGGATTGGCTGGTACTCCGATATGCTTGAATGTGGTTTTTCGGCGCTGCTCCTGTACGAAAATTCAGGACAGTCCCTCCATAGTCTCCGTATCAGAAACCACGATATACATACATTTGAGTAGGCTGTTATCAAAGACGGACATTTGTCGTTTGCCAAAAACTGAGATAAACGTCATTTTTATTGCAAAACGTAGAGCTAATATATTTATAAGCTGATTTGAGCATTATCAACTTTAATACTCGAGGATTTATACCTGGAAGTGGCTAATATCAATTTGATTACTCAAGTACCTTCAAATTGTGTTTGAAAATACAGATGTCCCTCTTTGAAACCAAAATGTATAGGTGTCCGCTTTTGACCTGAACACACTTTCAGATGTCCGTTTCTGAAACACAGAGGTTCGCTACTGCTAACGAGAATCTTTTACAGCTGTATAAACTGGGAAATTATAGGAATGTCGACATAAAGTAGATAATATTAAATTCTGAACTCTATTACATATTGAAAAAATAGTACATATTGGAAAAATGAAAACTACAATAATCATAATAATATTTTTAATTTTATATACAAAATTAAATGTTATTGCACTGAATCTCTAAAATTATTAGCATAAGGTCTGTTGAAATGTCTCCAGATCTTTCCTTAAACATCCTTACGTTATTTCTAACATCGACCTTCTTACCAATAAGTGATAATTTCGTACAACACACCTTACAATAGAACAGTGTAGTTTACAAGCTAGTCTTACCTTTGTTTCTTTTCAGTGTTTATTTTCCACTTTCCAGGTTGTCTCAACCGCTTCCTAGCTTTTCCTTCGGTCGCTGGTGATGTGTTCCATTTTACGTGCTTTAAGATGGTTATTAGTAATAATACTATAAAAACTTACGTACGAGCAAATAAGTCTTAGTACCTTGACATACTGTCGCCATGTCTGATTTTCGAGGTCATGTGATCATATACTGTGTTCCCATTGGTGCACACTGCAAGTGTCCGAATCTGATATCACGCTCTTATGTAGGTTTCCGCTTTTGATGTGAACAGTCAAATTTAACACGTGATTTATCACATTTACGTCAGTTTTTGAAAAAAAAAACTGATTTCACCAATGAAAAGAGCGGAAAAAATTCCTCTGGGATCGATTTCTAACTAAATTTCGACCATTAAGTCTAATCTCTTCTGTTCTTAATTAATAAAAGTATATTGCGTTACTTTACGTTCGTTTAAGCTGCTGTAAATGCTACACGATACACTCCAAAACGTTTTCGTTCTCCGTGCCACAGAATTTTACCGCAGTAACGGTAATTACCTCGTTTCGTGAAACTGGATACTTGTTGCTCGCAGAAGCAGTCCAGAATTGTGGATAGCCCAGCAAACAGCTATTACTCTCTAAGATTAATTAATGCAGCAACCACCAGAGAAACACAGTTATTCTTGGTGAAAGGAGAATACGGAAATTAAGCGAGTCGAGAACCTACAGCAAACGTTGCGAGCAGTTAATTTAGCTCTCGTTTCCGTCTGATTATTGCTTTGACCCGCTGTCAGTGAAGCAGTTGAACATCAGGTGAGTGATAACAATTACTTTGCAAAGAATATCTCCCTTAGTTTGATTGTAGCTACGTGTACATGATATCCTGATTACTTTCCAATTATCTCTTACGTGTTAGCGTGGCAGTTATACGAGGGTTGGAACTTAAATAGCCGCGGCGAAATAACCGTGCGCACTGAGGCACGGTGCTGCGGTGCGCCTGGCCGTTCGCCGACGGAGGTTCGAGTCCTCCCTCGGGCATGGGTGTATGTGTTCCCTCCGTTTAGTTTAAGTACTTTTGTAAGTCGGGGGCTAATATCCAAGCAGTTATGTTTCATAGATTTACAAATATTTGAATATTTTTTGAATAGTGTCAGCTATTTATTCACAACCGATACAAAAGCGTTACATCTACAACCACGCTCCGCAAGCCGCCCGATGGTGTGTGGCGGAGGGTACCTTGAGTACCACTATCGGTTCTCCCTCCTATTCCAGACACGTATTGTTCACGGAAAGAAAGATTGTCGGTATGCCTCTGTGTGGGCTCTAATCTCTGATTTTATCTTCATGATCTCTTCGCGAGATATACGTAGGAGGGAGCAATATACTGCTAGACTCCTCGGTAAAGGTAGGTTCTCGAAACTTCGAGAACAGCCCGTACCGAGTGACAGAGCGTCTCTCCTGCAGAGTCTTCCACTGGAGTTTATCGATCATCTCCGTAACGCTTTCTCGATTACCGAATGATCCTGTAACGAAGCACGCTGCTCTCTGTTGGATCTTTTCTACTTCCTCTATCAACCCCACCTGGTACGGATCCCACACCGGTGATCAATATTCAAGCTGTGGGCGAACAAATGTACTGGAACCTACTTTCTTTGTTTTTGGACTGCATTTCCTTAGGATTCTTCCAATGAATCTAAGTCTAGCATCTGCTTTACCGACGAATGATTTTATATGGTCGTTCCATTTTAAATCACTCCTAATGCCTACTCCCAGATAATTTATGGAATTAACTGCTTCCAGTTGCTGACCTGGTATAGAGTAGCTAAATGATACAGGATCTTTCTTTCTATGTGTTCGCAGTACATTACACTTGTCTACATTGAGATTCAATTGCCATTCCCTGCACCATGCGTCCATTTCATGCAGTTCCTCCTGCATTTCAATATAATTTTCCATTGTTACAACCTCTTTATATACTACATCATCATCCGCAAAAAGCCTCAGTGAAATTCCGATGTTATCCGCAAGGTCATTTATACATATCGTGAACAGCAACCCGTTACTGTGTTTCAAAAGAGTCACCAGCGTTTTGTTAAACCTGTTGCAAGTGATGTAGAAGGTGTAGTATACCGTTAGCAGAGCCTGTTCTGTTGGTGGATAGAATGGAGTGGTCTACTGCCTATCGAATCCTTTATCTTTGGAATCAAATCAAAGTCGCAAGTACTTAAGTGCGGGAAGTACGTCGGATGTTACAGTACTTCCCAGTCCCATCGACCGAGCACAGCAGCCACAGCTTGCGCTGAATGAGCCCACGCATTGGCGTGCAAAATGATGGGTGGGTTGCGCAGAAAGTGTTGTCGCTTTTTTCGCAAAGCTAGTCGGAGGTGTTGCTTTAAAAACGAACAGTAATACTGTGTATTGTCGATGTCAATTGCTCCTGTTTCGAAGACATAGTGACATAGTTACGTTATACCGCTCGCTCACAAGAAGATATAAATTGCTGAATGGTTATTGTAAGAAAAGCATTTCTGAAGAAGCGAAATTTGTTGACATCCAAAATTAATTTAAATGTTAGGTAATCCTTTCTGAAATCATTTGTCTGCAATTTAGCAATTGTAACAGATTTCCGCCGTTCATGGCTATAGCATCGATTTTAAAAATATTTAAAAAATCAGTTTCCAAGTATTGTACACGAAAAACTTTACGAAAGTGTGTTAAAGAAAGAAAAAGATAAAAAATTTATATAAATTGTCTTAAAGAATAATGAAACAGTCGAAGTTTTCAAGACCATAGAGACTTATGTTATGACGTAATGTGTTAGAGACGATTCGCTTTTTATGTATTGTGATTCTGTCTGTTGCGAATGTAATCATACCTGTGTATATTACGATTAGAGTGTTAAAATATAACGGAGTTAAATGCATACTGCATTTTATTCAGTAGATAGACTCATTTGTCACGCAAGTTTAACATTTTCAGGGATGTGTTTCTTTTGAAAAGTTTAGTCTTGAAAAGTCAATAATATCTTTCACTGTTGCGGTTACGACCCTCATTATAAGAAGTGACTTCGTAACGTATTCAAGAACTGTGAGTTAGCCACATTATTCTCTTTCCACACAAATCCCGAACTTTTACAATAAATCGGAGTCCATGCTCAGTTTTGACAGTATATTCCATTATCTGCGTAATGTGTTTATGTGACGGAGCGTAGAGGCAAGACAGAGTTATCTTGTGTGTTTGTTGCCAACTTATGCAGTAAACTCTGGTTGGCACTGAAGTAAAATTTAAGAGTTTCAGAATCTGAGTAAAAGCGCTAGCTATGACAATAAGAAAATCAGAGACTGTAATAGGCAAGTGACTAGTATAACACCACTCGTTACATGTTCTGCTGCCAACCTTGTATCACACCCAATCCGCTGCCATAAGTAAATTTCTGGCTGACCATACATCATTCGCCGATACTCCAGTCTTTCAAGAGCTAAGAAGAGAGACGTCACATAATACATGGAAGTGAAACGTGGGTGATAAGGAGTTCAGACAGAAAGATGATAGAAACATTTGGAATGTGGTGCTACAGACGAATGCTGAAGATTGGGTAAATCGCGTAACTTATGGGGAGGTGCTGAACAGAATTGGGGAGAAAAGAAATCTGACAGATCTTGACTAAGTGACGGTATAGGTTGGTGGCAGATATTCTGAAACGTGAAGGAATAGTCAATTTAGGGGTGGAGGGAGTGTGAGAGATAAAAATCGAAATGGGAGATCGACAGACGAATATAGTAATCAGGTTTAAATGGATGTATGTTGCCGTTCTTATTCAGAGATGAGGAGACTTGCACAGGACAGCGTGGAGAGCTGCATCCAACCAGTCTGCGAACTGAAGACCACAACAAAACTACAGTTGTTAATGTCAACCAGTGACGTCTTCTCTTTCACACATGTGCGAAAGAACGTAGATTATATCTGTAACTGGAGTTGGAAGTACTGCCTGCTAAGTTTACTTCGTTCATTTTGCTGATTTTCTGCCATTCTAATCTGACAGTTGGTTTGTAATGCACATACTTTCTGAGGGCACACAATGCGCGGCCGCAACAGCTGTGCCATAACCGAGAAACAGAGCAAAATAAAATTAATCAAGTTATTCCGACCACAGATTCGAGTTGACAGTAAAATTATGAACTCCTGAACACCAATAACAGACCGAAGGGATCTTTAATTAAAAAGTAGCAAATTAAATCAATTAATTTAGGACGTTTTATTAATTTTCACAAACCAAGGAGCATCACAGAATGATTGTTTACTTAGAGGACAATCGAATGGAAGGGACAGAGTAATTTCTACTATACCCGTTTGGTTAATGTAAAAATTGCTCTAAATGGAGAATTCCCTGTAGCCGTTAAATTTAAAAGCAAGCGGAAGCCACGCCGTGTAGGTGGCATACCAGCTTTGTTCCGTGCTCCATACAGGTGTCCCAACCTGAGTGTCCGAGACACAGTGCCGCCCGCAAGGGCTAAGCTGCCCCAACAGTTTCTCTCCCCTACCTGTAAGGTTGGCTACAGAGACTATTTTTGAACATCGGAAGCACACTGTGGTGCCGTGCCCGGAGGTCAGCCATTCACCGCCATTCGATTGCAGAACTTCGAAGTATCCACCTTGCGGACAGTCTAGGGCGGAAGTTACCGCCGTATTACTAAAGTGTGACTTTGACGTCCGTCCGTGTCTGTTACAATGATGGGCGAGTGGAAGCATCCGGTACACTTACCATTCATTTTATAGTGAGGTAAGCTTGGCCGTTTGGCCCCTGCTCTAGTTATAGTATTACGACTTAATGGCTAGCAACATTTCTCTCTGATTCAACAACTCTCCGCTCTCTCTATGGACTGCAAATGTATCTGTATAAAATGTGCTTATTTGTTGACTATTATTAGTAATTCATTGTCCTACAGAAAGACGGTTTTGTGGCAAAATTGTCTTATATGAACACAACATTAAACATGCAACAGGGCTACCTCAATTTCGTCACATCTTCATGAATACAGATTTTACCACATTTCTGCCTATTTGTTCTGTAACTTTCCTACTGTCCTCTTCCCAATCTTCAGAAAGCGACGAAACACCTGCCAAGAGAAGAAGTCCGACGTCTTTACGGTCCAAGGACAGCAGATCAGCAGCTGAGTGTAACTTCCTGTCTGAGAGGAAAGGCGATAGGCAGCAACACTTCTTGGTTCATTTTCGTTAGAAAACTTCACCATTTACAGGTTGTTTGTATGTAGCTCCCTTGAACTTCGTAGTGCAACGTTGAGTGCGAAGCTGCATGGAATTCCGAAGTCATTCAGGTGAAACTGTTTTAACGATTCAGCGGAAAATAAAAATTCGAAGAACACCTCTTTGCTGGAGGTAACACTCTCTGTTCTGAGAACAGCAAACTAGAAATCCAAACTGTGCAGATTAATTCACGTGAATGCACGATTAAAATATCGCGGAATCTGTTTACTACGGGCTTCGCACTTCCTCGCACCTCTCAGCGTCTTACGATGTGCCCCAAGTCGCACAAAGCACAAAGCGCTCTCCGTTCGTGTCTCCGATCAACTCTTGCAGTCGTGTAATTAACTGGCGTTTCAAAGTGGAAAGTGCAGCTGCTCCAGCGATCTCTAGATAGGCAGTTCCGTTGTTAACGAACTTTTTTGGGTCGCGCTTTCTCCGCAACAAAATTAATTAACGTTTTCTTGGTACTTGAAACCCACAGGTGCTACAAAGTTCGTTCGTAGGCGGTTCTAGGAAACGTGAGGCACCGCTGGGAGGGCTTCGACTGAAGTTCGCCACGGCCTGTCATCTATAACGAGGCAGCGCGCCTGTGAAGCCGGCGATGACCGCTATAGCTACATCTGACTCCTTAATTAACGACTCGTTCGAGTACCCCGCACCAGCGAAAGCTTCCCGGAACGCCAGAATTTTCTGCGCCTCATAACGCCCGTAAACAGCCGGGATGATTAAGCTGCGTTTCGCGTTCCCCCGGCCACGGATCTAGAAGGTAGCGTAGGAGAGGGGGGAGGGGGGTTCTGATCCTGGTGTCACTCTCGGAATGTCACCAAATGGACTGCCAAACATGCTGGAGTGCCTCTTCGAGTAGTTGGGGGTGGGAGCCGATATCGTTTATGACCTGGCGAGGTTAAATGTTCAAATGTTTGTATATCTTATGGGACTTAACTACAGGGTCATCAGTCCCTAAACTTACAAACTACTTATGAATTAGCTAATACTAAGGACGGCACAAATATCCATGCCCGAGGGGGGATTCGAACCCCCAACCGTAGTGGCCGTGCAGACCGTGACTGGAGCGCCTCAGTCCCCTCGGCCACCGCGGCCGGCCTGGCGAGGTTAGAAGACTATAACACTAGCAGCGTAAGGTTATTACAACTTGTACAAAAACCAGACAGCGGTTGTCAGAGTAGAATGGCACGAAACGGATGAAGTGGTTGGGAAGGGAGTAAGAGAGGGTTGTAGCCTTTATCCAATGTTATTCAATTTGTTAATTGAGCAAGCGATAAATGAAAGCAAGGAGAAATTTGGAGAAGGAATTAAAGTTCAGAGTAGAGAATTAAAAACATTGCTTTTTGCCGACGACGTAGTAATTCTGTCAGAGACAACAAAGGACCAGGAAGAGCAGTTCAACGAAATGGGCAGTGTGCTGAAAGGTGCATATAAGATGGACATTAACAACAGCAAAACTAGAGTAATGGAGTGCAGTCTATGAAAATCAGGTGATGCTGAACAAATTAGATTACGTAACGAAACAATAAAGGAGGTAGATGAGCTTTGTTTTTTGGGCCGTAAAATAACAAATGATGGATGCAGTACAGAGGATATAAAATGCAGAATGGCAATGGGTAGAAAAGCGTTCTTGAAAAAGAGAAATTTGTTAACATCGAATATTGATTTAAGCCTAAGGAAGTCCTTTCTGAAGGCATTTGTGTGGAGTGTTGCCTTGTATGGGAGTGAAACAAGAACGATAAACAGTGCAGACAGGACGAGGATAGTGGCTTTTGAAATGTGGTGCTACAGAAGAATGCTGAAGATTAGGTGGAACGATCGCGTAACTAATGAGGAGGTACTGAACAGAATTGGGGAAAAAAGGAATTTTTGGCATACCTTGACTAAAAGAAGGGATCGATTGGTAGGACATATTCTTAGACATCAAGGAATTGTGAATTTAGCGTTGGAGGGAAGTGTGTGGGGTAAAAACCGCAGAGGAAGACCAAGAGATGGATACAGTAAGCAGATTCAGACAGATGTAGGTTGCCGTTCTTATGTGGAGTTGAAGAGGCTTGCTCAGGATAGGATATTGTGGAGAGCTGCATCAAACCAGTCTCCGGACTGAAGACCACAGCAACAATAATACAAGCAGCACAATCCGCCATATTGAATCCCACGTTGAAGGCGCGCATTTAATGACTACGGAACACTTACGCTTTTTAATATGCTCGAAAGGCCATTAAATATATAACTCTCACAAGTCGCACGCTATGTTTGTAGCGCCCCTATCGTCCATGCCCTCTTACACTCGCCATTACGGATTCTAGTCCGAGGTCGGACGTACGACCGCATCTGCGGTGAAATAACTGAAGCTAACGCCGTCGTCGCATTTAATACTTATTGTATTGGTGTGGTGTCTGTTCTTTCGGACGTCCGAAAGAACAGACACCACACCTGCTTCGCAGCCAAATAGCATTTGCAAATGATTGTTAAAGAAAGGGAAGGAGGAAGGATAGGGAAGAAAGGATTGACAGTGGCTGCATTTGGGCATTGATATTAAGCAATGGCGACAAGTGAAAATGTGAGCCGGACCGGGAATCGAACCCGGGTCTCCCGCTTCGGGCCAGCGGTCGCCTTAACCACTTGGCCACCCGTGCGCGCCTCCCGTCCGTCTCAAATTCTCACAAGTCGCACGCTATGTTTGTACCGCCCCTATTGTCCATGCCCTCTTACACTCGCCATTACGGATTCCAGTGCGAGGTCGGACGTATGACCGCATCTGCGGTGAAATAAATGAAGCTAACGTCGTCGTCGCGTTTAATACTTATTGTATTGGTGTGGTGTCTTCTTTCGGACGTCCGAAAGAATAGGCACCACATCAATACAATAAGTATTAAACGCGACGACAGCGTTAGCTTCAGTTATTTCAAACGTCCGACCTCGCCGGGAATCCGTAATGACGAGTGTAAGAGGGCATGGACGATAGGGGCGGTACAAACATAGCGTGCGACTTGTGAGAATTTGAGACGGACGGATGGCCAAGTGTTTAAGGCGACCGCTGGCCCGAAGCGGGAGACCCGGGTTCGATTCCCGGTCCGGCTCACATTTTCACTTGTCGCCATTGCTTAATATCAATGCCCAAATGCAGCCACTGCCAGTCCTTTCTTTCCTATCCTTTCTCCTTCCCTTCCTTTAACAATCATCTACAAATTATTAAATAGTTTGATTTTATATCATTCCTACACCTTCATTTCAGAGTGTCCCAACTAGATACGGCAACGGTAGTTAAGAGTGAATCGAGACAAGTATGCGACAAAATGCTGGGGAAAGAAAGGGGGCGAAACCCACGGCGCGCACTGTTCGCGGGAGTGAATATGCTTCCGTAATTAAGACCGCGGGAGAGGAGAAGGCGGAAGACGGGTGGAGTGGGCAGGGTGGGGAGAGGTAGGGGAGGGGAGGGGAGTGTAGACAGGCGGTGTTACAAGTTGCGTGTCGCGGCAGGCGGGAGCAGGCCCGGCCTGTTTGAGCAGCGCGCCGCTACCTGCCGTCTAATTGGGCGGCAGCCTGTCCAAATATTTCTGCAGGCGGCCGCAAGAGCCCGCTAATGTATTCCGCCGGGGCCTTGCCGCATCCTTTAGGCCGGCGAGGCGGGCCGGTAATTGAGATTCAGCAGGCGGCGCGCGCTCTGCGGTCAGCGCGACAGGCACAAGGTAGACGCTCTCGCAAGGCGCGGAGAGGGGATTACGCCGTAGGCCCTTTCTGCCCGCCTCTGCCACCGAGAGCCAAGAAACAGGTGCGGCGGCAGGGCTGCCAACCGTACTGTCTGTATCGGAGATGTACGATAATGTAAGATGGCGTACGAGCGTACGACTGTTGTACGATCTTGGGATGTGTAGTTCGTGAAACCACACAACTGGCCATTAAAATTGCTACATCGAGAAGAAATGCAGATGATAAACGGAAATTCAATGGACAAATATAAAGTAAGTAAAGCAGTCAACAATCCGAAGATCGGTTTGAACACCACAGTGCTTTACTAGGCATGGTCCTGTTTGGAGGTGGTATGCCATTGCCTTCCTCCGACCTTCGAACTGACTTACCCATCGAGTTATGGGGGGACCTATAGTTTAACGTGGGTTCCGAACCACGGTGATACTCGGTATTTTTCACGTGATCAATGCTGACAGAGGTGAAAGAAGAGGAAAGTGACATAAAAATCCTAGGACCTGGCGGGGATCGAACTCGCGACCTTTGGATTTGTAGTCTGGCACACTACCACTGTGCAACCGAGGAGCAGAACTAACATGTGATTACATATTCACACAATTTGGGTGCATAGGTCCTGAGAAATCAGTACCCAGAACAACCACCTCTGATCGTAATAACGGCCTTGATACGCCTGGGCATTGAGTGAAACAGATTTTGGATGGTATGTACAGGTACAGATACACATGCAGTTTAAACACGATACCACAATTCATCAATAGTGACTGGCGTATTGTGACGAGCTAGTTGCTCGGTCATCATTTACCACACGTTTTCAATTGGTGAGAGATCTGGAGAATGTGCTGGCCAGGGCAGCAGTCGAACATTTTCCATATCCAGCAAGGCCGTACTGGATCTACAAAAAGCGGGCGTGCATTATCCTGCTGAAATGTAGGGTTTCGCAGGGATCGAATGAAGGGTAGATCTACGGGCCGTAACACATCTGAAATGTAACGGCCATGAGAACAAGATGTGACCGAGACATGTAACCAGTGGCAACCCATACCATCACGCCGGGTGATACGCCAGTATTGCGATGACAAATACACGCTTCACCGCGATGTCGCCAAACACGGATGCGACCATCATGATGCTGTAAACAGAACCTGGATTCATCCGAAAAAAAATGACGTTTTGCCATTCGTGCACTCTGGTACACCATACCAGGCGCTCCTGTCTGTGATACAGCGTCAAGGGTAACTGCAGCTATGGTCTCCGAGCTGATAGTCCATGCTGCTGCAAACGTCGTTGAACTGTCCGTGCAGATGGTTGTTGTCTTGCAAACGTCCCCATCTGTTGACTTAGGGATCGAGACGTGGCTGCACGATCCGTTGCAGCCATGCGGATAAGATGCCTGTCATCTCGACTTCTACGAGGCCGTTGGGATCTAGCAAGGCGTTCGGTGTTGCCCTTCTGAACCCATCGATTCCATATTCTGCTAACAGTTACTGGAGCAGCAGTGTCACGATACGACAAACCGATATCGCGATAGGCTACAGTCCGACCTTTATCAAAGTCGGAAACGTGATGGTACTCATTTCTCCTCCTTACACGAGGCATCACAACAACGTTTCACCAGGCAACGTCGGTGAACTGCTGTTTGTGTATAAGAAATCGGTTGGACACTTTCCTCATGTCAGCACGTTGTAGGTGTCGCCACCGGCGCCAACCTTGAGTGATTGCTCTGAAAAGCTAATCATTTGCATATCGCAGCATCTTCTTCCTGTCGGTTAAATTTCGCGTCTGTAGCACGTCATCTTCGTGGTGTAGCAATTTTAATGGCCAGGAGGGTAGTTCAATTGAACTATTTCGTGAAATGAACTACTTTTTTTTTACACTTGCAGTACTTGCAGTTAGAAGGTGCACGCTCAAATATCCCTACCCTTGATTACTTACAAGGGACATCTGTGACCACGAAAACTGGAAACCGCACAAAACCATGCTTGTTATTCTAAGAATGGCTGCGTGCAATTCTGAGCGTTCGAGATCAAAGATGTCCCTTTTGAGTACTCCCTACCCCCAGAACCTAAAAATCCCTTGGAGAAATCCAGTATAGGCTGCGAGCAAGAGGAATAAATTGCCAGGGGACTAGAAGTTGAGAATTTGGGTTGGAAGGGAAGTGTGCCTGGATAGCTGAATTGGTTAAGGCGACTGCTGGGCCTAATTGGGAAATCCAGGTTCGAATCCCAGTGCAGCACAAATTCTCGACTTTTCCGTTGAATTTATTTCAAACCACCTAAATGGTAGAAATGTTACAATATTTCTGTTTCTGAAGAAAAAATTATCTAGTTCATTGTCTAGTTCATAGGTGTTCTCAGAAGAGAAGAATTCGTGGGTACTACATGAGTTGGTATACGATGCAAGGTGGTGTTAATCAACTTAAAATAGATGAGTTCGTATACAATGTAAGGTGGGACAACAACCCAAAAGTGTTTTTTTGTGAAAGTTTGTGGATAGTAAATGAAGTAAAATATCATTTGCCGTTTACCAAGCGGCAGTCGTATATGTGGTATCACATCATTTTGTGCTGGTCAGTTATGAGCCATCAAGCATTCGCAATTTATCATAGAAGGGAAGTGTGTGAGGTAAAAATCGCAAAGGGAGACCGACAGACGAATACAGTAATGTAGTAATGAAGGTTGCCGTTATTATTCTCAGATGAAGAGGCTTGCACAGGGCAGGGTAGCGTGTAGAGCTGCATCAAACGAGTCTAAGGACTGAAGGCCACAACAATAACAACTCTTTTACTACAATGTTTCTGACCACCAATGTACATGAAGGATATTTTGTTAGATCCACATCTACATGGGTTACTCTGCAAATCACATTTAAGTGCCTGACAGAAGGTTCATCGAACCACCATTATACTATTTATCTCCCATTCTATTCTCGAGTAGCGCGCGGGAAAAAAGAACACCTGAATCTCTCCGTTCGAGCTCTGATTCCTCGTATTTTATTCTGATGGTCATTTCTGCCTATGTAAGTTGGAGTCAAGAATATTTTTTCGCATTCGGAGGAGAATGTTGGCGATTGGAGTTTCGTAAGTGGCCCACGCCGCAGCGATAAGCGCTGTTGTTGTAATGATTCCCATCCCAGATCCTGTATCATTTCCGTAACGCTGTCTCCCCTGTATCGTGACAATACAAAACGAGCTGCCCTTCTTTGGACTCCGTCAAACCCACCTGATAAGGATCCCACACTGGGCAGCAATACTCCAAAAATAGACGGACAAGCGTAGGGTATGAAGTTTCTTCAGTAGTTCTGTTGCATCTTTTAAGGGTTCTGCCAATAAAACACAGTCTCTGATTCGCCTATCCGATAACATAATCTACGTGTTCTTTCCAATTTAAGTCTGAAGTAATAGTAATTCCTATGTATTTTGTGGAGTTTACGGCCTTCACTTTAGATTGATTTATCTTGTAAACAAATTTTAACGGATTTCTTTTCGTACTCATGAGGACAACTTCACACTTCTCATTATTTAGAGTCAATTTTTACACCATAGTGATATCTTATTCAGATCGTTCTGCAGTTGGGTTTGATCTTCAGATGATTTTAATAGACGGTAAATGACGGCGTCATCTGCAAACAACCTAAGAGAGCTACTTAGATTTCCCCTAAATCGTTTATGTAAATAAGGAACAGCAGAGGACCAATAACACTACCCTGTGGAACACCCGATATCACCTCTGTTTTATTCGATATCTTACCATCGATTACTGCGAACCGTGTTCTCTCTGACAGGAAATCCCCTATCCAGTCGCATATTTGGGGCGATATACCATAACCACACAATTTGATTAAAAGCTGATTGTGTCAAAAGCCTTCCTGAAATCAAGAAATACGGATTCTCTTTGTGTGAATTTCGAAATAAGGTATAAACACTATATACGCTAAGTACATCAGCAACTGTAAGCAACCCTTTGCCTTACTGACCGCCGGCCGCGGTGGCCGAGGGGACTGAGGCGTTCAAGTCACGGTCTGCACGGCCACTACGGTCGGGGGTTCGAATCCCCCCTAGGGCATGGATATTTGTGCCGTCCTAGTTCGTAAGTAGTTCATAAGTAGTTCATAAGTAGTTTGTCAGTTCAGGGACTGATGACCCTGTAGTTAAGTCCAACAAGCTTAACAAACATTTGAACATTTTTGAACCTTACTGACCAGGATCTCCGTCCCCATAGCTCAGTCGACACCTTCGCTGCATGCCACGCAGGGGGCCCGGGTTCGATTCCGAGCAGGAGACTGGGTGTTGTCTTTTGTCGTCATGGTCGTTTTCATCATCATCGACATTCAAATCGCCGAAATGGCGGCCGAACTACCCAAGTCGGAATCTCCGAGCCAAAAATGCCATACGATCATTTCATTTCGACGCTGTTCCATCAGTGGAGAAGAATCTCATACACGTAGTACCTACGAGTTCACAGATCTACAATTGGCAGCACTGCTGCAGAATGACACTCTCGTTGATATTCCCCCCTCGCATACAACTGTATGCCTTGTCCATGCTCTGCCGCCGGCACTTCAGCCAACTTCCACTTTCCAATCTCCAATCCCTCCCCCCTCCACCAGCCCTCTTGACACTCAGCCGTTCCTTCTCGAGCGACAGACAGCGCTATCAGATCGGGAATTGAATCGCGGAAGCGGGATGACGCAACCCTGCGTTGCTCGCGGCCTAGTGGCGGCGTGAATCGCAGTCAAATAAGCTGCAGGGCGCGGGTGTTGGCACGCCTGGCGGCTAGCCCGCGGCCAAGCCTGGGGAAATCACCGGCCCTGGCCTATGCATACGGAACAAACAGCTGCGGGGCGCGCGAGCCGACAACTCGCGTGATTACATTCCCGCTTCGTGCGCCTCGCTGATGCGATTTGCGCCACAGTTCTCTCGTCAAATACACTATGCGCATCGTGCGGTCCAGGGAAAAAAATAAAGGAAATCTGGGCCACCTATATGCTACTACAGTACAACCCACACGTACTGTTCATATGGCTGTTGAAATACCGCCATGACGAACTCAAAATCGCAATTAAAAGTTTCTACATTTACATCGATACTCTGTAAACCACCTCGCGGTGTTTGGCGGAGGGTATTATATGAACCACTGGCACTTCCTCCTATTTCAGTTGCGGATGCTTCGCGGAAAAAAGAGTTGCCAAAAAAATGTTCAAATGTTTGTAGAGCTTATGGGACTTGACTACGGGGTCATCAGGCCCTAAAATTACAAACTACTTATGAACTCGCTACAACTAAGGACGGCACAAATATCCATGCCCGAGGGGGGATTCGAACCCCCGACCGTAGTAGCCGTGCAGACCGTGACTGAAGCGCCTCAGTCCCCTCGGCCACCGCGACCGAAGAGTTGCCAGTATGGCTCTGTGTGGGCAGTGTTGCCAGCCTCTGAAGCTCAAAACTTCCACCCAGGAATTAAAAATGTCGCTTTTCAGCGTAAAGTGTCCCACGGCAAACAAAAACATGAGAGCAAAATAAATAAATAAATAAATAAACACTTTTCCTCACACTCCTCTATCGCCTCTTAACAAATCCTTCTAAGTCTAGCATACAGCCATGTTATGTTCAAAATCTTATATCTACGAAATGAGTCCGTGCAACCCTCGTACCAATTCCGTGCGTCATTTGTGAGGTATAGAGAGAAGTCGCAAATCTCCAAAAGTTCTTCACCGAATGTTTTGAAATATTGACACAACTTTCTACTGGACACCGGCCGCGGTGGCCGAGGGGACTGAGGCAATCCAGTCACGGTCTGCATGGCCACTACGGTCGGGGCTTCGAATCCCCCCTCGGGCTTGGATATTTGTGCCGTCCTTAGTTGTAAGTAGTTCATAAGTAGTTTATAAGTTTAGGGACTGATGATCCCGTAGTCAAGTCCCATAGACTCTACACACATTTGAACATTTTTTTCTAGTGGAATAGGACAACAATGAGCTACGTTACAACTTCATTGCCAACTGCCCATGCCACTGACAGTTGAGTCCTTACAAAAAAAAAAAAAAAAAAAAAAAAAAAGAATGACGTTTACTTAACGTCTAACGTCTATTGTTGCTCTTTGCTGGCGCCTCGCAGTAGGAAGCGAATTGGTGTGTGTGTGTGTGTGTGTATGGGGGGGACACTGTTACTTTGAATAATTGGTATTGGCAGCTCAGTAGCGTCGTTTCGTTGCTTAGTGACTGCAGGTAGCCGGTCAATGAGGGACGGATGTTATAGATTGCGGATCTAATTGATCTTAAAAATTTCCCTACCACTCGGCACACTGAAACGTCTCTCACAATTTTAGACTGGATATAACAGACATTCAGTGATGCATTGTCTATCCGGGGATTCGATAACGTTTCACACGTATCTCTCTTTCATAAATAATGGTGCTTTCGTGAATAAATATAGCTACTGCTACTGTACAATAGTATTGCGGACTGCTGTGTCGTTTGTTTCACCTTATTATCACGGCATGTGCCAATCACACCGACATGTTGTGTAAGCAAACCACAACGGACGAGAAAAAAAATAAAGAAGCCCTGAAGAAATGTCCCATATTCATCTAACTTTTTGCAACAACAAAAAAAAAAAAGAAACAAAAAAAGAAAAAAGAAAAAAAAAGAAAAAAAGGAAAAAAAATCCCTTTGTCCCTTTCTGAAAAATAACTGTCAAAATGTCGCACGATATGGCACAAATCCCACGAGCTGGCAACACTGCGTGTGGGCCCGAATCTCTTTAATTTTATACTGGGGGGCGTTTCGCAAGATACATGTAGGAGGAAGCAATATATTATTGGTCGACTGTTACAGAAACGTATGCTCTCGGAACTTTGTCAGAAGCCTGTATTATATGTTCACGATAACTTGACGATTCGCGCGGTGCATTCTGGAACGGCCTTGACAGTGCTTTAGGGCTGCTGCTGGAAGAGGAGGGGTATGAGAAAGGCAAGCGTCGCTGCTTACAGCAGTCCTGCCACCTTCACCTGCCTAATACGAAATCGAAAGCAGCACTCACGCAAATACCTTTCATCTACATCTCCATGAGATAATCTGCAAATCACATTTAAGTGCCTGGCGGAGGGTTCATTGAACCACCCTTATAAAAAATGTTCAAATGTTTGTAAATCTATCGGACCGAACTGCGTTGTCATCAGTCCGTAGCATACAAACTACTTAAACCTACGTAAACTAAACTAAGGACAACACACACACACCCATGCCCCAGGGAGGACTTGAAACTCCACGGCGAGCAGCCGCGCGCTCCGCAGCGAGACGTCTTACACCGCTCGGCTACTCCACCGCGGCCCACCCTTATACTATTTATCTCCCATTCCATTCTCGAATAGCGCGCTGGAAGACACAACATCTGAATCTCTCCGTTCGAGCTCTGATTTCTCGTATTTTATTCTGATCATCATTTCTACCTATGTAAGTGGCAGTCAACAATAAATTTTCGCATTCGGAGGAGAATGTTGGCGATTATAGTTTCGTAAGTAGGCCACGCCGCAGCGATAAGCGGCCGTTGTTGTAATGATTCCCATCCCAGATCCTGTATCATTTCCGTGACGCTGTCTCCCCTGTATCGAGACAATGCAAAACGAGCTGCCCTTCTTTGGACTCTTTCGATGTCCTCCGTCAAACCCCCCTGATAAGCATCCCACACTGGGCAGCAATACTCCAGAAAAGGACGGACAAGTGTAGTGCATGCAGTCTCTTTAGTAGTTTTCCTACATCTTTTAAGGGTTCTGCCAATAAAACGCAGTCTCTGGTTCCCTCTTTCCTCGACATTATCCACGTGTTCTTTCCAGGTTACGTCTGGTGTAATAGTAATTCCCAGGTATTTAGTGGAGTTTGCAGCCTACTTTTTCGATTGATTTCTCTTGTAAACAAAGTTTAATGGATTTCTTTTCGTACTCCTGTGGACGACTTCATACTTCTCATTATTTCAATTCAATTGCCAAGTTTTACACCATAGTGATATCTTATTTAGATCGTTTTGCAGTTAGTTTTGATTGTCAGATTTTTTACTAGTCGGTAAATGACGGCGTCATCTGCAAACAACCTAAGAGAGCTACTTAGATTTTCCCCTAAATCGTTTATGTAAATAAGGAACAGCAGAGGACTAATGACACAACCCTGCGGAACGCCCGATATCACCTCTGTTTTAGTGATGCCTTACCATCGATTACTACAAACTGTGTCCTCTCTGACAGAAAATCCACTATCCAGTCGCAAATTTGGGGCGATACACAATAACAACGCAATTTGATTAAAAGCCGTTTGTGAGGTACGCTGTCAAAAGCCTTCTGGAAATCAAGATTTACGGAATCAGTTTGAGAACCCTTGTCGATAGCACTCATCACATCATATGAGTAAAGAGCTAGTTGTGTTTTGCGCGAACGATACTTTCTAAATCGGTGTTGACCTTGGGTCAATAGATCATTCTGTTCCAGATAATTAATAATATTTGAATACAGGATATGTTCCAAAATCCTGCTGCAAATTGACGTTAATGAAATAGGTCACTTAAATGACTCTAGGATATACCTAATGTACTGACATATTGCTGGCCGAGTGTTTTACCTACAGCTACGGTATTATATGCGTACGTAATGAAAATAATGAAAAATGGAAAAACATTTTAATGTCAAACTTACGATGTCATAATTTAGTATGCAGAATTTCTTTAAACAATTCAGATACACTGCTTTGTATTGAGAACACATGAAGCCTTTGATAAAATCTCTTAAGGTTGGAGTTTTAATGCAGCAGGAAGTTTAAACCAGCGCACTCTTCGCTGCACAGAGAAAATTCGTTCTAGTATTCGCCACATTGCCAGTTTGTGGAAGTTTAACTCAAACGTGCAGAGTTTGTGTGCATTTACTACCGGTGCGAAATGGCAAATTCGGAAAGGAGACAAACCGACCGAATCAAAATTACCATTGTTACTCTTTAAACAATAATTGACAGCTCTAGGAAAGGATGAATGAAATAAATAGACCAATTAATTTGTTACACTAGAAGGGAAAAAAACTATGACAGTATATTCGTCTTTAAATTTAATGTGATTTCTAATGTCAATGTAAAAGTAAACGCATTACATTTGAAAATAAATAAAACCGGGGGAATTCTTACAGTGTGAAAAAAAAAGAAGAGTAATTAAAAGATTGTCTCTTGGTAAGATAGTTAACTGTATTACTCTGTACTGTCATATAACATTTGAACAACAGGCTTGATATATTCGGAATTTGCATATGAAATCCTCAGAAAGTTTCGACTTAAGTGGTGTCATTTTATTTCAGTTCATTCATTAGTGTCCCTTGGTACCATCCAAATTAATTTCACTGCAACCATTTCTTCAGCCTAAAATTTATTTTTTACGTTATTGTTTTCATTATAACTTTCACTCGTTAGTATGAATACAAAAGGTGGCGACTTCTCTCGATTTCAAGAACGACAATGTGGAATTCCACTGGTCTCTGGTATATCGCAACTGTAGCGGAAATGTTTCTTTACAAGTAATAGTGATACTTTTGTACAATTACGCACAGAAAGTTCCTGAAGGTTATTTGTCCCAGAAACTGGAAGAAGTATACCATAGTAAGTTCGGAACGAAAACTCCAAAGCAAACACTCCAGCTTCTGAAAATTACTAGTAACTTGCAGTGTGTAGCCTACAGCAATACTTGCAGTACGTCGAGCACACGTGCATCATGGGTCAGCTTAAAGTCGGCAGCGCTCATAGACAAATGAATAGCTTTCCACTGGTGTAGATTTTCTCCGCTTGCGGCAGCACTAGTGCAATCGTCAAGTTATTGTGGACGAGTTGTAGCGCGATACAGAACGCCTGTCTTGCAGCTTCTGCCACTGGAGTTTGCTGATCACGTCTATGACGCTTCGCGCTTACTGAAAGAGCTCGTAACGAACGTGCCGCTCTCCGTTTAGAGATTGCAATCCAGCACAGTTTTCAATCAGGCGACTTTTTTTTAATAGTGTTTGTGTAGATTTGAAACGGTAAAAATGTCCAGTTATAATACTTGGCGTGGTGTGAGTTATCCATATATCCTCCTACTTTCCAAACTTACGGGCAGAAGTAAAGTTGCGAGGACGGACCGTGAAGCGTGCCGGGATTGTTCTGTTGATACAGCGCGAAAGGCAAAGTTCCCAGGTTCCAGTCCCGGTTCCGGCACACAATTTTAATCTGCCAGGAAGTTTCATATCAGCGCACACTCCGCTGCAGACTGGAAGTTTCCGATGTTCAATTGTTTTAAATCCTCGTCATGTGATACCGAAAAGTTTACACACGGTCACGGTACATACGGTAGCTAAAGTTGTGTGTCAGCTGCTACATCACGCCAGCCAGTTGCCATTTGACAAGACAATGAAGATTACACTAAACAGATCAAAAGTGGATCGGAGAAAGACTTCGAAAAAATGCTGAAAAAAGAAATGTCAGCATTTGAAACTGATGGAGTAAAAAAACTTTGTTGTATGACTATTTATTAACCAGAATGAAACTTCCAGTCTCCCGTGGTGGTATAGCCGAGCGGACTAAGGCGCCTCGCTGCGGAGCGCGCGCTTACTCGCCGTCGGAGGTCCGAGTCCTCCCTGGGGCATGGGTGTGTGTGTGTGTGTGTCGTCCTTAGGTTAGTTTACCTTAGTTTAAGCAGTTTGTAAGCTAGGGACTAAAACCACGTGTTGAGTCCGATGGATTTAGAACCATTTGAACATTTTTGTTGAAGCTAGAGGGGCTATGCTTTTGTGCCCAAAACAAAGATTTCTCGGTAAAAACCCTGTGTGACTATTGCTTTCTTTACGTAAAGCAACTAATTTGGCAGTCACATTTGATTATTTACTTACATATGACGTACATTTCAACGACTAGCTCTGCTATACACATACACACAAACACTATCCCCAATGTTTTGGGCACAAGCAAATGCTGGCTTCACTTTTTCAGTGTTAAGGCATCTCCAGAGATTTTAACCTCCTTGGAACCAACAGAGGATGCAACAGTATTGGGCAAAGATCAAAGCCGAACAGTTGAACAAGCGTGTAAACACCATACTATATAGGACGATTCACGAAGATATGCAAACATTTTAATGTGTTATTCTATAAGTAAAACTAAAGATAAAAGTTCGTAGAAACCAAACAGGTTAGAATATAGGGATATTCCATCACGATGAAAATGTGAAGCCTGTCTCCTCCATATTGCTGAGTCTTGGAAAAGTGTGCGTATGGTAGAGCTGATGTTTTATGTCACTTAAAAAGAGTAATACGTCCGGCGGTTTTGCCGTGATGTACAACGTGTTAAAAGTGTGCAAATTAGCGGTAAAAATTAATTTTTTAAATATCTTACGATAAGTATCTGTTCGTATTTGTTCAAGAAAGTATACTGTTTGAAAGTAGATACTTTGTACTGACTTACAATCCAATGAATTACTAGTAAGACAGTCGACTTGGCGCATAGTTTTAATTGAAAAAAGGCATTCCACAACTCATCAAGATGGCGGACAGGCTTCAACTGGCGTATGTGCTCGGCATAGACAACGCCATCTCCCTTTATTTAACCTCCTTGGTAGAAACATGGGTCCGAAAATGTTTAGTTACGGTTAGTAAAAGATTTTGTCTAAAATTTAGCAACTTCCATAATACGAAGCTATCGAATATCTGTACGGGGTTACATTAAAACACTATTTCCATTTATTTTGTTGTTATTGATGTGGTCAATCTACTGAAACGTGTCCCAGGCGCGTATCTGCAGTAGTTTTCCAGAATTTCCAGAGAATAAAAGAAATAATTTGGGAAAATCTGTAATATTTTAACTACTTAGCGATTTTTTTAAATTCCAGACAATTGCACTATTTCTTCAACAGAAGCTGCAGAGAATTTATTTCTGTAAAATGATGGTAGTAAAGTTAACTAAAACTGTATGAATGTGTCAGATAATCGACTTTTATTAATACTGTAACACACGTGAATTCACGTTAAAGTGGAAAAAACAAAGCACAGTGTTAACGAAGTTTTATAGTGTACATAAAATTCCACAATTCATTCACTTAAATGATGAAAAATGGCTCCACCGAGTTCAATGCATTTAGCTGCACCTGTTTGACTAGATTTTGTTGCTCGATTCAATTTCACATGGTTGTTCTTAATTTTGTCTGTTGCATTCGTAATGCGAGCAAGTAATGTGGACACACGTCTGGGACATGTTTTATTAGATTCACCAGTTCAGTAACAACGAGTTAAATATAAGTCGTGCTTTAAAACCTCGTACAGTTTTGCGATGGCTTCATATTAACGAGATTGCTAAATTTCAGGAAAAATCTTTTATTAGCCATAACTCCGTAACTGAACACCTTCGGACCTACATTTATATCAACTTTTTTCTTTAGTTTTACTTCTAGAATAACATATTAAAATATTTGCACATCTTCGTGAATCACTCTAGATATTTAAGAGTTGGGGATATTACAAAAAATTAACACATTTTGAGTTGATATTTTGCTGAGAGATTCCAGAGGGTTGGTAAGAGTCTTCCTGAATAAGTCGCCGACCTTCTTCAGTATAATTGATGCACTGTACAGATTGTAATTGTTGCTATATTTAACTGATGTCTTATTATTCGTTGTGTATTGTTGCAGGCAACTCCTCGCCCCCAACCTGATGCAGAAACATTTCCTCGCCAACGGAGCAGAGCAGGTCTCTAAACAGGTAAGCTTTCCGCACATTTTGCCAATTTTAGACTCAAAATACCTGAAATTTTGGAAAGTACCGTGGTGTGAACTAAAAGATAAAAATACGAACTAAAAACGCATACAGATTCATCCCAGGCGCTTCTCTAAGGTTGGCGATGAGGTAATTTATTGATATTTACACCTATAAGTAAGTTAAATGTGAATGGGAGTGCTTTAAACGTTTAAAACTATCAGAAATAATGTTTATGAGGATTTCGGTACAAATACTCTACTAAGCGTCGGTAGAATTTAATTGATACGTTGACAGTGCTGTCCAACGATCAGAATAATTTCATTAACAACCTTAAATGAGTCAAATCTTATTGAGATTCAGGTGCGACAATAAAGTAATGAGACTGATTTTCTTTGAAAAATGTAGTAACCCTGCAGGCTTGCGTAGGCACAATATCTTTGACCTTGATCTACAAGCTGCTTCTAGTCCGAGCTGCACATTGATGCAACTGCTCAGTCGTGAGTTGTGCTGTGATACGTTAACACGTGTTTGTGTCTCTCGTGACGGAAATGGAACCGCATAATATTGCACAACGGTATGCCATTTCTTTTTGCGTTAACCTGGGTGAAAACGCGATGACAACTTACCGTAAGCTTCAGAAGGCTTTTGGAGAGGAGGTTATGTCAAGAACTCTAGTTTTTCGTAGGCATAACGAATATTCAAGATGAAGACCGCAGTGGACGACCATCAACCTCACGGACGGATGTCAACGTGGCCAGGGTGCGTGAGCTCGTACGATCTGATCGAAGATTATCCATGAAAATGATTGTAGAAGAACTGAACATCAATCGAGAAACAGTTAGTCTAATAATAACTTAAGATCTTGCCATGAGAAGGATTTGTGCAAAAATGGTCCCCAAATATCTCATACCACAAGAGCGAGAAACGAAAAAATGTAGCAGCCGATTTGATAGAGCAAACCGGAAATCAATCCAGAATTGTTGATCTGTGATATCACTGCTGATGAAAGTTTTTTTTCCAGTATCATCCAGATACAAAGCGCCGAAGTTCACAATAATGCTCGAAATGGATCATCCAGACCGAAATAAAGCTCGCATGTCAAAGTCAAAAGTGAAACGCAGGCTTGTGTGCTTCTTTGATTCCAAGGTAATTGTTCATAAAGAGTGGGTGCCTCCTGGACAAACATTTAACCAATATTACTACAAAGAAATTTTAGAAAGACTTCGTAAAATAGTTCTTCGTGTCCTTGCCAACATTGCTGATAATTGGATTCTGCATCACGATAATTCGCCATCCCAAACTGCTCTGTCAGTCCCGCAATTTTTAACCTCAAAACAAATTTCAGTACTACCACAGCTACCTTACTCACCAAATATCCAAGCGACTTTTTTCTATTTCCGAGAGTCAAAACGGCGGACAAGGGACACCATTTTCAAACAACACAAGATGTTCAAAATGTTGTGACGAGGGTCTTGGAGGATATTACAGAATATGAGTTCAAGAAATGTTACCATCAGTGGCAGAAGGGCTGGAAAAAGTGTGTGCAATCAGAAGGGAGCTACTTTGAAGGAGATGACACTAAACTTGACTAAAACGGCAAGCAACTTTTTTTCTACATCAGTCTCATTACTCCTATTTTATTTTTCTGCATTCTCAATAACATAGTAAATCAAAAAGAAAATCAGTCACCATGACGACGCTTTCAGTGTGAGACCGTGATATCATTTTGGAAAAAATCCATTACTGTTCACTTGACTCTACAAGTCCTTCTTCTCCTCGACGAATCATGGGCTCTAATGAGATGATTATATCGTTTTATTTTTTTTCTTTCAAGGTCAGGATTTGTCACAGGTTGTTTGAAACCTGAGCCACTTGCGCAGTGGCGGCGCTAGACGAAAACTGGGCGTCGGCAAACTCGTCTTTGCGAAGCCCCTTTCATTTTTTCATTAATGAATAAAATGTTGTACATTATACATCAATAATCATTATACTAAAATTCTGTTACTATAATATACGAGTATTATTGCAATGACAAAAATTACGATAAACAAACACAAATTAGAGAAACTTTTCAGCTTTTCGTCTCAGTGAATTTTTTAAGATCACATCTTAATGCTAGCCGCTATTTCGGATTCAGTTGATAGTACTGACAACGCAGATAGTCTTTGTTCGCTCACTGTGCTTTTCAAGTTAGTCTTAATCAATTTTAACTTTGTGAAGCTTCTCTCGGCCGAAGCTGTCCTGACTGGATCTGAGCATGATTCAGATTGTTTTATAAACATTTGGATATACTTGTTCCAAATCGTTCTTTAAACTGTACTGAAGAAATTGTTTTGCAAGTATTTAAATAAAAATTGTATCACTGCCGCACTCAACACGGAAATAAATACGGACAACGAAATAGCTGCCGGCCGGGAGTGGCCGAGTGCTCTAAGGCGTCATACCACGGTGAGCGAAATCGCTCTCGTCGGGGGTCGAACCCCACCCTTGAGTACGGATGTTGTGTTCGTCCATTGGTTAAGCTAGTGTAAATTAGATGTAGGTCGTCGTTATATAACCTAGCAGTTGGAAAGCGCCGTTAAACATCAAATATAAAAAAAATAGACACAAAAAAACTAAAATTTTAATAATGTTTTGCGAGACCCTCACAGGCGCGAGGCCGTCGGCGGTGGCCGACGTCGCCGACGCCTAGCGCCGCCACTGCACTTGCGAAACTCCGCCAGCTCCCTGTCACAGCGCCACCAGATATTCTTCGTGAAGTAACTGCTAACACGGAGAGGGGGGATTAGGCTCATTGCAAAAATTATCGCCTAGATAGGCACGTTCCAGGAGCCCCAAGGTTGAAATTCACAAGAAGTTTCCTGTAAGTCACTTCCGTCTTGCAAACAATAGCACTTACATCAAGAAAAAAATTGTGGTTCTCTAATTCTCGACTTTTTACCTGATCTCTTCCTTCAGAAACTGTCCCACCTGGACATGAACAATTTTATTTCATAGATAGGTAGCTCAGTTATCTTCGTTATGAATTGGAAGATTCAGCAGTGACCTCTAGAAATGGCACTATCCATTGGATACCAGCAACTGTGACGGCGGAGAACAGCAGATATGGAACAGAAACTAGACTGTCAACTGTTCCCTCCGCCGCGGTGGAGTAGCCGAGCGGTCTAAAGCGTCTCGCTGCGGAGCGCGCAGTTGCTCGCCGTGGAGGTTCGAGTCCTCCCTGGGGCATGGGTGTGTGTGTTTGTCCTTAGGTTAGTTTACCTTAGTTTAAGTAGTTTGTAAGCTACGGACTGATGATCACGCAGTTTGGTCTGATAGATTTACAAACATTTAACTGTTCCCTGTATTTTGTACAGAAGAAAATCTTCTGTTTGTGACATCCTGAGCAGCTGAAGTGCCTTGAAAAAGATTTTTTAATTTGTAACACTAATTCAATGAATTGTATTTGTTTCTGATACCAATAAATAATCGAATAAATACAAGGACTCGTGTTATGTGGAGGCTTATAGGATTCTTCTTCAGCTTCTTCTTCCACACTGTCCGCATGATCAAATAAAACTTATAATTTTGAGGCGGAATAAAAACCGTCAGTGCTTAATTTCTCGTGCCTCAATGGATACACCGGTTCCCATTAGATCACCAAAGTCAAACTCTGTTGGGCTTGGGTAGCAGTTGGATGAGTCTGCCAAGCACAGTTGGCGTGCGGGTGCACTCAACCCTTGTGAGGCCAAATTGAGGAGCTACTTGATTGAGGACTAGAGGCTCCGATGTGGAAAACCGACACAACGGTTGGGAGAGTGGGGCGCTGACCACGCCCCCCTCCATAGCGCATCCGATGACGCCTTTGAGCGGAGGATGACACGGCGGTCGGTCGGTACCCGATTGGCCCTAGAGGCTTGTGTGGTGCAGAATTTAGTTTAGTTTTAGTGCTTAATTTCTACAATTTCAGGCGTGAACGCGCTCCTTCAACCCCCCCTCCTCAGGCCACAAAAAAGACTTATGATCAAACTTACAATGAGAATAATGTAGCCGCATTCGAAGTGTGGCAGCCGGAGGTTATGGTTGTATGACTGCAGTGGCGTAACTAAGAGGGGGGGGGATGAGGGGGATAGGACCCCCCCCCCCCCCCCCCAGAAACAGAAAAAAAGGAAAAAAATCTTATAACAGCACTCTGGCAAAGGTAAATATTGGAAACTTGGGGTGTTTTACCACAAGCTTTGATTGGATGGGAGTCAATTAGTTTCTACAACGGGAGTGGTAGACGGTAGTCTGTCTGGAAACTGACTAAAATATTTTGCTCGTCAAGCAGATCTATTCCCCCCCCCCCCCCAAAGCCAAGTCCTAGTTATGCCACTGTATGACTGTGTTGTGTGCCTGTGTGATTGCGTGTGTTCTATTTTCTGAAGAAGGCCATGGCCGATATCTGAAAGTGTAGTATGCGTGTGTCTTTTGTATGTGCCTGTCGCAGCTCGTCGCCAGGTCTTTGCGGTGAGGTGTAAACTGTCCTCATTACTAAATGTTCAAATGTTTGTAGAGTCTATGGGACTTAACTACGGGGTCATCAGTCCCTAAACTTACAAACTACTTATGAACTACTTACGAACTAGGACGGCACAATTATCCATGCCCGAGGGGGGATTCGAACCCCCAACTGTAGTGGCCGTGCAGACCGTGACTGAAGCGCCTAAGTCCCCTTGGCCACCGCGGCCGGCTCCTCATTACTATATTATTAATTCCAACGTGGACTTTCCATTATTATATTTTACAATGAGAATAATTTTTTTAGAAAACCCTGTTCTGAAATTCAGGTTTTTAAACCATAACATCTTATAATCAAAAATATAAAACCACAAGGCTCAATATAAACAACCGCTGCTACCGCCGCCTCCGTACCAGCGTCATTTCGCGCCTATAGTTCTGCTTCATACGTCTTGGCATAAGTCGGCAGTCTTCGTGTCTATGACATTATGTTTTCAACTGCTGCTAGTTGCAACATTCGAACTGTTGCTTAGTAGCTGCTCTGTGAACGTGGGCTCGGTATTAACCAGACAGTTAGCGGTTAATGACGATGAAGATATTCCTGTTCCATCTGGGTCTTGTACAATTACGATTTCACACGTCTTCATAATACCTTAATTCCGTGTGCCTTTTGTAGCATAGCAACTGATCGTTGCGTCGCGTCGCTCCAGACTTGATAACAATACAGGACTGTCATGAAATATATAGCTCATAACCATCCCAATCAAACCAGCTTTCGGAAAAAAAGGGAAACATTTTGGGGCAGACAGACAGACTTCCGGGTCAGCCGCGGCGGAATGGCCGTGCTCTTTAAGTCGCCTTGCTGCGGAGCGCGCGGCTTGTTCCCGTCGGAAGTTCGAGTCCTTTTTCAGGCGGGCGCGCGCGCGCGCTCGCGCGTGTGTGTGTGTGTGTGTGTGTGTGTGTGTGTGTGTGTGTGTGTGTGTGCTCTCCTTAGGTTAGTTTAAGTAGTTTGTAACCATAGTAGCTAAGTCTTAGAGATATACAAGCATTTTTACATGTGAAATATGATTTACGGGTCAAACATATAAAACAACTTCGTTCTGCATTGGGACTTAAAAATTTCCACGTGTGGGAGCTCCCCTTCTACTGTATAGGTAATACAACTTAAAATGAGCTTCAAAAATGATAAAGATTCAATGGGTGATAGTGCTAGTGGTAGAGCAACTACCAGGTAGGACGTATCGGCTCTTAAGTCTGTCAAAGTTTGGTCTTGCGTGCTCCTATGCAGCTGTGATATAAATTACGACACGGATTAAAAATATTTCTTGAAAGCGCATTATATAGACGCTCAGATTCAAACACGGCTTACGTTATTTATTTATCTCTGACAGGCATAAAGTGAGACTTCGCCCTGCTATTGCATCGTTGAGGTTGTTAGTAACAATCCTGACCTTAATTGTGGAGTCCCGAAGTTACCTGTGTGGTTTGTAGGCTCCGGGCAAACCATAGACACAAAAAAAGCCAATGATACGTTATCTTTTCGTATTTTTCAACCATTATTGTGGTGTAAGTGTACAAGCGTAGCAACATTTATGTCGACTCCATTAATATCTTGGTTCCTTTCCTTCTTCCGGCAGTCCCCATAGTATACGTTATATTATGATTCTGAGACGAACATTATATTTCAACAAATATATTTTCAATATTTTCGTGACGTTATGATTCAACAAATTTTACACTTCAAAGGAACGCCAAAACAGCAAATTCTGTACTATTTACAGCACAAAGAACTCGCAGTCATTTTAACAGAAATAATGTATGTAATTTAAAAATATGCGGAAGTTATATAAGTTGCTATAGAATATCTGTCATCGATCTGGTTTGGTACAATGAATTAAGAATTCATCAGGCTGCAATTAAGGAGTATGTCGATTCAAAGTCGTTGTTGAACGGTTGATAATTTATCGCGTGTTAATGTAAGTAACTGGATGCCATTAATTAACAGATCGTCGATGCTATTTCATCTGTTTCGATTTACAACCGAACAATTGAGACTATCGTCTTCAAATTACCATCGCATATCCTTGCCGCTGCCCGTGTTGATGAATGGCAGCTTCTAGCTCAGTGACGCATTACAAAAACTGTAATGGCATATACATAAGAAGACCATGATAAGATGAGCATGACGATCTTAGGAAATACTTGTATGTACGTTCCTGTATTGTAAGCATACTGTTATAGAGGAGGGGAAGAAATCGATTATGATGATGATGATGTTGATGATGTCGATGATGGAAAGGTTCTAATCTTTCGGTGAAATTGGCTAAAGTGGACAGTTTTTAAAATAGCGATATAATTACTTGCGTAATGATCTTACCCTACTTCTATTATAGTCGACATAATCTATTTGCGAAAGTCATCAACTGTACTGATATTCGAAACTGTTTATTATTATCAGCTAACAGTTGCGAATGGTTTTCTACATTACATGGTTCAGTTCTTCTGGATCATCTTCAGCCGCGGTGGAGTAGCCGAGCGTTCCAAAGGGCCTAGCTGCGGAGCGCGCCGCTGTTTGCCGTCGGAGGTTCGAGTCCTCCATCGCGGATGGGCCTATTTGTTGTCCTTAGCATAAGTTCAAGTAGTTTGTAAGCCTAGGACCTGATGACCAGAGTACTTAAGTCCTATGGATTTACAAACATTTGAATATTTGATCATCCTCAGAATCTTGTAGTTGCGTCTGCAACCCGTCTCGTCTATGTTGTTATCAGTACTGACATTACAGTACTGTCACAACATAGACTAGATGGGTTGCAGACGCAACTACAAGATACTGAAGATGATCCAGGAGGACTGAATCATGTCAAACAGCTATTCGCAATTGTCACCATATTTCTTTCTAGTGTTCTGCGCCTTTCCGTACCTATTATTTTAGCATGTCGTTGATTTGTTTCCCATGTTCTAACATTCAGAGAGAAACAGTTATTTACTCGTATGGATCACAAGCAGTGTACGAAGCAATAATTAGCTAGGACATTTTACTAAGTCTCTAATCTTAGTGCGATATTCTACTTGAACCGAAAGTGGAAGAAAAAAGTATGAATAAAGGGGAAGACCACGAAAGGATATTATTTAACGTCAGAGGAAGCTGACCATATAGGCAGCAAAAAAAAAAAAAAAAAATAAAAAAAAAAATAAAAAAAAAATAAAAAAAAAAAAAAAAAAAAAAATTAACTCTCTGAGGGAACAGATCATGCAATGCAGCACTTTGACAATCGATTATCTTCTATCAATAGGTTTGACATTACCAGAGATAGTTTCTCAGCAGACGTCACGTGAGGCACTCCCTCGAGGCAAAGTGCCTCGGTGTGCACAGTGGTAGAGTGCCAGACTATAAATCCAAAGGTCACAGGTTCGATCTCCGCCAGGTGCTGGGATTTGTATCTGTCACTTTCCGCTTCTTTCACCTTTGGCAGTACTGCACATGTGAAAAATACGAAGGAGCACCGTGGTTCGGTACCCACGTTAAACTGTAGGTCTCCCTATAACTGGCTGGGTAAGTCAGTTCGAAGGTCAGAGGAAGACAACGGCATACCACCTCCAAACAGGACCATGCATACTAAAGCACTGTGGTGTTCAAACCAATCTTCGGATTGTTGACTGCTTTACCTTTTTACCTTACTCCCTCCAGCCCTCATTGCAGATACCACTCCGCCTCCGATGATGCCTTCTACAACCGCAGACGAAACATCAGGAAAAAGTTTTTACCTGTGGACCACGGCCTATCAGCCCGGACATTTTAAGTGAAGGTATCTGAGGGAAGTTTGTCGTCGGCCTGCTACACTACCCACCAGCCGTAGGTTTGAGGAGAAGGGTAGGAGGAAGTGGGATGATGGGGAGAATCAAATCCTTGTCTGGCATAAAACTGTGGCCCTCGCTTGCCGTTTCCAGAGTCAAGCAATCCACTCCAGCTTGTCGTTTTGTACGACGTACGAAACGGGCACTCCTTCCAAAAAGAGAAGTATGGAAGCTTCGAAAAAATGCAGAAAGGTGCGAAAAATTACAAGACTCCATCGAATAAGTAAAAGACAGGGACTGAATTGAATACAACAGAAAGGTAATTTATGAATCAACATGACTAAAAGAAAGGATTAGCTCACTGGACATAGATTGAGGCAAAGGCGCCACCAGCTACCATTCTATACCTACATAAATTTTCCGCTAGTGCATGACAAAGGGTTCATCGAACTGCTTATATGGTATTTCTCTACCGTTTCATTCTCTAATAGTGCGTGGGAAAACAGAACACCTGAATCTTTCCGTTGTCGATCTGATTTCTCTTATTTTATTATAATGATCGTATCTCCCTACGTAGGTAGGTGCTAGCAAAATATATTCTCATTCCGAAGAGGAGTTGGTGAAAAAAATTCGCAAATCGATCGCGCCGCAACGAATAACATCTTTCTTTTAATGATTTTCACCCCAACTAGTGCAGTATTTCCGTGATACTCTTCCTCCACTGTATCCTGATACTCTCTCACCTATTTCGTGATAATACGAAACGAGCTGCCCTTCTCTGAACTTTCTCAAGTCGTCAGTCAGTCCCATTTGGCGTGGATCCCACAATAGGCAGCAATACTCCAAAATAGGACGCACAAGTGTGTTCTATGCAGTTTCTTTAGCAGAACTGTTGAATCTTTTAAGTGTTCTGTCAATGAAACGAAGCCTTTGGTTCGTCTTCCCTACAATATTTTCTATGTGTTAGGTCCAATTTAAGTTGTTCGTAATTCTAATTCATAGGCATTTAATTGAATTTACGGCCTGTAGATCTGACTGATTTATCGTGTAAATGAAATTCAACGTATTAGTTTTAGTACTAATATGGTAATTTCATACCATTCATTGTTTAGGATCAACTGCCAAAGTTTGAACCATTTAGATATCTTATCTAAATAATTTTGCAGCTGCTTTTGATCTTATGGTGACTTTACTAACTGATAAACGATAGCATCATCCGCGAAGTCTAAGAGAGATGCTGAGATTGTCTCCTAAATTGTTAGTTGTTGTTGTTGTTGTTGTTGTTGTTGTTGTGGTCTTCAGTGCGGAGACTGGTTTGATGCAGTCCTCCACTCTACTCTATCCTAAGCAAGCCTCTTAATCTCCTCGTAAGAATGACAACCCACATCCATCTGAATCTGCTTACTTTATTCGTCTCTTCGTCTTCCTCTGAGAATTTTACCCCACACACTTCCCTCCATTGCTAAATTTACGATTCCTGGATATCTAAGAACGTGTCACACCAATCGATCCCTTCTTTTAGTCAAGGTATGTCAAAATTTCTTTTCTCCCCTTCAGTGCCTCTTCATTAGTTACGCGATCTACCCACCTAATCTTCTGTATTCTTCTGTAGCACTACATTTCAAAAGCCTCTATCCTTTTCCGGTGCAAACTATTTGTCGTCCAAGTTTCACTCCCTTACGAGGTAACACTCCACACAAATGACTTCAGAAAAGACTTCCTTACACGTAAATTAATATTCGATGTTAGCAAATTTCTCTTTTTCAAAAACGCTTTTCTTCCCATTCCCATTCGGCATTTTATATCATCTGTACTGCGACCGTCTTATGTTATTTTACTACCCAATTAACAAAACTCATTGTTTATATCCTAAAAAAATTTCAAATGTTTGTAAACCTATAGGACCAAACTGGTTTGGTCATCATTCGCTAAACTACGTAAACTAACCTAAACTAACCTAAGGACAACACACACACACACACACACACACACACACATATGCCCCAGGCAGGACTCGAACCTGCGACCGCGCGCTCCGCAGCAAAGCGCCTTAGAAAATGTTCAAATGTTTGTAAATCTATCGGACCAAACTGCGTGGTCATCAGTCCGTAGCATACAAACTACTTAAACTAAGGTAAACTAACCTAACTACAACACACATACCCATGCCCCAGGGATGACTCGAACCTCCGACGACGAGCAACCGCGCACTCCGTAGCGAGGCGCCTTAGACCGCTCGGCTACTCCACCGCAGCGTTTATATCCTAGATGTGGGCGAAAAGGAGGGAGACAGGAAGATAAAGAGAATGAGGAAACTAAGAAACTGGCGGTATAATGGAATAAGGTAGGAAAATTTTTTAATAGCAGTCGTGATTAAATCAAGTTATCTTGATATATGTCGTTGATAACATAGCTGTGATATGTTAAAGAAGTTGCGCGAGGTCCTCGCGCCTGCGTATGTAGGCATCCTGCAATCGCAAGTGGCGCGCGCTTCACTATGCTGACGCCAACATTAACAGTAAAAAAACGTAGTTAAAACTATATCTCCTCGGATTTTTTCTAAGTTTTTCCAACAATTTATTAAAGTCTTTGAATTTTTACAGGGGGGGGGGGGGAGGGGACAGCAACCCCTTCACCTCCTATCTTCCTCAATGACGCCCGTAGTCTTCGGGCTTTAAGGAGTTAAGGAGTAGTTCGTTTTCTAATAGGGAGTAAAAATTACAGTCACATCCCAAGCCTCGAACACAGTAAGTAGGTACAAGCGTTGTTATTGGAACGCTAAGAAGCTTCCAAAGGTTAACATGTGTGGAAATATTCATGAAAGCTGTTGTCGCGCTGAAGTCCACCGACAATGACGTCAACACAGCCTAGAGAAATCTTCTGAGAACATTTATCGCTACCACAGTAACGTAAATTTCCTCGAAACGTTTCCTTCCTCGGCGTTTACTGACGCTGACAGATAAGATGTGCGTCGAGAGCTTATTAGCTGCTCAGTCTAATTAAAAGGAAACCTCAGTTCCTGCGCATGACGTTTTCGTTAGACACATTCGCCCAGGAAGTGCATCTTGCACCGACATACTCCCTTCGTCGGTCTCGTTTCGTGATTACACTACAAGCGTAATTGGAGCACTCAGAAGCAGATGTTGCCATGTCAAAGACTTAACAGCTTCTGCTTCTCAGTACTTCAGTTAAGGATGTTATTAAACCTGCTTCAATTTAAGCTGTACTTTGTATCTGCCCCTCTGTTCGTTGAAATCTCGACGTTTATCTCAACCGGAAATGTCATTAGCTGACAGCACGTTATTAACGTATATAGTAGCACCGTCATACATTGTGTCTGACATAGTTACACTCCACTTAACTTCAGTCTCCATTCCGTTCCCTTATATACATACGTAGGGATGCTGAAAAGTAATGCCTCCGATTTTTTTCCGGGAAGACCTTACAGCTTTTAAAATAAACCAAACTGTATTACAATACCACATCTTCATTCACCATTTCTACATATTTATTTCTCAACATAGTCACCCTGGCGACGCACACATTTCTCCCAACGAGAGACCCGTCACTGTAGAAGTTTGGACCTCGTTGTCTGAACCAACCCCTGACCTCCGCTTACAGCGCTTCATCATTTGTAAAGTGGACACCGCGAAGGTGTTCTTTAAGCTTTGGAAAGAGGTGAAAATCGGATGGAGCCAAGTCTGGACTGTATGGAACATGATCGATGAATCCAAGGCGGCGGATCGTTGCACATGTCGCAGCGCTCCTGTGCTGTCTGGCATTGTCATGCTGAAGGAGAGGATGTGCCATGTGGGGATGAGTTCTTCGAATGAATGCTTTCAGTTTGCGGAGAGACTCGCTGTACCGTGCGGAGTTTCTGGTGATGCCTTTAGGCATGAACTACATATGCACGACACCTCGAACATCACAGAAAACATTGAGCATGATCTTGCCTGCCGACGGCATGGTCTTGCACTTTGTTGGGGTTGGTGATCCGTGGTGGCGGTACTCCTGTGATGCTCGCTTGCTTAGGGGGTCAAAATGGCACACCAGCTTTCATCACCAGTCACAATGTTGTTAAGGAACCTATCACCCTCCTGCTCGAAACGCAACAGCAATTGTCGACAGATGTCCAATCTCCTTTCTTTCATGTCAGGGGTGAGCATACGGGGCACCCACCGTGCACACACTTTTCTGTACCGCAGTTCTGCAATCAGGGGCTGTACACACTCCCGTGATACGCGACACTGCAGTGAGAGTTGTGCCTGTGTTATCCGACGATACCCTCTGATGAGTTGATCAACCCGATTCCGACGAGTCTCGTCTGTTGCCGTACGCGGTCGTCCACTCCGTGCACTGTTACAGACGTTGAGGTTAGGACCATGTTTACGAGCACGGGCAGCCCACCGACGCACATTACTGATGTCGATGCACTCGTCACCGTACACAGTTTTCATTCTTCTGTGGATCTCAATTGCAGGCGTGTTTTCTGCGGTTAGAAACTCGATTACAGCACGCTGTTTCTCACGCACCGACATAGTCACTTTACAGACCGCCATGTTACTCGGTACTACTCGAAGCCCTCTAGCAGCAGAGGGTTGTACTTTGGGTCAGCTACGCGGCGAGGACAACCGAGTAATATGCAAGACAGGCCAAACTTCAACTATGCTGCGAACAGACGATAACAAATTGGAGGCATTACTTTTCAGCAGCCTCTCGTATCACAGAAAGCGTTCTGTACGAATTGCAGATGACCTTACGGTCTCAGTATCATCCTTCTGTTACTTTTAGCATTTAATTATTTTCTACTGTGGCTTACCCCTCACGCTTAGCCGTAACGTGCAGACGTTTCGCCCATGGACAGATACCTGAGATGGTTGGTAGTTTTGTTGAAAGGGGAGACAAAGCAGCACGGTATAACGCTGTAACTTGGTGAAGCGTGAAAGACATGTGGCGAGACCGCACCATCTGTCTACAACAGTACCCAGACGAAGAGAGATAGATTAATATTGGCCACTTGCAACACAGAATTTTAAGGTTATCTGCTTTACATGTAGGTAGGGGTTTGCAGAACTGTGTATAGTTCAAATGTTCAAATATTTGTAAAGCTTAAGGGACTAAACTGCGGAGTCATCAATCCCTAAACTTATAAACTACTTATGAACTAGCTTATACTAAAGACGACACAAACATCCATGCCCGAGGGGGGATTCGAACCCCCGATGGCGCATGGCCGCGCGCAGCGCAACACGGCGCTCCAGTACGCGCGGCTAGTCCGCCGCTGCTGTGTATAGTTACATATATCAATGACACACAGCCACATTGGATGCACATTGTGTAGTTGAATCCTATAACTACAGTTGATGACTTTCGAGCAGTTCACGCTACTGTAAGGTATTTGGCTTACATCATTAAAGTGCTAATATTCGTGCTACATATCCCAATGCTAATGTTAGATGCACATAGTTAAGAAAAAGTTATGGCATACTTCTTGTACGTAAAAGAATTTCATAGTGGTTGGTTGCTTTATTCACAAGGTAGGACCCTATTTTACAGTTACCTATTTGATGGGATACTTCATTTTCACACTCGATTTTTAACATAAGCTGTGTCAGGAAACCCTGTTTCATTTTTGATGCTATAAAATATCTAAATATTTGAGAATATATATACAGGGTGTTTCACTAAGTGTGTTTGCTTTTGTAACTTATAAAATAATAGGTGACGGGAAATATTAATGCGGTAGGTCAACACAAGAAATGTTACACTTTCTGCGCAGCTATGAACATAGTTTATTGTATCATTTTCCACAGAGTTACAGCACAAAGATATAATCTTTTAAATGGAACAATAGTTCTTTATATCGTGCATTGGAATCGTTTAAACCAGCTGCGTCCAAATCAATTTAAACTACATTCCTATCACTGTTAGTTTGGGAGCTACAACCCTTCAAAGTTTCAGTGGCAGATACCACACGCTGTACATAATACATGGCTGTGTGGTGGGTGATGGATGTTATGGCGATAGGAAGTTGATTTACATGAGATGTTGAAATGTGTTTCCATGTTCCTCAATGCATAATGCAATGCGCCATCGAAAGGATCTGCGGACAAGATGTAACATCGCCGATGTGATGGAGCCAGATGCGTCCTCGATGCGCCGTTTTAGATCTGGGGATGTGGGCTCAGTGACATAAACACGATCCTTTAGATATCCCCACAAAAAGACATGTTCAAATGTTTGTAGAACTTATGGGACTTAACTACGAGGTCATCAATCCCTAAGCTTACAACCTACTTATGAACTAACTAAGACTAAGGACGGCACAAATATCCATACCCGAGGGGGGATTCGAACCCCCGACCGTAGTGGCCGTGCAGACCGTGACTGGAGCGCCTCAGACCCCTCGGCCACCGCGGCCGGCTACTGGTGTTAAATCGGGCGACCTTGCGGGCCACGAATGAGGACCATGGCGCCCCAACCATCTTCCTGCAAAACTGTTGTTTAGTTATTCCACAACAGCACGCGCAGAATGGGCTGGGTGACCGTCGTGGTGCATCCACATATGTACTCTCGTGCGTAGACACACATGTTCAAGGAGACCACCCAAACTGTCGGCTATAAAAGCGCGATTAACTCACCTGTCAGTGTACCTGGGAAGTTGTGTGGACCGATGATTTCATCCTCAAGGATTCCACACCACATGTTAATAGACCACCTACATTGACGGTCGACAGGTCGTACCCACCAAGGATTGTCTGCGGCCCAGTAGTGCATGTTATGACGATTCACTGCATCATAATTTGTGAACGTGGACTCATCAGAGAACATAACACTTTGTAAAGACTCCAGCGTGAAATTACGCATGGCCCACTCACAGAATGTCACTATTGCACGGAAATCGTTTCCATGCAGCTCCTGGGTCAGTGACAGGCGGTACGGGTGAAATCTGTGGCCGTGTACTATTCGCCACACAGATGTGAGACTGACACCAGCGACTGCAGCAACGGCTCGTAAGCTGACACGTGGATCGTCGTTTAGTGCAGCTAAAACAACCACCTCCGTCTCCTCACTTCTTGCAGGTCTTCGTCTGTTACTGCGGCGCATTACCAAGCTGCCTGTTTCCCGAAGTCGTTGTTCGGCACATAAGAATGCAATGGCTGTCGAGGCTCTTCGCCTAGGATATCTCACGGCATACGCCGTGGCTGCTTCAGAGGCATCTTGTCGGCACTCGCCGAGCATCAGCAACATGTCAACGTACTCGTTGTTCGTGTATGCCATCGTCATCCGATGTCAGTAACTGTGGTATATTGATCCCCGGTTGTTTGTGTGGTTCCAACTGTCGGGTATACGGCCGTGTGCGGCGACAGTCGGCAGTCTAACAGCGCATCGAGGAAGCTTCTCGCTCCGTGACACCGGCGACGTTACAACTCGGCCGCACCACATTTAGAAGGCCCATTGTATTATGCGCAGCGTTTATGGTTTCTGCCCCTGAAACTTTGAAGGGTCGTAGCTCCCAAACTAACAGTGATAGGAATGTAGTTTAAATTGATTTGGACGCAGCTGGTTTCAACGAAACCAATGCACGATAGAAAAAACTATAGTTCCATTTAAAAAATTATCTTTGTGCTGTAACTCTTTGGAAAATAATACAATAAACTATGTTCATAGCTCCGCAGAAAGTGTAACATTTCTAGTGTTGACCTACCGCATTAAAATTTCGCGTCACCTGTTATTTTATGCTACAGAGGCAAACACACTTAGTGCAACACCCTGTATATGTTAGCCTAAAAACGCGGTGAGTAGCTTCGTCGCCACTGGACACTACGTCCTCTGACAAAATATCATTACTACCCATCGCAATGACGTATCGTGTATCATTACACGAGTATGTGATCACGCATGTGCTGTGCTTACTATGACGACGTGACTGTGACTGCATGTGAGTGTCTACATTTGTAGCCAATCTGTGCACTTCGAAATACTGTATCGAGGAAATTTTGGAGAAAAATATTTACTGTGACACTGAACTAGGTACATTTATGGTTATTTTCGTTTAACGGTTGCTATTCCTGCGTAGGTAGTGTTGCAAAATATTTATATGTCAATACTACTATGTAACAAAAAACAATCCCGACCAACGCTTCGTCGTACGATATTAATACTTTATTTCTGATCACAGAATCTAAATCCAAACTAAATTCGAGTAAACTGGTGGCAAACTCAAACTGATCAATTTATTTAATAATCCTTAAACTTCATTGCGTCATTAGCAATAAATAGTAAATAAATTTACACAGGTCCACAGACACTACCAACATGTTGTCTACAAATGGATGGGGAAGAAAATTTTGCATTCCACATTTTTGATACAGAAAGCGCCAAAGATGTCGGAATCTTGTTCTGTTTCTTGGCCGTTATTTCAAACAGACAGTGGAGGAATTGTGCTGTGGCGGAGGGAGACGAGTTTGCACCCTATTTGGGAATTCGAGCCAGTTCAGGGCAGCCAACCTGAAAGTCGGAATTCACCCGCTGCCGGCGGCCGGGAGCAGCACTAACTGTTACCCCCAAGCCCTCACAATCGCGTAAGCAGCCGACTGCGAACAGCGGGCAAATTGAAGAGCGTTTCGGCGGCCATTATGGTGGCAAACTACTGCGCCAACTTTAAATGCGCGTAAGACTCTTTTGATTAGAGTGCGTATTTATTCGATTAAAGTCGCGAAAACTGTGTCTCATTTAAATATATAACTACAAAGCAGCTTCATACTCTTTGAATATACAGCAACTTCTGTTGTATGTAAATTTATTACACATGCGGTGTAGAAATCGGCCAACAGCGTTTCTTCTTCCTAAATAACCCGAATTATAACATGTAGTTTTTTATCGTTCTAAGTGCAGCATATGAACGGAATTTTTCGTCAATCGCGTTTCTCTGTCACTTTCTCAGTATATTCTACGATGGCGAAACTTTTGTACACACATTAATTTCGGAGGAGTTTCACAACACTTGATGTCTTTGCTTGAGTGCCTCCTGTATTCTCAAATATTTAGATATTCTACAGCATCAAAAAATAAAACAGGGCTCCCTGAAATAGCTAATGTTAAAAATCGACTGTGAAAATGAAGTATCCCATCAGATACATAACAGTAAGCCGGCCGCGGTGGCCGAGGAGACTGAGGCGCTTCAGTCACGGTCTGCACCGCCACTACGGACGGGGGTTCGAATCCCCCCTCGGGCATGGAAATTTGTGCCGTTCTAGTTCGTAAGTAATTCATAAGTAGTTTGTAAGTTTAGGGACTGATGACCCCGTAGTTAAGTCCCATAAGCTTTACAAACATTTGAACATAACAGTAAAATAGCGTCTTACCTTGTGAATAAAGCAACCAGCCACTACCAAATTCTTTTAAGAACACGATGTATGCCATAACTTTTTCTTAACTAATTACATCTAACATTATCATTTGGCAATCTAGCAAGAATATTAGCACTTTAATGCTGCCTTACAGTAGCGTGAACCGCTCAAAAGTCAGCAGCTATCGTCATGGGGTTCAACTACACAAAGTGCATCCAGTGTGGCTGTGTGTCCATATATGGAACTATACACAGTTCAGCAAACCCCTTTCAGATGTTATACCTACAAGAAAAGCAGATTACCTTAAAATTCTGTGTTACAAGTTGCTAACATTAATTTAATAAACAAAAATTAGAACTGTGGTGAGGCAACTGATCTCGTTCCCCCAATAATTATTTTACACAACCATAAAATGAAACTTTTTGAACTTCCTGTCCACCAGTACAGGCTAGCTAACGTAGCTCGTTTCCAAGAGCTACCGCTATTGTAAAAATCTGTTTTTTATTTCATTCAATCCTACATTGTGCTGACTAACAGCCCGTTAAGCAAGAGTAACTATCTCTGAACACGAGTAGTAGGGCTATTTGTATTCCTGAGAAATGTAAACGGGGAGACAGTATTCGTTCTTTTTATTACTCTCTTAAATCGATTTTGGCATTTAAACGCTCAGCAGCTCTTTATCATCGTGCCTCATGTATACTGCAATAGTCAAGAAATTCTGACGTGACTACTGAGTATATATATCGCAGTAGTTATACACTCCTGGGCATTAAAATTGCTACACCACGTAGATGACGTGCTACAGGCACGAAATTTAACGGACAGGAAAATGATGCTGTGTTATACAAATGATTAGCATTTCAGAGCAGTTGGCGTCGGTGGCGACACAACGTACCGACATGAGGAAAGTTTCCAACCGATTTCTCATAGACAAACAGCAGTTGAGCGGCGTTGAAACGTTGTTGTGATGCCTCGTGTAAGGAGGAGAAATACGTACCATCACGTTTCCGACTTTGATAGAGGTCGGATTGTAGCCTATCGCGATTGCGGTTTATCGTATCGCGACATTGCTGCTCGAGTTGGTCGCGATCCAATGACTGTTAGCAGAATATGGCCGTTTGCTCTTGATGGGCGTAGTACACCTCACTGTTAATGGTTTTTGCATGCTCGAGGAATTCTATGAGTATCGGACTTCGGACGTCGAAAAAGACTGAGAGCATCACCTTGCCTGCTCAGGGCACAGCCTTGAATTTTTTTAATGGGCGGTGACGAAGCACGCTTCGCGTCTTTAGATGTCGCACTACTTTATACCAAAGCGACACATTCAAATGTCAACCAGTTTGGTTGTTAAGACGCTTCGTAGCTTAAAATTGGTATTTTCGTTAGTGGAATAAAGGTAAGGCTGTTCTATTGATAGGAAAAACAGGACCGCTACAGGGATTCGGCGATTGTGAACAAGCTAAAGGAGGTCTGCTTTAAAGTTGCTCACCCAAAACTGGCCTGATGTTAAATGCAGCACTAATATTTATCGTCATCTGGTAGTTAACACTCACGAGAACTAACTTTTCAATCAAGTAGATTAAAGATTAGTTGAATACATTTATTATTCATTAACACATTTATTCTCTTTGGTTGTGGCCCTAATATTAATACCTGCACAGTTAATTAAGAAACAGTGTGTTTAAACTAATTGAAAGCGGAACGGATATTTTGAACAAAGCAAGAAAAACACGTAATCTTCATAAGGCTTACTAACTACACCTTGAATTCAACTACGAGGGAAATCTGAAAAAACACAAATCACTTTCTCGTAATGTAAATGCGAGAATTTATCCCGCTGAGTGAATGCAGAAACTTAGTATCTTGTTCACCTGTGTAGCATTGCACAACTATCACTATTATCATTAAACGTCACACCAATAACGAAATCTGTTAATCAAACTCAACTTAGTCAATACTATTGTTTGACTTTAACAGTCAGTAACTTTCAATGAAATGAAGAGAATTAGCTTTCTAACTACAAAATGAAACAGGTAAAGAAGTTTAACTTTCACAATTATTATTAGCAATAATGATTACATTACCTTATGATTGTAGAACAATAAAAATCTTCACAGACTGATACATATACGAATGATACAAAATCTTATTAAGACAGAAGTGTTTCTGTGAAATTCAGATTTCAAAATTTTTCCATCAGCTCGTACAAAACTTGCTGCCTCAGCAGCCAGCCAAAGGACGTCCGTTCAATACCAGACCTACACACCGACTCTCTCCTCTGTTCAGCTACTCCTCACATGCATTAGTCTTTGACAGAGATGTTACACAACAGAGTAAACCATAGACGTAGTTACTCAAAGAAGTTCATATAACATTTTACATACAAATATTGATACAAGACAGGCGAAACAATATTATTGAATTTGTACAGACGTGTTTCAGCCTTTTCATTTGAACACTCCACGTATATGCGGCAATTGATTTTTAATTTAAGCAGATGATAATCGCTGTAAAACTGGACACTCTGTAACGACTCCCCAGTAATGAAGCATTTTCGATATAATAGTGATAGTCTGGTTTTTTGTGTGTTTGATCTAAATGTCAGTAAATCTCGAGATGCATGCCACTACGGTAGGCGCCTGACGTTCATAGCTACCCACCGACGTGAAAGCGGCAATTTAGTGTGCAAAAAAAAAAAAAAAAAAAAAAAAAAAAAAAAGAGAGAGAAAAATAACGGCTCCTCGAGCGGTAACGGCGATGGCTTCGTCGCTCGCTTGTTCCGCGGGGAAAACTCACCGCAGAGCAGTTGTCGTAAAAACAACTCACCCCGATCCGAGATACCTAAGCCCAGAGATAGCTTAATCACGTGCCCCCGCAGAACGCACGAGGCAAACAAAATAATGCAATGGCACAGCAGAACACAATAAGCCGGCGTATCAGACAATCTGGCAATTTTTCTGGGTGCTCCGATATGCCTCCATGCTTTGAATGTTTGCACATAAGTTCCAATAATAGTAATGAGATTGCGCGCAATTGTACCTGTGGACGATTGGGTGGGGTGGGTTTATACATCAGTAGGAACTTGGATTCGATATGAACATTGGATGTCGAGACTAGGTCAATTTTGTGAGAATATTTTGACTACAATCAATAACACCACGAGAAACTATAATCCATATTACTTGTAGAATCAGTTCTCCTATAGAATGGGCTTCTTCAAACACTCATCGTAAGAAATCTAATATATAAAGCAGTGTGTCCGTATATTTGTACGTGTTGCAAACAAATCTACAGTTTTGTTCCAATTTTCATGACATTTTGTACACCTGAGCTTCAATCCATGAGGACGGTCGCCGTAAGCATAAGAATCACATACAATATATAGTTCACGAGATATGACGTCGTAAACAATGAGATGCGCGAAAAACTGCTGCATTTTGCGACAATGCTGCTCATTTTCTCCTAAACCATTGGACCGATTTCAACCAAATTTGGTACACACATTCCTTACTATGAGGTAACAATTTATGCATGGTTAAGAATCACATACGGCACATGGATCAAAAGATATTACGTCATAACCAATAGAAATCGCAAAAAATGCCATATAATGCGGCGAGGCTTTCGAAATACACTGTATGAGGATGACAGTACTAAGCGACCTGCAACAAACTTTAAACTTAATTTCAAACCTTTATTAAACTTTTTCTCGCTGGCAATCGTAGTAAAATTATGAAAGGAAAAAAGTTTCTCGCTTACTACTTTTCCGCTGTTTATGGAGTAAAACTACGGCTCTCGGTATGACGTTACAACTTATAATTTAAACACTACAAATTATTGCGACAGAAAATTTTACAGAAAGAATACACATATGTAGTTGAATATAGCTTCTAAATTGTATCACATTCCGACACGTAGCTCATGAGATATGAGCACATAAACAGAAACGTTCATTAAAACCGCCCCATCACGCACCAAGTTTTAATCTATTACTTCTTTACTACTAATTGTGTTCCTAATAGATTTTACAGGCATACAGCCCTTATACAAATGAATATATACCTGAAAAATAGCAGAAATAAATACCCGGGCAACACCGGGTTTTCAGCTAGTCTATATCTATAAATGTGAATGTCTGTTCGGTTTACGTTTATCACGTCTGAACCATAAGACATAAAGAGCTAAAAATTTGTACAGTTACTAATGTGTACCCGGGGAAGGCTTTAGGCGCGGTTTTATGGCGATCGGATAGCTATTTATCCATGTATATTAATGTGAATGTCTGTTCGGTATACACTTATCACGTCCGAACGACAAGACGCAGAGACTTGAATATTTGTACAGTTACTAATTTATACCTGTGGAAGGTTTTAGGCACGCTTTTATAGCGATCTGATAGATATTTAGTAATTTGAAGAATATAACGCGAAATGCGGAACAATAATACTCCTTTAAAATTGTATTTATTCTTTGAAAATGGTTTTTTGGTTGCATTGTTGCTTGAGGGTTGATAATGATAAAAGGGTGGAGTATATTGGGATGGAAAGTAATCGGTGTATATAAAATTCTACGTGTGTTTGTGTGTGTTAATATTTGGCTCTGCAGCGAAAACTACAGAACGCAAACGAATGGTCTGCTTGTAATTGTTGTACGAAGTCTCCCGTTGTACACCATAGCAGTTCCATGCCGATAGCTATAAGAAGGTGGAAGATATGGTGGTTGAAAGTCGTCAATTATAAAAAAAAAATTCGGACTGAAGGCCAGCAATGATAGCAAGGAGGTTACATACAGCGAAACGTGATGCCACAGACCATATCTTTGGTTTGTCCGTGCTACAATGTCTTCAAATCTTTCTCTGTAAGGATAAGAATAGGAATAAGGAAATATAAGAATAAATAAATAAATAAAGCAGTAAAAAAGAAATTTCTTTTAATACACCTCTTTAAAAAATCGATTTGTCGTTTCGCGCGTTATCTATGATAATCAACCAACACGCGAGCGGAGCCGCGGGTTTAAGCTAGTAAAAAATAATCCTTTAAAGACTGAGATAGGAAGATCATATTCACAGGACAGTTTTATTTGTACTAGTATTTTCTGAGTCGAAATTCGACAAATTATATGAAAAAAAAGGAAATCAATTTTTTTCAATCTAAATGGAATTTCAATCAAAATAAAAACGTGCGTTTCTGTTGCTATTAATAAAATTTTATTTCTCAATGACGCGTTTAACTCTCGTGTCGCAACCGAGCGAGGTGGCGTAATGGTAACACACTGGAGTCGCATTCAGAGGAAGGTGGTTCAAATCCACTTCCGGCCATCCAGATTTAAGTTTTCCGTGATTTCTGTAAATCATTCCACGCTAATGCTGGGATGGTTCCTTTCAAAGGGCAAGGCCGATTTCCTTCCCCATCCTTACCCAAACAATCCGAGTGTAAGCTCCGTCTCTAATGACCACGCTGTCGACGGGGCGTTAAAGACTGATCTTCCTTTCTTCCTTCTCGTGGCGCATCTTCAGACTGGATTTAAGATGATATACAGTTGCTTTTGCAAAGGAATTATTTATTAAAGTCACGTACCTAAAACTGTGGGTTCCAAAGTTAAAGATTTTAAAGCCAGTGATATATTTCTCAGGTAGGGTGGGGGAGGGAGTAGGAAGGAGAAATAATCATGCAGGAGAAAACAAAGAGAAAGGTTTGACTAGTACTCCTGAAAGAAAACTAAATTGATGAAATGTGAAATCATCGGACGAAACGCCATAATGGTGGGAAATAGTCTCAAAAAGAAGAAATGGCTAATGGTCAACCAAAACTAATTAAATTTTGTCAAGCTTGTTATAATGGTTTCGTAAAATATCTGACTTTTTTATTATCAACTGATAATTCAGGGTCAAATCTTTTGATCACTTTCAAAATTTAACTATTTCAAATTCTTTCAAGGGGTCAGTTTTTCATCCTTAGACGCAACATGTAGGATCTCGAGGGATTCAAGAGTGGGTTGAAAGTGTCTACTACTGCTGAGATGTTCAGCGATAGGGGGGTTTATTTCTAACTGCACCCTTTTTAGTGAGCAGATGTTCATGAAAACGTGTTTCTATAGCTCGACTGTTTGTCCTGTGTAAATGCAAAGGCATTGAGCACACGTGAGTTTATAAATAGCTAAATCAGAGGGAAAATTAGCAGCAGGAGATTCAATCTGAATGAGTTGGTATTGAATGTGGTTAAAGGTCGAAAAGAAAACTTTGATGTGCAGTATTTTGAAGAGGCTGGAGAGTGTATATAAATCTTGCCTACGAAAGGTAAGGTGATATGGGTGCACTGGGTGTTCTGAGCAACAGCTGCTCTGTTAATTTTAAATGATATCTGACGAAATAACGCGTCTACTAAATTATTATTACATTATTAAAATGGTTCAAGAAATGCACCAATGGCAATTAAAGATCTTCAGCTGTGCAGTCATGCCTCAGGCCTAATTAGCGCCTTCTGAAATAACTGTTGGAACACACTTGGCCCTTCCGCGAGAATGACGCAGTCAGTCATCCTTGACTTGTAGCTGCTCATAGCTTATCGCTGAAACAACAATGCAGCTAGCCGGCAGTTCATAGTGGTTCTGCAACCAACAACATACCTAAAAACTGATTCATTTCAATTTGTATTTAAGTTACCGTATAATTGTTTCGTGTGTTCGCATCTTAAGTCGTATTTACGTTCTTTCCTTGTTTCTTGTAGTACTTGAGAATGGGATAAGGTTGGTCCCGAAACATGTCGTTGTGACAACCGCTGTGTGAACTAGCTAAATACATAGTATAGTAGTGTGACGGCGTCAAAACAGAATATGTCAATAAATCGTCTACGTAGTAATAAATGCTTCTAGATACTTTGTTCGAACATTATGGACCACCTCGAAGAGAACGACTTTTAAGCAATAGTCAACACGGATTAAGAAATTATCGCTCTTGCGAAACACAGCTTGCCCTTTATTCAAATGAAGTGTTAAGTGCCATCGACAAGGGATCTCAAATCGATTCCATATTTCTGGATTTCCGGAAGGCTTTTGACACTACCTCACAAACGGCTTCTAATTAAATTGCGTGTTTATGGAATATCGCCCCAATTCCGCGACTGGATACATGATTTCCTGTCAGAAAGGACCGGGTTCGTAGTAATTGACGGTAAGTCGTCGAGTAAAACAGAAGTGATATCTGGCGTTCCCCAGGGAAGCGTTATAGATCCCCTGCTCTTCCTTGTGTTTATAAACGATTTAGGAGACAATCTGAATAGCTCCCTTAGACTGTTCGCGAATGATGCTGTGCTTTATCGTTTAGCGAAGTCAGCAGAGGATGAAATGCAACTGTAAAGCGATTTAGACAAAATCTCTACATGGCGCGAAAATAGTCAATTAACACTAATTAATGAAAAGTGTGAACTAATGTTCATGATCACTAAAAGAAATCCGCTGAAGTTCAGTTACACTATAAATCAGTCAAACCTTAAGGTCGTAAATTCTACTAAATACTTACGAGTTACAATTACCAACAAATTAGACTGGAGAGAACACATAGAAAATATTGTGGGGAAGGCGAACCAAAGGTTACGTTTCATTGGCAGAACGCTTCATAGATGCAACAGCTCCACCAAAGTGACTGCCTGCATCACACTTGTACGTCCTCTCCTGGAGTACTGTTGCCCAGTGGAGGACCCTCACCAGGTGGGACTGACGAAAGACATTGAGAAGGTTCAGAGTGAGTGCAGCTCGTTTTGTTTTATCCCGTTACAGGGGTGAAAGCGTCACGGAAATGTTGCACGATTTGAGATGGAAATCATTAAAAGAAAGACGTTATTCGTTGCGGTGAGATCTACCAGATGATCAAAAAGTCGATATTAATTTCAAACCTAAATAAATCACGGAATAATGTAGATAAATAGGTAACAATTGACACACTTTTTTGGAATGACGTGGGGTTTTATTAGAACCAAAGAAAAAAATAAGTTCAAAAAATATCCGACAGATGGCGCTTCATCTAATCAGAGAAGCAATAAGTAGCATAACTAATTAAGACAAAGCAAAGACGATGTTCTTTACATAAAATGCTCAATATGTTCACCATCATTCCTCAACAATAGCTGTAGTTGAGGAATAATGTTGTGAACAGCACTGTAAAGCATGTCCGGAGTTACGGTGAGGCATTGGCGTCGGATGTTGTCTTTCAGCATCCCTCGAGATGTCGGTCGATCACGATACACTTGCGACTTCAGGTAACTCCAAATCCAATAATCGAACGGACTGAGGTCTGGGGACCTGGGAGGCCAAGCATGAAGAAAGTGGTGGCTGAGCACACGATCATCACCAAACGACGCGCGCAAGAGATCTTTCTAGCAATATGGGGTGGAGCGACATTCTGCACAGAGTCGTACGTTCCAGCCGGTGTTGATAAGCTAGGGTATGGATTTTGCGATTCTATAACATATCGGCGTATCTCTCACCCGTCACGGCAGCAGTCACTGACGTATTGCTGTCCAGCGCCATCTATCGGCCATTTTCCCCCTAATAAAACCCCATTCCATTCCAAGCATGTGTGTCAATTTTTACCTCTGTCTACTGTCAGTAGAGGGTAAGAGGTGTAGAGGTAGACCAAGAAGAAAGTACTTAGATTAGGTGCAGAATGATTTTGAAGTGAAAGGCATAACATCAGACGAGGCTTCAATGTTAGCATTGAATAGGGGATCATGGAGGAATATTATTAGAGGTACTATGCTCCAGACTGAACGCTGAAAGGCATAATCAGTCTCTAATGTTGATCTTGATGATGATGATGATGATGATGATGATATTGTAGTTGCAAAGACGGACAAACACTGCTATTCATAATTATAAAAGAAACTACGGACATTATGGCCACACAAACGAAGAATAAGAGAAATCAGATCGAAAATGGAACGATGTAGGTGTTCTTGCTTCAGAGCGCTATTAGGGAATGGATTGTAGAGAAAGGTTATGAAAGTGGTTAATGAACCCTCTGCCAGGCACTTAAATGCGATTCTCTGTGTAGTTGTAGATGTAGAAACCCGACACGGCTGTGCGATAAATCACACGATAAATCAGTCAAACCTTAAGGTCGTAAATTCTACCAAATACCTAGGAGTTACAATTACGAACAACTTAGACTGGAGAGAACACATAGAAAATATTGTGGGGAAGGCGAACCAAAGGTTACCTTACATCGGCAGAACGCTTCGAAGATGCACCAGCTCCACCAAAGAGACTGCCTACATCACACTTGTACGTCCTCTCCTGGAGTACTGTTGCCCCTTGTGGGACCCTCACCAGGTGGGACTGGCGAAAGTCATTGAGAAGGTTCAGAGAAGGGCAGCTCGTTTTGTTTTATCACGTTACGGGGGGAAAGCGTCACGGAAATGTTGCACGAATTGGGGTGGAAATCATTAAAAGAAAGACGTTATTCGTTGCGTCGAGATCTTCCAGATGATCAAAAAGTCGATATTAATTTCAAAACTTAATAAGTCACGGAATAATGTAGATAGAGAGGTAAAAATTGACACACTTGTCTGGAATGACGTGGGGTTTTATTAGAATCAAAGAAAAACATAAGTTCAAAAAATATCCGACAGATGGCGCTTCATCTAATCAGAAAAGCAATAAGTAGCATAACTAATTAAGACAAAGCAAAGACGATGTTCTTTACATAAAATGCTCAATATGTTCACCATCATTCCTCAACAATAGCTGTAGTCGAGGAATAATGTTGTGAACAGCACTGTAAAGCATGCCCGGAGTTATGGTGAGGCATTGGCGTCGGATGTTGTCTTTCAGCATCCCTTAGAGATATCGGTCGATCACGATACACTTGCGACTTCAGGTAACTCCAAATCCAATAATCGAACTGACTGAGGTCTGGGGACCTGGGAGGCCAAGCATGAAGAAAGTGGCAGCTGAACACACGATCATCACTAAACGACGCGCGCAAGAGATCTTTCACGCGTCTAGCAATATGGGGTGGAGCGCCATCCTGCACAGAAGTCGTACGTTCCAGCCGGTGTTTATAAGCTAGGGTATGGATTATGTGATTCTATAACATATCTGCGTACCTCTCACCCGTCACGGTAGCAGTCAGTGACGTTTTGCTTTCCAGCGCCATCTGTCGGCCTTTTTCCCCCCTAATAAAACCCCATTCCATTACAAGCATGTGTGTCAATTTTTACCTCTCTGTCTACTGTCAGTAGAGGGTAAGAGGAGTAGAGGTAGACCAAGAAGAAAGTACTTAGATTCGGTGCAGAATGATTTTGAAGTGAAAGGCATAACATCAGACGAGGCTTCAATGTTAGCATTGAATAGGGGATCATGGAGGAATTTTACTTGAGGTACTATGTTCCAGATTGAATGCTGAAAGGCATAATCAGTCTCTAATGATGATGATGATGATGATGATACAATAGTTGCAAAGACGGACAAACACTGTTATTCATAATTATGAAAGCAACTACGGACATTATGGCCACACAAACGAAGAATAAATGAAATCAGATCGAAAACGGAACGATGTAGGTGTTCTTCCTTCCCGCGCGCTGTTAGAGAATGGAACGGTAGATAAAGGTTATGAAAGTGGTTAATGATCCCTCTGCCAGGCATTTGAATGTGATTTGCAGAGTATCTATGTAGATGTAGATGCGCCCGTCAGTGACTGTTTGGTGAGGTAATCTTGTGTGTGACGTAGATACAGTGGGCTGAGCGAGCGCTTGCAACTGCTGCTCTCTCGCGACGGCGCCTGTCCTCTGGGACTCTGCGAGGAAGCCGCCTACTGCCTAGGCATCGCTTCGCGTCGCGGCGTCTCGGGACCGTCGGCGGATCACAAAGGCGCAAGGGTGGGGGAGGGGGCGGGGGGTGGCGTGGGCGGCAGGGGGAGGGGAGGGGGACGCCTTCAGCCGCTGCCTGCGAGGCCCCTCCCAGTTTGCGCGCGGGAGCGACTGAATTATCGAGGCGGCGCTGGCAAACAGCCCAGCCTCTGCTAATATTTGGCACTCCGGGTGCGAATATTAAAGTCTTCCAGCCTGGACGCTGACGGCTCAATCAGCTCCTGCGACGCCGCCGCCTCCCCGCGTCCCAGTCTCGGAGGAAACCGCCCCTGTTGTCCTTCCCTTGCTTACTGTCCCTGCTGTTGTCGTCGCCAGCCGCGAGGCTTGTGGTCTGATTCCTCGCTGTCCGCGCCTTGAAACGGAGAAGCTTCTGTCCGTGCATCAGCAAGGCTTTAGAAAGCATCGATCGTGCGAAACCTAGATTCCACTTTTCTCTAATTACATCTTCCGGGCTATGGCAGACTGCATATTTCTTGATTTACGGCCGAGGTGGAGTAGCCGAACGGTCTAAAGCACCTCGCTGCGGAGCGCGCGTTTGCTCGCCGTGGAGGTTCGAGTCCTCCCTGGGGCATGTGTGTGTGTGTGTGTGTGTGTGTGTGTGTGTGTGTGTGTGTGTGTGTTTGTCCGTAGGTTAGTTTACCTAGGTGGTTTGTAAGCTACGCACTGATGACCACGCTGTTTGGTCCGATAGATTTATAGACATTTGAACATTTTTTCTCGATTTTCGATAGGCGTTTTACGGAACCGCACTGCGGACTGCTAACGGAGGAACGGACATGTGGAATAGGTACCGATGCGAGTGGTTCAAAAACTAGTTAAGTAATTGAATCCAATACCTTGTCTTCCATGGCGAGAGTTCATCAGTCTACGGTGTCGTCAGGGGTGCCTCAGAAAAGTGTGATGGGACGGCTGTTGTTGTTGTGGTCTTCAGTCCGGAGACTGGTTTGATGCAGCTCTCCACAAGACTCTATCCTGAGAAAGCCTCTTCATCTCCACATAAGAACGACAACCAACTATGTCTGAATCTGCTTACTGTAGCCATCTCTTGGATTTCCCCTGCGATTTTTTCACCACACACTTCCCTCCAACGCTAAATTCACAATTCATTGATGTCTAAGAATGTGTCCTACCAATCTATCCCTTCTTTTAGTCAAGGTATGCCAGAAATTCCTTTTCTCCCCAATTCTGTTCAGTACCTCCTCATTAGTTACGCAAGCCACCCACCTAATCTTCAGCATTCTTCTGTAACACCACATTTCAAATGCCTCTATCCTCTTCCAGTGCGCACTGTTTATCGTCCATGTTTCACTCCCATACAAAGCAGCACTCCACACAAACGCCTTCAGGAATGACTTCCTTATGCTTAAATTAGTGTCTGATGTTAACAAATTTCTCTTTTTCAAAAACGCTTGTCTTGCCATTGCCATTCTGCATTTTATATCCTCTGTACTGCGACCATCATTTGTTATTTTACTGCCCAAGTAACAAAACTCATCTACCTCCTTTATTGCTTCGTTACCTAATCTAATTCCTTCAGCATCACCTTATTTTCTTAGACTGCACTCCATTACCCTTGTTTTGCTCTTGTTAATGTTCATCTTATATGCTCCTTTCAACACACTGGCCATTCCGTTCAATTGCTCCTCCAGGTCCTTTGCTGTCTCTGACAAAATTACAATGTCATCGGCAAAACGCAATGTTTTTATTTCTTCGCCCTGAACTTTCCTCCTCCAAATTTCTCCTTGCTTTCCTTTATAGCTTGCTCAATGTACAAATTGAACCACGTTGGAGAAAGGCTACAACCCTGTCTTACACCCTTCCCAACCTCTGCATCTCTTTCTTGCGCTTCAACTCTGATAACTGCTGTCTAGATTTTTTTTTTTTTTTTTTTTTTTTTTTTTTTTTTTACTATTTGTAAATAACCTTCCGTTCCCTATATTTTACTCCTGCTGATTTCAAGATCTGAAAGAGTGTATTCCAATCAACATTATCAAAAGCTTTCTCCAAATCTACAAAAGCTAGAATTGTAGGTTTTGCCTTTCCTTAATCTATCTTCTAAGATAAGCCGTAAAGTCAGAATTGCCTCCCGAGTTCCTACATTTCTCCTGAATACAAATTGTTCTTCCCAAAGGCTGGCTTCTACCCATTTTTCCATCCTTCTGTAAATAATTCGTGTTAAAATTTTGCTAGAATGACTTATTAAACTGATGGTTTTGTAGTTTTCAAAAATGTTCAAATGTTTGTATAGTCTATGGGACTTAACTACGGGGTCATCAGTCCCTAAACTTACAAACTACTTATGAACTACTTACGAACTAGGACGGCACTAATATCCATGCCCGAGGGGGGATTCGAACCCCCGACCGTAGTGGCCGTGCAGACCGTGACTGGAGCGCCTTAGTCCCCCCGGCCACCGCGGTCGGCTCTGTAGTTTTCATACCTGTCTGCACCTGCTTTCTTTGGAATGGGGATTATTACATTTTTCTTAAAGTCTGAGGGTATTTTTCCTGTCTCATACATCTTACACCCCAGGTGAAATAGTTTTGTCATGGCTGGATCTCCCAGAGGTTTCATTAGTTCTGCGGGAATGTCGTCCACTCCAGGGGCCTTGTTTCGAGTTAGGTCTTTCGGCGCTCTGTCAAATTCTTCTCTCAGTGTAATATCTCCTATTTCATTTTCATATACATCCTCTTCCCTTCCTACAATATCGTCTCTAAGTTCCTTTCCTTTGTATAGTCCCTTTATATATTCTTTCCACCTTTCAGCTTTCCCTTCTTTGCTGAGAACTGGTTTTCCATCTGAGTTCTTTATATTCATACAGCTCCTTTTCTTGTCTCCAAATGTTTCTTTTATTTCCCTGTAGGCGTTATCTATTCTTCCCCTATTTATGCGGAATAGGTACCGAAATTTGCGAGGGGTTCGAAAATTACTTAAGTAATTGAACCCAATACGTTCTCTTCCATGGCGAGAGTTCATCAGTCTATGGTGTCGTCAGGGGTGCCTCAGGAAAGTGTGATAGGACGGCTATTATTTTCTATCTATATAAATGACTAGCTAAAACTTCGGCGTTGCCCAGATATTTATATATTTATTCCTGCCTTGAGTTAGTACTTCTCCTATCCCTTCTCAATCTGTCCATTTCCTGTTTTTCTAAAAACATGTTATATGTATCGGAGAATATATAAGAAATAAGGCTGTGTTGCATAATGTTCAAAATTATACGTGCAGTATCCAAACGACGAAAGATAGCAATCCAAATACAAATGACATATAAAATTCGCACGATTTCATATTTATTAAGATATATGTTGTACAGTTGTATAATCTTTCAGGTATACACTCATTTGTATAAATTCTGTATGTCTGCAAACTCTCTTGGGAATACAATTAGTAGTAAAGAAGTAATACATTAAAAGTTGATGTGTGATGGGGCGGTTTTCCATGAACGTTACTGTTTATGTGCTTCCTCTCTCGTGAACTACATGTATTGTGATTCAGTTTCGAAGGTACATTCAGCTATATGTGAGTATACTGTCGGCAAAATATCCTGCGTCTACAATTTGTACTGTAGAAATTATAAATTGTAACGTCATACCGAATGCCGTAGTTTTAGTCCATGAACAGCGAAAAAGTTTTTAAAATATTTCAAATGTCTGTATAGCTTAAGGGACTTAATTACGGGGTCAACAGTCCCTAAACTTACAAACTACTTATGAACTAGCTAATACTAAAGTCGGCACAAATATCCATGCCCGAGGGGGGATTCGAAACCCCGACCGTAGTGGCCGTGCAGAACGTGACTGGCGCGCCGCAGACTGCTCGGCCACAGCGGCCGGCCTAGGCTCCTATCTCATGAACTACATGTCGTATTGTGATTCAATTTCGAAGGTGCATTCACCTATAAGTGTGTATACTGTCTGTAAAATATCCTGCGGCTTCAATTTGGAGTGTAGAAATTATAAATTGTAACGTTATGGCATAGTTTTAGTCAATGAACAGTGGAAAAGTAGTAAGCGACAAACTTTTTCCCTTTCATCATTTTGCTATGGTTGTCAGGGAGAAAAAGTTTAATAAAGGTTTGAAATTATGTTTAAAGTTTGTTGCAAGTCGCTAAGTACTCTCATTCTCATATACCGTATATATGAAGTATCGCCGCATTAAGTGGCAGTTTTTTGCGATACATAGTTTTTATGACGTCATATCTTCAGAACCATGTGTCATATGTGATTCTTCATCATGTAACAATTATTATCTCACGGTAAGGAATGTGTGTGTACCAAATTTGGTTGAAATCGGTCCAGTGGTTTATGAGAAAATGAGCAGCATTGTCACTAAATGCAGCACTTTTTGCGCATCTCATTAATTACGACGCCATATCTCGTGAATTATGTATTGTACATGATTGTTACATTAGTTTTACAGCGACCGACCTCTTGGATTGACGCTAACGTGTACAAAATTTGAAAAAGATTTGATCAAAACTGTAAATTTGTATGCAACACGTACACACAAACATACGGACGCTCTATATATAAAGAAATAATATCTGATGGACAGAGTGACTTGCAATCTGCAGCTGTTTGCTGATAAGCAGTGGTGTACAGCAAGGAGTCGTCATTGAATATAGCAAATTTCTTTGAGACGGAAAAGCTTTTTCTATGAATCACCATGGGTATAGGAAACATCGTTCATGTGAAATTCAGCTTGCTCTTTTCTCACATGACATCTTCCGAGCCATGGATGAAGGGCAACAGGCAGATTGTCTTTTTCTCAATTTCAAAAGGCATTTGACTCGGTGCTGCACTGCAGACTGTTAACGAAGGTACGAGCATATGGAATAGATTCACAGATTTGTGACTGGCTGGAAGACTTTCTAAGTAATAGAACGCAGTTCGTTGTTCTCGACGGCCAGTGTTCATCAAAGACGAGTGTATCGTCAGGCGTGCCCCAAGGGAGTGTGATAGGACCGCTATTATTTTCTATCTATATAAATGATCTGATGGACAGAGTAACTTGTAATTTTCGGCTGTTTACTGATGATGCTGTGGTGTATGGTAGGGTGTCGTCATTAACTGACTGTAACAGCTATACAGGATGACTTAGACGAAATTTCTGGTTGATGTGAGGAACGGCAGCTAGCTCTAAATGTAGAACAATGTAAGGTGATGCAAATGAGTAGCAAAAATAATCCTCTAATATACGCGTACAGCATTAGTAATGAGTGTCTTGATGCAATCGCGTCGTTCAAATATCTAGACGTAACATTGCAGAGCGATATGAAATGGAACGAACTTGTAAGAACAGTTGTGATGAAGGCGGACAGCCGACTTCAGTTTATTGGGAGAATCTTGAAAAGATGTACTCCAACTGTAAAAGAAACTAAGTATAAAACGCCTGTACGACCACGTGTTGAGTATTGCTCAAGTGTTTGGGACCCGCGGCAGAGCAGTTTAAAGGAAGACATAGAAGCAGTTCAGAGGCGAGCAGCTAGGTTTGTTACTGGTAGGTTCGACCAATGCGCGAGTGTCACGAAAAATGCTCCGGGAACTCAAATGGATATCGCTGTAAGAAAGACGACGTTCTTTTCGAGAAATTCTGTTGAGGAAATTGAGGGCCAGAATGTGAAGCTGATTGTTGTACGATCTTCCTGCCGCCTACTTACATTTCGCGTAATGACCACAAAGAAAAGATAAGAGAAATTAGGGCTCGTATGAAGACATATAGGCATTCTTTTTTTCCTCGGTTCTGTCTGGGAGTGGAATAGGAAAGGAAATGCCTAGTAGTGGTACAGTGTACCCTCCGCCACGCACCTTACAGTGGATTGTGTATACAGGGTGAGTCATAAATGAGAAAAAATATTTCCTACAAATTGTCACACCCTGCTGTACAAACATAAATTGGTTTTCCGCATGTTCCTGCGTCAATAAATGACAATGGAATTTAATGGCAAGAATATGGAAATTTGAAGTGGACTTTTGGGTGCTACTGTGCGCCGACATTTCCCAAGAGGACAGATCGGCAACGGGGCACAAGTTCCTTTACCTATGCCAACTAGCCACGATACATAATACCGGCGAGCGAAAACGGTACCAGACCGTCGCTTGACGCCGCATGCCCCGTCTTCTCGTGAGCGGCTAGACTACCTACAACACCCGCATGTTGTGCCCTTTTGCCGATCTGTCCTCTAGGCTAACGTCGTCGTGCAGTAACACCCAAAAGACCAATTCATGTTTCCAGATTTTCACTATTCAATTGCATTAGCATTTATTGACATAGGAACATACGAGAAACGAATTTATGTTTGTAGCTTAGTGTGTGACAATTTGCACGAAATATTTTTCCACATTTATGTCTCACCCTGTATACTCCGCAATCCACCACAAGGTCCGTGGAGGAGGGTACATTGTAGCGATAATAGGCATTTCCTTTCCTATTCCACCCCCGAACAGAACGAGGGAGAAAAAATGTCTATATGCATCTGTTCAAGCCCTAATTTCTCTTATTTTGTCTTTGTGTACATGAAATGTACGTAGATGGCAGCAAGATCTTTTTGCAATCAGCCACTCACATATTTGTTTGTTTTTGTTGTTGTCTTCAATTCGCAGACTGGTTTGATGCAGCTCTCCAAGCTACCCTGTCCTGTGCAAGTCTCTTCATCTGAGAATACGTTCGGCAATCTACATCCTTTTGAATCTGCCCACTGTATTCGTCCCTCGGTCTCCCTCTACGATTTTTACCCCACACGCTTCCTTATAAAGCTAAGTTGACAATTCCTTGATGTCTCAGAATGTGTCCAACCAATCTATCTCTTCTCTTAGGATATGCCAGAAACTCCTTTTCTCCCCGATTCGGTTAAGCACCTCCTCATTAGTTACGCGATCTACCCATCTAATTTTCATTATTCGTCTGTAGCACCACATTTCAAAAGCTTCTATCATCATTTTATCTGAACTCCTTATTGTCCACGTTTCACTCCCTTACAATGCTACACTCCAGACAAATGCTTTAAGAACTTCCTAACATTTAAATTAATATTGGATGTTACGCTTTTCTCCCCATAGCCATTCTGCATTTTATATCTTCTTTACTTCGGCCATCAGAAGTTATCTTGCTACCTAAATAATGCTAAGTTGACAATTCCTTTATGTCTCAGAATGTGTCCAATCACTCTAACCCGTCTCTCAGTCAGGATATGCCAGAAACTCCTTTTCTCCCCGATTTGGTTAAGCACCTCCTCATTACCCATCTAATTTTCATCATTCGTCTGTAGCACCACATTTCAAAAGCTGCTATCATCTTTTTGTCTGAACTCCTTATCGTCCACATTTCACTCCTATACAATGCTACACTCCAGACAAATGCTTTCAGAAAGGACTTCCTACCATTTAAACTAATATTGGATGTTAACAAGTTTCGCTTCTTTAGAAACGCTTTTCTTCCCAAAGCCATTCTACATTTTATATCTTCTTTACTTCGGCCATCAGAAGTTATCTTGCTACGCAAATAACAAAATTCATCTACTACTTTTATTGTCTCGTTACCTAATCTAATTCCTTCAGCATCGCCTGATTTTCTGACATTGCATTCCATTACCTTCGCTTTACTCATGTTAATGTTCATCTTATATCTTCCTTTCAAGACATTGTCCATTCCATTCAATTGCTCTTCCAGGTCCTTTTGCTGTCTCGACAGAATTACTATGTCATCAGCAAACCGCAATGTTTTTAATTCTTCTCCCTGCACTTTAATGCCATATTTGGTTACTTATTCCATATGTTTGTACGTTCGTTAGCAGTCTGAAGTGCGTCACCGTATCAAAGAACTGTCGAAAATCGAGAATATTGCGTTTGTATCCTTGATAGGCTATTCAAATACACTGCGAAGTGTTGGCTTTCGTCGGGTCAACTTTTCACATCTTCACTATAGTTGGCGCCATGTAAGAAGTCTCTTCCGTGCGTAGAGGCGGAGCTATAGGGGAAGCGTGGAGGGAAGGAGCTACAGCCGAGCGCTAACAGTTGCGCCTGTGGCAAAAACACTACGTAATTCGTATCCAGCCACGCACGTAGAGAATGAATACTATTGGCTGCCAGTGCGGTAATGGAGGGGGATGCGCAGAGCGGCAGAAAACTGGGCCGCCTTCGTATGTGACGCCGACTATAGTAGGCGTTCTCCAGTGCCTGGACACTACGTACTGAGGCACGACACAGGGTCGGCTTGTAGTAGCAGGAGTAGCCCGCGCCTGGAGTGTCTGTGCTGGGGGAGAGGCGATATTGCGGCAGACGGAGACGGGGCTTTCGCCGTGACTGCGTAATCCGCCGTCCGCCGTCCGGCCGGCCGGCCGGCAGCTCTGTTTTTCCCGCGCCGCGGCGGCTTTTGTGCGGGGGCGTAGCCGGCACTTTATTACGACTTAGCGTCGGCGCCTTTGATGTGGCGGCGCGCCAGGTGGGGGGGGGGGGGAGGCGCAACTCTCAACTATCTCAATATGAGCAGAACAGGCCGCGCTGCGCTTCTGCAGGCAAACCCCACTCCACGCCTTCCAGCGTTCCCCCACCAATGGCTCGACACGCCCTGAGCGTTTCGCCACACCCATTTCGCTTGTAGCAGCCTGGCTTGCCTGTTTCCGCTATACGTGTACCAGCGCGACTTGTAATGTAACTTCCTATACGTATAGAGAGTTATTCACGAAGATCTCGCGTCCAATTCCACGCCGTTTTGTATTTATTCGAGTACTAACTGCTAAAGCCGGCGTTGCCCGGGTATATATGCATTTTTCCAGTCTTATATTAGAAACGAAAATAAAAACTCGAAAAAATATTTCAGTTTCAAATGTTCAAAAGTTTGTATAGCTTATGGGACTTAACTACGGGGTCATCAGTCCCTAAACTTACAAACTACTTACGACCTACCTACTACTAAAGACGGCACAAATATCCATGCCCCAGGGGGGATTCGAACCCCCGACAGTAGTGGCCGTGCAGACCGTGACTGGCGCATCGCAGTCCCCTCGGCCATCGCGGCCCTCAATTTCATTTTCATGTAGTCATGATAACAGCTTCGAAATTATGAGACTGTAAAGCAAAGAAATATGCATAATGTACAAAATTTTAAGTGCAGTATCCAAAGAAAGATAAATAATAATAAAATACAAATGGTGAACAACATTAATTTAGTTCAAAACATGACTATAAACAATATTTATTGACACTTGTGATGGGAAAATTCATGTGACATTGTTTACAACGTATTATCTCCTGAACTGTGTCGTAGGTAGTTTCAACCATACAGCGAATGTTGTCTGATAGAAATGTGTGTACCAAGTTTAGTTGAAATCGGACTATTATTTTCAGTGACGAAGTCAGGACTTGGTTCTGGGGGGGGGGGCAAATTTTCTAAATATATAGCCTATTTAATTTATAAATTTATGACTTATTTTTACACTTTTTATTATTTAACCAATTATGCTAAGAAAACAATTAAGTAGGAGATAAAATGAGTAGGCTCGATTTAATTTGAAAGTAGAAGAGGAGCAACATGGTGGAAATGGAAACTTCAGCATAGCAGTAACAACAGCGGCTGCATCAAAGCTGGTCACGGCGACATTAAAACCGCTCACAGTAACAGCAAAAAGTTGTTCAGATGTTTGTTAAGCTTATGGGACTTAAATACTAAAGACAACACAAACACCCATACCCGAGGGAGAATTCGAATCCCCGACTGGGCAGTAACAGCAGCACACGTTTTCACTTGGCGACCCATTCTCACCTTCACTTGTGCTTGACATATTATAGTTCCGTTGTGATTTACTACACGTGTACTATTTCATGTTTCCGGTGCCGACCTGTTTAAAAAAATGAAAACAATAAAAACTAATAAAATAAAAAAATCTTTGGGAGCTGCTTGGGGGGGGGGCACTGATTATTTTAGGGGTGATGTGGAAAAATAGCACATGATGTAGGAGTTATTCGGAAATTTAATTGTTTATGACGTGATATCTCCTTATATGTGCCTACTGTCTGCAAAATATGTCGTGCATGGTGTTAGTAGTAAAGACGTAATAAATAGGAAACTCATGCGTGATGGATGATGCGGCTTTTCATGAACCAAATTGTTTGTGACTTCATATCTCTTGAACTATATGTCGAACTGTTATATAGTAGCGAAGGAACATTGAGTGGTATCTATGTGTACTGTTTGTGAATTGTCTCGCGAATACAATTTACAGTGTAGAAGTAATAACTTGTAACGTCATGCCAAATGCCGCAAATATACATCATGAACATCGGAAAAGTAGTAAGTGATAAACTTTCTCCTTTCATCATTTTTTTGGGGTTGTCAGCGAGAAAAAGTTTCTTAAACATTTGAAATTATGTCTAAAGTTTAGTGCAAGTGCCTAAGTGTTCTCATTCTCAAGTAGTTGACGAATAAAATCACGGTATCGCGCGTCGCAAGGTGGGGCAGTTTTCATTGTTTAAGACGTGATATCGTATGAACTGTATATCGTAGGTGGTTTTTGCAGACCGTAGCAAATGATTCCTGACCTTAAAGAATATTTATACCAAATTTGATTGAAATCTGTCCATTAGTTTTGGAGCAGATGTAGAATATTATCGCATTAATCGGTCTCTCTCTGCGATTTTTACTCCACCTACTTCCTTCCAATCCTAATTTCACGATTCGATGATGTCTCAGAATGTGTCCCACCAATCGATCCATTCTCTTAGTCAAGAAATGCCAGAAATTTCTTTTCCCCCAATTTTTTTTTAGGACTTCCTCATTAGTTATCCGATATATCTACTTAATTTTTATCATTCGTCTTTAGCACCATATTTCAAAACCTTCCATCATCTTTCTGTCTGAACTCCTTATTGTCCATATTTCACTCACGTACAAGGCTACATTGCACAAAAATGCTTTCAGAAACGACTTCTTAATATTTAAATGTTCAAATGTTGGTGAAGATTATGGAACTTAACTGCGGAGTCATCAGTCTCTAAACTTACAAATTACTTATGAATTAACTTACACTAAAGACAACACAAAAATACATTGCCGAGGGGGAATTCGAACCACCGATGGGGAACGGCCTCGCGCATCGCAGCATAGCGCTTCTATCTGCTCGGTCGCTCCGCCGCGGCTCTTCGTAGAATTCCTGAACAGTTTTAACGTAATAGAATTTGTCTTTGAATCGGGGATTACAATGCAGATCTACGACTTCCATATGTAAATGAACGGGGGCACTTTCAACTGGTACAACTTATAGTTTTGCAAATGTCTACAATAGAGATGCGGATTGGCAGTATCCTGAAAAAGATTTCATTACTTTTCTATATTTCTTCCAAAAGTGAATAGATTTTAATCAAAATTTACATTTTATTTAACACCAGAAAGAGGGAAATGGATGCCGTGGAAAAATATGGCACCATAGGCTGAAAGAGACAAAGCCGCGTCGAACACCATTATTTCAGTTTTACATTGCATACAATATTTATATTAGGGGATCGCTGCCGATAATCAAAGCCTACATTATCTAATCGAAATAAAATATAATGTAAAAGAAGCTACATGTTGTACACTTTCATCTTCTAGTATTATGCTTTAAATAACCACAGAGCATTAATGGGAATTGTTTAAAACTTAAAAATGTGTAAATGGTCCAAATTAGGCAACGGGTTGCCTAATTTGAACTTTCATTACTTAAATTGAACCATATGTTAAAACAATGACTAGAAAGGAAATAAGGCCCGTAATATTTTTAAAAAAACTTTATTTCAACATCTGGCCATTGATGTTCCTTCTGGCAGACGGACGAAAAGCCGTAAATTTCGTCTCATAAATGGAAGAAAGAAAAAAAACCTATTTACCCATCATTTTTTCTTCTCTTCTGAAAGAGGTAGTTCATATTTCTCTGCTATGTCACATGCAAGTTTGTGAATATCTTTGACTGTGAAAAAAGAAAAAAAAAAAAGAAAAGAAAAAGAAAGCCTCTCTTCAAATAAAAGGTGATCTGCGACAATTTTTCCCGTCTCAGTCGTAAAGGCTCATTGTTTTCCGAATAACTTAACTTCCTATGGGGACGTGTTTTTACAATCAACATGTCTGTTTATTGTAGCTTTTGGTACTCGGTATATACGAGCACACTCGTTAAGTCCACGGTCATCGTTTCTGTATCCTGCCGCAGCTATGTTCAGTTCATCTTCCGTCCACGTCCCTTTTTGCCATCTAGCAAACCTAAAAAGGTTACCACACTTATTACTTTTTTAAAATTGTTTTGCCGCCTTGAAAAATAAACCTAAAAACTTAACATTTACCTATTACCTATTGTGAAAATAACCTTAAGTATTATTTTTTATGAGTGTCCCGTAAATTGGACCGGTCCAAATTGGGAAACAGCCATTGGTCCAACTTCGGCAACTCGACGCCAAATAAGTAAAGATAACGTTGCAGGAACATACAACGATGAAGTATAGTTTTGCGATATTGAATTACTAGCTAATGAATGACGTTTATAAACTATAGTGCTGATGAATTTTTTACTTACTTTCATAGCAGAGGAAATGTTATGATCTGCAGGAGAAAACTTGCAGCGAAAACACAGTAATGGAAAATGTTTTCACTCCATTGATTATTGCCAACTGCCGACTGAGCCACGTGACCTCGACAATATTTCTCTCCTTTTGAGTCAATTTAAAACTTTAAGTTTCCAATATACAGTGAAATACGTGGGTAGTCCAACTTAGGCAACGATCCATCTTCGGCAGCTCTCCCCTACTATTAATTGTAATACAAAAATTTTCCACAAAAATCGTGGGTCTCACTACATAAAATATTGGAAACCACTGTAATAGGGTATAGTCGGTAAAAGTCAAGTAAATATTAAATAAATCCACCTACTAATATGGTGAATCTCATCGAGCAGATAATAGAAATATAGCACTCCGATGAAATTATTCCTTTTTTACCAACACGAGTAGGGGACAGTTGTCAATAAAGGTGAAAGGCAAATGCACAAACTTTGGGTGCAACATTTCACCGTTAAACGAATTAGTATGACAGGTGCGTGTATACAAAATAATGTTTTTCTCGTAACACTTGTGCTTGTGTATAATACTTTGCAGACCTATGTACTTCTGAGAGGTTCGACCTCGTTTCAACTACACTCTTTCCGATCTTATGTAACAGCGGAGCGCTCCTATTTAAACTGTTTTCCGTAATGTGTGTGCCGTCGTTTTAACAACATTGATATTGCCCTGTTTGCTCTGTTGCTGTAAACAGAAGAGAATTTGATGCAGTCCTGGAATACACACAGACGCGCGTGCGAGCTTGACAAACACGCACACGCCCCAGAAATACTCCACAGATGCGTACATCAATGTGCGGAACGACTGCGGCAACAAAACCAAACAGCAAACCAACTCCGTTAAAATGATCTCGCAGATGACAAGAAGTATCGTTCCATTTAACAGCACTTGAAATACCCGCACCGGCAAGCAGTGAACAAACAGTGTAGTCGCGTTATTCGTAGCGGACAATAAAGGCAAAAGCAGTACCTAGATAGTATAAATGCGATGAAACATCAAATCGTACGATAATTTATAAAAATATGCAATACAGATGTAACATTAGATGACTTGTAGCGGGTACTGTTTATCGTGACTGTTGAGTGCAGTTCATACGCTGTTGACTCGTTTCGCCGTGGTCCAGTATCAGAAACGGTGTTTCGTGCAGAAGAAAATTTTGGCTGATTCATCCATCGGTTCCTGGTGGGACATTGTATTGATTTTAAAAATCACTATTTAGTGTATTTCCTACTAGTTTATTTTGAATCGTTAACCGATTTTCGGCATACAAGGCCATCTTCAGACTTACTCGTTTTATCAAAAAAGTTACATTGTTTACGTACAGACTTGAAAGATATGTTACTCGTTTACACTTACATTCAAGCACAAATGTCTTCTTTGACTCTACTGTTGTAGTATAATTGGAATATTAAATATTTCTTAGCAGTCTGGTAATTTTATTTATTGAAATTGTTAATTTATTTAAATGCTTGTATAGTAAAGCTTTACAATTAATAGTTACATTTGACTATAAGGAATGTATTACAATATCTCTTCAGCAGTCTGGTTCAGTAGCTTATTTTATTAAAATATTTAATTACTGATAGTGTTACACTGGTACATTTCACTGTTTAACGTTTAAGTTTATTCCTGGTTTAAGCCCCAAATTTCCGATATATTTCTTAGCAGGTTGGTTAAGTAATTTATTAATTCAATTTTTTATGCATTTTCAGTTCCCGTTAAATTTAATTCCTTGTTTTCCACTACCCCCTACAATGTAAAATCCCAAGTTATTTAAAATTTTCTCCAACAGTCTGTCAAGTAATTTATTTATCGGAATGGTTAATTGTTTAAATTGCTATACACGTACATTTTCCAGCTTCAAATTAAGTTCTTTTCCTTGTTCCCTCTTCCTGTATATTTATCAGTGATTGTTTAATTTTTAACATTTTAATTGTACTACACAAGTAGAGCCAAAGTTGACATTTCCTACCCCGTAGTTAAGTCCCATAAGCTATACAAACATTTGAACATTTTTGACATTTCCTATGTACTTGAAGCTAAGTGTAATCTAGTAACATATCTTTCAAGTCTGTATGCAAACGTTAGAACTTCTTTGGTAAAACAGTAAATGACAATTTAAACTTTCATTTCTTGAGTTCTGCACTTGTATTTTATTTGTAGGTTCTATTTAATGACGACAGTTGTTTCGGCTTTTTTGGAGTGCAAAGAAAAGCACTCCAGTACATTTGTATTTATATGTATGTATATACTACAGTTGACATGAGAACGGAAAAAAGCCGGAACAATTGTCTTTAAATAACAATTATAATTTAAATAAAAGTGTAGCACTCATTGAAATAAAAGTTTAAAGTGTCATTTGTGAATTAATGTATGCTGCGAGCACAGCAGAAAAGAATCTTTTAAAAAAGTAAAGTCTTAAGATGGCCATGTAAGCCGAAAACCGGTTAACGAATCAAAATAATTTGTGCAACATCCACAAAATTTTGATTTTTAATTCATAATTTTGGCACGCGAAGCATTTCGGGGTACAAATTTTTCGTGCCCAGAGAGTAGCAAACCCCGAAAAAGTAGGGCCGTACTTAAGGAAAGAAAGAGAATCTCTCGCCAAAGACGCAAAAACTTACAAGAAGAAAGAAACTCTGAAATGTGACCTTGCTAAGTACCCATGGTCCCCACTGGAGAACGCGATATGACTGTGCGGATCATCGCCGAACCCGGTTATGTTTCACTCCAGGGACGAAAACTCGGCCAGAAATCTGCAAACTATTGGGGATGTAGAAAATGATATGAGAAGGCAAGACGCAAAGGGAACTGGAGACGCTTGAATTCGATTTATAAATTGTTGGAAATTGTCGGTATGCATGGTATAGGTACGTAATCGGCTTTGAGTCTGTCGCCGATGATTGTTCCCTCGATTAATTTGGTCTTAGTTTTTTGATGGTCAGTCTGGTACTGTTGCACAACTTTGGTGCGGTAAAATTGCGAATGAACATCACCAGCAGTGGCGTCACTAAGGGGGGGGGGGGGGAGGATGAGGGGGATAGAACCCCCCACCCCACCCCCAGAACCCGAAAAATAAGAAAAAACGAAAAAGAAAAGAAAAGAAATCGTATAACTGCAATCTGGTAAAGATTGAAAACTTGGGGTGTTTTAACATACCCTTTCAATGGATGGGAGTGAATTAGTTTCTTCAACGGGTGTGGTAGATGGTAATCTGTCTGGAAACTGACTAAAATTTTGCTCGTCAAGCAGATCTATTCCCCCCCCCCCCAAGCCAAGACCTACTTACGCCATTGATCACCAGTGATCCAACTTGAGTGTTAATACACACGATATCATTCTGGGTTGTTTCATTGAGTTCAAAAATTAATTTTATTGCCATAGACTGAACCCAACATGAGATTGAATATTACTTTAATTAGTTTTTCCTATTCGTATTGGAAAATTCACTAGATGTAGTGACTAGAAAATATGGATTTAACAGCATTAAAAATAGTAAGTTCTTCATTTGTATAATCCATTGTGAGGATTGTATAAGTATGGCATTCACTGTGTTGAAGGATATTACTTGGAACATAACAACCAATAAAAGAATTTTCTGAAATAAGGTGAAGATGAAAATTCAAAGAGTAAATTGCTTTTCCAAAGAGTAATTTTTTATCGGATCGCTACCAAACTTCATCCATTGAGCTAATCTGAAGATTTCATCTAAAGTGCTCCAGTCGACTTGGAATCTAGAGCGGGGATCTCCAAAATACATTTGAACATCTATAAACACGATCTGTGGAAACTCAACTTTTAGTGAACCACACATTTTCTCATAGGGGGAAAACTAAAACGAAATTTAATGTTATCACAGGCACAATATTTAGCAAAAATATCATGGTACTCTTTAGTACACTTATTGTGACTATGAAATCTATCGACATTCAAAGGGACTGAATCTGGCCCGCGCTAGACCAAAGTTTTTTGATATTTTTTTTTATTTTATTATTTTTTTTTTAATTCTATTATTTTTCTTTAATTCAACATAAGATTTCCACTGGTATAACTCTGAGAGAAGTTTCTTAGCATCATTTCAGCACCCACGGAACATCAAAATGCCTCCACTAGTAGCGCCATAACTCCACGTGACTGTCTTTTATTGTTCGTTGCTGTGCTTTGCTACGTTCATTTTAATCGACTTCTGATAGTGATTTATTTCAAGATTTCTTAATCGACTTCTGATAGTTATTTATTTCAAGATTTCTGTGTTGGGAGTACGTGTACGTTCTTTGTTCAGAGAACTTGTGTATTATGTGTGTTGAAGCTAAACAGAGAACAGTCGATACTGAAAATCATATATTCAAACATATGACGTGAAATGCCCTGTTTTAGACAAAGATAACAAAACATCGTGTGTTTTCTACACATGAAGCTAATGTTGTGTTGAGCAATATAATATGTGTCGTCATGGTGAAAAACGCTTGGTTTGAATAATTCAGTGTCAGTGTACATTAATATAAATTCGAAACATTAAAAACATTAAAAACAAAAAAACTTAAGGAAACAGGTTCGTGAAAATGAAGTTAGAAAAGTAAGTTTAATAACTGGCCATCAAATTTCAAAACGAGGGAATCCACTCACTGCTTAAATTGAGAGCTCCGTGTTAATTACGGCCAGACTTTGCACAAACTTTATTATAAGAATTTGGCACAATCTACTGTTGTGAAAAAATTTTCGTTGTTGATATTTCCTAAATATAAACAGAAAAGTAATTTGAGTGACGAAGGCTTAGAAAATATTTTATTCGTGCAGCAGGCTATGTTTGTACCACAAATAGAGAAAATTTTGAATTCAAAAGACCGATTTCATAGTCACAGTGCACTAAAGAGTAATAAAGATTGCCATGAAGTTTCTGATAAATATTGTGCTTGTGTTAAATAACATTAAATTCAGTTGTAGTTTTCTCCTTATGAGGAAATGTGTAGTCAACTAACAGTTGCGGTTCCGCAGATCATGTTTATAAATGTTCAAATGTTTGTAAAGTTATGGGACCTAACAGCAGTGGTCATCGGTCCCTAAACTTACAAACTACTTAAACTAACTTATCCTAAGAACGACACACACATCCATGCCCCATGCCCGAGGGAGGACTCGAATCTCCGACGGCGAACAGTCCTGTTTATAGATGATGCGTTGAAGTATCTGGGCGAGTTAAATATTTCGCATATTATTAATGTTTTTACGGTGTAATGAGTGATATTCTGATTGTCATATTGTATTCGCTTGAAATAGGGATGCCCGTCATCTTGTTGACGTTATAGATCAAATTATACTGCTGGTATTACAATTTTCGGTAGTCTCAAACTGTGTCGTCCGGCCCCCGTTGAAAATGGAAACTTGATATGTGGCCCTCACAATCTAATAATTTGGAGTCCTCTGATTTATAAGGAACCTGCATACCGTATTTACTCAGCTATAGTACTTACTTTTTTTCCCAATTTTTACCCCTGAAGTTATGGTGGTTACTATAAGCGGAAACTCTGTAAATCCAATAGTGCACATTTGGTTGGTTGGTTCAGAATAGGTTAAACTAGTCAGTCATTTTATCTCGTTTTATATTAAATTCCTATTTTAATAAACGATATAAAACTAATGTCTCATTCAATAAATCACAGTTTCCATCGCAAAAGACGGTCTGTGTCATTCTCTTCTTACATGGCAGTTCGTGGCTAGCAGAAGACACGTGTTCGTGCAGTAAACACCTGCAGTACGAAAACTTCAAATCCACAAGCTGCCACTTGGACTCCATAATTCGTTGCAAACAGCTTTCAGGATAAACAATGCCGTAAAGCTATCTCTCCGATCTCCGATACTCATTTTCATATGTTGTTCACAGTATAAGTCTGGATTGAGCATTTACTGCGGGAAAATGCAACCCTAGCGATACTGAATCGAGAGTGGGGGGGGGGGGGGGGTTAGTCAGCTATTGATACAGTTAAGTCGAAAAAGTGCCGCCAAATTTCGTGTAAATTAGTGCTGCCAAATTTCATGTAACTAACAAATTCACAAATTTTCAAGGTTTCAATTTTCGTGATTTGACGTAATAAAATTAAGGGTACTATTGTCGAGTTAATACGGTACGTACATACACACAAACAGAGATTTTATATTAAATAATTCCAGATAGCTACAATTATTTCTTATTTTGCTTGTGTTTTCGAATTTACACAACTTGCTTGCCATTTTCAAGTGCGTCTGCAGATGTTAATACATTGCTTATTATTTACATCTTAAGAAAAGCAATATAATAAGAAGGTATAATACAATTACAAATTACAATATTACTTGCGTCAAGGTATTAGCGACATACATACAGCATCTGGTAGACAACTGTCTGTTCTTATATAATAATTTTATCAACGAATTTTCAGTAATTCGTTGAAATTTGACGTACTTTCGTATTTTGACAGTTTGAGCGCACATGCTTATTATTTACGTTATTATGTCTTTGGATGTCAGGGATGGTGTATAAGGCATATATATTATTTTTAAACGTTTACTTCGTTGATGTTTCTTAGGTGGGCGTATAGATTGAACGTCCTTGGCATGGATGATTATATTTTTGGGGTTGGTGTATGTAGCAAATGTTTTTATACGCGTAATTTGTGATTTTCGCATTTTTGCTACATACTCCATCCGCAAAGATATAAAAAAAATCTCTATGCCAAGGATGTTAAATCCATACACCTACCTATGAAAAATCAACGTAGTAAACGTTTACTAAATAACATCTATATCTATGCCATATACACCAATCATGACATCCAAAAACGTAATAACAGTTATCCGTATTCAAACAGGATGTATAACTTTGGTGTCTGAGCTTAGAACTGTAGCGTGCCTGCACATTCATATGTTTTGTACATAATTTCGCGTTGTCCGCCAAGTTTAAATTTGACAAATGAATTTCGATCAGTTATTACGTGACAAAGAATTGCTTACTGACCTCCTAATTTGATTTTTTTGTCAATATGCGATGTAATAGATTGTTATGGGAGCGGAATCGAAAAGTAATTTCTTTTGTTTTACCTATAATGCTTCGTAGCCGCCATATCTAAATTTGGCAAGAAATTAAATAATGAACATCTATGGCTGGCACGCTTAGACAACTGAAGTTAAACATCGAGGTAGCATCGACATCAATGCGTAATAATGTAAACATTAAGCATCTGTGCTACAACTGTCAAAATATGAAAGTACGTCCAATTTCGACGATTTATTGAAAGTTCGTTAATAAATAATTATATAAGAACTCACAGTTGACAGTTGTCTACCAGATGCTATATTTCTGTCACTAATAACTTGACGTAAATAATATTGTGATTTGTAATTATATTATACCTTCTTGTCTTATTTCTTAAGACGTAAATAATAAGCAATGTATTAACATCTGCAGATGCACTTGAAACCGGCAAGCTTGATGTGCACATTCGTAAAACACAAGCAAAATAAAAAATAATTGTATCTACCTGGAGTAATTTAACATTAAAAGTCGTATTTCGAATTAATTTAGACAACATTGTCAAAGGAGAGAAACAGCGATCTATTTGCTATGATTAATATTACAAAAAACAGTCTTGATCGCAAAAATTAACAGTTTTTATTGACCGGTTTCGACCTTATGTAGGTCATCTTCGGAACAAAATGTAGCCCATGTGGCCAGTGCTGGAGTCGGCTGGGTTGTCCTTGCTGTTTTACTGCCAGCAGGTAATTGTTCAATAACTGGTTTTTGTAATATTAATCGTATTTCGAAGTCATAATTGCTGTTTGCCCCACCAACAAGAAATATCGATTTTTATGGATATAGATTAGGTACTCATTTCTATTGCTTTTCTGCACGAGAATGAGTGAACAGAATGTGTATTTCTTTTTATCTGCTACATGTATAGCAAGTGCATTTTAATTACGCTGCTCGTGCATATGTCGGAACAACTACTAGCAGCGCTCTCAGCTGAAACGGCTTCTGTAGAGCGAGCGGGTGCCACAGCTTGGTTGTAGCAGAGCGCGGGTTTACCTGTTCCTGTTCCCGGGCGATGCTGCTTGTTAATTCAGCGCCGCCTCGCTATCGCCTATTCCCTCAGAAGGCGGGCGCAGCGCGGGCCAATTTTCTAGATGACGTCGTCAAAGAAGCCGCCGCCGGCACGCGTCTAGCAGGCGTAATTAGCCGAGTTTCAAGCCTTGTGAATCTCTAGGGCGCGCGCCAGGCGGCGTGACAAGCAGTTTGCGACGCGCGCGCAATTTACACAGGCGGTTTCATAATAGAGGAAGGGTTTCATATCCGGCAGTGGGGAGCGTACAATTCTGCAACTGAAATCGTGATTTCAAGCTTAAAATTAGCACAGTGCAGTGGCTACCACCAAATTGGTTAGACCAGGGACGACGACGTTAAAAAAAGTGTCACTCTAAAAATAAACTTTAATGAAAACATTTAACTTATTCGTTGAACTCAAAAGAGTAATACACACTGGTCAAAACAATTAGGGCATCAGTTGAGATATCTAGGTTCTGAAGTGTTGTCATCGGCAGGATGAACTAAATTGTAATGAATAACAACACCGTCCGTTGTACTGTCATTTTATTATTTATTGGCAACCAGTTTCAATGGTACAAGCCATCATCTTCAGGCTCTGAACATGGAAGAAATACGTAAGTGTTATATAAGCGATTGTTATACAGAATTAATAAACTCCAACCAGTACATATTAACATAAATAATGGCACAAGCATGTTTCTATCCAATTTATATACTAGCTTAAACTCGCGGCTCCACTCGAGTGTTGGTTGATTATGATAGATAAGCTATCTTTCAGTAGTGTCCTATTCGTATGCTTATCCTTACAGAGAAAGAGCTCAAGACATTGTAGCACGCATAGACCAAAGATATGGTCTGTGGCATCACGTTTCGCTGTATGTAACCTCCTTGCTATAGAGTCGCAAACGTCATCGCTGGCCTTCAGTCCGAATTTTTTTTATAATTTGACGAATTTCAACCACCATATATTCCCCCCCTCTTATAGCTATCGGCATGGAACTGCTATGGAGTACAACAGGAGACTTCGGACGACAATTACAGACCATTCGTTTGCGTTCTGTAGTTTTCACTGCAGAGCGAAATATTAACACAAACACACACACACGTAGAGTTTTATATACACCGATAACTTTTCATCCCAATATACTCCTCGCTTTTATCATTATCAACCCTCAAGCAACAATGCAACCAATAAAACCATTTTCAAAGAGTAAATATAATTTTCAAAGAGTAATTATTGTTCTCCATTTCGCGTTATATTGTTCAAATTACTAAATATCTATCAGATCGCTATAAAACCTTCCTTAGGTATAAATTAGTAATTGTACAAATATTTAAGTCTCTGCGTCTCCAGTCACGGTCTGCACGGCCACTACGGTCGGGGGTTCGAATCCCCCCTCGGGCATGGACATTTGTGCCGTCCTTAGTATAAGGTTGATAAGTAGTTTGTAAGTTTAGGGACTGATGACCCCGTAGTTAAGTCCCATAGACTCTACAAACATTTGAACATTTGACTGATGACCCCGTAGCTAAGTCCCATAAGCTTTACAAACATTTGATGTCGTGATAAGCGTACAGCGAACAGACATTCACATTAAAATATATATATATATATATATATATATATATATATATATATATATATATATATATATAGCTATCCGATCGCCATAAAACCGTGCCTAAAGCCTTCCCCGGGTAGACATTAGTAACTGTATAAATTTTTAGCTCTTTATGTCAGATGGTTCATACGTGATAAACGTACACCGAAATTATATATATAAGTAGTATGCTGAAATTAAATATGACTTGGATTGTATTATAAAACAACAATAAAATTAAAATGTTCTGCTGAGTCTAAACATAATAAAATGAAGAGAATAAGTACATCATTTGAATCTCAAATGTGGAATCATACAATTACAGTATTGGGGAAATATATATATAATGTGAATAGAAACAGGCTTGTGGACATTTATGTTAATATATACCGGTTGAAGTTAATTCATTCTGTATAACAATTTCTTATATAACACTTAAGTATTTGTTCCATGTACAGGACCTGAAGATGATGGCTTGATCCATTGAAACTGGTTGCCAATAAGTAATAAAATGGGAATACAGCTGACAGAGTTGTTATTCATTACTATATATACGGCTGAAGCCCCATCGTCCATACACAAGCTGGACAAAATCAACATGAACTAAATTGGTTCTTCGTCTTTCTATAGGCTCTATGGAGAGGAAACAACATTACGCCAACCGAGGTAGTGGTAATAACAAAGTTGCTGCAGAGGAGGTTGGTGTTGACTTGTGTTTACTCTACCAAACGAATTACACGAGCAGTTGTGTTCAGGTAGTGTATTGGGCAGTTAGTGCAGTGCAACAACTAGCAGACTTACGCGTAGCTTCGGCATGGAGAGCCATAGGAAGGTTGAGAGCGGGACAGATAGAGGGAGGCGGCTGCAGTGTCCCGAAGATCAATACTCAGCACGTGGGCGCAATTTAAGACAACAGGAAACCATAAAAGAAGGTAAGGCAGAGGTCGACCACGGCTAACATCAGCAAGAGAAGGTAGTTATCTCCGCTTAACAGCGCGTCGAGATAGGATGCTGAATGCAACTCAGCTGCAACGCATTCTCCAGGCAGCAACAGGACGCGTATTATCAACACAGCAGTCCGAAATCGCCTTCGGGAATGTGGCCTCTACGCATGGATTTCTATGGTATGTGTGTCCTATTAAAAACACGACACCGGTTAGCTCGCTGAAACTGGGCGGAGGAACATCAGGATTGGAGTCGTAAGGAATGGCGCCCGGTTTTGTTCACAGACGAGTTAACAAATCCTGTGTAGGCCTCCAACAGGCAAATGACATCTGTTTGGACGCCATCACAAACTGTTTCACAGTTATTATTGTACTTCACGCACCAGTTGTAAACAATAAAATATATATATGTCAACACGACATGTTTCGGGAGGACATCCCATTTTCAAGTTCTGCAAAACAAGGTAACGTAGAATAATAAGGGCACTATATACAAACGACTGTGCCACAAATATTCCAATGAAAATAACCTCCTACCTACCATAAAACTTATCTCCTGCTAGGCAGCCAATAGCTGTGTAAGTACATTGTCAAAATTAAACATTGCGCAGTACCACATGTTTCTGTGATGGCAGCACAAGTTGTGAACTAACGGACAGCTGATCCAACTTCAAAGATTTTCCATATGCTTAACCGCTGTCATTGGTGGCCAAAGATATTCTAGTCAAGCTACCTAACATTTCTTCATAAAACCAGTCACTAAATTAAAGGTTTTGTAACCTATCTACGCTCTAAAAATGTTTCGGTGAAGTTAAAAGCATGAAGTCGATATTTAATACATGCACATGCAGCAGTGTTTCTCAAGGAGGACGTTGCTAAAATGTGCCCACTAATGGTTTTTGATAGTTCTGTCTTTTCGTTGAGCATTCTGGTGGAATCCTCTCTCATAGCACAAAAGATCTCAATTACTTCGAGATTTGTTAATAACCTATCTTTGTCCTCATAGTGCATGACTTTCAAACTATCATTTATGTAGCCCAACGAAAGTCGTTCAATTTTCAGGTGTTTTGCCACTGATTCACGAATTCGCCCGAACCCTAGCGGGAACACAGTTAAAGCTGGGAGCAAAAGGAACTGATAACCAGGCGCCACTACAGTCGTAATATGCGACGAGATGAGAATTTAGGCAGAATGGGAAACGTGTATGAACAGTACAGTTCGTTAAGGTAACTGCTGGCCCGAAGCGGGATATCCGGGTTCGAATTCTGGTCCATCACAAATTTTCAACTTCGCCACTCACCTTATGACAATGCCTGTATAACAGTCGAGATGTTTGAACATTTCCAATTCGTAAATTTACGGCTGTTGAAGTCAACGGAAAAGAAACACCACATCTACAATCGTAGCCATGGACCGAGCTCCGACTACATTTGTCGAAGAAAAAGAAAGCATACTCATGGGCACAGAAAAATGAGCAGCGACAGGCTCCAGAATATTAAGTGATTTGTCCATCCTTCAACGAGGTTTACACACAACACGACCCCTAAAAGCGTGTCATCGGCTGTCAACTACGGCTTCCAATGTATAGGCCAGAAGATTAGTTATACAATTCAATACATCAAATGACCGATATCTCTGGTACAGATTTGTAACGAAGCATGTTGGGATTTACTCACATCTGCTTGCATTACGTAACTTCCCGATACCACTTTTGCATAATAATAGATATGAATGTAATTAGTTTATTATCGTTTTCTTTTCCAAAACTTTCGTTATTCTTTTTTCTAACGTGACTAGCTGAAGTTATTTTCTATTATTTGGTGTCGTAGAAGTTTGTTTAATTACCAAACATTGATTAGTTCATGCTAGAGGTATATTGTTAGAGTTCAGATCATATTTTAATTAGTATTTCTGATAAAACTAAGTACATTCTTTTATCATAATATTGAAATATGTATTATGGTGTTTCACAAGTAATGTTAGGAAAGCTTTGCCGTCATTAGTTTCTGTATAATTACCGTTTATTACGAAGTAATTGTTTAAAAACCTATTTAGATCTACGTCTACATGGGATACTCTGCAAATCACATTTAAGTGCCTGGCAGAGGGTTCATCGAACCACCATTATACTATTTATCTCCCATTCCATTCTCGAATAGCGCGCGGGAAGAAAGATGACCTGAATCTCTCTGTTCGAACTCTGATTTCTCGTATTTTATTCTGATGGTCATTTCCACCTATGTAAGTGGAAGTCAACAATAAATTTTTGCATTCGGAGGAGAATGTTGGCGATTGAAGTTTCGTAAGTAGCCCACGCCGCAGCGATAAGTGCTGTTGTAATGATTCCCATCCCAGATCCTGTATCATTTTCGTAACACTGTCTCCCCTGTATCGTGACAATACGAAACGAGCTGCCCTTCTCTGGACTCTTTCGATGTCCTCCGTCAAACCCACCTGATAAGGATTCCATATTGGCAGCAATACTCCAAAAATGAATGGACAAGCGTAGTGTATGCAGTTTCTTCTGTAGTTCTGTTGGATCTTTTAAGGGTTCTGCCAATAAAATGCAGTCTCTGGTTCGCCTTTCCCACGACATTATCTACGTGTTCTTTCTAGTCTAAGTCTGAAGTAATAATAATTCCTATGTATTTTGGGGAGTTTACGGCCTTCACTTTTCATTGATTTATCTTGTCAACAAAATTTAACGGATTTCCTTTCTTACTCATGTGGACGACGTCACACTTCTCATTATTTGAAAGTTAGGCACTATTAATTTAACAGAGGTTTGTATTATTATTTACTCAGTATTATTTACTCTGTCTTTTACTATGGCCAGTTGTATGTAATTGTTTACTTTTTCATTACATTTAATGTAAGAAATTCAGTTATTAATACTTGATTTTCAGTGACATTGTTTTGAGCATATAAAGAGGATGCCTTCGCGCCATGTATTTGAGTATTGTTTCGCCCGTGATCTGAGGCACAATCCACACCAGTTCATAACATTGTTTCATCCTCGATCTGATGCGCAATCCACGTCAGTTCCGAGTATTTTCTTTCTTTCTTTCTTTTTTTTTTTTTTTTTTTTTTTTTTTTTTTTTTTTTTTTTTTTTTTTAGTCTTGTCTCGGTTCTCGGTATGTATTTGGGGCACAACCTACGTAACTTTGAACTTCAATTTTGAACATTTATGTTAATGTTCTTCAAAGTTAGGAGTGTAGAAAATGTATCTATAGTGATTAACCTATATTTGTGCCACACTGTACACCTCGGACTTCAGTATTGAATACACGAACTGTGTAAATTTGTATTATTAACGTGTAGAATGTAACAACTGGATCGTAGTGATTATAATTAAAGAGACTTGTTCGCTGGCCATAAATGGAAACAACTGCGCACCAATGAATCATTAAAGAGTCAATGAACTGCAATTCTACATGTTGCCTACGTTATTTGTAGAAGAGTAATTTTGTACAATGAAATTTCAGCCAACCGACAGCACCAATCAAAGAGAACATCAAGAAACTTCGATCTACGACCCGGTTACTTTCAGACTGTCTGTACAATAGATTTCCTTCTCAGAAACTGACTTAAGAATGAACAGCGTGAAAGCTTAAATTTTAACCGGCAAATTTCAGCTCTTGCATGACACAATAAAACGGCTTTAAATTGTACCAGTGTTAAACATGAAAACGTGAACTTAAATTAAAATGCACTTCACTGAAGCAGATAGCTGTTAATTAGTAAGCGTCAGTTCGTATGATCGTGTACTTAATCTTATTTAACAGAAACTATGGTCAGATGCGTAGTGTTTTAAGCCTTTTAGACCCAGCTGATGATTTCCAGATTTTCTAGTTGCCAGGCTGTCTTTACATTGTATAATAAAGGGGGGTGATCGATATTGCAGAATGAATAATGAACAGTGGTGAATATTTTACTTTACTTAAAGTGCAGAATCAGGAGGAATCTTTCTCCTTCTTACGAATGTTGGTACGGTACACTGTTTGAAGGTTCTTCGCAGATTAAAAGCCGAATCGCTATCCTAGCATTTCATAGGGAATCACATTACCGACTTTTAACCTTCCTCCCTACTCTTTAGCATTTCCATGCCGTCACCGTTCTTAGATTTCTCAGCTCTGGCATCTGTATATTCTGGCTTAATTTATAAGAAAAAGTTCTCTCCTTAGGTAATATATACAGTTTTTGTTGACTATATAGATAAAAGTGAGGCAGAGAACAGGTCAAATACACTACTTTCGTCTAGAGGGATTCACAAATAGTTTCAATAACACTTCAATTAAACAAGGTGCATATGGCTTTATCGCCTCACAGGCAATAGTTCTTCATTAAAATAGATACTCAGTCATATGTGCCTGGTATAGAGCGTTAAAAAGTCCATGATTCTTTTGTGGAGCGCATTTTGTATACATTATCCTTAAAAGCAAGGTGAAACTTTTTCCTAGTGAGAAAGGATGATCATTTCGTCTCAGTATACAGGGTATAACCACATTCTATTAGTGATTCACTGTAGTACGAGCGTTGCTTTTCAAAAAAAAAAATCAAGTGGAAACAGAATGTAAGAGTAGGTCTACACTGCTTTTGGTCCATCTGTATTTACTTTAATTAACTGATGACGGCTAAGATCTGCTTCGTCATTTATATTACGTTATAATTCAGTTTATTTCATAAAAATAAAAGCTATATCAGACACTTGAAGATCGTTTATTAATTGACTTCTCAAATGGAATTTATCGGTATTGTAAAGGAATTAGGTTGTTTCTGACCATTCATATATCGTAAAATTAATTAAAATCGTTTTATTAATTTTCATTTACGTTTAATTAGCACTTTGTAGTTGCATGATTAAGTATGTCTTTATTCACATATGCAATTATTTCAGAATCAGCTTTCAGGTATTTAACAAACACTTATCTAAATACAGTGTTTAACTTTAGTACTCAAGCTCTGTAATTTCATAGCACGTTTTAGCTGATTTATGCAGATAAGTTAAAATATTTTTGCTTGGTACATGGACAGGTGTAGCTAGTTACCATAAGGTTTGAAAGTAAACAAAACTAATAAACCCCCACTAATAAACACTCAATAACACAACTGCTTAAATCGTCTGATTACTTTTCAAAAGACTTAATGTGTAAACTATTTTATATAAATCAAGTCAAAAAGATGTATAACAATTTTGAAATCATGCTTAAAGTTTGTTGGACGTTACTAAGTGCTCCAGTGACAATTACTGGTTAAAAAAGCACGGGTATTTGCATGCCGTCACTTGAGCTGCCTCAAAAGAAATACATCAGTTTCTAACTGAACACTTGTCTTACAATGTTAATATTTTAACGAAGGATCTATTTGTGACAGTATTTTAAAAATTTTGTGTCAGTAATAAAGCGAAATTTTGAAAATCATATATTTGTTGCCCCTGAAAGCTATTTAATAGATAACCTAAGTGTTACTTTGTCCTGGGGGGTTGGATTTAGCAATATAGATGTTCTACAGCTTTAGGTTAGCTCAATCGTTACATCAGAACTAATCGGAATCCACAAAGATCTTTTTTCCATTAGTATCTACAGATTTTCAAAACAACAAACAGAATGTCAAAATGTGTTGCACGAAATTTCACTTTACGATAAAAGGAAAAGTAATTATTGATATCCTAGCCAAATAGCCAATATATCATGGCGAAAAAACCTAAACTGTAGGCAAATGACTTTCTACAGAAAAAAATAAATGAAATGAACGTTATTGCTGATGCTTGAAACACTAGACCGACACTATGCCAGTATACACAAGTAACAGCAAACAAACCTTAGTACACGAAAATCTCTTGTGACAGAAAGTTTGCATCAACTATACTCAGCAGCATCCAGACTGATTCATACTGTCACGTTACCCATTTGTAATGACAGAGAGGATGCGAATCAGCTGTTCTTTAGATGCAACCATCGAATACAACAATCCGCTGCACTGATTCACGTTTGCTGGTATTAAAATAGTCTCTTTCACCAACTGTACTGGCGGCACTGGTGACAAGACTATATGGCACACAAGGTCCTCTCTATCTCTTTGTAGAAAAAATAAGTATGTTACATAGATACATGCACTCACGTAAATCACTGTGGAACTTAGTACAAGAAGCTTATAAATTTGAATATGTAAATTTACATTAGTTAATACATTTAAATGTAATTTATTCTTCTAAGACATATGTAACAGGTATTTCACTGGTACTTCTAACAGTAATGCAAATATATTAATTACTTTGTTACTTTGTCATCTCCATTTTATTTTCCATTTGGTATTATTAAATACTCTTGTAAATGTCAAAATGCACATTTTCACGTGTGAACATTGTTTGGCGTTTCGGAATATACAAAGAGTCTGGAGTAAGTTTAACGCATTTGAAATAACATTTGGTCGAGACAGATCAAAACTTTGTTTTTTCTTGAAGAAAATAAAACCTAACTAAGCAAAAGATACGGAAGAAAGCCTGAGAAATTTCCCTGTCTCTAAAATAAAAAGAAAAGGTCTCATAATAGTAGATTAAGTCATCGGTGTTTGGTAGAAAATTTCATACATATCAATGGAAAAAACTGTAAATATTTGAACAGTATTAATTTATTTTGTAAACAGTTAGGGTTTCTGGACTGCCATCAGAATAAGTGACATTCTGCGTCTCAAACAATAGAATTCTAGAAAACATCTTGAAAAAGTTACACTAAAAGAACGTAATTGAGTAAGATGGCACAGTAGTCTTCTACAACAGTACTTAATTTACAGAGTGCATTTTTTACTTTTTATAAAACGGATGTCTAGTCACTTGGCTTCAAATAGTATCAAACTAAAGGAGGTCAGTCCGTTAAAGTCCCCTTGTCAGTTTTGGAGCGGTGCTGCGATAATGACGGCGAGGTCGGCAGTCTGTGTAGAGACACCGGGAACGGAATGAGGAGAGACGGGAGCGCAGGCGATGCTAACTACCGACATTAAGCCGACTCGGGAATAGCTGATGCCGGCCTCCGGAACGATAATGGGTTTACGTGTCGCGACGATAGCGCTGCTCCAGTTGTCTGCTGGAGCGAGAGTCCTGTCACGGTCGCCAGAAGCGCTTGCCTCACAGTTGCCTTATCGACCCTCCCAAACGAGCGCCGTTGCTTAGCCCCATATCAAGCAGTGCCAAACCGTGTACTCCTGGAGTGGTAGAGCAATCTGAATAGTTATAGAAGAAAATCAAAGCTATACAAGAATGCATGACTATAGGTAAAAGAGGTCTTATCTGTAGGAAAATTAGGGAGAACGTCGCAGAAAATATAATCATCTGAATCAAACTAAAGATCTCAGATGGTAATCCAACAACAAAAGAAGGTAGCCTGAAAAGTTCAAGTTCTATGCACAGTAATTTCTGTTGCTATGATCTTCAGTATGATAACAGGTTAGATGCTACTTTTCACAGTACTCTATCCCTACCCTGCCTCTTTCTGCATCTCACATAATTACTGCAGTCGACATCTTTTTGAACCTGCTTCCTACATACATTTCTACATCTACATCTACATAGATACTCTGCAAATCACATTTAAGTGCCTGGCAGAGTGTTCATTAACCACTTTCATAATTTTTCTCTACAGTTCCATTCTCTAATAGAGCGCGGGAAGAAAGAACACCTAAATCGTTTCGTTTTCGATCTGATTTCTCTTATTTTATTGGGATGGTCATGTCTCCCTAAGTAGGTGGGTGCTAGCAAAATAATTTCGCATTCAGAAGTAAAAGTCGGTGATTTAAACTTCGCAAACAGATCACGCCGCAATGAATAACGTCTTTCTTTTGATTATTTCCACCCAAATTCGTGCAACATTTCCGCGACGCTTTCCCCCCGGTAATGTGATAAAACAAAACGAGCTGCCCTTCTCTGAACCTTCTCAGTAGCTTCCGTCAGTCCCACATGGTGAGGGTCCCACCAGGAGAGGACGCACAAATGTGATGTAGGCAGTCTTTATGTTGGAGCTATTGCATATTCTGAGCGTTCTGCCAATGAAGCGTAACCTTTGGTTCGCCTTCCCCACAAAATTTTCTATGTGTTCTCTCCAGTCAAAGTTGTTCGTAATTGTAACTCATAGGTATTTGGTAGAATTTACGACCTTAAGGTTTGACTGATTTATCGCGTAATTGAAGTTCAGCGGATTTCTTTTAGTGGTCATGTGTATTACTTCACACTTTTCTTTTTTTAGTGTCAATTGCCAATTTTCGCACCATGTAGAAATTCTGTCTAAATCGCTTTGCAGTTGCTTTTGATCCTCTGTTGATTCACTAACCGATAAACGACAGCATCACCCGCTAACAATCTAAGGGAGCTATTCAGATTGTCTCCTAAATCGTTTATAAACACGAGGAAGAGTAGGGGACCTATAACGCTTCCCTTTTTTGGTCTGCCTTAAAATTTTTACCTCTCAAGTTTCCTTCTCGTGCTAAAGTGATACCCCTTGACTTCTCGGAATCTGTTCTACCAAAAAATCAATTCCTTTAGCCAAATTATGCTATAAATTTCTTTTCTTGTCAATTCAACTCAGTTTTTTCTCAGTATTCTTCTGATATTTTTCTTTAATTTATCACCATCAGATGCCTTCTCTTTTCTAGGTGACTATCTCATAGCTCTCACCATACTTGCAAACTGTTACAGTAGTCCCTGAGATTAGTCAATACCGACAGAAGTATTCCATCTTGTTTTCATAATATAATTTCCCTACCTCTTTTACGAATGTTTTGATGTGAATAAATGCTCTCTACTATTAATTTAAAATCAAGGAGTTCTAGCAGTTGTGTTATTTGCACTAGCAGGTAAGAGACTATTTAAAGAGCACTTTGCAATGTTGAATTCTCACTACTCGGAATGTTCCCTGTTACTCGATTGTCGCTTACTTCATTTGCAACTCCCTAATGGTGTTCCGACCCACCCACATGACAACACAGAAGTGCAATTCATTCCTAACACAGTTATTTGATACCCAGAGATTCCTTCGTCACCTGTTTATTTTTCTCTGAAACAGAGCACAATATTTAATATCTAATTTGCTCAGATTTAATTAAAACAGTTACTAATCATGCCGTAGTGGTAGAATCCATTAGCCAGAGAATTAAACGACTGAGTTGTAGAACTCTTAAAAAAATTCACAAAAATAAGTTATTTAAAAAGGAAAATAACATTGTATAACAACACCTTGACTGCAGTCAAGAGGGTAAAATCACCATGTATTGTGGCAAGTTCTTATTGTTCATTTTTAGTGCACTTATTGTATTGCTATATGGAAGCAGGAACAACAGAAAATCTCCTTTTCTTTAAGTATTGTGCCAAAAATTGTTATGACTATTTATCCACCTCCAATTGTAGAATGTGAGACTACCACATTTTACTAAAGAGATGTGAACATCGCAACTTGTCGTATTCTGTAATACATGTACTTGGAATCGGTTGTTACAAGAAGGCTTCATCACTGATATTCTGGTATCACTCTCTTATTTAATTGACAATATCCCTTAGTGATAATTAAATATCAGTTAATTAGATGGTGATGCCTACTCTTCAACATAAAAGGTGTAGCAGGCATATTTCAATTATTTGGAACCTTCTTGGGAACTAATCAATTCCTAGACAGGCGAAGCCTAATGAGAATATTATTTTGCAACAGTTTTATTTTCTTAATATTTTAATATGCAATATAACAGTTCTCACGCTGCAAGAAAAGATCTTCTTTATCGTAGCCTTGTCCCACGTCAAGTAGGATCGGCATTGCTCTTCTGGATCCTTCTTCTCCTTGATACTCTATTCACTGCTTCTTCCTTCTTCCATCCTTTCTCCCTTAGGTCCCTTGCTATCTTATCCTTCCACATCATCTTCGATCTACCTCTCCTTCTCACTTCTTCAATCTTTATATCTTCAACTCTGTTTCCGATATACTCTTTCCCGTTTCTCTGCAAGTATCCATACCACCTTAGTCTACTCTCTTGTATCTTTTCCCCCATTGGTCCCACTTTCACACCTCCGCTAACAAATTCATTTGTAATTCTATTCTTTCTTGTTACCCCACAAATCCACCTCAGCATTCTCATTTCTGCCACTTCCATCTTCCTTTCCTGGGCTGCTGTGACTGGCCATGTCTCTGCCCCGTATATCATAGCAGGCCTTACCACCGACTTGTACACTTTCCTTTTCAACCCATTGCTCACCTTCTTGTCACACAACACTCCGCTCATTTTCCTCAAGTTGATCCAATCACAGTTTATTCTGTGCTGTACTTCGCTTTCCATTCCTCCATCATGTACGACACCAGGTATTTAAATTTACAGACCGATTTCAGTTCCTCCTCCTGGATTTCGCAAGACCTTATCTGCCCATCTTTCAGTGGTAAATATTCTGATTTCGTCCTGCTAATTTTCATCCATCTTTCTTCTAGTGCCTTCCTCCAGAGAAGGAGGACTTAGACTTTCCTAAATCACCAGCAATTAATTCAGTCACGACTTCATGCAGATGTGAAATATCGTGATAGGTTACTCTTCCAATCTGTAACGTATTCAGAGTCGACCAAAATGGAAGTGTAAGCTATTTTAGAGGCATAGAGTGACCGGTGTTGTTGTGTTGTCCCTCAGGAGATCGAGCACTGCTACTACCACGGCACGGTGAAGGACTACCCTGGCGCGACGGCAGCCTTCCACACGTGCAACGGCGTCAGCGGCGTCATCCACGTGGGCAACGAGACGTTCGTCATTCACCCCTTCTACGGCGGCGACCTCTCGGTGAGTTTCAAGCCGGCGCCACCCGCTGCACTGCGAGCCACGCCACTGAAACAGAACGCCGCGGCGCTCTTGTATGACGTCATCAGAGTAGGCCGCGATCGCGAAGCGCACTGGCTGGCCGCTAGAGCACACCCTGCTGCGGACTAGCGGCTAGTCAAACAGCGAAAGGGGCGTCCGTTTATTACGTGACTTGTTTAACCCTCTGAGCCACGAATTATTTTACATTTAATGTTGAAAACAAACAAACTGTTTCTGTTCTACTAATTTTTGTTTATTTACATACTAGTTTTTGGCTTATTAGACCATTATCGGGTAAACTGTTGAAGGCGTCGAGTAAGACGCTATTGCTTAGGTTCTGAAAGATGGTAAAGAAAGATACAACTCGGTCTTTGCATATGACATTTGTTGGAATTGCAAAAAATCATCTGTTGCCATGCAGACTTATGTTTACGTTATCAGTGAATCTGGTGGCTATGTCCTTCTTTCAGAACGTGATCAGCAAAGGTGGAGTCTGCCTTCTGAAAATTCCAGTTACGTTCATGATCAGTCCGGTCAAACAGGCAGGGCAACTGAAATTAGTCGGTCTACTTTCAATTGCCCTGCCTGTTTGACCTGACTATTCATAAACGTAACTCGAGATTTCAGAAATCGGTCAGTCTATTTTCAATTGCCCTGCCTGTTAGACTTGACTGATCATGAACGTAGCTGGAGTTTTCAGAAGGCAGACTCTACTTTTGCGGATCACGTTCTGAAAGGAGGACACAGCCACCGGGTCCTCTGATTACGTAAATATAAGTCAATATGGCAACAGATTATTTTTTGCAATTCCAACAAATGCCATATGCAAAGACCGAGTATTCTGTGTGTTGTATCTTTGTTTACCATCTTTCAGAACCTAAACAATAGCGTCTTTGTCGACACCTGTCAACAGTTTACCTGATGATGGCCTAATAAGTCGAAATTTAGTATGTAAATAAACAAGATTTAGTAGAACAGAAATAGTTTGTTTGTTTTCAACCTTAAATATGGAAGCGTTCTGCCAAGAAGCGACGGAAGAATCCATTTATAAAATTATTTTATAGTTTAAAACTAAGTTGAAATTGTTTTTCTTTTAGAATTACTTAAGGGGACCGGAATATAGGTGGTTTTCAATGTTTATTTCTCATTAAGGAGTAAGGTGGTGGTTTCGGTGTGAAACTACTATAGCGATACCAACTGAAACAGACCTGCACATAAAAACATCCATATTTTTATTTATCGCAAATTATCATTTTAATAAAATCAGTAATGCTTTGAATATAAATATTATCACAAAATAAAATCCATTTCATCTGCTGTAGTTGACATGTATTCCTGGCTAAACGAGTAGCATAAAGATTGGTTTGAAATAACAGTCCATCAATCAAATCCATTGGGAATAAAAGCAGATAAAACTGCACATGAATATCTGTATTATCCGTAATATTTCGTGGGCCTGATGGTTGAGAAAACTGACTCGTAAGAATAGAAATAAATATGTTTGTTGGTCTAGTTATAAATTCGGGCAGCTTGCTGGTTAACAGGAGCGAAACTACTTAGTGGTTGGTCATCTTCAGATTCCCAGTCTTATATAGCATCAACAGGCCCTGTATGGCAATTAACGGGTGTCATCGATTCTCCCTCATTGAGAACTGAAATCTTGTAGAGAAATTCCAAACTGATAGCCACTAAAAATTCGTCTTATATCATGGCATCAAGAGCAGAAATAGGATCTTTCTGCACTCCACTTCCGGCAAAACAAGAAATATATTGTTTATAAGTAAATAGTGTGCGCCTCGGTTGCACAGTGGTAGAGTGCCAGATTTCAAATCCAAAGGTCGCGGGTTCGATCCCCGCCAGGTCCTAGGATTTTTATCTGTCATTTTCCACTTCTTTCACCTCTGGCAGTATTGCTCATGTGAAAAATACCGAGTAGCACCGTGGTTCGGAACCCACGTTAAACTGTAGGTCCCCCTGTAACTGGCTGGGTAAGTCAGTTCGAAGGTCGGAGGAAGGCAACGGCATACCACCTCCAAACAGGACCATGCCTAGTAAAGCACTGTGGTGTTCAAACCAATCTTCGGATTGATGACTGCTTTTTTTTAAGTAAATAGTGTATACTGGCACCAAACATTGTCGCTTTTATTTGTTAATGTCATTGAGTAAACATCAGACAAATTTAGAAAAAAAAATTAAATGTAAGAGTATTTCAGAATAAGATCACCGATTTAAACAGTTATTTGGTTATATGTTCTGTCTTCAGGGATCCATTACATATATGACCTATATTGCATCTTCTGAAGGCTTTTACAGTTGATGCATGTTTAATATATAGTTATAAGATATTTAACCAAATATGACGTGTTTTTGTTGAATCTTGAATGCGGCAAAAACAAATAAGATGGGCGAATGTTGCCTTCAAGGAGGATTTGCGCATGCGCAAGGCTAGGTGAGCAGTAGCTCCATTGTCTTGCTTCTGAACCATTCGTGCATAACCGCCATAGCTCGAGTAGCCAGGAGCTGGTGTCTCTACTAGCTCCAACGTCAATGTCAAAAGAGGCGTTTCCCCTCTCCCCTCCCTGCCGCGGGAGCGCCCAATGCTGCGTCCATGGGTCAGAAGAGAATTTGAACCTCAGCGGCGCATGCGCATTGCAACGGTGTGGCCACTGCCGCCTATATTAAGCGGCCGCGCTACGTCTCGTATATGTGCTGTCTCCGCGACGTAAAACATTTCTCATGCGATAAAAGCACTGTGAATGTGCATATAAAATGATCTGATAGAATAACGGAACGAAGAATGATAGTTTAAAAACATTAGTTTTATTTATTTATTTACTTTTATTCGCGACGAACTTTTTTTCCGGGGGTTAACTGGTCACCAGGCTGAGAAGACAGAAAACTTCCCTTATTACGTGAGATCACATATGCCAAAATTATACCAGAAGTATACTATCCAACGTAATCCAGCACAGATTAACCTATTTACACTAAAATAGGCATTTTGGAAAATTTCAATTAGGTTGGGGGGTGGAGAATGGGGTCGAGCAAACTCTCACATCTCACCAGGCTGAGAGGGGATCCAAAAAACACCAAAAGCACCTCACATAATTAATGGAAGCCCCAAAGCGATGACGACCTTCTTGCGTGACGTCAAACAAGGTCATCGCGGCCTTCTCTTTCGGTTGTGATATTCCCATGCTGGCGTACGCTGAATATATGCATGTTTTGCGGCCACGCTAGCTGTTGCGCAGTGATGCCTACTTTCCAGGAGCTCAGCGCCCGCCTGCACTGCGGTGTGCCTGCGTTCGTTGTTGTCTCGTGTCCAGCACATGCACTCAAGCGCAGAAATAACACCTCGAAAGACTAGAGGAAGTTCATACTCACGTAACATATTCATTAATACGTTGTGAAGAAATCAATAGCATTTCAGTCACCTCAGCTGCGTAGAAATGTCCGCCGACTCTAAAGTGCCGTGCCACGGATTGCGTACAGGTTCGAGCCCTCTCTCGGGCATAGGTGTGTGTGTTGTCCTTAGAATGAAATAGGTCAAATTGTTTATAATTCTACGTAACGTGACTTCAGCAGTTTGGTGCCTTAAATCAGAGGTCCTCAAACTGTGTGTCGTAACCGACTATTGGGTCTCTTACAGACCGGGCGCCGTGGCGGATTAGCCGCGCGATCTGGAGCGCCGTGTTGCGGTGCGCGCGGCCGTCCGCCGTCGGGGGTTCGAATCCCCCCTCGGGCATGGATGTTTGTGTCTTCTTTAGTATAAGGTAGTTCATAAGTAATTTGTAAGTTTATGGACTGATGATCCCGCAGTTAAGTTCCTTAAAGAAAAAAAAAAGAAAACAAAAAGAAAAGAAAGACCCGGCGGGTGAAGTGGGTGTTGCGGTAGATGTATCCAATCAAAAACTTGCGAGGGGGTAAAATACCAACTCTTGATTTGAGGAATATTTATTGGCAATGCACCGTGCTAGGATGGCCAATCCAGATCGGGCCGGGTTGGGAAAGAGAGGGAAATCACTTTTTGGTTTTTCACGCTGTATAAACTATTGACGGCGTATAGGACCACCCCACATCGTTCTATCAACGTATTTTTTCCTTATATGTTTTCCATTGCTTGTGAAAATCGAAAACGCCTAATTTTCATTCTGCTGAGTTTTTAGTTTCATGACGCTTCTTACTCTATTTTGAAGAAAGCAAATGGTTTAAAGATCTGATTTTTTGAGACATAGTAGTACAGCACTTTAGCTTTCTACTCTTAATAAAACATGCAATATAGAGGCTAAACAGCAGTGACCCTTGTGGTAAGCCGTTCTTTAGTTTTTGATGGAACTGTAGTCAGTGCCCATAATTATTTGGAACACCCTATCATTGAGCATGCTGTCTATTAAGTGTGCTATATATTTGCAAGGAATTGCTCGGAGAATTTTGTACATGATGCCTTCTCTCCACACACTGTATTAAGCTGCTGAGAGGTCGATAAATACCACTGGAATCCCGCGTCAGTGTAAGTGGTAAGTGACAACACCTGGTCAGTACAACTTCTTCCTGGCCGAAAACCTGCCTGCTCAATTGGGATCACCATGAACAGTTCTGGACTAATTCTGTTATATATAAGCCTCTCTAGTAATGAGAACAACACAGCTGTCAATGAAAAGCAGCCATGTTAGCACCCATAAACTAAACAAATCCGTAACAACCAATGGTAAACAGTTGATCGGCCACGTGACTTTCACCGTCAACGTCAAACAATTCTTTCGAAGCGTACTAACCGGCAGGCAAATTGACGTTGACGTGACGTTGCCTAACGTGTGAATCGGGCCTTAGTCCCACACGAAGAGCAATTTGCCGAGTAGATTCACCACATTCTCTCATGTCAATAATGCTCCCTTCTTTAAACTCGGTGTTCGCGTATTCTTCAGTGAGGCATCCTGCACATCTGCTGAAGTCACATTGATCCACACTACCTTCACTTTATTGTAACAACGAGACCCGTAGGTGCAGTCTACCGTAGATGGTGTTGCGCCACGATATCGATGTTGACCTTGAACCCGCGGCCCGACATGGTTCAAATGCGAATCATTTTCGTGTCAGGAAATTAGTTTCAAAGTCTTTCAGCCCAGTGTAGGGCCAAGTCCAATGCTTCTATCTTCTCAAGCCATAGTTCGTCAAGGGTACACCTCGTGGGGCAGATTGAACACTGTAGATGTTGCATATCTCGAACTTCACCGCAGTCGCATTTGTTGTCTCCTTCTTTGAATCCCCCATTTGACTAGATTTGCTTTGACTGCTGCTACCCCTGTTCTGGGGTTCATTCGGCTCACTGGCGAGGAATCTCAAATGTTCAAATGCCTGTAAATCTATCGGACCAAACTGCGTGGTCATCAGTCCGTAGCTTACAAACTACTTAAACCTAGGTAAACTAACCTAAGGACAAACACACACACCTATGCCCCAGGGAGGACCCCGACCTCCACGGCGAGGAATCTCTTGCGGGATTTAAGCGTGCCACGTCCGCATGAGGAACCATACAGCGGGTGGCGCTCGTCGAAGGTCCGTTTGAATTTTTCTGTGTATTCGTGAGCAGTTCTTCGGCATTCAGGAGATGAGAATCCAGCTGCTTACAGATACAACATACAAATGTACGTGTCCTGTGCATATCAACTTCCTGCCTCTAATCTTTCAAGGTGTTTCGTTTTTCTTCTGATCATGTTTGCATTACCTTCGCAAATTTTATCTTATACTCATTTACCGTAAGACATATAAATGACCTCGTAGGTAATATCGGAAGTTCAGTGGGGCTTTGTGCGAATGATGCTGTAGTTTATCGAGAAATGGCAAAGAGGCAAAGGGTAGCGTAATGGAGGAGGATCTGTAGCCCCCCCCCCCCTCGGGCATGGATGTTTGTGCTGTCCTTAGTATAAGTTAGTTCATAAGCAGTTTGTAAGTTTAAAAACTGATGACACCGCAGTTAAGTCCCTTAAGCTTAACAAACATTTGAACATTTCATCTGCAGCGTATTGTCGCATGGTGCAGGATAATTGAAATTGAGGCTCAATTTAAAGAAGTGTAAGGTTTCCCGTTTACATAGAAAGAAAGTCTCTTTATTATATAGCCATGCAATAGCAGAACAAACACTGGAATCGGTTACCTCCATAAGATACTAGCAGTAGAAATAAGGGTCAATTTGAAATACAACGACCATTTAAAATCAATCGAAGGTGAGGTTGATGGACAGGTTTATTGGAAGAACTCTCAAGAAGTGTAGATAGTCAATAAAGGAAGTAGGTTTCAAAACTTTCGTTTCGACCAGCGCTTGAGTATTGCTCACCAGTGTGGGATCCGTACGAGGTCAGGTTGATAGATGACATAGAAGATCCAACGGAGAGTACCACGCTTCGTTACGGGCTCATTTATTAAATAGAGTAACTGTAGTTCATAGTTTATCTACGTTAATTTTACAGTACTATTCACAGAACTTTATTGTTGGAGGTTGGTGGTCACCTTTCTCAACTAGAGCTGCACGTGAAAACAAAGTATCCTTCGTAGTGCAAACTTCAAATAATATTGTCGTAAAATTTCAGCATTCCAGATGAAATGCGTGACCGAGGGGGGGGGGGGTTGTCGTTACTTATTGTAGTGACCACCACGGTTCAAGTTTTCACAACACAATTTATTTAAGTCAAAGAAAGTACACTCTGGGTTCGTTAACCAGTGCAACGAAACTAAATTCTTCTATACACACAGAAATCTCAAAACCATACACAGATTGTAGTCCGGTAGATCAAAGGCACAGTCACTAGCATAGTTCAGTTCGTCACTCGCAATCTACAAGGTAAACGTTCCAGCCGCTTCCGTCGGGAGGCCGTCGGCGAAGTCGATAGGAGTCGGCGATCTTGTGTAGTGGAGGCGGTTCTAGGCGGAGAGAGCGAACACACCAACACTGGCTCATCGTCTGGCGAGCCGGGCTTAAGTAGATACTGGAGCCAATCAGGAGGCAGGCGGAAGGATACTCAGTCGGTTCACAGAGCCACCTGTAAGAAATAGTCCCTATTACTTCTGTTTGTTTTGAAGTTACTGTTTGTATATGTTCTGGTCCTGTGTTGGCATCTGGCAGGCTCGCGCAGGTTGGCCTCGCGCCGCCTGTGCAGTTGCGTTTCCCGCTTGACAGTCCTGTTGTGAGGTATGCCGGCTGGCAGGCGTTTGGCCGGCGACATTAGAGCAGTTTTCAATTGTTCGAAATTTAAAATTTTGTTACCCTTAAAGACCTTAGCACCTTGGCCAGTGGCACAGTTTCCATAAACGCCACCATCCCCCGCCCCCACTCTTCAGTCCCACTACAACCCCCTCCTCTCCATCCCCCGTCCCCTTGCCACCCTCCGAGCCGGCCGCGATGCACAGTTCGCAGGATATGATGCGAGAAACTGGAAAACTCAGTTTCGTAGCAGCGATGCTCTCCAAAACCGCGCTGATTTGCGGACGTAAATTGTTGCACCGACACCGCGAAATGCAGTCGAAGCTTGCACCGGGCGTCAGGGCCTTCCCTACTCGTCACTGCAACGAAACGGAAAAGAATAAAAGACAGTCCGCGAGCGCGGTGTACAATGCAGGGAATCTTTTGGCACGCGACGGCGCGGCGCTAGACAATGTGCGAGGCGGCTTCGAGAACGCGAGGCGGGCTTGCTCCGTCTTGGCCCACACGTGCTGCCCGTGGCGAGGCTAACGACTCGAGAAGGCGCCCGGCCGACGCCCGCGCCTTTGTCCCGCTGCTATTAATGACGGCATCCTCCAGACGACAGAAAGAAAGGAAAGCGACGAAAATGAGGGGCAGAAAGAATGGCCGATCGATACTGCGGTATTATCGATATTTTCTCTTCCGGGAAGCTGCTGCTGCCGCCGCCGCCGCCGCCGCGGCCTCGAGATCATATCTCACCCAGTAGAAAGCGGAGGCGCGGATAGAAAGGAAGGGAAGAGGATAAGAGAGGGAAGGGGTGGGGGGAGGAGAGAGGAGGAGGGGAGGAGGCAGTGCGCAAACACAGGCGGCGCTGAGAGCCGCCGACGATTCCAGCCAAAATAAACACATTCGCCCGCGCATTAATACCGGACCCGCGAACCTACTCCCGTTCGCGGACCGCCGGAGAAAAAAAAAAAAACTCTTTCGATTGTTTTTCAGAACTTCTGATTCTCGTCGCGTGTTTTTCTTATCTGGGTGCTCTTCTGGGACGGTTTAAAAGTGATTGGCTGTAGGGTGTGACGGACTTGATTGCGAATCGTAAATTAGATACGACAATAAAGTGGAGCCTGGTTTTGTAAAGCAAGAATGTTGAACAACGAAGGGCACCAGATGGTAATGCAACAAGGTGCAGTGTGGTGGTGTTCTTGTTGGTAGTTGATGGGGACTAAACGACTAGGTTATCAGTCCCCAGTGTGTGTTTCGGAGTCCAAGACGGGAGTAAGCATCAACACGGCATTATGCCATCATCTGACGGGACATGGTAACGCACGTGGAGGAGGAACTGGTGACGTCGCAGCGTGGAAGTCCACGTTCCACTACCGTAAGAAGTGTGGAATAAGAGATCCGGGCCGTGGCGGAGTGGCCGAGCGCATTGAGGCGCCATGCTCAGATGCGCGAGGCCGTTCCCCGTCGGGGGTTCGAATCCTCCCTAGGGTATGGGTGTTTGTGGTGTCTTTAGTGTAAGTTAGTTTATAAGTAGTTTGTAAGTTTAGGGACTGATGACTCCGCAGTTAAGCTTAACAAACATTGCACATTAAAGAATCTGGCATGTTAGATTTGTGCTTCGTGGAGTGGCACGTGGCCAATGAGAAGCGACCTGGTTTTCACGTGACAAGCAGAACTTTTGAGCCGTCATATTGCTAACGTAACTCCGTATTTCGAGCCTTCTTTCGTTGTAGCGTAGGATGTATGAATATAATCTTTTTTAAAGTGCCAGAAAATTGAGGAACTTTTGAAAACGCGTCATTTTAGATATGATTTGTTACAATAAATTACCGGAAACTACATTTTCATAGCTTTAAAGGTCATCGTATTTAACGTGTGTCAGTTCAAAAAAATCTTCAAATGTTTGTAGAGCTTATGGGACTTAACTACGGGGTCATCAGTCCCTAAACTTACAAACTACTTATGAACTAGCTAATACATAGGAAGGCACAAATATCCATGTCCGAGGGCGGATTCTAACCCCCTACCGTAGCGGCCGTGCAGACAGTGACTGGCGCGCCGCAGACCGCTCGGCCTCTGCGGCTGGTCGTGTGTCAGTGATATAATTTGTATACTGTAAAAAATATCGTTCGTTTGCTACGATATAAAGCCGCTTTATCAGAGGAGCGTCTTTATGATACTATGACGTACATAAATAACATATTACAACATGTTTTAGATGCTTAGTATACGAAAAAAGATGTTCGGCAGACGTTCAGCAATAGCGTAGTTGGTTGCGTCGCGAGTTCTGGATTACAGAGTACGAATGGGCCCGGTTCGCTTCTGAGTACTTCCGGGATGTTTTAATTTTTTCCCTTTTTGTTTCCTTAACGTTTCTGGTTCTTTCTTGTTATTTTAGGTGTAATAACCGATATTCATTGTTATTTCTTTTTAAAACGACGTACTAGCGTGGTGGTTAGAGTCACGAGCTGTGGAGGAAAAGAGATGTAAATAACAGGTCTGCATCTACACTCTCCCACATTTATTTAACAGTTCGGTTTAATTTCATATATGTAACTTTTTTGTTAATTTAATACAATTACAATATCCGGTATTCGACGTTATTTATTATAAACAAGATCGAACTCTGACCACGAGACAATTTGTTGAGTTCTTCGTGCTAGGGCACAGGAATCAATAAATTTCTAGACAGTACCGTACGTCACTCGGCTTTCCCAACGGTGTTTGAATTCTGTTGCAGTTCAGTACAGTGTTGTAATAGTTCAGTTTCACAGTGCAAAGAGAACATTGCTAGCGCATGGTTACGGAACTAGATGCAGTAAAGGAGGAACAGTGTTTACTTAAAATACTAAAAGCATAAATTGTCACGAGCATTGTCGAACTGAGGCGTTGTCCCGCGTTTATGAACAAGTAAAATGTATCAGGCACAACCTATTATTTCCGAAGGAATGCCAAAGTAAACATCTGAATATGCAGAATATGAACGACGTAGATTTATTTATTTATTTATTTATTTATTTTATTTATTTATTTATTTTTTCGATGATATCTAACAGAAATCCCGTGTAATATTACGCAAATTCATATTTGTAAACACAATTATCCTCGCGCCAGCCCGCAACGAGCGCTGGAGAGCGTTGCGGTCGCAAATCATGGTGAACAGCACGTTCCGTGAGCTGTAGAAGCTCGTTTCAGAGCGTGCTGTAGCCAGATACACAGCTCGTCTGGCCTGCGCCACGTTGTAACAACATGTCCCGTGTGAGGACGGTTTAGGGAGCATCGATCGTGTGGAACTCAGCTTGCCCTGTTCAGGCGATGAAGGGCAACAGGCAGACTGCATATTGCTTGATTTCCGAAAGACTTTTGTCACAGTATCGCACTGAAGACTGCTAACGAAGTCGCGAGTATACGGATTACGTTCCTAGGTAGGTGACTGCCTCGAAGACTTCTTAAGTAATAGAACACTGAACATTGTCCTTGACGGTGAAAGACGACAAGGGTATCGTTAGGAATACTCCGTGAAGTGTCATTGATTGTTATTTATTTTCTATCCATATATACGATCTGATGGTCAGGGTGAGTTTCCATCAGCGGCTGTTTGCTGGTGACACTTTGGTGTACGGGAAGGTGTCGGCACTAAATGACTGTAGTAGGCTGCAACGCGACTTGCACAAAATTTCTGTATGGCAGCTAGTTCTAAACATAGAATAATGTAAGGCGATGCACCGATTAAGAAAAACAATTATGTTAGAATACAGTATTAGTATTATAATGATTGATACAGTCGTGTCAGTTAAATATCTGTAAATTATATACATGCGTGGTGTCTGTCCGAAACAGCAAACATCACTTTTTATCCTGCAGTTATTATCTGCGAATGGGTAAAGTTGAAAAGGTGTACCCAGTCTGGATTCGAACCCGGGTCTTCTGCTTTCTAGACAGTTGCTCTTTCCGAAAGAGCGGACACCACACACATACATGGTTCCCATTAATAGTGACCGGGCCAAATATCTTATGAAATAAGCATCAAAAGAAAAAACTACAAAGAACAAAACTTTTACAGCTTGAAGGGGGAAAACAAATGGCGCTAGGATTGGCGCTGTCATAGATCAAACCCATATCAACTGCATTTTTTAAAATAGGTACTCCCATTTTTATTACATATTCGTCTAGTACATAAATAAATATGAATATTTTATATGGAACACATTTGTCGCTTTGTCATAGATGGCGCTGTAATACAAACATATAAGTACGTGGTATCGCGTAACATTTCGCCAATGCAGACGGAATTTTCTTCGTGATACATTACTGGTGTTAACATGTACCGTTTATCAATTGCAGATAAGGTCGATATGGTACTTCCGTATGACTCTGAGACAGGAAGTGTTCAGCCACAAGTGAAACGTCAACCACGACCTGCAACAAATTATGATGCCCAAGTAAGTGTTTTAGCTGCAGTTGCAGCTAATCCGCACATCAGTAGCAGACAAACTGAGCGAGAATCGGGAATCTCAAAAACGTCGGTGTTTAGAATTCCACATCAACATAAATTTCACCCATACCATATTTCTATGCACCAGGATTTGCATGGCGAAGACTTTGAACGTCATGTACAGTTTTGCCACTAGGCACAAAATAAATTACGGGACGATAACAGGGTTTTTTCACGCATTCTGTTTACTGACGAAGCGTCATTCACAAACAGAGGTAACGTGAACCGGCATAATATGCACTAACGGGCAACCGGAAAATCCCACGATGGCTGCGACAAGTGGAACACAGGGACCTTGGCGGGTTAATATATGGTGCGGCATTATGGGAGGGTGGATAAGTGGCCACTATTCTATCGATGGCAATCTAAATGGCGCAATGTATGCTGATTTCATACGTTATGTCCTACCGATTTTACAACAAGATATTTCACTGCATGGCAAAATGGCGTTGTACTTTTAACATGATGGATGTCCTGCACATGGCTCGCGTGCCGTTGAAGCGGTGTTAAATGGAATATTTAATGACAGATGAATTGGTCGTGGAAGCACCATACCATGGCCCGCACGTTCAACGGGTCTTACATCCCCGGATTTCTTTCTCTGGAGAAAATTTAAGGATATTTGTTATCGTGATTCACCGACAACGCCTGAAACCATGCGTCAGCGCATTGTCAATGCATGTGACAACATTACTGAAGACGAACTATTCGCTTTTGAGAGGATTTCGTTACGCGTATTGCCAAAGGCATTGAAGTTGAAGGACGTCATTTGGGCATTTACTGAAGTCATTAGGTAATTACAGGTAATAACGCAGTAACAACATGCGTTCTCACAATGTGTGATAATTTCACAAAAGTGCATGTATCACATTGGAACAACCGAAATAAAGTTCAAACGTACGTATGTTCTGTGTTTTAATTTAAAAAACCTACCTGTTACCCACTGTTCCTCTAAAATTGTGAGCAATATGTTTGTCAATATTACAGCGCCATCCATCAAAAAGCGACAAAATTGTTTCAAATAAAACATTCATGTTTATTTACGTACTAGACGAATATGTAATAAAAATGGGGGTACCTATTTAAAAATATGCAGTTGATATCCGTTTGACCTATGGCAGCGCCATCTAGCGGGTCAACCATAGCGCCATCTGTTTTCCCCCTTCAAGCTAGGAAAGTTTTGTTCTTTGTAGATTTTTCGTTTGATGCTTATTTCGTGTGATATTTTGCCCTTTCACTATCAATGGACCACTCTGTATATAATTTATACGGGGGGCGTTTGAAAAGTCCGTCAAAGTCCGAGAGATGGCACCACTACCACATATCGAGGTCATGTTTAGTTAGTGGCATCTTTGGAAAGAGCGCACACAAAGTTTCAGCCATATTGGTCTATTTTTTTGTGTTCAAATATTTGTAATTCTTATGGGACCAAACTAATTTGGTCATAACTACCTAGACTTACAAACTACTTAAACTAAGTTGAACTAACCTAAGGGCAACACACACATCCATGCCCGATGGGGGATTCGAACCCCCGATGCGGGAGGTTGCTCGATCCGTAACGTGGCGCTCCAGACCGCTCGGCTACTCCCGCGCGGCTTTCTTTGTGTGTGGCATTCTTGTGAATCAAGGGTGGAGTGATTGTCAAAGAATGGACGAAAAAGAATTTCGTGTGGTGATTAAACATTACTTTATGAAAGGAAAGACGCCTCAGGAGACTAAAGAGAAGCTTGATAAACATTATGGTGACTCTGCACCTTCTATTAGAACAGTTTATAAGTGGTTTCAAATTTTTCGGAGTGGTCAGATGGGCACAAGTGACGCTGAACTTTCTGGATGCCCTGTGGAGGTTACGACCCCAGAAATTATTGATAAAATCGATGATATGGTGATGGATTTCAGAGGAGTTAAGGCTAGTGAGATTGCTAGTGCTGTGGGCATCTCTAATGAACGGGTACATAATATTTTGCATAAACATTTGGACATGAGAAAGATATCCGCATGATGGGTGCCGCGATTGCTCACGCTTGACTAAAACCGGAATCGTGTGAAGTGTTGCAAGGAAGGTTTGCAGCTATTCAGGAAGAATCCGCAGGATTTTAAGCGTCGTTCCGTCAGCATGGATGAAACATGTATACATTACTATACTCCTGACTCCAAAGAACAATCTTAACAATGGGTTACTAAGGGAGAATCTACTCCAAAAAAGGCGAAGACCGGTCCTTCAGCCGGAAGGATTATGGCGACAGTCTTTCGGGATTAGCAAGGGATAATCCTCATTGGCTATCAGGAACAGGGTACAAACATTACAGGTGCATGTTATTCATCGTTATGGGACCGTTTAAAAATCGAGCTTCAAGAAAAACGCCGGTGATTGGCCCCAAAAAAAGTTCTTTTCCATCACTACAATGCACACATCTCAGCAGTTGTGCTCGTAAAATTATTGGAAATAGGATTCCAACTCGTTTCACATCCTAACCTATTCTCTATAAATGGCTCTCTCGGACTATTATTTGAAGAAATGGCTGGCGGAACGAACATTTCATTCAAACGAGGAGGTAATTGCGGAAACTAATAGCTATTTTGCAGGCTTGGACAATTCCTATTGTTCGGAAGAGCAATAGGAATTAGAAAAGCGTTGGACGAAGTGTGTAAGTCTAAAAGGATACTATGTCGAAAAATGAAAGGGTTTTCCCCATACACGGTAGTAGTTTTAATTTTTGTATGGACTATTCAGACGCCTCTCGTACAACATGCCGATGACGGGCAATGATCCATTCTCCAGTGCGGATGCAACTCCCAGGTATTTATCTCACGGGAATCAGCTTGAAAAAACTGCTGGTTTGAATGGTAGTGGGCAGAGGAAAGTTGAGAATCTGTATCTGATGGGAGGCGTGCTTGAGTAGTTCTTCCAGGTGTTATGATCGCTGTGTCCTACAGTGCTGTAAAGATCAGCGAAACTGCTTAGAAAGCAGGAGACTTTGGTTCGAATTCCGCCTCGGTACACATTACCCACTCGCAGTTAATACTATACATTCCGTGACTATGAATAGATAATAACTGTAGAGTATACCACCTTTGGATGACGTGAATGCACTCGCTCGTGCTCCCCCGATAATCTATTTTTAGTCTGGGGCAACGTCCCAGAAATAAATTAAATTGGTCCCAGTGCCCCGGTTCTGACCAAGTTTTTCGGAAGGTTTTCCTTGGCTGTAAGGCGTATGCCGGAACTGGTAAGCCCCTCCCACTTATTCCCAATTGGGATACCCCCTTTGTCCCACTATCAGCTTGTATGATAATTGGCTGAATAGAACCGCGACTCTTTATGAGCCGGATCTCAAACAGCCCGCTCCACTCCTCGGAGTGGAGAATGAACGAATAAGGTTTTTTTGTGATAAGATATTCTTATGTTTTTACTATAGTCAACATAATCGATTCACGAGAGTCAGCAACTTCACTAATATTTGAACCAATTTATTATCTGATTATCAGCCAACAACTGCGAATGGTTCTTTTTTTTTTTTACATTAACATGTTTCAATCTGGATCATCTTCAGAATCTTGCAGTTGCGTCTGCAACCCGTCTCGTCTATGTTGTGAGAAGTACTTGTCACAATTGAAATACTTCATCCATTTCAGCAACTCTTCAGGTTATAAATTATTAAAATTCAGCAACCAGTTGCTTGTAATTATTTATTTTAGACGACCTGTTTAGGACGCTTGAGTGCCCTTCTTCTCGTCTATTTTAGTATTGTTGCTTAATGAATGTAGCTACATGCTATTAGGAGAATCAACACCTAAAATAAATAATTACAAGCAACTGGTTGCTGAATTTTATCTGAATTTTATTAATTTATACTTGTCACAACATAGACGAGAGGAGTAGTAGACTGCAAGATTCTGAAGATCATCGGGAAGGATCAATATAGCCCGAGCGATAGATTCTTCAAAAATACCAGTTTTTCACGCGGAGTATTCGAACGTATTAATTCTTGAAACAGAACGTTTGACTCATTCCTCTGTTTTATAACAAATTTTAATTAATTTGCATCGTATAAATAAATATAAATTACTCTTTCATTAAAATATTGGTTATTTGTTTATCAGTTTAAACAAAAAAAAGTACTTTTCGATCATTTGTAGACATTTTTATAACAGTTCTATGTTGCACGCAACTCGTATCTGTAACAGAAATATGAAACGTAGCTAGATTGTTTTTCTCGTTGTAAAGGGCCGGTGGTGGTAGCACATGCTGTTAAATTTTTTGTGTGGAAAACGTTAACGCTTTTGACTGTTTTATTTCTGCTGCGGTTGTGAAGCAATTTTGTATGAAAACACATTCGTCAGTTAAAAGCCGGTTACAACGTTAGCAAACGGTTCGGGATCACCATAAGAGAGCTGCACTACAAACGGTACGTTGAAATAACTGAGGCTGCAATCTGTTTGAAAAGTTTCAGATGAGAAATATTTTAACGGCGTGGAAACTATAGAAGATTTTTAACTTTTACAACAAGAGCGTTAACTGTTATTGAACTTAATATTTCACTAATAACTTTACGCTTAACAAACTCATGCTTTTCGTTTAAGATCTAATTTTATTGGTCAAATCAAAAAAATCACAATCTAACATAGTCTACCAAACAAGGACATATAAACTGCCCTTTTTCCGGTGTATCTACGACCTGCAAAGTGGAATTCCTTTAACAAAATGTTAAAATTTATAAAAATGTAAAGGCTCGGTGACTCTTCAGAAGTTCATTTTCAAACAATATTTAATTTCATGTATTACACGTTGCAGCGGAAACGAGTACACGTCTTTTCCGCCACGGACATTAGCCAACAAGCCATTTCTAAGATTCACAGAAAATGTTGGATTAAATAGAACCCTGTAACTCACCTGAAATCTATAAGTGAAGTACCTTTTCTCATTTACTTTTATATATCTGAATGCTTGTTGTGCCACTCTTTTACACTCTCTATTTTAATCAGTTTACTTTTTATATTTTTTGTTTTTCATGAGCAGTATCAGGTCTACTAACAAAAAATTCAAATTCATCTTTTCATGCCGTGTTGTAGATTACCGTTTACTTTAATTTTCAAACACTCTTACCGCAAAGGAGTTCCTTGACGTTCCACAATTATTCTTATTTTGTCTTTACCATAGAACAAAAAAGTTACTGCCAGAGTTACTTTTGTGCGATCAACGACCATTTCTTCTTCTTTAAGTAAGAAAGCTGAAACATTTCTGGTGTCATAGTCTACCTAGAATTACTTTTCTAAATTAAATGGTAATGTTAGATGCTCGAAATTCGAATCAGAAAATTCATCATGAGGAAAATATCGCTGTATCTTTTATTTTATGGTTCCTCAGTATCAAGTAAGAAAAAGGGTAATTTGACTCTTTGTAGATTGAGCTACATTTTAATGAAGTCAGGCAACGACTGGAACTACCCGGTGCAACTAGCTAGTCTAAGTTTCGCCGTCAGACTAAGCAATTGTGTCTTTTCTAAACATCCAGTGTAAACATGCATTCTTACAACATAAAAAAAAATCAACCTCCGTCAATGTATAAAGATGGACTAAGGGATAACTACTTCGACCCAGAATTAAAATTAGATATTCTACTTATCTAAACCAGTTAATTAACATTTCGAAGGTTACTGACTCCAGCAATTAAGTATTACTCTTAAATTTTCTCAAGCTGTAGTTCTTTCCTCTGGACCATCCATTGACGACAGTAATAGTCAATTTCATAGTTCCTCATAAAATATTACATCTAACATGAGCTAATTTCTTTTTGGTTCCACACATGCAGCTCCCAGAATGTTAAGCCAAACACGTTCTCAAACAAGGCCCTAAACAAAATGGAATGGTTAATTTCAAATTTATGTTTGATAAACTCCATCTACGACTTCAGTGCATCTGCGAATTATCAACATTACTTAAAGTTCTACTCACGTCGACATGGCGTTCTTTTGAGTGCAGCGCTGTTCATAACCTGAAAGATCATTTCGCTTATTGTGTTTATATTTTCTTTTATGCAGACTTCGCCTTTGTCATCCCAAAAGTCAAAACCTAAAAGGGGCCGGACCTTATTGATCGAGAAACGTGATCATTTCTGCCGATCCATCCCACAAGGAACGTTGACGCCTTGAGCGTAAAAGGTGAAAGATAATATCAAACCGATACAACCAAAGAAACCTGTGGATGGATGGATATGGGGTTTTGGGCGCTCGACAGCTAGGTCTTTAGTGCCAGGACAAATTAAAAAAGTTAAGAAGCAAGAAGTGTGAACAAAGAAAATAAAATAAACGACAGGAATCCAGCAGGTATCATGAGCAACTGACGTAAAATACAAATAGTAAATGTTAAGGGTGAAGATGAAAAGACTACCCCAGGGAAAGGTCGGAAGGATAATGAAAGTAAATAAGCAGATGACCATAGCTGGCTGACCATGGCGATAAAAAAGGGTGAGCCAGCCACTCAGCAACATATTAAAACCTCCAGCCTAAAAGCTTAGGCCAGAGTTGCGACATTTCACAAAATTTTAAAACTTTGCTCACACACGTTTCATCATTACTTGAAATAGACTCCATATCTACCGCAAGATTCGCAGCGACCCTCTCAGCCTCAAATAAAGCACACTCAATTAAAATGTGGCGGACAGTGATCGGCACGCCACAGATATCACAGACCGGGGGGTCCTCTCGTCGGAGTACAAAGAAACATGTTACATTAATTTTGAAACCTCGTTTTCAAGAAATTCCAACTTAAAGTACTATTTTCAGGCGGTGAGGTAGCACAACAGGTACAATCAATTGAGTGCCTGTGATTCACATTTAAGGTTCACAGCGTTCTCGAAAATATATCTCCAAAAGACAGCTCGGTTTCTGTTAAAACACCCATGCGAGTTATGTGTGACCCTGACAGCGTCATGGGCGAAATTGGCTTTCTCAAGAAACAGTATTAATTGGATTATTTGCAGGATACCCAACAACAAAATTACAATTTTATGAAAATTTATCGTGAGGATGGGACAGGATCAGCAACTGGATATGTGATGAAAACCATTTTTTTTTTCGTCACAGTTGCACTATTTGGAATCTGGTAACTAGTTTCGGACTTGTTCGTCGCCGGCCGCGGTGGCCGAGGTGACTGAGGCGCTCCAGTCACAGTCAGCACGGCCATTACGGTCGGGGGTTCGAATCCCCCCTCGGGCATGGATATTTGTGCCGTCCTAGTCTGTAAGTAGTTCATAAGTAGTTTGTAAGTTTAGGGACTGATGACCCCGTAGTTAAGTCCCATAAGCTTAACAAACAGTTGAACTTGTTCGTCCATTTTCAAACCATATACCGACAAAAAGAGAGCTACAAGCATTAAGTTACACTGTTCACGTTAAAAAACCATAAACCAGCAGTTGGTATTGATGTTAGAAAAATCATATTTGCAGATTTACCTTATTCCCACCGTAACAATACACTGCATGAAGCAAATGACATAAAATCTATACGTTGTCCACTGTTAAAACATGATTACATTGAAATTTAAAAAAGGTTAAAATAGATGCGTTCACGGGCGTCCAGCGTGTACTGTGCGTTCGACGTCGTTTAGATGATACCTCTGGTCTCGTTAGAGTCCACCATTGTAATGTGCCTTACAGTACTTTTGGTACCATTATGGACGATTAAAAATAAAATACATTCACGTCTTTACATAAAATTATGGTATTGGTCTGCAAAACGACCAGCGTCATAATTTAGGCATTACCAGGAAAAAGTAAAATATTAAAAATGTAAGACAAAAGGTCTCCGGCAGCGTCACATACCGGCGCTCCCTTCACCGCCTACCTTATTCTTCGTCTGAAAAGTGGTGAACCAGCTATAAACGTGAAGTGTAGTGGCCGTGCAAAGTTCATGCCATAGCCTTGTATGTGGAAATTCTGAAATAAATCCAACGGCAAAGTTGAAAATTTGTGTTCGACCGGGATTCTAAGCCGGATTTTCCGCTTCGGGCCAACGGTTGCCTTAACGTTAGGCTATGGAGGCATGCTTCCCTTCATGCCCAAATTCTCAACTTTTAGGACACTACACAGCCTATACTGGATTCCCGCAAAGGATCGCGCGTATTAATGCGTCCACATTGTAATTATCAACTGTTTGTTGGGGGCACATTTATACAAGATACATGTCCAAAAGAACAGACATAGAACTACTAAGGAGACTGCATACACTACGCTTGTCCGACCTCATTTGGAGTATTGCTGCCCAGTGTGGGATCCTTATCAAGTCGGTTTGATGGAAGCCATCGAAAGAGTCCAAAGAAGGGCAGCTCGTTTTGTATTGTCACGATACAGGGGAGACAGCGTCACAGAAATGATACAGGATCTGGGATGGGAATCATTACAACAACGGCGCTTATCGCTGCGGCGTGGTCTACTTACGAAACCCCAACCACCAACATTCACCTCATAATGCGAAAATATATTGTTGACTCTCACCTACATAGGTAGAAATGATGATCAGAATAAAATACGAGAAATCAGAGTTCGAACGGAGAGATTCAGATGTTCTTTCTTCCCCCGCGCTATTCGGGAGTGGAATGGTAGATGACCAGTATAAAGGTGGTGCGATGAACCCTCTGCCAGGTACTTAAATGTGATTTGCAGAGTAGATGTAGATATCAGTAACTTTACACTGAGAATGTGCTGGCGAAATAATCTAGAAAAAGGTTTAAAAGAGGCGATCACTTTAGGACACACAAAAAAGGCACAAATTGGACAGTGATTCAAATGAAAATGTTGGGTCAGCGCAAGATCATTAGTCCTGGTGATCGCTGGATTCTGACAATGATAGTAAGAATTTTTAATACCATTCGACGAGATAACACTGACTTATCGACACTACAAACGATCAGGCTCATATCATCTTCTTTAGAAGTAAATCTACGAAAAATGCAGACTGATTAGACGTGTCCGCTCCTTATAAATTCTGCCACGCTAATGAAGTAAAGCGTGATGCCATAATTAGAAAGCCTTAGCAAAGCCCGAATGTTAGCCCCGTTGAAAAGTGACTCACGATGCTAAAAAGGGACAGGAAAGAATTTTAATTAAGGTCAAAATAAAAACAGAGGAGTGGAATAAATGCGGATGAATTTGTGTCCACAATAAGGAAATACGGTATTCCTATTATGTACAGAGATCAACCAGCAGTCATAAGAGACGAGGAGCATGAAAGGAGGACAGTGATTGGGAAAGGAATAAGGATTTTAGCATTTGCCCTGAGTTATTGAATCCTTGAGCAAGTTCTGAAGGGAAGCAGAAAAACAAAAATTGCAGAGGGAATTAAAGTTCATGAAGAAGAAATAATAACTTTGTGGTTTCTCCGTGACATCTTCATTCTGTCAGAGACAGCAAACGCCCTGGAAGAGAAAATGAATGGAATGGACAGTGTCTCGAAAGGAGAGTTTAAGATGAAAATTAACCAAATCAAAACAAGGGTAATGGAATGCAGTGGAATTGCAGCACGCGAAGTTGAGGTAACTGGATTGATACATGAGACAATACAAGTATAATGGCGAGCGCTCTAAGGCGCCTCGCTGCGGAGCACGCGGTTGCTCCCCGTCGGAGGTTCGAGTCCTCCTTCGGTCAAAAGAGAGAGAGAGAGAGAGCGTTGTCCTTTCGTTAGCTGAAGTTAGTTAACTAGTTTGTAAGCCTAGGGACTAATACGCACAGTAGTTAAGACCTCTAGATTTACAAACATTAGTACATTTGAAGAAGAGAAAGTTGTTAACATTGAATATTAATTTAAGTGTTAGGTAGTCTTTCCTGAAGGCATTTACAGGAGGGAAACGTGGATGATAAATAGTTCAAACAAGAAGATGATTGAAGCTTTTGAAATGTGTTACTGTTTGTAAATCTAGGAGACTGAACTACTCTGGTCATCTCTCCCTACGCTTACAAATAACTTAACCTCACTGATGCTAATGAATACATCTACATCTACATAGATACTCTACAAATCACATTTAAATGCCTGACAGAGGGTTCATATACCACTTTCACATCCTTTCTCTACCGTTCCATTCTCTAACAGCGCGCGGGAAGAAAGAACACGTAAATCGTTCCGTTGTCGATCTGATTCCTCTTATTTCATTGGGATAGTCATGTCTCCCTTTGTAGGTGGGTGCTAGTAAAATATTTTCACATTCCGAAGTGAAAGTAGATGATTGAAATTTCGCAAATAGATCTCGCCGCAACGAATAACGTCGTTTCTTTAATGATTTCCACCTCAAGTCGTGCAACATTTCCGTGACACTTTCCCCCCTGTAACCTGATAAAACAAAACAAGCTACCCTTCTCTGGACCGTCTCAATGTCTTCCGTCAGTCCCACCTGGTGAGGACCCCACACTGAGCAACAGTACTCCAGGAGAGGACGCACAAGTGTCATGTTCTTTGGTGGAGCTGTTGCATCTTCGAAGCGTTCTGCCAATGGAACGTAACCTTCGATTCGCCTTCCCCACAATATTTTCTGTGTGTTCTCTCCAGTCAAAGTTTTTCGTAATTGTAACTTGTAGGTATTTGGTAGAATTTACGACGTTAAGGTTTGACTGATTTATCGTGTAATTGATGTTCAGCGGATTTCTTTTAGCGGTCATGTGTATTACTTCGCACTTTTCATTATTTAGTTGTCAACTGCCAATTTTCGCGCCATGTAGAAATTTTGTCTAAATCGCTTTGCGGTTGCTTTCGATCCTCTGTTGACCTCACTAAACGATAAATAACAGCATCGTCCCCAAACAGTCTAAGATTCAAATTGTCTCCTAAATCAAATACATCCATGTCCTAGGGAGGACTCGAAGCTTCGACGGCGAACAGCGGCGCGCTCCGCAGCAAGGCGCCTTGGAACGCACGGCCACTGTACCGCGGCAAATGTGTTACTATGAGATAAACGGACGCGAATGCCACAAGGGGTATTTTGGGAGAGTAATTACTGTTAAATACTTTAGGAGACGCGAAGTAGTCGACAATGAGATGGAAGAGAGCAGAAGCTAGATGTAAATGGTAGGACACATTCAAAGAAAAGGAAAAACAACAAGAAGCATTTTTGTATAAAGGAAACGAATTTCCTGGACGAATCTGCGATCGTAATTTTTCTCAATGAGAATAAGAATCGTCTAGATCGCTAAAATTATATAAGTTTCGACATCTGCCATGATCAGATCTGTAAGATGAAACGAACAAGAGTTCGTTCTATACTCGAGGTATATAGAACGTTTTAAATACAAAAATATAAAAGTTTTTACAAGGGTACAATTGTAAACTCACCTAAAAACCTCTGAACTTGCATAGTTAGGTTCAGCGTCAATAATAAAATATCTACCTAGCAGGTATGTCAACTGCCGTCTTGATTAAAAATTACGCATATATAAAAACTGACACGTTGCGCTAGTGTAGAACATTGACATTAATTTTTACATTTCATATTCTAAATTTACTATCATGTAAAAATAATAATGACAGATAAACTTTAAATTTTAAACATATTTTAAAGTTATCTTTAGATGAGACGAAGTAAGAAAAGAGCTTTAAATAGTTATGCAAAAAAGGTCAGGCAAATGGATGCATAAATAAGAATATCATCAAGATGTACAAAAAAATTAAACATAAAAATAATACTAGACTGATTACGTGCTTTAATAGTAAAAATAGATATGTGTTTTTAACCTACAATGAGTTTCCTCTCTGAAAGCATTGCTCACAGCTTGAAGAAAGCAATTGTTACCGTAGGCTTTCAGACCAAAGGTAGCTTGAAAAATAGGTTACGCAACAGAATAGGAAATAAGAAATTCCAATATTACGACTCTTGAGTGTACAAAATAAAAAGCAACAACTGCGAAAAATTTATATCGGACAGACAGGAAGGAAATTTAAGACGAGGTTTAGGGAACACTCGTACGACGGAAGCAGCAGTGCATTAACAGCGCACTTGTATTGGTTGCAAACAATATGGTGCAGCGAAGCCGACAAATTTGGGGCAGTTTCTAGATACATTTAATTTTTCTCCAGCTCTCTGTTCAAGACGCCATGAAACTGTTTACTGATACTGTTTTTAAATCAAATGCTGAACAATATGGCACACCTTTTACTACATTTAAAAATGCATTTTATAAACAAATGATGAAAAATACATGAAAGTTACATTCTATAATTATCGCATCAATGCCACATCAATCTATACAATATTGTGTTCATTTTTTAATTTATTTGAAAATTTGACTGTGAATAGTTTCCGAGCTATGAGCGTCATGATCGCTTGATTTCATGAAATTACGTTACTTTTGCTCTTAAAAAAGGAACCGTAAGCTTTTACGTATCACAGATGCGAGTTTGTGAAAGTTATTAGCATCTACGTTCTATGACGGAAAAGTCAAATGAGTTGAAATCCCACAAAAATCCACTAGTCTCAATACCATCCATTAGTCTACCTCTGCATATGTTCACCATAATTTTACTATTCCGTCACAGGATAACAATCTGTTTTATTACCTAACATTACGTTTTAATGAATATTTTCGTTTATTTTTTCTTTTCAAGGTGCAAAGTGTTATTTACGTCAAGGAGGTTAGAATAAAGGGAGATGGCATTATCTAATTAGTGCAAATAACGGACAACATGAAAATCTTATATAAAGCTCCAAAAGGACGTGCATTGAACATTTTGGAGGACATCGAAGTTTTAACACACAAGAACAGGGCTCCGGGTGAAATGTTGAACGAGCGGAAAGAGTTCAGACCTAGCTGGTTTCATTGAAATCTGCCAAGAACTTGTAGAATGACGTACGCGAACTGCATCAGGTCGTTGATCGACTGAGCTACGCGGATACCACATACGGGGAAAGCAAGTAGCCGAGATCCCCACAACATGGCACGCCTACCAATATATTTAAATTGTGAGTGATTTTGTCTTATAGATTATTTAATACAGCATACCACAGTTATTGCAATCTTTGAAGAATTTTATTTACAAAGAGCTATGTTTTGCTCATTATTTGGGCGTAATTAGAATATGAAATACCGCTTTTTATAATCAGTACATTTTACCAAATTCATAAATATTTATTACAAAAGAATTTGTTGGTTTTCACATTGATTTTGTTAATAACTCCATTGAAAGATATTCAAAATTTACCTGTCTTTCTTCTTTTTACATGAATGTAAAGGTAGAAAGTAAATGTAAACACTATTGGCACTGTCCTACACTAGCGCAACTTTATGATAAAAAAATTATATATGCGTAATTTTTATTCAAGACTGCGGGTGACGTACTTACTAAATAGATACTTTATTATTGACTGTGCAAGTTCAGAGGTTTTTAGGCGAGTGTACAATTGTATCCTTGTAAAAACGTTTTATATTTTTGTATTTAAAACGTTCTGTATAAAAAAAATTCTGGGTATGAGGTCCACCTGATATGCAAAACACTGTTTTGTTATACACCCAAACTATTTTCAGCAACCTGTGCCATCGTCAGTGGGTTTTCAATTTATTTAATGTTATGAAAAACATAACTAAAATACATTTACTTTACTACTGTACAATTTGTAAATTTAGACCTAAAGGTCGTCAGTCTTATTTCGGTTTTTACCTTAATTTACATTCTGTGGTCATGTGGGACCATTTCTACATAGTTATATAGTGGTAGCGTTGTCATCTGCAACCAAAATTATCTCTTTTACAACTTGTGAGGTTTTTAAAACGCTACTTATGATGTGAAAACGTAAATTTATTATGTGGGTATATTTCTATCTTCTGATTACTATTGATTACTTACAGTTTCTTTTGGCATACACTTCCTCTTCCGCGTTTTTGTACGTAGCACACATGTAATACACAAATTTTGCAGACTTTTTCTATCACAATCACTTCCCACTTTAAAAATTCGCCTGTGTTTACTTTGTTGAAATGCGTATGTGTGAGTTGACTTTCAGCTGTTCTCCAGTGGAATGGCGGTGGATTCGAATTATGTTTGTTTGGCCTCTGTGACTGTGTGTGTGTGTGTGTGTGTGTGTGTGTGTGTGTGTTTTAGCTGTCTGTGTCATCCTTTCTGTACAATTCATTTAATAGGTTAACTCGAGTGTAGAACGAACACTTGTTCGTTTCATATTACAGATCTCATCACGGCAGATGCCGAAACGTCGTAAACAACAAATATAATTTTAGTGTTTTAGACAGTTTTTATTGTTATTGAAAAAATGAAGATCGCAGACTCCTTTAGGTTTTCTACAGCTCTCTGTTCAAGACACCATAACACTGTTTACTGATACTGTTTTTAAATCAAATGCTGAACAATGTGGCACACATTTTATTACATTTAAAAATGCCTTTTATAGACAAATGATTAAAAATACTTGAAAGTTACATTCTAAAATTACGCCTCAATCTATACAATATTTTGTTCATTTATTTGAAAATTTTACTATGTATAGCTTCCGAGCTATGAATGTCATGAATGTTTCATGAAATTACGTTACTTTTGCTCCTAAAAAACAAGAGGAAGCGTTTACGTATCACAGCTTCGATATTGTGAAAGGTATTAGTATCTACTTTCTATGACGTAAAAATCAAATTAATTGTAATCCCACCAAATATCCACTAGGCTCAATACCATTCCTTAGTCTACCTCTGCATATGTTCACTATACTATTCCGGCACAGGATAACACTCTCTTTTATTCCCTAACATTACGTTTTAATGCATATTTTCGTTTATTTATTGTTTTCAAGGTCCAAAGCGTTATTTACGTAATGTTTACATACCACTCTCCGTATCAGTTGCCATGACACCTCATCAAAGGTATATCCTATGATGGCTGTCAAAGATATATTATTTTCACATTATGAATTTTTCGATTTTTGCTCACTTTTTTACAACAGCTATGTAGTTCTTAATATTTTTGTTAGTTACTCTTTGAATTCTTAGGCCCTGGTTCACTGTAGTGCAGCCTGACATTGTTTTATTTATCATTAAGTCCTAATGTCAAGTGACATTTTAAGTATCTTTTATTGTTTGACATAGATATGGTGATAGAAAATTTACCAACGTAATCAGTCGGTTTAATAAGTATTTTCTGGATGAAACTACTGGGTTATGTCATTAGAGTTACCATACGTTCATCATCAAAAAAGAGGACAGACAGTTTAGAGGACACTTTACTGTTAACGTAACGTAATTTACAACTTTATTAATGAATCACTGTAAAATTACTACAAACTAAAACAGTAACATTGTGTGGTTATTACAAAACAAAAATTATGAACTTTGACAGTTTATTCATCATCACTACATTCAATGGTCATTTACATTCATACAATCGAATATTAAGCCTTACGATATTTATACGACTTATCTTCTTAGAAACGGATATGTACGTTCCAGCAGGGCAAATCAAACATTGTGCTTCACGTTCCTTTCTTTCCCTCTTGAATGATTTGTATTTCTCCAGGAGCACATCATTTGACACTGACTTTCTTTTCCGCATTTTGTATTTGTATGTAATTTCGTATTTCATTTTGAGGCAAAAGGCTACCTACGATCTCGAACACACAATACAGCTTTAATCTAAACCACAAAGTATATCACACAAGGAGGTTGATATCAAAAGCAACACCAAAGAACATAATGCAGAAGACTAAATACACTGGTTGAATACAGGACATACAATTGGATTCCTTCGCAGATGAGTTCCGAATCGTTTGCAACTGCCAGACCCATGCGGCGAGCGAAATAGCCAAAGGAAATTTCGCTCTGTGTATACGCGGGATTGTTGCGAACAGTTTGGAATTACAGTGCGAACGAATCCGTTGTCGCCAATAACACAAAAATAAATTTTACTTCTCGGAACCCAAAGAAGAGGACATTTTATAGAATTTTATAAATTTCGGCCGGACACATTTTCTTGCCTCAGAAAGAGGACGTGTCCGGGAAAAACAGGTCGTATAGTAACCCTTTATGTCACATTTTATTTTAACTTGTGTATAACTCGTGATTGCCATTTTTATTTAAAAAACTTTTCTGGTGATGGTTAATAACAGAAACCGGTAAAGTTTCAAATATAATAAACAACTTATGGTTGGCAATATGCATTTTAAAGGACATTACAGGTGATAACACACATGTCAGTAAAAATTTGAAAAATGCAGTGTTTCCCGCTGTCCTATTTAGAATGGAATGGCTCGTATGTTCGCTGTAGTGAGTCGCGAAAATTCGTCTGAGAAACCTGTAAGTTCCGTGACAAAGAAGATAGGGAGCTACAGGTATTGAAGATAGTGTTGGAGAAAACGCTCTTCCAGAGAATGTTCAACAGCGATGTCTCGGCTGACAGTTCGCTTCCGCGCCCGCCGAAGTTGGCAACAGTTGGAAGAGAGAGAAGAGCTGTTCCGCTTTTTCGTCGCCCGCGGCGTCTGTGAAAACATAATTACGATATTAGGCGTCGCGGAGGTGTGGCCCGCGGGGATTAGGTTTTAATGCGCCTCCAAATCCTGCCGCCGGCATCCGCTTAGTCAAATAGGACCCCTCCGCCGACGGGGCACTTACCGCCGCATATTTCACGACTGATTTAATTTTGTATCTCCCACTTCCGCGTCACTCATTGAATGCGCAAACACGGACAAACAGCCATCGGCATTGTGCGCGGCAGGTCGCTTTGGCAGACAACAGAAGCTCTCGTCGCTTTGTGCTGCCTCATCCCATCCCCACCAAACCCTCCCCCTCCTTTTTTTCCCCTCCTTTCTCTTTTTTATTGCTTCGTAGTTTTCGTTTGACAGCGCGTCGTGGCAGCACCCGTAGGAGCGGGCGGCCTTTGATGAACAACCTCATTAAAATGTACTTTCGGGCGCATTGTTTGATGCCATTGTAACGCGGAAGAGCGCGCCGCTGCAGACAGCTCCTCGTGGGGTTTAAATTTACTCCGCCGCCCAGCTTTGAGATCGATTGCGTAGCGGCGTGTAGGATGATGTCTCAATAAGGCACTCCCCCCCTTTGTGGTTCGCCCGGTAGAGACAGTTACACGCGGAGTAATTGAAATGATACAACAGTGTTGTGAATGCGTGAAATGCTGCGTGTTGCTCTGTGTTTGCAGTTCGTGTACAGATGGGTGGTGTCTGCTTTTTCGGAGGCACACCTGGCTCAGAGTCGCCATGAAATATCGCACTTTTAACCCTCGGACAGAAGGGCCATTATTATGACTTCAGTAGCGGGGGGTACAGATTTTCTACCAATGTGTTTTCCGAGTTAAAGAAAAAATCGCACTGACATGTTTTACGGCCCACTTTAGATTTGTAGTTTTATAATTTTTTGCAAACATTTCGGACAAAAATTATGTAAATAATAAAACATTTTAGTGATATGATTACGACACTACTATTGTGATAATATCTATGCACCAGCCGCGGTGGAGTAGCCGAGCTCTCTAAGGCGCCTTCCTGCGGAACGCGCGGTTGCTCGCCGTTGGAGGTTCGAGACCTCCCTGGGGCATGGGTGTGTGTCTTGCCCTTAGGTTAGTTTACCTTAGTTTGAGTGGTTTGTAAGCTACGGACTGATGACCACGCAGTTTGGTCCGACAGATTTACAAATATTTGAACATCTATGCACCCAACACGTAATCCTTTCAGGAGAAAAGGAGAAAAAAAGTTTTGGTAGTGGTGGGTCCCGAACCACGGACCATGTGCATCACAATCCAACGCACTGCTCTCTTCACTACGGCCAACATTTACGAAATTTGTCCTTTGTTTTTGTACTATTGATGGCATTTGTTAACTGATGCTAATAAGGCATTTTTACACACGAGATTATCATTTACCGTCGAAGAACGACGTGTTTTTGTTAATTCTTCAGTGCGCCGTTGCTTTGAAATGACAACGTGTAAATTATAATAAGAAAATCATCAAATACACAACGCAAGATGGCGTATGCTAGAGTGAGTTCTGGGCGTGGAATGTCACGTGACATCTGCGAACGGCTGGTATTCGTAAAATCAATGGACGGTGTCAAATCGCCGTTATTTTCGCAAAAATCTCTCAAACGATACGAGATGTGAAAAAAACATATGAGAGCAAAGTTGTAGAGAAATTACTCCTCTACAAATTCGGTTATTTAATTTCCGTGTCAGATGAACGGTTCGTTAGCAATTACAATTACATTACAAACAGCTTTTTTTGGTGTTATTGACGTATTTTTGGTCCGAAAAATTTGAAAAATGGAGGTTCTGGTCTCTGCCTAAAAGTATGTCTGTAAAATTTGGTGCTGATTGGTTGACCTGTTCGTCTTAAATAGTGGGAAGATGTTACGGACAGACAGACACATCCCAAAAACGACGTTATTTTTGCAAATATCTCTGAAACGATGCGAGATATAGAAAAAACATAAGACAGCAAAGTTGTAGAGGAATTTCTCATCTACAGATTCCTGTATTGAGTTTCCGTGTCAGATTAACATTTTAAGGCGTTATTTTCATTTAAATTTCGAGCTGTCAAAATACGATCGCAAAGGCCCACATTTAGGGTTACTACCGTAAGCTAAAGTGGGCCAATACATGATACTAGCTAAAATGGCGGCTTTGCCTGGGTATTTCTTTTTTTATTCCTGCCTTGAGTTAGTACTTCTCCCATCCCTCCACTGTCCATCTCCTTTTTTCTAAAAACATGTGATACAGTATTTATCGGAGAATATATAATAAATAAGGCTGTTTTGCATCATGTACAGCCGCGGCGGATTAGCTGTGCGCTTTGGGGCGCCATGCTGCGGTGCGCGCGGCCGCTCGCCACCGGTGGTTCGAGTCACCCCCACATCTACATCTACATGGGATACTCTGCAAATCACATTTAAGTGCCTGGCAGAGGATTCATCAAACCACCTTTATGCTATTTATCTCCCATTCCATTCTCGAACAGCGCGCGTTAAGAAAGAACACCTGAATCTCTTCGTTCGAGATCTGATTTCTCGTACTTTATTCTGATGATCGTGCCTACCTATGTAAGTGGGAGTCAACAATATATTTTCGCATTCGGAGGAGAATGTTGGCGATTGGAGTTTCGTAAGTAGCCCACGCCGCAGCGATAAGCGCCGTTGTTGTAATGATTCCCATCCCAGATCCTGTATCATTTCCGTAACGCTGTATCCCCTGTATCGTGACACAAAATCGAGCTCCCCTTCTTTGGACTCTTTCGATGTCCTGCGTCAATCCCACCTGATAAGGATCCCATACCGTGTAGCAATACTCCATACAAGGACGGACAAGCGTAGTGTATGCAGTTTCTTTACTAGTTCTGTTGCATCTTTTAAGGGTTCTGCCACTAAAACACAAGTCTCTGGTTCGCCTTTCCCACGACATTATTTACGTCTTCTTTCCAATTTAAGTCAGAAGTAATAGTAATTCCTATGTATTTTGTGGAGTTTACGGCCTTCACTTTTGATTGATTTATCTTATAAACAAAGTTTAACGGATTTCTTTTCGTACTCATGTGGACAACTTCACACTTCTCGTTATTTAGAGTCAATTGCCAATTTTTACCCCTCGGGCATGGGTGTTTGTGTTGTCATTAGGTTAGTTTACCTTAGTTTACGTAGTTTGTAAGCTACGGAGTAATAACCCAGCAGTTGATTCCGATAGATTCACAAACATTTGAACATAATATTCAAAATTATATCTGCAGTATCCAAACAAAGTCAGATAGCAATCTAAATATAAATGGCATATAAAATTCACACGAGCTCATATTTATTTAGTTATATGTTGTACAATTGTATAATTCTTCAGGTATATATTCATTTGTATAAGTTCTGTATGTCTGTAAAATCTGTTGCCAATACAATTAGTAGTAAAGAAGTAATAGATTAAAACTTGGTGCGTGATAGGGCGGTTTTCTATGCACGTTACTGTTTATGTGCTCATATCTCATGAACTACGTGTCGTTCTGTGACACAACTTCGAAGGTTACATTCAACTATATGTTTGTATAGTGTCTGTAAAATTTCCTGTGGCTACAGTTTGTGCTGTAGAAATTATAAATTGTAACGTCATGGCGTAGTTTCAGTCCATGAACGGAGGAAAAGTAGTAAGGGAGAAACTTTTTTCCCTTTTATGATTTTGCTGTGGATGTCAGCGAGAAAAAGTTTAATAAAAATTTGATAATATGTTTAAAGTTTGTTGCAAGTCGCTAAGTACTGGCATTCTCAAGTAGTGTATTTATAAAGTTTCGTCGCATTATGAGGCAGTTTCTTGCAAATCTTATAGTTTATGACGTTATATGTCATGAACCATGTGTCGCATATGGTTCGTACTCCTACAGCAACTGTTATATCATGCAAGGAACATGTATACCAAATTTGCTTGAAATCGGTCCAGTGGTTTAGGAGGAAATGTGCTGCATTTTCGTTTGACGCAGAAGTTTTTCGCGCATCTCAGTGTTTATGACGTCATATCTCGTGAACAATAGGTTGTGCGTGATTCTTACACTTACGGTGACCGTCCTCATGAATTGAAGCTTACGTGTACAAAATGTCATAGGGATTGGTACAGAACAGTAGATTTGTATACAACACGTACACATAAACATATTAGAAAATTGCTATAAAGTGTTGGTAATCGTAAAATAATTTAATATTAATGTAAACTATAATATTTAATATGTCTGAAAAAGTACTTTATGTCTACAAATAAAACAATGCTCCTATCGCCGCACCGAAAGGCCGCGTGGTCTAAGGCGCCATCAAAAGTTATTTTGCTGCCGAAGTAACAAAACTCATCTACTACTTTTATTATCTCATTCCCTAATCTAACTCCTTCAGCATTACCTGAATTTCTTACACTACATTCCATTACCCTTGTTAATGTTCATCTTATACCCTCCTTCAAAAAACAGTCAATTCCATTCAATTGCTCTTCCAGGTGCTTTGCTGTCTCTGACAGAATTACTATGTCATCGACAAGCAGCAAAGTTTTTATTTATTCTCCCTGAATTTAATTCCCATTCCAAATTTCTCCTTGCATTCCTGCACAGCCTGATAAGTGTACAAATTGAACAGCATTGTGGAAAGGCTACAACACTGTCTTACTCCCTTCCCCCCCACTGTGTCCCTTTCATGTCCTTCGACTCTAATAATTGCTGTCTGGTTTTTGTACAAGTTGAATATAACTCTTCCCTCCCTATATTTTATCCCTACTAGCTTCAGACTGTGAAAGATTGTATCCTAGTCTAATTGTCGAAACTTTTCTCCTGATCTACAACGTAGGTTTGCTTTTCCTCTACAAGCGAAAAGTTGTGCCGGTCAGGGATTCGAACCCGGGTCTCGCGCTTGGGGCTAGAGGTAGACATAACCACTTGGCTACCCTAAGCACTCTTCGCATCCGCACCTAATTCAAAGTCACATACTATGCAAGTAGCACCCCTAGATTGCATTAGATTAGATTAATACTTGTTCCATAGATCATGAATAAGACATTTCAAATCACGTATCTTTACATAATATTACAAGGCATTGAGTTTGTTTATCTATTGAAAAAGTACTAATTTATAACGAAAAATTCATCTAATGAGTAGAAGGAGTTGTCATTCGAAAATTCTTTTCATTTCCTTTTAAATGGTAGTTGACTATCTGTCAGACTTTTTATGTCATTTGGTAAGTGACCACAGTTGTTGTGGCAGCATAATTCACCTCTTTATTTAATCTTGAATAATCAAGATCATCCTTTCTCTTTCTTAATTGTAACCATGATGGATAAATTCAGAAACAGTGAATTTATGAAACAATAAATAAATATTCGTATTTCTGCTACCACTCACTTCATCTCTTAGTGTTTAACATAACACAACGCGTTTCGAGCATATTTTGCTCACCACCAGGCGCTTTTTATTCATACAGAAATGCTTATGATACTTATAACTTACTTACGTAAAGTCCATAAGTTATAATTTGTAGATGTGGTAGTTTGAGGAGAGGGACGGGGGCAGTGGATGGCCATAAACTCAGAGGTAGTGCTGTCTTCCTGTGCGGTGCGATTTGTTTCACCACGATTTTCTCATGTTCCGAGATTTATTCTGCATCTCTGGTGCCCTGGTGGAGCTTCTACATATTGATCGAATTATACCGGGTGATCAAAAAGTCTGTATAAATTAGAAAACTTAATAAATCACGGAATAATGTAGATAGTGAGGTAAAAAGTGACACACATGCATGGAATGAAATGGGGTTTTATTAGAACAAAAAATAAAATAAAATAAAATAAAAATTAAAAAATGTCCGACAGGTGGCGCTTCATCTGATCAGAAAAGCAATAATTAGCATAACAAATTAAGACAAAGCAAAAAAGATGTTCTTTACTTTACAGGAAATGGTCAATATGTTCACCGTCGTTCCTCAACAATAGCTGTAGTCAAAGAATAATGTTGTAAACAGCACTGTAAAGCATGTCCGGAGTTATGGTGAGGCATTGGCGTCGGATGTTGTCTTTCAGCATCCCTAGAGATGTCGGTCGATCACGATACACTTGTGACTTCAGGTAACCCCAAAGCCAATAATCGCACGGACTGAGGTCTGGGGACCTGGGAGGCCAGGCATGACGAAATTGGCGGCTGAGCACACGATCACCACCAAACGACGCGCGCAAGAGATCTTTCACGCGTCTAGCAATACTTTTTTTTCTAATTAAATCCCATGTCATTCAAAGCATGTGTGTCAATATTTACCTCTCTATCTATATTATTCCGTGATTTAATAAGTTTTCAAATTTATACTGACTTTTTGATCACCCGGTAAATTGCTTCTTTAACATTTGTTGTTTTTATCACAGACTCGCATATACGAATATAAACTTTTGACATGCATGTAAATACAGACAATATGGCGGACAGTCCGCCATCTTGTCTTGCGGTTACTGTATTTACATGCGTGTGTAAAGTTTATACTCGTACATGCGAGCACTCCTCGACACCCGACAAGTCGTGCAGTATCCGAAATGTTCTTGCCGAACATCCGGGCTACCACAGTCCGCTTTCGGCCGACCGCAGTGGCCGAGCTGTCACCGGTTAGTACGGACCCACCTATAGATGTGCAACACATTCCAAGCGCTTTCTGTAATTTCAAGAATTTAGCTACGTTCAAAGAAATATTCCTGAGAGGGACCGATACACAGTTAAAGCACTTTACAACAACACGATGAAAAGCAAGAGGAGAAATAAAATAGAAGCCAACTACAAAGAATATGACTGGGAAAAAATCTGAGAAAATATTCAAGACCCTCACTTACCGTCCAAAGTGCGGTCAGTTTGGTATATGGCGGTTAACAGGGATATTCCTACCAATTAAAAATTACATGTCATTCATCTAGCAGAGACTCCAAACTGTAACTTAATCGACACAGAGGAACAACGTTTCACATGCTACGCGGTGAAAGACATATGGCTCCTCTGTACATCGAAACTCCCAAGCATACTTAGAACATATCCGAAAACGATTACACCAGCTCGACTTCTCTATCCAGATGAAGTTCCCTACCCAATCACGAAAATACGGGCAGTCAATTGGCTTAAAGGACAAACCGTGTATTCTATTTTCTCAGAGAAAAACAAGAGTAAAGAAGACTTTTGGGTGCATCTTCTGACAGAAAATGAAAAATTAAAACGAATGAACAAATATAGAACAAAAGAAGCGAATTTTCTACTCAGGATCTTAATATAGAAATATAACTCGGGTACCACACATTGAAGTTTTATTAGTTATTTTATTCATTTCTCTTTTTACATCCTGAAAATGACTTGAACAGGGTTCTGTAAATGATATAATGCTACCTGTGGGTGATGGGTAGATTGAAACCATTAGTTAATTAAGATTATTTCACCAGCAGCTCTTCGAGGTTCTGAAGTGTCGCTGCTTCCAAAAACAAATGTTTAAATGTTTTTTAAGGCTAAGGGACTTAACTACGGGGTCATTAGTCCCTAAACTTCAAACTACTTATGAACTACCTTATACTAAAGACGACACAAACATCCATGCCCAAGGGGGGATTCGCACCTCCGACGGGGAGCGACCTCGCGCATCGTAGCATAGCGCCTCAATGCACTTGGCCACTCCGCCGCGGCATTCCAAAAACAAATATCGATTAATTTGTGGGAGAAAGAGAACTCGACCTTCGACAGTTTGTTTCGATTTTGGAGAAGATTTCAGGAGGTCACAAAGACGTTCCGTATCGGACAAATATGTGTTCAGTGATTCTGCTTGGAAAAAGAAAGCGAGGGGAAGGATTAGAAAGAAGGAAAAAGAAATTTTTTATCGTCTCATAGGATATCCGGAGGCACTGTAATTTTTCCTTTCCGTGATTGCATAAGTTGAAGCTATACTGCGGGTAAACTGCATAAGCTGCTAAAATTATACAGATAAAATGATTTCCAGTCCATGGCGTACAGCAATCAGTGAGAATAAATATTCCTTCAGTAAAACACCGTCTTGATTGCAAATTGTTTTATTCCTTATTTAATTATGCGTTTCGCCCTTTAGCAGACTATCTTCAGATTATCCGCGTGACAGAATTTACACAAAATTATAAAGCGGAATTACAAAACGGTGATAATGGAACATGGGCTTATTTTGTGTTAAGAAGACAGTATAAATGGTATGTTGTTTTGCGGTGTTTCTATGTTTTTGGAATTTTGGATTTCCTTGTAGCCATACTGATGATCGGATAACAACGAATTACAGTTGGAACATACTCGGTAAAGGTCTGAGAAATATAAAACCCATTTTTAAGATTACGTTAATAGATGCGGTGGTCTCTGATGATACAAGATAAGCCCATGTTTACAACTGCGCTCACGGGCGGTGGGCGGGCATGGTGTTCTGCTCCGCCGACTTGTACAGACTAACTAAGGAAATGTGGGTAGGGAGTGACATAGGAACCGTTGCATAAGACGGGGCGAATGAAATCTAGCTATTGGAATATAAATTTAATGAAAGGGAGGTTATTAAGCTGGACAAAAGTTAACAGTTTATGTTGGTATTTATGTACCACAGCTTCACTCGGTAACGATGTTAAAATGTTAAAAAAAATAGAGATACAACTACCTTGAAATAGAGGCCTGCCTTATCCATCAAGCTTGTAAGATTCTGAACCTAGCCTCAGTGTTTTCAGAAAATAAAATTTATATGTAAGCTCAGATCGGCAGCTGTCAATTTTCAGTTGCTAATGGCGAGCTTGGCAACCGTAAATTTCGCACCCTGCATTATAAAAGTTATTAATAAATAAATTTGTATGGATTGTTATTGATAAAAAATCTGTAAAGATTGGTATTGTACTTAATATAGTACTGTTTAGCATTGTACTCGCAGTTTGACAATAAAGATTGCTTCACTGCACTTTAGAGACTTCTTAAACAATTGTGTGTAGTTGTGTGTGTGTGTATGGGTACCTGTAAAATGAATCTGCACTATAACTCAAACTTGCTGATCTGACTGAGCACTTTATCCAATTAGATAAGGATAACTATGAACAAAAACCAAATGTGTAATAAAACTAATTCTTATCCTGTGACTTTACTAACAGAATGAGTAATTTGATCTCCAGCAAAAAATAATCTGTTTCATTAAAGATTGCACTTGTTTGGACAATGGACATCAGCTTGCTGCAGAAGTGAAATACGAACCCACTAACTACACAAATTCTAATTTTGTCCATAGTTTTAAAAAAAATAATTAATTGGGTTTGAAGATGAATGACTAACACGAAACAGACCTGAGGTTTAAGTTTAAACTTAAGCACTTTATATTTTTTTCATAAAAGGAGAACATGAAATTCAACTATGTTGCACAAAAGGGGTGATTACAACTTGATAACGTCTCACATAAATCTTTCCAAGAACTCATTTACTTCTACTGTGATTTTCAACAAAAGAAAAACCAGCTAGTACTTTACACAAAGTAAATAAAAAATCGAAATTGTCTACATCACACTTCGTCCGTTATATATATAAAGACATACTAAATTCTTGCACTATACTTTTAATCGTTTTAAAGCATGGACATAAAAGACGAAAATTAAACCCTTCATGTTGAATGTCTGTTAGAGATGGACTACAATTACGCGAAGCGCCTAATAACGAAAAATTGACTCTCCTTACCTTTATTCTTAATAATCACAGCACCTTCTCAAATTCAAATATTTTTGAACATTTTCACACATAAAAATATTCAACTGATTCAAGCTCACACTGCAGTTTGCGACTACATTCCAAGGCTGTTTGCACAACACTGCCCCTTCTCACCTGTTGGAGGCCAGCAATCCAACTCAGTAGGCTGACACGCGGAACCGACCGCGGTGGCCGAGGGGACTGAGGCACTCCAGTCACGGTCTGCACGGCCACTACGGTCGGGGGTTCGAATGCCCCCTCGGGCATGGATATTTGTGCCGTCCTTAGTATTAGCTAGTTCGTAAGTAGTTTGTAAGTTTAGGGACTGATGACCCCGTAGTTAAAAGATTGTCCTCGCGGCGCCAAAGATATGGTTTTACAGACATTCAACGTTATTAATATTGCATAACTACATTTCAAGTACTCTCAATACCAGTGACGGTGTCAATTCATCGTGGACACACAGTGCAGTTGACTGACCACGAAACGAAGAATTGTTGTTGTCGTCTTCAGTCCGGGCACTGGTTTGATGTAGCTCTCAATCCTACTCTCAATCCTACTCTATCCTGGGGAAGCCTCGTCATCTCCTCATAAGAACGGCAACCTACTTCCACTTGAATTTACTTACTGTAGTCATCTCTTGGTCTCCCTCTGTGATTTTTACCTCACACACTTCCCTCCAATGCTAAACTCATAATTCCTTGATGTCTAAGAATGTGCCCTACCAATCGATCCCTTCTTTTAGTCAAAGGTATGCCAGAAATTCCTTTTCTCCCCAATTATGTTCAGTACCTCCTCATTAGTTATGCGATCCACCCACCTAATCTTCAGCATTCTTCTGTAACACCACATTTCAAAAGCCTCTGTCCTCTTCCTGCCCGCACTGTTTATCGTCCATGTTTCACTCCCGTACAAGGCAACACTCCACACAAATGCCTTCAGAAAGGACTTCCTTGGGTTTAAATCAATATTCGATGGTAACAAATTTCTCTTTTTCAAAAACGCTTTTCTTCCCATTGCCATTCTGCATTTTATATCCTCTGTACTGCGACCGTCGCTTGTTACTTTACTATCCAAGTAACAAAACTCTTCTACCACCTTTATTGTTTCGTTACGTAGTTTAATTCCTTCAGCATCGACTGATTTTCTATGACTGCATTCCATTACCCTTGTTTTGCTCTTGTTAATCTTATGAACCACAGACATTGTCGAGGTGGGGTGGCTTGCGTGCAGTGTTGCCAAACGTAGGGAATTTTTCCAACACGTAGGTACTTTTAAAATAGTGTAGGGAATTTTCATCCAAAAGTCCCCAACGCGTAGGTACTTTGGTAAAATTTTACAAACGCCGACACAGGCCTAGCGGTTAATGTTGGCAACAGAACAGTTGTTAACTCGCGGGAATGAAGCCGACCAATTGTGGCAAAGTTTGAAGTAGCCAATGATATTTTAGAAGGCGTAGTTGTTTTCTGTTCATAGTAAACATTATTAATTTGAAAATCTAGTTTCGGACACATTAAAATTGATGCGAATTACGATGATTTCAATGTATATCAGTGGAATGAAGAGTCGGTTTGGAAATAGTGTTAGAAAATGTCAGCACCAGAAAAATTCATTGTTTCCATGAACGAAACACGTTTTATTACCATGACTAAACTTTTATTTATTTATTTATTTTTACGGCAGGACGATATACTAGTAAGTATTTGTAAATGAGAAGATGCTGACAAGAAAACGCTAAAACATTTGCGACAGCCAACTTTACAATGAACAAAGCGCTAGATATTCGTTGTCAACATAGCATTACTCTTTGAAAATCGAATCATGCAGATTGACGGACTTCCTTTTTTGTGCTGACTGTTAACTAAATAATTACTACTGTTCCTACTCTATGGTTGATAGTGTCTCGATGTATCCTCGTGTAACAATGCACTCGGAATTAGAGGATATTTGGGGAAACTAAGTAATGCTGTTCCTCTTTATGTTGCCAGGTTCTTGATGTAGGCTACCCTTGTTCGATCGATAAATCAGTGATCTTCTTGTTACAGAGCTCTTGGAATTCGCGGCATAACCTACACTTCAACATTAACGATCAGTCACTGGAAAAACATATCTAGCAAGTGAAGCATGATGCCAAATATTTATTTTAAAATTCGCAGAATATATGACATCAACTGCGATTGGGCAAGGCTGAAAAGGTGTACCCAGCCGGGATTCGAACCAGGGTCTCCTGCTTTCTAGGCAGTTGCGCTGACCCCTACACCACTGGGGACCCAGTGATCATCGCACCTGCAAGGACTACCTAAACACGTCTCCGTCAGATACAAATTCCCAGCTTCGCCCTGCCCGCAGTACTCAAAGTCGTAGTTATGAAACTAATTCCCGTAAGAGTAAGGGCTTCAAACTTGCCCACCCCTCCCCTCTAACGTTAGGGTCATTGCCCGTCACCGGCATATTATATATATGGCGTCTGTTCCGAAAAAAACAGTCGTCACTTCTGATCCTGCAGGTGTTATTATTTAATATTCACATAATATATGACATCAACTGCGATTGGGCAAAGCTGAAAATGTGTTGCCCTATCGCAGTTGATGTCATATGTTCTGTGAACATTAAATAATAACAACTGCAGGATCAGAACGTGACGACTGTTCTTTCGGAACAGAAGCTACATGTATATATTTATTTTATTGTTTGTCAAAATTGTAACATGTCACATTAACTGGTTAACATCTTCTGGCCGGACTCCTGGATTCAGTCCCTCCTAGACCCATATCCTGGCTACGACTCTAATGTAGGGGCATAAATGAGGTGGTAGGGAGAAAGTAGGGAAAACGTAGGTACATGTTTGTGAGACTGTAGGTATTTTCTCTCTCTGCCATCTGGCAACACTGCTTGCGTGCCTCGACGATACAAATAGCCGTACCGTAGGTACAACCAGAACGGAGGGGAACGAAGAATTAATAATTTAAAATGAATAAAAGTTTCAAATTTTATATTTTTTTGGGGAGCATATTTTATCTCTTGCGACCACGGGTTGGTGCTCTGCAAGTTCCCTGTTACTGTGGTACGCGGGCAGCTGTGCAGTAATACTCTAGCCGGCCGTGCCGCGGCCGCGTCCCCAACCCGCACCCAGCGCGGCGTGTTTGGCTTCCACCGGGCGGCCGGCCACGGTCGTAAAAGTGTGCCAGGGTTCTGGCGGTCGTAGCCCTGCCTGCGGCGCCGAGTTAAGCCCACGGCCGCGGTCGGCGCCAGCAACAGGTTGCGAAGAAAGCTCGCAGATGCCTCTCACAGGAAACAAAAAGTCGTTAAGTGCGCTTCCGGGGACCTTCGGCGGAGTATAAAGCGAAAATAGAGGTAGTAAGTGGCACACGGGACAATCCTTTTTATAAAAGCCCGCCCTAAAAGCCCGACCGTCGGCCAGTGCGCAACCACCAGCCCAGGACGAGGCTCTTACCACTGCCCCCTCTGCCAACGCCGCCCTCTCGTTTCTGCCTCCTCCACATCGACATCCTCCAGTAGCGTTTTCTCAGGGTGTGCAAGTTGTGTGTGAGCGCCCTGTTGAAATCGCATGAAAAATAATAGATTATTTTCATCTGTTTAAATAAGATGTTTCATTATATTGTGTTTTCCTTTCATTATAATTTTATTCTTCAGTTCCATATACTATAGTCACCCTCCCCGATGTCAGCAATCGTCTGGCCCTTCTGCTGCTGCCAGCCAGCCACCAAGGAGTAGACTCTGCTTCCGACGTCCCGGCCGCTCCTCACACTGCGAGTGCGCATGCGCGCTGCCAGTTTGTCCTCTCGCCTTCCGCCTGCCATGGAGTTGATTTAGTTTCCAAAGCTTTGCGTTTGATTGTTGTTTCCGAGTTGCAAGCGATGTGTACTATTGCTTAACCCTACCAAATCAAGCCTTGAAACATTTGATATTGTTGTTGCGGTCTTCAGTTCAAATGTCCAAATGTTTGTATAGCTTATGGGACTTAAGTACGGAGTCATCAGTCCCTAAACTTACAAACTACTTATGAACTAACTAATACTAAGGACGGCACAAATATCCATGCCCGAGAGGGGATTCGAACTCCCGACCTTAGCGGCCGTGCAGACCGTGACTGGCGCGCCTCTGTCCCCTCGGCCACCGCCCCCGGCGCGGTCTTCAGTCCGCAGACTGGTTTGATGCAGTTCTCCATGCTACCCTGTCCCGTGCAAGTCTCTTACCCTGAGAATACGTTCGGCAACCTACATCCTTTTGAATCTGACCGGCCGCGGTGGCCGAGGAGACGGCGGCGCGTCCGTCACAGTCTGCACAGCCACTACGGTCGGGGGTTCGAATCCCCCCTGGGGCATGGATATTTGTGCCGTCCTTAGTATTAGCTAGTTCATAAGTAGTTTGTAAGTTTAGGGACTGATGACCCCGTAGTTAAGTCCCATAAGCTCTACAAACATATGAACATTTTTTGAATCTGCTTACTGTATTCGTCCCTCGGTCTCCCCCTACAATTTTTACCCCACACACTACCTTCTAATGCTAAGTTGACAATTCCTTGATGTCTCAGAATGTGTCCAACCAATCTATCCCTTCTCTTAGTCAGGATATGCCAGAAACTCATTACTCCCCAATTTGGTGAACCACCTCTTAATTTATTTGCATGATCTCCCCATCTAATCTTCATCGTTCGTCTGTAGCACCACATTTCAAAAGCTTCTATCATCTTTTTATCTGAACTGTTTATCGTCCACGTTTCACTCCCATACAATGCAACACTCCAGACAAATGCTTTCAGAAAGGACTTCCTAACATTTAAATTAATATTGGATGTTAACATGTTTGGCTTCTTTAGAAACGCATTTGTTCCCATAGCCATTCTGCTTTTTATATCTTCTCTACTTCGGCCATCAGAAGTTATTTTGCTATCCAATTAAAGTCATCCACCACTTTTATTGTCTCATTACCTAATCTAATTCCTTCAGCATCACCTGATTTTCTGACATTACATTCCATTATCCTCGTATTACAATTGTTAATGTTCATCTTACATCTTCCTTTCAAGACAAAGTCCATTCCATGCAATTGCTCTTCCAGATCCTTGCAGTCTCTGACAAAATTACTATGTCATAGCTTTATATGTCTCTGTATTGTTTATGTTTGTAAAACATTTGTGAAGCGAGTGCTGTGGTGAAGTATATGTTTTGTGGGCAGCTTTTGAGCACTAAAATGCCTGAAAAATCACCTATCATCAAACATCAGTGTGAACCAACGCCAAACGAGTTCCACAATGTTATGAACAACATATAAAACATGTATATCGCCTGATGATGAACTGACAGGCAGTTCGAAACCGTCGTTGTAAATAAATATGTAAGTAAGGTGACTGGTTGCTGTTATTTTCTAATTTTTTTAATTAACACAGTCGCAATTTCCACACTTCCAGAATGGATAAAAGTTTTCTTTTTCGGTGTATTTTATGACACACTCATATTTGTATTGCCTTTTACTGCCTTAATTTGTAGCAGAGCATCGGGAAGTGTGATTAATATTCAATTAATATATTCGTTTTAGTCTCGTTCATTGTTCGTCACTATAAGCTAAACTCTCGCTACTCCTCTTGGCTTGCTAATTAGGCACTATAACCATCGAATAACACGTATTTACTTGTGAAAACGACATAAAAGTACTCAGTGCAATTTCCAAAACTCTTCTGTAGTTTAAACCATCTGCATTTCTTTGCAGTAATGTATAACATAAATCGTTGCTCTCAGTTACACGCTATCACACTTTTTCAGTTCAAGATTTGACAATCTATGGCGCGTGCAAGACAGACTGAGGCATTCCACAAAGACTATTACGAATTATCAAAATGTATTTGGTTTATTGAGGAGTTAATATTCACACCAACCTATGTAAAAAACCAAAACAAAAATAAAAATTAGAATCTTTTACCGCTTACTTTCTACAAAATCGACTAAGCAACATTCTGTTTCTCTTTGGTCATGTTCCCGCACATGCAGGGTCGGCTTTGTTAAATCCATATTTGGCGTGTTAATATTTACGATGTGGCCTGGCCGGATGCCCTTCCTACCGCCACCCCATGCCCCCCGGGAGGAAATGTGTACCCCAAAATGTCTGCGTAAAGTGTTATGAAATGTTTGCGAATCGTGTAACTGAGGCGGTACTTGCGGACCAGCACGGTATTCACCTAGGGGTATATGGAATGGAAAACCGCCTAAAAAGCACATTCAGGCTGACCGGCACTCCGACCCCGTTCGTTAATCCTCTGGGCGGATTCGAACCGGGGCCGGTACGCCTCCCCGTCTCGGAAAGCGGTGCGTTAGACCACACAACTAACCGAGCGGGTTCGACTGAGCAGCATTGTTGAACTAAAAAAAAAAAAAAGAATTTTAAAAAAATTAAAAAAATAACGAGACTCGAAAACGAACAATTTTCTTTTTACTCAACGAAACTGAAACACTTTGTTAAAAAATATGATGTTGTGTAGTCGTATACACGTCCAAATCTTTTTAAACCACGAAAATCGGAGAAGTAGGTTTACCCTTCTCAAAACCGAATGTGCTTGATCGTAGAGTGCTAAGCGACTACATTGACGTCTACTGGACTGCCACGGAACTACGTGCTTTCTTCATTTCGAGCAAGCATAGAAGCTAGATGCAAATCTCTATTACTGATTTGTAAATATAACCCTTTCGTGTACTTCATATGCACTGTTTCAACAATAAATATTCAGTGAATTAGAAACTCTGCCGGCCGCGGTGGCCGAGGGGACTGAGGCGCTCCAGTCACGGTCTGCACGGCCGCTACGGTCGGGGGTTCGAATCCCCCCTCGGCCATGGATATTTGTGCTGTCCTTAGGATTAGCTAGTTCATAAGTAGTTTGTAAGTTTAGGGACTGATGACCCCGTAGTTAAGTCCCATAAGCTATACAATCATTTGAACATTTGAAACTGTAAGAAGGTGTACTAATTTTCAACTCCGGGTGTGTAGAAAAAGTGAACGTTCGAAGCTAAACATCTGCAACATCGAGCGACGTGGTACAGCGACGGCATCGTGATTATAGTCAAATGTCTCTTCTAACGGGACGAATAAATATATTATTGGAAACGAAGGGTTAATTAACCACTGAACTGACAGGAACATCGAGAGGGCTAAATTCGAATTACTGGCCATAGAAGCATATTTTTGTTTCCAATAAGCTTGTGAGAGTACAAACATGAGTATGAAAGACGTAATTCAAGTGAACATCTGTTGGGCGACATGATGTATCGTGTGCCCAAAAGTTTCACCCTCGTTATGAATCGCAACAGGCAAACAAACAAAAAATCCCATTGTAAACATATATCGATATTAAAAATTGACCTCATTTCAATATGCCCATCGGTTTACTCGTATTACAGGCAGTGGCTGCAAATATTGACAACAAAGTTCCATTAACGTTTGAATGCAACTCAAATATAATTCCACAGGATTAGTGAAACACATCCCCGTTTCTGGCATTACTGAAATTGTAAAATGTGACTTTCTGACTTTCAGAACGTGCTAGGGAGTGAGGCGTATCGAGTGTTTTATAATTTTTTTACAGCATCCAATTTAAATATGTTCATTTGTATGGACTAATTAATATTAATAATAATTAATAATGCTAGAAACAATGCATCAAGAGTAGCGTAGTTTGAATATGAAACTCGTTACGTCGCTAAAAAATAAATAAATATAAAATTAAAACAAAATTTTAAAAAAGCTGTATCATCGTCGTATTTCTAGCCCATATAATGCTTTCCGTCAGTTTCTAGATATTTTGGCCTTCCATTTCTATATGTTGACCGCGGTGGAGTAGCCGAGCGGTCTAAGGCGCATCGCTGCGGAACGCACGGTTGCTCTCCGTCGGAGATTCGAGTCCTCCCTAGGGCATGGGTGTGTGTGTTGTCCTTAGGTTAGCTTATCTTAGTTTAAGTAGTTTGTAAGCTACGGACTGATGACCACGCAGTTTGGTCAGATAGATTTACAAACATTTGAACATTTCTATATGTTGCGGAATTACATTTTCATCGTCAGGTATTAAATATTTAAGAATTCCTTTGTCAGTGCTGTATTTTTCGAGACGAAATATGGCATGTACTTACTTTCACTTTTACCGGCATTCTCAAAACTTCTAGAAAAGTTAATGTACAAGCAGCTTCTCAACCACTTAACCTCAAATGACATATTGTCTAGAACACAATTTGGATTTCTGAAAGGTTCCGATATCGAGAAGGCTATTTACACCCACAGAGAGAGTGAACTTAGTACATTAGATAATAAATTACGAGCAGCAGATATTTTCTGTGATTTATCAAAGGCATTTGATTGTGTGAACCATAAAATCCTTTTAAGTAAATTAGAATTCTATGGTGTCACAGGAATTGCTGCAAAATGGTTCAAGTCGTACCTCGCTAACAGGAAACAAAGGGTGTCAGTGCAAGGGACTAGTGAATTAAGCCAACAGTCATCATGAGATTGGGAAGAAATTAAATGTGGTGTTCCACAAGGGTCCATCTTCGGGCCATTGCTTTTTCTTTTGTACATTAATGACCTCTCATCAGTTACACTGCCAGAAGCAGGGTTCGTTTTGTTTGCAGATGATACAAGTATTGCAATAAATAGCATGTCGAGCTTAGTTTTAGAAAGTTCGGCTAGTGATATTTTCATTAACATTAATAAATGGTTTAAAACCAACTCATTGACATTAAGGCCGGCCGCCGTGGCCGAGCGGTCTGCGGCGTGCCTGTCACAGTCTGCACGGCAGCTGTCTAGCCAGTGCTTCTTCTCTGAGCCATCCTTTCTCCTGTATCTCCCCTGCTACCTTGTCTTTCCATTTCAGTTTCGGTCTTCCTCTCCTGCTTGGTCCTTCGATTTCCAGGTCTTCAACTCTTCTCGCCACATAGTACTTTTCTGTGCACATGCCCATACCATGTTAGCCTCCTTTCTAGGATCTTCTTCCCTATGGGCCCCACTTCCACTGTTCCCCTGATGTACTCATTCCTTAGTCTATCCTTTCGTGTCACGCCGCTCATCCATCTTAACATTCTCATTTCTGCCACTTCCATCTTTCTGTCTTGAGCTTTGTAATTGGCCAAGATTCTGCACTATACAGCATCGCAGGCCTCACCACAGACTTGTAAAGCTTTCCTTTCATTCTGCAGCTAACCTTCTTATCACACAGTACCTCGCTCAATTTACTCCAATTCATTCAGCCACTATTTATCCTGTGCTGTATTTCGGCCTCCAGTCCTCCATCACTTTGCATGTAAGAGCCCAGGTATTTAAACTTGTTGACAAGCGTCAGTTTTTCTCTTTGCAGGTTAATATATAGATCTTTGGCATCCTTTGTAAACATATACTCATCAAAATGGGACACATATATTTGTAATGACCTTTATGTATCTTATTTTGGCTAATAAAACATAGGGACAAAAACTTTCTGATTTACCCTGATGATTTCAAATCGTTGACTGCTATAGTATCTTAGCTTCAGACGTCATCCAGTTTTACAGTCCAGATTGTCATAAACAGGATGAGTCATATATGAGGAAAAATATTTCGTGCAAATTGTCACACACTGAGCTACAAACATAAATTCGTTTTCCGCATGTTCCTATGTCAATAAATGACAATGCCATTGAATGGTAAAAATCTGGAAATATGGGGTGGACTTTTCTGTGCGCCGACATTGGGCAAGGAGGCAGATCGGCAACAGGGCATAACATGCGAGTGTTGTAGGTAGTCTAGCCGCTCACGAGAAGGCGAGGCACGCGGCGACAAGCGACGGTCTGCCGGCCGCGGTGGCCGAGGAGACTGAGGCGCTTCAGTCACGGTCTGCACGGCCACTACGGTCGGGGGTTCGAATCCCCCCTCGGGCATGGATATTTGTGCCGTCCTTAGTTGTAGCTAGTTCATAAGTAGTTTGTAAGTTTAGGGACTGATGACCCCGTAGTTAAGTCCCATAGACTCTACAAACATTTGAACAAGCGACGGTCTGCGTGACACTGCGAGCAATGACAGCGTTCACACCTACTCGTACTGTTTTCGCTGGCCGGTATTATGAATCGTGGATAGTTCACAAAGGGAAAGGAACTCTTGCCCTGTTGTCCTGATGCCAACCCATCCCCTTTCGCAGATGTCGACGCACAGTAACACCCAAAAGTCCAATTCATATTTCCAGATTTTTACCATTCATTTTCATTGTCATTTATTGACATAGGAACATGCGGAAAACGAATTTATGTTTGTAGCTCAGTGAGTGACAATTTGCACGAAATATTTTTCCTCATTTATGACTCACCCTGTATTGAAAACAGACCGTGGGACCACGTAACATGAGTTTCGCAGGCAGACTCACATCAAAGGGGCGATGCGATGGTAGGATCTGTACCGTAAACAGCGGACTCTGGCCTTGCCGGGCACCCAAATTGTTATTAACTGCGAACTCCCGATTGATAGTTAATTAAACTGGGATCGGCGAATCTCTCCCAGTCCACTCCCCTCGCCCTCCGCTCACAGTACCCAGTCTAATCCACCCCCACCTCCCGCTTTTTCCCATCCCTGCGAAGGAACCAATATAAATCACCAGGAGCTTTAAAATTAATTTCCTGGTCCGTGCCCGAGACAAGACAAGCGGAAGGGTTTAATCGGGTGCGCGGCGCGGATCTCGACGGCGCTCCCAGTAATCAGCGACAGATATTAATGGAGCGCCCCACGACTTGTTTAAACAACTTCAATTTCTTAGGTGACAGCCAGAGGATACTCGATTGCTGCGCCAGGTGTGCTGTTTAAAATATCTCGGTTAGTCTCGAGTGGTTCTCGCGCGAAAATTAAGTTGGCAGCAATCTAATCCAGGCTCCGGAGCTAAATGATCTTGTCAACACTTTATTTGGCGTAACATGACGTGACGACTGAGAAAATTCTTTCTTTCTCGAATGTCTTTAGTTGACAAATACTCTGTAAGTGGTGTAAGGAAAGAAAAAAAATTGAAGAAAGGGGTTTGTAATAATAAGCGGTGTGATTAAATTTTGAAACAATTAGAAACACAATTAATGCTATTAACAAAAAATATGACACCGTATGCCGAGATGCTTCGCGAATCGCGTAATTAATCGCGACCGTTAGCGTCCGCGATGACGCTACCGCGTTTCGGACGTCTGGACGGATACCGAACACGCAACGAATCTCTGCCTCAGCAGAACGAACGAATGAATATTTCATTGCCGGCTGCGGTGGCCGAGGGGACTGAGGCGCTCCAGTCACGGTCTGCACGGCCACTACGGTCGGGGGTTCGAATCCCCCCTCGGGCATGGATATTTGTGCCGTCCTAGTTCGTAAGTAGTTTGTAAGTTTAGGGACTGATGACCCCGTAGTTAAGTCCCATAAGCTATACAAACATTTGAACATTTCTTTTTTGAATATTTCATTAATGTTTGTTTTTTACTTCACTTGGATACTCTTAAACACAGGTTTCATTTATACTTTTCATTTCGTAGCACTTTAAACATATAACTTCCACATATGATAGCACTTCGGTACATATATTGTTTGAGCACTCCGCGGACTGCGTACGAACGTCTGATCTACGTCACGGGGCGGCAGATACTGCTGCTTGCCTGCTCTCCCACCGACTAGTGCTGCTGTTCAATAAAGTCTCTGACCAGAGAAGCCATTTCTACTATCATTTTTATATCGATTTTTGTTCTTGTTCACAGATAAATATTTAACATACAGAAATTAAACCAAACAAGTAATTATAGTGAATAGAAAAGCATTCAAAGTAAATAAAATAAATAAAATAAAATATACACAAACAAATACAGCACAGTCAATAAACAAATGACATAAAATGTTTACAATTGCATTGCATACATACATTACGCATCACAATCATTAATTAATTGTCATCAGAAGATCATAATTACTATGAATACACTACCTTCAGGTTCAAACAAAATCTCTCAAAATGATGCTCATATATCGTTGTAATGTAAGGGTTACTGTAAGGGTTACCTTACAGTGGTAGGAGTGCTACCAATTAATTTATTCTTCAAGACACTACGGAATTTACATCGTTTGCCCTGGAGAGTTGAGTTAAATAAATATGGAGTGTTGAAAAAGATGTGTCGGGTCGAGATTAAAAAATGATCAAATGTTTGTAAATCTAAGGGACTTAACTACGTTGGTTAACAGTCCCTAGGCGTGCAAACTACTTAAACTAACTTATAGTAACTTGTGCTAGGAACAACATAAACGCCCATGCCCGAGGGAGGACACGAACCCCCGACGGCGAACGGTCCCGCGCACCGCAGCTGGGCGCCTTAGTGCGCTCGGCCATTCTGCCACGGCGGGTCGGGATTAGAACCAGCATCTGCTGTTTACTAGGCAGTTGCGCTCTCCACTACGCCACCGGGACACATTGGCCATCACACATGCACGGACTAGCCTAGAAAGTTTCCCGTCATACGAAATACGCTCTTTCTACTTCCGAAGTCAGCAGCGGTAAAATATTGAGAACAAATAGTTATATACAATTTATACATAAAGTAGACAGTACTTATCAGAGTCGAACGGCACGATAAGAAAGCATTCGTTGTGAAGTGAGTAAGACAGGGCTTTACCCTCTCTTCGTCATTATTCGGTATGTACGATGAGCACGCTGTGAAGGAAAGCACATAGATGATTGGGAGTGGGAAATAAAATAACTTACGATGGTCAGACTAAAGAAGATATAGTATTCAGAACGGCAATGGAAAGAAAATTATTTCCGTAGAAGATATAGAATATTAATTTGAAATCTTTTCTGAAGGCATTTGTCTGATACGTAGACCTGTATGTGGTACTACAAACGAAAACTGGAGATAAGATAGGTAGATCGCCTATTTAAAGTGGAGGTGCTGAACAGAATTGGGAAAAAAAGAAGAATCTGGCATATATTGACTAAAAGAATGGGTCGATTGCTAGAATACATTCTGAGAATTTACTATTGGAGGAAAGTGTGGTGTGTTTGTTGTTGTGGGGGGAATGGGTTGATCGCATATGGAGACGTATACAGTAAGTAGGTTCAAATCGGTGTCGGTTTCCTATCTTACACGGAGATGGAAAAGGCTTTCACAGGGACGTTATATTAGTTATTTTTATTAATTAGGCAGTATTGGGATTCAAAGGTCATTTTCTTATGGTATTTGCGTGGTGTGTTGCGTTGAATGGGAGTGAAACATGGACATAGAAGAGGATAGAGGAATTCGAAAAAATGTTGAAGGTTAGAGGGGCAGATCGCGTAACTAATGAGGTGCTGAACAGAATTGGGCAGCAAAATAAATGTCTGGTATACCTAGCTGAAATAAGGGATCAATTGGTAGGGCTCATTCTTAGACATCAAATGAATCGAGAATTTAGCATTGTAGGGAAGTGTTTGGGGGTAAAAATTGCAAAGGGAGATGAAGAGACGAATACAGAAAGCAGATTGAAATGGATGTGGGTTGCCGCTCTTGTCGGGAGATGAAGAGGCTTGCTCACACCCAAGTCTTCAGATGTCAGACACTCAGATCGGTACCAAACGTTGTATATCGATAGACTACCAGCCGAAACTTCCATGTAATTCGTGCTACACCGAGTGTTACGTGGGACAACATGTTTCTGAAATGTAAAAGGACTGTTCGGATTTTATAGCACTGTGTTATCGGCAGTTTGTTTCTGCTTCGTTTTATTTGAATGTAGCAAACCTGTAGAGTATATTCGTAGAAGAAAGAACAAAAGTGCGAAAGTATTACAGTAATAATAATGTTAATGTTTGTAGAGTTTATGGCACTTAACTACGGGGTCATCAGTCCCTAAACTTACAAACTACTTATGAACTAACTAAGACTAAGGACGGCACAAATATCCATGCCCGAGAGGGATTCGAACCCCCGACCGTAGTGGCCGTGCAGACCGTGACTGAAGCGCCTCAGTCCCCGCGGCCACCGCGGCCGGCTGTTCGAATCCCCCCTCGGGCATGGATGTTTGTGTGGTCTTTAGTATAAGGTAGTTCATAAGTAATTTGTAAGTTTAGGGACTGATGACCCCGCAGTTAAGTCCCATAAGCTTAAGAAACATTTGAACATTTTCGTGTTGTGGCTAGAGCGCCGTGTGTTTGCCCACACCATCAAGTGGGGCTGACGTTGCTGTCCAGTCCGCATGCTACTGCTACTGCTGCAGCCGAAAGTGCTGTTTTGCGAAACGAACCTGTGGAACGTTATAGACATTTTCTTTTAACAATTTTCAACGTACTGCAGTTATAAAAAAAAGCGTGGTTTGAACCCACGACCCTCTGATCGATGAACTAACGCTCTACCAACTAGCCCATGGTAGCGCAAGTTGATAAGCGCTCACAGTTGTGCTTTCCGTAGGTTAAGTTTAACTTATTATTATAATTTACACACTTTCTCCTGGACAGTAACACATACCACGAATTATATAATTGCTTCGGCTGATACTCAATCGATATACAACGTTTGGTACCGATCTGTCAAGGAAAGTACATGGGCTCGAACAAACATATCTGTATGTACGTTTGGTTACAGGATCTCTACGTACAGCTCAATGTGCTGGTGGGTGTCGTTTTTCTGCAAAGCTCTGTAATCTTGCTGTAGATAGCACTGCAAATGTAATTGTAGACGCCACACAATGCAGATATCTTAACTATAACTTATGTAATAACAATCGTACATTTTCTCTAGCGAAATTTCATCAAAAGCCGTGGTGATAGTTGCAACTTTAATCTTCTTCCCGAAAGACTGTTGGTATTCACTGCCACTGATTCCATCGCCTCTTCCCGCACTTACCGTAGCACTACCGCTTCCAATGAGTTGTTCGTCATTATCATCCCCATTATCATTATTATGAGTTTGTAACAACAGTATCTAACTTATGCTCATATTTCTGTACCATAACAGATATGAGAAAGCTTGCAAATGATTCATCTTCTACACTAATACCATCTTCACGAAGAAGGGTTCTTCGTAACTTCATCTCAACTAATCGCAATACAATAGCATGACTGATTAGCAATCGCCGCCCCATCTGACGCTTCACCACACAAATAACATCACAAAACGCAACTTCGGAGGCACACTGCACCGTCCCTACTGGCGAACCGACAACTCAAAGTGCAATGTGGCATGGCACACGCAAAGGCCTCTAACAGACGACTGCAGAGTTTTGTAAATGCGGGAGTATCACTAGTGCAATAAGGGATCTTTACATTATCTCTCATACGATTTTGGTGTATATGTGTTTGTTCGAGCCCAAGAACTTTCCTTGTGAGTGTCTTGACGTCTGAAGGTTTGGGTGTCAGAAGAGAGTAGGGTGGGGAGCTGCATCAAACCAGTTTCCGGAGCGAGGACCACAACAACGATTATTGAACGATACTCGTGTTTACTATTCCTCCAGAAACACACCCTATGGCTCGGAGTGGTGTGGATAGTTATAAAAGACTGCTTGGGTCTGAAAGAGAGAGACGGTAGTAGAGTTGACTGCCGCTTGTGGCGACTTCCTTATGAGGCGGAAGAAATGTGGAATTGGTTTTGGGGAGGGACTTTATTAGTGGTGCTTTGATGCGGCGCCTGGGGCGGCCCTCTCTGGCTTTCGGCGCAGCTAATCCCAGCTGGGAGGGCCTTTGTTCCCGCCATGTGCAAGTCGCTGGTGCCCGCGGGCCGCGTCGGCTCTGGGCACAGCTAGCCTCTCCGTCCCGCTTTGATAACTAGCCGCGCGACAGACGCTGCCGGCGCGGCGTCCTCTGAGGGTTGTCGCCCGCCTCTGAGGGAGAGCGTGCAAAAGTGGAAGCGTGCAAATCGACGAGCAGCGGTTGCGACGTGCACACTCCTAGCGCAAGCTAGTATGCGGCTGCAAGTGGATAACAGCGATCAACAGTCTAGTGTTAAGCCCCTTTTACACCAGGGCTATGCTTCACGCTTCACTTTCTTGACGGACGTCGACCTTGGTCCGATGGTTGTGCAGGCTAACCATTTGCTGCTATTGCTGCTGTACCTGAAACATAGGAAAAAGTATTTGAACCTGGTTGTTTGAGTGGACTTAGATTGTCAGATTACTGACAATGTATTATTATTTTTTCCCTGGTTTGCTACGAGATTTTTATTAATCTCGCAGCAGGTCAGAAGCACCAGGGCTATGTACAAGGGCTGCTCACGTAGCCGCTGGAAGTGGCCCCGGCCCACTGCCGCTGTGACGTCACGCGGGTACATGCACCGCGTCGTGCGGCAGCGCTTAGCTACAACTAATGTTTTCAACGGTGATTGTTTTCAGTATGTCTTACACGTGATTTTTAGCTGAAGGCAAGTAATTGAAATGTCAACAGTTAAGGTGAAAATGAATATAGTCTATATCTATAAATGTGAATGTCTGTTCAGTGTACGTTTATCACGTCGGAACGACAAGACATAAAGAGCTAAAAATTTGTACAGTTACTAATGTCTACCCGAAAAGGCTTTACGCGCGGTTTTAAGGTGATCGGATAGCTATTTATCTATATATATAAATGTGAAAGTCTGTTTGGTGTACGCTTATCACGTCCGAACGACAAGACGCAGTGACTTAAACATTTGTACAGTTACTAATTTATACCTGAGGAAGGTTTTAGGCACGGTTTAATAGCGATCTGATGGTTATTTAGTAACTTGAAGAATATAACGTGAAATACGGAACAATAATTACTCTTTAACAATTGTATTTACTCTTTGAAAATGGTTTTATTTGTTGCATTGTTGCTTCAGGGATGATAATCATAAATGGGTGGAGTATATTGGGATGGAAAGTTATCAGTGTATATAAAATTCTACGTGTGTGTGTGTGTGTGTGTGTGTGTGTGTTTGTGTGTGTGAGTTAATATTTCGCTCTGCAACGAAAACTACAGAACGCAAACGAATGGTCTGTGTGTAATTGTTGTCGGAAGTCTCCCGCTGTACACCATAGCAGTTCCATGCTGATATATATAAGGGGGTGGAAGATATGGTGGTTGAAAGTCGTCAAATTATTAAAAAAAATTCGGACTGAAGGCCAGCGATGACGTTTGCGACTCTATAGCAAGGAGGTTACATACAGCAAAACGTGATGCCACAGACCATATCTTTGGTCTATGTGTGCTACAATGTCTTCAGCTCTTGCTCTGTAAGGATAAGCATAGGAAAAAGAAAATATAAGAATAAATAATTAAAACAGTCTGATAGCACACTACTGAAAGATAGCTTATCTATCATAATCAATCAACACGCGAGCGGAGCCGCGGGTTTGAGCTAGTATTAAATATGCGGTACATATATTGCACAAGATTACTTATTCCGCGACTTCAACCATTTGCTCATTTTTTTTATTACTTTAAACTTATTTTACTCGAGAACTACTGAACGCATCATGATACGGTTTGTTTTAAATTGCAGAACTCAGAAAGATCTAAACAAAATGTGTCTAACTTTTACGACTGGAGCACATTTACAATTTTTCTCTCCAAAGGCGCTGGCGCCGGATGGCTTCAGACTACATAAATAGTGATTGTGGGAGATCTATAAAAGTTGGACATATGCTCTCGCGGACTTTTGTTTAGATCTATAAGAACTCTACGATTTAAAAGAAACCGCATCACGATACGTTCATTAGTTCTCGAGTTAAAGAAGTTTAAAAATTAGCCGTGCGAATGGCAATGGCTTGCAGCTGCTGAAGAGGAACGTCAGCAGCTGCAAGAAAAGCCATTGAAGTCACAAAATTTACGTGGATTGTCATCAAGGCACTTATATATATTTATTTATCAGCATTATCAGTTCGTTTGTAATAGTAGGTAGTTCCAGTTCCCAGGTTATATTCAAATTTATTACTTGTTTTATCCTCCACTCATTGTATACTCATTTATTACTGTTTTGTTTTTAAGTTGATAACTGTAATAACACAATGCCAAAGAAATGTTATACTATGTATGTCGATCTAAGTGGAGACATTTGTCATCTCGTCCGATACTGTATCTACATATTGTAACCTCTGACACAGCAGTCAATACTCTGAATATGGTCTAATAAGCCGAAAACCGGTTAAGTAAACAAAAATAAGCTTGTAGAACACACAGAAAAATGTGTTTTTTATTTATTAGATTTTTACGTTGCTGTAAACTAAAGTCATCAAGTATCAGAATTAACGTAAGTCTCTCCATCCTTTATTTTTATTCAAACGCGGTATCCTTCTGTCCTTGCACTGAATATTTTAATCGGTTTGTTTTCCGATATCTTCGGTTGTAACTGAGGAACGCAGTTCTTTTTTACCTAACAACATTCATCGGATCAAGCTCTCTCATTTGCGCTTTTAAACACTTGCATTGAGTAATTCAGAAGAAAGCTATGCGCGAATATTCAACTTTACTTCAATTTTTTCCCCAACTTTTTTGTCATTCCACTAACGCTGTGAAGTATTCGCACAGGTCTTCTAGTAGAGTTTAAAATGAAGCCAAACTGGTCTTAATTAGACGACGGTGACAGTGGCGAAAGGAGTTAATGATCCCACTAGAACTGCGGAAAAAGAGGCCACAGAAACGAAAAAGAAACGCGGGAATGAGAGTATTTTGTGAAATCGACAGGGCGGCGCGCGCTCGGTGGCCGCTTTCGGTACGGAAGCCCGGGCAGGTGGGCGGCCTAACGACCTGTGTACCGCGCGGCGGCCGCGTTATCGAGTTAGCGTCAGCGTGCCGGACGTGGGACCGAGTTTTAACCCCGTTACGTGCGCTCTGCCGACTCCCGCCCCACTTCCATTCCCCCCCTCCCCTCTCCTCCCCCCCACCACTCCTCTTCTGTGTCCTCCCGTCCCACTGGTAACGAGATTCATCGCGTTCGCCCAAGTATGCAAATGTACGTTCCCCAGTACTCTGTCGAGCGTACTAGACTCTCCTTGCCCCCTCCCCCTTGCCCCCCCTCTCGTTCTCTATAGATTAGGGGTGCGCTTCTCAAACTTATCCTAACGGCGACACCCTTATAATACATAAAAATGTCAAGAGATATCCCTGCGCCAATTATAAAACCATCTCCGACAAAGTTCGGTGAATAATCCTGTAACACTGACATAGATGAACTATGAACTACTGTCCTTCGAATTAGTCACCTCCTATAACTCTGCACCATCGATCTCTGTGATATATGTCCTGTAAAGTTTGCATAGAGTCTTGAAAAGCTCGTTTCGTTGGATGTCTGGAATATCGTCAAATCTCTTTCCTTTCGAAGCGAGTTTGAGTCGAGGGAATAGGAAGAAGTCTACAGGATTGAGATCCAGCGAGTTGCAAATGTTTGTTAAGCTTATGGGACTTAACTATTGGTTCATCAGTCCCTAAACTTAGAAACTACTTATCAACTACCTACAACTAAGGACGGCACAAATATCCATGCCCGAGGGGGAATTCGAGCCCCCGACCTTAGTAGCCGTGCAGACCGTGACTGGAGCGCCTCAGTCCCCTCGGCCACCGCGGCCGGCGATCCAGCGAGTATTGTGGACAGTGGCGGCTGGTGCTTCAGATGACTGGGGGTTCACTTCTTTCACTGCCGGATCTTGATAGTGGCGACTCCCCCTCGACATGTCGATGTTTCATCTACATCCGTACTCCATAAGCCACCCGACAGTGTTTGGCGGAGGGTACCTTGAGTATCACTATCGGTTCTCCCTCCTATTCCAGTCACGTATTTTTCGCGGAAAGAAAGATTGTCTGTATGCCTCTGATGAGCTCTAATCTCTCTGATTTTATCCTCATGATGACTTCACGAGATATACGTAGGAGGGAGCAATATACTGCTAGACTCCTCGGTATAGGTATGTTCTCGAAACTTCGACAAATGCCCGTACCGAGTGAATGAATGTCTCTCCTGCAAAGTCTTCCAATGGAGTTTATCGATCATCTCCGTAACGCTTTCGCGTTTACCAAATTATCCTGTAACGAAGCATGCTGCTCTCCGTTGGATCTTCTCTACTTCCTCTATCAACCCCACCGGGTACGGATCCCACACCGGTGAGCAGTATTCAAGCAGTGGGCGAACAAATGTACTGTAACCTATTTCCTTTGTTTTCGGACTGCATTTCATTAGGATTCTTCCAATTAATCTAAATCTGGCATCTGGTTTACAAACGACTGATTTTATATGGTCGTTCCATTTAAATCACTGCTAATGCCTACTCCCAGATAATTTATGGAATTAACTGCTTCCAGTTGCTGCCATGCTACAATGTAGCTATAGTCGGCGGAGACTGCAAGTGGAGCCGGGAGAAAGCGCCCCAATTTGCCCCCCCTCCCCTCTTTAGATATATTTTCGTTAAAAGATTTGCAGAATATCTTACCTCGACTTCTTTGCGTTTGCTTCAACTCGAGCTGAGGCGTCGCCCTACCATGCTTAAAGATGAATAATTTGTTTCTAAATGATACTGAACGTTGACATGTTGAGTAAATATTGTGCGATAGCGACACAAACATCCAGCAGTAAACCCGTTTACTCAACATGTCAAGTGTTCGCCAGGAAAGCCTCAAGAGATACATACTGAACGTTTTTAACTTTTCTTTGATAATAAACACCAAGGAATTACGAATATTACTTCAACACTAAAACATAGTAAGTAACTGATTACACAGTTAAGTGACTGCAACAAAATGAATCTGTTATGATGCTACCTTCGGGTCAAGTGACACTAAGCAGCACTCCATTTTAAACTTAGGCATGTGTAAAGACTAATATTCCCCTCCCGAGATGTGCAAGCACACTGTAGTTCCGTGCTCAGTTAGCAGAGTTATACATCTAGAGGCTGTATGCAGATCACAGATTAACTTCACTATGGGTAAAGTCAAATCCGTTGCCACTATTTTTAATGACAATCAGACTTCCCGTCATTCACCTAAAACATTTCTATCAAAAGTATTTCTCAAGTTTCATCAGCAAGGAACATAAGTAATAGGGTAAGTCTGTTAAAGTTTTTTTTTCAACATTTTGCAATGTTCATGATCTGGTGTACATCATCTTGAACACTTGTATGCAACTCTTTAGCTGTTACACTGATTAAACAAGAAGTTACGGGTTTTTATTTATTTTATTCGGTGTTGCAACTATCCCAGGAGTACTCAGGTTAGATAGACGACCTCCTAGGAATTGATGGACCTCTGGTTTACGCTACTATAGTAGGGAGTAACAGGGTGTAACACAAGAAATACAGATCTTCAGAGGTATAACCATTGTTTATTTTCAAGTTCAAATGTTCAAATGTTTGTATAGCTTATGGGACTTAACTACGGGGTCATCAGTCCCTAAACTTACAAACTACTTATGAACTAGCTACTACTAAGGACGGCACAAATATCCATGCCCGAGGAGGGATTCGAACCCCCGACCGCAGTGGCCGTGCAGACCGTGACTGGAGCGCCTCAGTCCTGTCGGCCACCGCGGCCGGCTATTTTCAAGTTTAAAGTTATAAACATCTCGAAAATTGATACCTATAGAATTACAAAGTGTTTGGAAAAGGATTAGTAAATTTGATAGTCAATATAATTAGCAAATACAGGTTGTCTAATTTATTTCCCCATGGTTCAGACCAAATAATCATTCTACTGTCATTTTCTTTCGGATATCTCGCTTTCCACAATAATCGCATTTATTTTCAAATCTTGAGCCGCCTTCACGTGACTAGCGAGAGCATGAGGTATCCAATCGTCACCTCGTTTTGTTTCACTGTAGTTCTCTTCATACCATACACAGTAATCATCCTAATCACTTTCATAATGATCATTTCTTTAAATTTTAGTAATATCTCCAGATTCTGAGGATGATATTATTTTTTCCTTCTTTTTGGGATCTCTTACTTTTACTAATCATAGTTTGCTTCTTATTTTTACTTTCTCCTCCAGATTTCTTTTTCTCCCTGCCTTGTTTCGTTTCCTCCCCTTCTTTCTTCATTTCTCCCCTTTCTTTCTACTTTCTTCTTTTATCGAAATCTTTGACTTGTTTTCATCGTTTCTTCTTTTTAAGGGCAATTATGTTTTCTGGATATCTTATAACTATATCGTTTGAATCTTTCTTTTCATAGTCAGAGTTTTATTGACACAAGGCACTGGATGTATTTTGCCTAGTAACTTCAAGGAGGATGCATTTTCACATGTATTCTTGTATTATTCAGAGGATCAAGGCACATGAGCATCCTTATAGCTTCTTCAAGTATCAGCATTACTATCATTTCTTGAGATGCCAGGAGCAACAACAGCGACCTCATTGCTTGCACTGTCTCCGATTTTTTAAGTGGTCTAACTATCCCAAATTTCACTGCTCCATCAAAACAAATTGAAAGGGATAGATGGACCAGCTACCCATTCAAACACAGCTTCAGGCATGCCATTTTAGGTTAAGATTGTACCCAAGCATGCAACAGAGTTTCATAATTGATATTACAACGAAATTATTTGAACTAACTTAACCACATAGCAAAGAAATCTAGTATAAAATATTTTTCAACTCACCAGAAGAAATACACACGAAACTCACAAGCAAAACTGAACATGTGTCCATCTGCTCAGACGAACGACCACAAAGACTGACTCTCCTTCTTGCTGTTGTGGTGCTCCGACATGTGTCTCGCATTCGGAAGGATGGTGGTTCAAATCCACCACCGGCCATCCAGATTTAGGTTTTCCGTGATTTCCCTAAATCACTCCAGCAAATGCCGGGATGGTTCCTTTGAAAGGGCACGGCCGATTTTCTTCCACATCCTAACCGTATGCTCCATCTCTAAAATCCAAGCTTCCTTCCTTCCTTCCGACATGTGTAGGCGAGCCGCTTTCTTCCTATTAGGTGGCACACGAAGCAAGCAAAGAGCTACAGAGACTGCGGGTGCCCCAGACGGCCGAAGTACTACAGAGCGACTTATTGCCCGTCTTGTACTTGCGTGGACTGCTGAATTTGTGGCCACAACAGGGACAGAAATTTTTCGGTATTTTCCAACACAATCTCATCTACTCTGAGCATGTCAAATGAATTCTGGCGCTCTTTGCTTGGTATAAAGTGTGTGCAAGCCAAAGTACGAAAGGAATATTAGGGTTTAACATACCTTCCATGTCGTCGTCATTAGATACGACCAGGGCGAAGGGCTCATCGCTCTTCCCCCTCCTATAACTACGATCAAACAACGCCTGCTCCACCTATATCGAGGCTAGCAGCCACGTTGATGCCATTTTATCAATACAGGCCGTATCGAAGAGAATGTAACTTTTACTCTGCAGCGGAATGTGCGCTGATATGAAACTTACTGGCAGATTAAAATTGCGTGCCAGAACCGGAACTCGAACCTGGGACCTTTGCCTTTCGTGGCCAAGCGCTCTACCGACTGAGCTATCCCGACACGAGTCACGATGCCGCCTCACAACTTTACTTCCGCCAGTACCTCGCCTCCTAGTTTCCAAACATCACAGAAGCTCTCCTGCGAAATATGCAAGACTAGCACTCCTGGAAGAAAGGATATGGTGGAGACGTGGCTTAGCCACAGCCTAAGGGAAGTTTGGAAAGTAGGAGGCGAGGTACTGGCGGAAGTACAGTTTTCAGGCGGCACCGTGAGTCGTGTCGGGATAGCTCAGTCGGTAGAGCGCTTGCCCGCGAAAGGCAAAGGTCCCAGGTTCGAGTCCCGATTCCGGCACACAATTTTAATATGCCAGTAAGTTTCAGTACCGTAGAGGTTTAGAATGTAGGTACCTTTGATAAATTTTTCAGTTATTTACACGTCCAACATGCGACATGACACAATTATAGATGTGTAGGGAAAGAAAATAAAAACCCCGCTCGCACACGTTAGCTCGTTTTGTGCATAAACACACCAGCCTCAAACAAAATCAGCCGCTGACATATATCCGACTTTACAGTCGCCACCGTGCTCGGTTTCGGGTATTAGCCGTGATATCCGGCAGCGGCAGCACATCAGCACGCGCGGTCGTCACGTGACACTGCTGACAGCCGGGCCTGCCAGAACTGACACGTTAATTTAATCCACAGCGCGGCGCTGCGAGCGCTAAAAAGCGCAGCCAATTAGCGCGCGCCACGTCACGCACTTCTCACCTGGCGACGGGCCTCGCTGGCTAGTGGAGACCCGCCTAGTTGCCGGACCGCGAAACGCCAGTGCTGCCTCGTGCGGTGTTGCCGCTTCTACGCCAGGGCACCACACAGTTCATCTACATCTACTACATATTTACTCTGCAAATCACATATAATTGTCTGGCAGAGGGTGCGTCGAACCGCTTTGATAGTACGTTCCATTCTCTTAATAGTGCGTGGTAAAAGGAACAGCTAATCGTTCCCTTTTTTGGCCCACTTTGGGTTACGGTAGTAACACTAAAAGTGGGCCTATGCGACCGTCTTTTGACAGCTTGAAATTTAAATGAAAATAGCGCCTTAACCGTTCACCTGACTCAGAAACTGAATATATGAATCTGTAGATAAGAAATTCCTCTACAGCTTTGCTGTCTTGTGTTTTTTTTTCCATATCTCGCATCGTTTCAGAGATATTTGCAAAAATAACGGCGATCTTGGGATATCTGTCTGTCCGTCCGTAACGTGTTCCCACTTTTTAAGCCGAACCGTTCAACCAATCAGCACCAAATTTTACAGACATAGTTTTAGGCCGTCAGAGACCAGAACGTCCCTTTTGCAAATTTTTCGGTCAAAAATATGTCAGTAACACTAAAAAAAGCTGTTTGTAATGGAATAGTAATTGCTAACGAACCGTTCATCTGGCACGAAAAATGAGTAACCGAATTGCCGGCCACGGTGGCCGAGGAGACTGAGGCGCTTCAGTCACGGTCTGCACGGCCACTACGGTCGGGGGTTTGAATCCCCCCTCGGGCATGGATATTCGTGCCGTCCTAGTTCGTAAGTAGTTCATAAGTAGTTAAGTCCCATAAGCTTTACAAACATTTGAACTTTTTTTTTTAATAACCGAATTTGTAGAGGAGAAAATTCTCCACAACTTTGTTCTCTTGTGTGTTTTTCATATCTTGCATCGTTGCAGAGATATTTCCAAAAATAACGGCGATTTGACGACGTCTGTCTGTCTGTAACGTGTTCCTACTTTTTAGGTCGAACAGTCCAATGGATCGGCACCAAATTTTGCAGAAATAATTGTTGGCCGCCAGAGACCAGAACCTGGCTTTTTCAAATATTTCGGACAAAAACTACGTTAGTAACACAAAAAAGCCGTTTGTAATATAATTTCAATTGCAAATAAACCGCTCATCTGACACGAAAATTGAATAACCGAATTTGTAGAGGAATGGTTCGGAACCCGCCACTACCAAACTTTTTTTTTTCCTTTTTTCCTAAAAGGGTTACGTGTTGGGTGCATAGATATGTCATAATCATATCACTATAATTTTTTTATTATTTAGATTATTATTGTTGTCCGAAATATTTGCAAAAAATTAAAAAAACTACAAATCTAAAGTGGGCCGTAAAACACGTCAGTGCGATTTTTTTATTTGATTTCACTTTTTATTTCTATGATCGATATCCCTATGTAGGCAGGTCGTAACAAAATATGTTCGCATTCGGGAGAGCAAGTTGGTGAAAGAAATTTCACAACTGGATCTCCCCAAAAAGAATTACGCCTTTCTCTTAATGATTTCCACCCCTATTCGTGGGTCATTTCCGTGCTACTGTCTTCGCTGTTATATTGGTGCGGTGTCTGTTTTTTCGGAAGAACAGACACCACACCAATATGATAAGTATTTACACACAAAGACGGCGTTAGCTTCAGTTACTTCACCGCAGATGTCATACGTTCGACTTCACACGGGAATCCGTAATGGCGAGTGTAAGAGGGCATGAACAATAGGGGCACTACAGCCATAGCGTGCGATCTATGGAAGTTTGAGATGGATGGGAGGCGTGCAGGGTAGCCAAGTGGTTAAGGCGACCACTGACCTGAAGCAGGAGACCCGGGTTCGATTCCAGGCCCGGCACACATTTTCCCTTATCGCCATTGTTTAATTTCAATGCCCGAATGCAGCCACTGTCAATCCTTTCCTTCCTAATGCTTCTTCCTTCCCCTCCTTTATCAATACTTCGCAAATGTCTCCCCCTATATTGTAATAATACGAAACGAGCAGCTCTTCTCTTAACTTCTCTGTCAGTCCCACCTGATGAGGATCCCACGCTACACAACACCCTAAATTAGGACGGACAAGTGTAGTATAGGTAGTTTCTTTAGTAGAAATGTTGTGTATTGTAAGTGTTCTGCCTGTGAAAGGCAGCCTTTGGTTCGCCTACCCAACGAAATTTTCTGGGTATTCTATCCAATATAAGTTGTTCTTAATTATAAATCCTAGGTTTATGAAGGGGAAGCAATGAATTAAAATTTGTGATGCGGCCGGGAGTCGAACCCGGACCTCCATGCTTACTAGGCAGACGTCTCACTGTTAGAACACCGCATCACTAACGATTAAGGCACCTCGGAATAGTCTAAGTACGACTTCCATGCACGTCACAATGGAAGCTTCCTTGATTAATTACTGATTGGTGTCTGTTATTTCGAACATGTCCAACAGAACAGACACAATTGGTGGGCATTAACGTCCATCAGTCTGTGAATTCGAAATATTCTAGCATCTCGACCATTGTCGGACATTAAAAATTTCTGCTGGGCCGGAATTCGAACCTGGATTTCGCACTTTTCGCCATTGAATTTATTTCAATGCCCTGCAACGGTCGAGATGTTCGAATATTTCGAATTCCTTGCTATTTAGTTTAATTTACGGCCTTCAGAGTTGACTAGTTTATCGTGCAAATGAAGTTTAAGGGATTTCTTTTGGTGCTCAAGTCATATTGATGTCTTCCCATTGTTTACAAATAACTGATTATCCTCATACACACGTGATCGCTACGTCAAAGAGGGCACTTATTCTTTCTTGTAGAGCGCGAGATAAATAATCTGACACTTCAGCAGAAACACAATCTTTTCGTGAAAAACTGGTTGGTTCCACACCATGTGGTAGCCACATGACAACTGACTGTTCATTTGTTCCTTAACAACGTGGACACTTCTAATGTTCTCGTCGATATCTATGTGCTAAGTAGTGGAAAGCAATCTTCGTATACAACAGCTGCAGGGAGATTTCTTTATTCGGAATTAGATATTATTCACCACAAGAAAAGCTTATTAAAGTTGACACTAAAATTTTCCTCTGAACTTCTATAAGGCGTTTTTCATCGAACATCAATGACGCCAGTAATTTTGTCCAAGTCATCGTGCATACTCCTACAGTTATTCAGTGATGACACCTTCCTACCAGCACCTTCGCGAAGTATGAGAACCAAGTATTGAAGTGTTTATGTTAGATTAGATTAGTTTTTCATTCCGTAGATCCATGTTGAGGAGATCCTCGTGGATGTGAAACATGTCAAGAAACAAAATTTACAAGCTGAATAATAGATAATACTAATAATAAAAATACAGATATATACATTTAAGGTTCTTTTGAGCTAATAATATAATAATACTAATATGGTATGAATACCAATACATTATCATTTGGCACAATTTAGAAATTCACTAATGGAGTAGGAGGAGTTGGCCACTACAAAGTCTTTTTAGGCTCCTCTTAAACAGATCTTTATTTCTAGCTAAATTTTTTATACTTTATGGTAAATTATTGAAAATGTGTGTTCTTGAGTAGTGGACCCCTTTTTGAACTAAAGTAAGTGCTTGTGTGGATCATTTTTGTTCCTAGTATTGTATGTATGAACTGAGCTGTTTGTTGGGAAAAGGGATATATTATTTATGACAAATTTCATTAAGGAATAAATATACTGAGAAGCAGTAGTTAATACACCCCGTTCTTTGAAGAGGCACCTACAGGAATTCCCTGAATTTATTCCACAAATAATAGGTATTACATGCTTTTGGATTCTGAAGACTTTTGACTGACTTGAAGAGTTACCTTAAAATATTATACCATGAAAGCAACAAAAGTATTTCATTAAGGAATAAATATACTGAGAAGCAGTAGTTAATACACCCAGTTCTTTGAAGAGGCGCCTACAGGAATTCCGTGAATTTATTCCACAAATAATACGTATTACATGCTTTTGGATTCTGAAGACTTTTGACTGACTTGAAGAGTTACCTCAAAATATTATACCATATGACATTATGGAATGAAAGCAAGAAAAGTATGCAAGCTTTTTATTTTTACGTCTTCTATGTCTGATACCACTCGTATTGAAAATACAGGTTTGTTGTGTCGTTTCTGCAGTTCTGTGGTGTGCTCCTCCCAACTGAATTTATTATCAAGCTGAAATCCCAGGAATTTAATACTGTTAACCTCTTCTATCTGCTCGTCTTCATACTTAGTGCATATGCTGGCGGGAAATCTCTTACATGTTCTGAACTGCATGTAGTGAGTCTTTTCAAAGTTTAATGACAATGAGTTGGCTTTAAACCATTTATTAATGTTCATGAAAATATAATTAGCAGACCTTTTTATAACTATGTTTGACGTACTTTTTATTACAATACTTGTATCATCTGCAAACAAAACGAACTCTGCTTCTGGTAGTGTAACTGATGAGAGGTCATTCATGTACACAAGAAAAATCAATGACCCTAAGTTAAGTGTAGCTGACTGTAATGAATGAGTGCGTAGTTTGGTGTCGTGTTGGAGATTACGGTAGAAGGGAGAGGTTGAATCCCGGTGCCGGCACACAGCCTACTCCTCTCTAAAAGCACCAAGGGGGCCGCCGAGATTAACGTCCCCATCCGACGGACGGATCACCATCACAGAGTCATAGGCCCTCACTACATGAGACACTGCGGAGGGGTTTGGAATTTAATCCAACACATTGGCACAAATACTAGTGCCGAAGGACTTTGCACCTCCGTCATTGTCAACAGCGCGTGACGTACATGGATGATCACCAATCCGAGTGCTAGCCACGTCATACGATGCTTAAATTTGGTAATCTGGCGGGTACCGATGTAGCCTACTTGGCATGGTCGTTTACTACACTCCTGGCCATTAAAATTGCTACACCACTTAGATGACGTGTTGAAGACGTGACATTTAACCGACAGGAAGAAGATGCTGTGATATGCAAATGATTAGCTTTTCAGAGCATTCACACAAGGTTGACGCCGGTGGCGAAACCTACAAAGTGCTGCCATGAGTAAGTTTCCCACCGATTTCTCATACAAAAACAGCAGTTGACCGGCGTTGCCTGGTAAAATATTGTTATGATGCCTCGTGTGAGGAGGAGAAATGCGTTTCCGACTTTGATAAAGGTCGGATTGTAGCCTATCACAATTGCGGTTTATCGTATCGCGACATTGCTGCTCTCGTTGCTCGCTATCCAACGACTGTTAGCAAGATATGGAATCGGTTGGATCAGGAGGGCAATACGGAACGCCGTGCTGGATCCCAACGGCCTCGTATCACTAGCAGTCGAGATGACAGGTATCTTATTCGCTTGGTTGTTCAAATGTTTGTAGAGCTTATGGGACTTAACTACCGGCTCATCAGTCCCTAAACTTACAAACTACTTATGAACTAATACTAAGGACGGCACAAATATCCATGCCCGAGGGGGGATTCGAACCCCCGACCGTAGTGGCCGTGCAGACCGTGACTGGAGCGCCTCAGTCCTCTCGGCCACCGCAGCCGGCCCGCTTGGCTGTAAGGGATCGTGTAGCTACGTCTCGATCCTTGAGTCAACAGATGGGGACGTTTGCTAGACAACAACCATCTGCACGAACAGTTCGACGACGTTCACAGCAGCATGGACTATCAGTTCGGAGACCATGGTTGCGGTTACCCTTGACGCTGCATCACAGACAGGAGCGCCTGCGATGGTGTACGCAACGACGAACCTGGGTGCACGAATGGCAAAACGTCATTTTTTCGGATGAATCCAGCTTCTATTTACAGCATCATGATGGTCGTATTCGTGTTAGGCGACATCGCGGTGAACGCACATTGCACATTGGAAGTATATATTCGTCATCGCCATACTGGCGTATCACCTGGCGTGATGGTATGTGGTACCATTGGTTAACATGTCTCGGTCACCTCTTGATCGCATCGACGGCACTTTGAACAGTGGCCGTTACATTGCAGATGTGTTACGACCCGTGGCTCTACCCTTCATTCGATCCCTGCGAAACCCTACATTTCAACAGGATAATGCACGTCCGCATGTTGCGAGTCCTGTACGGGCCTTTATGAATACGGAAAATGTTCGAATGTTGCCCTGACCAGAACATTCTCCAGATATCTCACCAACTGAAAACGTCTGGTCAATGCTGACCGAGCAACTAGCTCGTCACAATACGCCAGTCACTACTGTTGATGAACTGTGGTATCGTGTTGAAGCTGCATGGGCATCTGTACCTGTACACGCTATCCAAGCTCTGTTTGACTCAATGCCCAGGCGTATCAAGGCCGTTGTTACGGCCAGAGGTGGTTGTTCTGAGTACTGATATCTCAGGATCTATGCACCCAAATTGCGTAAAAATGTAATCACATGTCAGTTCTAGTGTAATTTATTTGTCCAATGAATACCCGTTTATCATCTGCATTTCTTCTTGGTGGAGCAATTTTAATGGCCAGTAGTGTATCATTAGGTAAAAAGAATTAAAATATTCTTCGTTTGTGTGGCCATGGTGTTGGTAGTTGGTAGTTCATAATTATGAATGGCAGTGGTTTTCCGTCTATGCAACTACAAATAAAATGCGATTTTTCTCAACCGACGCGTTTTAAGGAGCACTGAAGATGTTTTATTGTCATTGAAACAAAACGCGTCTTGTGAGTAAAATCGCATTTTATTTGTAATTCCATAGACGGACAAACATTGCCATTCATAAGACTTGAAATACTGTGTGATTTTTACCTCTACATAGAGACACCGTGGTAATCTTATTTTATACGAGGCGCGTCTAGAAAGTAAGTTCCGTTTGGTAATAAAATGAAATTGTACACAGATACAGAAGAAATTTTTATTGCACAAAATTCTACAACTCTTAAACTACTTTTCCACATAACTGCCGAAATTTTGTAGGCACTTGTCATAGCGTGCCACAAGTTTTTGCATGCATCCTTTACAGGTTGCCGCCTGTGTATTCAACCATGTGGTAACAGCTCTTTATCGTCGTTGAAGTGTTGACCACCAAGGACAAATTTCAGGTGTAAGAAGAGATGAAAGTCGCTAGGAAAGAGGTCCGAGCTGTATGGAGGATGATCAAATAGGCCCCATTGAAATTTCCGTAAGAATTGTTTGGTCACATTCGGTGTGTGAGGTCAGGCATTAACGTGAAAAAATTCTTTTGACAGTAATTCTCTTCTTACACCTAAGATCTGTCCTTGGTGGACAACACTTCAACGATGATGACGAGCTGAAAGAATATGTTACCACATGGTTGAATACACAGGCGGCAACATTCTATGAAAAAGGCTCACAAAACCTTGTGCCATGCTATGACAATTGCCTACAAAATTTCGGAAGCTATGTAGAAAAGTAGTTTAATGGTCGTAGATTTTTGTACAATCAATATTTTTTTCTGTATCTGTACCCGTTCGTTTTTTATAACGAAACGGAACTTACTTTCTGGACGCGCCTCGTAGATCTGTTGCTGGAAGCATAAAACTTCTCTCACATGCAGAAGAGCACAGCGGCGTATATAGGATGTATCAAAAAGGATGGTGCAAACTTACACAGTTTAAAATAGTTGCGGTGGAGTGGTTGAGCTTTCTAAGGCGCCTAGCTACAGAGCACGCCGCTACTCGCCGTCGGAGTTTCGAAACCTCCCTCGGGCATGGGAGCATAAGTTAAAGCAGTTTGTAAAATTTTTGAAAATGTTCGGTTTACCGTCTTACCTTAATGTGTACTAACTAGGACGATTATTGCAATGACGTCAGTAGCGGCTTGGAGCCATACATTCGTAATTATCTCGCAAACGGCTCGTTTTCGGACCCATGTTTACTGGAATATTTTTGCTTCTATTATCGTGAACTTTCAGCTGTGTAAATTTTTCACCATAATTTTTGATGCACCCTGCATACACATTTCCTGTTGCATTACTTGTTGTTTAGCAGTATCGTATAAAGTGTAATGTAGCTGGCAGCTGCGCTTCCTCCCCGGCGCCATAACTTCATATGCACGCCTCTCGGCCTTCCTTTAGCAGAAACATCCTCACGTGATCTTCGAAGCTCGCACCAAGACGACGAAGGGGTGCGGCAACCAGGGCAACCTGGAGTGGAGCATGAAGCACCGCCGGCCCAAGCACGTCGCCGCCGGGCCCTCCGCCTCCGCCGCCTCCGCCGCCTCCTCCGCCTCCGGGGGGCGGTACCGCCGCGACGTGCGCGAGGCCACCAAGTACATCGAGACCGCCATCGTCATCGACAAGGCCATGGTAAGTACACAGCCTACTGTTTATCGTTTTACCACACTCACTAGTGTTACCTAAACATCGATTGTTCACACATTCGATATAATCGATGTTATTTTTAAAAGCTATCGATATATCGACCAACTATCGATATATCGATCAACTATCGATTATTTTAGGCTGATATTTTAAATGAAAAAGAACAGTCTTTTTTCATTCTTTTTGAAATAATTTATACTGCAGCAGTCACTTTTTACTAAAATTTCTATTAGCACGACGCGTTTCGGCAGCAAGCTGCCATCATCGGGTGCATTTTACAGTTACAGGTTCATTATTGTTTTGTTATGTTTTGTTTTGTGGATGCCAGTGGGGTTATGGTTGGACATATTAACCTGTTCAGGAAGGTACAGCTATTTTAGTATTATGTTTTGTGATTATAGCTTCTGGATTATTTTAGAATTGTATTTACTTACAATTTTGTTGATAATCTTGTTATCTGGCACACACAACACAAGAACACAGTTATGTGTACACCCCATGTAGACATTTTGTATTAGATGTTTGCCGCGGTGGAGTAGCCGAGCGGTCTAAAGCGTCTCGCTGCGGAGCGCGCGGTTGCTCGCCGTGGAGGTTCGAGTCCTCCCTGGGGCATGGGTGTGTGTGTTTGTCCGTAGGTTAGTTTACCTAGGACACTAACTCTAATATGCTTTATGGACGTCAATCCAACTCAAACGTAAGTGTATCTGTAATGAAAATTTTTTTAATGTTTTATACAAAATTGTTTATTATAAACGTAGGTAATTATTTTATTATACATCACCAGGTCCACTTGGAAATAGCATAAGCCGAAACAAGCTTGTAGTGGAGTAAATCTGGACAAGCTTAATAAATATTGTTAGCAGCAAACTTGGATTTCTATATTACGATAATGTCATATTTTGACCTTGTCTATGCTGCGGGCCCAGTAGAAAAGAAACTATAGATGTTGATACATTTTAAAGAATTATTCAATCAAAGTTAAATTATTAATTTTACATTTTAATGAAAGTTTTTTAAAGATATTGATAGTGTTGCTTTCCAGTTTGTCTTTTAGCAGGTCACCATGTAAAAAAAAAAAAAAAAAAAAAAAAAAAAAAAAAAAAAAAAAAAAAAGCCCATGTGACCTTCTACATCTACATCTACATACATACTCCGCAATTCACCGTAAGGTGCGTGGCGGAGGGTACACTGTACCACTACTAGGCATTTCCTTTCCTATTCCACTCCCAAATTGAACGAGGAAAAAAAGAATGCCTATATGCCTCCGTACGAGCCCTAATTTCTCTTATCTTGTCTTTGTGATCTTTACGCAAAATGTAAGTAGGCGGCAGCAAGATCGTACTACACTCAGCTTCAAATTCCGGCCCTCTAAATTTACTTAACAGAAATTCACGAAAAGAACGTCGTCTTTCTTCCAGCGATCCCCAATTGAGTTGCCGGAGCATTTCCGTGACACTCGCGCATTGGTCGAACCTACCGGTAACAAATCTAGCTGCTCGCCTCTGAACCGCCTCTATGTTTTCCTTCAAACCGATCTGCTGCGGGTCCCAAATACTTGAGCAATACTCAAGACGTGGTCGTACAAGCGTTTTATACTCGGTCTCCTTTACAGTTGAAGTACATCTTCCCAAAATTCTCCCAATAAACCGTAGTCGGCTGTCTGCCTTACTCATAACTGTCCTTACTTGCTCGTTCCATTTCATATCGCTCTGCAATGTTACGCCTAGATATTTGAACGACGCGACCGCATCAAGAAGCTCACTACTGATGCTGTATTCGAACATTATAGGATTGTTTTTTCTACTCATGCGCATCACCTTACATTGAGCATCACCTTACATTGAGAGCTAGCTGCCATTCTTCGCACCAACTAGAAATTTTGTCTAAGTCAACCTGTATGCTATTACAGTCAGTTACAGACGACACCCTCCCATACACCACAGCATCATCAGCAAACAGCCGCAAATTACAACTTACTCTGTCCATCAGATCATTTCATTTGTTTCTACTAAAGAAGACGAAAACTGAATTTCGTAAACCGTTTTTCGCTGTCGTGTATACATGCTATAACCTGAAGCGGATTTACAAGCCCACTCAACATGGTTGAAAAAAAAAGATTCAGTTCCTGATTTAAGTCAGCACAATCGCTGTTTTTCTTGACTTAAATACATAGATTCATTGCTCACTTGTATATTTATACTTCTTTTTCGTCACTGTGTCCATGTGAGACGAATATTCTTAACAAGAAAACACAATCTAACAAGACAAGCACGTTTCAAAAACGCTTGTGTTTACATGGGCACGAAAATCAGAAGTCGAGTTCCAGAATCGGTTTTGGAGTGTTTACATGACCAACCAGAAGCGGATTTGGGAGATCAGTTTACGAAATCCGGTTTTGGGAACCCACGTAAACGCGGTGAGTATTAATGTTACATAAACATCGATCAACTATTAATTAATCGATAGTGTTTGCACTATCGTCACTATAGGTAGTCTGTTTTAACTATCGATAGTCTTATCGTTTATAATGCAATTCTGTTTTAATTGGCACGTGAAAAATTGTCGGATCCTATTAGCCTAGTTCTGTAGTGTGTACAGATGGAAAGTAAATCGTATGCAGGTATTTAATCAACATTTAAGATGGTCAGTACTGTTTATATACTATGTTACTAAAAGGTGGGCCACTAGGGGGAAGGGGACGTGAGAGAGGTCATTCTCGTGTTTGGCTTGCAACTCTCGGTTGTGTACATCTCGTACCGATCAGCTGCTGATGGTAAAAATAACATGCTGCATGCTCAAAAGAATTTTGGAAGTATGAAGTGAGCTTCCCGTTGCGGTCAATGAATGTTCCAAAGCACAGCCTTCCCTTTCAGCGTAAAATGACTGAACTATAGAAGAGATGATAGGTCTTCTTGAATCTTTTGAAGTTGCAGCTCCGACAATCTCAGGGAAACCATACGCACTGCTTAGTTAATTATACCTCTTACACGAGGTACTACTGCAAATTTGTCAGACCTGGAAAGCACATTAACAACTAGTAAAGCTCGAAGTGTCGTGAATTCCTTCATTAAATCTGTCAATCAAAGACTGAAACCATTTAAAAACTGGATTGTTAATATGATTGCGTCTTGATTAGACCCTAGGTTTAAGAAACTTGGGTTCAGAACATTTGAAGAGGCAGACAACGCTGCACAAGTACTTCAGGAAGAGTACGCTGTGCCTTTGACAGTGTACCTCACAAGCGTCTTGTAGTGAAATTGCGTGCTTATGGAATATCGCCACACCCGTGTGATTGGATTCGTTATTTCCTGTAAGAAAGGACACAGTACGTTGGAATTGACGGTAAGTGCCGGCCGCGGTGGCCGAGGGGACTGAGGCGCTCCAGTCACGGTCAGCACGGCCACTACGGTCGGGGGTTCGAATCCCCCCTCGGGCATGGATATTTGTGCCGTCCTAGTTCGTAAGTAGTTCATAAGTAGTTTGTAAGTTTAGGGACTGATGACCCCGTAGTTAAGTCCCATAAGCTATACAAACATTTGAAACGGTAAGTCATTGAACAGAAGAGAAGTGACATCTGGCGTTCCCCAGAGAAGTGTTTGTTACAGAGCCATTTAGACTGTGGATGATTGTGTCATTTATCGTTTAGTAATGTCACCAGAAGATCAAAAGCAACTGCAAAATGATTTAGGTAAGATATCTGCTTGGTGCAAAAATTGACAGTTTACGCGTAATAATAATAAGTGGAAGTCATCCATACGACCACTAAAAGAAATCCGATAAACTTAATTTACAGGATAAATCAGTCAAATATACAGTCCGTAAATTCAACTAAATACACATGAATTACAATACGAAGAACGCAAATTGGAAAGAACATACAGAAAATATTGTGGGGTAGGCGAACCAAAGGCTACTTTTTATTGGAAGAACATTTAGAAGATGCACCAGTTCTCCTAAGGAAACTGCCTACAGTACACTTGTGCGTCCTGTTTTGAAGTATTGCTGCGCATTTTGTGATCCGCACCAGGTGGGACTAACGGACGATTTAGAGAAAGTTCAGAGAAGGGCAGCTCGTTTTGTATTATGGCGATATAAGGGAGAGACTGTCACGGAAATGATGCGCCAGTTGGCGTTATTCATTGCGGAGAGATCTGTTAGCAAAATTCCTTTCACCATGTTTCTCTTCCGAATACGAACATTTTGTTAGCACCTACCTACACAGGTAGACACGATCATAATAAAATAAGAGAAATAAGATCGAAAACTGAAACATTTAGGTGTTCCTTTTTTCTCGTGAGCTATTAGAGATTGGAACTGTGGAGGAATATCATAAAAAAAGATTCGATGAACCCTCTGCCATGCACTCCAATGTTATTTGTAGAGTATTTATGTAGATGTAGGCAGTCGCGAAACTCTCTAGTGGGAAAACGTGCAGCTGAATCGACGCCAGCTCTTCAAGCGGCCAATAGGGAGTAGCAGAAGAGTGGTGTGATACAAACTGAGTAGTTTCTGTTTTTTATGCTGGTACACTCATATTTCCTAAACGTCGTTGTGAATTTTCTATTACAAATACTCTTATGTTAGACTCTGGAACCGTTGTTTGGTAGCTGCTCTGTGAACGTTTGATCAGTATTAACCAGTATTAATGTCAGTGAAGATATTCCTACTCAATCTGGCTCTTGTACAATTAAGATTTCTCACGTCTTCAAAATACTAGAGAACCCGTAGAATACTTCACACCGTTAGTGGAATGACCAAAAAGTTGGGAGAAAATGGAAGTAAAGTTGAACGTTCACGCAAAGCTTTCTTCAGACTCAATCAATGCAATTGTTTAAAAGCGCAAATGAAAGAGATTGATTCGCTGAGTATTGTTAGGTAAAAAGAACTTCGTACTTTAATTAGAACCGAAGATATCGTAAAACAAAGCGATTAAAATATTCAGTGCAAGGACAGAAATGTTCTAACGAGGATGCAGGGCAGATAAAGATTGAATGGGTGATAGTGCCACTTTTAGAGCATCTACCAGGTAGTTGGGCAGAGGGACGTATCAGCTCTAAAGTCTGTCAACTTTTATAGTTTTCCGTGCTCCTTAACGCTCAGTTGATCACCGGCTATGACATAAATTACGGCCGGCCGCGGTGGCCGAGGGGACTGAGGCGCTTCAGTCACGGTCTGCACGGCCACTACGGTCGGGGGTTCGAATCCCCCCTCGGGCATGGATATTTGTGCCGTCCTTAGTCTTAGCTAGTTCATAAGTAGTTTGTAAGTTCAGGGACTCATGACCCCGTAGTCAAGTCCCATAAGCTCTACAAACATTTGAACATAAATTTGGCCGAGGGGATTGAGGCGCTCCAGTCACGGTCTGCACGGCCATACGGTCGGGGGTTCGAATCCCCCCTCGGGCATGGATATTTGTGCCGTCCTTAGTCTTAGCTAGTTCATAAGTAGTTTGTAAGTTCAGGGACTCATGACCCCGTAGTCAAGTCCCATAAGCTCTACAAACATTTGAACATAAATTTGGCCGAGGGGATTGAGGCGCTCCAGTCACGGTCTGCACGGCCATACGGTCGGGGGTTCGAATCCCCCCTCGGGCATGGATATTTGTGCCGTCCTTAGTCTTAGCTAGTTCATAAGTAGTTTGTAAGTTCAGGGACTCATGACCCCGTAGTCAAGTCCCATAAGCTCTACAAACATTTGAACATAAATTTGGCCGAGGGGATTGAGGCGCTCCAGTCACGGTCTGCACGGCCATACGGTCGGGGGTTCGAATCCCCCCTCGGGCATGGATATTTGTGCCGTCCTTAGTCTTAGCTAGTTCATAAGTAGTTTGTAAGTTCAGGGACTCATGACCCCGTAGTCAAGTCCCATAAGCTCTACAAACATTTGAACATAAATTTGGCCGAGGGGATTGAGGCGCTCCAGTCACGGTCTGCACGGCCATACGGTCGGGGGTTCGAATCCCCCCTCGGGCATGGATATTTGTGCCGTCCTTAGTCTTAGCTAGTTCATAAGTAGTTTGTAAGTTCAGGGACTCATGACCCCGTAGTCAAGTCCCATAAGCTCTACAAACATTTGAACATAAATTTGGCCGAGGGGATTGAGGCGCTCCAGTCACGGTCTGCACGGCCATACGGTCGGGGGTTCGAATCCCCCCTCGGGCATGGATATTTGTGCCGTCCTTGATCTTAGCTAGTTCATAAGTAGTTTGTAAGCTTAGGGACTGATGACCCCGTAGTTAAGTCCCATAAGTTCTACGAACATTTGAACATAAATTACGACACAGAATAAAAATATTTCTTGAAAGCACATGATACAGAAGCTCGCATCAAAACACGGCATAACGTGAGACTTCACCCTGTTACTGCATCGTTGAGGTTGTTAGTAAAAACCCTGAGCTTAATCGTGGATTCCCAAAGTTATCTGTGTGGTTTGTAGGCTCCCGGCAAAAGTCAATGATACTTTTTTTGTTCCATATTTCTCAACCATTGTCGTGGTGTAACTGTACAAGAGTTCGACGTTTATGTTGAGCCCATTAATAATGGTTCCTTACATTCTTCAGGCAGGCTCCACAATTGTGATTCTGAGACGAAAATTATATTTCAACATAAATATTTTCAATATTTTCGTGGCGTTATGATTCAACAAGTTTTACACTTCAAAGAAACGCCAAAACACGAAATTCTGTACTATTTACAGCACAAAGAATATAGAACTCGCAGTCGCTTTAACAGAAATAATGTATGTAACTTAGAAACAGTGTGTTATCATTATGAGTTGCTGCAGACAGTCCGTAATAAATCTGGTGTGATATCGAGACATACGAATTTATTAGGTTGCACTTCAGGAGCATGTTGTTTTGATTTTCCAGTATCTTCGTGACGTTATGATTTAGCACTAGTCACATGGTCCACAGACATTGTCGAGTTGGGACAAAGCCACCTAAATACAAGGCCTGTGCGCTGCCTGCCAAGAGCAGTCACTTAATGTTATTTATGTGATTCTCCGTGCTGATTTTTGCTGGTTTGTGCCAAAATTCCTAATATGAATCGTCTGATTCAATATCGGTAAGATATCCTACTAATAGTTCATAAATATCTTACACCAACACAAATTTGTCTGTGAATCACATAAATAACATTGTATTGCTTTAGTAAAAAACCGTCTTGATTGCAAATTGTTTTATTCCTTATTTAATGACGCATCTTCAGATTATCTGCGTGACAGAATTTACACAAAATTACAAGGCGTAATTACAAAACGGGGATAATGGAACGCCGGCCGCGGTGGCCGAGGGGACTAGGGCGCTCCAGTCACGGTCAACACGGCCACTACGGTCGGGGGTTCGAATCCCCCCTAGGGCATGGATATTTGTGCCGTCCTAGTTCGTAAGTAGTTCATAAGTAGTTTGTAAGTTTAGGGACTGATGACCCCGTAGTTAAGTCCCATAGACTATACAAACATCTGAACATTTGGATAATGGAACATGGGCTTATTTTGTGTTTATAAGACAGTAAATCTGGTAAACAAAGCTTACAATGCGCTCTCCGTGGTGTGACACCGTAAGTTGTTTAGCAGTGTTTCTATGTTTTTGAAAACAAATTACGGTGCCACACCACGGAGAGCACATTGTAAGCTTTGTTTGCCATTTATATTGTCTTCTACACACAAAATAAGCCCATGTCCCATTATCCCTGTTTTGTAATTACGCCTTGTAATTTTGTGTAGATTCTGTGATACAGATAATCTGAAGATTCCCTACTAAGTGCGAAACGCGTCATTAAATAAGAAATAAAACAATTTGCAATCAAGAAGGTCGTTTACTAAAGGAATATTTATTCTCACTGATTGCTGTACACCATGAACTGGAAATCATTTTAAATAACATTGAGAACATTCTGAAACACAGTGTGCAACGTACATGTATTCCCAAACTCAGCACAACGTCACGTAAGACAAATAGTTTGCTCCTGTTATTACTACTCTTGGCAGGCAGCGCACAGGCCTTATATTTAGGTGGCGTTGGTTGGGGTGTCTTGCGTGCCTCTGCGATATGCATAGCCGTACCGTAGGTGCAACCACAGAGGAGGGGTATCGTTGGAGGGGCCAGACAAACGTGTGGTTCCTGAAGAGGGGCAGCAGCCTTTTCAGTAGTTACAGGGGCAACAGTCTGGATGATTGACTGAGCTGGCCTTGGCTATCAAGGCTTTGCCATGCAGTTACTGCGAACGGCTGAAAGCAAGGGGAAACTACAGTCGTTAATCTTCCCGAGGACATGCAGCTCTACTGTATGAATACCTCTCGGGTAAAATATTACGGAGGTAAAATAGTCTCCCATTCGGTTTCCGGGCCAGGACTACTCAGGAGGATGTCGTCATCAAGAAAAACAAAACAGGCAATTTACGGATCGGAGCTTCGAATGTTCTATCCCTCAATCGGGTAAGTAACAGAAAATTTGCAAAGATACATGGATAGATTAAAGTTAGATATGGTGGGGATTAGTGAAATTCGGTGGCAGGGTGAACAGGAGTTTTGGTCAGATGAGTACAGGGTTATAAATACAAAATCAGTTGGTGGTAACGCAGGAATAGGTCTGATAATGAATAAGAAAATAGGAATGCGGGTAAGTTACTATGAACAGCATACTGAACGCATTATCGTAGCAAAAATAGACAAGAAGCCAACACCGACCACAGTAGTACTACTCGTTTATATGCCAACTAGCTCTGCCTACGATGAGGAGATCGAAGAAATGTATGAGAAGATAAAACAAATTATTCAGGCCGTTAAAAGAGAAGAAAACTTAATTGTGTTGGGGAATTGAAAATCAGTAGTAGGAAATGGAAGAATAGGAAATGTATCAGGTTAATATGGACTGGGGAAAAGAAATGTAAGAGGCGATCGCCTGGTAGAATTCCGTGCAGAGCACAATTTAATCATCACAAACACTTGGTTTAATGATCATGAAGGACGATTATACGTGAAAGAGACCAGGAGACACTGGGGGATACCAAATTGACTTTATAATGGTAAGGCAAAGGTTTAGAAACCAGGTCTTAAGCAGTAAAAGACATATCCATGGGCAGATATAGACTCTGACCATAACTTATTGGTTATGGGCTGTAGGTTAAAACTTGAGAGACTGCAAGATGGTAGAAAATTAAGGAGATGGAATCTGGACAAATTGCCGGCCGCGGTGGCCGAGGGGACTGCGGCGCGTCAGTCACGGTCTGCACGGCCACTACGGTCGGGGGGTTCGAATCCCCCCTGGGGCATAGATATTCGTGCCATCCTTAGTACAGTATTAGTTAGTTCATAAGTTTGTAAGTTTAGGGACTGATGATCCCGTAGTTAAGTCCCATAAGCTCTACAAAAATTTGAACATTTTTTTTCTGGACAAATTGAAGGAAACGGAGGAGGTTGAGAGTTTTAGAGGAAGCATTAGGCAAGGATTTTATGAAACGGGGGAAAGTAATGCAGTAGGAGAAGAATGTGAAGCTCTTAGTGTAGTGAAGGCGGCAGAGGATCATATAGGCAGAATGACGGGACCTAATAGAAATCGTTGGATAACACAGGAGATACTGAACTTAATTGATGAAAGGAGAAAATGTAAAAATGCATCAAGTGAAGACGGCAAAAGTGAGTACAGACGTCTGAAAAATGAGGTTGGCAGGAAGTGCAGACTGGCTAAGCAGGAGTGGCTTGAGGAGAAATGGGAGATCGTAGAAAATTGTATAACTAGCGAAATAAACTTGAAATGGAAGACGAAGTACAGGAAGATGAGATAGGAGATATTATACTGCGAGAAGAATTTGACAGAGCACTAAAAGATTTGAATAGAAACAAGGCCCTGGAGTAGATGACGTTCCATCTGAACTGCTATTATCGTTAGGAGAGCCAGTCATGTTCAAATGTTTGTAAATCTATCGGACTCAACTGCGTGGTCATTAGTCCGTAGCTTACAAACTACTTAAACTAAGTTAAATTAACCTAAGGAGAACACACATCCATGCGCGAGGGAGGATTCGAACCCCCGACACGGGAGCCAATCATGAAGAAATTGTTCCACCTGGTATGCAAGATGTAAGAGAGGGGAAATATTCTCAGACTTCAACAAGAATATAGTAATTTCAATATCTAAGAAAGTAAGTGCATACAAATGTGAAAGTTGCAGAACTATCGGTTTAAGAAGTCATGGTTGCAAAATACTAGCCGGCCGCGGTGGCCGAGAGGACTGAGGCGCTCCAGTCACGGTCTGCACGGCCACTACGTTCGGGGTTTCGAATCCCCCCTCGGGCATGGATATTTGTGCCGTCCATAGTATTAGCTAGTTTATAAGTAGTTCGTAAGTTTAGGGACTGATGACCCCGTAGTTAAGTCCCATAAGCTCTACAAACATTTGATTTTTTTAAAGGTAATAAAAACCTTGCAGTTTGCTGACGACATAGTAATTCCGTCAGAGACAGCTTAGATGCTTAGGGTTTAACGTCCCGTCGACAGCTTGGCCATTAGAGACGGAGCTAACGCTCGGAGTTACTGGGTTAGGATGAGGAAGGAAATCGGCCGTGCCCTTTGAAAGGAACCATCCCGGCATATGCCTGGATTGATTTAGGGAATTCACGGAAAACCTAAATCTGGATGGCCGTAGGTGGATTTGAATCACCATCAGAGACAGCAAAGGAACTGGAAGAGCAATTAAACGGGGTGGATGGTGTCTGGAAAGGAAGGTCTAAGGTGAACATCAACAAGTGTAAAAGGAAGGTAATGGAATGGAATGTCAGAAAATCAGGCGATGCTGCAGGAATTCGATTATCAAATGAGATAATAAAAGTAATTGATGAGTTTTGTTATTTGGGTAGCAAAATAACTTCCGTTGGGCGAAGTAAAGAAGATATAAGATGCAGAATGGATATGGGAAGAAAAGCATTTCTGAAGAAGCGAAATTTGTTGACATCCAATATTAGTTTAAATGTTAGGAAGTCCTTTCTGAAAGCATTTGTCTGGAGTGTAGCATTGTATGGGAGTGAAACGTGGACAATAAGTTCACACAAAAATATGATAGAAGCTTTCGAAATCTAGTGCTACAGGCGAATGATGAAAATTAGATGGGTAGATCACGTAACTAATGAAGAGGTGCTTAACCGAATCGGGGAGAAAAGGAGTTTCTGGCATATCCTAAGAGAAGGGATAGATTGGTTGGACACATTCTGAGAGATCAAGGAATTGTCACCTTAGCATTATAAGGAAGCGCGTGGGGTAAAAATCTTAGAGGGAGACCGAGGGACGAATACAGTAAGCAGATTCAAAAGGATGTAGGTTGTCGAACGTATTCTCAGATGAAGAGACTTGCACAGAACAGGGTAGCGTGGAGAGCTGCATCAAACAAGTCTGCGGACTGAAGAACGGAACGCCAAAACACGAAATTATGCAATATTTACAGCACAAAGAATTTTAGAACTCGCAGTCACGTTAACAGAAACAATGTATGTAACTTACAAACAGTGGAGAAGCATTATGAGTTGTAGATAATCTTCACTGACCGCGTGTGATATCTAGATCTAAGAATATTTTTGGTCGCAATTCAGATTAGTATGTCGCGCTTGAGTCATTGTTGACCGGTTGATAATTTTCAGAGTTACATTACAACAAACTGTATGCTATAAATTAATCTGTAGTCAATGTGGACTATCTCTTCAGATTAGATTTACAAATGAACCCTGGAGAGTGTGTGTTGTGGTCTTCAGTCCGCAGACTGGTTTGATGCAGCTTTCCACGCTACCCTGTCCTGTGCAAGTCTCTTCATCTGAGAATATGTTCGGCAACCTACATCCTTTTGAATCTGCTTACTGTATTCGTCCCTCGGTCCCCCTCTAAGATTTTTACCCCACACGCTTCCTTATAAAGCTAAGTTGACAATTCATTGATGTCTCAGAATGTGTCCAACCAATCTATCCCTTCTCTTAGGATATGCCAGAAACTCCTTTTCTCCCCGATTCGGTTAAGCACCTCCTCATTAGTTACGCGATCTACCCATCTAATTTTCATCATTCGTCTGTAGCACCACATTTCAAAAGCTTCTATCATCATTTTATCTGAACTCCTTATTGTCCACGTTTCACTCCCATACAATGCTACACTCCAGACAAATGCTTTAAGGACTTCCTAACATTTAAATTAATATTGTATGTTACGCTTTTCTCCCCATAGCCATTCTGCATTTTATATCTTCTTTACTTCGGCCATCAGAAGTTATCTTGCTACCTAAATAAAAAAAATTCATCTACTACTTTTATTGTGTCATTGCCTAATCTAATTCCTTCAGAATCACCTGATTTTCTGACATTTCATCCCATTACCTTGGTTTTACTCTTGTTAATGTTCATCTTATATCTTCCTTTCAAGACACTGTCCATTCAATGCAATTGCTCTTCCAGATCTTTTGCAGTCTCTGACGAATTACTATGTCATCGGCAAACCGCAATGTTTTTTATTTCTTCTCCCTGCACTGCAATGCCCTCTCCAAAATTCTCCTTCCATTCCTTCACTGCCTGTTCAATGTACAGATTGAACAACATTGGGGAAAGGCTACAACCCTGTCTTACTCCCTTCCCAACCTCTGCTTCCCTTTCTTGCTCTTCGACTTTAATAACCGCTGTCTGGTTTTTGTATATGTTGAATATAATTCTTCGCTCCCTATATTTTACCCCTGCTATCTTCAGAATTTGAAATAGTGTATTCCAGTCGACATTGTCAAAAGCTTTCTCCAAATAGACAAACGCTAAAAACGTAGGTTTGCCTTTCCTTAGCCTATCTTCTAAGATAAGTCGTAATCCCTGAAGAGTAGCGTCTTCATATTACCATCGAATATCCTTGACACTGACCGTGTTGATGTATTACAGTGCGTACTTCACTTACGCATGACCTATACATAAGCAATCCATGATAAGATGCGCATGACAACCTGAGAAGATATTGTATATCATAGACTCTTTAATGTAACCGCGCTGTTATAGAGGACGAGAATATTATTATTATTATGAAAGGGTTCTAACTTAGGCCTACGATGAAACGGTCTAAGGTGCACAGTTTTTAAAATAGCGATATAAGTACTGCAGTGTTGTGTAATGATTTTACGTGATTTATTGCATTAATCCTTGAGTGTGTTGGATCCCATCTTACCCTATTTCTACTATAGTCGACCCATCTATTTGCGAGAGTCAGCATCTGCATTAATATTTGAAACAGTTTATCATCATCAGCTCACACTTGCAAATGGTGTTTTATTTATTTATTTATTTTTACATGTTTCAAATGTTTGTTAAGCTTATGGAACTTAACTGCGGAGTCATCAGCCCCTAAACTTACAAACTACTTATGAACTAACTTATACTAAAGACAGCACAAACATCCATGCCCGAGGGAGGATTCGAACCCCCGACGGGAAACGGCCACGCGCATCGGAGCATAGCGCCTCAATGCTCTGTGCCATTCCGCCGCGGCTTTTGCATCTTTCAGTCCTTCTGGATCATAATCTGAATCTTGTAGATCCGTCTGCAATCTGTCTCGTCTATTTGTTACCAGTACTGTCATTAATTGTAGTACTTGTCACAACATAGATGAGACGAGTTGCAGACACAAATACAAGATACTGAATATGAGCCAGTAGGATTGAAACTTCTTATTGTAAACAGCCATTCGCAACTGTTAACTATTTTTTCTAATGTGCATCTTTGCTTACTTATTATTTCAACATCTCGCTGATTTGTTTCTCATGTTCAAATATTCAAAGAGGTGCAGTTATTTACTCGTATGGATCATATGCAGTGTACGAAGCAGTGAAGGCAAAGAAGGGTATTTTCAAACGGCGCCAGAAGGCGATGACCATATAGGCAACAAAAGAAATCAATTTTTTTTACATAACTATCTGAAGGAACTTTGTCATTGGTCTGTCTGGCTACCCCCTAGACGTACGGTTGAGGACAAGGAGAGGAAGAAAACAAGATGAAATCTAATCCTTGTCTGACATAAAACTGTGGCCCTCGATTGCTGTTTCCAGAGTCAAGCAGTGCACTCCAGCATGTCGTTTTGTACGACATACGAAACGGCCACTCCTTTCAAAAAGAGTAGCATAGGAGATTCGGAAAAAATGCAGAAAGATGCGAAAAATTACATGAGTCGATCAGATAACTACTAGACAGGGAATGCATTGAATACAGCGGAAAGGTAACTTACAGGTCAAAATGACTAAAAGAAAGGATTAGTTCATTGGACATATCTTGAGGCAAAGGCGTCGCCAGCTAGTATCCTAGAAGGAGGGAGGGAAAAGAAAGAGAAAACTAAGTAATGGTGTACAATGAATAAGGTAGTAAATTGTTTACTAGCAGAAAAAGTTATATACCGGATATTTCCGCAGATAAGACGAGGTACAAATTTTCATCGAAATTTTATAGTTTAAGCATATATCTGGCGTATAAGACGACCCCCAAGTTACCGTATTTACCCGAATTCATGCCGCACTTTTTTTAAAGTTTTCGGGATCTAAAAATACGTTTTGTACTTAGATTCGGAAGCAAAGCTTCAGTAAGTTCCGAAAAGTGCCCTTAGAAGTGACCGTAAGTAGTTGTCATGATTGGATTTCACCCTTTGTTGCAGTGTTTGCGATCTGCTTTTGAACCTTCGTGCTTGTAGTCTACGTTGTATCCGATCGCGAAGAAGCATTTTTTTTTTTTTTTTTTTTTTTAATTACGCCACGAAGTTAAAAAGGAAAGTAATGTCTTTCGCCGATGCACATATTATGCGAGTGAAAACACACGAAATTTCCCGAGAACAGAAGATAAAGGATTTCGAAGGAAGCCTCAATTGTTGCGTATAGCTCCGAAATATTTTAACCCATTCACAGCTCCGTACGTAAATATACTCTAATCGTTTCAGTGCGACTCTGGATACCTATATTGAGAAATTATTTTGACAAGCGTCATTGTAAAATCAAGCTGCACTGTAAATAATTATTCTATTTCTGCGTTATAGCATATAGGTTGTCGTATGTACCATTGTGCACTCAGTAAATTGATAAAGCTCGAAAAGCGAAAATTTTAAAAATTGCGCAAAACTTTATTTTCGTACATCTTTTAAAAAAGTTATCTGTAGCGTAGCCTTAAGAAGGTTAGGTGCAGGTTAAATAAGAAGATTCTTTCTTCAAGTCTGCGAAATTACCAATTTAAGACTAAATTTCAATCTCTCTTTTTTTTACCGTCGCATAATACGACCTCGGATTTTGGGACCTTGTTTTATGATTCAGCCATCGTCTTATCTGTGGAAATATACGGTATCTTCCCCTTGTATTCAGGCATTAAGGATGAGCTCTTTTTCTAATACAGAGGAGGTTGGGGAGCTAAAATTACTGTCGTAACCTCAGGCTGAAATACAGTAAGTAGATACAAACGTTGTAGGCTGCAGTTGTTAGGATGTTAAGAGGCTTGCATCTGAGGTTGGGTGCCTGCATAAAAGCAGTCGCCGGTCTTAAGTCCACAACAGCAACAACAACAACGATAACGCAATCTGAGAACATTTATTCGAACGAGAGAAACGTAATCTTCCTCAAAACATTCCTTTCCTCGGCGTGTACTGAGGTTGATGGATGATATATGCATCGAGAGCTTATTAAACGCTGAGTCTAATTAAAAGGAATCCTCAGTCCCTGCGCGTGACGTTTTCTGACTCCCTTATTTCGATAGACTGATACTCGCCCGGGTAGTGCATCCTGCACCAAGATACTGGCTTCGTCGGTCTCATTTCGTGATTACACTACAAGCGTAATTGGAGCTCTCAGAAGCAGATGTTGTCAAGGCTTAACAGCTTCTGCTTCTCAGTACTTCAATTAAGGATGTTATTAAAGCTGTTTCAATTTAAGCTGTACTTTGTATCTGCCCCTTTATTCGTTGAAATCTGGACGCTAATCTCATCCGGAAACGCTAGTAACTAGCAGCACGTTATTAAGGTATATAGCAGAGGAAGGCATGCAAGTGGTAGGGCACCTGTATATAGACGGGCATGCGCATCAATTTCTGCTATAGCGGCAGCTCCCGCCGCCATTTTGGTTCCAGGCAGTGATTGCCTGAGCATGTGAAAGGCGGAGTTTTTCTGCTGTTATTGCTTTCAAACGTCGCTTGTTTCATTTCTAATACACATGTGTTGTTGTTGTTGTTATGGTCTTCAGTCCGGAGACTGGTTTGATGCAGCTCTCCACCCTACTCTATCCTGAGCAAGCCTTTTCATCTCCTCATAAGAACAGCAACCCACATCCACTTGAATCTGCTTACTATACGCGTCTATTGGTCTCCCTCTGCGATTTTTTCCCCACACACTTCCCTCCAATGCTAAATTTACGATTCATTGTTGTCTAAGAATGTGTCCATCCAATCTATCCATTCTTTTAGTCAGGGTATGCCAAAAATTCCTTTTCTCGCCAATTCTGTTCTGTACCTCTTCATTAGTTATGCGATCTATCCACCTAATCTTCAGCATTCTTCTGTAGCACCTCATTTCAAAAGCCTCTATTCTCTTCCTGTCCGCACTGATTATCGCCCATGTTTCACTCCCGTACAAAACAACACTCCACACAAATGCCTTCAGAAAAGACTTCCTTACACTTACATTAATATTCGATGTTAGCAAATTTCTCTTTTTCAAAAATGCTTTTCTTCCCATTGCCATTCTGCATTTTATATCCTCTGTACTGCGACCATCGCATGTTATTTTACTGCACAAGTAACAAAACTCATCTACCACCTTCACTGTTTCGTTACCTAATCTAATTCCTTCAACCAAAAAGAAAATATATATTTATATCAAAAATTAATCTCGTCGTAATAAGTTATTGCAAAATGGTTTGACAAATCGTCAAGTATGTTTTCTGGTATTTGTCCACCTGGGTGTGTATTGTGAGCAACTCTTTCGCATTCGACAGTTCACTTTTATGGGATACCACATGCACTACCAAAGCTGCATCTCCGTTTTCGAATGCCATAAATTTGCTCCAGAATAGGCCTACACTCTCAGGTTGCTATTTTTTTACGACGTAATTTTCAGATTACATATAAAATACTTTTTCAATGCACAAAATATATCACCATGATTAACTAGGATTCAGTAAAAGATTTATATATACGAGATATTTTAATTTCTCATTTAACAATTTACTTTCTCATTGGTCAATTTTACTTACGGCCTCGGCGGCGTAGTGTACTGATGTCGGCAACGACCTTTGAATGGTCTTTGAAAACTCGAACACGTAGAATGAGAGAATATAATTTTTCATGTGAAAGTTTCATTCTGGAAACATCCCCTAGGCTGTGGCTAAGCCATGTCTCCACCATATCCTTTCTTCCAGGAGTGCTAGTCTTGCAAGTTTCGCAGGAGAACTTCTGTGAAGTTTGGAAAGTAGGAGGCGAGGTACTGGCGGAAGTAAAGTTGTGGGGCGGCATCGTGAGTCGTGTCGGGGTAGCTCAGTGGTAGAGCGCTTGCCCGCGAAAGGCAAAGGTCCCAGGTTCGAGTCCCGGTTCCGGCACACAATTTTAATCTGCCAGGAAGTTTCATAATTTTTCATGTTTACCATCTTCTTGTAGGTACACTTGTCCGGTCAGTAAATTAATTATTCTCCTAAAGCGGACATTCTCTTGCCAAAGCCGATGCTGTAACTAAAATTAACATAGCAGTAGCTTCAACATCGTTACGAGGCGTATGAGCCATTATAACTAGTAAAAAACAGTGTGCATCATTTAAAAGTAATTAGTATTGTTATTGTCTAAATGTTGATACTGTATTAGTGTGTAGCGTCGAATCCTTCACTGAAAAAAAAAAAAAAAAAAAAAAAAAAAAAAAAAAAAAAGTGTCGAAACCTGTCGTTTACAACGTGTAGAAATTGTGCATAACTACAAATAAGTCAAACCACCTCGCCTAGTTTAGAACATCCATTAGTCACGACGAAAATTTATTAACCATATTTTACGCCCTTCAGGATTCATTGGAAACGAAAAAGAAAACCAAAACCATTTCCTGAACGATTAGAACAATTCGGAGATGCACAGCGCACCATGCTGAAAGCGTATTGATTGTCCTATTCTACAATCGCGCGTCGAAGCGAAGGAACAAAATGGCGGATGCGCATGCCTGTCTATATCCAGGTGCCCTAGCAAGCGGATAGCAGAATAGCTCTACATATAGCCAACAAAGTCACAGGTGCTGATCGTACTCCCTCTGAAGAATATGTGCAAATTCGTAACCAGTTTGAGTCCAGGTTTGAAAATGTGGAAATACTGTCTACCACGTTTCAATCCTTTGCAACACTGTTTTCAGTGGATGTTTACAATTTTCCTACCGGGTTTAAAAATTGAACCTCTCATTTTACAGTGTGACGATTCATTAAAGGACGAATATAAATGCAATGAAGGCAGGACAGATTATTATAAGAATATTCCTCAAAACAGATTTCCGAGATTGTATGTCCCTGCTTCACAGATATTCTGTATGTTCGGTTCGACGTATGTACGTGAACAAATCTTTTCTATTATGAAATTAGCTAAGTCTCAATACCGAAACACCTTTCAAATCACAACCTAACATGCAGTCTTCGATTAAAAATACTTCAGACATTGCATCGTAACATTGAAATACTAACCAAAGAAAAACGAAATGCAAAATGTCGGAAAACCTACTTTTTTGTATTGTACAGCTTTTTTCTAAATTGTTCAGAAAATTGTATTATGTTCCAGTATCCTTACTTTTTAACGGTGCTATCCTCACATTAAATTATACCTACATTATAATGTTCTCAAGGTATAGAGACGATACATAGTCTGTAATCTGTGTCTGTTATTTAATTAAAACAGTCTGCTTTAAAATTAGGATATAGTAGACCTCACTGTGTTCTTCACTCTTCTTTCCTAAAATGCTGCACTCCACACGCTGCTTTTTATGTCTCCACAGCAGCAGTACAGAGCGAATGACGTCACATGGTCAACCCCGTGGTCTATGAGAAAGACAGGCCCTAGCGCAGTCGTCATGCCACGTAAGCAAAGTAGTTCCCGCGGCCAACGAGAAATACACGACCCAGCGCAGACATCATGCCACGTAAGCAAGGTAGTTCCGAGCCGGCGCGATCGCTAGCTCAATGGCTGCCCGCTATGACGCAGTGGGCAGTGCCCCAGCGGCCGGCCAATCGGCTAGCGATCGCGCCGGCTCGCAACTACCTTGCTTACGTGGCATGACGACTGCGCTGGGGCTGTCTTTCACATAGGCCACGGTCGACCCTCCTTCCTTGTGAGCAGGCAGAGCGGCCTGGGCTGACGTTACACCGACGCTGCTTGTCCTCCCCTGGTATATAGCGTCGTCATACAATGTGTCTAATATAGTGGGAATGACTGCATTCATACAATCCACGGAACTTATGTCTCCATTTAAATCCCTTTTACTCATATAACTGGAAGTCGGCTTTGTGTATGAATTTCAGATAATCTTATGGACTCAGTATTACGCTCCTGTTACCTTTATTATTTCCCATTGGAATATCCCACTGAGGCCTAACCGTAAGATGCTGAAGCTTCGCCCGTGGATAGATACCTGAGATGCAGCGTTACCAGGTCCTAAATACTTTTTTTGGAAGATGTAGCTTAAAAATTTCGGAAGATACAGTTAAAAAATCTGAAATTACACCACTCTAAGTAAAAGGAAGAGCGAGCCAGTGTCCCATTAAGGGGAGAGGGGGGGAGGGGGCGGACTGCCCGGGCCTCTTGTCTTGGGGGGCCTCCAAAACCTGAAAAGCAGGTTATTTTTTTTTTGGGGGGGGGGAGGGGTGCGCCGTTGATCTCTCTTTCTGAGGCCTTCAAATCTCGGAAGCTATTTTCTTTTTAGATTGTCTCGATCCTCTCGTCCTCCAAATCTCAAAAGTTTCTTTTTTTATAGTGATACATGTATTTTCAAGTGGACAGGGGGCCTCAATTTGTTCTGACGATGCCCCAGGCCTCCGACAGCCTTTGTCCGACACTGGAGTGAGCCCAGTCGTATATATATCAGATCTAGGGCAGTGAAAATAATCAGTTTTTATGTTTACTGTTTATTCATACTCAGTTTATGTTGGCAAAGTTGTCTTGCAGATGGCACTCTTTGTGGCTTTACCAGTACTTCCGCCCAAGCAATACTGTAGAGAGGCATAAATTAAAATTTGTGCTGTAGCCGGGATTTGAACCCAGAAACTCTTACTAAGCAGGTAGGCGCTTTAGACCACTCAGCTAACACAGCATTGCAGCCAAAGCGAGTACAGAGACTGTCTTAAAGCACGTCTCCCTCCACACCTCATACTTTAATTCTGCCTCATTGTTGCCTGTGAAATGCGTATCAAATTTCCAGGGCTCTCCTATATTGGAATAGCACCCCAGCAAAGAACACGAATAGGAACAATCCCGCCTTGTTCCTCAGGCCGAGGTGATATAAATATCAACAAATGATACAATTCCTTGAGACAACATTGTCTCGTTATACCAAAGGTATATTATTATTATTTGTTGATATTTATATCACCTCGGCCTGAGGAACAAGGCGGGATTGTTCCTACTCGCGTTCTTTGCTGGGGTGCTATTCCTATATAGGAGAGCCCTGGCAATTTGATAAGCATTTCACAGGCAACATGAGGCAGAATTAAGTATGTGGTGTGGAAGAAGACGTGCTTTAAGACAGTCTGTGCAGTCGCTTTGGCTGCAACGCTGTGTTAGCTGAGTGGCCTAAAGTGCCTACCTAGAAAGTAGGAGGTCCTGGCTTCGAATCCCGACCACAGCACAAATTTTAATTCAATGCCTTAACTTTAATAACTTTGATATAACGAGACAATGTTGTCTCAAGAAATTGTATTATTTGTTGATATTAATACTGTAGTAGTTCGATTGTAGTCAACGATAGTGCCATGTTTCGTTCTGATCGAACCAGTAGCCGAACCCGTGGGGGTATGGGGACTGCAGCGCCTTCCCCCAGGGCTACACTTGCTTTCTCTTAATCTTTTGTTATACGAAATTTATTTTAATACTCCCCTCCCTTTTTAAAAAAAGAATTGAGGTGCTGTATCAGACGTTAAGAAACTCAGCTTGCCCCCTCCCGGATCAAACTCCTGGTTTCGCTACTTGATCGAATTACTGTGGTATGTGGTACTGAGCAGCATGGACTATCGGTGTAGAAGTTTGGAAAATTTCGGAAGATATACTTCTAATTTCAGGAAAATTTGGAAAATGTCGGAGGTTGCAATCGAAATTTCGTATTTTCTGGAATAATTAGAAAAATCGGAAGAGGTTCCGATATTTCGGGGGACCTGGCAACATTGCTGAGATGGTATAACTCGAGGCGCTCCAGTCACGGTCAGCACGGCCACTACGGTCGGGGGTTCGAATCCCCCCTCGGGCATGGATATTTGTGCCGTCTTTGGTCTTAGCTAGTTCATAAGTAGTTTGTAAGCTTAGGGACTGATGACCCCGTAGTTAAGTCCCATAAGATGTACAAACATTTGAACATTTGAATTTTTGGTGTAACTCGTGCAAGAAGTCGTGACCCCTGCCTTCGCAACTTGGGCGCTGGGCGAGTCCATTCCTTTGTTTGGGAGGGCCGGCCGCTTCAGTTGCGTGTTGCCTACTGGTCGCGGGGCGCAGTTGACTGCCGGCTTAACAGACGAAGTCCAAAATGTTCAAATGTTTGTATAGCGTATGGGACTTAAGTACGGGGTCATCAGTCCCTAAACTTACAAACTAATTATGAACTAGCTAACACTAAGGACGGCAGAAGTATCCATGCCCGAGTTGGGATTCGAAACCCAGAGCGTAGTGGACAGACGAAGTATATTAAGGCTTGTTGAAGGACTCGACTGTATAATGTATTTTACTTCATCCACAGTGTGATCATTTACACGTTAAGATGTAATTACGGCTGGGTACTATACTAGAGTGTATTGAACATAGGAGTAAACACTTTTGAATCTGTTAGTCTCTGGTTAGGAAATCGTAAGCCGTATTTTCTTCAAGCAGCGTTTCCATTACTAAACCCGTACATAATTACTATATTGGCATACCCAATACCTGACAATAATTGTGGCATCTTTACATTGTACAGTAGATTTGGCCAACAAACCACTATGAAACTTTCTATGTAAACTAGAGCACGACTTCACAACTTGAACATCAACACTCTACTGCTGACACTCGGTAAATACGAATATAGAAACCGATAGCAACCGTTGTACCAACACACAAAACTACATTGAACTCGGCTGTATTTCTGTACTCAATATAAATTGAACACATGTTATATCGCGTTTATCTGCAATTCGTCTTTACTATCACCTTCTAAAATGTCTAGTATTCCCCCTAAACACCCTGTATAACACTGCATGTCATTCAAAATGGAACACGTCTTCATATGTAAAAGTAACTTGAAGCGTACTCAGAGTGGGTGTTACAGGACGATCATTTTCACAAAAACGTTTCAAATATTTGTAAACCTAAGGGAGCAAACTGTTATGGTTATCAGTCCCTAGGCTTACAAACTACATATACTAACTTGAAATAAGGACAAAACAAACACCAATACCCGGGGGATGACTTGAACCTCCGCAAGGTACGGCCACCCAGTCCGTAGCATGACGCCTTACACCACGCGGCCATTCCACGCGCCAGAATTTTCACATTCTATACAAAAAATGACCAAGCAGAAAACGTTGAAAGTCCCGTCTGGCATTTTGCAGAAGATGGTGCACCCAAACACATCTCCCTCCCTCTCTCTCTCTCTCTCTCTCTCTCTCTCTCTCTCTCTCTCTCTCTCTCTCTCTCTCTCCCCCTCCTTTCACGACGAGCAGGACTCATATAAAAAATCAATTACTGGTGCAGTTCTATATGCAAATGCATCAGAAAGACACATACACGCACGCACGCGCTGACATAAAGCAAAATTAGAACAAACACACATTCATTCAACAGTTGGCAACACCATCCAAAACAAAAACACACCACAAACAAAATGGTGTGTGCCTAGTGGAGCTACTAGTGAAGTGGTAAAAACGAGAAAAACGCCAAGGGAATATAAACGGAAAGTAAACAACCTGCAGTCACCAATCAGTACTAAATGTAAACCACCATCCATCAAACATTCTAAGTAATAACATCCAAATATCATTAATTATACTTAGATAACGCACCAGAACTTTTATAACCTAAAATACTAAAAATGTAAAAAACTAAATATTGTAAAACATACATATTACAGGCAACTGATGATGCCTTCCAAATAAAGGCGAAATACATATGGCAATATAAAAACCTTCATTATGCAATTGCATAGACGGTTTACATAAATATGCACATTATAACATAAAAGAAACAACTGTGGAAAGACAGAACAAAAATGTAACTAAAAATGTAGAAAGATATGCTGAGGATCAACTGTAGGGAATGGCATTTGACCAGCAATACAAGAAAACGAAATGTATAGCAAATACCCAGACAAAAAGACCGTTTATTGGCTACAGACCAATCACAACATCCATTTACTTCCGTAAAATAAACCAAGCTGTTTGGACTGGAGTGATAACATAACCCTTAATTGTAATTCTGCCCTTATTATTTTTGTAGCCTTGTGCAAAGTAGTCCAACATCAAAGCTAATGTCTTACTGGTAGAGTCGATAGAAAATAACAGTTTTATCTGTGTTATAAACTTCATATGAAAACAGCTTCTTAAAGAAAGTAATATTTTCGAATTCCATTATGAAACGACTTGTGCAGTCAGTTATCGGCGGAACTGCAGTTTAACGTAGTTTCCGACCCAGAGTTCAACTAGGCATTATGGACATCAACGAAGTTGCCAGATGTGACAGGACTTAAAGTGACAGACAAAAATCTTAGGACCGACCGGGGATCGAGCCCACAACCTTTGGATTCGTAATCTAGCACGCTATCACTCGCGCTCTCTCGCCTCCGAAGCGCATAACGGTACCTAATTAAAATACATATCTGCTTGGCTGGGTCAGGATGATAATTTTTGAATCCCTATACACTCCGTCAGTCCCACTTCTTAGTGGTGATCCCATAATGCGCAGCAGTACTTCAAAATAGGATGCACAATTGTACTGTAGTGGAACTCTTGCATCTTCTTAATGTTCTGCCACTGAAACGGTTCGCCTTCCCTACAATATTGTCCATGTGTTCTTTCCAATTTAAGTTGTTCGTCATTGTTATTCCTATATATTAGTTGAATTTTTGGGCTTTAGATTTGACTGGTGCGCCTCGGTTTCACAGTGGTAAAGTACCAGACTATGAATCCAAAGATCGCGGGTTCGATCCCTGCCATGTCCTAGGACTTTTATCTGTCACTTTCCACTCCTTTCACCTCTGGCAGTGTTGCTGATGTGAAAAATACCGAGGACCACCTTGGTTCGGAACCCACCTTAAACTGTAGGTCCCCATGTAACTAAAATTCTTGAATATCCGTCTCCAGATCGCTTATATTTTCTAAAACATGACCGGTTTCGGGATAGCTGCCCATCTTCAGATCTGTTAAATAAATGTTACAACTGAATATAAGCTACTATTTACAAAGTATGATATCAAAAAGTTAAAGGAAAAACATTAAAAACATACCAAATTTTGAAGTTACAGAGTAACCTGTCCTGTGATGAACGAATGTTCACAGTCGTTACTAAAACATGGTAACTTCCTGAGGCTTTATATAATGTACTTGAAATCAACTGATTGGTTGGGATCCTTTTTGTTAAAATTATTCTCAATAAGTAATTATTGACTTACATATAAAAGCAATTCTGAGGTCAAGGTGTAAGATAGTAGTCAAGGTATAAAATAACAGTTACAAATGAGATACACAGCTGTCAAACTATAAAAGGACGTAGAAATAAGATAAAATCGGGTTCTTCATAAATATAATAACATTTTAAGTGAAACTGTTATCGAGTTAATTATATATATATATATATATATATATATATATATATATATATATATATATATATATATATATATATAAGTATAAAAAATATTGTTAAATATTAAAATCTCTTAAAAAGGATTAAAAAATATTGTGGACAATGTCTTCTTTCCCGTCTGCGGATGAGGCTTCCGTGTGTCAGGTAGCAGTAGCGTCGCCGAGGTTTCCTCCGTCGTGTCCCATTCACCGACGCCAGGGCGTGTGCTGAGGGCCGCCGTAGCTGGTGTTTGGCAGCGCGTTCCATTCCCCATATAACTGGCTGGGTAAGTCAGTTCGAAGGTCGGAGGAAAGCATCGGCATACCACCTCCAAACAGGACCATGCCTAGTAAAGCGCCGTGGTGTTCAAACCAATCTTCGGATTGTTGATTGCTTTGTCCCTTTTAGATTTGACTGATAAAGCTTGTAAATGAAGTTAAACGTATTTCTTTTAGTGCTCATACACATTACTTCACTCTTATCATTAGTAAGGGTCAACTGTAATTTTTACACCATACGGGTATTTTATATAAATCATTTTGCAAATGCTTTTGATCTTCGCATGACTTTACTAACTCATCAACATCATCCGCGAACAGTCTGTAAGAAAGCTGCTCGGTTGGTCTCCTAAATCTTTTGTAGAGATACGCCAGAGTGGAGGCCCTATAACACTTCCCTGGGGAACGCCAGATATCAGTTCTGTTTTAGTCGATGACTTTCCTTCAGTTACAACATACTGTGGCTTTTCTGACAAGAAATCGCGACTCCAATACCACAACTGTGACGATATTCCATGAGCTTGGAATTTTATTACCAGAGAAAAAACGCCAAGAGAATATAAGTTTGAAAGAAAAGAACCTGAAGTCACAAAGCAGCACTAAATGTAAATCACTACCCACCAAATATTGTAAGTAATAACATCCAGACATCATTAATTACAGTTAGACTACGCACCAGAACTGTTTATAACCTAAAAAATAATACTAAAAACGTTATATATATATATATATATATATATATATATATATATATATATATATATATATATATATTGTGAAACATAATCAGGTATATATTACAAGCCACTGATGATGCCTTCCAAATAAATGCGAAATGCCTTTGGCAATATAGAAACCTTCATAATTCCGTTGCATAGACGGTCTAAATGAATATCCATTTTATAATCTAAAAAAAGCAAATTCAAATGTTCAAATGTTTGTTAAGCTTAAGGGACTTAACTACGGGGTCATTAGTCCCTAAACTTACAAACTAGTTATGAACTACCTACAACTAAGGACGGCACAAATATCCATGCCCGAGGGGGGATTCGAACCCCCGACCGTAGTGGCCGTGCAGACCGTGACTGAAGCGCCTCAGTCCCCTCGGCCACCGCGGCCGGCCTAAAAAAGCAACTGTGCATACTCAGAACATAAAATGAACTAACAGTAGATTAGAAGACGTGTGTGAGGTAAAGTGTCAAAAGCCTATCGTAAATCTAGAAATACGAAATCCAGCTGAGATCCCTCGTCGGTAGCACTTACCATGTGTCTCACTAGAACGATATTTTCTGAATCCGTGTTGACTATGCGTCAATACGTCGTTCTCTTCGAAGTAGTTCTGGCGAAGCACCTTTTATTTACTCTCCGAATGAAGCGTAATTTCGTACAAATGTACTCGATTTTCATTGATTTTTTTTTTTTTTTTCCAGTTGTCATTCAAAGCATAAAGATTTCAAGATAAAATGTCGGTTTCTATATAAAATATTCAAACGATACGCCGGAGCCTCTAAATATAGTTTCAATGCAGGAACGTTGCCGAAATCAAACCATTCACAAATTAAAAGGGGGAAATAATTTCAAAAACGGCAATATTTATCCTAATGTTCGAAATTAGGCGGAGGGGGGGGGGGAATCGGCAAAACGAGAAAGCGCTCACGGAATAATGCTATTAATAGTCCAGTGCACGAGTGCCTGCTTTTTGTTAGCGATTATTCGGATTCCTCGTTAAATGTTCGCAAATTGTTCGCGCTGGTCAGGTAATCCCGTTTCGCGTGGGCCATGTCGTTATTACAATGTCATTACCCGGCGCTGTCCGCTACTCTGCTGTTTCGGCGTTCTGACGCAAGTTGGCGCGCTGCGCGCTGACGCACAGTGTAGCCAACCTACTCTCGTTTTCCAGCGGGGCCTTATCAGTATCCGCACCTCAGTTACGGGACAGAAATCGATTTGCTTATTCGACGAGGAGATAGTAAACGGTACAGATTTATGGCTGCGCAGGCACTTTTGAACGTTTAACTGTCCCCTGCTTGTTTATCGTCAGTTAGAACTGCTTCAATTTATGGCCATAGTAACGGTCAGACCCCTCTTGGCCATTAAAAGGACATTTGTCTCAAGTTTGGCGCCGATGTAGATTAACTAAATGGATACTGTTGCAGCTCTCTCTCTCTCTCTCTCTATCTCCCTCTCTCTCTCTGCGCACGTTCCGTTTATGCCACTGAGTGAATACATTTGAAGCTGCAGGCAATTTCCGAAAGAGCCGTTGTCGGTACTTCCACGTTGTAAACCATTCTCAGCTCGCAAATACAAAAATGTATTAAATATAGACATAAATCACAGTCGAAAGTTGTGAATCAGCAGTTGCTGTGACGAGCAGTCCATACAAACTCTGCATATTGGAGCATTATTCTTTGTAATACTTATTCAGCGATGGGCAATCAAAATTTTACTGTATTATTTTAGTTTTAGTTTCAGTTCATTTATTTAAACTTAGCCCAATCAGTTACTGAATAGCAGTTATAAATCTGCATATATTATAAAAATGGGTGTGTGTGTTTGGTTCAGATCTCCTAACCCAGTGCACTGCTTTCAACCAACCGTATTAGAAATATTCTTTATTGTCGGGAAACAATCGTTGTGCGGTAAGAACAACCTACGACACATAGTCACATAGTTTACGAAACTGACGTCATAAAACATTATATGCGCGAAAAATTGTCGCATCATGCGACGCACGAATAACTAGGCTTGCTTAACCCACTATTTAGACTAATCAGAGCACATAGCGAGTTGCAACAAAGTTCACAAATTATTTCAAACCTTTACGAAACTTTCTCTCGTTGACAACCTCATCAAAATGATGGATCTCGGAAAGTTTATCGCTTATTCTTTTTCCGCTCTTCATGCGGTACGACTACGGATATGACATTAGCTTGCAATTTATTACTTCTATATCTTACTAAAAATTTATTCGCGAGACGTTTTACAGACAGTATCTACGTGTACTACTGAACGTACCTTCGAAATTATGTCATAGTACGAGGTACATTTCATGACGTTACATTTCATCACGTTTTAACTTATTCTCTCTTTACTAGGTATGAATTATATTCGCAACATACTTCCTAATACTAAGTGTGCAAAAACAAAGGTGACTTTATTTGTGAAAATATATTTATTTAGTCATCAATATTCATGTTGTCCCCTTAAAAGTAATCCCCCTCAGATACAATTGTGCCTACGCTTCTTCCAAACTTCGAAGCGCTGCTCATGATCATTTTTTGGTACGGCCTTGAGTACTTCTAGTAATACAGTTTTTATTCCCGCAATCGCAAATCTTCGTCATTTCATAGGTCTCTTCAGCTTTGGGACAGTAAAACGTCGCAGGGGGCCGAATGCGGTGAACATGGTGGCTGGGACATGATTGTCGTGTTGTGTTCGGCCAAAAAAATCTCTCACAGGCAACGTTGATGACCAGGTGCATTGTAACGAGACAAAAACCATGAATTGTTTTTCCATAATTCCGGACGTTTTTCGCGCATTGCCTCTCGCAATCATCGCATAAAGTCATGGTAATACTTCTTACTGGCGGTACGGGCTTTAAGCAAAAACACATGATGCATTACGCCACGGCGATTGAAAGAAAATGAAAAAAGGGGCTTTTTCGGTTTTGACGTCATAACCGCAAATCCATGTTTTTTCAGCGGTTATGACCCTTTTGCGCAAAACAAGATCATCACTGACGTCATTCAAGAGCTTCTGAGCGAACCTCTCCTGATCAAAATTGAAAAGTTTTGGAACAAACATCGCTGACACACGTCTCATTCCAAAACATACGGAAACAATGCATGGCACGAGCCGACCGATATGCCGACATCATCAGCAACTTATCTTACGGTCATATTCACAGTATATATGACATCAGCTGCGATTGGGCAAAGCTGAAAATGCGTACCCTGCCGGGATTGAACCCGGGTCTCCCGCCCCCTAGGCAGTCGCGCTGACCCCTACACCACTGGGAACACAGTGATTACCGCACCTGCAAGGACTACCTAAGCACGCCTCCCGTCAGATACAAATTCCCAGCTTACGGAAATTCGACGATTTTTCAAAATAATTTTCTTCACTGCTCCTACGTCATCATTGTTGTTGATGTGCTGGGGCGTCTAGAGGGAGGTTCATCATTGGCATCTTCTCGGCCACCTTGGGAGAGCTTTCAATATATATATATATATATATATATATATATATATATATATATATATATATATATATATATATATATATATATATATTCTTTTTTTTTTACTTGGAGCAGATTCACCGTATACCACTGTTAACGTTGCAAGTGTTTTAGAGCACTTGATTTCATTTTTCGCAAAAAATTTGATCCAAATTCTTTGCTCCATTTGTTTGAAATAACAGAATATCGACAAGCACACTAAAACACGTCTAACCTTTTTATCCGTCAAAATCAAAGGAAGTATGTTGTACACTTGAAACTGTGGGCATATATTCGCGACATGTGAACCAACAAAACGAAAACAGATTAATAATAGAATGTATGTTGCTCGCTCATTTTGAACAGCATGATCTAGGGAGTGCAATATGGCACACGCTAGCTATACAGAGTACAGAACAGACAGCTGTTAAATTGTTTTAAATGATCTTGACTGGAGTAATAATGTCTACAGTTTGGCATGTGATATGTACACAAGATTCCAACCATCGTACTACCAAGATGTTAAAGAAGAGGGATGCTTACTCTCAGTTAATTAATTTAAGGACTTATCCCCAATAACGATAATTGATTGCTCGCGACAGAATGAGACGATTAAGACTGGTTCTGTTGATCTAAGGATTGAAGTCCAAACTTCAGAAAATTTCCCTCCAAATACTGCTGTGTACGTCCTGATTCTACATGACAGAATGAAACATTATAATTCTCTTACAGGTATTGTACTAAGAGTTGTCTAAAACGAAATAATTGCATATCACAAAGAGAGTTGGAAGTGTAAACATGCGGATGCTCAATGTTTTCGTGATGAGAGCAATCAGTTTGTGTTTAAGGATATTGCGTATATCACTTTCGCAAACGTTGCAACAACGAAAACCGTTTAGAGCTTTACTTTGTAGGACTGCTAGCTGGTTAACACTTTTGAACAGCTCTCTTATTTCACTGTACCTACATGTAAAATTATGTTATGTAGTGCATATTGTTAAGGAGATATGGTGTTATAAGGACATGTGCTTGAAAATGAAACTACAGGCCGAATTTCACGATATATACAGCTGTAATGGACGGTGTGTGGGGCGGAAGGCGATGGACAGGGACGGAGAGAAGAGGAGGAGGTGGACGAATATTAGAATACATACTCATTGAAGCCCGGGTACGGAGGCTAGTAATTTAATAACAGATAGTTCAGACGGTGGAGCATCTTCCCGCGAAAGGCAAAGTTTCTGAGTCCAACTTCTGGACCGCCTCAGAGTTTTAATTTGTCAGGAACTTCCAAATCAGGGCCCACTCTATCACAGAGTGAGAATTCACTCTGAGAGGAATTATCGTAGTAGTGCTTCTCCTGTCATAACAATGACAGTGGTTACATTTTTTGCACGTAAATTACAGACTATTATAGTCGAATTATTTGTGGATATAGAGGGCTCACGGAGATAATTCCGTGTCTAATGTCTTTGTAGTCGACAGGGCAGTAAGCCACAATATTCCTTTCTATTTCCTTCATAGAGAAATTTGCGTTTCAGTGCACTTGCACAGTGTCCATATTACTTCTGTTTGCCACTTTTATATTGATATGTGGATTCTTCTGTTGCAGTTCGAGAAGAGGAATGGCAGCATGCGGTCAGAAGTCGTCCACGACGCCATCCAAGTCGCCAACATTGCCGACCTGGTGAGTCACACTCTCATAGTTTATGACGCTCCATACTACACTTCCCCAAGTTCTAAACAATCTACTGCAGTGTCAGCGAGAGGTCACCGACACATCTGCTGTGAGTACTGAGTAATCTGTTGTGAGTACTGAGTAACTGGCACAGGTTGGACAAAGCTCATACTTTCCATTATGTGGTACAGTGAATAAGTTGTGAGACTTGACGCCTGGAGGATAGGAACCCACACGGCTCAGTACGTTGCACTCGCTGCGGCATTCCAGGTGACTGATTGTTTTCACTTGTGGATCGTAAAGGAAACATCTTGTTACGTCTCCAGTTACAACCCGATTGAGAGACGTCGCGTCATCGTCTGCACAACTGATGAGATCACAAATCGTGAGTGATCATCACGTCGGTCTTGTGGCAGGAATCGTGGCACAGTGTGCTGGGTAACACGAGACATGCTGCGATCGTCCATCAGAGTTCTGTGGCAAGTACCATGGCTGACCCCTATTGCTGATGCGAGAGCGTCTACCGATTGAGACGCACCAACGTTGCAACTTCTTGGATATTCCGTTTCATTCGAACTGTTCGTGGTCGACCAGTACACAAGTCATCTATCAAACTGCCCCGTCCTTACACCAAACGTTGGTGCCACATAAACACAACACTGCGACTCGATGCGTCAGTCTCGCCATAAAACTGCTGCATTATTTCAAACCAGGCGCGGCTCGTAATTAAAGGCTCTTGAAATATATGTATCAACAACAGATTACAGAATTATAACAATTCATTTAGCATTTTTCCGTCACACGGATTTAAAGAATGAAGATGAATGTTTTTGGAACTGTTGATATTGAACGATGTTTTTCAATCGGGTAGTAGCCTTAAGGCTGCGCCTTGAGGTGTCGTTTAGCTCCATGTAGTGGAGGGTTGGGAGTGGGGGTTCGTTGGTGTATTGCTTTTATGGGCGTCTCGAAGGCTCCGAGCTTGTAGCCTAAGTGTGTCCTACCAACCTCCACAGTACTTTCACGTTCTTCTGCTTACTTAAAAAGAGAATAAAGAGTGGCTGAAACTACTCTATCGAATCTCTTGTCCCTGTATATGTCTATTATGTTTTGGTGTGCGGTTTACCACTCGTTACTTTTACTGTTTTAATAGAGTTTTAGGTAACTTTTTGTTTCTGATATTGGCTGTTGTATCCGGTGTTAGAATAAGTTCGCAAATTCCTCACTAGAGTGCACTACACTGCGGTACCGTAAAGTGTCACCACCTAGCGAGAGAGTTGTGAATGATTTAAGAAAAAAGCGCGCGAAATATGTCCCGTTACTTTCGATTCCGTTCTCGCTGATTTGAGTTTGCGGTTAACGTTTGTTATTAGTTTCGTCTTTTGTGCGTGTATTGTGGCTAAGTTTCAGTGACTTTTACTTCAAAATGATCTACTAGAATCGATTTATGAAGTGTGCCTCAATATCATAAAGAGTGAACTGTCGCAAACAAATTACCTCGCAATCGAAGTTGACGAAACGACTGACTGTGCAAATTTGTCTCAATTAGTCTTCATAATTCGCTATGAACTACTGGGGAAAATAAATGAAAGATTTATTTCCTTTGTACGAGCGAAAAGCCACACTGCAGAGAATGTAACTGCAGCAATTCTCTGCGAGATGGAGAAAATGAATATACATAAAAAACCGACCGGTGCTCCTGTTATGAGTGGCCGCAATAATGGAGTTCGGATAATAATGAAAGAAGTGTATCTAAATGCGCACTTTATTCACTATTACTCACAATTATATATTACACCTCATGTTTACAATTGAAATAATCATAACATTAAGCAAGCAGCGTAGTTTATGCACACCACTTTAAAGATTCCTGCAAACGGTGTCATTTAGTACTGTTTATTGCGATAAAGTCTTGAGACGTAATATCAGTAGATAAAAGCTATCAGAGGGCTTTATGTTGGTTTTAGCCTTTGATTTTTAATTGCATCTGAAACAGGGAGAAGGTTAGTACGTAAAGTTTCATGTAAAATATGACATTGCCCCCCCCCCCCTTACAGACTGATACGTAGCTCGAGGTCTAGGTTTGTTCCGATCGGTAAATGTCAGAGCCTTCCCTAGTATGAAAACCACGAGCCGCGCCTGTTTCAAACGTTTCGGAAGCGATTTTGCCTCATTTCTGGCAGATCTTGATGTCTACGCGTTGTATGTCAAGGTCCGACTAGCACATTCAACTTACCACCAAAACAACGACTGTACGTCAGCTTCCAGTGCTTGCAGTCAACTGTCTCTTGCAGGAACGAGAGACTAACGGACACGGTGCCATACCACGGCGCCCCCTATGCGGTACATTGCAGTCTCAGAACTTATTGACTGTACTATGCATAAGTATTGTTTATGCTGATCGAAATAACAAGGAAGAAGGCAGGAAGGAGAAAATCACTCTTGTGGAACTCTGTTTTCTCTTAAAGAACACCTTGCTACCATTCGAGTGATGAGGTAGGATCTGTAATCCTTGGTTCCCGAAGAACGATCAGTGCTTTATCACATCGACAACTGAAACTGTCTACAAAAACAGCACAACAATTATTTAGAATGAAATCGAGATGTAAGTCGAAAAAATGGATACTGAGACGGCTACTGTAATTTAGTTCTAGGTATGTCTCCAGAAGCTGTAATTTTCAGGCCGTTGAGTTCCCAAGAAATTGTGAAGGTTTCCCAAGCTAATTTTTCTTAAATAACCCTAAATAATAATAATAAGAAAAAAAAGAATAATAACATGAATACATTAAGAAAACAAATGGAGAAATATATTTTTCTTCTGATGTTATATTCTTATTTTTCGACCTCAGTTTGGGTTGAGATGGCTACTTATTTTTGTGAATAGAGCCAATTTTGTTTTGTGGACCATTGTTATTTACCGGTGAAATTTTAACACCGTAAATTACTCAAAAAGAAGAGCAGATAAGTTCTCTGAGCACAAAAATGACACGTAACCACAGTGGCTTCTCTAAGAAATAAATATGACACACACTGTGTTAAAAAGAGTTTTCATTTGTAAAAATAATAAATCAGCAGCATTGCAAGATTTCCATCTATCGTAATATTAAATCCTGCTTTTCAGGAGAATGAGAGCTAAGTAAACATTTTAAACGCCTTATTCATTTATTTCACATTGAAGTGAATGTGAATTAACTACTTTTAACACAGATTTTGAGTATCGCTCAATATAATAACCAGTTTATGCTAATACGGAATATTTCAACGTACTTGTGATTTGGCTCATGAATGTTTCGCTAATATAAACCTATACGTTGTACAAGTCGGTGAACGAAAGTAAAATCGGACGTGCTCTGAGGAGTAATAGGGTGTCTGTTGTTCTTAACATACGCACAGTGTTTATCGGGCACATTTAGCAGTGGATGAACGATTATAAGGAAATTCCGAAACAATTGCATAAATTTACCACTATGGGCTAATGGATGACATACCACTGTTAATGAGACTCAATTCAAGATTATGACTAAAACAAAACGTATGAACTTGATTACTAGATCTGGAAGATATCGTACTTTTAAATACTTCCGAGTAACACTAAGAATTCATGAGTTACACATGAAATGAATTCGAAGATGGAAGTGAGAAGAAAATTCAAAAACAAGAATACTGAAGGTACAAAAAAGATATACCTAAGGTTGATTAAATAACTGCGTAGAGGGGGGGGGGAGCAGGTAAGGAGAAAATGGCTATAAATGAAATGCGACTACACTGAGGAACTGGGGAGGGAGGGAAGATATGACTTATTATACAACGGATTAAAGACTACGACGCGGCATGTAAACAGACTAAAAGTGCTATTATGGAAATTCTCTGTAAATACAAAAATGTAGTGTTTATAGATCGTGAAGACGCCCTACATAGGTAGGAAGATTATTTAAAAGAGTTGTGTGGTACAGATCACTAATTAACAACTCTGGAACTTGAATTCTTGAACACAATAATGATGAAAAGAAAGAGCCAAGTGAAGAGAGTAAAAGCTGCAATGAAACCGAAGGAAGCGGTACGTGCTGATACTGTACCTAGACAGACTCACTCTTATGTTATACAGGAGTTAGTTAATCATACCGCGCACGGCATGTTCGTAAACGGCGCGTTTTACGATTCTTTAGAGGCCCATATCTCAGGTTCTATTCATCTCAGAGTGAAGAAGCAAAGTGTTCTGGATAGAACTGGGCCTAGTGATCATTTGCATGCATATTAGAAGAATGAGTATACTATAGCTATCATACAGTACATAGTCAAAATTTTCAAAGTTATACACTTCCTGGAGCCCATCCAAATTGAGCAAATCAGTTGGTTTTTGTACATGACGTGTAGTCTATGGTGGGCTTTAAACGGCTTACAAAAGCACCATTCATTCAAGGGCGGTTCCTGAGAAAATCTCAAAAAACCATGATTTTTGGGTACAAAAAAAACTAATTGTGGGGATGGTCGCTTCGATACTTTCTATTGCAAATCTTCGGAATCTTTACCATATGTTCTCATGGTGATCTTCTCGAAGCCGTTTTTAAATTTTTTCGATATCGTTATCTGTTACCGAGATCCAGAGGTTGAAACTTATCACAGTTTTGCACAAAATCCGTTTTTAGCCGTTTTAGCACCGTGAATCGCAAATATCTAAATTACTAACCATAGAAAATTGTTCAAATATTTACAATACATCCTGTAGACATTCATCTACAAACGCCATTTTTCAGTTTTCGTAAAGCTTAGTCAGTTAGCAAGATACGGTCGAAAAACGGCAATATGCATGAAAACAGCAGTGGAAAGCGAAAGGAGATGTCGTAAGTCAGGAATAGTAGCAACAACAAACTGAAACAGATGCAGATATTAGCAATTGGAGCAAAAGAGGATACAGTGGGAAACTGAGACGAATGGAGACCATACATAAATCACGAGCGTGCGGCTCTCCAATACTAAAGCACGACACAATTTGTCCAATGTTTCCCATCCCCAGTACCCGCGTGATAAAGTTTTCCGGTATACAGGTCAAACCCCAAGCAAACCATCCCCATGGACATATGTGTAGAGCAGACAATCGTGATTGAAGACAATGAAACCCGATTCTAAGTGAGAGAGAAAGGATTCTGGAAACACGACAGGAAGTGAATGGGACAACGTCAGTGAGGCAGAGAGACGATGAAAGTGGCTTAAACAGGCAGCCGTGAGGAATCGCGAGGGAAAGGGATGAAGACACTGAAAGTTTGACACAGACAGAAAGCGGCAGTGGGAGAGACAGCAAACAAACGGACAGAGACATATATAGACACTGCCAGTGAGACGACATTGCTGACCATACTGCTTAACTGGGCAAAAGTATTTACAAAGTCATGCGCTAAAAGTGCGCGAATATGTTAACATGCCAAAATTTTTGGTGAGGAAGTCGGAATGAGGATTGAGGCAGCTGGTTACACACTTTTGTGTCAGAGAACATATTTGCCTTTTCTGTGCTCCGGCAAGAGCATTTTTCAGCTGGTTGTAAGTATACAGCTGTTTTCCATTTAAAAGTGTAGCTATTCCCTCCAATTTGCGTGCCTATCCTCAGAGAGCGATCTTGTGTTTCAGTACTTTCGGACGCTGAACACGAGAGTGTCCGTCGTGTACATCGAAACCTGGCAGGGAACGAACCAAGCCCCTATCGACAAGGGTCAAGACATCAGCCGCGCTTTGCTCAACTTCAACGACTACACGTCCAGAAACATCTTCAAGGTCGACAAGGACACGACGCAGCTGCTCACGTAAGTAATTGGTCATACATTCTGTCCACAGTTTCAAACGAATTAGCGCTTGTATCATCTCTGGAAAGGTCGCAAACAGTGGTCGACGTGAGCGGTCGCGATACGGGCCGCCAGAGGGCGCCCGCGCGTGTTGCGCACTGGTGGTAACTTGCTATTAAAATATTATGTTCTCAGTTTCAGACTGTAACCAACTGTACTTAATACTCCCCTGTTTCAATACGTGTTAGCCTGTCCCGAATCCATGGCATCGAACCTGCAATTTTATTAATCAGCGTGCTGGAATTCTAAGGAAACGGTGTTGTTGCCTTCCACACGTAACTAATAAGGTAATTATGTATTTTTACGGAAAAAGGGTGTTATACGCTGGATCACAATATTTTTCTTATACGATACAATTGTTGCTTCCCATCTATATTGCTAAAAGCCTTTCCAGTAACAATGACCCCACCTGTTGGAACGCAGCTCATCTGAGAGCTTGGAGGACGAAGAAAAATATTATTTTAAATAATTTGCGTAATAAGCGACCGATAAGAGTCTGTAAAGTCCAACAATACAAGTATTACAGTTAGAAACTGTAATATTTATTATCAAGCTGACGCTACTCAAATGGTCCTACTTTGTTCATCTACTACTCGACAATGAAAACATTTCAGAGACTCGCTGTTCTTTTATTCGTCTTATATATTAAAAGAACCTACGAAAACTAGTCAGCCAGAGCAAATCATCCGGCCGATTTCCTTCATTTTTGTTTTAAACGAAAGGTATTTATCCGCAACTTTGTCACCAAGTATTAGAATTTACATGACTCTCGCCTTCCTTTTTCTAGTCTTCTGTACATTTCTTATGGGGATGTTCTTGCTGTAAAATAAAGTCAATCGGTCAGGCCGTTCTACCGACCGATTTCCTACATTTTTGCTTTAAACGATAGGTATTCATTCGCAGATTTGCATCAAGTATCAGAATTAAGTCTCTCCATCCTTTATTTTTATTCAACGCGGTATCCTTCTCTGATTGTATTGAATATTTTAATCGATTTGTTTTGCGATATCTTTGGTTCTAATTAAGGTACGCAGTTATTTTTGACCTAACAATACTCAGCGGATCAAGCTCTTTCATTTGCGCTTTTAAACACTTGCATTGATTGATTCTGAAGAAAGCTATTCCTGAACATTCAAATTCACTTCCATTTTTCCCCAACTTTTTTGTCGTTCCATTAAAGATGCGAAGTATTCGCACGGGTCCTCTAGTTTTTTTTAATCACCCCGTCATACGGGGGGGGGGTCAAACCCCCTCCAGAAGGTTTATTTTCCCTTTGCTAAAATTGAAAATTGACAATAATTTATGTAATGAATATGAGAGTTAGACTGAAAACTTTGCCAACAAAGAGAGGTACCAGGGTGTCTGTAAGTTGTAATCGATGCTTAGTTGAGCTTCGGCTTCTTGTTGTCTCGAGTGTCTTATTGGTGGCCTTCGTGAGTCCTAGGCAAGCGTCGCGCACGACTTTCACAACTGTAAATCTTGCCAATCGGAAACAAAAACAATTGCTCAGGTAACCACCACCTAACCTTTAGTAACAATGAACAAGTATTGTTGAATTCCAGTCAGAAACAAACTCCACAGACTGTTGAAAGTACCGCACGAGGCTTGCCTAGCGTGTAACGAAGACCACCGTGTCATGTTTACTACTGCTACCAACTTTATTACTACAGTAGGGCAGCAAACTTGTACGTGACACCGACAAATATATTTTTAACGAGTGTGATTAAACGAGAACAAATTGATGGCATCACAACCTTATAACTTCCGTGTATAATTTATACCACAGATGCTGATCATCTGCACGCACGCATGCCTAAAGTGGTAGCATTGTATAGCAAACAGATTAAATTCCCTCTCTTGTGACACTTACTAATCGTGTGAAAGGAATTGTTTCTTTCGAACGTTTTGGGTCTAATCTTCGAGTTTGTATTTTATTGAAATAAGTACCTCTGTAGTGCTTTTTAATACACGTATTAACGTAATCTGTAGATATTTAGCTTCGATTTAATATCGCTAACCTAATTATTTCGCAAAATCTTAGTTTTTAAATTGACGTTATTAGCCATATTTTGCAACTGGCGAAATGACGCCATGGTGGGGAATTTAGGCAAAATGAAGTGTAATACAGATGCATACATTTTGTGAAATGGGCAATGCCAAATCATCAGCGTAGATGAAGCTTTCTGATTTGGTACTAGTATCTCAAGCCAAAGATTTCGAAACTGTAGACAGACATCTAATATACGGTCTTAAAACTCTTTCAGCATACTATGAAAAGAATAACTTGAAGCCCAATCCAGCTAAAACTCAATTATGCGCTTTTCACCTACGAAACAAAGACGCCAACAAAAAATTAAAAGTCATATGGAATGGTACAGAGCTGGGGCACTGCCATAACCCAAAATACCTGTGTGATAATGGAGGGGGATGCGCAGAACGGCTGAACAGTGGGCCGCCTTCCTGCGTGAGATGGACTATAGTGGCGCGATGTGTTGCAGGGGCGAGACGTTCCAGGGCGGCGAGTCTGGCATGGCGGTGCCAGACACGGTGTGCACGGCCAAGTCGGTGGGCATCAGCGTCGACGTCAACACCTACGAGCCCCACCTGCTGGCCGGCACCATGGCGCACATGATCGGCCACAACATCGGCATGGGCCACGACGACGGCCGTGAGTACCTCTACATTCACATCCGTAGTCTGCACACCAATGTCATATGGATGCCTAACCCACAACTAATATTTCTGATCTTTCTCACGTAACTAACATGCTGCGGTCTGACAGACCTTGGGAGTTTATAAAACAGAGTGTCCATATGTTTGTGTGAGTAAAAGTGCAGTTTATGAATCCACGAGCTGCCCTTCAGGCATAGAAATTGGTAACGGCGCGATGAATGACGCAGGTGAAGGCGGCCAATCAGATTCCTTGTTTTATTTGTTGTGAATTCAGATTTAATAATTTCTTGTAATGTAAATTCAATTACGTGTTTCTCTCTCAAGTAATACGAGTGACAATTTTTCCAGTGAATTGCAATATGTGAATAATTAATGTTATTAAAATTACTGTTCACTTCCCTAAGAAAAAAACCAGATGTTGGTTAATTTAAAAGAATCCGTGTATCTCGAAGTTATGGTTCCGAACCGGAGATTCGGGCGCTATGCGCCTTCAAGTACAAAAGAAAAAAAATCATGTTTAACCTATACCTAACCATCTCAAGGCTATGCTACAGATCACTTTTTTAAATGAAAGGAAGTTTCCAACACACTTTCAGACTATTCTTTAACACACTATAGATAACTTCAAAAACAATAAAAGGCCAGCGCAGCCTTAAGGTTAGGTACATAGGTTACACAAGACGTTTTGTCTCGTAGTAGCGCGTGAATCTCCGGTTCAAAACCGCTCAGTATAAGTGATTGCGCTCGTAAAGGCTGCGAAAGTCATGCAATCACCGCAACTAAAATCACTGATAAAAATAATTTTGACTACATAGTACAGCCAGAACGCTCAATCTCCATTACAGAACGTAAATATAAATCCCACATTTATTGCAAAGCAATATGTTGATCTAAAGATCTGTTCATCGTCTACGCCGATTTGTTTACAAACCATAAAGAAAAAAGCTATTTCTTATTGGCCGCGCAAACGCGACTGCCGATTGGCTCCGGCGCCGTTGCCAACGTCCAAACATGAAACGCCACTCGCGGATTCATAAATTGCATTTCAGCCGTTGTTGCATACAATTCTACAGTTTTGATGCAATCATGTTCAAATTTTGTACACGTAAGTTTCAATCCATGAGGGCGGTCGCCGTAAGTGTAATTATCACGTAGAATACATAGTTCACGAGATGTGACGTCATAAACAATGAGATGTGCGAAAAACTGCTGCATTTAGCGACAATGCTGCTCATTTTCTCTACCGAGCGAGGTGGCGCAGTAGTAACGCACTGGACTCGCATTCGGGAGGATGGTGGTTCAAATCCACCTCCGGCCATCCAGATTTAGGTTTTCCGTGATTTCCCTAAATCGCTCCAGGCGAATGCCGGGATGGTTCCTTTCAAACGGCACGGCCGATTTCCTCTCCCATCCTTACCCAAAACTTCGAGCAATAGCTCCGTCTCTCATGACAAAGCTGTCGACGGGACGTTAAACCCTAAGCTTCCTGTCTCATTTTCTCCTTAACCACTGGACCGATTTCAACCGAATTTCGTACAAACATTCCTGACTGTAAGGTAACAATTGCTGCAGGGTTAAGAATCACATACGGCACATGGTTCAGAAGATATGACGTCATAAACAATAGGAAAGCCACATAATGTAGCGAGACTTTATAAATACGCTGTATGAGAATGAGAGTACCGGTACTTAGCGACTTGCAACAAAGTTTAAACATAATTTCAAACCTTTTGTTAAACTTTTTCTCGCTGACAACCATAGCAAAATGATGAAAGGAAAAAAATTTTTCGCTTACTACTTTTCCGCTGATTACGGGGTAAAACGACGGCATTCGGTATGACGTCACAATTTATAATTTGTACACTACAAATAGTAGCCACAGAAAATTTTACATACAGTATACACAAAAATGTTTGTAGAGTCTATGGGACTTAACTACGGGGTCATCAGTCCCTAAACTTACAAACTACTTATGAACTACTTACAACTAAGGACGGCACAAATATCCATGCCCGAGGGGGGATTCGAACCCCCGACCGTAGTGACCGTGCAGACCGTGACTGGAGCGCCTCAGTCCCCTCGGCCACCGCGGCCGGCAGTATACACACATATTGTTCAATGTACCTTCTAATATGTATCACAGTACGACACGTAGTTCCGGAGATAAGAGCTCGTAAACAATAACGTTCATGGAAAACCGCCCCATCACGCACCAAACTTTAATCTGTTACTTCTTTACTACTAATTATATTCCCCAAGAGATTTTACACACATACAGCCCTTATACAAATGAATATATACCTGAAAATAAATAAATAAATACGCAGGTAACGCCGGGTTTACAGCTTGTTTTAAATAAATTTGAACCGTCTGTGCATAAAATTGTTTTAATGCCAAATGTACCTGTAACCACAGTCTAACATATACAGTCGCGACACTCACTGCTGTAAAAGTTGTTACCAACTGACAGTTGCTACAACACTAGCGCTCCTAGCTGTAGTGATGTTTGTTTATAATTATGTTTGTACGTAATTAATGAAATAGATAGTATTATTTTTGCGTTTCAAGCATTAGTAAAATAACAAGAGACATACACGAATCAAGCGAGTGGAGGTGCTAGTTTTTGGCGATCACTGAAGGACTGTTGAACACATCGCTTCGAAAGTTGGCATTTCCGTGGGATCCTGCATGAGATCCTGAAAATGACAAAAGTATCGTCCAGGTAGGTGCTACGAAAGCTGTTGGATGACCAGGGGAGTACCAACTATTTCTTTAGAAAGGGGGGGGGGGGGGCAAGAAAACCTATTTACTGATTTCGTCTTGGCGATTCCAGAGTTTTCCTCTTAGGAGGGGGGGGGGAGGAGGTAATGGAACTTTCATTTAGACAAGGTGTTCCAGTTTCCGTTTTCTAAGGGGGGGGGGGGCAAGATGACTCATAAAGTTGCACTTGCGTTTCATTTATGTGTAATAGAAAATTTAAGTTCCCCATCCGTACAGATGTCGTCCCCTATTACCCTATTAGCAGTGAAAGACTGAAAAATAGGGCGAAAGGAGATAATAGATTGTAGTAGTGGCGGACTAAGTTGGAGGAGGAGGGGTGGAGGAGACGGACCGGCCCGGGCCTCCGGTCTTGGAGGACCTCCAAATACCTGGAAATGATTTTATTTTTTTATTTTTATTTTTTATTTATTTATTTATTTATTTGAGCGCGCTTGGCATCTTGTTCTGCTGGGGCCTCCAAATCTCGAAAGCAATTTCTCAGACTGTCCCGTGCCTCTCGTCACAGACAAATATATACAGACGGGAAACCTCTGTTAGAGCCCGGTCCTACGCTCAGGGGTGCGGGGAGAGAGGTTTTCCAGCAGTTCCGTAAGATGTCCCATGATGGCGCTGCGGTCAGAAGCAGCCCTTTAAACTGGCCAGAGCAGACGGCAGGTAGCGGCTGTCCCGACCACCACCTCCCCTCAAACGCCAGCAAGCCGGATACAGCCGTGGCCTCGTGGCAGGCGGCACGAGCTCTCCCCTCAGCCTCCCCTCCACGCTACCCTCTGACGGGCGAGAGGCACCCTAAGCCAGGGAACGGCCTGACACCTGCTAGCATCTACTAGGGGAGCCTCCAATTCTTTTTTATAGTAATAAATGTACTTCCAAGTGGACGGGGGCACAGAGTAACATATACAGAGACGCAGCCCCCTCTAAACCACTGTCCTACGCTCCCCTCGTAGTTCCGTAAGATGCTAGCAGGTGTCAGGCGGATCGCTGGCTTAGAGTGCCTCTCGCACGTCAGAGGGAAGCGTGGAGGGGAGGCTGAGGGGAGAGCTCGTGCCGCCTGCCACGAGGCCACGGCTGAGTCGGGCTTGCCAGCGTTTGAGGGGAGGTGGTGGTGGGGGGCAGCCGCTACCTGCCGCTTGCTCTGGCGGCTGCTTCTGACCTCAGCGCCATCATGGGACATCTTACGGAACTGCTGAAAACCCTCCCTCCCCGCACCCCTGAGCGTAGGACCGGGCCCTTACGGAGGTTTCCCGTCTGTATATATTTGTCTGTGACGGGGGACCTCCTTTCGTACCGCCGCCGCCCCGGGCATCCAACAGCCTTAGTCCGCCACTGGGAGGGGATGAATAAACCGTGTCTTGCTCCACCAAAATTTCAGGTGTGTATGTGTGTGTGTGTGTGGGGGGGGGGAGGGGGGGGCTCATGTTACTTCCAAACCTGTATTGAAATCCCTGAACATGCGTGCCTTGAGGGTTTTCGTCCGCCAAAACATAGCAATTTCGAGCATTCAGAACACACTCCGGCCGGCCGCAGTGGGCGAGCGGTCTGCGGCCCGCCAGTCACAGTCTGCACGGCCGCTACGGTCGGGGGTTTGAATCCCCCCTCGGGCATTAATGTTTGTGTTGTCTTTAGTATAAGGTAGTTCATAAGTAGTTTGTAAGTTTAGGGACTGATGACCCCGCAGTTAAGTCCGTTAAGCTTAACAAACATTTGAACACTTTGAACACAATCCCTTTTGAACGTACATTCATCTGTGAAAAGAACTCGACATGGAAACAGGGGCGCGGCGCGTCGATGCAACGGTGCAGGAATTTAAGCCGTCGTCGAACGGAAACGATTTTCGGACATGGGTTTCTATTCAAAATATTATGTGTTACCAGCAATTACATTAATCTTTATTGCACTACCATCATTACGATTATTATATTTACTCTACAAGTCCTAACAGTTTGTGACGGGAATTTCTGACCACCCTGTATAGTGTATTATTGTAATACATAACTGAAAATTTTACTACTTAAATTTTTAATTCATTGAACACTTACAAAAGTGCTTACAAAGGCCGCCCTTCCCACTAAGGCAAGGGAATGAAAAGTGAAAAAAGAAAAATCGAGTGTACCAGTACCAAGAAGAAGGTCACTGTAACCGTGGCCAAAACGTCGGTTGTTTCAGTAATAGTCATCTTTACAATAAGTCGCGGTACAACCCAGAAAATGCCTCAAATAGCCTGTATGATTAATCTCTTTCAAGCTGCTGCTTTAGCAAATTTTTAACATATCCAAACAAAATTTACAAACTGTTTTATTGATGAAAAGTATCTTCAGATAAGACCGAAAAAATTTGGGGTGCAGTACTGCAAACAGTTCTAGCGTAAACAGGTGTGTTAATGCCGATCGATATTCGTTCGCTTTTCTTCAAACGCCGCGAAAAATTGACGAGTTTTTAGTATTGTTCTGCGGCATAGTGTAACTTAATCCCTGCCCTCAGCCCTTTCCACAAACGTCATGCACTAATTCGCCCTTGCTCTGAAATATCTCCAGTACCAGTGGCGTAACAATGGGGAGGGGGGGGGAGGGGGATAGAACCCCCCCCCCCAGAACCCGAAAAAAAAAGAGAAAAAAAAAAAAGAACATCGTATAACAGCAATCTGGTAACGGTAAAGATTGAAAACTTGGGGTGTTTTACCATAATCTTTCATTGGATGGGAGTGAATTAGTTTCTTCAACGGGAGTGGTAGATGGTAGTCTGGAAACTGACTAAAATAATTTTGCTCGTCAAGCAGATCTATCCCCCCCCCCCCCCCCCCCAAAAGCCAAGACCTAGTCACACCACTGTCCAGTACATTCATTCAGATAATTTTGTTCATATGACACCACATACGAACATTTACTTCTATGTCAACAAAATTTATTTCACTGTTCAGTTATTTGTGGTCTACTTGATTATTCTCGTTTCATATCCTTGAAATAATTGTGAACTGCGAACAGTTAGTTCCACGTTGTTCGTCAGTCACGGCTACGATTTGCTTGTTATCAGTCACTACAATTTACTGTACTGTTTTTACAGCTTTAAAAACTAACAATATTTCTGGAACGTTATCCTTGGAGCTCCATATCGAATTATAGATGAAGCTGCAAAAATCACGTTACATGTGTGCTGTGCTGCACAATTTGTTGCCAACCTTGAAAAACGACAGTGCAGTAGAGGCGAGCAGTAACGGTGTAGTATTGTTGAATTGTTCAATTTCGTCTTTTGAGTATTGTGTACGAATATAAGCTTATGTTCGAATTAATGTTTCTCCTGCAGAAATGTAGGTACATACTACTGCTAATTATTTATCTACTAGTAAAAAGTCTATTCAATTCCGGCTACTAGTACAGTACCGGTAGTTCTTTTGGACTCAAAAATCTGCTGCATACTCACGGTTTTGAATTGTTAAATATTAGTGCAACAGGAAATAACAATGCTATCTTTACTTCCAAATGCTGTTCACGAATTTAACACGATTGCAATTCATGCTATTACACAATGCAAAACTGTTGACCTCAGCAACTACTGCTTCTATAAGAATGTATCTTGTATTTTTCGAATGACGAATTTGGAAAGAATATGATGTTAAAGTATGGTACATACAGTAGGTTCTTAAAAATAATGAAAACGAATAATTTACTTCTACTATTTATCACAATATTTGAACTCATAAACGTCATGTAACTGATATTTATTTAGAGAGATTAAGGCCTTGACATAACAGTTGACAGCTTATAGTAATCTTTGTTAAGTTACACACATGATTTATTTGTGAATTTTTAGATAAAAACAATGACAGAAGGTGCAGTAGCTTTTTTTGTAAAAATGTCTTTGTCTAAAATAGTCAAAGAATATAACCTGTTATAGCAAGTACCATAAATATTATTGTGATGAGAAACACCAGCAATCTGTTAATACTGTGTACATTTATGTTATGCAGTAGATTGACTTTTAGTCTTCATTATTGTCATTTCACCTCCACTCCTCCTCTCTGGCACTAGAGTTGCATTTTGTTTTTTGTGTTATGGTGATGAGTAGCTTTATTGGTTTCCAGTTTTATGGTTTTTTAATGCCACCACAGTAGTATTCAATATATACAATGATGGAAACATCAAAATATTAATAATATTTAGGCCTATAGGAATTGTTGGCAACTCACTTTACAGGTGACTTCTCAGGTACAGACAGGCACATAGAAAAGACAGTCATATTCACACAACTTGAATTTTCAGTCACATTTTTCATCACAAAATGAGCTTGCTTACATTCACACAATCACTCAGCCCTAACTGATGCCTATACTGTCAAGTTACCTTGAACTCAAGCGCAAGTGACTGTAGTAGGCATGAATTATGTCTGAGTGGTTGTGTGAACATATGCAAGCTCATTTTCTGCTGATGGCTGTGGCTGAAAATTCAAATTGTGTGAATGTGATTGTTTTTTCCACGTGCCCAGTGATCGTCTGTACTGTGAGTTCCGACTCATCATCATATTATTGACATTCCAACTTTCCATAGTTACATCAAAATATTAAGATATTCGAAGAAACAGTTTCAACAAGATTCACACTGCTTCTCCTATGATTCAGATGACCTGTTTTTGCTGCTTCAGTATTCATTTCGTTCCTATGATACCAGAATTCTCCCAAGAAGCCCATGGTAGACCGTGTAGAAGATGTCTCGAAGGGAAGAAGATATGTTAAGAGCCCTGATGGGCAGAAGTAGTAGATGAGATCTACCAGCAGGGAAGTATATGCAGTATATTTAATGTAGCTAGAGTGGGAGACAATTTAGTTTGTATTTAGGAGTGGCTGGTGTTATTCATGAGGAAGGTTTAGGTGTATAATACATTAATACAGTAAGGTGTGTGGTGAGCAAAAGGCCATGAAATAGAACAGTAAATCGGTTAAACAAGACAAAAAACCAATTTCAGTGTTAAAGATTTATTCACAACCAGTTTTGAGAGTTATTGCCCTTCTTCAGATATACTAATTGTGACCTATATACACGGTGTTTCAGTAAGTGTGTTTGCCTCTGTAACTTATAAAATAATAGGTGACGGGAAATTTTAATGTGGTAGGTCAACAAAAGAAATGTTACACTTTCTGCAGAGCTATGAACATAGCCTAGTTTATTGTATCATTTTCCAAAGAGTTACAGCACAAAGATATAATTTTTTAAATGGAACAATAGTTTTTTCTATTGTGCATTGGAATCGTTGAAACCAGCTTCGTCCAAATCAATTTAAACTACATTCCTATCACTGTTGGTTTTGGAGCTACAACCCTTCAAAGTTACAGGGGCAGATACCACACGCTGTACATAATACATGGCTGTGTGGTGGGGTTGGGGCGCCATGGTCCTCATTCATGGCCTGCAAGGTCGCCCAATTAACCAGTAGATTTCTTTTTGTGGGGATATCTAAAGGATCCACTTCCATGAACCACAGACATTGCCGAGGTGGGGTGGCTTGCGTGCCTCAACGATGCAGATAGCCGTATCGTAGGTGCAACCACAGCAGAGGGATATCTGTGGAGAGGCCAGACAAACGTGTGGTTCCTGAAGAGGGGCAGCAGCCTTTTTAGTAGTTACAGGGGCAACAGTCTGGATGATTGACTGAGCTGGCCTTGTAACATCAGCTAATGTGGCTTTGCCACACAGCTACTGCGAACGGCTGAAAGCAAGGGGAAACTACAGACGTTACCTTTCCCGAGGACATGCAGCTCTACTGTATGAACATATGATGATGGCATCCTCTCGGGTAAAATATTCCGGAGGTAAAATAGTCCCCCATTCGGATCTCCGGGCGGGGACTACTCAGGAGGATGTGATCATGAGGAAAGACAATACTGGCATTTTACGGGTCGGAGCGTGGAATGTTAGATCCCTTAATCGAGTAGGAAAATTAGAAAATTTAAGAAGGGAAATGCATAGGTTGAAGTTAGATATAGTGGGGATTAGTGAAGTTCGGTGGCAGGATGAACATGATTTCTGGTCAGGTGAGTACAGGATTATAAATACAAAATCAATTGGGGGTATCACAGGAGTAGGATTGATAATGAATAAGAAAATAGGAAAGCGGGTAAATTACTATGACCAGCACAGTGATCGCATTATCATTGTCAAGATAGATACGAAGCTAACACCGACAACAGTAGTACAGGTTTATAGGCCAAGTAGCTCTGCCGATGATGAGGAAATCGAAGAAATATATGAGGAGCTAAAGGAAATTATTCAGACAATTAAGGGAGAGGAAATCTTAATTGTTATGGGAGACTGGAATTCGGTAGTAGGACAAGGAAGGGAAGGGAAGATAGTAGGTGAATATGGCCTGGGCAAAAGGAATGAAAGAGGAAGCCGCCTGGTAGAATTTTGCACAGAACATAATTTAGTTATAACAAACACCTGGTTCAAGAATCACAAAAGAAGGTTGTATACGTGGAAGAGACCAGGAGACACCAGAAGGTATCAGATAGATTTTATAATGGTAAGACATAGATTCCGGAACCAGGTTTTAAACTGTAAAACATACCCAGGGGCAGATATAGACTCTGACCATAACTTGTTGGATATGAACTGTAGGCTGAAACTAAAGAAACTACAAAAAGGTAGGAAAATAAGGAGATGGGACCTGGATAAATTGAAGGAACGTGAGGTTCTTAAGAATTTCAGAGGGAGCTTTAAGCAACAATTGACAGAAACAGGGGAAAATAAAACAGTAGAAAGGAATGGGTAAAATTGAGATATGAAATAGTGAACGTAGCAGAGGACAAAATAGGTAGGAAGGCAAGACCTACAAAAAAATCCTTGGATATCACAGGATATACTAAATTTAATCGATGAAAGGAGAAAATATAAAAATGCAGTAAATGAAACAGGCAAAATGGAGTACAGACGACTAAGAAATGAGATTGACAGGAAGTGCAAAATGGCTAAGCAGAAGTGGCTAGAAGGCAAATGCAAGGATGTAGAAGAATGTATAAATAGGGGAAAAATAGATACAGCCTACAGGAAAATAAAAGAAACATTTGAAGATAAGAAAAACAGATCTATGAATATCAAGGACACTGATGGGAAACCAGTTCTCAGCAAATAAGGGAAAGCTGAAAGGTGGAAAGAGTATATAGAGGGGCTCTACAAAGCAAATGAACTTCGAGACAATATTGTAGGAAGGGAAGAGGATGTAGATGAAGATGAAATAGGAGATATTGTACTGAGAGAAGAATTTGACAGAGCCCTGAAAGAACTAAGTCGAAACAAGGCCCCGGGAGTAAATGATATTCCCTCAGAGCTACTGAAGTCTCTGGGAGAACCAGCCATGACAAACCTGTTTCACCTGGTGCGTAAGATGTATGAGACAGGAGAAGTACTCTCAGACTTTAAGAAAAATGTTATAATCCTCATTCCAAAGAAAGCAGGTGCAGACAGGTGTGAAAACTACAGAACCATCAGTCTAATAAGTCATGGTTGCAAAATATTAACACGAATTATATACAGAAGGATGGAAAAGGTGGTAGAAGCCGACCTCGGGGAAGATCAGTTTGGGTTCAGAAGAAATGTAGGAACACGGGAGGCAATACTCACGTTACGGCTTATCCTAGAAGATAGATTAAGGAAAGGCAAACCTACATTTCTAGCTTTTGTAGATTTGGAGAAGGCTTTTGACAATGTTGATTGGAATAAACTCTTTCAAGTTCTGAAGCAAGCAGGAGTAAAATATAGGGAACGTAAGGTTATTTATAACTTGTACAAAAACCAGACAGCGGTTATCAGAGTTGAAGGGCATGAAAGGGATGCAGTGGTTGGAAAGGGAGTAAGACAGGGTTGTAGTCTTTCTCCATTGTTATTTAATTTGTACATTGAGCAAGCTATAAAGGAAAGCAAGGAGAAATTTGGAGAAGGAATTAAAGTTCAGGGTGAAGAATTAAAAACATTGTGTTTTGCCGACGACATTGTAATAATCTCAGAGACAGCAAAAGACCTGGAAGAGCAGTTGAAGGGAATGGACAGTGTGCTGAAAGGTGCATATAAGATGAACATTAACAAGAGCAAAACTAGGGTAATGGAGTGCAGTGTAAGGAAATCAGGTTTTGCTGAAGGAATTAGATTGGGAAACGAAGCAATAAAGGAGGTAGATGAGTTTTGTTATTTGGGCAGTAAAATAACAAATGATTGTCACAGTACAGAGGATATAAAATGCAGAATGGCAATGGGTAGAAAAGCGTTCTTGAAAAAGAGAAATTTGTTAACATCGAATATTGATTTAAGCCTAAGGAAGTCTTTTCTGAAGGCATTTGTATGGAGTGTTGCCTTGTATAGGAGTGAGACATGGACAATAAACAGTGCGGACAGGAAGAGGATTGAGGCTTTTGAAATATGGTGCTACAGAAGAATGCTGAAGATTAGGTGGGTGGATCGCGTAACTAATGAGGAGGTATTGAACAGAATTGGAGAGAGAAGAAATTTCTGGCATACCTTGACTAAAAGAAGGGATAGATTGGTAGGACACATTCTTAGACATCAAGGAATTGTGAATTTAGCATTGGAGGGAAGTGTGTGGGGTAAAAGTAGCAGAGGAAGACCAAGAGATAGATACAGTAAGCAGATTCAGACAGATGTAGGTTGCCGTTCTTATGTGGAAATGAAAAGGCTTGCTCAGGATAGGGTATTGTGGATAGCTGCATCAAACCAGTCTCCAGACTGAAGACCACAACAACAACAACATCTAAAGGATCGCGTTTATGTCATTGAGTCCACATCACCAGATGATCTAAAACGGCGCATCGAGGACGCATCTCGCTCCATCACATCGGCGATGTTACATCTTGTCCGCAGATCCTTTCGACGGTGCATTGCATTATGCATTGAGGAACGTGGACACAAATTTGAACATCTCATGTAAATCAACTTCCCACCGCCATAACATCCATCACCCACCACACAGCCATGTATTATGTACAGCATGTGGTATCTGCCCCTGAAACTTTGAAGGGTTGTAGATCCCAAACTAACAGTGATAGGAATGTAGTTTAAATTGTTTTGGACGAAGCTGGTTTCAACGAATCCAATGCATTATAGAAAAAGCTATTGTTCCATTAAAAAAAATTATATCTTTGTTCTGTAATTCCTATGGAAAATGCTACAATGAACTATGTTCATAGCTCCGCAGAAAGTGTAACATTTCTTGTGTTGACCTACTACATTAAAATTTCCCGTCACCTATTATTTTATAAGTTACAGAGGCAAACACACTTTGTGAAACACCCTGTATAAATAAGTTCGTGGTGGATTAAAACTATGTGCTGGGACCTTGTATTTTTATGGGCAAGCACTCAACTGATTGAGCTGCCTTGGCACACTTCATGGTCTAGCCACACATCCACCAGTATTTGGATTTGGAAGGGACTAATTGACAAAGGTTATCAGTCCATCTGCCAGTATATCGCCTCCTGCTTTTCAGACTTTACAAAAATTATCCTGCAAATGTTGCAGAAGTAGCACTGCTAGAAGAAGGGATATGGTGGAGACATGGCTTAGCCACATCATAGGAGATGTTTCCCACCAAATCCTTTCTTCCAGGAGTGCTAGTCTTGCAAGGTGTGCAGGAAAACGTCTGTGAAGTTTGGAAAGTGAAGGCAAGGTACTGGCAGAAGTGAAACTGTGGAGATGGGCCATGGAGAGCACCTGCCTGTTAAAGGGAAAGGTCCCATTTTCAAATCCTGGGTCTCGAACACAGTTCTAATCTCCCAGGAATTTTCATTTCAGCACTGCAGGTGAAAATATCATTCTATGCTCTGTTCAATCTAATGTATAATAACACAGTGTTATTACAGAATGCTCAGATTGAACATATTGAGCACAATTAATATACCTAACCAAAGAATGGCAGTAATTGGCAAAAATCTATTCTAAATAAATCAACAACCCTGCAACTAGTTGCTGTCTTATTTATCCTATAGACCACATTTTCTGCAATGGATGAAATACTCAGAACAAATACTCTTGGGATAAGCTGTAGGCCTATATTCTGTGACTTATGAAATTTACACGTAAAAATATATTTATTGTTTCATAATACAAATTTAACAACATCCAAGATGTAACAGGCTGATATAACATTATGACAGGAAAAAAAGTAGGAATATGTGCTCCAATGCTACTTGTGCGAAAACTGAGTGGGTTGTTAGTTACTTATATTTGAAGTATACACAACCAGAGAAAAGATTTTTAAATGATGAGGTTGGTGATGAAATACAACTATACACACTTCTTAATTATCTTGACTCAATAAGGATATATTACAATATCCTAATTTGTATTTGACTGGCCTTTGTACTGTTCCAGGAGAGGAGTGCTTCTGCCGAGACTGGCACGGTTGCATCATGGCGCAGTCCATCGTGGGTCAGGACAATGTGCAGCCCTACAAATTCTCAGAATGTAGCCTGTCTGACTACATTGATGCCTTGCGGATAGGGCATGGCATCTGTTTGCTCAATAAGCCCAATGAGGTCAGTGTCAATTCTCCAAATGCTTCCCTTTATGTCAACTATAGACTGCAATTACTTTGCTGTTAAGAGGTATTGATATGTGACACAGGGACCAGCAATTTGATGCCACTCTCTTTCCCAAGTATGTAACTTCCCTTGTGGTAGTATATTTCTTGTTAGGTAGCATTCATGCCTGAACTGATGTTCATGTTACAGCAGTCTTCAATGCTCGTTTACAGTATGTATAACACCATAGACATAATGGCAGATGTAGATGTTACATTAACAATAATGACCACAAAAGCCTATGTTCGTACATAGATATTACAGTGTTGATTAAGTTAAAAGTAATAAAGAATGAGACGATTGCAAAAGAATCTTCCAGAGTTCCAAACATGCATTAAAAACATCAGCAACTAGAACCAAAAATGTCACAGAGTGCAATATTCTGTAACACAGTTGTACATTCCAGGTGTCATCACTGTTATTTTCTTCCAAGATGGCTGCTGATTATATGGGTCTAACTAACATTGTGCAATTGTCACAGATTTTATCTCTCACTGCAAAAAGGGTCATAAGAGACTGTATAGCTGTTTATTAAGATTCACTTATTTTTAAATCAAACTAAAGAGTAATTTTAGTGCTGTGATACATCAACCGAAAGTATTCAAATTATAAAGTATTCAGATGATGCTCTCTACATTATGGTGTAAATGTGCTTTTAGATACTAGGTTGTATATCTTCAGTTGTATTTTAATTCATAAGTTTCTGATGTCCTACTGTGCAGGTAGCATAGCAATACTAAAAAAGGCAAAGATAATGAGCTTCATCATATCATAAATCAGCCTTCCTCTAAAATTATTTTTCCTTGATTTGAAGAAAGTTTTGCTTCATTTTAATGCTCCATTTTTGTACATGTTGAGATTGGAAATAAGACAACCGTTCATTAAGAAGAATGTGTGACTGTTATATAACTTGTATGCCAAAAAAAAAGTGGGGGGGCGGGGGTACAGAAATATTGAAATATTGAATAAAACAGTAAATGATTAGTATTGAAAATGGAAGAATAGTTACTTGTACTTGTATGTCATAATTGTAGAAGTCATAGTGCGTAATAGTCATAGAAAGTAACACACTGCATTTTTTCTTAGCTAACAGACAGCATAACTGCAGGACTATTTCAAAATGGTGTCTGTGTGCCAATGTGGCAATGTGCCAGCATTGAATTTATCACTGCACAGAAAGAAATTGTGGGGATTGTTAACAGATGTTTGTGCAAAATCTATGGAGCATCTGATGTCGACAGGAGTGTAATTAGTTACTATGGGCTCAGAGTGTAATGTCATCAGAAGGCGGCTGTAGATGTCAAGGAGAGCATTCACGGCTGTCTCACCTGATACATTGCAGAGAGCTGATTTTTTCATTTTTTATTAAAAGATGCCATACATGGAAGACATTCTTAGAATGATAAACAGGTGATACACACAATGGAGAAATGGCTACCTGACCAGATTAAGGATTGGTACTTATAGGGCATATATAATCTTGTTTCATGTTGAATGAAGGTCATAGAATGGTAAGCTGATTACGTGGAATTGTGGTGTGTGTGGTTGAAACACCATTCTTTTGTGTATAATAAGGGAAACTTCAGGTTGGAGTTCAACAATATAATAAGGACAATTCACAACTCACCGCAAAGAAATAATGAGGAGCTCAACAGGCACATTTGTGTGTCCTTTTTATGTGCCTGTTGCTTCTTGTCATTACGTCTTTGTGGTCAGTTGTAAACTATTCTTCTTAAATTGTTTAATTCTTTTGTATGTGTAATTCTTATTAGGTGCAATAAATAAATGTTGACCGAGCGAGGTGGCACAGTGGTAACACACTGGACTCGCATTCGGAAGGATGGTGGTTCAAATCCACCTCCGGCCATCCTGATTTAGGTTTTCTGTGACTTTCCTAAATCACTCCACGTAAATGCCGGGATGGTTCCTTTCAAAGAGAACGGCCAATTTCCTTCCATATCCTTACCCAAACATTCCTAGCGTAAGCTCTGTCTCTAATGATCACACTGTCGACCAGACGTTAAACTCTAAGCTTCCTTCCTTCCTTCCTAAATAAATGTTGAAGAAAAAATGTGGTGAATTATTTTCTGAGCAACCTTCATAGAACACAGGGAAATAATTTTTTTCTCTTTTCAAAATAATATTTCAGAAGAAAAATGGGGAGAAACAACTACAGCTTCATCTTCAACAAAAGATTTGAGCAAAATCCCCCCTCCCCAGACACTATATGCTATATTTGCCACTGACTAGCACAACAAAGCAAGTATGGATACTACCCCTCTAGAGTTTCTTTCTCCTTAGATATTTAAAAATACAATAGTAGTTTCTTCATATCCTGGTCTTAAAATACTACAATATCCAGATGTGAAAAGTGATGATGATGATAATAATAATAATGAATTAATATACCTAGCTCACTTCAAGTGAATCATGTTGTTCATCTGTAAGAATTGCGGAAAATTCATAAATATTTCACTGTCAGCAAATTCTGATCACTGTGTTTCTTTTCTTTTCTAATATACTGTAGTATTACTCTTTTGCATCAAAATATTTCAGAAATTAAAACAAACTCATATTTTTGGTTTAACATTCTTGACAATACAACAGCTGGAGGTGCGACGAACCTGCGGCAATGGGCTAGTCGAAGAGGGTGAAGATTGTGACTGTGGTACAATCGATGAGTGCCATCAGCATGATCCTTGTTGTGATCCCATCACCTGCAAGCTCACCAAAGAGGCTGACTGTGCCACGGGTCCATGCTGTACCAACTGCAGGGTAAGTGAAAGATCTCAAGTCATTGTAATTTCAGCTAGAAGTGTAACATAAACCTTTACTTTTGGTAGGCAGTGCCCTACAAACTGAGTAATTCAAGTATGCCTTGTGGCTGAATAGCTTTTCTACTATAGAGCAATAAATGTGTATTTTGCTCACTTCTGAAGAATATGTTTAATAGTAATTTATCTGAAGGCCATATTCCTTCTAATGGTACACTGATATTGATCCCAATTCTTGTTTTGTAATTTTGGAACATTGTTATCAGTGGTCAAATATGTTTGCTAATAATTATTTATTATGACTTACATAAATAACAAAAATAGTCATGAAAAATAGTGTCCTCACATCTAAAAAGTAGGGAGTTGAACAAACTGAAATAATCTAATGATAATCTCACAGGGACAATATATATTGGTACATCACTTAAATCTTTTAGTTGGAAATTTATATGCTAACACTATCACTACACATAGGTATTGTTTTCTAGAAGCAGGGACAAGTGTGGATAATCTCACTATGCAGGATACTGATTTACTTTGTTTTTGAGTTGCTGAAATGCTTGTTTATAAGCCAGTAATGTCTGAAATTTTATGCCTTGCAGATTTAAGAGGATTTTCTTCCTCTTGGTAGATGTCAGGCACAACAATTTTTTTTCCCCCCGAGGAACATTTGCAAACCTATAAGATTACTGGGAGTAGGAAATTGTGTAATTGTTTTGACATTCTCTTTGGTTTATTTGAGACTTCTCTGGCATTCACACCTCCAAATGCACTTATGTATCTTTCAATCATAACTGACATTCTCTAGATTGTAGGGATGTTCAACTACTGTGATATGCAACTATAGTATCACATGTATTTCTGAAGAAGACAGGTTTATATCCATTGAAACTGTGGTCAAGTTTATTAAACTATTACTATTGCAACTGGTTGACTGATTATCAGTTTGATACTACTGTTAATGTTATAAATGCAATGTATTCTTAATTTTCTTATTGTAGTTATATTTATAAGAATTATTATTTAAATTTGAAGTGTGCCCGTTTTTCCCCCACTAAGTATTGCCTGTTTTTGCAGCTTCTGTCGAGGGGTGTCCTTTGTCGTGATGCGACAAATGAGTGTGATCTACCTGAGCACTGTACTGGTCAAAGTGGCGAGTGTCCTCCTGACATCCACAAGAAAAATGGCACACCGTGTGGGAACAAGGGATACTGCTTTAATGGAGTGTGCCCCACACTGAATATTCAGTGTGAGCTCATCTGGGGATACGGTAAAGTGTTATCTATTTTGAAATATATATATGCTCTTATCTGTGTAATATGATTTCTTTTACATTGGTTAACATAAAATAATTTCAATACAGGAGGAATTGCGGCAGATGAACAGTGTTACAACCAGTTCAACTCAAAGGGATCCATCAATGGTCATTGTGGGATGGATGCTACAACAGGCCAATACATCAAGTGTGAGCCTGAGTAAGTCACTTAATGTATTCTTCATGAGAGAACTGACACAGTTCAAAGGAGTGGTCCATATTGATAACTACTAACAAAGCGTCAAATCATGCGCTTCCCCCTCCACCCCACCTCCTCACTCACAGTCCAGATGCTTGTAGCGCTGAAGCAGCCAGAGATGGAAGCTGTGTGTGTATAGTTGTCTGAGTGAGTGTGTGATTGTATGTCTTTCCTTCTCTGAAGGAGGCCATGGCTGAAAATTTCAGTTGCGTGAATGTGATTGTCCATTTTACATGCCTGTCAACTGCTCACGGAGTATCTTTACAATGAATTATTATCTAACCTCCTCCATTTTTGGCATCCCAGTCAGATTTTCTATTGTACATTCTATATTTACAACTAGTGAACTTTGGTTCTCTGTAATCCTGCTATGGTTTGTGCTTACATTACAACAAACTGTTAGTCTCCTTTCTATATGCATTTTAAAGGTATTGCCAAATTGTTAGGTAATTATGTCTTTCTCTGTTTCATATCATAATAATGTGAAACAAGCCAATTTTGTAAGCTTTGTGTTGTTTGGCACATTCATATACTAACATGATATTTGCAAGTAGTTTAAAAAAATTAAGACCAGTCTTAAAAGTAACAAGAAATGTTGTTTGAAGTAGAAAAAAGTAGAAATTAAAATAATATTATTTAAAATATATTTTGGATGTATTTACATTCTTTAAACATCATTTTCTAAGAAGCTTGTGTTATGTGAAATAAGTACATTCCATTATGGGTACTCTCTATGAATCAAACTTTTACATACCATGTGAAATTCTGTGTGTAGTTGTTGCCATGTATTCTACTAATATTTCAGAAATGGCTATTACAAAAATAAATAGTCGAGCTACATTTTCATTGTTTTTGTAGGAATGTTCGCTGTGGATCTCTCCAGTGCCAGTTGGGGAACAGGTATCCCATTGTACCTGGACTAGACCAGCTGTACTCCAGGACAATTATTTCCATCAAGGGAATTGAATATGAGTGCAAGTAAGTAGTGATTGCTTTCTCTGCATCATTCTAATGTTTTGTTGTTTACATGAATTAGCTACCACGTATATTGAAATATTAAATTTCTGTGGATAAAAGAAAAATTTTAATAAAAGCCAAAACAAATTAGTTATAAAAACTGTATAGTTACAAGAGTGAAAGTTGATGGAAGAAATGAGTAAATTTTTGTCTTATGAGACCACAGATCCCTGCACTAGATGAGATACAAAAAGGTTCAGGTATATTTAAAACCCCTTGGTAGTTTTCTCCATTAGAGCATACCCATTAACACTATATCATATACATGAATCCCGTATTTTCTCTTGATTTGTGTGTTGCCAACAATTTTAAGTTACCAACTTCTCCTTTGTACCACATACCCAAAGATTGCAACGTCCTTTATTATCATGCTTGTTTCCCACTACCTGTAATTCATTTTACTTGAGTGTGTGTTATGTTTTCGTTTCCATTTCTCCTTCCTGCAGATTTTCCTCATTTTTTCTAGTTTTTTCCATAACCTTTGTTTCATCAATTTAGTTCAGCATGTAATTAAGCTACAGTAAATAGTTATTTCAGCAAAAACATCAAGAAAGATATAAGAATTAAATGTCTTACAAAAACCAAACAATTCACTTTATCTAACAAATTTCAGTATGTTTTATGCCTTCAGAAAGTAGATTTCTTTCTATCTCTTAATGATACTTATTTTCAATATGATAAACATTTGCAGCACAGAATTTATTCAACATACATTCATTTCTACCAATTGCACTTTCTTGCCAGATGTGCAGGATAATTTATATGAAGTATGATAGGCCTAAGTAGGGGAGAGGTTCCTTATCTTATTTAACAACTTGTAGAATGCATTCCTTTTGTAACAACAAATCATGGTCTACCTTGTTATGCCATTTGTTGTGTTATGGATCCAGTCTAAGCAATTTCATTACAACACCAGCAAAGGCTGAAGTGTTCAACTGCCTTTTTTGTGGGTATAAATTTTTGCAATTCTTCATGTTCATTACATTTTGCACGAAGACGTGGCGACGAGCTGCGACAGGCACATACAAAAGACACACACATACAAAACATTCAGCTATCGGCCATGGCCTTCTTCAGAAAATAGAGCACTCACGTAATCACACAGGCACACAACACAGTCATACAATCATCACCTCCGACTGCCGCACTTCGAATTGATTCGAAGTGCGGCAGTCGGAGGTGATGGTTGTATGACTGTGTTGTGTGCCTGTGTGATTGCGTGAGTGCTCTATTTTCTAAAGAAGGCCATGGCCGATAGCTGAATGTTTTGTATGTGTGTGTCTTTTGTATGTGCCTGTCGCAGCTCGTCGCCACGTCTTTGCGGTGAGTTGTAAACTGTCCTCACTATATTATTAATTCCAACCTGGACTTTCCATTATTACATTTTGCACGAACTTGTATAAAAATCTAGTTTCCCTTCCCACAACCTGAAATACAGTAGCATATATGTGGTAATATGTAACATATATCAGGCAGCTTACTGCTGCTAAACAAGTGAAAATTCAAGGCAACTTTCTTCAGATATAGGCGAAGGCTAGCTATAAACATATCCATGTAGACACACATCATCACAAAAGATTCAATGGGGGCATCAGGAGAGTATGTTCTTATATTGAAATTATAACAAAATTAAATCGTTGATTTTTATCTGTGAAGCACTGATCTAAAACCATCATTGTGACTCGTGTAAGTTACACTGACATAATTTGTTTTTAAATTAATTGCCTGTTAGAGTCTTTAGTGTGTTGTTTTGGAGGAAAAATAATTTTTATGCAATTCCTTTCCAGGGCAACAAGTGGTGCAATTGATAGTCCAGGACTTCCTTTAATGGGTCTAGTGAAAGATGGCACTCCATGTGGAGAAAGTTTGGTAAGTTCACATTATAAGAAATTAAATTTTTAATATTTAATTTATTTTCAATTTATAAGTAAGTGAACTTGGAAGTAGAAACAGAATTTTGTCGTAAATAATCTGATGATCTGTAAAACCTGGAAAGTAGGCATTTCGATGTTTATATCATTTTGAATTTTTAGGTCATTTATTGTGAAGAGTACCATAGATATCTGTGTATTGATCTCCACGGTATTTCAATCTAACATCACATACTAATAGAGTGCAAGGAAATGGACTGTAGAAGACAAGGCAAAAACTACAGCAGAAATCTGACTTTCATTGCAAGTTGTTAATGACTAATATACAGTTTCTTGTGGATTGAACTTGCACTCAGATGCATAAGACAGCAACATATGAAAGTGAAATGGCTGTTGACAGTTACTGTAGCTATCACATTGACAAATCTTATTCTTGCTTTTGAGATGTTACACTTTGTTCTGAAACTATGAACCAAGTAACTAAATATTTTATTAATAAAAACTGATAAGCCATGTTGGCTTTTGTTTAGAGGTTTTAGGCAGATATTATTAAATCATACAAACACTGGCCAAAGATCTTGAGACAAAAGCCAAATGGCAATATATCAACGAGGGCATGAAAGCTCCAACAATTTTGCGATGAGCTGTTGTTAAAGTAGTGCCATTTGGTGTAGGAAGACAAAAAGAAAACATTAAAATATACATACAATATATTTCAGCTGATAAGATGACCTTAAGATAAGACGAGGTATAAATTTTCATCAAAGTCAAAGTATATAGTTGCACATGATGCCTGTTGTGTAAGATGGTCCCCAAATTATCAATGACCTGTAAATTTAGTTTAGAACAATGATCATCTGGGTAATAGTACACACACTGTTTCTTGTAATGACCTTGAGTTTATATAAAAGCATAGTATCAGCTTTTCTATTTCATGTTCAAATGCTTGTGAAATCTTACGGGACCAAATTGCTTTGGTCATTGGTCCCTAAGATTAGACACTAATTAAACTAAGGTATTCTAAGGATAACACAAACACCCATGCCTGAAGAGGACTCAATCCTCAAGTGGAATCAGCTGTACGGTCCATGACAAGGCACCTGGGACGACACAGCTGTTCCCGCAAGGACATATCCGCTCTGTACTTCTAAACAATTGGTACGATCTGCACACATCACAAAGCAAAAGCCTCCTTTTGCATTAATACGGTGTTACCTGTGGAAACACACACCGAATAATAACATTCTACATACAGCTAACAAGTATTGTTGCAGACTGTGTTGTGAGTAATCTTTTAACTGGGGACCTCACAGCTCTTGCTCACAGATTGCGGTGCTGAAGGTCACTGGTTCAATCCCGTCCACCAGCATAAATTTATTTCTTTGTAATTAACATTTCCAGAATGTTCTACATGGTTCTTATGTTCACTTGTAATTTCTACATGTTTCTTATGGTAACTATTCTTCTAATTTCTGTCTGTGTAAATAGCAGAGCACTCTGCCTGAGAGGCAGTCAGTGCTGCGTGTATGTTTCAGTTCGCAATAAACCTGCTTTCAGTATAAGTGCTGTGTTCAGTTGACAACCCTGCCTTCGAAGTCAAGCCTGCTTTTATTTCAACACGACAAATTTGTTACATGGAACGCTAACTTTCAAAGTGAAGATGCAGTGGAGAAATATATGTGATTCTATTTTAAAGGATTTTTTTTTAAATTTAGTTAATTATCCTGTCATAGCCAGTTAAGTATACACACAGTTAAAAAAAAAAAGTGAAATAAAGCCTGTTGCAGAGAGAGATTAAGAGCTGGTGAAAGACAGGTCTTAAGCAGATAACAACTGCAATAATAATAATAATAATAATAACCATACTAATGGTTAGTCAGTTATTTATGATGACGTTAATAATACTTCATTAGTAATGATAGCACAGTATCATTAATAGTAAGAAAAACATTGTTACAGCCATTGAGTAGGTACTGGTGATTATCATTCAATTATTTTATTACTAGTTTTATTGTAGTAAGTTTCTGCCATTGAAAACTATCATTTGCAGTCACATCCCAGGTGGGCTCAAGGTGGTGGTATTCCCAAAGGGAAACTAGAATGCTGGAACCAGTTATGTATCGTGTAGTGAATTTGTTTTTTGTTTAGAATCTCTTTTGGCGTATACGCTATCCATTTAGAGAACCCTGTTTGCAGTAAAGGAAGCACTAATTGTGAAAATTTTATGGTCTCTTCATTTTACAGATTTGTCTGAATCAGACGTGTACGAGTTTGTATCCTCACATTGATCCCAATAAGTGCCCAAGTAATCATCATAGTGAAGAATGTTCTGGACATGGGGTGAGTACCAACATTTACATAATTAGTGTTTCACACTGCTATTGCATTTTTCCACAATAAGTCCCTCTGAATTGTGTGATTATCTCAGTGAAATAAATGGTAATATGTATGTCCGATAATACTCATTTTCTGATGATGATTCATGTCACCCATTGTCCAGCTGATGAATTTATTTATAATACAAAGCAAATTTTTGTTCTGAAATAAATTAAATACATATAGAAGGAGAGGCATTGAATTAAAATTTGTGTCGCGGCCAGGATTCGGACCAGGGACCTTCTGTTTACTAAGCAGATGCTTTAACCACTCAGCTAAAGTGGCCATATGGATTCTGTGATTGCATGAACCATCTTTAAACACATCCCTCTTGACAACACAAACTTTAATTCTGACTCATGTTCCTGGTATCCATAAAGCCGCCATGGCTGAGTGGTCAAAGCGTCTGTCTAGTAAGCATGAGGTCTCGGGTTCGAATCCTAGCCGTGACACAAATTTTAATTCTGTGCCTCTTCTTATATTGAATATCTTTGATGTATATCAAAACAAAATATGTCTCTGGAAATTGATTTATTATTTAATCATTATATTGAAATATATTAAGAAAATGAGTTTCAACTTGGTACCTAGTTGTTTTCAGTTTTTATTATTCTGCGTTGCGTCACTGAAGAATTTTGCCATCATGTGACTTCCTTTGACTGAATGGTAGCATTGGTAAATTAAATCCATACTACATAAATACTGCCAAACAAAATCACTACCAGAGATCTTACAATACTTGTTTAGTGCATTATACACTGACTTAGAAAATGTCAGAATGTGTCAGTTCACATAGGAATTTTAATTACAAGGTGCATCTGAAAAATTTGGTGAATGGTCTCAGGAAATGTGGAAAATGAGAGTTACAAACAAAATACCTTTACTGATCTTCAAAGTTATTGCCATTGGCTACAAAACACTTCAGACATCACTTGTACAGCTATTGGGAACTGTCGGCAAATGCTTCTTGTGGAATCACTTGAAGCACTGAGGTCCCGTGTTGGATCTCTCTTACGAAGTGTAAGCCTTTCAGGGCTATCATTCTCAAAGACAGCCACTGATCATCCACAAACATCCATCACAATTGTTCAATGTTTCCTGGGACTGTGATTGTGGACAGTCAACCTGAATGTAGCTCATCCTCGCCACCTTCCTTTCCATCTCTAAAGCGTTTAAACCACTCAAAAACACACTTTTTACTCACTGCTTCAACACCATACACTTGCACTAACATACCTTGGGTCTCTGTCACTGTTTTGTCTAATTTCAAACAAAACTTGATGGTAACGCATTGCTTCATTGCTCCATTTTGCGCTCCAAGTTGCAATGACATGAGTTCTCACACTGATCTTGTTACCTGGGTCACAGCATTACCACCACTTCCCTGCAGTGCTTTGCACAATAGGGGGTGATTGTTGCCATAGCACTTAATGTGTATGCTCGGGCATCTCATCCTCACCATGTTTGTAAAATATAGGACCATTCACTGAACTTTACAGACACACCTTATACATTTTATCCTCTAATATATTATATAAAAACAATGCATTTGTATCTTCCTTATAAACAATTCTTTGATATTTCATGCAGTTATGTTTTTTCAGAGTGCTTTTGTCTTGAAAAAAGAAAAATCTTTTCTTTGTGAATATAGCCAATCATCCACCATGTTTTCTCACATTTCTTGGATCATACAGGCATTCCTCCCAACAATCTTCACAATTGGTATATGTTGTATGTTTGCACAGTTCGAGTGGGCTGCATGAGTGACAGTTTTGCTTAACAGAGCAACCCAAATCATTATTTGTACTTACAATAGCAGTTCTGTTTATAAACTTTTTTCACCATCTGCTCTGGTACAAATCACCATAACCTTCTTTTACAGATTTTCAGTGATCATTAAACAGCTCAAAGAATAATTTTTTGCAGCTTGTGCTGTCAATTCATATAAAAGAAGTATTTTATTTAAATCTTTTGGACAATTTCAACTAATAGTATGCAGATTACAAAGTGAATCTTTATCCCTTTTTTATGTACAAACAGGTTAAATTATTTATTATTCAACCATTCATTATTGTAATATTTGTTTCAACATGCATGTCCTCTAAAGTGTTTCAGCATGCTAAAGTTGAATTAGATAATAATTTTTCAGAAAATGATATTTCTCTCACAGGTCTGCACCAATGTGAATAAGTGTTACTGTGAGATGGGATGGAGTGGATCGGATTGCTCTATACAGCTGGAGGTCACTATTTCTCCTCTTTATACAACAGTAACCACCGTCGCTCATGCTGGAGGTACAAAAAACGGAATCACAAATACTTTGGAACCTTATATGGTGAAGAAGGAAACCCCCTACGGTACGTCAATCATTTTCTAATGATATGTATTTCGTATCCATAAATATGTATACATGTAGATTCATGAAGATATAGTGAGGAACAGAATAGATAAAACTACTCAATCTAAAGTGAGTGGCCATGTCCAATGAAAATTATTCCAGCTGGAAAGTATTTATCATTAATAGTCAATTAAAACGTTTAGAAAAAAACTGTGCCAATAATCAGACATGATGCAGGTGTTCGTGAAAAGGTTGTTAAGAAGATACCTGGACTGTATTTTCTTAGGCTTTCCTGGCATAATAATTATTCATCATCTCTTTGGGTTTGCTGCCAGATCATAAAATCAAAATTATTCAATATTTTGGCTATCCATAAGTCTTCCAACTTCAGGAAAATGCTGTCACTGTTGAGTCCCTCTGATTTTACAACCTGGCTGCAAACAAGAAGAGTTTGTGAAGGTATACCATTGTTGAAACTTCCTAGCAGATAAAACAAGTCCCAAATCTTGATTCAAACTTGGGACTTATGCCATTCATGTGCAAGTTCCCTACCGACTGAACTACCCAAGCTTGACTCACAACCTATTCTCACAGCTTTACTTCCATCATTTCCTCATCTCCTTCTTTTCAAACTACTTGTGTGCTACACAACTCTTGTTGCAATTACTCTCTCTTCATGGTCCTTTCCCTATCTTCCACATTCATAATACAATATCAAGATATGGGACAGTGTCCAATTACTTTGAATATATAGTATTTGGCTGCTTATATCTCCATGTACCATCATCATTACCACAGTAATAAATTCAAGATAAAAGTAAAAATTGTTTGATGGATTAAAGAAAGAGCAAAGAGAGCTACAGAAAAAGTAAGTTATTACTTTTCTATTAAAAACTTTCAAGATACAAAATACACACAAAATCATTTTTACTTCTTGAGCAGCTAATAAATGGTTCTGGCTGATTATGTAGAGTGTAGGAAGACAAAAAAGAAATGTAATGATGTCAAAATGTGAGGATACAGAATGAATCATACAGAGATCATTGGTAAGAACTAAAAAGGCAGCTCATAACAGTGAGTATGGAACTAAGAAGAGGTGAAGCATTAAATTATTCAGTTATTAAAATTGAAGGCTGGAAAAAAGTAAGCAGTCAAGGAAACAACAGTGACAAGAAATAGTAGTTAACGAGAATAAATGTAAGAAGTCTTATCCATGAAATAATAGTGTTTATTGGATTTCAACATAAAACAAACTCAAATCATCAAAGAATAGCATTGTATTTATTCTAAATTGACACTTGCTAAGAAAACATATACTAATCACACACAATTATTGATAGAACAAAGCCCTTTACCAGGAAAATGACGTACTTCTGATATTGTTAACAGAGTTCATGCTGAATCTGGTTTTCCTAGTTAAGTGATACACTCTTTGATTAGAACACACTGAAATTCATTTGAGTATGAGCCAAAGTATTGCAGTTATCACATACATTGTGGCTTATGTTTAATTTCTAGGAAAGATTACTATATTGATAATAGGGCATAAAACCACTTGATAACTTTGTACTATTGATACCAAGGCCTCTACAAATTGCCTCTGAACCATGGAAGGAATTCTGTTCCTCACTGTTTGTCCTCAATTCTGTGAGGAAATGATCTTTCTCAATTCTCTGTTTAATAATAAAGCAGCCGTAATATATGTATTAATTAATGTACATTTCACATTTTCTAAAATATGACCTGCAGTTCTGCTGACGTGTCATCTTCTAGTGGGAGTTTACAACTTCTGTACCTCTATGTGTATAATAATTTTTAGCAATTCTGAATTTACAACTTCATTCAGTATTAAAGAAGCATATAAACTACTAATTAAAAGACCATTTTAATTCTCTTAATAATTAATATTCTGTTCATCAAAGAATTAACCCTTTAGTGCTATTTTAAACTTCTTGGAATTTATGTCACTATAAATAACATTACTGGAATGGAAAAACAAACCTAGACTCTCGAAACTGTTTGTATAAAAATAAAACTATTTTAATTGTATTGTGATTTTTCTCTGTTTTGGATACTCTGTCAACACTAACAAAAGTGCATTTTGATTTAAGTCACAGTGAAAGTTTTGCTATATCCATTTTTTTATCTTGAGCCTTTTTTGTACTTTATTTAAGTAAGTAACAACTAAAGATAGAACACAACACTATTTACAAATGGCACTAAAGGGTTAATTACATCTTGTAAATCAAAAGAACATTAAATTACTTTGTTCTTTCAGAACAATTGGGAATCTTAACAGTTATCAATCATTTATAGCTCCATCATACAGTGAAACAATCACAGCTCCTGTCATACATGCAACATAGAAAATAGGTTAGTTTTACTGACTTTAAGAGATAAAAAAAAAAAATTAAAATATGCAGGGTGCAATACTCGTAATAAATCCTAGGATCACAATTTAAACAAACTAGTTATTTACCACAAACTTATATGAGTAATAAGACAATGAAGTGAGTAATGTAACTTTTTCTCCATTATGTGATATATAATAATACTTGTGACAGAAGAGTAGAACACATTGCAATTGTAATAGTATATTACCTACATATTACTCATTAAAAAATTCTTCTGTGATTTACTGAAGTAGCAGTATGACTGAAAAATTAATTTTATTGTTTATATTGTTCATATTCATCTCCTTCTAATTTCCTTATGAATGAATTTCCTTTTTCTAACCATGGAAAGTGCAGTTGGTGTTACCTCAGAAATGGACAAGTAATTACTATAAAACATAAACACATGCAATAAAGACCACTGTAATAAATATAATTTAGGATAAAGAGTGAAAAGTGAAACGTTTAAACAGTTTTAAGTGATTAAAGTTACAATCATTGTCATGTGGGTCAAAGGGTAGTATTCAGCATAACAAGAATACATGGCAACATAGTTTTGTGATTCATTCTTCTATAGTGAAAGTTATTTATTACACTCATTTAAGTACACCACAACATGAAACAAAAATCAAAAACAGAAAGATCCATGCAGCTAATTCCCCATGAAGTGAGGCTGAACTGAATATAGACCAATTACAATATAGTTACTATTTGTGGTATACATACCATAGACACTGTAGTGTAACTTCAGTATAGAAATTCCATATGCACATGTATAAGTACTCAACTTGCACAACAGTAAGAGCAGGTCACTTTATTATGCAGTAAAGACTATACATGTAGCATTGTCAGCTAGGGAAATATCAGTCAGCTAACTCACAGAGAGCAAGTTCATGGTTGCTCGGCCTTACATTGCCCACCTAGTTGGTTGCACCAGTCAAAACTACAAGGCTTAGTTTGTGGACTGTTTGATTTATGACATAGTGTTAAGGTTGTTGTAGACTCCGAGGTCAGCACTGCAACATTGAAACCAACACTTTCGTTAACTTATCCATGTACTGGTGTCACTTCTATCTTTTATTTATCAGGAATCTGTGACTTACTTTGCTCTTCATTTCTTAATTTATCCCCTAAATACAGTGGCGGCCAGTGAGATTTTGTAAGGTGGCCCCACAAAAAGAAAATAATAATAATAATTTTAATAATAATATTAAAAATGAAAATAGATCTTAAATACAACGTTATAAACTTCCTAAAGTACCACCATACATATTAAGATATTACAAAATGTTCTCAATTATTTTCATCTTCATAATATGTGTACCAAACAAAAAGTAAAGGGGAACAGAAATAAATAGCATTCTTCTTACATATCGCTTTAATTGCTAAGAGTGAAATGAGCAGCTATCAGTTTCTAATAAAGGGGACTTATGGTGACAGTCATTATTACTACAGGCGAAACAAGACCACAATGCACATTTCTTTCTGAATGCGAACCAAATAAAAAAGTGCAACATCATTTGCTATCTGTGGCTGACTCGTGATTGTTCGTCTTCATTTCCCATGATCCATTGCACTGTTACCACCATCTACATGTCAAATACAAATTATCGACACTGCGCTTTTGCTTCCTGAAGAATAGTAGGGACTGATTGTGTTCGATTCTGGAAAAGAAAGAGAGGAAGAAGGTTACTTTAGCTATCTTTTCCTCTTATCTGCTTGAGAAATATAATTAGTAGTATACAAAATAACAGAAAGTGAATAATTCAAATTCACTTCCCAAAATCCACATTACAGACTTAATCAAATTACTGACATATTAAATTAAAAGTATTGTACTCACCAAAAGCAGAAACCTTATCGCTTTGGGAAGACAGCTTCAGAATAATCAGCTAATGTGTATAGTATTGAAAATGAGTTTGTCTCTATTTCTCAGTTCAAAATTTGAATTCAAGGGTGATTGAATTATTTTCCATGTTGCGTACAAATGACTTCTCACAGGATATCACCCCTAAGGCACTTTCTTCTTTCATGGTATATCTTACGAAAGTTTTAATTTTCTTGTTGACTGGGAAATGCCGCTCGGCATCTGATGTCGAAACTTCTAATTGCAATGCCTATCTCAATATTTTAACACTTTCTTCAAAAGTTTCGGAAAGTTCGTTCTCTAGAATGAGCGAAAGAAACAAAAACAGAAACAAATATGAACTCAGGCCTAGCATAGAAAACCTGAAGTTCCCCCTTCAACTTTCTTTTCTCAAGAAATGTATGTGTGTCAATGATTTAAAAATCATTATAAAAGTAATTCCAGAAAAATTTGCCGAACTGCATTAAATCTGGTTAATGAAGGAATTACTGTCATTTCTAATGTTTTGCATTACCGCCCCAAAAGTTTGGACCGACCAAGGCCAAATAAGATATCGCAGTGATCTTCTGAAATTGATTGAAAAGAGTGTCAGTGTTTGGCATTATCTTATAAAAGTGACAATAGAAAATAATGGTAATGCATTTGGAAATGCAAATTAGAGTTTTAAGTTGCAGCAAGATTGTGGTACTGGAAAAGAAAGTTTGTGCCTCTTGTCACCAGATGGGTGGTAGAATGCTCATTCATTTCAAGGTCTTTCAGTTTCTGTTCTCTAGCGGCCGACACACAAAACTGTGAGTCAGGGTGATTTTGGCTCTACCCCTGCTGTAAGCATCGTGCAGAAACCTGCCCAGAGTTTTAACGCAGCACCTATGGGCACAGGCAGAGCAAATATGAGTTGGCTCCAAGCTTCAGAAAACTGCCGTGAGTGTGCTTGCGACATAACGCAGCTGTTCAAATCAAAGAACACACACTTGGAAACAATGTTTTTGTGCAGTTTGTATGGAATTCTCTTTCTTCCTTTTTCATGCAAGTGGTGCCACGGCACAGCAGCACTACCCCAGCAGTGTCACAAATTGGCATATACCAAAGGTTTGTTGCCACTATCGGCTACTGCTAGGGGTGTTATGGGGCCATTATGTACTTAGCTTGAGGGCTTGACAACAACACCACTGTGCATACAAATGCAGAGCCTCCTTTCTGGTGTCTAATTCCATTGCCTTCGGTCACTTGTTCCTGCTTTGTACTTTGAAACTTTCACACCTTCAATAATTTAGCAAAGTGTATGGACCCAGGGATTTAAACTCCAGTTCACAGGAGTCAGGTTTTAACTTCACTAGCATACAGATACCAATAGTGTTCTGTTTAATGTTACAAAAAAGTTTAATTTCAAGTTCAATAAAGACAGCAGAAAGCAGGGTAAGAATGAGAACAGTTGCTTTTCTCAAAGTAGCTTATTTTCTTATACATATGCAGTCTAATAATGAGGAATTTTAATAGATTACTACTAGTTCTAATGGGTTGCTGTTAATTTTACATAAATTGTCTACAACACTAGTCTCTATTATTCAGTATATAATTCAAACAATTTCACTTCCTCAGGGGTTATCACTGATGATTTACCAGGCACAGTGAGTGAGTGAGTAAATGAATGAATGAGGGTGAATGAAATCACTGGTTCAACCTAAGACTGGTGAATAGTACAGTTAGTTTTATTATTTTTACAAATACTTTTATGGCTTTGTTGATTCATTATAAAGTAAAACTTTATTTACTTTCAGAACATTAGACTAAACATTGGAGCTATGGTTGTTTTAGTGTAAATGGAATCACTTAAATTCTGACTAACATCAAATAAATATTGATAAATTTCTGTGTGTCTCTGCTACTAGCTTAGTGTTGCCCTACATTTTAGGTACATTTAAAATTATACATTGTTACTACGAGCCTAGTTATGAAGTAATTATTCATGAGGAATAATACTTGTCATGTTGCAGCAGCTTTAGCAAAAATTTTCTTAGCAATTTGTTGTACTATCTAAAGTCTGACTTTAAAATAAATTGAAGAAGATACATTGCCATTCAATTTCTTTGACATTAAAGTAGTTGGGTAGCTTTACTGCCTAGATTCTTGGTTTCCACATTCAATTACTGGCTGGACAGAGATTTTATCCACATGGGGGCTGGCATTTTCGTGTCCTCATCATTTTACCTCATCCTCATCACCGCACATGTCAACAACATGGCATCAAATAGAAAGACTTGCGCCAGGCTGCCAAATTATCCCAGACAGTTTCAAGAGGCCAATAATACCATACAATCATTTTGTTTCATTTTAAATTTTGTTGGTAATAATGATCATATGTTAGTAGTGACATTGCAGGGAAATTAATTGTAAGTCTTTTTTTTTTTTTTTTTTTTTTTTTTGTCTTTACCTAAGATCCCTCTTTAGTTTGGAGCCTAATTTATACAATCATTTTATTTGACTTTAGAATTTAATTATTCTGATTAGCATTGTAGGTTGTCAGTTCAAAAGTTTGAAGTACACTTTAGCTGCGTATGTCGATAGTGTTCCTTCTGCATCATTCACTTTACCCAGGTAAGTGCTGATTTATCTATCCTATCATCTGAAAGCTCTGTCACTTTTTTTATTATTCCCTTTAAACGATGAAAAAGAAACATATACTATTATATATACCACTCCCTCCATTTTTACATTGTGGGAATTGATTAATATCCAATTATTCTAAAGTGAGTGATTGAACTGAAATAGCATCAATGGGGAGACCAAAAGTGAGAGAAAGCACTTTTTTTTTCCTTTTTCCTGGTGGCAGTCATTGTAGTAAAATTCTTTGGTGTTTGCTTACGTAACATATAGAATAAATTTATATATTTCTGTGTATGACGCAAAAAATTCTATAGAGACTCAGTCATGTACATCTGAATGAAAATATACAATGAGTTGCTGCATCAGTTTGATGGTGAAAGTGTGCTTGTCTGAAATCAGTTATCATTAGTGACTGAGTGAGGTGGCACAGTAGTAATGCAATGAACTCGTATTTGGAAGGATGGTGGTTCAAATCCACCTCCAGCCATCCAGATTCAGGTTCTCCGTGATTTTCCTTAATCACTTCAGGCAAATTCCGGGATGGTTCCTTTCAAAGGGCACATCCAATTTCCTTCCACATCCTTACCCAAACATTCTGAGTGTAAGCTCCATCTCTAATGACCATGCTGTCGACGGGACGTTAAACTCCAAGTTTTCTTATCATTAGTGAGTGTTGCAGTTCTTTATTACAAAAGTGAAGAAAAACTTAAGTTATATTCCATGGATCCAGTGGGGTCTCTTTGATTTGGGAAGCAGTCAAAGATATACGTTTTATACAAGTACAGAACATTCAAATGACTGAAAATTATGAAACAGTGTTTTATTACAGTAATTAAGTTGGCTACAAAATAAAACAGTAAGAGTTTGTATTGGAATACTCTTCAGTGAATTTTGGGGAGTTGTCCAGAAAATTGATGCATACTTCTGTCCTAGTGTATCTGTCCACTATTCATGTTCATGTTAACTCCTTGAAGACATTATAATGATAATTTCAAAATATCGACATTGGATGCAAACTGCAGCTGTATCGTAAATTGGTGATTTATTTTCGTTAAAAATGAAACCATCTGCTTTTATGGGTGTGGCTCATTAATGTATTAGTTACAGGAGCATTTATTATCTTGCACCAAATGTAGGTTCACACTGTGATGGTGATTTGTGTTTTTACACATGACAGCATATTGCTGTACTTGGTGTCTCAATTTTCTGTTCCTATAAGTGTTCATTGTTCATTTTACCTGGTGATGTAATGCTGATTTCAAAATATCCATTTTAGATATGAAATGAAGCTGTAGTGTAAATTGGCAATTTATTTTACACAATAATAAATGTTCTTGTAACTTATCCACTGATGACGAGCCTGCAGTGACTCAAAAAACATCCATAAAAGCAGCTGGTTGCATTTTGAAACCAAAATAAATTACCAATTTGAGTGATAGCTTTACATCCTAGTGTTATATTAATCCTTTCCATTATTCTTTTTTTTAGAAAAGGAAAATATTGGAAATGACAAAAGTTGCCAAAATAGCCAGTTTGTATGTTGAGGCCTCAGCATTGTGTTATATAATTAACACCACTTATAGTCTGACAACATGCTTCCATACTGTGAGAATGTAATCCTGAAAAGTAGAATTTTTCCAAATAAATAAATTACAACAAAGAGATGGATCAGTTATGCATTACCAATATTTTATCTTCTTTCTTGTGAAGTTGCTTGACAACATCATACTGCAACCGCACTGGTAAAATACTATTATGGACAGATTCAGCATATAAGTAACTTCATGTTACAAAGTTCAAATAAACAGCATTATATTCTTTAATGGGTAATTTCATTATAACCATTTTAACATTTAGTTTAAAGAGTTTATAACACTGAAATCTTCTTTTGGAAATGTAGGATACCATTTAATTTCATCAAAACTGATTTGAAATGCTTTCCTTTGTCACAAGTCGGTTTCTCTCAACATGATGTCTGACTGACGTACCGCCTTGTTCCAGCTAACCTCAACCAATCCAGTGTCCCCTCCAATCCCCATCCAAACCCCTCTATCACTGAGAAAGAAATTAACAGTTCTGGAAAGTAGGTTAGTTTTATCATTTTGTATGTATATTTCAGCCATATTTAAATTTTGACTTCTGAAGGTAAGTAGTGGCCAGCTATTGTCTCCTGTTAACTTCTAGTTGAAACAACATTTTAGGTGGTTGTTGTATGGTTTATTCTATGGTTTTGCCTCATCATCCTTTATGCCTTCGTAATAAGTTGAAAGGGATTGAGTGCTATGCACACACTGAATTGTATAAAGACACCTTTAAATGGTACTAATTTTTTCCCAGATTTTGCATTATATAGATTTTGTCAGCCATAGAATCACACCCAGACTCGCATATACATTGCTGAAAACAGTTGAGGAATCAGGTGAGATATCACACATATGATAATGTAATAATGGAAAGTCCAGGTTGGAATTAATAATTTAGTAAGGACAGTTTACAACCTACCACAAAGACGTGGCGACGAGCTGCGACAGGCACATACAAAAGCCACACATATACAACACTTTCAGCTATTGGCCATGGTCTTCTTCAGAAAATAGAACACTCATGCAATCACACAGGCACACAACACAGCCATACAACCATCACCTCCAGCTGCCGCACTTTGAATCATGCTTTGCATCTTGGAGACGTCTCCGATTTACTCGCCGCAGAGCGTGATTCGAAGTGCGGAAACGGGAGGTGATGTTTGTATGACTGTGTTGTGTGCCTGTGTGATTGCATGAGTGTTCCATTTTCTAAGAAGGCCATGGATGATAGCTGAAATTGTTGTATGTGTGTGTCTTTTGTATGTGCCTGTCGCAGCTCGTCGCCACGTCTTTTCGGTCGGTTGTAAAGTGTCCTTACTATATGATAATGTAATTTATTCATATATTGTCTCCTTTTGTTATTTGTGTGTGCTGCAGTATGATATTTTACTGTATCAACTCTTTACTTGAGGTTTACACGGCATTTACTTCACAAGGACACATGGGGTTACTGTAATAGTAAAACGTCATTCTCGTTGCCCTCTAATTTGGTGTATGATCACCTCAGCCAGCAGACCTGCATGGCGTGAACAATATTACGTTATCAAGCAGCGCTTGAGGGATATTTGGCCATTCTTCCAAGAGTGCAATATCCAGCTCTGCAACCATTGTAAAAGGTGCTGGTCTGGCTGCAATGCATCTGCCAAGTGCATCCCAGACATGCTCAGTCAGGTTTTAAGTGTGGTGAACAAGCTAGCCATTCCATTTGTCAACTTCAAGCATGTTGTCCAACAGTGCAGTGCTGTGGGGACGAGTGCAGTGCTGATCCATCAGCAGGAACCCATTTCCTATGCACCAGCGTAGGCACAACAAAAGGTTTAAAGGATCTGGTCTCTATACCTCTGAGCAGTCAAAATGCCATTCTGAACAACATAGAGGTCCTTAGGTCCGCCAATACTGACTCCTGTCCACACCATTCGTCCATCATCATGGTATGGTGATGTTTCCAGCACGTACGCAGGAGTTTTCAGAGTTCCACTTTCTCTCTAGATGAGGAAACAATGATTGTCTGGCTGAATGCAAAATCTTAACTCATCTGTGAACAGACCCCGACGCCATTTTGTTATGACTCCAATCCTGATGTTCCCATGCCCAAAATCTGCAGTCTAAATGGTATCGTGATTTTAATGGGACACACACCATAGGCCTCCAAGGGTAAAGGCCACATTCCCGATGGTGATTTTGGACTGTTTGCGTTGATATTGTGTGTCATGTTGCTGCCTGGAGGGCGTGTTGCAGCTGAGTTGCATTCAGTCTCCTGTCTCAACAGATTCTTAACCAGAGATAACAGTCATCTCTTGCTGATGTTTTCTGAGAATGACCTTGGCCTTGCCTTCATTTAATGGTTCCTTTGGTCCGAAAATTACACTTTGGGACACCCCAAAAAATAAAAAAATAAATAACTAAAATTAAATTTTTAAAAAATCCTTAAAATATTGAGTGTCATTTATAGACACCATTTATTAAACTGACACGCTCCACATCATTGCAAAACATCATATTTATGATATATGGTTCAAGTATGAATCTAATCTAATCCCTCCCCCACTTCCAACCTTCCTATGGCTCTCCATGCCACAGCTTCGGGTAAGTCACATTGTTGTTGCATAGCACTACCCACTCACTACATACCTTAATCCAACTGTTTATCTACTTCGTTTAGTAGAGTAAATACAAGTTCACACCAATCTCCTCTACAGCAGTGTTCTGTTATTACTGCTATCTCAGTTGCCATAATGTTGTTGTCCCACTCCATAGAACCGACAAAAAGACACCGAACATTTTATTTAGTTCATTCTACTGATGACAGTACTTATGAACTTATATCTCTCAACTGATCCCCTAATTGTTTTGACCAATGTGCATCATTACTGCATCCAGCTGCTACTGCTGAAAAATTGCAACATACAGATGGTGCAAGGTAGCAGCAATTGGTGTTGGAGATGAGGAGACAGCATGGCCACGCAGGGTGGGGGAATATACTAGTGCTGTCTGATAGGAGTATACTGTACTTACATAGGTCATAGCAGTCCACTAAGTGCGATGTCGATTGGGAGGCTCTTGGAGGGAGGGCAGTGGGTAAGAAGGAAAGGGGAAGAGACTCAGCTTCGCAGAATGGAAGGTGTATGTGTAGGTGGGGCTGGAGTGCTGACAGGGTAGGGGAGAGGGTGAGGATTGGAACTTGTGAAGGCTGAGGTCTGGAGTGTCGTCAGGACATAGGATGTACTGTAGGGAGAGTTTCCATAGGATATACTGTAGGGAGAGTTTCCATAGAATATACTGTTGGGAGAGTTTCCATAGGATATACTGTTGGGAGAGTTTCTACCTGCACAGTTCAGAAAAGCTGGTGTTGGTAGGAAGATGACACAGGCTGCTAAGCACAACCCCATGTGGGCCTTCCATTCTGCAAACCCACTCCTGTGTCTCCCTTTCCTTCTGCCCTGCTCCCCTCCCTTCAACAGCGTACTGACTTATACAGCACCCAGTCGCCTGTCTTGGCCTGTGTAGTCAGAGCACACTCTGTCAGACAGTGCCTTGCATCCCTCCTTGCCTCCCTTCCCACGCTGTCTCCTCATCCTCACAAAACAGTTGCTGCTACCATCTGTACAGTATCATCTCGCCGCATTGGCGAGGAGGTTGTGCATGTGCGAGTGAGTGTGATAGACTTGTGTGCGTTTCTGTGTCTGTTGAATTTTGCATAGGCCAGAGCTGGAAAAAAATATTAGCCTTTTAATGACTCATTAGGACTTGGGTGTGATGAGCAGGAGTCTATCCCCTTCAAAATATTGTTCTAAAAGTTGCTGGACTACACAGTGCCTGATAGTAATTTGAGTATTATGTTAGTTTGTATGATATCCGGTTTTCATTACTGACTCATAGTCCAGGAGAATCAGGTCTATTTACACAAATTTTATAGGAAAAAAATTTTCAAAGCAGCATCTCTTTGTGTTAGAAAATCTTCATTACTTCATTTTCTAAGTAGTTGTGCTACATTTCTGATTTGTTTGATGATGAGCTTTCTTGTTGTTGGCAAATGACTTAAAATACTGACACTGCAGCACTGCCACCAGGCCAGAAACTCAATAGCTTTTCATCAATAGTACACACTGGTGAAGTATGTCTTTACACTATTCATTACTCGTTTTATGAATTCTCCTTCCCCTACAATTTTGATAACTTATTTCAATTTCCTGCATCAAAGCTCTGTTTTTAAATTTATACAGCACACTTTACAACAACTTCAGGAAATTCAGTTCTTAATCAGTGTGCCAATTATCAGTACTGTTAGAAGGAAAGGACATGGCCTACTTTTCGTGTTGGGATATTGAGACATTGTAAGAAAATGTACTGCGATTTTTATAGATTTCATATTAGTTTTTACCGGTATAAAAATCTTATTGATCATGAAGAAATTATTGGTGACAAGATGACTATAAGCCACAGATCTACACAGAAATTGAATGCACATTATTATCTTTCTACACTATAGAACAACAACTTCATAAACACACACACACACACACACACAGAGACACCACATAAGGGGGGGGGGGGGGGGGGAATGACAATTCAGATTGTGCTCCCAGGTGAGCATGCAATTGGTATCCAGAATATGCATATTAATCTTGTATAAAACTATCATTGACCTTGTGTATAATACATTCTCCTAAGTATGCCAGTGGCTCAAGGGAGGGAGAGAATTATAGTCTTCTTTCATATTACAGATGAGACAAAAGTCATAAATGTAGCTTTTTTTAAATATATGAACTCTAGGTAAAGGTTTAAATAGTTTTAAAAGCTTATTGCAGTGATTGAATAACAATGATAATGACTCAAAGATACAACTCATGGCAGGTAAGTGAAACTCTTTGAAAATGGGTAAATAAAAATATAAAATTGTGATGATCTCTTTGCTTCTATATCATTTTCATATCATCCTCAATTTTTTTGCTTTCTACAGTGAAATTTTTGTTGTGTGTCTGTCTTTTCAAGGCTTTGGAAACATATTTTACATGTCACCATTTATAAATGTTAGCCATTAATGGCATGTATCTTCTTCAATTGATGGTATTATAATATTCGATTGATATTAATATTAAGGAGATGCTGTAGTTACATTTATCATTTTTTTTAATGACAGAGATTAAATAGAACATTGTTTATATTACAAATAGTGAAAATGTGAAGTAAATGTGTGAATGTCCAAATTATATAGCAGCAAAATGTTTTAATATTATGAATGGGAATACATTATTTACCTGTTGGTCATTGGACATTCTTGATTCTTGGTTATTGGCAAAATTAAATATATGCAAGTGAGACCCAGTGCAATGTAAGTGCGTTTTAAACGTATGTTGTGAGACACAGGTTTTTCTATGATTATTTATTTGGTCTCTTCTGATAGTTAAGTGATCATTACATAGCAGGGTCTAGAACTGCAAGTAATATTAATTAAATTATCTGTGCTGGGAGTATTGGTAACAAACATAATTTTATTGTTTAATAAATATACCTAATGCTATAGGGAATACCTTTCATTTCATAAGTGCCAACATAAATGAGAATAAATATGAAAGAGTTCCAACATTTAAAAAAAAATAATAATAATAATCTGATCTGAGTAAATAAAAAAAAAAAATCATTTATTTATGTTTTTCAGCGGAGCAAGTTTTGCAATTAACAACAGAAAATTCTATTTCAGGGAGTAGTAACAACAACCTAAGCACATTAACCATGGTGTTTATTCTGGTCGTAGTGGTCAACAGTGTCATCATAATCTTTGCATGTATGGCCGTTTGCTACAGGTACAGTGCCAGTTGCCGACGCTGTTGGTGTTCATTCGCATCTTGTTCTGTACTGCTTGCTGTGATCCATTATTAACAGCATGTTTAGTCAAATACAGGATTTTCATATTTGATTTATATTCTCATTCCAGTATGTCCAACACGAATTTAATGGTTGTGAGTTGTTACATTCATAGAAACACTTTAAGACTGTCTTCATTATGAAGTACATTGAAATAACTTCTCATGCTATAGTGAGCACTGTTTCAGCATTTCTTAATCATATAAACCTCATATTAAAGAAAAAGTATGATAGGATCAGAAATTGAGGAGGTGAAGAGGCTTGCTAAGGATAGAGTAGGTTTAGAGAAGCGTCAAACCAGTTTTCGGACTGAAGGCAGCGACAGCATGATTGAAAGTGTGTTAACATTATAAAGAACCGAAAATAGCTACAGGAAGTTTGTATAAATACAAAAAAATGTACAAATCATAAACACCATTAATTGGTTATGTCTTACGGCCTTTTCCGATGGGCCAACTGCTGCATATGAGGCAGTAGAAGGAGCACTCTGTGATCAACGGTCTTGTGATCAGCATCAATCCTCCAGTTGATGTTGCCAGTAGATGAATCATGATGTTTCTGCTACTTCTTTTGACAAGTAGTTCTGCATTTAGACTCACAATACTGAGTGGACCCCTTTGCAGACATTCCTATCAAAAAAAAAAAAAAAAATCTGTAAAGATATTGGAAACAAAACCTTATCCTTGCACACCAATTTTGCCAATGCTAGGCATTTATCTGCGAGTTGGCAACAAAATATATCTCCTAGGAAAAATGGAAATGGAGAAACACAGTGCAAAACTAAACTGTAGCTGCAGCTCTCTAGGAAAGGAAGGATGCTATTTTCAACACCATAAGTTGTGATTTTTCAATTTAAAAATATTTAAATTGAAGTTGGAAGATAGGGACAAAGACAAAGCAATATTAGAGAGAGAAATAGAAAATACAGTTCATATATAACTGAACGAAGAGCAAAAAGGAAAACAAGGCAAGGTTCACCATGGAAGGAAAAAAAGAAAAAAATCTTGGACTATACACACTCGTTGCAGCAAATCGCAAATTATTTCATCTCTAACAAAGTGCCTGCTCAGGGAATGAAAAATTATGTGCTTGTTGCTTCAGTTGTCAGTTTCTCAGATAATGTGGCCTTACAACAGTCTCTATTGAAAATAAAAATGACATCTATACTCCATCTGAATGCATAAATTTATGGTTGCCTTCGGATTAATGTTCAACAGTTAGGTATCACAAACAAACATTAGCATTTCATGTTAAAAGCTTCTGTATACAGTGATTCTTGTTTTGGGTAACTAGATAAAAATATGGGAAATGGCCATACTGAAGCTTTCTCAAATTTCTTATCAGGGAATCATTCTTGTCTAAAATAATGTGAAAAGGTTATGCTATTATATGCTCCTATCATTTGTTATATAATTAAATAGTATCTAAAAATCACTTTCTTTCACACTAAAAACTATGCCGTTAATAAAAATACGAAACAAAAATATACTGAAGATTTAACTTAAAAACTCCTTTGTAGTTCCAACCAGATTCCTCCTTCCATTAAACCCCATTACAAATACTGCAGTGAATTAAGTTAGTGTGCTTTAAAACATACATAAATATGTGAAAAGTTCTGAATCCTGTATTGGAGTAGACATTGCTGCCTTGATATATGTGCATTGGTGTTTTGAGTAATGGTTGTATATCAATATTTGAGATTTAATTTTAGCATTGTTGTTTATTTATTTATTTTTCATTTATAAACTGTGGATCGTTGTGTTGGTTGCATTTGGTGTACAGATATTTCTTCATGAGATTCTGAAGGAAGACACAATGATTGCTGTGTACAATAGGAATAATATTGCTATCAATATGCCTGATCTTTGCTTATGTATTTAATTGCAGTGGTCATGGTGTGATATTTGCTTCATTGAACCATACTTACTTTTGTGTGTTTGATTGTTGTATGATGTTTCATTAAATTAGTGTTGTTTTTAAGATAAGAAACTTTTTGTATGTTTGTCATGTACATGTGTTACAGTGTAAAAAGAAATGTTGTAGTGTTGTGATTACTGTTGTTTTGTAGATGGTTGCAGAACCACTTTGAATTTCCCATTTCTGACATATGTACAGTTTGTGTTAAACCCTTGGTGCATCATTGTTCATTTATGCTTCTGTATTTTGTTTTCATTTTTTCCTTCTTTTACTCTCTCTGTCTGCATGCCTGGCCATCGTGTGGATATGGGTCATAATCGGCACCACTACTGAATTCTTCACAACTCGTCATCGTATGGGGAAATGTAATATAAATGATATCTTTCTTTTCTAAATCTTTAAATGGTGACAACACTGGGGCACTTCAACGGTCATCTCTCAAACTGTGAGTTAATTTATTCTTTGTCAACGGTCCCCACAACAATTAATTTTGTTACACGGGTTACAATTCACAAATGCTTATTCCCAATTTCTGTATGTTAAAATCGTGTCACTTTTTTCCCCTTGTTCTCACAACACATTATATTCAATAACACAACCAAACCATATATTTTACTTTAAAAATATTCTAATTATTTTTGCATGTAATTTAAAACAGAGAACTACCACAGCACAAACACTGTATTTCTTGTAGTTATGCTGATGTCCGTGGTAGGGGGGGTTTTCATAGTATTTGCTCTGATGGCCCTTTGCTACAGGTCAGTCGTAGTACACAAAAACTTCTCCCTCTGCCTCAGGTTAGTGAGCAGAAAAATCAGCAGGTAGTTCTCACACACTCTTCCATACTTTCATTCTCATACTAGAACAGATATTTAAATACATTCTCAAATTAACTGGAGGAAGCAGATCTGATTTCCAATGACTCGGTTAAAAACTATTCCCAGATTGTAAAAATTGTCAGTGGCAGCAAATAAACATAGTGGAAGATCAATTTCCTTTTAAGATATTTGCTTCAAACTCATGATGTTCTTGTGAACAACAGTGTGATTTGTTCTCAAATATTAATTTCTCTCTTGTCACTGCATGGTTTACAGGCTTGAATGGAATGTTCATGTTTTCCACACTCTTAATTTGTATGAAAATTGAGATGATGAATACATTGCCAATTAATTTGGTTTGGAAATTTTAACTGCGTTGTTTCCCTGAAAGTTGTAAATATGCAACAAAACAAGGCTTAAAAATATACCAAGTAATTACTTTGTCATTATTGTCATTGATATAATCTTGTGCACTCTAAATCACTACATAATTATTTCATATGCAGACATACCTTTTATAAAATATACAGGTATAATACGTGTAGACAATAATAAGTAATGACATTTGATTTAGATTCCATGTGGCACTGTAGATTCCCTTTCCCTGTGGACTACTGTGGTAGGTTAGGGACATAGACACCAAAGTGGCATTAATTTGAAAGACTTACACCAGTCATTCAGCCACACAAAATTATTCTTATAATGATACCAGTTCTCTCTCTTTCCGATACATTTTTATGTATGTGACACAATATTAAGATTTGGAACAGAATTCTATTATATAAAACTAAGCTTTAGAATTAAACAATGGAAATTCCATGTAGGAATGTCAATAATGTAGTGAGGTTAGGATGCAGCTCACCATAAAGATGGTTTTTGAGCTAGAGACAGGGACATTTTCACACAACTGCCTTCATCAGAAAAAGAGAGCACACATGCATTCGCAACAATCACTACAGAACAACTCATGCATACATAACTGCTGTCTCTGGTTGCTGCAGCCTGACTGGTATTTCAAGTGATGAGTGTGGATGGGGAAAGGATGTTGTGCAAGGGTGGGAACAGCACAATCCATACTGCCTGGCGAAGGTGGTCAAAAACACAATCAAATAAACTGTTTCAACACAAACTATTATAATGTAATAAATTCCAATATTATCATAGTTTCACTGAGGCATTATATCATATTCCTAAAAAATAATTTGGATAAAATGAATTTGAAAATCTTTTTCACAATGCAGTTTTCTTCTCAGTACATTTTTAAACATTTGACAGGAGTCACACTTTAAAGATTGTCTTACTGGTAACACAGTGTATATCTTGTTCAATACAAAAATTATGTTTTATGTTTTATGTGTATGGGGAAAAATCTGTGTTTTGTTACTTTAAGTGACTAAGACATGTCAGGGATCCACAAGGCATTCAGAGTAGCTAAAAAATGAACAAAATGTTACCGTTCTTAACTAAGAAAGAAAATGTGTACAAAATTTATGCTGTGATATTCCACTGAAGAAGTGCTGGCAGAGAAGAGTGCATGTCATATTTATCTCATCATATAAGTAGAATATTTCTCAATATATCTGTTGCTGGAATATCTCTATAACATGATTGCGACTTTATAAATATATACTAGTTTGAAACACATCCTTTTTTATTCATTCCGATAGTAGTTGGAGGCAACCAGTAATGTGAAGACGTAATTTTTTTCTCCTTTTTTGTATAAGTATTTGTTACCAATAAAATGTCCTGGTATGAGTTTATGCATAAGACTTGCCTACAAGCCAAAGAATATTATTTTAACCAAGATACTCATAAGAAATTGATGCAATCTCTTTTATGGACAGTTTTGTAAAATGATTATCATTTACTTTTTGTGGGCTGTACAGTTCAGAACATTGTTGAAAATATTGACCACTATATTTGTCAAGGGATTTAGAAATTTGCCAGCCGCGGTGGCCGAGGTGACTGAGGCGCTCCAGTCACGGTCAGCACGGCCGCTACGGTCGGGGGTTCGAATCCCCCCTCGGGCATGGATATTTGTGCCGTCCTAGTTAGTAAGTAGTTCATAAGTAGTTTGTAAGTTTAGGGACTGATGACCCCGTAGTTAAGTCCCATAAGCTTAACGAACATTAGAACATTTGAATTTAGAAATTTATTCTGCTATTATTTTAGCTGGTGGAAAGAAGGGTATGATTTAGATGATCTCCTGTGAGACCTGATTGCTTTCTCATTACATGTTTGTTTCAATAAGGTCCGTATTTTGCCATGACTGCAAACTGTAATGTTTCTGGCTGTCTACATTGTGTCCTAAAGGGATCTCTACCTTCTGGGTATGTAAAAGCACATTATATATGGCACATGTCTCGGGGCACTGTAACTGTCAATAATCCGAAATACTTCTGTTTCTGAAGTAACTTGACTTGAGCTTTCATTATGTCAAATGGATCCTTCTTCCGATCATCCTCTCTTAAAACCATCTGGAAGATTCCAAGGAATAACATGAATGAGGGATTTAAATTGTAATAATTCTTCCTCTCCTTCCATCAAGAGTGACATATGGTCCCTCATCATTGTGGTTAGCTGCTCCAATCATAAAGCCAAAAGGATAGTTAATACAATTTATATATGGTTGTTTTCATTGGGAATCATGGTAATTTCTTTTCACCATCATAAATGTTAAATTGGAACAAAGGTATAAATATCAGATGTTTGCTTTAGTGTTTATTAATAGTGCTTGGTCCTACACACAGTTCTTATGGACTGCTATATCAATATTAACTGACACAAGTGTGTCAAAGACACTACAACAAAAAATAGTTAAGAGAGAATTGCTTTCTCATTACATGTTTGTTTCAATAAGGTCCGTATATTGCCATGACTGCAAACTGTAATGTTTCTGGCTGTCTACATTGTGTCCTAAAGGGATCTCTACCTTTTATTAATAGTGCTTGGTCCTACACACAGTTCTTATGGACTGCTATATCAATATTAACTGACACAAGTGTATCAAAGACACTACAACAAACAATAGTTAAGAGAGAATTGCTTTCTCATTACATGTTTGTTTCAATAAGGTCCGTATTTTGCCATGACTGCAAACTGTAATGTTTCTGGCTGTCTACATTGTGTCCTAAAGGGATCTCTACCTTCTGGGTATGTAAAAGCACATTATATATGGCAATTTTTAAATTTCTTGGTGTTTATAATGCATAATACAGCAAGGTATTTTACGGAACTTTCAAAGACCATTACAGTGTTTTTATGCCCTCTTTGTTCATCATCTGACGGCAAATCACACTTACTTTCCTTGTAATAAAATACTGATTTTTTATACATTATTTCTTCATTTTGTGATTTATTAGACCACTAAGAAATGATGATTACTCTTAGTCAAAAATTTGTTTCCCATTTACTTGCCAAATCTTTACTTTTGTGATTTAAAACCCTGGCTACTGCAAGATATGTCAGCATGCAAATATGAAGTTACATAATATGCTGCTCACCACAGAGGTGTTTGATGAGCCACAGAGAGGCACAGGTAACAAATACAACTTGTTTACATAGCTTTCAGCCTGTACTGACTTTGTTGGTAAGTATGTCTCCCATTCCACTATGCACTCCAGTCCCTTCCCTTCCCTTTTTCTCTGTTCATCAGACAGCACTGGTGTATTCACACACCTCCCGCAGATTGGTTGCAACAACTGGAGATGCAGTTGTGTTTGTGTGTGGTTTTTATTTCTTTATTTGCCAACCCCTCTCTCTTTCTCTCTCTCTGACTGACAAAGGCCGTAATGGCCGAAAGCTATTTAAACAAGTTGTATTCTATCATGTATGCCTTTCTGCAGCTGATCGGATGTCTGAGATGAGCAGCAACCTATTCTTCTCAAAAATATTGTTGAATCCTTCCTGGAATTTCCATTGCTTGAGTTAGATAATGTCTAACATCCACAGAATTTTATTAAATGTGATGTAGCTATCAACATATTTACAAGATTTCTGATTAAGTTCTAATCCCACAATGTTTATGGAGAAAGGGTATAAAATAAAAGTGATTTTTAATTTTATGCACCCATTAATTTCAAAATCTCCATTTGTACTTGTAAATTTTGAAGAGGAGAGGAATGTGCTCCAGGATAGATTTACACTTTCTTTTCATCATATGTACTCTCCCATTCGCCGTAACAACACAGGTATGATTATACTCTAAGAGAATTCATCAGTATGATTATACTCTAAAACCACTTATAAGTGTTGTCTGAATGTTACAGCATTTAACAAACAATTCACATGTTGGGAGAAGGCAGTGGCAAATCACCATCTAAAATTCTACAAAGAAAGTATTGCGAGATTACTAAAATTCCTCCAAAATAGATCACTGACTATAGAACATTCCATTTGAAGCAGAAGTATGTAATTTCTTCTTCATCGTATTTATTGAAATTTTTAAAATAAAGATGTGATCATAAATAATTATATAAAAAAAGATAATCTGCTTCCTCCATTAGCATCCAATCTCATCCATCCATTAGAAGGGACAGTTAGTACAGAGAGAAAAATTTGTAATATCCACATACAGTATTTTGAAAGAATAGTTACTTCTTTTCAAATCGAGTGTGTGATGTTCAGAGAGATCCTAAACTGAGGCAGTTTTTCTACAAATGAATCCTAAACTGAATTAAAACACTGTACTTATTTACTGTCTCAGAGCAATAATACTAGTACAATAATACTTACCAGTGAATTTATGTGTCTGAATATCAAATTCTGAAACTTGGAAGTAAGTGAAATTTTTGTAAAAATGTTGTTTTTTTACTAGCATACAAAATATTTAACCAATTTATGCAGGCTTGCATACACTGTATCATAAAGGCACTGTGTGAAAAAAGCACATTAAAAGACTTGTACACTGCACAAAGATAAGGTAGATGTGATTCCTTATCAGGTTTGAGAATGGTCACAGGCACTTCATTCCATATTTAAATCTTAACAATCATTTTTTATGGATTTAAAGCACTAATAAATTAATTATTGCCTGAACTGTCCCACCGAAAGTGATTTGCAAAAGCATTGGGAGTATGATATCTATACATAAAATCAACAAAATGTAGCTGATTTCGTAAACCTTCCCACACGCCACTCTTAGCTGTGAAAATGAACAATTCATTCAGAATAGACTCCACATATTGTACATACAAAAGATTATGAGATGGTTGCTATTTAAAGATTTGAGAAGTATTTAAAAATTTTCCCTCACTATTCTGATCTTTTATGACACACTGTGTAGTGAAGTTATAGCTGTTTCCTCTGTATGTGCACTAAGATAATAGATCACACTAGTTCTTTTGCACTTTGATAGTAATTACAATGAAGTCTGATAATTTTAACTCTGGTTATTTTGAGTTGTTAATTGTATGTTCAGAGAAAAAAAGTGGGCCAAAATATTTGTCATTTACAGGAGGATCAGACTTCATTGCAAAAACAATTATATACCCCTTGAATGCTGTCATTAGCACACCCACTTTCGTAATTATTCTTCATTTTTCTATCTATGTGTGTTTCTTACACTACCTGTCAACTTGATGTTTAATATTCCTTAGTATTCTGAATCTTGTTACTGTGCATGTCCATTATTGTGAAAGCTTGTTTCCAGATACTGACTCAATAATACCACACTGCTTCAGTATAAACTATTAGTTGTATGTAGTATCCTAAAAGCTTATGTTTGTATGTGTGTGAGCCTAAATATACTTCCTATTGCCTAGTTCTAGATGGTTTTGTGTGTCTCTTAGGTCCCTTTACCCTTGATAAACCAGCAGATTTTTCTGTTTTAGAAATATATCATGGTGCATTTTTCTGCTCTTGCATTTATATTTTTAATTTCCAGTGCACACACTTTTTCAACACAGAAATGCATCTATTCCAGTGTTCAAGGTATCAGACGTGTTATAAAAATGTTATCCATATCATTCGTAAGTTCTCATCTACCTTCAGCTACTATAATCTTGTGTTAAAAATACATTCAAGGCATAAGGGTAAATTCTTCCACATTTTCTAGAGAGAATTTTGTTTGTTGTGCGAATTAGGTTGAGTGTGTATGTCAATACCAGAGGATTTTCCATATACTTTTCAGTATTTATTTGGAATAAATAGTAAAGATCATTATGAGTTATTAGTAAAATAAACACAATGTAGCCCAAAACTATTCAACATGCTAAAGTTTAATATGTCAACAACTAAAAATTACTTATGTGATTTATTTGACATAGTACCCAATAATTTTATCTTTGAAGCCACAAAAGGAGGCTTGATAATTAATTTCTTGCTACTCTCATCTAATTATTAATGAAATAGCCAATGTGTAATTAGTTTTCACTGAGGTATTTTCAAATTGAATTGTTTTAAAGTTACAGAATAGTCTGAAAAGAACCTTTATGTGTAATGCCTTAAAATAAATAAGGGTTCAGCAGTTAAATTGAAAAAAAAAAAAGTATTCACTGTTTTTGCAGAACATTAAAGCTTGACTTTTTCTTTGTTTTGTAACCATCCCTTCTTTTATTCCTTCTAGAATCTTTTATCATATTTGCACTGTGATTACTATTCTGTTTGATGAGTTTTGATTACATTTAGTTTTCACCAGTAAAATGTTGACTTGGTTATTTACTTGGCTGACTGGATACAGTTCCAGTTAAATACTTTCATTGTAATATGTTATTGTGACTCAGAATCATTATGCTCAGTTTTTTACCAGCTCTTTCCTAGGTTGTTTTATCATGTCATTCACCAATGTGACAATGAGTGTGAGTACTCCCACCACTTATTTCTTCCTTTAACTCTTCAAAGGAATTTCCTCCTTGTGAACCATTAAGACCCTCAGAAAGCTTGAAACTTGGCTATGGAACATGACCCAATTAGGTGATCAGGTGTGGTATCATACACAGTATACCTATTTTATTCAGATATTAGTTGCAGTCATAATTTGTGTGTGATATTTTGTTGCCTGAACTCTGTATTTGAGGTTTATATGTCATTTACTTAGAGCAAGGCACCATGGGACTACCATAATAGTGAAAAAGTCATTCTCATTGCCCTTTAATATGGTATGTGGTCACCTCAGACGACCAGTACAGTTGCACACCTGCATGGCATAGACAGGTTATCAATAAGCTCTTGAGGAATTAGGCCATTCTTCTATGAGTGCCATTCTGGGAGGTGCTGATTTGCCTGCATTGCATCTGCCAAGTGCATCGCAGATATGCTCAATTGGGTTAAGTCCAGTGAACAAGCTAGCCACGCCATTAATTCAGTTTCCTCAACTTCAAGCATGTTGTCCACCAGTGCAGCTCTATGGGGACAACCGTTGTCATCCACCAGAAGGAGCTCTTCTCTTATGGCACCAGCACAGGACACAACAAGAGGTTGAAGGATCTTGTCTCTGTACCTCTGAGCAGCCAAAGTGCCTTTTTGAATGACATAGACATCCGTATGTCCAACAATACTTACTCCTGCTCACACCATTTGCCTACTACCATGATATGATGATTTTTTTCCCTGCACACAAGCAGGATTGTTCAGAGTTCCACATTCTCTTCAGATGAGGGACTCACCTGTGGACATAACTCGGTGCAAGTCATTACGACACCAATCCTGATGTTTCTTCACCCAGATTCTGTGGGCTAAATGGTGTCATGGTTTTAATGGGACACACACCATTGGCCACCATGCATAGAGGCCACATTCCTGAAAGCAATTTTGGACTGTCTTTGTTGATATCGCGCATCTCGTCGCTACCTGGAGGGCGTGTTACAGTTGAGTTGCATTCAGCCTTCTGTCTCGATCCGTTGTTAACCAGATAAAACAGTTGTATCTTGCTGATGTTACGCATGGACGAGCTTGGCCTTGCCTTCTTTCACCTGTTCCTGTTTGAAATCACATCCAGGTCCTCGAAATTACACTTTGGGACACTCCAATTGCTTCAGCCAGTTCCTTCTGCATCTGTTCTGCCACCAACCTTCCAATAGCTCTCCATGCCATAACATAGGGTAAGTCACATCATTGTTGCATTGCCCTACCTACTCACTACACCTTGCGAACCCATCAGCTTGTGTAATTAGTTTTACAGAGTTAACACAAGTCAACGTCAACACCCTCTGCAGTAAAGTTCTGTTATTACCACTATCTTATTCTTGGTATCTTTTGGAGTGAGAGGTGATTTATATGCCATAGAAAGATGTTTTTGTAGAACGAGTTTTATAAGGGACAAGGATTAGTGGAATAGGCTTTATTTATTTTTTAAACTCTGCTACTAATGTTGGAAGTCTTATTTCATCATCACTGGTCATGCTATTCACTTTCTGTAAAAGACAGAAGTCATTCAAACTGTGTATCATGATCTTATGACTAATATATCACTAAAACCACATTTTTTAATTAATATATTTCTCATGGAAGTGAAAATGTGTACTTTGTTAGTCCACAGTGAACTTAATTTTCAACAATTTCCTCCTATATTAATGCATTATTTTTCTGTGGCTTAGAGTCTATTCCCAGAGAGTGGTACTGAAAAGTCTGCATGTTTGTAGCTCTGTAAACTCGTCAGTGAACACAAAATATTTTTCATTGTCAAATGTGATGAATAATATACTTCAAATTTCTCAGTTTTCCCATCACTAAAGCTTTTCTGTGTTTTCTTTTACTGTTTGGATGCAAGTCAAACCATGCTGGTCTCTTTTCATGTATTTTTTTTTCATACAGAAAACCTGATTAGTCCCTGCCAGTTAATGTTTTACCATTTTCAAGGTAACTGACTAGAACAACAAAAATAACAGTGGTAAAAACATTTCCATCAATAAATAAATTATACAATTTTTAGTGCAGGATAATTTTAAAAAGTGCCAAAAAAATACTGTGAGAACCCATGTACCGTAAAACTGCCCTGCAGTTCTTCATGAAAAATGGTTTTACTGTTATATGCCTATATATATACTTCATACATTTAACTGTGCGTTGTTCAATACCACAGTTTTGGAACATCTGTTATACAGAGAAAAGTGATCACAATAGAACTTACCTACCTATTTCCCAAGGTGTATTTTTCTTTTAGATGTTTACCACCTCTCTGTGAAGTTTCAGTGGAGATTAACTGTCCAAAACAAAGAATCCAATAATTGTGGGATTCTATGTAGATCAAATTTTATTTGTGAGAGTAAGTTTGAGTGCCTTAGTTAGTGTGGAATAGCAATCAACTTTTTTGTTACACACCTCCATAAACTCTATCACCTTCTCAGAATTGTTCCCTTTTGTTCAGTCTGTTATAGGATAACACATGAAATTATTGTTAAAGTATCCACTCATGGTTTATCTCATTTTTGTGTTATTTTTGCTATTTTATCTGATATCCTGTAGTAGTAACATGAGTATTGTAATACAATACTGCAGTAAGCTTAACAAAGATATTGTAACCTTTAATGTCATCCTTTCCCATTTATTTACTTATGTTGTACATTGTTGCTGTCATGGGGAATTTGTGCCATTTGAATATATACTAGCTTAATTCCCACTCTTTGCACATTTAGACTGGATGGTCTGCATTGGTTGTTTCTACTTTTAAATATAAATTTTCATAGATTTAGCTTCAAAAATGCTTTCCTAATCAAATATTTTGATACAACTTGCCGCGCTCTATTGCAGCATTGATGGCAGAATTCAAAAAATCCCGAAAAACATTTAAAAAAAATTCTAACCATGGTTCCATATCCAAATTTTTGCATTTCTAGCATCAAAATAGTCTTAGTAACACCCTAAAAAGATTTCCCCTTATTTCACCCGCTTAATGTTTGAATTTCCAAAAATATCAAAATACCCATTTTTAAAATTCCTATCAAAAATCTAAATCCAAACTTTTGTATTTCTTGCTTCAAAATTGCCGTAATAGTAACAGATTATAAAAAAAAAAAAAAAAAAAAAAAATCCATCCCCTATTTTGCCTCCTTAGGGATGGGAATATAGAAAAATCGCTGATGCGTACAGTGTAAGATAAACAATGTCTACAAATTCCAAGTTTCTATTGTCTTTAGACTCACTTTTCAGTATCATTTTCTGTCTTTTAGAAATGCATCAAAAACGCAAAATTTCTTACTTACGCTTTGGCATCTTTCTTGGTAGTTTAATTTTTCAAACTGCAATATGCACTTATTTTTCTTTATTCGTACACATGTTGCAGAAAAACAACTGAAGAATGTGCATCACATTTCATTGTATATAACCTCTTTGCTATTGCTGGTCTTCAGTCTGAATTTTATATAAGCTGATGACTTTCAACCACTATATCTTCCACCCTCTTGTAGGTATTGACACAGAACTGCAATGATGTACAACAAGAGACTTTGTACTACAACAACACAGAGAGATCGTTTGTCTCCATTGTGCAGTTTTTACTGAACAGCAAAATATTGACACCCACATGTAGAATTTTATATAAGTCAGTAACTTTCAACTCCCATATCTTCCACCCCCTTATCTTTATCAAACCTCTACCACCATAGTGCACAATGGGAGACTGATACCTTCTAACACATACAGACACTATTCATTTGCGATGTCTAGTTTTGGATGGAGAGTGAAATATAGGCACAAACACCTCAATTTTTATACACGGCATACAAAAATGTTTCATTGAGCCTGATCATTGCATATTACGTTTTCACATTATTTTGTACTTGAAGTTATTTTTATTCAGGAAAAAAGCTACTATAGTCTCTCACTTAGGTGTTAAGTGTGTGTTTTTGTGTATAATTGAATTGCCCTATTTATGTTGATTCAGTTTGAATTTTAGATATAAAATATGTAAGGAGAAACAATGACCATGGTAATTATTAGCAAGAACTAGAGAAAAGAGAGTTATAAGTCATATGTTTCAGAAGTTAAAGAATATGTGATAATCTGAAGAAGTATTTCAGAGCAAACACTGAAACTTGAATACACTTCGCAGGTTTGCCGCTGGAGGATATCATACATCTTCCACAATATTTTATCGAGACAAATGCTAGACATATCTTCAGGTGGTGGTAGCTGCTGTCAGTACTGCAAGACGCGACTGAAGGTAATTGCATGGCAACAGCGGTATTTATGAAGGCTGGAGCAGAGAATATGCATGTGCGAGAGACTGTTCAGTGTTGGTCGGCAGTGGCACTCCTGGTGCCCCTGGTGGGAACCAAGGAGGCATTTCCATGTGTGCCCCATTGGCAAAGACTATACTATCAGATGCTCCTGTGGTTGAAATTGGAACTAGGTATCTGCTTTGCACTGCTTTCCTTTGTGTATCAGATTTTCTCTTTTCTCCTGTTTTGTTTTGATTACAGCCAATGCTGGATTCCAGGCCATGCTCATCTGAAAACCTACATCCCTGTTGATAAAATTGTCCACCATACGGATGTGTAAGGCCTCCTTGAAAATACTGTCCCAAAATTGTGACACTGGTGATAGAACTTCAGTTTTCTCATAACACATCTGATAACCTATGTTCAGGCAGTGCTTTGCTGCCGCTGACATACTAGGTTGTCCTAGTACAGCACTCTTGCACAGTTAGACATGTCTGTGCTATATAAGATTTTCCATACTGACGTGGTATTTTGTACAGGCCACGTTTTCAAAGGCCAACCTCGTTTTTGACTTAGCACAACACATTCTTCAGTTTTGCTAAGTAAAGACCAACGCCACACACGCCTCAGACAACCTAGTAAGTCAGCGGTAGCAAACACTGCCTGAACACAAGTCATTGGGTGTATTATGAGAAAACTGATGTTCTGTCATCAGTTTCATTTTGGGACAGTATTTTCGAGGAGACCATACACCTCCGTATGGAGGATAATCTTATCAACAGGACACAGATTTTCAGATGAGCACAGCCTGGAACCACCATTGGTCAAATGTGAAACAAGAAAATATGATATATGAAGGATCGCAGCGCAACGCAGATACCTAATTCCAATTTCCACCACAGGAGTGCCTGATAGCATAGTCATTCGCCACGGTGCATGTGCAGGGGGCACCAGGAGTGCCAGTGTCAACCAACACTTAATGGTCTCTCGTGCATGCATATTCTCTGCTCCCACCCTGATAAATGCCACCGCCACAAAATTACCATCAGTTGCATCTTGCAGTACTGTCAGCATCTACCACTACCTGATGAGCAGTTGTTTCGATGAAATATTGTGGGAGATGCACAGTACCCTCTGGCGGCAAACCCATGAAGTGTATTTGCAACAGATCCATGTGGAAAGCCTGAAATCTACTACTGAAACTCAAGTTGGTTTACTTTGGAGTATTAATAAAAAAGTGTCAAAGAAAATGATTTGTAGCCTACATTAAGACAATAAAGTGTAGGACATTATAGTAAATTGCTATCAGTTTTATTATTTCTTTCTGCTTGGAAATGCTATTTTACAGGTTAGCAATTCCTTGTCTCCTTTACTGTGCATAGAATATACTAGTGCCAATTTTCGCCCTTCTGGAAGATGTATTTTTCCTAGATTTTATTTATGATTTGTGTTAGTTCAGGGTTCATTTTATATTAAGTATGATCATCACTTGTATTTTATTCATACTTCAGTAGTTATGCAATGATCTCATCTTTCCCTGGAGCTTTGTTGTTTTCCAAGATATGTACAATGCTCCTAAACTATTCTATAGGTAGTGGTTCTGAGTCTGAATTTAATTCTTTCTGATTGTAATTAAACCTCTCAAATTGTACTTCACAGTTTAGGATTTGGAAAAAGCAGTCAGCCAAGATCTAACCATCTTCGATATCTCCACACTACCTTTCCTTCCTTGTCCTTCAAATTGAGAATGAGAGAGTCATATGTGTAGAAGTAAGTCTTAAGAAATAGCACTAAATGTTTAAGCAAGTGCATAATCAGCTGAAAACTAGTTGCATACAAACTGTATTCCTTATTTCTACCTTATTTCTTTCCTTTCTTTGAGTAAAGCTTAAGGAGAGAATAAGTTTTTTTAATTCTTCAGAATGTATGTAAAAAGCCCCAGTGTACACTAGCAATACCTTTTCCACGATAATTTTCATTTTAAGACTACTACATCAGTATTTTTAAAAAATAACGTACAAAAATAGTTTTTCAGGCTTCTAATTAAATATCAGTCACAACAAAAAAGTTCCTTTTCAGCACAAAACATGTTTCAAATGGAAGAGATTTCCACTTTTGTAAGTCTTTAACAGATATAATTAAACAGCTGTGTGTTAAGAGAATGGGCAAGCATAGGGTAACCAATAAATCTGTTACATACTAGAATAATGCAAACAGGAAAGATGGCTTTGTATTAGCATTCAGTAATTAAAGGAAAAAGGAGATTCTGATTGTGAGGCAAAAAAAAGTGCTGTAAAGCCAAAAATATAGGGTCATTGTTAATGAATCGATAAAGAAACCACATAAAGACAACCTAAGTAGAGGTCTTCATAATGAAAAATAGACAGTCCCGATTTTCTGTAGAAATAGTAACTTGAGTAAATAATGAATTAATTGATCTCTCCATGCTTTCAAGATTCATATTAATGATGTAAGCCTGTCTAGATAGATATTCCTCATACATGTACACTTTCTTATCTGTAGCCTATATTAATTACGGTGCAGGCTTTGTCACATCACTTCTTGAATTCCTTAACTGTGTCATAAATTTAAGCTGCAAACATTTTAATACCCAAAAGCACTATTTTTGTATGAAATTTTGCAATATAAATGCTAAAGTAATGAAGCATAAATGTTTTGATTTTTTCAAGAAGTCCCTCAAGGACAGGGTAATTGTGATATGCATTTATATGCTTACTTGTTTTTTGATATGTTGCTGTGCAAGAGAATGAAGGAATGGATGTGCTTTACTTGTGTAAGTAGTGTAACTTGAATGAGACTTCTGTGTTGTGAGTATGCATTTGATTTGTGTGTGTATTTACTTTCAAAATTATGGAATTAAATTTAATATGTAGATACTTTTGTACAGCACTTTGGGGTATTTCTGCATGAGGTGTGCACTTACTTATATGCTACAAATTCCAACTTTGTAAATTCATAAAAATGCTGCTGTAAATCTTAAAAATGTTTCAAATTAGAGTAATCACATACATTTTTAAAAACAGCCCAAATAGCCTCACTTTTCATGGCCATTTTTTTCTATATCATGCAAAACAAACATTTGAATTGTTTGGGCACTGGAAGAGACAAAAATGTTCTCTTAAACTGATTCTGTCTCTGTACACTACATCTGTGTAAGCCAGATAGCGAATAAATGTTGTCACTTAATTATCCTACCACATATTCTGCTCATTCATTAAATAAGGCAAAATATGACTGGAAATGGCACTCTGTAGGATTGTTATGTATTTTGAGATTACACTGCTTTTATAAAATAGCAGTCCATTCTTTGTTACGACCAAGATGTGCAAGTAATATCTTGTAATTGAATTGATTTTAAAGTCTCTCTCTCTCTCTCTCTCTCTCTCTCTCTCTCTCTCTCTCTTTCTCTTGACAGTTCAACTATATAAACTGAAGAGGATAATGAAAACAAAAGGCCTTCCTTATGCTGATGTAATTGTTATGCATCTCGTACTTTATTTAGACACTGTTGACAAGATCAATGAGCATTAACAGACAATATTTTGCAGTTATATAATTAAATTTCATCTTTAAATTATTCATTTCATTGAATATTTTGCTGGACCCAAGGCAGAAAAATGCTATGCTTATGTCATTTCATGTAGGGGTCTTTCTCATCCAACTACTCCTGGCACACATTCTTCAAATACTTGTTTAGCTCTTCTATCCTCTCTAGTTCTCCCAACATTCCAACCATTGATGATTTTTATTTGATTAGTTTTAATGACAGTATTAAAGAAAAGCAATAAGAAAACCAAAAAGTAGTGAGTTATAATTGTCGTTTAACATTGATAAATGTGAAAATCACATTCAATATTTTAGACACAGAAATAGCTTATCGAAAATTAATAAAAGCCTCTCCCAGTGGTTTTTCATACAGTCTTCACAGCATTCATCAGTTTCCTTGGTGCCCCCTTTGCTACCAGTGCTTCCCATGTGTACTGTCTTGAAACACAAGTCAGCTACAGCTTTAATGACAAAAAGTATAAGATAAAGGTTCTTTCCCATGATTGTTCTTATAGTTGAGATGTGGTCCTGGATCAGCCACCCACACCTAAAAGCAACTTGCTCCTCCTCCATATCCACTTCCACCCTCCATCATCAATCACCTCTCAAATACAAAAGTATGGACTTTGTTAACTACTGAAGATAATCATTTTGTTATCACAGTAATAGCTTTTCCTCTACTTAGACAGAGGGATGATTAAGTTGTTCTTCCTTTCCTGTAGGACATTATTCTCCTTTCACACTTTCGGGAGCACCTTATTAAATTCCTTTATCACCTCTGCTCCACAATATTTGTTTGGTTCCTGTATCCTAACCAGGTTCTGTATCCTCTCCTGTTATAACTTGATCACTATATCTGTAAACCTTATGTATATTTAGTTTTTCCCCCTAAGCAGCATGTGGAACCATTGACTAGTGCTGCTTTTATTGTTATTCTTATCTTCCCAAAACTTCCTCATCCTTTTATTTTGGGCCTGTCTTATTTCTTGTGACCAGTTGTTGTTTTTTTTTTTTTTTTTTTTTTTTTTTTTTTTTTTTTTTTTTTTTTTTTTTTTTTTTTTTTTTACTTTCAGATACCTTCTTGCCATGGTGTTTTTGTATCATGTTATGTTTATTTTTGCCTGTTCTGCCTTTTGTAGTCTTTTTAGTTGCCAGTCAGTCAGTACCAATTTATTGAGGTCATATTTGTTGTCTACTTACCTTTATACTTAGGAATGTCAGAGTAAGTTGATAATTTTTCCAAGCAAATGATAGTTATCTATTTGTGCTTTATGACTGAAAAATTCCACACAATTTTTCTGTACAAGTGAGGTGAAACATTCAGTCAGCTTGTACTGTGATTCTGAATTATCTCTCCATCATTTCCAAAACTTTCACCATCCCCCCAGGCCTAAACCTCTGTTACCCTACTTGCCACCACCACACTGTGTCTTTTCCCTTCTCTCTTCTATCTGCATTACTGTTTTGCCATCCAGATGTGTACTGCCTTCTTCCACCACTTCCCCCTCCTTATTCTCACTCTTTTCCCACTCCTCTCTCCCTCCTTCTCCTCTCTCCCTCCTTCTCCTCTCTCCCCCCTTCTCCTCTCTCCCTCTGCCCCCCCCCCTTTTGAGCTCTCTTGCTTCCTTTCTACTGACCCTGTGACCCTCTCCATCTCCACTTTCCTCTCTCTCCTTTTCTAACCAACCCCTCCTTAACCTCCTACCCTCTCTTTGTCTTCCTCTCTCTGAAACTCTTATGTACTACTATATAGGGTCTTAAACTGTCCTTGATTATATGGTATTATCACAGATCACATAACTATTTCCATGAATCATTGATTCTCCCCCTCCCCCCCCCCCCCCAGATCGAGTCAAAAGTTGTCATTTTTGCTTACAGTGTTTATGAAAGCTTTTGTTTTTGTACTTGCACTGACTCCAGATAATTGTTCCATTGTATGTGGTTACTCTAGTTTGGATGAATCTCTTTAAATGTTTATACATTTTATTTAATTTAGTATGATAGTGAAACAAAAAAAATTATCATGAGTTAAAGAGGTGTGTTGACTTTTGTTTCACCTATTGATGCACCAATTTAAGTAATATTTCATTGTTTTAATTTTCATCATTTGGTTCTTCAGTTACTTACACAGTATTATCCTTCAGTTTCTTTTCTTTCTTCTCCTAACTTAATTTGGTATCAAGTTCAATTAAAATTTGTTTACGTTCATTATTCAAGAACCCATTTAATTTGTGATACAACAAAGATTTTTGTTTCTTAAGTTTGTATTTTTGTTGCTTTTTAATTATGAGAACCACTTTATACTTAAACTATATTTCACACAAAATATGGCTGCCACACTTTGAATTAAATAGACCATATATCAGTGTATGACTATTGTTATTAGTTTTAAAAAGTAAACAAAAATGCTTATAGTGATTTACTATAGTGTAGTATTAAGATTATTTTACTTTTTCAACAACAATGTGGACTGATGTAGAACAAACTGTTTTCCCCCCTCCCTTTTTTATTTCTTTATTTTTCTTTCTTTCTTTTTTTCTTTTGTGTTCATTTTACTCCCAGAAGGAAGAGCACAATGCCGAAATATGATCCACCATATGTGAAAAAGCCTATGGTGAAAAAATATGCTGGCAAAAGTACAGCTAACAGAACACCCGAAGAAGCAGCTGCCATGGAAAATGTAAACAAGATTTTAAAATTTGGAAACATGCCTTCATACAGGTAAGAGACACTCAATATAGATTCAATATATGTTGTTTATAGGTACATGATACATACTGTGAATAATTCTAAACAAAAGAAATTATGACAAATGGTTTGAAGTCAGAGAAATTTATGTGGAAAGGGAGCTCAGTTAGTTGGAACCACAGTTTACAGTTTTGAAAGATAAGAAAGAAGAAAAATGTGCAATGATGGAAGAAGTTTAAGAGCAACAAATTCTTCATTGACCCCAGCATTTATTTCAGCTACAAATTTATTTAATAGTGAGAGTAAATGGAAGTCATATGATGCCAAATCTAGTGGATAGGTAGTATTTTCCAATAATATGTTCATTAAATCCCTAGGTTTTCTAATTTTTTGGGTGTGTGAATTGTGTGGATGAAATAATCTTTCCCTCTGTGTTTCCGCCCTCTTCCAGCTCTCTTCCTTCATCTCTACCACCCCTTTCTTCCCCCTCATCTCCACCTTCCTCTCTCTCTTTTCTTCCCCCCCCCCAAGCTTTTCTCGTCTTCCTCTATATGTATGTTATATACTGAATCATCTGATCTCCTTTCATCTTGTTCTACAGCTGCAAAGCCACCTGTCATTACCCCTTTGTCAACACTTGCATCTTTATTTACCCCGTCTACACTTTTTTCTGCTCAGCCTACTACTATCAGTAATCAGCAGCATCTCTCCATAACATCAATTGAGTGTGGGTGTCTGTGTGGCTATGTGTGTACTCTCAATAAAGAAAAATCAAGAGCTCGAAAACTATAGTCAGTTCAAAATTACTGTAGGATCGAGAGCTAAGCGGAAGTAGTAGAGGAGGAGATCACATGTGAGGCACGGACTGCCGTTCACCAATACCATGATCCCTGAAGCTGCTGTGATCACCCAGAGTTGCCAAACCTTCGCCCAGTACCACAACTCTTGGTGTTTGCACCATGCTTCAGTTTCAGCCAGCTTGCTGTCCTGCGTGGTTGTTGCACCTTGTAATGTTGTCTTTTGTCATTTTATGGTTCCAGAAGCTATTATTTCATTCGCTGTTACTGGAATTTTTATTTGGTACTGATCAAAGTCAGATTGAAATTCATCAAATGTCATGAGTAGTAAAGACCTGTTCATAGTGTTAGCCAGAGGATTGCTGTATGACACCATCTGGCAGAAGTGGCGTGCTTCTTCCATGTTTACTTGGCTCACTGCTCCTCATTAACTATGTATTTTATATTTAATGCTACAGCTATGAACATAAAACATTATTGTGACTATTCAAGAAATAACAAATCAAAAGTTGAAACTCTTGGGAAAGATTACCAACATTATTTTATTTGCCGAGTTTGCAGTACATTGTTATGTTAATGATTATTATCACAGATAGGAAAATCTGAACACGGGTTTATTGGTAACCACTAAAGAATCAGGTCTTTTTCAAGGCAGTCATGCTCATGACCAAAGATTTCACTATGAAAGTTGGAGATGATTATTTCAAATAGTAGCAAATTATATTCAGTTACTACCATGTAAATGAAGTGCAGACAGATTGAACTACTTGTTGATGTGTATAACTTATAGTGGTAAATAGGTACAAAACAATCATATTTTCAAAAATCAATTATACTTATGTAAGAAAGTATTAACAACTAACTTCAGATGAAGTTCATACCAGGAATTTAGTCTACATCACAAACCATTAATATTCCTTGTTACAATATCATTTTTGTAGTACTGAATCACATCTATTCCCTTTGTCATTACTGGGCGGTCTATTTATGTTGCATTTACACATCACAACAAAGATACATAAATCTTATATTTAACCATGGAAAATCTGATTGGAATGTTAGTAATGGAGGATAATATGTAAATATGCTCGCTGAGCTGCTGACAGGAATGTAAAACAGAAAATCATGTTCACACAACTTAAATTTTCAGCCATGGCCTTTATCAAAGAAAGAAAGAGAAAGAAATACTACTCTGGACTGGAACAATTAAATAACATAGATAAGGGCTTTGATTATCTGCCATCATGCCCTGAAATAGAAATTCTACCCCAAGATCCTTCTGACCCCTCCCAAAGTGGTGTTCCATTGCCCACCCAACCTCCACAACATCATAGTCCATCCTATGGCAGTTCCAATCCCAATGCCTTACCACTGGGATCATATCTCTTTGTAAGGCCCTGATGCATAACCTGTCCAATTCACCCACCAAGCACTTTTTATTCTAACTACCCTCCCCCCCCCTCCCAAATCCCCCAGAGGGTCAGACACCTGTGAAAGTAACCATGTGATTACCAACTCTGCTACAATCATTGCACAGTATTTTACACAGTGGCATAACAACATTCCGGCTGTCCATCAGGATAAATGGCCACCATCAAACTATGGCAAAAAGCAAGACAGACCACCCTGTGGCACAGTATGCAGCTGAACACAATACTCTTGATCTGAAAGGCTGCTTTACTCCCTGAGCCTTCTGGATCCTTTCCTCTTCCACCAGCTCTTCTGAACAACACAGATGGTAGCTGTCCCTTCAACACATTCTGCTGTCCCGCAACCACCCTGGACTCAGGCTAAGATAACTTGCCATCCCTACGCCCAGTGTGAAACGGTCCTCTTCCCTAATCATTATCCTCTATCCCTTCGATTCATGCCTTCCTTCCAACTGCCTGTGATCCCTTACAATATCCCCTTAATTAATTTTGATTTTTTTACTTTTTTTCCTTATTATTTTTATCATTTCAAAAATCCCCTCCTTCACCATACACCTCTATACCTGTATTTTATCCACTCCCATCCTTGTCCTGTATTCAGTGCCCCATCTCACATTCCTGCATATCAGAGGTGTTACAATCCATCATGCAACATGGAACTTTCCGTCCCCACCCTTACCCAACATCCTCCCCCCGCACTCCCCTCCTCAATCAAAGTCAAGATGCTTGTATCGCTGTAGTGGCCAGAGATGGTGGTTGTGTGTACCGTTTCTAAGTGATTATGTGAACGTACGTGGTTCTTTATCTGACGAAGTCCATGCCTAAAATTTAAGTTCTGTGAATATGCCTTTTTAATCTTATATTTGTTATTTTAGAAATAAGTAGCTGGGTCTTAAAAATTAAAAACAGGTTAATTATAAAAATTGTGATCCTTTTCTCATAATGAAACCGTAAGGGCAACCAGTCATGAGAAGGTATGTGTGAATGGGCCTTGGTTTATCACATTTAACTTAAATTATTTGGCATTACAAAACTCATGCAATGTTCTGGTTTGGAGTAAAATAAAATCTGAGGAACTCTTAACATTTAATTCACTTAATCTGCTCACCTAACTTTGATAACAAAGAAAACTGCACAATTATGTAACATTGTCAGAAAATACGTTTTCATAAACTGTCATTGTATCATCTTAATAATCTACTGCTGCAAATAAAACTAACTGAAAATATAGTGCAGTTTTCCCAGAATACATAGATGCAAGTTTCACCTTTGTACAAGGAAATAGCTTGCATATTTGAGCAAGCAGAATGAAATTTGAGATTATGCGTAAGTTCTGTGTGGGACATGGCAACTTTGCATTGTGCTTCCACATGCTCATGTAGAACTGTCAATCCTAAAGTAATTTTGAACAGAATATAGTGCACATAAACTTTTATGTTGCATGTCTCTGTACTATACACATCTTTGAGCTATGGGTGATATTTGTCTTGCCTTTATTTTACGTGAAATTTTGTACTACCTTGTTTGAACACTTCCGTTGTCCACTGTTTCACCCATGTTCTTCCTCTTTGCTGATGACTATTATGAACAAAATGATGGTATCACCATGGGTTGCCTTGTGTTACTGGATGTGGAAAACTTATTCATGGTGAGTTTTAAAGAGAAAGATCTGGAAAAATTACACATGTGATGATGACATATTTGTGGAGTAGTCACACAAGAGTAAAATGTTTCAGGAGTTTCTTCAGCTCTGAGCTCCCTGAACCCCAGTATTTAATTTATAATGGTGGTGGAACTTACCTTTCTGGACATCCTAGTAAGTATAAGAGACATAGAAAAACCATTGTTCACACCTCCAGCTGCCATTATAGTACAGAAATGTGCTACTACCTGGTCCGAAGGGCCTGTGAAATCTCAGATGAGGAAAGCCTACGAAGGACCCTCAACCACCTTAAGGATATATTCAAGAATAATGTATAGAACAGGAGACAAATCTCGTGTGCTTCCAAGTTCAAACTACAGCACATCCACAATGAGTAGGATAATATAATAGTGTATCTGCTATGCATTATCAAAGTATCAAACAAAATAGTCAGGTTAGGTAAGAGAGTGGTGGAATCTTGGCTTAGTGTAACATTAAATGTATTTTCTAACCACCTCCTAAAATGCAAACACTATTTGGTATTGTAAAAGATAACTTGGAGCACCATTACTTGGGTGTCTAGCTATTCTGTTCAAACATGTTAAATCTTCCATTGGACAGACTGTGTGGGTTGTTGAGGAAATCTGTCAGGATCACAGGGGGTACTCTGAACTCAAGCAACCAACAAAATATACGGTTGTGAAACATTGCATAGCTAAAGGAGATTCATTGAAATGTTAGTGTTGTTTTCCTCGTGCCTATATCCCCACTCTCAGAGATAACACGTAGAACAAAAATGGATAAGCTGAGTCTCTTTTGAAGATTTAATGTATGATGAGACCAGTTTAGACTGGAGTCAATTATGACACCTAAAAACTTCATTGTTTCAGTTCTTTCTACTGTCTCTGTGCCACAATTTACAGTTAGATCTTCCTCAGTTTTACTAGTTACAGTAAACTGAATATAGTTAGTCTTGTATTAAATTTCAGCACGAATCCATTGAAATTGTTTAATTTCACTAAATCAATAGAAACATTCTTAAAAGATCCTTAGAGATTTTCACATGTATTACCATGAATCATAATGTTGGTGTCACCTGCCAAAATAGTAAAATAGCACTGTAGTTTTGTATGTAGGGGTTTGTTATTTCTGCAAATAAGGAACAATAAATGACCAAAAATGGATCCTTGAATCACTCCACATTTGACTTTTCTCCATTCTGATGAAACCAGGACACTACAGAGTTCATTTGTACTACCTGCTACTATTTTCTGCTTCTTATCTTTTGAGGCATGACTCTAACCACTTAGGCTAAGGCCACACCAGACACACCTTGATTGGCACCTAGATTCCTTGGAACTCTCCTGGTGCCAAGAGCCTGGTGACCTCACTGGAGCATTGATGCCAGTCACCTTAGATGCATCACTCTCTCACTCACTCGCACTGTCAAAATGTCTTTCAATGCCAAGACACAAAATGCTTCTGGCGTAAAAAAGTTATATGAAATATAAACTGTTATGGAAACTGCCATCCTGTTGGGTACAAAGTATTAGTCGTGTGAGGAGTGAACGTGGTGAATTCAACTTGTTGTACTAACAAGTTCGGAAGTTTCCAGCCTAATTTTTTGGTTATTTGGTTATTTACAAATTACTGTAAAATCCTTTGACATCCTTCTCAGGGCCATTACAGAAAAACTCCATAACAAGATACTAATTACAGAGCTAGTATGTCTCCTGAAGAGATGCTAGTGGTAACATTAAGATGACTAAATACAAATTCAGTACATATGTTTTATTTTTTATCCTTTAAAGAAGTTGTTGTGGTTACAAGTATATTACAAAATCAGTCAGTACGAAGAAACTTCCTTATACCTCTTCAAATTTCTTGGGTATGTAAATTAGGTTTTAGAAAAATTGACACTATGGAACATTTATTCAGGAAATGGTTTGAGTGGCTGCAGCAACACAATGACATTTGAAGTAGTTTTGTCAGAAATGATGAAATTAAGTGATTACTCGACTGCCTGAGTTGGCTGTAATGGTGTATTTTTGTTTAATACATGAGTGTCTGACAACAGCTGGTAAATGTCTTCTTGAACCGACTGAAGTTAAATTTTGAATTTTGCTTCACAAGCTAAGTTTTTCCAAAGGTGGAATTTTAACTATATATGGTAACTCTGAAAGAACAGGAGATCGTCATTTTGCTTCTGTTGATTTCTTGCTACAGTATTTCAACCTTGTGTCTCTTAAGGTCCAACATCTGGTTCCCTTTGCTTGTAGACAAAGTGGAACACTTTTTATTCCCTCTGTATTTCAGGTATGATAACTATCTGAGGAACATCTGAAAACCCTGATGATTGAAATTTTTATGTAGCACTTTCATCTGTTGTTTATTGGCTTTCACATTCTGAAATACTGGAATCTGTGTTCAGAGGTCATTGTAGTATATTTTTAACTGTAACTGTTCAAAACAGGGACAAGGGTTTGTGACAACATCATCAGCTCCACTTCGTGCTTTGCCAACTTGTCACATTTCTTTAAGAAGGAAGGATTGCAAGTTCTTCCACTTCCCTTTTACATTTTTACAAACTCTTGTAAATATAGCCGAAATTAGTACTTCGGCATCCATGGTATTGATGAAACAAACGAAATTACGATGTCACAGTGATAATCTGGTGATATAATCTTGGAAGCCACTAGGCGACAAGCCTGGAAGAACCAACATGAATGTTTGTCAAGTAACATGCCAAGTGACTGGTGTAATCACCTGGCGTTCATTGCAGCCAGTCCCATAAGGCCACAGCTGTTTGTTTAGCGAGGTATCAAGGTGGCAAACAAGGCGTGTCCGATGTGGCCTTCACCTTATGGTGAGCACTGAATGAGGCTGTGTTGCATAGTTCAAGTGCTGAGTCAATTAATAAATCACAACAGTGCTGTTGTTGATACAAAACAGAGCAATGGAAATACGGTATAAAGAAAGCAAACATTGCATTAAGTCTACATCAACAGTTGCTGAACTTGGTATTTCATCATTTAAAAGGATATAAAACTTTTTACCAAATATGAAATGTTTAATATACTCAGGTGAATACAATAATTCGTGGGCTGTTGTAACCACCAACCATCACACAAATTAAAAATGAACAACACATTTCCAATGATTGCATTACCGGTACTGTACAAGATTTGTACAGAAGTCTGATACTGTTGTTGTTATGGTCTTCAGTCCGGAGACTGGTTTGATGCAGCTCTCCACCCTACTCTATCCTGAGCAAGCCTTTTCATCTCCTCATAAGAACGGCAACCCATATCCACTTGAATCTGCTTACTATACGCGTCTCTTGGCCTCCCTCTGCGATTTTTACCCCACACACTTCCCTCCAATGCTAAATTTACGATTCCTCGATGTCTAAGAATGTGTCCTACCAAGCGATCCCTTCTTTTAGTTAGGGTATGCCAAAAATTCCTTTTCTCACCAATTCTGTTCAGTACCTCTTCATTAGTTATGCGATCTACCCACCTAATCTTCAGCATTCTTCTGTAGCACCACATTTCAAAAGCTTCTATTCTCTTCCTGTCTGCACTGTTTATCGTCCATGTCTCACTCCCATACAAGGCAACACTCCACACAAATGCCTTCAGAAAAGACTTCCTTACACTTAAATTAATATTCGATGTTAGCAAATTTCTCTTTTTCAAAAATGTTTTTCTTCCCATTGCCATTCTGCATTTTATATCCTCTGTACTGCGAGCATCGCATGTTATTTTACTACCCAAGTAACAAAACTCATCTACCACCTTCATTGTTTCGTTACCTAATCTAATTCCTTCAGCATCGCCTGATTTTCTAAGACTGCATTCCATTATTTTTGTTTTGCTCTTGTTAATGTTCATTTTGCACGCTCTCTTCAACACACTGTCCATTCCATTCAACTGCTCTTCCATGTCATTCGCTGTCTCTGACAGAATTACAATGTCATCAGCAAAACGCAATGTTTTTATTTCTTCCCCCTGAACTTTAATCCCTATTCCAACATTTTCCTTGCTTTCCTTCATCGCCTGCTCAATGTACAAATTGAATAACATCGGAGAAAGGCTACAACCCTGTCTTACTCCCTTCCCAACTGATACTTCCCTTTCATGCCCTTCGAGTCTAATAACTGCGGTCTGGCTTTTGTAGAGGTTGTAGATAACTCTCCTTTCCCTGTATTTTACCCCTGCTGACTTCAGAATTTGAAAGAGTGTATTCCAGTCAACATTGTCAAACGCTTTCTCCAAATCTACAAAGGCTAAAAATGTAGATTTGCCTTTCCTTAATCTATCTTCTAAGATAAGACGTAAAGTGAGTATTGCCTCCCGGGTTCCTACGTTCCTCCTGAATCCAAACTGATCTTCCCCTAGGTCAGCTTCTACCAGCTTTTCCATTCTCCTGTAGATAATTCGTGTTAAAATTTTGCAACCATGACTTATCAAACTGATGGTTCTGTAATTTTCACACTTGTCTGCACCTGATTTCTTTGGAATGGGGATTATTACATTTTTCTTAAAGTCTGAGGGCATTTCGCCTGTCTCATATATCCTACACACCAGTTCAAATAGTCTTGTCATGGCTGGCTCTCCCAGAGACTTTAGTAGCTCTGAGGGTATATCATCTACTCCTGGGGCCTTGTTCCGGCCTAGGTCTTTCAAGGCTCTGTCAAATTCATCTCTGAGTATAGTATCTCCTATTTCATCTTGATCTACTTCCTCTTCCCTTCCTACAACATCGTCTCTAACTTCATTTCCTTTGTAGAGCTGCTCTATGTACTCTTTCCACCTTTCAGCTTTCCCTTCTTTGCTGAGAACTGGTTTCCCATCTGAGTCCTTGATATTTGTAGAATTGCTTTTCTTGTCCCCAAATGTCTCTTTGATTTTCCTGTAGGCGGTATCTACTTTTCCCCTTCTTATACATTTTTCTACAGATTTGCATTTGGCTTCTAGCCACTCCTGCTTAGCCATTTTGCACTTCCTATCAATCTCATTTCTTAGTCGTCTGTACTCCATTTTGCCTGTTTCATTTACTGCATTTTTATATTTTCTCCTTTCATCAATTAAATTTAGTATTTCCTGCGTTATCCAAGGATTTTTTGCAGGTCTTGCCTTTCTACCTATTTTGTCCTCTGCTGCCTTCACTATTTCATCTCTCAATGCTACCCATTCCTCTTCTACTGTTTTATTTCCCCCTGTTTCTGTCAATTGTTGCCTAAATCTCCCTCTGAAATTCACCAGAACTTCACGTTCCATCAATTTATCTAGGTCCCATCTCCTTATTTTCCTACCTTTCTGCAGTTTTTTCAGTTTCAGCCTACAGTTCATGACTAACAAGTTATGGTCAGAGTCTATATCTGCCCCTGGGTATGTCTTGCAGTTTAGGACCTGATTCCGGAATCTATATTTTACCATCATAAAATCTATCTGATACCTTCCAGTGTCTCCTGGTCTCTTCCAAGTATACAACCTTCTTTTGTGATTCTTAAACCACGTGTTTGTTATGATTAAATTATGTTCCGTGCAAAATTCTACCAGGCGACTTCCTCTTTCATTCCTTCTGCCCAGTCCATATTCACCTACTATTTTTCCTTCTCTTCCTTTTCCTACTACCGAATTCCAGTCTCCCATCACAATTAAGTTTTCCTCTCCCTTAACGGTCTGAATAATTTCCTTTAGCTCCTCATATATTTCTTCTATATCCTCATCATCGGCAGAGCTAGTTGGCATATAAACCTGTACTACTGTTGTCGGTGTTGGCTTCGTATCTATCTTGACAATGATAATGCGATCACTGTGCTGCTCATAGTAGTTTACCCGCATTCCTATTTTCTTATTCATTATCAGTCCTACTCCCGTGATACCCCCAACTGATTTTGTATTTATAATCCTGTACTCACCTGACCAGAAATCCTGTTCATCCTGCCACCAAAGTTCACTAATCCCCACTATATCCAACTTCAACCTATCCATTTCTCTTTTTAAATTTTCTAATTTTCCTACTCGATTAAGGGATCTAACATTCCACGCTCCGACCCGTAGAATTCCAGTATTGTCTTTCCTGATGATCACATCCTCCTGAATAGTCCCCGCCCGGAGATCCGAATGGGGGACTATTTTACCTCCGGAATATTTTACCCGAGAGGATGCCATCATCATATTTTCATACAGTAGAGCTGCATGTCCTCGGGGAAAAGTAACGGCTGTAGTTTCCCCTTGCTTTCAGCCGTTCGCAGTAACCGTGTGGCAAAGCCACATTAGCTGATGTTACAAGGCCAGCTCAGTCAATCATCCAGACTGTTGCCCCTGTAACTACTGAAAAGGCTGCTGCCCCTCTTCAGGAAACACACGTTTGTCTGGCCTCTCCGCAGATACCCCTCCGTTGTGGTTGCACCTACGGTACGGCTATCTGCATCGTTGAGGCACGCAAGCCACCCCACCTCGGCAATGTCTGTGGTTCATGAGTCTGATACTATGCAATAATAACATTGTGAGATATTATTAATAACAAACAGACATTAATTAGTTCTGCTAAGAAATTTGTCAGAGGAGTAGAAGGAATGGGCCATCAATAATTCTTTTAAACTCTTCGCAAACTGAACTTTATTTTGAGTTAACTTTTTATGGCTGCCATCATGTTGATGAAAATCTGTACTGCTGAATAGTGATCACCTTTCTGAAGTGAAAGTTATTCTTATTTCTAATACTGATTCCATAAACTAAACCATTGATTTAAAAAAGTTATATATTTTTAACAACTAATTTAGTTAAAAAATAAATAAATTGGAAATCAATAGTTAATATGCCCAGTTCCTCAAACAGCCCTCTGCAGGAAGTTCTTGAGTTCATGTCTCAATAACTTGTATTGCATGTTTTTGGGCTTAGAAAGCTTTAACATGGTTTGCTGAGTTACCCCAGAAAAGAACACAAGGAAAAATGTCAAATGAAATATTAACATTTCTGCAAGTTAAGTCAGTAGAATGTATGGTGTTATGTACACTTGACTGTGGGGACAATAGACACAAGGAGTACAATACAACAATTATGCTTAAAAAGTGGATTTTCAGGGGAGGGCAAGACGAGGTACACTTGTTACAAAAACTGGAGTTTGTGTATTTTAAGAAGCTCAGTACAATTTACAGGATGTGCATGATAGTGAACTATTATGTTATGGATATCAAATTGTGTGTGATACATTACAGTGATGTAAAGGAAGTAGTTGATGGGATCTTTACTTCAGACAGTGCTACAGAATTAGAAGACATAAAATAATAAAATTTCAAACAAAGCGAAACTGCATAATCTGCCTGAAAATCTGTAGATGAAATAAACAAACTTATCACATAATTCAGTAAGGAATGTGTTTTCAATACTGACCAATAAGGATTTGAAAAAAAGAAAAATTCCTTTAAAATCAACCCTTGAAATAGAGGCCCAAGGGAGTTTGTATGGAGATCAAATAATATAAGTGATTTAACACATTCACATATAATTACCCTGACTGGTAATCTGGCTGGATATATTTCTTGGATGTCAATAACTTCCATCTTGTGAAGTTGAAAACATACTGTTGTATATCAAGTGAGTGAATTCAAATGCTCCGCCGCGCCCGTTGGTACTGGGGTACGAGTGTCAAAGTTTGCAAGCACCACCTGACCAGCTGGTGGCAGAAGGACTGAAAGGATTATGGCGACAGGTAGTTCACATTCAGACTTGTAAGTGTAAGGGACTGTTCTTATCTTAATAGTGTCATGAGTGTTAACTATTGAGTGTTCATGTTGTTACAACATTTGGTGATGAGTAGGCATTTTTCGCAATTATTAAGCTACAAACAACATTTGAGATGTCAATGCTCGAGCAAATTCTGCAAATCCACATCAAACAGCAAAAGTTGCTGGCCAACCACCTCACCGAACATCAGAAGCTCATCACAACGGCTCTACAACAGCTCCTCATGGCAACACAAAACGATTGCACATCGGCGTTGTCCATACCCACTTTTCCACCATACAAGGAGACCGCAGAAGATTGGACGGACTATGAGAAGCGTCTTCAACAACACTTCATAGCTTTCAGTGTTGTTGGTGCTAATATCTGTAAGTCACTGTTTCTTTCATGGATTTCTCCAAAGTTCTACCAACTTTTGTCTCAATTAGCACCTCTCAAAGAATCCTCTTCACTGTCATTTGACGAAATGTGCTCCCTTCTCTCTTCATATTATAAAAAGCAAACACACTTTGTTGCATCACGTGTAGAATTTTATCAGTGTAAAAAACAGCCCCATCAATCATACCGAGCATGGGCTACAGAACTGCAAGGCATTAGTAGAAAGTTCAAATTCATTACTACTGTTCATAAAGAATCTTACACTGATTGAATAATCAGGGATGCAATTTTGAGGTCCACTCCCAGTAAGAAAATTCATCAGAAGGCTATTCAATTAAATGACCCTACCTTATCTGAAGTATTGGCCATAGCAGAATCTTTTGAAATTACTCACACTGCAGGTGCTCAATTGGATGCTTATGGTGACATAGAGGAAGTCATGGCAGATAATGCATTTGTTGACGTGCCAGGCAGTGTAGTGAACGAGGAAGTAGTGGCAGTGTACTCTTGCACACAACCCAAGCAAAGCAAGCAGAATACTAGTTCTAAACAGAATCAATCTCTTGCTGCCTTACCTTCTTGTCCCCGTTGTTTTTCCCAGCATTCACAAGACGATAGTCCCCAATGTTAGGTTAAATGTCACAAATGTAACAAAAAGAGTCACCTCTCATCTTTTTGCTGGCAATACAGGATACTGACTTAGATACTGGCTCCATATTATATGTCAACTCCACAAACTGTTCTGGAAACAAACTTTACCTCATGGTGAAGATGTTTGGAAAAGATGTACAGATGTAAACAGATACTGGCTTGGCAGCCACAATAATTACATCTCAAACTTATCTTTGCCTGGGTTCACTGCCCCTTTCACTGGTCTTGCGCCGTTTATGCACATACAATCAGCAACGACTCTCCCTTTTGCAACAAATGGATGTCCAAATCACATCTCTCTCTCTCTCTCTCTCTCTCTTTCTCTCTCTCTCTCTCTCTCTCTCTCTCTCTCTCTCTCTCTCTCTCTCTCTCTCTCTTTGTCACTCTTTTCACAATATTTCTTTAACTTTAAAAATTTGAGATTGACTAAAAATTTTAAGATATCACTGCTGGTGTTTGGTTCTCCCAAAACAAATTGATATTGCTAAAATCATTGTTAAAGTTAAACTTTCCCACTTGAAAATGGCAATGTGGTCAGATGAATTTCTATGTTGAAAATGAACAATAATAAATGAATCTGACTGTGGCATAAAAACCAAAATTATTTTAATAAAAACTCCTTTTGTGACATCTGCTGTATCAGCTGTTTATGGACATAGAGACATTTGGATTTTTGTTCACCATACTGAGAAATGACACTTCATAGTAACCATCATCATTATTATTTATGATTACTTTACTAATGTGCTGATCAGAGTTCTTGCCAAGGAATCCTACTGAAATGTAATCAACTTGAATTGCTGCCTCTCATCATTATCAGTGGCTTCTACAGCTGGGTTTGCACAGTTTTTGGATGCTGGCCAATGGCTGGAAAAGGACAACTTAGTCAGTGGAGGTTTGGCTGTGGAAAAAAGAAAGACCAGTTGAACAGATAAGAAAAAGTTGGAAAAAAGACTGAAAAAATTTTAAACAAAATAAATGAAAAAATTTACTTCATTACCATTGTTCTGAAGAACAAAGTGAAACTTCATTATTTGTGAAGATGTAAAAGGTTCGTACAAATATTTTTGAAGTAATTGACTGGAATTTAAAGGAAATATTTGTAATTGTTCAAAACAAAGATATAATTCCTATACTTCATATTGTGTGATACTTTAATATTGAAGATTATACGAAACTGTGGTTCCAAAAGTTCATAAATCATTCTCTAACTATATCATGTTTGAAACTACTGAATGGAAATGTTTTTCTTCTTGGCTTTGAATATAATCTGTAGCTATGAACTGCTACTAAAATGAAGAGTTGTAAAGATTAAAAACTGTAAAGTGACCAGAATAATAATGCAGAAAATAAGCATTATATGTGTAGGTAGAATATATAAATAGACAATACAGTGTGGTCTCAAATGAATATTTGAGTATGCAATAATTGGAGCAATTGATTGGGAGGTGGGAAAAGATAATTACCAAAGAAGGACATAGGTATCATTCACACAAAACATCTTCATGCCATTCTGGTTTTAATGTGTTTCCACGTGAAACACTAAATAATATAAGTACTTAATATGACAAGCACATCAGTGTCACTTCATTAAAACTAATTGTTCAGTATTTTCTTTGTGAATTTTATGTTACAAGTATTAATTGTAGTGCTGACAAACAATAGGTACTCTGTTTTTGATATCACAAAGTCGCCAAGTTACTTAAATTAGCCTATGGAAGCAGACAGTTTATTTTAATTTTACTGTGTTGTAATGAAAATTGTGTAAAATTTGCGACACAGTGTTACTTATAGAAGGACCATTATTTTCATTATGTTATGCATATGACAAGAGTGGGAAGATTATCTTACTGACAATATCAGTGTTATAACTATAGTGGCTGGCATGAAAATAGACACCTCAAGGTCTTGCAAGCTGTGAATAGTTCACAGGAGCTGAACACTGTGATTCGCCCTTTTCGTACTTTGTTGCCACTTAACACTATTTAACTGTGTGGTAGGTCAGAGCCAGTGTTTCTGTATGTTATGAGTATTCACTTTGGGTTTCAGTGTGATCTAGAAAGATGCATTCATGTGAGTTTGGCAGAGACTGGAAAGTAGGACCAAGGGCCTTTATGTTGCACTTCTCTAGTAACATGTAGAGGGCAAAAAGACATTCGCAAACAATCCAAAATTAACTAACATACTTAATTTTTTTACTTTTCTGCACAACTAGCAGTAATGTAATTTTTGTACAAATTTATAAACTAACAGCAAAAGCGTGCAGTATTTTGAAATCGTCTACAGGCCATATAGGCAAATCCGTAACATTGGCAATATCTCTAAGTGAAAACGTTTTTCAATTCTCCAGTAAAATGATAGAGATTAGTAATGTATGTGATTATTTCAACAAAGAGCTTGTGTGTAGAACTGTATTGGGTTAGCTTGTTATTCAGTAAGTGCAATGACAGACAGAAATAGACTTACTGTAAACTTAGAAAAATTTGGGTTTTGTAAAACTGGCTGAACAAATCTATTTCACTCAACTTTAATAGAAATAATGGTCTGAAAGTAATTACAGTTACTTATTTTTAGTGTGTACGAGCATTTTGGGTGATGGGTGTGCTGAGAAGGGTTTGTAACAAAAGCAAGTAAACATTTTTTTGGGAAGAATGGAAAATTCTCAGTACTATTGATGTGAGCCATCAGAAGCAAAATCTTAGTGGCAGTTTGCAACTACTCATGTGCAGTTGCTCTTGGAGTATCTCTGAAATAAACTGGGTTCATAGGTGGCATGATACAATACTGATGTGTGAGAGATTACCAAACTTAATTTGATATTTTTCTTAACAACTTTGAATGCAAATTCAGCAGCAATTACATTTTTCTTTACACACGCAGAGCAGTTTAATACCTTTAAAAATGGTTTTGTTTCTGCTACAAGTTGAAGTAACAAAAAAAAAAAAGTTGCTGTTAAGAATTTCCTTTTGGAATGTACTCAGTCATATTCTACACTAGAACTAAAGATGCTTATATTTTTTTGAAAATTTTTACTAACATTTAAATTTAACACTAACTGGTAGTGCTATAAGATGGTAAGATGACCTAGAGGCCCTATTTATGTGACAGCCACTATAGTTAGTATTTACAGACACACAGTCTTCCTGATCATTATTTGGAAAATCAAATTAGTTTTTTATTAGATAAATCAACATTATAAAACATAACATTGTTGTGAACTGCACTAATAATAATAATAATAGTGATAATAATGAAAATTATGTACCAGACTAGGAACTCCAAATAGATTTTTATTTCTAGCATAACCTTACTGTGTGCACCTACTGGGTATCATTTCTTGAGATCCAATTTCTAATTCACATTTGTTTTAGTCTTTATTACATATTTTATTTTTATTTATTGTTCCTTGTGCATTTCAGCAAACGTGAAAATTTCTAGAATATTAGCCACTTAGTAAATCTTCAGTATGTACAATGAATAAAATTCCTCATTTTTCAAAGAGGTTTAAGTAGATATTTGGACAGAAATGTAATCTGCTGCAGATTAGATTTGATTCCTTGTCTGGTACACAATTCTAGTATCATACATTTTCTTGATGAAATACCTATTCAAATACATTGTTAGTGCACTGGAAAATTAAGATGCTCTGAAAAAATTGTTCAATGTGAAGTGTAGACATTGTGTTATTCTTTTTATCAGTCGTGGTGGTGACTCGCAGCGAGTGCTCTTCCGGCCGGTGAATCACATGTCAGCTGGCATCGCATCACGTTTCCAGTTAGTTGCTACACCATTGACCCTGTCTGTAATTTGTGTTACACATGTACTGTAGAGTAAACATCGAAATTTCAGCCACAGTCAAGTGTAACTTGAGCAGGACATATTAATTACTCATGTAATTATACAGTAGTTTCTTTCCATAAATGGATCTTACATAGAAACTTGAACAAAATAATATTAAATACTGGTACTGGTACTGCCAAAACAGAAAAATCTTTAAACAAGCCAGGTTCTGCAGGTAGAATTAGAAATCTTAAATTTAGCTTTGTTGGAGCAATAATTGCAATATACTTGCCATATTTAACTTTTGAGTTTGTTTTCTTCCATTTGGACAACAGAATTCATTGTTGTTTCCTCACATATACTTGAGGAGGCTATTTAATGTAATAGTTTCATTGAAATTGAGACCAACGTGCTTCTTCAAATATTTTTGATTGGAAAGAAGCACTAAGTGGCTGAAATTCTTTGTTTGCAACACAATTGTAGCCCCTCCCAGTGTCAGCTCCCAAAACATGCATGCCCATTCTCCAATAGCTTTCTTTAAATGTGATATTACCCTCACTGTGTTTAGGTAGCAGTCTTCAGTAACCTAGTGCAGTTGATTGTTGAAGATTTGTTTAATGTACTGCTTCACGATTTTTATTGTTGCAACTAAATACTTGTGTTAGTAGAGTATTTAAAAGGTAATAGATATTGATTTTTTATTTCTTTTATTTTTTGTGCCTGTATTGAAGCAATGTGGTATATTTGGGTGATTGCAATTGTATTGAAATTGCAAAATCTTCATCAAACAGGAACTAATTGGCTAACTGTATACATACTTTCAAGTCATCCTAATAAAACAGCTGGTGTGATACTGAAAGGAAATATTTACAAGCAGTTGTGTGCTAAGAGTGTGTGTGTGTGTGTGTGTGTGTGTGTGTGTGTGTGTGTGTGTGCATTGGCATGTAAATTTTCACCACATACCATCTATGGTATAAATAATTGATGCAATGAAATTTTAGTCATGATTTTTAAAATGTTGTTGTAATATATATGAGATCCCAAGAATAATGTTTCCTATTTCTATGAAACACATGAGAGCAAGCACTTTCTTTAATTAATAGATGTGATGCAAGAGAACTGATAATGTTTTGACACTATAAAGATTGAAATTAGATTCTATGCTAGAAAAGTCTCCAGCAGCAAGGCTGTTTTCTGCCAATCTCTTCATAACTTATCATTGATTTCAGTTTGTGTGATTTTTATTAGTTCCTTGAGGCAAACCTTTCTTGCTACATACATCATTTTCATAATGAGATACCGATTTATGGCAAATATTGTCATGTACACCTCTCAGAACATTGAAAATTACTAAGTAAAACTAAATAATTTTTCATATAATGTGTAAATTTACAATGTCATGTGAATTGTAGCTGAACAATGAATGTGCTTGCTCAGTCATTGCATGCCATGCAGAAACAATAACAATAATTTTTGAACTGTTAGATTGCAGATTAGTGGCCAAAACAAACTATTGATCTATCACACATTTCTGACAACTTGAAAATTATCTTAGAGTTTATGTTGTTAAGAATTACATTTTTGTAATTCATTGCAATTTATAGTTTATTCGTCTTAGTGCATATGATCATCTCCTTTAATTGCCTTGAATGACAACAATGCACTCTTCTAGAAAAGAACACACTACCCAATGTTGGTGGTTCCAATGATTTTGTCATATAACACACAACTAGAAGTAGGAATATTTCTGCACATATCACAAAGATAGGATATCTCCCTACTAGTTCTTTGTGCTCTGTGTCCTTTGTATTGTGTTTACAGAGAACACAAGATGCAACAAATGAAGCGTATGGGTATGGGATCAGGCAGTGAAGAGGATGCAACCCATTCAGGTAACAGTATTTTCATATGTTATTGTATTTATACAGTCTACTACATTATGTGAAATACCATAATTTAGGTTGAATTATTAATAATAATAATGAGGATAGGTTGAAACTCACTGAGCTATGGACAGGCATGTAGAAAGGACTATGACATTCACAAAACTTAAAGGTCTGGTCACAGCTTTCTTCAGAAAACAGAATACACACAATCACACAGGCACAACTCACACACAGATAACCACAATCTCTGGCTGCCCCCGTTTTTTTGACTGCTGCCACACATTGTGCATATCCAGATCGTGGAGGTGAGGCTGAAGGAGAAAGAAAAAGAGAAGGAAAATGATGCAGATACTGACTAAGGGTGTGGATAGAGATGTGTCTAACAGATTGTTAGACACATACTAAATACCATATATTTCAGCTGATGAGATGATCTTAAGATAAGACACGGTCTAAATTTTTGTCAAAGATATAGCTATAGTTTTATGTGATGTCTGTCATATAAGATGGTCCCCAAATTATCAGTGACCTGTAAATTCAATTTAGAACAATGAATATCTGGATAATAGTATGCACACTGTATTGTGTAATGACCTTGAGTATATATAAGGCTAGGCGCAAATTGAGATGCGTATAGCACTCGCGCAGTGACGTGGCGCAGCATGCGTTTTTGTAACTAACATCTTCTAATGGTACCGCATAAATTAGCATGCAGTACGATGCTGATGTGACCTGTGCTGTGTGGCATTGTGGCCGAGGCACAGTTTCCTGCGGTAGAGTGACACTCGCACCGTGGGAAAGGTGATGCTGGGAGGGGGGAGCCATCTGCTCTGTTTGACAACCTGCACACGGAACTTTCTCATTCAGTAGTATTTTGATTTTCACCATGTAAGTTCTCGAAATCTTTCTTATTGGTAATGTTTTCCAGTTATTAATATCGGCCTAGTTTTGCTACTTTCTTTGCTGTAGGCCTATTGTTTACAAAATCAAATGTATATTAATTAAAATGTCAACTCTTCTACTCACATGGCACACCTGGCTACCTATCATATTCCTTACAGGCATTATTCTCAGTTACAGTACACTGAGCATCATATTGTGTAGTGGATCAACTGTTTACTTTTCATAATTATAGAAGAAAAGTTAATGGAGGCAGTGAGAGGGCATTGAAAACTGTATGCTACAAAAAATGGTGACTACATGAAAATAAAACTCAAGTACCGGATGTGGAGTGGTATTCCACATGATTTGAGTTTCAAATTGTCCACGCCATTTCCTTTCAATCACAATATATTTGCAGATTTCAACTTTTTATTCATTAACTAGCTGAAAACCCAGTGTCACAAGGGTACTTATTTCATCCAGTCTTAAGTTAGTCCATCTCCTCCTTTCCCCTCTTTCTGCTCCTCTGCTCTCCCCCATCTCCTCCTGTCCGTTTCTCTGTCCATTTCCTCCTCCCCCTCCTTGTTCATCTCCTTTCACCTGTCACCAAGTCCCCTCTCTCATTCTCCTCCTCTCCTCCCATCTCTGCCTCCTTCTCTCCCCTCTCTCTGTCCATCTCCTCCCTCCCCATCTGCCCGTCTCCTTCTCCACTTACTCTTCTCCAACATATAAACAAAAATATACATATATATGTGCCAAGTTTCATGGTGACTGGTCAAAGTCAGACGGTACCCTTATCCATGCTAAAATCACTGCCTTGCAGATTATAAAAATCTTATTCAAGAAAACATACATTTATTTGCTGACTTTCATGTTCACCAGTCAAATAATTTGGATGTTTGTTGTAACGTACCATCCACCTAAGGAGGCTTACGAAAGGTAGCCCTTAAATTAATTCAGGGTATAAGCTATCTTCATTCTACATTTCATTCAATTCCGCCCAGCCATTTCATTATGAAGAGTAACAAACTTGTTAACCCACTGTAATGTACCCTCCGCCACGCACCGTATGGTGGCTTACGAAAGGTAGTGCATGTATTAATGTAAGGTATAAGCTATCTCCATTCCAAAATTAATTCAAATCTGTCCATCCTTTTCACCATGAAGGTGTAGCAAGCATATTAAAGCATCCCAAGGGACCCTCTGCCATGCGCAATGTATTAATCATGGTATAAGCTACCTCTGTTTCAAATTTCATTCCTACCCGTCTAGCCATTTCAGCGTGAAGGCATAATGAATGAATCAACTAACTGTAAAGCAACCTCCACCATGCACCATACGAAGTTAATTTTAGTATGCCTATAACCTTCGTGCGAGTGCAAGCAATGAGTTGATAAAGTTTTATCGCAATCGGATGTACGGTATGGCCGTGCATAAAATACGAACACACAAACATTTTTACATGTTAGGTGAGAAAAGAAATGGTTCTTCTTCACCGTTAGTATCAGAATCTGATGCAGAACTGTACTGTAACAATAACAACTCTTTTTATCTGCGAGTCTCACACTATCTGTTTTGCGAGCCGTAAGTAGTCCGTCTGGAATGCACGCGCCAGTCCGCCTGGCTGCCACTCTTGCACGCGTCCAAATATGTACTGGTCTGGCACAATGCGTGTGGAGGGCTCGTGTAGTGCTGGAGAGTCATGACACTGCGCGAGTGCTATATGCGTCTCAATTTGCGCCTAGCCTAAAAGTGTTGTATTGGCTGTTCAATTTCATGTTCAAGTGTGTGTGAAATCTTATGGGACCAAACTGCTATGGTCATCTGCCCCTAAGCTTACACACCAATTAAAATGAGTTATTCTAAGGACAACACAAATACCCATGCCCGAGGGAGGACTCAAACCTCCAGCAGATGCTGCCGCACAGCCGATGACAAGGTGCCTTAGACCACACAACTATTCCCATGAGACTCAGTTTTATGGACAAACCCACTCTGTACTTCTAAACAATTGGTACAACGAGGTAGAAGCCTCCTTTAGCATTGTTGCAGTGTTGCCTGTTGTTACATGTGCCAAATAATAACCTTCTACGTGTCGTACAGCTAACAAGTATTGTTGTAGGTTGTGTTGTGAATAATGTCACACAGCTCTTGCTTCATGATAGTAGCCACTCCTATTCTGTTCAATAAGTCTCAAATTGTAAATTGAGATCGGAGCAGTGGCAATATAGATAAATGAAAATTCAGCAAAAAAGTATCAAAAATATTGTAGAAAGGTTAAATTCTTTGGAGTTTGCAATTGTGAGGAGTTGTACATCTGGGCTTTCAAGTCTAAGCAGTTGTATGAAGCATAAAAGAGTAAATCTCTGAATTTTCTAAAAATCCTCCAGGATCATTTTTAGAGTTCATAAAAGAGGACATCTGGTAAACCCTAAATGTAGGCAAACGTTTAATATCTGGTATATAAGACAACCCAGCATTGCATACAATTTTTTATGCTTCTACTATCATCTTATCTGCTGAAATATATGTAACTAGAAACATGAGATGCAGCTTTGGCACAAATTTTCCTACATCACAATTAAACCATACAACCAATGGTGATCCATATTTGCAATTGTGAATACATTTCTAGTGTTAAATTTGGCAGCCGTAGTTGCTGCAGTGTCCGTGCCTGTCGGCAAAGGAAGGACATGAACTGGGAAGAGATGTAGGCATTGAGGTGATATAACAGTTCTGTGTCAAAGTCTCAAACTGGTTTATTTTTAAGTATGTAATTCAAGAACTGTGAGAGGAATTTATGCAGATAAACTTAAGAAAACATACCAAGCAAATACATAATCATAAAAAAGTGAGTTCCATGAACAGGAAATTTAAAGTTATATTTCTAAAGTTTGGAAATGGAAATAAGTTCACAGCCAGTGAATTACATGAAAACTTATTACAGAATGGTATACATATGGTGTAATTTTGCAGGTATTTTACATTTCTTACTGCCTGCATAGACTCTTTTAGTCATATTTCAAACTTGTGACTTATATGTTTAAATTAGTTACACAGAGCATAGTCCATTGGAAAACAGCAAGACACAGGCTGCCTGGTTGTGAGCTGAAACCAGAAGAGCTATTGCCAAAGTCAAGCAATGTTGCCTCATTAAACAACTTTTTTTAATAAATGAAGAACCGTAAGCTAATAATTGATGCATCAGTGCTAAGATTTGTGCTTATTTTTGGTAGAACTAACTACAGTAGAAACTCATTTTTACGCTTTTCAAGGGACTTCAGTAAAATGGTGTAAAATGCAGGAAAATGTAAAATGCAGGAAGTAGTGTTTTAAATGGTAAAATGTGCTTACTGGATCAGCCTTGGATTTTCGTAGTTTATTTGTGATATATGTACATAATAGGCATCTAAATACTCGCCAGGAAGTTCATTATACAATAAAGGTTATCCAAATTTTTACTATTTTAAGCACAGGGCAGAACTGGTAATTTTATGGGAAGTAGAAATTTTTGACATAATTTCATTCATTATAATTGAGGATGCCGCTGCCAGGCTATGTAACACATGTTCAAAATTACTGCCTTTTACTGGCATTAATTATTTATGTAGTAAAACACCTAAAGTTCTGTTCTTTTTGTATTTTTCGATGTTTCACTCTACAATATTAGAGAATTTATTCATGTTCTCGAGTGCAAACATATGCATAAGTATTTTTGTGACGTTTGCCTAGGATTGGCATTTCACACTATTACCGCTTTTTTTGAGGTTGTGGGTATTATGATACCCAACTGTGACAGATAAAGTTCTGATTAATAAAGAAATATGTATCACAAAAACAATGCAACTCTTTATTCTCACATCAACAAAGCAACTGGTTCTGATTGTTTGAGGACACGCCAGCCGCTCTGGCAAAGAAGCCGGTGGAAAGAGTAACTACATCGTCACAAATCGGCGCGTCGTAAGTCAACTAGATACATAGTGCCATCAATGATACGGAAAATATACGTTTGATTAAATGCAAAGTGTCAAGAAACTCGACTGTGAATAATTTTTAAGTGCTATACTTTAATGGGAAAGCCATGCTAGCATCAATTTATGTAGATTACATCATTTTTCCTTCATAAACATGCTTTCAAAAAGTGTAAAATGCAGGAAAAGTGTAAATATGATAACGCAAAAATGAGGACGAATTAACATTGTGAACATAGGAAATTTGGCGGGACCGACAAAAAATAGTGTAAATGGCAGGAAAATGTAAAAACCGGGAACGTAAAAACGAGGTTTTACTGTACCACATTTCACCACTGGATTTTTAAAAACACCAGCATGTGGACATTACAGTTTATTATTAATGAAAGTTTCAACTAGTTACTTTCCTGAATATTATTAAACTGAAATTGACCTGCTGTATTCATGAAACTTTGTAACTAATAATAAATTCAATAATAAGATAAATTAACTGGAACTGTGAGACATGATTATGGAAAGGCTTTTAAGTAGTTAAGAAAGGATTTGTATTTTGATAAAGACATTATGAGGAATGTGATACCAAAAAGATACAATGGGGCAAAGGCAGTGCATGCCAGGAAATTAGAAACAAAAAAAACTTAGAAGCAAAACACGACTACTTTTATCTCTCACTGAAATTCAAATGGCACATTTTGCTAGCTCCCTACAAAAGTGCATCATAATCTCTCACTATCTCTACAGAAGCTATTAACAATAATATGTAGATATGGAACATCTCTTCGTAAAGAGGAATGTTGAGCCACCGACAGACAAATAAAAGACACACAAACACACACACTTCTAAATTTTTGGCCAAGGTCTTCCTCAGAAAGAGAACACTCACCCACACAATCACTCAGGCACACTCATCCACACATGTCAGCCATCTCTAGCTGCCCAACGCAGTCTGACTACATGGCAAGTGTTTCTTATCTCCACTTCTCCCCCTCCTCCGTTCCATCCCCCTCCCCCCTCCCATCCCTTCCGCTTGTCATGTAGTCAGACTGTGTTGGGCGGCCAGATATGGCTGATGTGTGTTGAAGAGTATGCCTGAGTGATCATGTGGATGAGTGTTCTCTTTCTGAGGAAGGCCGTTGCGGATTTTGTGTGTGTGTGTGTGTGTGTGTGTGTGTGTGTGTATGTGTGTGTTTCGCTGGTTCAACATTGATCTTTATGGTGAGTTGTTCCCTACCTACATATTATTATTAACATTCTTTACTGAACCTACCATTGTTGCTAAACAAGTATTACATCCACTACTAATGATGTAATATGCAGTGTCTGTGAATATGATAGAACTATACAAATGTCCTTCATCCGTGCATGCATATCTGAAGGTAAGGACACTGCAGCAACTACGGCTGTCAAATTAAACACTAGAAATGAATTCACAATTGCAAATATGGACCACGATCGACTGTATTATTTAATCGTGACATTTGAAAATTTGTGCCAAACTGGGAAATCCAGAATTCATGTCCTGGTCCAGCTCACATTTTCATATGTCACAATTAAATCATACAGCTGATGCTGATCCATATTCACAATTATGAATACATTTCTTATCGTTACTAATGAGTTAGTAAGTATAGTATGTACTGTGTGCAACATAGCATTTTGAGTTACCTTTTTTTTTCGTTCTTAGCTCTAAAACCCGAAACATCATTAGAGATGTTATAAAATTAACGTTTGTCCATATTCCAGTTGTACACCCATTTTCTTTGGATCTTTTTTATTTTCTAATATCAAAATATATTTGTTTTCAGTTCATGTTGTAGACATGTTTCATCCATTAAGAATTATTAATTGTTCTTATGCAGTGATAAAACTCTCCAATTTGTGTATTGTGCTGAGAACATATTACTCTGTGCTTGACCCTCCCCCCTCTCTTTTAGCAGTTGATCCCTTTTTATTTACTTCAACTGCATGTGCGGCTTGGTATCAAAGTGGTAGAGTGCCAGACTACAAGTCCCAAAGGTTGCAGGTTCGATCCCTGCCAGGTCGTATGATTTTCATCTGTCACTTTCCACTTCTTTCACCTCTGGCAGTGATGCTGATGTGAAAAATATTGAGTAGCACCATAGTTCAGAACCCACATTAAACTGTAGGTCCCCCTATAACTGGCTGGGTAAGTCAGTTTGATGGTCAAAGGAAGGCAACGGCTTACCACCTCCAAACAGGACCATGCCTAGTAAAACATTGTGGTGTTGAAACCAATCTTCGGATTGTTGACTGCTTTACTTTTTTATGTTGTGTAAGATAAGATATTTCCCCTCTGTTTTTTTTTTAATTCTTCTAGTAAATATGTATCCCAGAGTATTTTCTACCTAGGTGCAAATTGGCATGCTGGTACTGGTTTTACAATAGTAACAGTGATGAATTTTGTTGTAAATGTTTTGTGTGATCTGCAAACTGTGTGCAGCAACTGTAAATGGTGCTTAAGCACACATTAATTCTGTGTATGTGAATTTATGTGTGCTCTTTTTGTAGTGCAGACTGTGGCCAAAACTTGATTGAATGTAATTGACTTTTTTGTGCCTGTCTGAAAGTCAGTAATCATCTGTACAGTGACTTACAACCTACCCTCATCATATTATTGACATTTCAACCTATACTTGTTAAATTATCTAAGAAAATATTTAAGAATCTTCAGTATTCTAGTATCAATTCTATTCTGTAATTAGACTGTGTCTTTTGAGGGTATGGTCTGACTTGTCATATAAAACACTGTGTTGAATTTTTTACCACTGTGAGTAAATGTTGAAAAATGTCCACACACAAAATTTTTGCTGCTGACATGACCTGAGAGTCTGTAAATAAACTTTACAAAGTGAAACATTTGTTGCTTAGTTTCCACACAAATAGTTGCCTATTTTATAATCCTGACATCTCTTAATTATGCCAATGCCATACACAAACAAAATGCCCTTAGCTACATGCCGCTCTCTTGCCACAGTGAGGAATGGGTTGATTTGCCCATTAAGTGGGCAATTAATGTTGACTGAACACATAAGGTCATATATTTACCAACTGGTAGCTGATTTTTATTTATTTCTTTTTTATCAAATAATTAGTTGCTGAGGATGGAAAAAATACCAGTTTAGATGCTGTATCTGTTTTAATAGATAAAACTTCCAAAGCTGAAAGCATTTGCTGACTCATTGTACTTCTGAAATAGATTTTATTAGTTTTACCTTTGGAAAGCTCATTTCTGCAGAGGCAGCATTTTCTGGTGTTCGTGACAGAATTTGAATGACAATATAAATAAATATCTGGACAAATTTCTTTACGTTTTGTGTAGCAGGAGCTATTTCATGTCTTTAATTAAATAAGATAATTTTTGGATCATTATGTGCAATTCTTCATATAATTTATAAGGTTGGAAGTGGCAGATGGCACCCACTGGCGATTTTGTGTGTAAATATTGACATCTCCTTAATACATCATTTATTGGAATAATTTTTAATAACTTACTGACCTCACTGAGAAAACCAAAAATGTCCAAATGTTTTAAAGGTATAAATCTTGAATAGATATTGCTCAATGTGGAATCAAGCATAGTGTTAAAAATATCTTTCTTGTATCAGCTTTTGGGACACCATGTAGGTTCAAAACTGCTTTCATCATCAAATATATTCTAAGACAAAAATAAAATGTTCCATTGAAATGGGTCAAAAATTTAAATCCTTACATGTATCAGCAGAAAATGCAAAACTGTGATCTTGGCCAGTTGGATGAAAGTGCAATGCTGCAGTGAAAATTCACTTCACAGCACAGTAAAGCAGGGACTTGTTGATTCCAGAGTATAAAGGCCTTGCAAATTTCATACCATGTACTCAGTTGGGTACTAACATTCACCTCCACCCATCCAGATCATGGTTTTTCCATTATTTCCATATCTCTCTCCAGCCAAGTACCATAATGGTTCCTTTCTAATGACTTGCCTGATCTTTCTGCATCCTTAACAAAAAGAATCTGAACTTCTACTCCACCTCTAAAAACCACATTGCTGACATGGCACTAAAACCTTATTTTCTTGCTTCCTTTCAATAGGAACTGTGTGTCACAGAAAAAGATCTTGGACATACGCCAAAGGGGGTGTTACTCCGTCATCCAATATTTTTGTAGCTCTCCATCGTCTCAATCTATTTTTGAAGTCCGAATACTGTGTGTTATACAGTGCCTCATCTTCTGCAAACAGTTCTATCATTTTGTTGTTGCTGAACTCACTATGCATACTTACCACTAGTAGCCATGTTTGCAAATATGAACGCTCTGTCAAACAGCTGTGGTGGCAAGGTCATCTCCAGGTGTGGTTGTACTACGACTAGTGCATCAAGCAGTTACCTTTCTCATTTCAGTAAAGAGAAGACAAGCTATTTCTTTGATAACATTTAAGCAGAGGCCTTTGATTTGATCAGATATTGGACAACTTGAGAAATTGTGCCCATTACAGTATGTCCAATATATCTTTGCCCAAGTCTTTATCCAATAATTTGATAGTGTAGTATCAGCAAATTTTTTAACATTTAATAACAGTGATGCCCCTATTTGACAATGTAGAAATGTGTGAACGAACACAGCGTCAAGAACCAAGTGGGTGACCTACAGAGATGACAAAACAGGAAGACTGAGCAATAGTCAGAGACACACTCAAAAGCCCCATTATCATTGATCTGGTCTGCAACTGCTACTTCAATGACTACAAAGACTATTAATAAGCTGAGCTTATAACATCCCTTGCACCAGCTGCAAATTAATCTTCATATACCAACCAGCCCATTTGCTGTGGTGTGAGGCACATTCAGGGTGGAATTGCAATGACTGGAGAACTATTATCTTCAATGATGATTCCCACTTCGAATGAACCGCATGTCCCCTGAAGACACATCTGGAGACACTCCAGAAAATGGTGGGATATCAGCCTGACTGTCACCTCATCGTACAGTCCAACAACCAGGAATTATGTTCTGGGATGTCATTTGATTTCATAGCAGTGTGCAGTCCTATCATGCACACTGACTAGTGCAGCAATATCAGAATGAGAGTTTAGAAGGAATGAAATTGCCAAGGCTCTCCTACATTGGAATAATGCCCCAGCAAAGAATATGAATGGGAACAATCATGCCTTGTTCCTCAGGCAGAGGTGATAGAAATATCAACAATAATTCAATTCCTATTGATGTTCTTTGTTGGGGTGCTATTCCAAGGTAGTAGAGCCTTAGAAATTTGATATATCTTTCACATAGAACATTGAAGTAGAATTGAAGTATGTGGTGTGGGGGAGATGTGCTTGAAGACAGTCCATATAATCGCTTTGTCCGTAACGCTGTGTTTGTTGAGCATGTCTAAAGTGCCTGCTTAGTAAACAGGGGGTTCTAGGTTTGAAACCTGGCCACAGCACAAATTTTAATTCAATGCCTGTATTTATATTCAAAATCAGTCTATTCTTCCATGGAGAACAACCAATTCACATGTCACATTCTTTCACAACTTCAGAAAATTTTATGTCATAACTAAAAACTTATGGAGACTGATATTGTAAAATTTTGCATCTTGTCCTCCCATGTTGTATTTCTGAGAGAAAACATAACAGGTGTTTAGTAAAGTGTGTATGCATTGAGTGTGAGCAGCTGTATCTTAAGATTGCATAATTCATATATTTATAGGTTTGTACTGATAGCTAAAAATTCAATAAGTCTTTAAATTAAAGCATAGAGATTTCCTCTGTTAACAAGCATAGTTGGATGAAAGGATGATGTTATAATGAAATAACGTTTGGATTAACAAACAAGAAAAGCTCAAATTAAGGAATCTGAATTTGTTATTCACTTGGGAAATAGTATTCTCTGTAGCATTTAGTCAGAGTGCAGTTATGCTATACTTACAACTGGTCTCATGTTTTCATAATCACTAAGTTATCCACTACTGTAACAATATTCATCATTGTCACATAGTAAGATTACAATTATTTTATCATTATGATTGACCTGGTATATGATTAAAATTTTGCTACAGATTTCCACAGAATTCAATTTATAAAGTAGAGGGTACATGTTCACTTCACTCTGGAAGAGTAAAGGATAATCACTTTTAGTCACTTCTCCAGAATATTTTATGTTGAAACTCAAAAATAACATACATTGCTGGCTATACGTAAGCTACATCAAGAAGGACCAGAGGTTACTCAGTCCATTAAACTAGAGAGATAACATACAAAGGTCACATGATATACAATGATAAAATTTTGAACAATTTTCTATTCTTTCTGAATTTCTTCCTTGATGCCTCCTTTCTGGTTAATTTACTTCATAGATATTTGAGGTCATCCACTTCTTTAATAACTTCTTCATTGCAAATTACATTCTTCATTTCTCCATTATTTTTTTCTTTTTTTGGCTGAACTTCATTACTTCGCTTTTTCTTAAGCTTATTTCCATACCTGCTTCTTTGATTGCTCTGTGCCAGGGGTGTTCACTTGGTCTTCCAGTTTCTGCTCATTTTCTTACCACCTTATCTGCATATGCTATGATTTTCATATCATCTTCTTTTTGTGTACTTTTCATATGATATTGGCCATGACTGTATTAAAAAATAACTGATGACACCACACTTCCTAGCCGAACCCCTCTGGCTGTTACAAACCATTAAGATTTTTTGCTGTTTATTATAATACAATTAAGGCACTTTATGTACATGTTCGTGATTCTTAGTTGCATTTGTGTTGACAATTTCAGTCTATTCAGACCTTGCTGTATCTCTTCCCTTCTAACAGCATAATAAGCCTTTTATATTTATCTATGACTGCAACTACCATGTCTTTCCCAAATTCCCATTTCTTTTCTATAACTTGTCTGGCTGTAAATATGGAATCTATTGTTGATTTTCCAGGTCAAAATCATTGTTGTTCCTCTCTTAATTGTGGTTCTGTCTTATTCCTAATTTTCTCTAAAATTATCTTTTCATAAATATTCACGCAGTGGCATAATAGTGCTATTTCTCTGTTTTTCTCACACAGGGCTTTGTTACCTTTCTTAAAGACAGGTTCAGTGATTGCCTTTGTCCAATCTTCTGGAATCTTTACACTGGTCCACATTACCCTCATCATGCTGTACAGCCACTGAATTCAGATAGGACCTGCAGCTTTGATCATTTCCACTGTGACATTATTTATTCCAAGAGCTTTGCCATTTTTCATTTCTACTACAGTTTTCTCTACATTCAACATCTGCAGCTCTTCTATTAATATTTTCTCTGTAAGAATGTTATTTCTTTCATCTTCTTCTAAATCATCAAGTGTATTTGCTTCAACCTGTCCTTCATATAGTTTTTGTATGTATTCTATCCAAACTTTCAAAACTACTACTTCCTCTTAGACCAGTTTTCCATCTTTGTTGATGACTTTTGAATTTTTTTCCTTCTGTTACCATGCAATATAATATCTTCTCATCATTCTGAAAATTCTCTTCTATTTCTTTTGTGAATTTTTCCCAAGAAATCTTTTTAGGCATTGTTATCATCAAATAATCAGCAGTCTCTGTTCCATATTTGTTTTTGTTTTATATATATTATAGAGGAAAAATTCCTAACAGGAAAAATATACGTAAAAGATAGATGAAGTACACTTACCAGGCGAAGGGGCACAGGCAGTGATAGCAACAAATAAACACACAGACACACACACACACATAAATGTTAGCTTTCGCAGCCTAGCTGCTTCATCAGGCAGAAGGGAAGGAGAGGGAAAAGGAAATGATGAGGGTTTTAAGGAAGGGGGTAAGGAGCCATTCCAATCCCGGGACAGGAAAGACTTACCTTGGGGGAAAAAATGGAGGGTAAACTGTAGAACTACAGTATGTCTGCCTAAGTGTACTTGTGTCTGTGTAAATGTGTGGGTGTGTGTGCATTTGTTTACCCTCCATTTTTCCCCCAAGGTAAGTCTTTCCTGTCCCGGGATTGGAATGGCTCCTTACCCCCTTCCTTAAAACCCTCATCATTTCCTTTTCCCTCTCCTTCCCTTCTACCTGATGAAGCAGCTAGGCTAGGGTAAACAAATGCACACACACCCACACATTTACACAGACACAAGTACACTTAGGCAGACATACTGTAGAACTACAGTATGTCTGCCTAAGTGTACTTGTGTCTGTGTAAATGTGTGCATTTGTTTACCCTCCATTTTTTCCCCCAAGGTAAGTCTTTCCTGTCCCGGGATTGGAATGGCTCCTTACCCCCTTCCTTAAAACCCTCATCATTTCCTTTTCCCTCTCCTTCCCTTCTGCCTGATGAAGCAGCTAGGCTGCGAAAGCTAGCGTTTATGTGTGTGTGTGTCTGTGTGTTTATTTGTTGCTATCACTGCCTGTGCCCCTTCGCCTGGTAAGTGTACTTCATCTATTTTTTACGTAAAGATTTTTGACTTACCTAAAGTACAGGCTCTTCGACAGAAACATAAAACACACACAAACATTCGAGCTTTCGCCACCACTGGCAGCTTCTTCGGGAAAAAGAGGAGTGAGGAGAGGAGAAAGGGAAGGATACAGGTTTTAAGAAAGGAACCCGTATCCTTCCCTTTCTCCTCTCCTCACTCCTCTTTTTCCCAAAGAAGCTGCCAGTGGTGGCGAAAGCTCGAATGTTTGTGTGTTTTTGTGTGTGTTTTATGTTTCTGTCGATGAGCCTGTACTTTAGGTAAGTCAAAAATCTTTATTTTATATATATTTTTCCCACCAGGAAAGTCTCCCTCCAGAATATATATATCTTAATTAGGCATTTCATGTGGTTAGGACATGATCAGACTGGAACAGCAAGCAATTTTTAAAAAAAATCAATTATGTGTACCTAGTGGGCGATAAATCTAATAAGGCTGCGGTGAACAATTTTTAAAAATAAAATTGGAACTTATTTGGATGGAGAGGTGCATTTTAAAAAGTTTAACTATTTTTTGATACTGCTGTTAAAGAGTCTTACAAAAGAGGTAAACATACAAATTACACAACAGCTTCTTGAAGTATATTAACTAGGGCCTGGATAGGTACAGTACGAAAATTAAGAATTTTTTTATTTATTTTTTTTTTTTATTTTTTTTTATTTATTTATTTTTATTTAATTTTATTTTTTATTTTATTTTTGGTTTGTGTGTTTGTATGATAAAACTCGCCACAGCAGAAGAGTCAGTGCCCACAGTAAGTTCACATTTTCAACTGGTGGTTGGGGGTATTGTTGTCAACTGTGGAGCACTTCTGTGACTATTAAACACAGCAGTATGGGCCTAGTTACAGTCTGGGAGAGTTAGCGGCCAGCCAAGTGGTGGCGCAGAAGTATGGGAGGCAATTGTGACGTACAAGTAAACAAAAGCTTCTGAGAAAGGAGGAGAAAGAATTTTCCGAGAATCTATTGTATTACTTAGAAACAATAAATGGTGGTGGTGAATAATAAAAATAAATAATAAAATAAATTTTTGAGGCCTTGGGGTTGGGTGGAATGAAAAGTATTATAAGTTATCAAAAGTAGAATCATTCTGGGAAAAGATGGATAACATGATATCATCAAAAGTTTGTCAATTATGGAGGATAGATAACAACTCACCATAAATATTCTCGTTTAGCTACAGACAAGCACAAAAACAGACAATCACATTCACAGAACTTCTCAGGACTTTCCATCCCCACCCTTACCTGTTGTCCTTCCCCGCCACATCCTACCTAACTCACAGTCTAGATGGTTGTGGAGTTGCGGTGGCTGGACTTGGTAGTTGTGTGTGTATAGTCTTCTGAGTGATTGTGTGAATGTATTTGTTTCTTTTTCTGATGAAGGCCATGGCTGAAACTTAAATTGTGTGACTGTGATTGTCTATTTTTCATGCCTGTCAGCAGCCCAGCAAGCCTCTTTACAGTGAGTTGTTATCTATCCTCCATTATTGACATTCCAATAGGAATTTCCTTTGTTAAAATTTCATAAAATGTTTGATTTATTTTTCACTTTATTTTATTTTTTGTAATACGCGGTTCATTGGGACTATGTTCTGGAGACTGTTTCATGAACTTAGTGATTTCTAATTTTTTCAGAAGTGTGAGGTTTTTTTTTGGGGGGGGGGGAGGAGTGGGGGGGATGTAGTGAAGAATTTGCAATTTGTCTAGAGGGGGATGAGTAAATCTATTATCATTTTCCTTGCTGCTATACTTAGTTGTTTCCATTTGTCTCTGTTATATTCTGTTCCATTTTTGAACCGTTCTCTCCGTGTATTATTCTTCGTCTTGACAGCTTCTGAAATTATCCTGTTGCATCATGGAATTTCTTTGTGTCTCACTTTTGTTGATTTTCTTAACCTCTAGCTGGTTAGTGTACCTGCAGTGTGTACTGGGCTGGAGGGGGGGGGTGTTGGAGGGAAATCCAGGAATGCAGTATCACCCAAAACCAAAGTACTATGTTTAAGATCAGTATAGCAATGCATAAGGCAACAGTTTAACTATCTCTTTCCAACCATCATGCTGGTGCAAGCAGAACTGAGTATTAGCAACATTGTTTTTATTGACAAATCATGATCCTATCTGCACTACCATGATGGTCGGTTTAGAATGTGGAGACACCTTGGTGGGAGACTGTTAAACTGTTACCTTACGCATTGCCATACTGGTCCTACATGTGGTACTACAGTTTGGAGGGTATTGGATTCCACTTTTAGTGATCCTGTGTTGATGTGGGATTATCATAAAGTCATCAAATATTAGATTCTTCGTTTTGTGTTGGAATTATACTCATCATTTTATAAAATCCAGGTGGTGTAACAGAAGAAATGTGATACAAACTAATTTCATCATCATGAAATTTAATAATAACAACTGCAACTGGCAACTACAGACTGCCGATTCGAGACTAGACTGATTACAAGCTCCAGGCTTCAGAGTAACTAACAAAAACTTCATATTTCAGTCTGACTAATTGATGCACAGTGCCTATTACAACTAAGTTTGCTAACAGTGTTTATTTAGATATTCACTGTTGGTTACACACAAATAATTAAAACTTTCAAATTAACACAGATGCAAATGATATGATAAATTCATTGATTACAGAAACTTTAGATATATATCTGAAAGTGATTTTCTGGTATTAAATCGGCTGAATACATCCGATATCACAATATGTGGATTTGATTAATTATTGTTGTTGGTTGAAATTTTATTTTGTGTTCTGAACATCGTTTATGATACAGTTAGGTTTCCATAACACTGCATATTTGTCCTGATCCATATAATTCATAATATTTGATGAACTTTAATTAATTTCCATACAACTAATAATTGGGATGACAATGCTTTAATACAGGTATAAATGAATATCAGGGTTTTAATGCTTTGTAATACTTATTATATTAAACTTACAATTATAAATGATATGTAACATGAAAGAGCAACTCACAGTTTTACCAAGAACCTTATGAATGTTCAATGTGAACAATTTTCACACGGCACACATCAAGTCTATAACCGAGTTCTTCTCAAACAATGATAAGTGTGACTTCAGTGATTGTCGCAATAGCTGCTTCAATCCAGTTTCTTAATTGAGGGAGGTCAGCTGGGAGCGGAGGCATGTACACACGATCCTTGATGAAGCCCTAAATGAAAAAAATCAGATGGCATTAGTTTGGGTGAACGTGGAGGTTGGTCAATGAGCTCCTTGCATCCTATCCAGTGCTTGGGTACAGTGAGGTGGCACACCATCTTAGTGGAAAATGAAGTTCTCTGGCTCGTCTTCTTCCAACTGCGCTAGTGTATCAAGGTAAGAATTTCCAGTTACAGTAGGTTCTCCAAAAAATAACCCTCCACTGGGATACAGCACAAAATACAGTCACTTAAGGGGAATCTTGTTGCATTTGTACCATCTCATGAGGATTTTCTGAGCCCCAGATGCGCACACTGTGAGTGTTAACATGTTCACTAAGGTGAAAGGTAGATTCATCACCGAAGACAACGTGATCCAGAAAATTGTTATTGTCATGAAACAACATGTTGTTTGAAAAGTTGGTCTGTCTGCTTTAGAGCCTGTAATATCTGTAAACGGAAGGATGTAGTTGTATACATTATCTTAAAACTTTCCAAACAGTCTACACAGGAACTTGTAATTCATAACTAGCCTTCCGGACTACTGATTTCTTTGAGCTACAAGTGAACGGCTTTCTTACTCACTGTCTAACAGATTATGGCGGAAACGTCGTGTGCTGCACATGCACGCTGGTGCCGAACAAAACTGAGTTGCCCTTTCATTTGACATATCATTTGTAAGTTTAATATAATAAATATTATAAAATTTAAAACCACTATGTTCATTTATAAACACCCTGTATAACATATTCTAGACTGTCCTCTCATTGAAAACAATTAGTCTACAAATTTCTTGAACAGACTAAGTAAGTATGTTTTCTCTTAAATTCCTGGATGCTATATAACTGCCAGGAATGTCCAAAATTATAAATGGAAAATTATGAATAAAAAGTTACATGAGGTATTGCAGGTCATGCTATAAGTACTGTGTTGAAAGAAAGGTAGATAGTAAAAGAATCAGGGTATATGGAACTAAAATAAAGGCAATAGAGACAATAGAGATTGGTATCAAGTAGTAAAATAAAGGCTTACTCTAGCTGTTACATTACACACTCCTACCCACCCCTAGTACACATTACCAGTACACTAACCAGTCTGTGTTATATATCTGAAGTACTGGAGCATGTTGTTCTCCCATATCTTAGGAGCTTGCCAATGGCTACATTGCTACAGGATAATGTTAAACCACACATGGCTTGCAATGTCCAAGACTTCATTGTTGCCTCTTGGATTGCAGTGTTGCTTTGGGCTCTGTGTTGCCCTGACCTCTGACCATCAGAAATGTCTGGTCAATCATTGTGGAACAACTGGCCTACAGATACACCCTCGGCAGCTACACTGTATCAAATTTGGGAATATGTGGAAGCAGCAGGGGCTGCTCCATCATAACAACACAACCAGAGCTTCTTTTATTCTGTCCAGAGGCATGTAGCAGCAGTTATAGCCAGGAATAGCGCATCTCTTAATACTTATTTCATCATCTTCCTTACTTCACATAGGGTGGTAGTTTCAGTCATGCGATCTTTATACAATGTGTTATCTTCCAAATACAAGGGGTGTTCAAATGAAAAGGTACGAACAACATTGTGAGTATAACTGAAGTCTTTATTCAAAAGTAATCACCAGAGGCCTGAGCACAACTATCCCACTGTTTAAGGAGTCGAAGGATTCCCTTTTCCCAGGTTTCCTATGGCTGAGAAAAGAGCCAGTCCTCTACTGCCCCCTTCAATTTGTCATCTGAGTTGAAGCACTTTCCTTTCAGATGTTTTTTTAGCAGACCAAACTGATGGAAGTCACTGGGCAACATATAATTTGGCAGTGATTACCATTTTGCTGGGCCTGGTCTCAGGTCATCACTCAAACACTCCCAGCCTTCACGAAAATGGGCACTACACTTTCCTACTGACTTGTCAGACACACTCTCCCCTGTAAACGACCACCATCTGGTGACGAATATTGGCCTGTTAACATCTTCCACAGAAATCTGATAACACGTCATTCCTCCTCAGTCATCAAATTTTGCAGTTTGAACTCCATGAAGTCCTCAGATGCGCTGTCACATCTACTGGACAGAACATAGATCTGCCTGCTTGTCTTCTGCACCTTCTATGGGCTCCCACACATGCGACAACCAGGCCAGACACTATATTCATTTCCCTAGATGTCAATTACTTTAACCGAAAGTAAAATATTCAAATTTCAACCTGTTGCTAAGATGTTTCATACCTCTTCTTTTGAATGCCCCTTGTAAATTTGGGTGGAATAACTCCTGTCCTTTATGGTGTTACGTTTTGGATGGCCAGCATTGTATACAGGGCAATCACCACTTTCTGGCAAGTTTCAATTAAGTAGCACTCTGTTGGGGTCATATTTTATCCTATGAGAGGAACCATGTAATAAGAGTGAAAAAAAAACAATGGTTTTATCCTCTTTCATATTTTAAAGTATATTTATATATAGAGTAAACCCGTATGCAGTTACTAGCATGATGTATTTTTTAGGGGAAGAAGAGACAGTATCATTTATTGATCTGCCATCCAACAATCTCTCGAAACTGCCAGAAAAGGGCATACTAAAGAAGTCTGGGCCATACGGTACTGTTATGGGTGATGTGTGCAAAGAGAAGTGGGCTGAGGATTCACAATCTGATAACCAAGAAATATTGTCCCAGTCAGACAATAACCTTGGGCCTGATATGATGTCAGGGGGTGGCGGTGCCATCTCGGATGTGGAGCGCACTCTCAAGAGCCTTAATGGCTACCACGAAGACATTTTGGAAGCACTAAGAAATGCAGCAACTCATCGGGGAGCTGCTGCAACGCCGTCTGGAAGCAGCAGCATGCTCAGTGAAGAGATTATACGGAAGTCTCTCGGTAAGTGAATTCTACCAGTTTTAATATCTATAAGAACTAAATCTTAAATGCTGTTCCTATTTAACTGCTTAAGATAATGACATATTGTCAGCGTATATTGAAAATACTATCTCAAAACAGCATCACTAACTTTGTTATTGCATTATTAGGTAGAAAACCTTTTTTTTTTACAATTAGTGTGCCAATGTGCTACACTCTGGAACACATATATTTCTAGGTAACACCACTGAAGAGCTAAAGAAATTGTCATAGGCACGTATATGCAAACACAGATATATGTAAACTCTCTCAGGATGGCACTGCGGTCAGCAGCACCTCTATAAGACAGCAGGTACAGGGTGTCCAGAAAAGGGCTCACTGATTTCAAAATTAAATATCTCGAAGACAAAGATCAATAGAGGAATGCAGTAAATGGTATGTTTATTGTGAAAGCTGTAAGAAGTTTATACAGCAGTTTGAAAGAATAGTTACAAAAGCTGCTAACAAATGGCGCTGTACGCTGTACAGCTCAGATCACCATACATAAGTGAACTAATCGTATGAAAACATTCTTCGCAAACAATCACATCACAATGTTTTCAAATGTTCACCATTGGCACTACAGAGGTGGCGTAAATGAAGAATGAAATTCGCCATCACTTTTCGTAGTGTCTCAGCCGAAATGGAATCACATGCTACACAGATCACCGATTCAAGCTCGTCCAGCGTGGTGGGATGCTTCGGGTAGACCATGTCTTTCACTATGCCCAACAACAACAAAAGTCACAGGGAGTCAAATCTGGCGAATATGGAGGCCAATCCATGTCTGCACCAGTACATTTGGGATATTCCAAAGTAATTACTCAATTCCTGAAGTATTCCTCCAGAAAGCGAAACACTTGTTCGGTCCGAAGTGGTCGGGCTCCATCTTGCATAAACCATTCAGTACCTGGTCGATCCTCTAACGCTTGTTGTGTGGCGACAAATTGTTTCAAAATTGCAATGTAACGTGCACCAGTGACCATTTCTTGAATGAAAAAAGGGCCAATAATGCCTCTGCCGCATACTGCAATCCACACAGTAACTTTAGGAGAATACAGTGGTTTCCCTTCACACCAATATGGCTTTTCGGAACCCCAAAATCGCCAGTTCTGCTTATTCACGTATCCATTCAGGTGGAAGTGTGCTTCATCTGTAAACCAGATGCAGCCAACATCAAATCCTTCACTATCAATCATTGTGAGCATCTGATTAGCAAAGGCAACCCTTTGTTGCACAGCTCGTACGGGTATGGCGTGGTGTGTCTGAATGTTGAATGGATACATGTGTAGGCTCTTTCTCAGTATTTTCTGTGTGCTGGAATGCTTCAAACCAGTCTCAGATGCAATTCTACGGACGGATGACATTGGATTTCGCTGAATAATTCCAGAAGCTGTGGCGATATTTTCAGGCGTAACTGCGGTTTGCTTGCAGTCAACATGCCCCACTAGATCATCAGTTACGCTGCCTGTTTGTGGAAATTTTGTGAAGAGCGTACAAATGGTTTTCACATCAAGTCCTTTTGGAACATTAAATCTTGCTTGAAAACTTCGCCTTGTTGCCGTAGGACTCTCTTCTAACCTGTGGTACTCTAGCACCAGAAAAACGTGTTGTTTAATGGAGTATATGGTTTTAATCTCTTCCTCCGGTACGCTAACCTCCTTTGACATTTCAATAGTGGAACTGATCGCTCTGGGCTTCGGATCACTATTTATACTAGGCATTACGTATGGTGATTACAGTGCCATCTGTTAGCAGCTTTTGTAACTATTATTTCAAACTGCTGTTTAAACTTCTTTCACAATAAACATACCATTTACTGCATTCCTGTATCGATCTTTGTTTTCAAGATATTTAATTTTGAAATCAGGGAGTCCTTTTCTGGACACCCTGTATCTGACACAGGTATTAGATCAGTTACTGTACTCCAATGGCAGATTATCTCAATTTAAGTGAATTTGATTGTGGTGTTATTGGCTGTGCACAAGAGATGGGACGCAGCATGTCTGAGGTAGTGGTGGGTGGGAATTTTACTGTATGACCATTTACAAGTGAACTGTAAATATCTGTAATCTAGTATAACATAAAATGTCTGATATCACTGTGGCTGGAAAAAGTTCCTGCAAGGAAGGGACCAATGTTGGCTGAAGAGACTAGTTCAGTGTGGCACCAGGGCAACACTTTCATACATTGCTGCAGGTTTCAATGCTTGTCCATCAGCAAGTGTCAGCGCAAAAACCATATAATGAAACATTAATAATATGGGCTTTCGGGGGTTGAAGGCCTTCTCATGTACCCTTGCTGACTGCATGTCAGAAAGTTTTATGCCTTGCTTGGGCCTGTCAGCAGTGACATTGGACTGTTGACGACTGGAAAAATGTTGCCTGGTCTGACGAGACTCGTTTCCAATTGTATTGAGAGGATGGACGTGTAACAGTATGTAGACAAACTTATGAATGCATGGACCCTGCATCTCAGCAGGGGACTGTTGAAGCTGGAGGAGGCTCTGTGGTGGTGTGGGGTATGTGCAGTTGGAGTGATATGAAACTCTTGATACATCTAGCTATGACTCCGACAGGTGACACGCACATATTATTGAGCGCATCTGAGATGCCTTGCAACGTGCTGTTCAGAAGAGATCTCCACCCTCTCGTACTCTTACAGATTTATGGACAGCCCTGCATAATGCATGGTGTCAGTTTCCTCTAGCATTACTTCAGACATTAGGTGAGTCCATGCCACATCATGTTGCAGCACTTTAGTGTGCTTCCAGGAGCCCAACACGAGGTTACGCCGGTGTACCAGTTTCTTTAGCTCTTCAATGTTTTTATATGTGAAAAGTGTGAATGATTTTTCTGAGATACTTAGTTTTCTCTGTAACCTGACAATATTTGAAACATCATCTTATTTTATTGTTGGATTAATAATTTCCTTGGGAACATTTCAGTTAGAGATTATTTTTTGGTATGTGTGGAATAACAAATGCCACCACATCAAAGCTATCTTCCATTGAATGATTCAGTAAACCATTTTAGGCTTTGCTTTCAAAATCCTATATACCAATAAATTTTCTTTAGAATTTCATAGTAGGAGACAAGTAAGTGTGTAATATTTGCAAAATAAAATTCTGAACCTTAGACATGTCTCTTCATATTAGTTTTTCTAATAGATAGTTTTATGATACTAATAATCATGTTCTGAGTTTCATATATTATATGAAACACACACACACTCACACTTTAGTCCATAAAATCTCAATGCCAAAAACAAAACCCTTTATTATCATTATTATTGTTATTATTATTATTAAGTTATAGGGAGTATACAGAGTAAGTAATGCCAATTGTATGATGCTATGAATGGTAACAAAATATGCTTCTCATATTGCCATTAAAGCAACTGCTTACAATGGCTAAAGAAAATTATTTTTCCAAGATACTGTATATGATTGTCTTGTACTGATAGTACATGTTCAGAGGTGTTCATGATCAGTTTTAACAAGCTACCCAAAACTAAAACTATCTATCCTTTGCTACTGCGGCTTCATCTTTCTAAAGGGTCATTCAGTATTTATCATTCAGCTAGATGTTTTTCATATATTGTTTATGACTAGCAGTGTTCATACAACTGTTTCCATCAGTTTTCTGTTTACAATCATAGAAAGTATCTAGGAATATTTTGTTACACTTTTTCAACCTTGGTATGCATACTTGTGTATCAATACAAATATTCCAAGAAACTTAATATTTCAAGTGATGTACAGTTTGTTAACCAACACCAAAGTTCTATCTCATATTTCCTCTATTTTTCATATAAATTTCACTAATTCTCATTGAATTTCACCAGATCTAAATTTTGTATATGCATAGTGAATATACATAAAAAGGGGATAGAATTTTATTTTGCAAGATGGAGAATTGTAACAAATGATAAGTTAACCTGGACTATTCAGTTTCTATAATATTAGAAGTCATAGTGAAACAGTATTAAAATTTAAAAAGTTTGCATATTATGACCTTGATTTAAAATTTTCCTCATAAATAAATAGCAAATAACCTGTGTGGGGAAATCATAATAAAAGGGACATTGCAAAGTTAGTAAAGGAAAACTATGATTTAAATAAAAATGAAGAAATGGTATGCTGCAGAGGAATATAGCAGATGATCAACAAGATAAGAAATTAATGTAATCAACCTGAGAAAAAGCATTGTGCTTTATTGATAAAGCTCTATCAAAACTAATTAGTTATAATATATGAAGTTCATAAGTTTCCAGCTGGGAGTTTTCATCTAAAAGACTATGGTTCAGCACCTGTTTCATCCTCATAAAGCATGTCATGTATTCTTATGTTGTACATTTTGAGCTATTGATTTGCACTGACTTAGTTTGACAATCGTCTAGCTTGAAAGCCAAGAACCTTATATTAAGTCATGGCTCTGATAATATTTCAAGCAAAATATTGAAAAGTTATTCCTTTCACATTGCTTTTTAACAATTTTCACTTTAATAGAGAACAGTTCCATACAGTATGAAGCATGTGTTACCTTTAGAACCTACCACATACCTCCTTTATTATAAACAGTCTTTAAAATTCTGGAAATTTCAGTGCTTGGACTGGCTCAATGTGTATATAAAATAACATTCTGAGTCATAACTGTGATTCTAGTAGGACCTTTCCTTTGAACACACAAACTATAACCCACTAATACTATACTTCAGCATGTCAGAACCAAGTGTCATAAAATGTTCACTAAGACCGATTACATCAGCATTATTAATAAAGTCATTATCTAAAATGTTAGCTCTTCTAGTTTACTTAATAAGCCTTGGATGTTCTGATGGAAAACTGTGAATTTATTAGCACTGTCTGAGGATTTGAGGTGGTTGATTGGGTCAGTCTTTCTTAAAGTATTAACATTGGGCTCTGTAGTAAATTGATTGTAATGAATGTGTATGTCAAGTTAAAGGTGATATTTACATGAAGAATCCAAATGGCTCAAACAGAATATGTTTTAGGACAAGGATGCTTTTGCTGTTTTCACTGAAATTCAAAGCTGAATTTAAAGCAGTTATAAAAATGGAGTGACCATCACTGTTTTTGAAGACAGAATTACTAGAAAGGATACTAGAGCACATTAAACATATGTTTCAGACTTCCAAATTAACATGTTATGTCTCAGTAATTGAGAAAGTGGAGACTGTCACTTTCTATTGTTCACTTGCAAGCTTCAGTCAGCTGGAAAAAGGAAGTAGTTGTTAGTCCTTAATAAATTTGGGGAAAAGAAAAGGGTAAGGAATATTAAGTTTTAATGCCCTGTCGGCAGCATTGTCATTAAAGGTGGGTGAAACAACAATTGCATTAGAGAATGTCCATGGTCAGTGCATAATAAAATTAATGATGTGATCTAAAGTAAAGTAACTTAAATAAAGAAGGGTGTGTTAAATTTTATCACAAATAACAATGTTTCCATCATTAAAAAGAAACATTGATTTATTTTTAAACAGAACATTAAGAAACAAGTTTACATATGCTGGTGCTTAGCAACACAATAATCATTTGTTTGCAGCAAAGAATATAGAACAACTCATCTCTGGTGTCAGAAAGTCAAAGTCAAGTTATTAAATAGAATCATATATAAAACACAAAACTTTAACAGGGTGGACATAGTCTCATAAAGTTTCGCTCAAATAGATGGAACAGTATAGCAGTATTTGATGTTTTTTTGGATTTTCTCCTAACAACTTTTAGATTATAGATTGAAAATTTATTTAAGGAAATCCATGGATGAGCCTTCCACCTTCTTACTTCCTTTTCCCAACTGTAGAGACATGATGCATGCATGGATGAATGAGGTACCTAAATATGTGAGTAATTGATTAACTCAAATTGCAAGCATAGAGCAGGATAATCCAAAAAGAGAGAGATAATGAAAATGTTGACAGCATAGGTACAAGCTAGTACTTACGATCCCATTATGACTTGAAATAAACAGAAAAAAAATTGATAGAATCTGTTTGTGGTCATGTCTCTTCAAATTAAAAAAAAATTATTCTTATGAAAGGGGATGAAAATTTAACTACAATAGCAGATGGAAATTTAACAGTAGGACAAATGTAATTTACTTTAATAGTAGTAAAAGGAACATAAGGAAAAATTTTTATGTGGGTTTGAACTTTTGGGAGGGGGGAGGAGGGGGGAAGATATTAGGGAGAAGAATGAGAGGGGACGAGTTCAATTAAATTATTGGTTTCTAAATCATGAAATAATATCATATACATGTGAAAAACAAGGAGTTACTAGTAAATCATAAAATAAGGTCATATACATGAGAAAAACTGGGAGTTACTAGTAAGTTTCAAATAGGTTACACAGTGCTAAGACATGCTGTGTAACATTTCAAAGTTAGCATTTGTTAATGATTGAGTGTAAAAGAGCAAAGGAATACAACTGAAGATGAATGTGTAGCTTTGTGAAATGAAATGGAAAGGCAGTAGAGGCTCAGATAAGTGAAAATACCAAGTCTAGTAGTAACACTGTATTTACTTAATTTATTAAAGTAGCAAATAAAAAAATTGCAGCAAATTAAGTAGGCCATTCAGAATTAAATGTCTAAACATATGAGATTGGCAGCAAAAGCCAAATGTTTAAGCAGTACGGGCTAGAGGACAAATGCAAGGTTGGAGAAGCATGCATAACTAGGGAAAGATAAATGTCAATAAGTTTAAAAGGTTGAAAATAATCAGCCAATCACTTATACACTGTCTGTTCACTTCATAAAGAGCCTTGGCACAGCATCTGTGAAGAGTAACTTTTTTGTATAAGTTGAATGATCTCAGTCTGTACTGACTGCAGTTGATAGGCAGCAAAGTGTCTTCATTCGCATGAACAACAGCAGAATTATTTTAATATTAGCGTGAGATCACAGGAATGTTATATCTATTTCAATTTTGTTTAAATTTAATGTGATGTTGACTGAACTTACTGTTTTTTTAAAAAAACAAAATAAGTAGCAGTTACTGCAGAATGAAATGTATTTGTGTTATTAAGGAACTTAAAACCTTCTTTGCAACTACTGTAAATGCTTATATTTTTCCCTTGCACATCACACTATCTTAACTATTATATGTTAGGGTTCAAAAAGGGGGGAGGTGGTGGGGAAAGCAACTCCAGACTCTCACTTGGACTGCTGTAAGATGAGTGGGGAGAACAAGCCATGGCTGCTCCCTGCAGTGCTGACACCACAAGCTCCGAAAGCAGGTCATGCACATCACTTCAAATGTTATTCCTACGCAAACCTGAGAAAGTGGATGTACCAAAAGGCCATTACAGGTGACATTCAACATGAGCCAGCAGCTGCATCATTTTAAAAACATATTGGACAATGCAAAACACTCACGACAGTGGTATGTAAAACAATTCAGATAACAGTAGCTGCCTTCCAGAGTACCATCAGCTAGTAATGGTGGCTGTAGCCAAAGAAACAAATGACTGCCAGCTGAAACATCCCAACCCCAACTGATTTCTTCTAATTCAAGGCTAGGGGTGCTTGAATTTTTTGTTGATTCTGCTTACATCTGAAAATGTTGTCTGCTTGCACATTTGTTACTAGTTGCAAAAATGGATTTCATGCACTTTTAATAATTGAATAGCAAGTTAGAGTCACTCATTTTGAAGTGACAAACAAAACAGGAAAATACAACACAACAAAGCTGCCTGAAGCACAGTGAATGACCCCCAAATACAGCAGAACAATATGACTACAACAATATCAGATTGGTGGTTGGAAACAATCAGAGACAAGCGAATATTGTGCCAAACTAAAACATGGTCTTTCACCTTACATAAAAATATTGACTATCAACATTCACCACACCGTTGCTTGTTAGAAAGTGAGCAGACAATATAAAGGTTTATTAGCTACCCTAGTCCTAGTTTTTTTAGAAGAATAATGCTATCTTCTTCAGAAGAGCCTGTTTAATCATATGTTCATCACATTGGATTAAATTTTCCAACACATGATGTAATTAGATCCTTCTGAAGATGACAGCATTACTGTTATTAAAGTCTAGGTCAGGTGTACCTAATAAACCTTTATATGCAACTTGTTGGCTGATTACTTTCAACCATTTTCAAATTTTCCTCATAGATACATGAGGTCTCATTTTTCTTCTGTCACTCATTAGTAGCATCAGTTATACAGAAGGTTAATTCAGACAGTAAACAGCGCTTCCACAAACATGTTTCTAACATATCACAGAGAAGAGTTACCATCCTGAAGATTTTATCTACATGTGTAAAGAGCCACTATCTGCAATCACATATTCTTTGGCTCGGCTGTAGTAGTTAAGCAGGGCTGAAGATTCTAGCACAGGGTAGACTAGAATGCAAAACTGCATCAAATCAGTCTTCAGACTGACAACCTATGTATTTAGTGGGTTCAGAAGTTTCACAAAAGAACTAAATAAATACCTGTTAATTTTCAGAAGTCACTGCAGCATATGGTGAATATAAACGGTCCGGTAGTCAGGAGAAGGTCTGTGATGCAGTGCCTCAGACACACACAGTGATGGTTGAAGGTGTTCATCATCACGCACATCCTCCCCCTCCTCCCGAGGAAGACGAAGATGATGAAGTTCCACCGTGTGGACCAATTCGCATTCGAAACCTCGAAGACCTTATCCGGCAACTCGAACATCATTCGACAAGGCATATGAGTCCAAGTGGATCGGAAGACATTCGAATGTCTGAAACAGAAGCAGACCGTCACTACCGCCTTGAGTCTGCTGCTGCTTCGTGTAATGAACCACAGGCGTAAGTAAATTTTTATTTTCATTCTTTGTAATGATCTATACTCTTTTAATAGTCTAGAGTAAATGAACTCTTCATAGAAAATCTTGTCTTAAGTAGATAGCTAAATTTTAAAGTTTCCAACCAAAGACAAAATTAAACACAATCATCTGAAATGAAACAGAAGATGAATACCTACTTATAGTCACCAAAATTGGAACAACTGTAGAATGGCTAAAACAAATCATCATATAGTGATCCTCTTATATCTTTCTACTTGTTCCAGTATTGGTGACAGTAGGTAAGTAGCTCTTTTTATTTCTACATATATTACAGTTGGTCATGCACAATACCAAGTTATTTGCTATTGTTTCCTCTTGTGTCTCGCATCATTATAAAAAAAAAAAAGGGGGAGGGGAAGACATAATTTTAGCTGCATCATCTATGACAGTCAGCATCACCATTTTGTAAAATGTTCTCTTGATCATGCGATATAGTCCAATATTTCATACAGTATTATGTTTTCTGCAAAGCTGTTTATGTCCTTGAAGTAGTTCAGTATATTTCTTTTTTCACTGTTTTGCCCATAAATTCAATAGCCTGGTTTACTTAATAATGGCTCTTTTGTTCTCAGTTGTGATCAGCATGACATATAAGTATGGAATCATAAGCATCCAATAATGAATCTAACAATGAGGATAGTTTGTAACTCAGGACAAATATGTAAGCTGAGCTACAACACACACACACACACACACACACACACACACACACACACACACACACACAAAGACACACACACTTCACCTTTCCACTCTTACTCTTTGTCGTGAGAAAAGACACCATTCACACTATCACACTGGTACACTCAATATCATGTGTGGCTGCTGCATTCTGAGTCCTGGAGGTGTTGGTAGTGTTTCTGTGAAGTGTGATATGGTGAATGGTGTCTCTTTTCTGACAAAGGTTAATGGCACAAAGCTGAAGCTTGTCGCAGCTTGAAATATGTCTTTGTAGTGGGTTGCAAGTTGTCATTATATGTTGAATTCCAACCTGGAATTTCCATTGTTAGTATAATTCTATAATATTGCTCCTAAGGTTGCAAACATCAGTCAAGATCTAATATCTTCAATGATTTTTTTATTTATTTACAATCTTTTAAAAAAGCCCCGATCACAATATGCAACCATGACTAAAAGATGGTTACTAAATTAAACTGTATACTAGTCATAAACAGACCACTCACTCATAAACTATCAGTAGAAATTTGCATATTGTGCATTTGTATTAGGCAGTTAGTGACTATGCCAATGTGTCACAAAAACTTATAAAAAAAAATCTGTTTACACATGTTGCTGGATTCTACCGTTTCTGTTAGTAGTTATTATACCCAGTTCTCTGAAGAGGCTTCTATAGGATATCTGTGGATTTTATCCACAAGTAATATGTATCCCACACACTTCTGGACTCTGAAAACGTTTGCTGACTTGAAGAGTTACCCCAAAGTATTGTCCCATATGACATTATGAAATGAAAGTAAGCAAAGTATCCAACCTTTTTTTTTTTTTATGTTACCTATATCTGATAACACTCTGATTGCAAATAAAGATTTGTTAAGGCATTTCTGCAGTTCTGAGGTGTGCTTCTCCCAACTAAATTTACTAGCAAACTGTAATCACAGGAATTTAATACTGTTAACATCTTCTGTCTGCTCTTCTTCATGCTTTATTCATATGCTGGATGGATACCTCTTACACGTTCTGAACTGCAGGTATTAAGTATTTTCAAAGTTTAATGTCAATGAATTGGCTTTAAACATTTTTTATGTCCATGATAATACAATTAGCTAACCTTTCTAGATTAATGCTCAATGAGCTATTTATTTTGTAATACTTGTATCATCTGCAAACAAAACAAACTCTGCTTCTGACAGTGTAACTGATGAGAGGTCATTAATGTACATAAGTAAAAGCAATGGCTCTAAGATGGATCCTTGTGGGACACCACATGTCATTTCTTCCCATTCTATTTCTTAATTCACTAGTCCCTTGCACTGACACTCTTTGTTTAGTGAGGTATGACTTGACCTTTTGCAACATTGCCTGTTACACCATACAATTCTAATTTATTTAAAAGTATGTTGTGATTCACGCAATCAAATTCCTTTAACAAATCATAAAAAATACCAGTTGCTTGTAATTTATTATCTAATGAAATAAGTATATTCTCACTGTAAGTCTAAACCCATTAGAAAACTAAACTGTATTCTGGACAATACATTATTTCTACTCTGGTGGTTGAGAAGCTGCCTGTACATTACCTTTTCTAGAATATTCGAGAATGCTGGCAAAAGTGAATTTTATCTTTCTTCAAAGATAGGAACATTTTCTTTTTCTTTGTAGACCTTCAGCAACCCATAAAGACTTGGTAAGCGTAACTGAATTCAAAAATCCAATGTTTGTATAGCTTATGGGACTTAACTACGGGGTCATCAGTCCCTAAACTTACAAACTACTTATGAACTAACTAAGACTAAGGACGGCACAAATATCCATGCACGAGGGGGGATTCGAACCCCCCAACCGTAGTGGCCATGCAGACCGTGACTGGAGCACCTTAGTCCCCTCGGCCACTGTGGCTGGCACTGTATTCAACATATGTTTTTGTTTCCTCTGTTTGATAGAGGATTTCGATAAAGACTTCACACTATGATAGTCTGTCATATTTAAAGCCACCATTGCATTTTCCTTATCAGTGGGGAGAATGGTAATTCTGTCATCCTCACTCAAGGTTTTTATGGCATTCTTCTCACCCACCGAGAAATTACTGCTTTCAGGCTTTGTGCAAAATAATACCCTTACAGCTTCTTTATTGATTTCTTCAGCTGTTGCCTCATACACATTAAAAATTCTCACTTCTTCACTGGCTATAACTTCCCCTATAGGCACAATTCATGGACTAATGGCAAAATTTATGCCCCTGGATGTGCCACATAGACACTTCCCTCACTGATACCGATTATGCCAGACATTTGTTAACTGACCGCCGTGAGAGATCTAAGTTTGCCAAGTAGTCTTGTCATGTAACAAGGCTTAAAATTTTAATTCTTTGTAGTCCACCTCTTCCATCTATTGCCCTACCTCTTCATTACATTCCACCACTTTATTCCAATCTTCACCCTATCCCCCCTCTCTGTTTTATTTCCTCCCTCCCTTGTATATGAAAAAATAAAAATAGTCTGCCAAATTTCATGGTGATTGGTCAAAAAATGTCAGAATCTGGAGTAAGCTATCGTCTGCCATGTGCAGTATGAAATCTTGTGCAGACAATTATGTTTCTCTTATTTTGGAGGTGAAGTGTTTAAAATTTCATGAAGATTGGAATAAAACTGGAGATTGGTGTTGAAGCCTGTTGTAAAGTACCCTCCACCATTCTTCTTGTTTTGTAGATCAAGCATGCAAAATTGTATTACAAATTGGTTAAACGGTATGGAACACAATAAAATACAAAGCTAATCTGAAGTGGCAATACCCCTACGAAATTGCTAATTTTTATATTATTATTATTATTATTATTATTATTATTATTGTTATTTATTTATTTAACATATGTTTATTTGGGTTTTCCATTTTTTGAGTTTCTTGGCCTTTCTAGGTCTCTTACCTCCCATTGTCATTTCATTAGCTTGTTGTTATATCCTGCTAATTACCATTCTATTGAAATCTGTCTTAATCTTCTCTTTTTCTGTGTTGTTTAGGATTGGTTTTCCTTTGCTGTTTGTGTTTCATTCCTTATTCTATCCATTCTCATTAGTCATATTCTGCTTCTTTGAAATTTCATCTCACAAACATGTATCCTATTCGTGTGCTTTTCCTTCATCGCTATTGTTTGTGATACATATGTGAGTACTGGAGCATAATATGCTTAGTGTACCAAATGTTCTGCCATATACAAATTCTGAAAATTCACATAACTAAGGAGAAAGTACTGAGCAGAACTGGGGAGAAGAGAATTTTGTGGCATAACTTGACAAAAATAAGGAATTGAAGAATGGGACACATTCTAAGACATCAAGCAATAGTATCAAAGGGGAGGTTTGGAAGGCAAAAATTGCAGAGGAAAACTATGTGTGAAGTACAGTAAGCAGTTTCAAATGAATGTGAGTTTCTGTTATTATTTGAAGATTAAGAAGCTAGCACTGGATAGAGTGGTGTGGTGAGCTGTATTAAACTAGTCTCTGAACAGAAGACCCTAGGAACAATAAATTTTGATTTGTTTGCATTGTACTGATACATCATTGATTCAGACGAAGTGTACACTCTTTAAGAATCCATGGGCCTGTCTGCCTCTCTTTTAATTTATTGTTCAAAAGGCCAGTGCTTACCTTAATTTAATACCACTAATAGTAACACACAAAAATAACAAAGAAACTAAATGTTTCCACTAGCTTTCAGAAATGACTATTTTCTTTGTCAGGTAAGATAGAAGGGAAGAGAAGGGGAAAGAGGGAAAGGTTACTCACAATCTAGGTCATGAGGTATGTCCACATTCACCCATCCCTACCCCATAACCTTTCCCTTCTGTCCCCTTTCTCTTGCCTCCTCTGCTACCTGATGAAGAAACTACTCATTTCCAAAAGCTAGTTGAAACATTTAGTTTCATTGCCATTTATGTCTATGTATGTGTTACTACTGGCAGTACCAAACTAAAGTAAGTACTGGCCAGCCACTCTTTCTCTCTTTTGAACAATAGTTTCACATCTCAGTAGAGAATGTCCATAAGATTGATTAAATTTCTTTCACTAATTTCATTATCATTTCTTCTGTTGTACTATTATTCCATGCACTTCAATTTCTGTTAAAATAGTAAAGTTCTTTGAACTGACACAGATGAAATGCATATGTACTAAAACTATACATCTTTCGGAAAGATCAAACTCGATACTGATCAAACTCGATACTTTTTTCACCCACACAGCAAATATGTCTTTCTCGAGACCAGTTCTTTATTTGACATTGATCTTTATTTGTTATGATGGTGACAATAAAAGGCAGCCTTTCTTGCACACAATGACATTCTGTATGTAAAGTTTAAAATTTACTGTTGTATTTCATATGTTGTCAGGTCAGTGTACTCTGTGGAGAAATCCAATCAATATTAACGTGGTCATACTACCGTAATTCTTAGTGACTAACAACACATAGATATAAAATGATTTCTGAAATTCACATTGTTGAAGCCCCTCCCCCCCCAGGGCAGCAGTATACTTTTAGCCGAAAGAATTAAAGCATGATTAAAGTATTTTACTGCAATTCTTGTTGGTATTCTTTTTAAATAGTGGATGCTTGAACAGAAGTTAAAATCCATTTATTGATCTTTAAATAAGTTTGGTTTTAGATAGTTCATACTACTGTCATTATTAAAGTAAAGTGACAATCATTTCTCCCATAAATTATGTGAAGCACCTCAGCATATGGATATGAAAAATTTCATTCATTATGTTTAAACTAGGTACATTTCATCAACTTTCTGCACTGCATAAGTCTAGTTAAAAATTCATACACTATTTTAGGGAAATATGCCATAAAATTCATAATAACTCACCAGAATAGTGTTTGCCATAGGATTAAGATAATTGTGATAGAACTTGTGCCACGTATCACATTCCTCTCCAAAATAAGTATTGCCAAACTGTACAAATAGATGTGTTACACTTTGTTGTGAACAAATCTTCAGTTTATTTACCCACTCTTTTTTGCAAAGTTGCACATTTAGCTACACAATGGAAATTCCAGGAAGGATTCACCAGTATTTTTGAGAAGGATAGGTTGCTTACTCACCACAGAGACCTCCGATTAACCGCAGAAAAGCACAAATAATAGACAACAATTTTATAGTTTCGGCCTTTTAGGCTTTCGTCCGTTAGAGACACAAACACGCACACACACACACACACACACACACACACACACACGCCATCTCCGGCAGATTGGAAGATGGTGGTCGTGTGTGTGTGTGTGTTTGTGTCTGTGTCTAACTGACCAAGGCCTAAAAGACCAAAAGCTATAAAGTTCTTGTCTGTTATTTGTGCCTTTCTGCAGCTCATTGGACATCTCTGTGGTCAGTAATCAACCTATCCTCAAAAATATTATTTAGCTACACAGCAACTTTTACAGTTTGGGCAATTTCAAATAATGGCTAGTTGTCACATTCAAAACAATGACATTGATGTAGGTTTTCATTATATTCAGAGTACTAAATTATTTCTCAACTGACATTATAGCAAACATTATTCTGAATGGCATTCATTAGAAATGGGAAATGATTTTTCTTCAATGAAACCAATTTAAACACAATATTACAACCAGAATAAGATAAAGATGCTCAGTTGTCTCAGTGTTTGTGCATAAGCATTTAGTCATGTCACAAATGAGGTGGCTAGTTCAAAAGTTGTTATTGCTTATATCACTTATTTTATTTACACAAATCCTACCTTTGAAAAGTGAACTACTATAATATGTGGATTTCAATACAAACCACATAAGCCTCCATCCCCTACCACATTTCTGAAAGAGAACACGGGATTTTTCAAAAGTAGTGAATATTTCACCAATTATAAAAATCTTCTATAAACATTTTATATACAACATTAATTATGTAACAAAGTATACAGTACCACAACAAACAGTACATGCAATCAGTACCAAGGTGAGTAAACATCATTCTCTTATTATTCATAATAATTAACTTAGAAACATATTTAATTTTTACAGTTAAGAATGTATATTATCAAAAATCAGTTAAAGACACATTGAAGTTATAAATGAACAACAATTCATAATATTTAGTATAATATCACTGATTTGGTCAGTTACATAATATTCAGACTGTTAGGATAGGTTAGAAACAAATAATGTTAGTTTTAAAAAGAACCTTGATTATAATTTTCATAAGTAAATTCAACATATATAGTATATAGAAAGTTGTTTTCTTTTCCTCTCATTTCCTTCCTTGGCATTCAACCTGATCAATTTTTTCCCTAGTGAAAACCTTTCATGTGGTCACTTGTATGTATCTCCTTTTGTTCCTATATGTTCTTCATTTATCAGCTACTTGACTAATGATTGCATCCTGTTTATATCATAGGTCCCAAAATTTGAACACTTTCCTCAATAATTTTTATTTTACAAAGGGCTTTTAAGCTGCTCTGAACTAACTTCATATTGGAGGCATTCTGTTTTCAGGTCAAGTTAAGGAAATATGTAATACTTTTTTCTTAAAATGTTGACTTAAAAGAGGATTTTTTTACAATTTTTCTGATATTTTTTTGATTTTGTACAGCTTACAGGCTACCCAAAACATAGGCCAACTTCATGTGGGAGGCAATTTGTTTCTGTGTCAAAGTAAGAAAGCATGAGATAAATGTTTAAAAACGTTAAGTGTCAAAAAGTAATGGACTGCAGCTGATATTTTCTGGTAAACAGATCAGTTTGTGACAACGATGTTTTGATGTTTGCATGTTATGTTGCATTCTTTAATTTGTTATTTTATTTTTATTTTCTAATTTATTATTTTAAATATTTTACATTTATTTTGACTGCATTCGTTTATTTCTAATTTTAGCTGAAGAAAGAGGCTTTGAAAATTTATGTTTGCAACAGAGAGTAATAGACCAACAGTCAATGATTTTAAAATAAGAAATGAATAATACATGTGCAAATGTACTGAGAACTGACAATGAGTAGTTCAAAATCCTAACAAACTCAAACCTTCATTTAAACTGTGGCAGTGTGGCTCCAGAAATCTGTAATATTAAAACCTGCCTCCAGCAGCTTTGTCGGACTGAGTACAACAGTACATTAACTATTCACATACTACAAAAAAGAAAAAAAATCACTGTAGGTGTAAAGTGAAAACCTAAAGATTATAAGATACAATTTCAAAAGGATACTGTACTGGTGAAACATACCTTGCATCTTCCTCTCCTCCACATCTGTCCATCCCCCCTCCCTCTACCCCTCCCTCCCATCTTCCCCCCTCCCCTTTCTCCACCTACCACACTATTCCCACATTCTGACAACCCGCCATACAGCCTTGTATCCTTTCATTTTAAATCATCTCTTTGGTTTCTTTCCCATCAACCATCTTTCTGTCTGATTGGAACAGATCTTTTAATAGATATTTCAAGATAATTCATTATTTGATTTATGACAAATAAACAGCAGAAGACAGGCTGACTGTAGAACACCCCTCATGATGTCACATTAGAAAAAATAATCTTCTGTTATATGGATGTGAGTCTGACAATCACTGTGCAATCACAATATGAAATTGACAGTATTAGTATCTACATTAGATGTTACCCTTTCATCACTGAAAAAAAGTAGTATGTTCACTTAATGTGTGTAGGAAAATAATTAAATAAATACATTAAATTCAGAAATACAGTAATTTGTGATTCCTTTGTTCTTCCATTATCTGCCCTTACATCTCGCAAACATTTATGAAATATTTCTATGGTAATTGTTTCATGTACCTATTCAAATAAAGATTCAAGTATCTGCTTCAGTCATCCATTCTGACAGTGTCATTTCATATAATCACATCTGTTCTAACACAGTGCCACAGAACTCATTTGAAAAACTAAAAAGTTAACTTAAGATTAGTAATTATTGGTTGATAACATAAAAATTGATTATCAGCCAATAATACATCTCCTGTGAAAATTTCAAATTCAAAAGCACTGTTTAAATAATCTGTTTAAAATTATTCAAATTACAGTTGATATAAAAAAATCTTGATTCTATCACTAATAATGCTTAAATATTCAGAAGCTTGATTCAGTTTATATCGTTACAGGAAACGCAAATTCTACCTGTGAAATTCATCCTAGCACGTTGTGATCATAGCAGAGGTAATAAGAAAAAAAATCATTAACAAGCAGTTTGCCTCTCTGTCTCTGTTTTACATGTAATTTCCAGTCAGTATATATCTATATCTATATATTTATACTAATATTTAATCATTATTTTGCTTATTTTTATATTTACTTTATTTTCATTTTGTTCTTTGTTTATGTGTTGCATGAGGATTTTAAAGCCAAAGTAAAATTTTATTTTTGAGCAAATTGTTTACCAGAAACTACAGTCTTGCCTAAGCTCTAATTCCCAATATGTGAATGTAGGTTTGAAATAATGTTAACCTACAGAAATTAAGTTTCAAAGTTAATTTAAGTATTATATATTCCAAAACTGATCAGTAAATTCACAAATTATGAATTACCTGTTACCTACCGTACATCTTGTTTATTGCAGCAGAGAGGCTTAAAAGCTTTCTGTATAAAGATTCTAATTCAGTTCTCATAACTACTGAAGTCTTATTATGACAATGACTAAATCCTGCAATCTTTCTTATAAACCAGTTCAAGACAAAACACAAAACTGCTTCCTCTCTATACATTTAATGTATATCTAAAACAATGAGAGCAGCAGATAGCATTTGGTTCATATGTTTCAGACACTTAACATTAACATTTACCATTGTTGTTATGGGTGTAACTTTTGTAGATAGTATTCATTCAATTTAGTGACAGTTAATTGCAATGTGACTGACCTGAATAATCTTTTTTAATAAGTTTCTCTATCTTTGGGTACTAGAACATAGTGGATATTAATTACTTGTAGGTCCAATACATACGTTCATTTCTTATTCCCCAAACAAATTTTATACCCAATCATCATCAAATAAGACATTCCAGGAAGTATTCAACAATATTTGGTAAAGTATTGGGTGCTACTTACAACAGAGATGCCTCGATGATTCACAGAAAGGCACACATAGAAGATTACAAGTTGACTAAGCTTTTGGCCGTTGTGGCCTTTTTCAGAGAGAGAAATATACACACTCATACATATACTCTCACAAACATGATGCTGCCTCTAGCCATTGTTTCTATAGTGCAGGACTGTCTGAAGCAAGAGTAACTGTTGGTGGGGGTGAGGAGGAATGCAAGGTGGGAGTAGGAAAATATGCCAGTGATATTTTGACGGACAGGGAGGAAATGAAAGAGAGAGACTGGAGTAAATAGTGGAATGGAAGACAGACATGAAGCTAGTGTGTTGGCAGGGCAGGGAAGGGAAGGGAAGGGGAGGATGGTGAGGATAGGAACTAGTGAAGGTTTAGGCTTGGGGGACTGTAGAAGCACAAGATATATCATAGGGAGAGTTGCCACCTGTGCAGTTCAGAAAAGGTGGTGTGTGTGGGAAGGATCCATATGGCACAGGCTGTGTAGCAGTTATTGAAGTGAACCACATCATGTAGGGCTGCAGCAGGATGGTCCAGCTGCCACCCATTCCACACCAAAAAGTCCTTTCCATACAACCTTGCCACCTGGGTCATCGCATCTGCAGTGATGAGCAGGCCATCTCCAAATATGTCAAAAGGCATTACTGGGGCCTTCACTGACCATACTTATCCTCCATTCCTACCATGTCCAGAAACAGATCTCATATGTCCCGTGTGTCCATTCACTAACCACCTCTCTCACACCTACCATCCAGCCACAAAGGAGGACCCCTCTTGTGACACAGTAACTCCGAGGGATAGAGCAATTAAACCACATTCTCTGTCAGTGTTTCAATTACCTTTCATCCTGCCCATTCATCCTCTTCATACAGTGGTACTCTGCCAACCACCACACCTACATAATATTCTTATCCATCCCTACTCCAAACCCCTTGCCCCATGGCTCATATCCCTGCCAATAGACCTAGATGCAAAACCTGTCCTATTCAATATCTCACCACCATCAACTCCAGTTCCATAATAGGCATTTCATATCCCATAAAAGGCAGGGAAACCTGTTAAAGCACCCATGTGATCTACAAACTGAGCTGCAGCCACTGACCAACCTTTTATGTAGGCATGACCAGTAACAAACTATGCTCACATACATTATCCATTCTGCCACACCCTCCAGACTCTGCCAGCTGCTTCCTCCCTGTCTGTCAGACAATGTTGGCATATTCCCCAACCCCCAACTTGCATCCCTCCCTTCCTTCTTCCCTCTCCATGCTGTCTCCTAACCTCCACCACTGGTTTCTCTTGCCTCGGACAGTCCAATAGTCTAGTCACAATGGCTGGAGACAAAAGTCATGTTTGTGAAAGTGTGTATATGAAAGTGTGTACTTCTTATTCTGAAGAAGGCCATAATGGTCAAAAATGTAATAAACTTGTAATCTTTTATGTGTACCTTTCCGTGAATCATAAAGACATCCCCGTGGTGCTTAGCAACCTGTCCTTTCCAAAATATTATCTTATTTTTCATATTTTTGAGACAAAACACATGACTATGAAAGGTACGCAAATACAAAACTATATAGTGATGTGAGAAGTTTTGTCATCTACTGCAAAAGTTTATACAGTAGGTATCTTAATATAGTTTATGAAGAAACAGTCATAGTAGGAATTTTGTTACAAGCCATGAGCCTGTACAAAATACAGTGGATGCCAAAAAAAAAAAAAAAAAAAACAAAATCAAATGGAAATAAGGTTGAGGAAAATAAAATAAATACATAGAAAATACAAAAAATAAAGTGGAACAACAGTTTTTTCCATTTATAAAATCACATTTCACAGACCACACATAGAGGAATTTCTGTGATTTGGAAAATTTTCAGGCATTAATGTGTAGTCCATATTTTATTTCGAAAAATATCTAGACAGTAAACAGTGCTGTGTAAGTGGATGAAACTGTTAGAGGAAGTCAAAACTTCCAACTCAGCAAGTGATATTGAAAATAAGGAAATAATGTTCCAATTCCAAAAATATGTTTGTATTTCACATAAATATGACAGCCACATGTTGCCTCTCCTTTCTTCCCTTGTCTTCATTTTATGTTCACTTTGTGACATGCACAGTTGTTTCCCTTCTTCTTTCTCTTCTTTCTTATAGTCCTATCTGTTCTCTCTCCTTATTTTTGTGTACTATTACCTGCTGTTCACTTTGACTACACTCTGCCAGTTATGCATGTTGTCCCATTCCTTGCATTTTTTATAAACTTACTACTAGTTATCCAGTGCTTCTGTAGTAGCTTATTTGTTATGTTGACAGTCAGTCATTGCATGTTTTCCTTTTTACCTAAACACATCTTGTTTGTTTTTCTTGTTGGTGTGTCACTAACTTGCTATTAAGGCTCAGACCAAAAAGCCAATCACTTTACTCGTTTTACCCTTTTCTTCCTCGTATCTATATTTCTTCTGCACTATTTTTAATTCCTTCACTCTGTGAAATTTTAAATAACTGCAATCCAAGTTATTATAATATCATTTAATGACAATGATATAAGCACTAATAAAAAACACTCAAATAAATAAAATTTTGTCACCACTTTGAAAACTAAAAAATGAAATTGATTGTAATAGTTAATTTAAAATTCAAACTGCACTGCTGCATTATTATTTCAGCTGTATTGCTGTTTATGAAAAGGTGTAAGTAGTGCCAAGGCATTTGTTTTCCATCCGGTCATACATATCAGTACATTCTTTATTTTACTTGTAGAAAAATTACTCCCATCAAGTTCCCTTTTGCAGTGAATATTATTGAATACGTTGTGCTGTTTTCCAAGTCCCATATTTCAACCTTCTAACCCAAGTAGCAATGAGATTTGCTCTCAACATATTGATAGATTGTGGATACAATACTGACAGGAATAAAATATCTTGAAAGTGTCCAATAATTTGCAAGTGTCTGATATAGGGTTACCAGACATTGCTCACAATCAATATTTCAGTCTGAGTATCTAAATATGTATAAAAAACAGAAATCAGATAACAGGCTCATCAACAGATGTAAATAAAAACACACACATACAAGCTTCTGCTACTGTTGGTCGCTTCTTCAGGAAAAGAGAAAGGAAGGAGGGGAGAAAGGGAAGGATACGGGTTTTAAGGAAGTGGAAGAGTAGAGTAGTCATTTCAATGTCACAACAAGGTAGACATTTGTAGAAAGCAGAGAACTGAGGCAAAGATGTTAAAGATGGTGGGCGGGAATTTGAATTTAGCGGAGGTTGAGACCAGGTGGGCAACGGGAAGAGAGAAAATGCTGAAAGTCAAATTACCATCTCCAGAGTTCTGAAAGACTGGTGTTGGTGGGAAGTATCCAGATAACCCGGACGGTTGTGCCAAGTTGTGCTGGCCGTGCACCAAGGCATGTTTATCAGGGTGATCCTCATTACCAACAAACACGATCTGCCTGTGACCATTCATGCGAATGGACATTTTGTTGCTGGTCATTCCCACATAGAATGCTTCACAGTTGGTAAATCACGTGGTTGCTATTGCAAGTGGCTCTGCCCTTGATCGTGTACACCTTCCAGGTTATGGGACTGGAATAAGTGGTGTTGGAAGGGTGCATAAGGCAGGTTTTACAATGGGGGCGGTTACATGGGTAGGAGCCAGAGGGCAGGAATGGTGGTTTGGGGATTTCATAGGGAATCTAAATATGTGCCTGAAGCGATTTAATAAATTTTCTTGCTTTAAGAGGCTTGATTTTCAGGATGTATTCTGGACTTGGGTAGAAGACCATTTCACATTTTGTAATGTGGAAAAAAAAAAAAAAAAAAAAAAAAAAAAAAAAAAAAAAAAAAAAAAAAAAAAAAAAAAAAAAAAAAAATCATAGTGACATATGGCGAAAATCCAAAGCATGCTGAAAGAAATGTAAACTGGTTTAAACTACACATTTCTCCGCAGTTCCAGCTTATGAAGTTTGGGTTGAGATGGTGTCCTCCTTATCACAGGCATAGTGGACAAAGGAGAAGAAACTGACTCTGTGAAGGGATTAAAAACATAAAATTTTAATTTGAGGCGCTTTTTGTCAACACCAGGAAATTTTAAAGAGGACTCGGTGCAGTGAATGACATACAGGGACTTGAGTCCTGATGTAACTTAATATTATGAAGATCAGATAAAACTGTGATGTTGAAAACTGCAGGTGGTCTGGATTTTGAAAGCTGTTCATTAATAGAGCACAACACTTTGTACAGACTGCCTCCTGCTTGGAGTGCTCCTCTTTTTATACCTGGAAAGAATTTCTGGAACTTAAAATTACATCAAACATAAGAAACATTCAGAACATTCTAGAAATATTAAATACAAAGAAATACTTTTTTTCTGACAGTGGTGGGATTTAAACCAAGGGTCACCAACAAAGTGATCTGTGACACTAACCACTAACCATTGCACTATGCATTCCGTCGGAAGACTTGCGGCGTTGCTCCTCTTCCTGAAAGAACAGTGACCTGCTGTTATGTTCTCTTGGGAGCCAACTGCAGTGTCTTGGATCATATCATGGGTTTTCTGTTTGGCAGTTCTGGAGAATCCTTCCATTCTGCCTGCACACCTTTCTTGCAGTGATGATGATTGGCACCAGAACCACCTTTAGTGGATTCATCGTTGTTATAATGGTCTTCAGAGTCTTTGAACAAGAAGCCATTTCTGTCTATCTGTTCTTTGATATTGTGGTAGGGCTTCATATGGAGGATGTGAACAATGTCTCTTCATTTTTGTCGTTTTGAAGATGGCTCATAATCCTCGGCTTTGTATGTGACATCTGACAGGCGATGTATGACACAATACAGACCAGAGTATCACTTCAGTAATTTTTATAATAGCCCAACTTTCCGTACAGGGGTAAAAATCCATACCAGATCTCCCGGGCTGCATACAACAGGTAGGTGCTTGTCATTATACCGCTGACGATCCTTCTCCTGGGCGTCCAGTGTCCGTATGCGAGCCAGCTTCTACGACCCTGCTGATGAGCTGCTTCACATAGTCATCGTAAGTGTCATTCAGTAGGAACGGGAACAGCATATCCATAGTCTTTTCAGCTTCATGACCATGGAGCAGGAAAAACGGTGTGAAGCCTGTGATGTATTGCCTTGCTGTATTATAAGCAAACGTCACAACTGGCAGTATTGTATCCTAATCCTTCTGCTCAACATTGATGTACATTGACAGCATATCTGCTAACATCTTGTTAAAACATTCAGCAAGACCATTTTTGTGGGGATGGTAGGTAGTTGTTGTTCTGTGAACAATGTCAACTATGATACTAGTTTTGACCTGAATACTTTCCCTCAATCAGATATCATCACATGTGGTGCACCATGATTCAAAATAATGTCTTGTAGTAGGAATTTTGTGATCTCTGGAGATCACAGGTGGAATTGGTACCAGGTGCCCTGAAGGTAATTGCGGCACATGCTTCTGTCATTAGCACTACTTACAGTGACTCACGTAGTGCTTGACAGATAGGTAGAGACCTTGCCCGTAATAACTTCATCTGATTCTGTCTAGGATCATCACAAATCCCAGATGACCAGATATTGGAGAATCATGGAAATATTTGAGAACATTTGGCCGGAGATGAGCTGCAACAAACAGTAGCCATTTGGGGGCCCTGTGGATTGTAGTTGCTCTTACACAATGTCCCGTTTATAAGTGAGACTCTCCTTGGGCAGTTCTCCCATCTCCAAGGCCTCAATGGTTTGTGATAATGCTGAAATTTCATCCATGCAGTTGTGCTTGGCTAATGCATTCCTCGAAAGGTCGTTGACATCCTTATGTTTGTGCCTATTTTTGAATACCACTGTGACATCGTACTCTTGGAGTCTTGTGCCCATCTTGCTAGTCAACCTGATGGATGTTTCAAACTAGTCAGCCAACATAAAGATTGGTCTGTCACAACGGTGAATGGTTTACTGAATAAATATGGCAGGAATTTGTTGATAGCCCAAATAATGGCGAGACATTCCTTCTCAGTTGTAGAGTAGTTTGTCTCCAACTTTGAGAGTATTCTTGAGCATAGGCTATATCCTTTTCAGCACCTTCCTGAATTTGTGCAAGTACTGCACCAATAATAGCTAGTGTCTGTGTAAAGTTCGGTTTCTGAATTCTCGTCATATAATGTGGCTGATTAGCACAGTGGTAGAGTGCTGGACTACAAATCCAAAGATCCCGGGTTTGATCCCTGCCAGGACCTAGGATTTTTATCTGTCACTTTCCACTTCTTTCACCTCTGACAGAGTTGCTAATGTGAAGAATATTGAGTAGCACCGTGGTTTGGAACCCACGTTGAACTGTAGGTCCCCCTATAACTGGCTGGGTAAGTCAGTTCGACCTTCGGAGGAAGGCAACGACATACCACAAACAGGACCATGCCTAGTAAAGCACTGTGGTGTTCAAACTAAGCCTCGGATTGTGGACTGCTTTACCTTTAATGTTACAACTGGTGCAAAAGTTAAAGCCTCCTTAAGTGTCCAGAAAGCTCTTTCTTTTTTCTCATCCCAGTAAAACTTGGCATCTCCCTGCAGTTCTTGCAATGGAGATGTCTTGTTACAAAAACCTTTTATGAAATGACAATAGTATGAGTACAGCCTTAGAAAACTTATCACATCATGGATGTGCTGAGGAGTTGGAAATTCTGTGACTGCCCTTACTTTATCTGGATCAGGACGGACACCATCTCCGTTCTCTACTTGCTCCAGGATTTTTACCTCTTTGGTGACAAAGAGGCACTTCTTTAGGTTAAGGCAGAATTCTTCTGTCTGAACACACTGCAACACAGTTGACAGGCGGCTTAGATGTTCATCAAATGTCCTTGAGAAAATGGCAATGTTATCTAGATAACAAAGACATGTCATTCATTTAAGATGTCAAAGCAAGTTGTCCATCATACATTTGAGTGTGGCAGGGGCATTACATAGTCCAAATGGCATGACTGAATTCATAGAGGCCATCAGGTGTAATAAAAGCAGTCCTCTCCATGTCAGCTTTGTTGACGTTGCTTTGCCATTAACCTGTCTGCATGTCCGTCATTGAGAAGTATGTAGCTCCTTTGAAACAGTGTAAGATTTTGTCAATGCACGGCAATGGGTATACATCTTTGTGATTTTGTTCAGCCACCGATAGTTGACACAGAAACACCATGTTCTGTCATCCTCCTTCATGAGGACCACTGGAGATGACCAGGGACTCTCTGAATAATGAACACTCTGTTATAGACGCTGACTAATTTGTGGATGAACCCAATTATTGATACGGCATTTTATTGTGGGCCATTTCATCTGGCACTTCTCCTGCCTGGCCCAGAATACACCTGAAAATTAGTGTAGTATGGTTAACACCTGCTGACATTATATCTGGGTCAGACCAGGCACTATGTGCAATTCCATAGTAGTTTCCTCTAGTGCATTGCCGGCAGTAACAGCAGAGCATGAGACTTTCTCAATGATATTGAGCTCACCGTCCTGGACTGGTTCAGCTGTTCCAATACAAATCCTTTGCAATTGCTCGTGAAAATTAGTGATCCAAAGTTCTTCTCGACCACTTGTAATCCTTATGATAGCCGCTGGTATGTAGATTTCCTTTGTTTTACTAATTAGCTTTTTGCAATCGGCAAGCACTTCACAGTTCAGCTGGTCATTTTAGCTGCTGATTGCAACTCTTATCATTGTTAATGGTAGAATCTCAACATTCTTGACAGCAAACAACCTCCCAGTGGAGTTCATATTATATGTACTCAATGGAACGACTTTCTCAATTTGTAGCTCAGATCTTCCACAGTCCATGACAGCCTGGGATGACTGAAGAAAGTCCCATCCGAGGATGGTGTTATGGCTACATTCTGTGAAAACGACGAATTCAAACAACTGTGTCCTGGTTATTCTTGCGACACATGTTCCTGCCGGCTAGATGTATTTTCCATTTATGACCTTCAGCACAGTTGCTCTTCTATCACAGAGCAGTATCTTCTTTAGTTTGTGGCGGTAGTCATTCGACACTACAGAGAAGGAATCTCCTGAATTGACTAGTTGTGACATTACCAGGTCGTAGTTAATTGCCTCTTGAAGTTCCCATAGATCGGCGCTCTCGGTAATGGCTGACTGAAATTTTATGGCGCAAAACTATTCTACTACAAATAATGTAGGCAACTCATAGAATTGCAGTTCATTGACACTTTAATGAATTATTAGTGCACAGTTGTCCCCATTTATGGCCAGCATACAAATCTCATGAGTAACAGTTACCACAGCCCAGTATGCACATTCCACATGTCAATAATACAAGCTTACACAATTCATGCGTGGAATACTAAAGTTCTAGGTGTACAATTAGTGTGGCACTAATATTATGTATTACTCCATAATTGCAGTTGATACACATCCTAGACACCTAACATTGAAAAATGTTTACTATAATGGTTCAAATGGGAGTTCAGCATTACATGGATTGTACCTCAGATACATCATGTTACATGACTCAAAACACTACTCCCTACTAGCATGGATTGTGCCCTAGATCAGAGGTGAAACCAGACTCCATACTAGAGGGGTTTGTACTTCATATCAAGGATGAAACTGTATTCCTTTACATGGCGCATCATCCCAACAAAGACACCAAAAATTATGTGTTGTTAATTGACTCAATTAACTTAATTATAGTGGAAAAGTAAACAGTTATTACAACTGGCTATAGTAAAAGGTAGTGTAAATGATACTGATTACACTAATATAAAAATCTTGGTCAAATTAATATTGCCTCACTTTCAAATATATTTAAATAGGTTTTTAAACAGTTACCTCATAATAAATGTTAATTATACAGAAACTAATGAGAGCACAACTTTCCCAACATTAATTGTGAAACATAATAATACCTATGAGAAAAGAATTTCATTAAACTAATTAGAAATACTAATTAGCCTAATACATGACCTACAACAATACACCTCTCACTTGAACTAATTAATATTTGATAATTAAACAAACTTCTGAGATGTCAAATAATAGAAAAGAACTTTACTCACGTTCGAAAAAAAGATTAACAAAATTTTTGGAAAAGAAAATTATAATAGATTAGTTACATTACAAACAAATGGGAATAAATCCCAACACACTTCATTACATAGTGCACAAACAGGTTGGCCATCAATGATGATGTCAATGAGATTTCCCGACATCTTAGCGACTGTTGTCCATGGAGGATTTTCATCTGTGGCAGCCCCATCTCCATAGATGTTCGCCTCGCCTAGCTTTCCTGAACACGGCGAGCTGCTGGTATCTCTTTAAGGTGATGGGGAATGGCAGCGGCACGTTGGAGTTAGAACACGTTCAGAATATGGCAACAGGCTTTGCACCATAGGTTGACAATAATCATTTGCAGTTGACTGCTGTTGAAAGGACTGCTCCAATAGTTGGCATCTTGCCGCATAATAATTGTCAAATACTCGTCTTCTCTCCCTACAGTATTGTACGACACGTCTAGGAAGCCCACAGTGAAAACCCAATAGCATGTTGTCTTCTGTCCTCTAGATAACTGTCCTCCTGTGAGGCATCATAGTTGCTGAAGGAGTTGGTTGTGGTCTTTTTGTTAGTTTCTAGGCCGCTGTTTGGCAGCCACGGCGTAAGTCATAGTAGGGTGAGGCCACTCTTCACATTGGGTGCGACTGGCAGGGCTGATGTGCGCTAATGTTTGAAATACCTCTTCCTCAGTAGTGTCAGCTCTCTCATGATGTACAGGACTGACATCCGTGGCCATAATCTGGTGCTCGCTTGGCTCAACACTCCCGGCTGACATAAACTGTTACAATTCCTCTCTCACAGTCTGTCATACGAGAGAAGCAAAGTCATACTGGTTTCCACAATGGCCATAGGGACTACATTTGGGAGTCTGTTGTACTTCTTTTGTCCAACCCTCCCCTGTTGCATCTCTTCAGTTTTCTGGCACTATTTGATAAACTCTTGTGTCATTGAAATGTCTCTTAACAGAAAAGGTTGATACATGTCTTCGGCAGTGCCCTTCATTGGGTGTGAAATTTAATCGGCCTCTGTCTTATCCAGGTTAACTAAGTGACAAAGGGCCAAAACACTCTGTATATATGACTGTGTTAACTCACAATGTTGCTGGGCCCTGTTCTTCATTTGCTCTTCTGATCAATGGACTTGCCACTGGTGGTCTCTATATTTCATCTTAAGGTATGCCGTGAGACCCCACGTTAACGGACTGCCGGAATGATGCAAGGGATAGCATCACCTATTGCAGTTTTGAAGGTCACTGGTTCCATCCCGTCCACCGGCAAACATTTATTTCTTTGTAATTAACATTTCCAGAATGTTCCACATGTTTCTTATGTTCACTTGTAATTTCTACTTGTTTCTTATGTTAACTATTCTTCTAATTTCTGGTACATTCTGTCTGTGTATAAATAGCACTCTGCCTCAGAGGCAGTCAGTGCTGCGTGTACGTTTCAGTTCACAATAAACCTGCTTTCAGTATAAGTGCTGTGTTCAGCCGATAACCCTGCCTTGGAAATCAATCCAGTTTCGCATCCGTTCTAGCCTTGTACGACGAGAATGCAAAAACTGAACTTCACACAGACACCAGTGGTTAAGGTGTTGGTGCAGTGCTTGTACAAGTTCTGGAAGGTGCTGAAAAGGTTATATCCTATGCGTCAAGAGTACTCTCAAAGTCCGAGATAAACTACTGTACAACTGAGAAAGAATGTCTCGCAGTTATCTGGGCTATCAACAAGTTCCGGCCGTATTTATTTGGCAAACCATTCACCATCGTGAGACACCACCATTCTTTGTGTTGGCTGAATAGCTTGAAAGATCCATCAGGTTGACTAGCAAGATGGCCTCTAAGACTCCAAGAGTACGACGTCACAGTGGTATTCATGAACGGGTGCAAATACCAGGATGCCGACTGCCTTTCAAGGAATCCGTTAGTAGAACACAACAGCATGAATGAAGTTCCAGCCCTCACTGAATTACGTGACTTTACAGCTGAACTGAGGGAAGACCCAGCACTATTAAAAACCTTGGAGGCATTGGAGAAAGGAGAACCAACCAATGGACAGTTCCAATTTATAAATGGGACATTGTATAACAGCAACTACGGTCCACTGTGCCCCAAATGGCTACTGGTCGTTCCAGCTCCTCTCCAGCCACCTATTCTCAAGTATTTCCACGATGCTCCAATATCCGGTCATCTGGGATTCTTGAAGACCCTAGACAGAAATCAGACGCAGGTATTACTGGAAAGGTCTCTACCGATCTGTCATGCACTACGTTAGTCACTGTAAGTAGTGCTAATGACAGAAGCATAGAAACAGAGTGATCAGCTGAGCAGATAATTATCCCATTTCCACTGCTGTCTGCTTCAGCATGATCTGAAGATGATCTTATAAAAGGTTGAAACCAATAACCAAGAAATTAATAAATGCGATCTAGACTGCTTTTTAATAAATTTTAATTATTCATCAAGATGACTAACTCTCCATAAATGTTTCCAAAAATAATGAGTTTAATTAATTAAATACATTATTTTTTGCAATGTATGAATAGTGTAAATGATAAAAGAATGTCTATAGTTTGTAAAGAATACTATGATAAAAACAGTTTATCATAAATATGATGAAATGATTTATTGTAAAAATATATGAAAGTGCTAAATATTAAGCTACAGAGAAGAACAAGTGATGATTTTTAGGATTTTTGTATGAAATACATAAAAATTGGAGCAAATGAGAATGTTGAAAGGGGGGGGGGGGGGAGGGGGGGCAGAAAGGTAACTTTTAGGTTAGAGAGCAAAATAATTAAATTAAGAATGATATGGAGAGTAGCATAAAATAGAAGATGATTGGTTACACTTGGAAGTTTGTTGTTTGTAGATACAAAATAATTTTCAACATTAATGATAGGATCAAGTGCAGACAATAAAACAGATTTAAAAAAAACACTGTATTGTATGATGTGTCATATTCAGTAATTACAACATACATTTCTACTCCAGTGAACCTCTGTTTATTTTGAACTAGCTGAAAACCCGACATTGCCTGGGTATTTATTTATTTATTCAAGCTTTGAGTTAGTACTTCTCATGTCCCTTCTTTCTCTGTCCATCTCCTTTAATAAAATGGCATATTTATAGGAGAGTATTCAAGAAATAAGGCTGCCTTGCATAATGTACAAAAAATAACTGCAGTATCCAAACAAAGAAAGGTAGTCATCAAGATGTAAATGATATGTAACTTTAATACATTCATTTAATTCAACACTTGATTATAAACAATATTTCTGGTTACTTGTCCAAAATCTAATATTTATAAATTCCTTGGGGTGACCACCCCTGAGCAAGTGACACGTAGTTGTCAGCATGAGAAAGCAATCTGCAGTATTTAATAGGTTTCCCTCTGATTTGTTAATTGTAATAGAAAATATAAGTCTCACTGGAAACTACAGTCTCTTGAAGTTAAAGCTACATCTGCCAGAAATAACGGTATGTACACTGTTTCATTCTCTTCCTTTCCCTGTAGCTCTATAGAAGTCTCTTGCTTTTGCCTACAGCCGAGTATGCTTCACAGTTGGTTCACAGTTGTCAGCAGCACTGTCAGCTTTCAGGAATTTTTTTCAGTTGACTGGAATACAGGAGTATCTTAGTAGTGAATACGTAAATGAATTAAAATGTGGTGAAGGATGTGACAGGTTTCTGCCCATCAGAGTATATACAATCTCACATTTATTCAATTATATGTAGTAAAATTGTGTAATTTTTTAGGTATATATTCATTTGTATAAGTGCTGCATATTGGTAAAGTCTGTTAGGAATACAGTTAGTAGTAGAGTAGTAATAGATTAAAGCCTGGTGCATGATTTGGCAGTTTTCTATTAACATTACTGTTTTTGCTCTCTTATCTCATGAACAAAAACTTGTCATACTGTGATACAATTTCGAAGGCACATTCAGCTATCTGTATGTAGACTGTCTATTAAATTTTCTGTGGCTACAATTTGTAGTGTAGAAATTATAAATTGTAATGTCATACCAAATGCCGTAATTTAGACCATGAACAGCGGAAAAGTAGTAAGCGAGAAACTTTTTTTTCTTTCATCATTTTCCTGTGGTTGTCAGCAAGAAAAAGTGTAATAAAGGTTTGAAATTATTATGTTTAATGTGTTTTGCAAGTCGCCAAGTACTCTCATTCTAATACAGTGTATGAAAAAAGTCTCATCACACAATGTGGCAGTTTTTTGCGATTCCTATTGCTTATGATGTCATATCTCTCGGACCATGTGTGTATGTGGTTCTTACCCCTTTTTTGATTCGATTTTCTCAGGGAAGCCAAAACAGTCTTGGTCCAACCCACCACTGCCCACACCGAAACTAAGTTTATTGTGCGGTATCACTCCCTGTATATCTAGTAAATCCAACCAATGCCCTTGAACAGTGCAAGGAGTCCCTTTACCAGTTCTTTATTAGACACAATTTCTTCGGGTCTGGTTGTCCCAAATGTTTTGTGCCTTTTACTCTCCAATGCAATGCATTCGAAGATTAGATGTGATGCAGTTTCATCACCGCCATCACAGATCCTACATTTAGGGTCCTCTTCTGTTATTCCCATTGTATGTAGGTGTTTTTTGAAATTCTCATGGTGTGTAAGCAATCCAACCATGAGTCTAATCTCTCTCTTGTACAGGCCCAGAATTGCAGAGCTTCTTTCAAAACATGGGTTTGGCATCATTACCTTGCCATGTTTTTGTTGATAGACTTTGGTCCAATATTCTACGTGCTGTCTTCTGAGCCAGTTACGTAGCTCCAATTTGATCATTGCCTTGGTGATTGTCAGGACAGGTTCCAGTCCAATAAATAGATTCTCTGCCCCCATCCTGGCTAATCTGTCGGCATGTTCGTTGCCACGGATCCCCGAGTGGCCAGGGACCCACAATAAGTTTACTCTATTGCTTTCCCCTAGCTCCACCAGAACCCTGTGACATTCTGCAACAATTTTAGACCTTGTTGCAGGAGCGGCCAGTGATCTCAGGGCTGCCTGGCTGTCTGAATAGATATAGATGCTACGATCTTTGTAGCACCTACGCAAATTCTCCTCCACACACGCCCTGATGGCAGTGATTTTGGCCTGTTTTCTGCACCAGTCTTGCACAATGTCCAATGCACCTTGTGCCATATTCTTCACTATGTCACCAAATTTGCCAAGTATTACTATGACAAGATCATCTGCGTATCCTTGGCAAAAGTACTGCCTAGAGTTTAATTCTCCAATAAGATCATTCACCACTTGATTCCACAATAAAGGGGAAAGAACCCTTCCTGACAGGCAACTCCTAGTGGTGTTGATTACCATTTTTTTATTCATCATGGTAGCCTCTACCTTTCTTCCACTGAGCATGGCCCTAGTCCACCTACATATAGTGGTCCCTAGGTCATGCACTTCTGCTGCCCTAACCATGGAATCGAAGGTCGTGTTGCTAAAAGCCCTCTCGATGTCCAGGAAGATACAGAGGGCTATTTCCTGAAAGCGTAGTGCTTTCTCCACCTTCCCAACGAGTTGGTGGAGAGCTGTCTCACACGATTACACAACATATGCATGTTGGTTTGAATGTAGAGGAGCCCTACTTAACCTCCTTTCTCCAACATGCACATTAACCAGCTTTTCCAATGTCTTAAGAATGAAGGAGGACAGGCTGATAGGTCTCATATCCTTGGCCTTGGTATGATCAATTCTCCCTGGTTTTGGAATGAAGACAACCTTCACTACCCTCCAGGCATTGGGAATGATTCCTGCTGCTATGCCAATGCTGAATAACCTGCATAGGAATCTAATAAGATTTTCTCCCACTTGTTGCAGGAGAGCTGGAAAGATTCCATCAGGGCCAGGTGACTTGAACGGTTGAAATGTTCCCACCGCCCGTTGGACCTTACTGATATCGACACACTCCTTGGCCAAATCCCAGTCCTCTTTGCGAATACCTGAGAACCGTTCTCTCTCAGGAATCACATTCTGGTCTGAGTTATCCCCCAGAGTATATTGAGGAAAGTGAGTCTTGAGGAGCCCTTCCAGCATTTCGTGTGCTATCTTTGTATACTCCCCATCCTCCTTCCTCATTGTTCCTTCGGGATTAGTTGGTACCCTAGTGAGGATTTTATGAAGTCTCGCTTGAGCAACCGTGCCCTCCACTTCCTCACAGAATACCTTCCAGGATGCCTCCTTTGCCCGTCTGATGGCAAGGTTTTAATTGACAAGGGCCTCACGATACTTTGCCCATTGTCCTTTGTGCCTCGAAAGGTTAAACAGTCTTCGTACCTGTTTCCTTTACATTTCTAGGTTATTATTCCACCAAGGCACAGTCCTATTTGTGCACTTCTTGGTGATTGAGCAGTTGTCCTGGTATGAGGTCAGTATAGCAGAGGTTATGGCCTCTGCTACTTCCTCAAACTCTGCTGGATTCCTTATCGAAGTTTTAGTTTCCGATAGGCTGAAGTCAAGGTCTCTCCTATATGTCTCCCAGTCCGTTTTCCTGGGATTCATATAGGCCATGTCTGTCTGGTTCACATTTCAACCTTGAATTTAATATACATGTGATCTGATGAGGATGGCCCCAGGACCACATGCCACTGTTTGACGTAACTTCCCATCATCATGGAACCAAAAGTTATGTCAATTACTTCTTCCCTTCTACTATTCCTGAATGTAGGTTCATCACCCCTATTCAGGATCTCCAAGTTGTTAGATAGGAGAAATTCAAGAAGGTGCTCACCTCTACTATTGGTGTCCTAGCTGCCCCAAATAGATTGTGGGCATTGGCATCACATCCCACCAACAGTTCGTCACCTTGCTGATGGCAGGCTTCTATCAGTCTCCTCACTTCCAAAGGAGGAGGAGAGCTGTCTTCGTAAGGAAGGTATGCTGAGGCCAAAACAATTTCCCTCGTGATACCTTCCTCACGTTGATGCATACTGATGGTCACCAGGTCCCTGGAACAAAAATCCATCATTGGTATGAAAGGTATTCCATTTCTAAATAAATGCATGTTCTGGAGTTTTTTAGATTTATAGCATAAATCAGCTTACCTCCAGTACCACCGAGGCCCGATACACACCCTTTGTATAAATAGGGTTCTTGTATCAGGGCCACGTCCACCTCCTGTCTCCCCAGGCGACAGCTCAGGGCAGCAGTGGCCCCTTTACTGTGCTGCAGGTTTATCTGCAGCACTTCCAGTCCCCATCTTGCTGCCATTATTGCCTTTAAGGTCTTTGATTACCCTGACTGTGACCTGTGAGAACCCTAAAAATAGTTTCAGGCCTTGCTCTCGCATTGCCTTCAGGGACTTCTCTCCGACCTCCACCACCGGGGTTCGTCCTTCCGGAACGACCTTTTGGTTAATTACCCTCCAATCCTCTGTCAAGACTTTTGGGTTCTGGACCCTTATTTTCTCGAACAGAGTCTTTGGAGGGACATCGTTAAGGATCTTTGGTACCCATATTGATACCTTTGCGGTCTTCAGGAGTTCGGTTGCTGTCTTGACCTCCCATATCATGGGCACCTTGTCCTTAAGCCATTCTGCTGAGTGCTCCTTCTCATGACTGGTTAAGACACAAAAAATTAATTTACAGAAATAGATTTTTTAACGCAGGTGTTTTAGTCTCTGCTGCTGAAAAGTGTTGTTATATTTAAACACGGCTAGATGAAAATATGTGCCAGAGCTGGGACTGAAACCCTGGACCTCCTGCTTACTAGGCAGTTGCTCTGAACCTCTGTGCTAGCCAAGGCACACGGGCTTAACACACTTGCAATGAATAGCCGAGCATGTATCCCATCTCACCCAATCTTTAATATATCCTCCTAGTTTGACCATTATACTCCATTGTGTGCATCCACCCTGAAATATGCATCAATCCTCAACTTACAGATATACATTAAGAATTGTGAAGTCTTTTCATTTGGACATGTCCAGAAGACCAAAATCGCTGTATCAAGCTGTAGCTGTTCTTAATACGTCCTCCCACTTTCGAGAATGTCTGAAGAAACAGTGACTGAAATTCGTAACTGTAAGTCTCCAAGTTAATGTTTGACTCATATTTCAGTGCACATCCACATGAGAACTAGTCTTCTTGTGGAAATACAGGACCAGTTGTGAGCCAAAGAGATCAATGGATGAAGTAGAAGGACGTATGAAAGTTTGTGTCAGTCGGTGTACACCAGAGCTTTCCAAACTGGGTGTCGCGACACCTTGGGGTGTCACATAGTAGTATCAAGGGTGTCGCGAGACTAACAAATTTAGACTCTAACCAAAAAAAAAAAAAACTTGTCATAAAATAACACAAAATATCCTTCTTATCATACTACCCCGAAGACTCACCTGCAGCTAATCATCCTTCTCTTCATTCAGTGCACCACAGATCACGTGTTAAAGGAATGATTGGTGCACATTAATTGCATGCTCAGCCACTAGGGAGCAGCTCTGCTTCAGCAGCAGTAAACCCTCAGGGTTCGTTCAAGCAGCTGCCAGTTGCCAGATTCCAGCAAACTGCGCATGTGCAAAGTTGCCGCTTATACTTGATAACAGCTTTTTCCATGCACAGTTTGCTGGAACTGGCAGCTGCTTGAACGAATCTTCACTGTAGTCTGCTTTCCTTCTCAAAAAGCTGCACCTGAGCTTTTTAAATAGATATATCAAAGCCACGTCACCCTCAGTAGCGTTTCTTACAATTAAATGTCAATCAGTGACACTGGCTGTAAAAGCTGTCACAGATTGTAAAAGCAGTCACAATTTTCCACTGACTAAAGCTATTCAGTAGCGATGTTTAGTATGGAGCATGGCCGGGTGAGTAACGGAGAGTAGTATTTTAAATGCAGTGATCGTTGGTTCAAACCCTGGTATGCGTTAATATTTTTTTCTCTTGGTTTCCTGTATGTAACAGATTCTGGGACCAGAAATCACATTCATATTCTTACTTGTCACAAATATTTATCCATGTTTTCCAAATATGTCGGGACTTCCAAGGTGTGGTAAAGCAAGAACCTAACAATAGAACTTAAACAATAATTCATCACTTGTCATAAATACATCCTCTTTATTTCTGAAAATAATGTGATAATATTGAACTGAAAGGGAACAGCCACTGTGCTGTGTAAATCAGAAATCCGAGCAGCTAATTTCCAGATGCGATTTTCAATCTATCCAGCAAAACCATATCTGGCCCTGACATGTACACACTACAGCGAAAAACGGTTTCCGAAATTCAGTTTTCGTGTTTTGGAAATTGGGTCGCATATAGAAGAAGCATTACTGTGTGAGTTACGCATTATCTGCGGTGTTACTCTGTTGTACATCTCCATAGTTCCTAATGTTTCCTATTCTTGTGATGAGTGTACGTAATTGCTGCATTTATGATCAACATTAAACATGTCTATTCATTCAAGGATTTCAGTTTCATTTACAAACTACATTTAAGCGATACTTTATTTCCGCCCCCCCCCCCCCCCTCCCACTAGAACCATCTAAATTCTATCATATGTATTTATATTAATGAAAGGGTGTCTCACAAAACTGTTAGCTATAAAAGGGTGTCGCCATGAGGGAAAGTTTGGAAAGCACTGGTGTACGCATTTGGGTAGTCCTTGCAGTTATGTTAAGCCCATGTGCCTGGGGTGGCTTAGTAGTTTAGGGCACTGACTAGCAAGCAGAGAGTCCCAGGTACAAATCCTGGCCACAGCACAAATTTTCATGTGCCCATGTTGTAATATTACCATACCTTCCAGCAAGTGAGACTAAAACACCCCAGTTAAAATCTACAATCATAGAGAATGAAAAAGAGAACACCATGAGTTTGTCAACCCAGCAGAGGGAAATTTTTTTCAACATGTCCTTGAGGCTGTATAAACACACTATCACACAGACTGAACTATACACATGTGAGTACGGCGACTGGAGTGTGGGCAGTGTTGACGCTAGTACCATTTATATTCTCATTTTGAAGTAATACAAGCTGTAATTATCCCACGGAGACAATCAAAGAGGTGCCGAAAGTAGTCTTGCGGAATGGCTGCCAGGCAATTTCCACCTGGTGCCACTCATACAGACTGTGCAACATGACATTTCATCTGGTCCCAAATGTGAACAGATCTGGGGATAATGATGCACAGGGTAGTTGACATACACCTAGAAGAGGACGTTGGGTTGTACGGGATACATCTGGACAAGTATTGTCCTGTTGGAAAAGCATATTGCTTTGTTGGTGCATGAATGGTGACAATGGTGACAATTGAATGATAGTTTTGATTACCGTGCATTGTTCAATTTTCCCTTGACGGTCACCAGAGGAGAACGGCTAGTCTAAGATATGGCTGTTCACACTTAAGATGATAGGTGTTGGCTCCATTTGCCTCTTGTCATGTACACTCCAGATTTTCTCCCTCCCCTGTAACATACCCACACACACATATGACCATCATTGACACCGAGGTAGCAGCGACTCTCATCACTGAAGATGACACGTTTCCATTCGTCTGTTCATAAGCTTCTACCGTGACACGACTGGAGGCTGACTGAATGAGGTTGGGGCATGAGCAGAGGACACCCCAACGGCACATATGATCATGCCTCATTGTGCGGGGAGCCATATCCTACACTGGCTGTTTTCTTCTAGTGATCATCTAGAGTACATTGAACAGTTTGTTGAAACCATCATTCAACCCGTCTTGCTATCATTCGTGCACCAACAAAGTGATTTACTTTTCCAACAGGACAATGCACATACAAATTTATTCCTACCACCCAATGTGCTCTTCAAGGTGGAAATTTTATGGCAGGCCATTACACAAGACGGCATTCATCAGTTCTACAATTATTCTTCATGGAAAAATTGCAGCTTGCATAGCTGCAAAAGGAGAGTATACACGGTACTAACACAAACACTGTCTGGTGACCGTACTGACGAGTATGGCCTGTGTGACCATGTGTTACATGCATCCTCAAGAATGTGTCATTAAAATTTTCCTTTGGTGGGTCGACAAATTCATGGTGTTCTTTTTTCATTTTCCAGGAGTGTATATTAAGAACAACTGCAGTATCATATAACGTCATGTGTTCTTTTGGACATATCTGACATGTCTAAAAGAACAGAAGCTGCAATTCTTAATTTAGAGAAATGTCTCTGTAAGGGCATTGGCTTCTGGATTATCTCAGAAAACAATGATCTGGAAGAAGAAGGAAGAAATATGAGGGTTTCATGTGTGCTCAACATCATGGTCATTAGAGACAGAGCATACACTTGATTTATTTTTTTCTGAGAATGAGGAAGGAAATCATTCACATCTGTTGAAAGCAACATCTCATCATTTGCCTGAAGTGATTTAGGGAAATCTAAAAAACATAATCCTGAAGTGCCAGAGACAGGTTTGAACCACCGAATGCATCTACATCTACTACCTCCATACTCTGCAAGCCACCTAATGATGTGTGGCAGAGGGTACTTTCCAAACCATTGTCACTGCGGTTCCAGTTGTGTACGGTTCATGGGAAAAATGATTGCCTTCGTGTGGGCCCTAACCTCTCTAATCGTATTGTTGTGGTTGCTTCATGAGATAACATAGCAGGAAGCAATATGTTGGTTGACTCTTCATAAAATGTACACTCTCAGAACTTTCAAAGAAACCCAAACCACATCTTCATGATGCTTTCATGCTTACTGAATGAGCCTTTAACAAGCATGCTGCCCTTCATTGAATCTTCTCTTTGTCTTCTGTTAAACCTACTTGGTATAGATCCCAGACTGATGAGTAATATTCAAGTGCCAGCCAAATGAGAGGTTTGTAACCTATTTACTCTGTTGATGGACTACACTGATGATTCTTCTATTGACTGTCTTGCATCTGCCTTGCCCATGACTGATCTTATATAGTCGTTCCATGTCAAATCACTCCTTATTTCTATTGCCAGATATCTTATCGAAGTAACTGCTTCCAGTACTTGTCCTGCTATTACTTAGTTATATAATAAAGGATCGTTCTTTCTATTAAGCGCAGCACTTCACACATGTTTATGTTGATAATTGCCATTACCTGCATCAAGCATTGATACACTGCAGATGATATTGCATTTTGTTACCCTTTTCCTGTGTTCCGAATTTCAATAAATAAAATTCTTTAATATCCATCTGCAGATCATTTTTATTTTCTATAACATGACCAGTTTTGGGACAGCTGCCTATCTTCAGGTCAATTCTATGAAGTTACAGGGTAACCTGTTGCGTGATGAACGAGTGTTCACAGTTGTTACTCAATAAATTACAGCGTCATCAGCAAAAGGCCTCATTGACATCTAGTACTATATATGAGGTCATTATTATGTATCGTGGAAAGAAACAGTCCTTTAATACTCCCCTAGGTCATGCCTGAGATAACTTTAACTTCTGAACACTTTGCTCTGTTGAAATAGACATGCTGAATTTTGCTACCTAGAAATTCCTCAAACCAGTCACACAGATGCTTGGATATTCCATAGGCATAGGATATTTCATCAGGCAAAGGTGAAGAATGGTACATAATGCCTTGCATATGTCAGAAAACATCGTATCTGCCAGGAATCTTCACAGATAAATAGTAAGAGTTGTGTTTCACATGATTGTTGCTTTCGAGAACTGTGTTGACTCCTACAAAGGAGATTTTCAGTCTCCAGAAGTGACATAATATTCAAATATAAAATGTGTTTCAAAATTCTGCATCTGACCAATGTCAGAGATATAGGCCTATAGCTTTGCACATCTGATTAATAGTCCCTCTTGTAAACAGAAATGACTTGTGCTTTTTTCCAATCCTTAGGAATGCTTAGCTTCTATAGAGACCTTTCAAACATTGCTGCAAGAAGAGGGCAACTTGCTTCACATACACCATGTAAAAACAACCAATTTTGTTTTTGCCAAATAAGATCTAAGCTACATAGGGGTGTCCAAGAGGCACAGACTTGTGATCTGAAGGTGGTGGAGCCCCACCTACGACATAGTTGGTTGAGATGGCGGGACATAGTCACCCTGTTTGTGTCTACCATGCACATCTGTTGACAATGCGAATGCATTACTACCCCTAGCGTCCACCCTTGGCGGTGGCCAAAGGTGCGTGCCCAAACAGGGGTGCCTGGTGCGTAATGCCGAGGGTGTTCAGACACCTCAGGTCGGGGCTCCGGGCACAGCAGGTGCAACTACGTCCGGGGCTGGCATCCGTGGAGGACCTCCGCTGGGCTCCTACCATTAATTGGTGTGATCCAATAAGTACTAACAAATAATGGGAGCACCGTGTCAGCAAATGACTTTTCCAGGCACTTACAAAGTTGTAATTTAAAAGTATGCACCATATGCTCTGCCTCCCCATTGGAAAAGAGCAGAGGTGAGGTGGGAAATAGCATTATTAGTGCAGAAGTGTTGAAAATAAGATGACATGAATAGAAGGCCATTATCAGAGATGAGCATCTGGGGAAGGCCTTCAATAGCAAAGATCTGTACCAGGGGTCTGACCACATCTTCCGCTGTAGTGGAATGTATACACACTACGTATGGATAATTGGACAGTGCATCTACCACCACGAACCACATTAACTGACAGAAAGGGCCGGCCAAGTCCATATGAAAGCGGTCCCAGGGGTGCTCCGGAGTAGGCCATGGGGAAAAAGTGTACATGTACGAACTAACAGCTCAATAGCGGCATCTATCCTTGGCCAATAGACAAAATGGCATGCGAGCACCTTTATGCATGTCATACCCCAGTGACCATGATGTAACAGAGCTAACATATGAGCCCATAAGTTGGATGGAACAACGACATGAAGCTCTTCAGAATCGTTACTGAGGAGGAGGACCCTGTCGATGACTGACAGCCAGTATCGAAGCTGAAAATATGTACGCATAGGGCCAGCCTCTTTGGCGGACAATCGCTCAGGCCACCTAGCGGTGACATGCTAATCACTCACGAAGCACAGGGTCCCGACTGGAGGCTTGCACAACTCGATGGGCCATAATCAGAAGTCTCTCAACAGTGTCGTGCAAACAATCGTCAATCTGAAAAATCACAACTTTGTCTTTTTCGAAGGAAGGGTTGGGGCCCATGGGCAGATGGGACAAGGTGTAGGGATTGACAAGGTGCGTCGAGGGTCGATAATGAATTTCGTACTGATAGGCATGCAAAGAAAGAGCCCAACACTGGAGATCTTGCAAAGTCCGGTCCAGAAGATGAGAATGCGGACCAAACAGTGCCACCAGGGGTTTGTGATCCATGAGAAGGTGGAATTTAATGCTGTAGAGGAACACATGAAACTTCTGAACAGCGCAAACAATCTGAGAAAAATTACGTTGGGCACATGACAATGTTTTAGACACATAGGCAATGGGCTGCTCGGAAGCATCATCTAGACTGTGGGCCAACACTGCTCCAATCCCATGCATAGAAGCATCAGTAGTGAGGACTAGCTGTCGGCCTGGTGTAAATGTGCCGAGGCAAGGTGAAGACTTTAACATTGAATTGATGCGGGCGAATGCTGCCTCACAAGCAGCAGACCAAACAAACGGAACACGTTTCTATCGCAGTGTATTCAATGGATGAGTGACCTTCGCCATGTTAGGAAGAAATTTGGAATGGTAGCTGATCTTGCCCAAAAGGACTGGAGTTACTGAAAATTGGTAGGGCAAGAAAGATGATCAATCGCCGTAACTAATTCCGACCTAGAACGGACACCATCTCGTGACGCCAGATCTCCCAAATACTCAATTTCAGGTAGAAATAACTGTGATTTTTGAAGATTGCACTTGAGGCCTGTCGTGTGCAATTTCATGGACAAAAGCTGCAGGTTGTTTAAGTGATCTGTGCGGGAGGAAATGGTGACAATGATATTGTCCAGATAATTTGCACAGCACAGAATGTCATCCAACAACTGTTACAAAACTCACTGAAATATCACAGGTGCATTCACGACACCAAACGGCAGACGTTTGTAGCGGTACAGCCCAAAAGGGGTGTTGGGAACCATGAATTGTTGGGAATGAGAATCTAAGGGAAGCTGGAGATACGCTTCCGCCAAATCAGTTTTTGAAAAACACTCGTCACCCACCAATTTCACAAAAAGGTCATCTGAGTGGGGAATGGGAAAACAAACTATCACTGACTGCGAGTTAACCGTGGACTTGAAATCAGTGCACAACAGAAGGGCTCCCGTGGTTTCCTTATTATCACCAGAGGTGTCGCCCACAGGCTGGTGGAAACTGGTTCGATAATACCCAAGCCGTGCAACTGATCCAACTCCTCCTTAACCGCTGGGCGCAACGCAAAAGGAATAGGCTGGGCCCGACAAGATTTTGAAACCGTTGTGGGTTTGAGAGTGATGTGCGCCTGTAACCAATGGCCGTTCCCAATCCCACCAAGAAAAGTGCTCCAAACTCGTGGCAAAGCGAATCCAGTTCATTAAACGGTATGGAGTCAGACACAAGATGAACAGCATCATGAACGCTGAAACCAAATGCCGTGAACGCGTCCAGGGCCAAAAATGTACCATGCTTGTGACGGTCAAAAATGTTCTCTGAAACCATGCTTGTGACGGCCAAAAATGTTCTCTGAAACCATGCTTTGACAGCCAAAAACGTGACGGCGCACACTACATGCTGTTACTCCACCTCAATCATAAACTGACCAAGCACTGCAATTGGCTGTTTTAACAAGAGGCGGCTTGCTTCCCAAGTGCCAAATACATATCCAAATTTACGAGAGAGACAGAGGCACCGGTGTCGACTTGAAAATGGAACGGCTGATTTTGAACGAGAATTGTGACATAAATCTTTGAAGAAGTAGCCTGCTCCTGTCCAGGTGTGGTAGAAAGACAGTTTACTTCCATGTGGGACTCGTCAGAAGACGGCGGCTGACCGTGTGCAGAATCCCGACAAACAACCACCACGTGTCCTTGTTTATGGCAGGACGCGCACTGCGCACATCGAAAGGTGCAGCGTGGGTGGTCATGTGCATGAAAACAATCCGAACCAGAGGGAAAGTCGCATCATTGGATTGGAACGGCTGAAGGTAATCGGGAAGAACAAGAAGACGACGAAGAGGAGTGACACCAGTGGGGCCGCGAGGACTGTACCACCGTCACATTTACCATTTCCTCAAACTGATCTGCTGCCACCTTAGACACTTCAAAAGCCTGTGCAATAGACAGAACCTCATCAAGGGTGGGATCCTGTAACTGCAAAGCCTCGTGACACACAGCCTTATCAGGAGCTGAATAGACAATGACGTCACAAATTAAGGAATCTGCATCCGACTGTTGACACTTTGCACACACAAAATGACACTTACAACTCAAACCACAGAGGTCTGCCACCCATGACTGATATGACTGACTAGGTTTCTTTTTGCTCTGATGAAAATCCAGTTGGGAAAGCAGCACGTTCATTTGTTACCGATAATAAGAACTACGCAATTCCAACATACGGGAAAAAGACTACTCAGCGGGCTCCGACAGCGGAGCTAGTTTTCACAGTAAACAAAAAGTATCAAACTCGATCCACGACAAGAAGAAAGACTTTCAAAGTCAGGATCCGTTACCTTAAAAGCTGCAAAGTACTGCTGTAGACACTGCACGTAGGAGTCCTAGTCTTCCTTAGACTCTTTTATAGCTGCAACAGCTGGAGAGGCGCGGGGGGGGGGGGGGTAGGCCTTGGGTGGTATGAGAAGACGTAATCAACTCCATAAGCAAAACAAGTTGTTGCTGCTGCTGATCTAACTGCTGCTACTGCTTTTGCAGTAACTGAAGCAACACCGTGTCCATAACCACCACAATTAAAAACACATGTAAGCATGAAACTCATCGCCAATTATAATGCTGTAACAGTATACTTTAATTATACAAAAGGACGTACTACACATAGATTAAGTGAATGGTACACTACAATGGCAAGTCACGGAATACAGCTAATGTTTACACATGAGGCTCAGGCGAGAGCTACATCATAACTGACGGCAAGGTGTCGCACATCGCGTCTCGCCCAGTTCTAACGAGATGCAAGCCCTCAGATGTGGTGCCATCATGCTGCAGACTCGGCCACGGCCCGTCTTTCATACGCCGTGGACGGACAGGACGCTGCTTGCCATGGCGCTCTCCAACAGACATTCTGTTGTAAAGATCAGAATCTTGCCCAAAATTGTAACTTTTTTCATTGATTACTCTCGATAGAAGTCCTACTCAAGTGAATGGTCAACCAGTGAGTGTGTGGTTTCAAAAAGCACATTATAATATGACTAAACAAAAGCAAAACTGCATTTGCTATTAACACATCATTACACAAGCCCGTGTGGGGAAATAAATGTTTTTTATAAATCCCATACTTAACATGTAAAGCATTATGTTGCAATATGCAGCATAACAACAGGCACAAAACTTTAATCCATATGTAAGGGCTGAACACCTGGCTCTTCAGCACAACATCGTTCACAATATTATGCGCTGCTCGTACACTTTTTCCTACTACTGCTGCTGCTGCTCTCTCCATAGCTCTTTGCAACAGTATGAGCAAGCCTTTTCGTTTTTCTTCTTTACAGAACTGGACAACATTATTTATTAGCACTTTCCCATCGGAATGTACTCTTTGATAGCGTCTATTTTCGCCATGCCTGTCCATTTCGCCAACCGCTAAGTATGGTGTCACACTATGCCAATAACGTGACTGTACAATGCGCATGACACATGGCTCAGTCATGTACTGTCAAGTATTGTTGGCCACCTTTGGCCCCATCTGAGCATAAACAAAGCTTAGTTCTGTGTTCTGCCATCTTCAATTGTAATGTGAATGATTAATAACAACAGAGAAAACACTAACTTTTGTTAAATTAATTAAGATTATGGAGGGTGATTTCTTTCCATTGTGTACAAACTCTAGGGATTAATCGAAGAAAAGATATGGAACAAAAAGTGTCTAATGAACTTATGTCCATAAATGCATGGTTTCATTATGGAGACCATTTATTTAATTACACTTCGTTACAAAGACTGCATTCTAATATGGGCTCTACTAAGTGCTGCATCTCCCTGCTTGCTGTACTAGTAGGAGGTGGGCTGTGCGTAGCAAGGATGTGGACAAGGTCTGCAACTAAAAGAAGTGATTAGTCCACAAAGGATTTATTGACAGAATAAATCAGTGTTTAACTTTGATGTGCATATGTTGGTACACACTTCTTTATTATTACATAGTTCTGCTATGTAGTAGAAAACTGTTCTGGCTTGTGCACAGACAGGAGGCTGGCTCTTCTATGATGAACTTCTGGAACTGTAGTATTCCTGAAGCTGCTTCGTACTGACTGGAACTTCTGTACGCTATGTTGTTGCTGTAGTGCATGCATATTCACACTGCTTTTGACACACAAGCACTAAAATTGCAGTGATGACAATACTGCATGAATGTGTGGCTCCAGTGTCTCCACGTCTATAATGTACTCTGCATACACAATACATGGTTCCATGACCAGAATTTGCACAGTGTATTAGACTGTATGTCCATAACGAAAGTATGACAGAATTCCATGCATAGGTTCATTAGACCTATTTTGTTCTGTATCCTCTCTTCATCCCATCTCCGGAGTTTGTACACAATAAAAACATCACAATACTTTAGAATGACTCTTTTATTTAACACATTGTAGATGGCGCCCAAACCAGGCACGTTCAGCGGTAGTTACTCAGGTGGACGACACACAAGTCTGACTCGTGCAATGCTAAAAATTTGTAGTGGCCATTTTGCACCCTGCCCTTTGTTGGTAACCACGTAAAATTAAGTAAACACGTTCTCTGCATTGTGATGCCACATAATGAGTGGAGTTTTATCTGTTTGTACGCTACAAAAGGGGTTTGTATTTCTCGCTCTCTCTTGAGTCCTACACTGCTTTCATGTGCTACCTGTATTGCTCGCACTGCATATTCTCGATATGGAAAATTTACATGAGAGCGACGTTTTAATGCCCTGGAAGAGGAAATAGATGATTCTGGTTCAAAATGAAAACCTAATTATCTGTAAGAATCATATGTACAAGTTTCTTGGGGAATAAAAACAAGAATTACTGAATAATTTTGTGTATATTCTAATTTTAATATGTAATACTTTTTTAAATATATAAATGAGGTTTCATTGTTTCAAATGAGACAACCAACACAATTATTGCAATCGTAGTTAGAAAGCTGTAATTTTCGAAAAACTTGTTAAAGACAGCAAGCCAGCTGCCCTATCCAGGGTCACTTATGGCAGTCTTAAATGTGTTAAACACAATGTATTCAGAGATTAAAAGCTAAATCTCACATTTACACCTGTCTAGTACCTATTTCAAGGCCACTTTCTGTTGAAGTGAGCCTGCTGTGACTCTCGTGTGTTCATGAGTTCTGCCTGTGTGATTTTGTGTGTGTGTGTGTGTGTGTGTGTGTGTGTGTGTGTGTGTGTGTGTCCACTCTCTACCTTTCTTCCGGACAAAGGCTGTGACCAAAGTTATGTCGGTGTGAGTGTGATTGTCTTTTTTATATGCCTGTCTGCAGCTCAGCAATAATTTTATGGCGAATTGTTGTTGTGGTTTTCAGTTGAGAGACTGATTTGATGCAGCTCTCCGCCGCACTCTATCCTGTGCGAGCCTCTTCATCTCTGAATAACGATGACAATCCACATCCATTTGAATCTGCTTGCCGTATTGTTCTCTCTGTGCCCCTCTGCGATTTTTACCCCCGCACACTTCCCTCCAGTGCTAAATTGATGATTATAAATAACAGATTATAATGCAAAATATATGTTAGGTTAATAGAATAAATTTATTTGAGCATTAACCTCACAGCACATCTGGAAGAAAAAATGTGTTATGAAGAGTCTACTCTACTCTAAAAAGATTAGAGATATTCACAAATAGAATTCTTGAAGAAAATGTATATACTTTATAATATTACACTTGTATATGTAATCACTGTTCTTCTTTACAGTTTGGGACCAAATTCCTTTTTATGTTAGTTACATTCATTGTGGCTTTTCTCACTCCTCTTAGAACCATTCCTGATGAATTTTATCCTCTCAATTCTTCTGTTTTTAATGCCATTTTCTTATTGTTCTTGGAACTATCTCATACTACATCGCCTGGAATAATCATGTTGTTTACATAAAAAGAGAATGTTATCCAGTTCAAAACTTTGCATGTATAGACCTCAGTCCTCAATACTCTGCTGTAGATCCACGTACAGCTGCTGTTGTCATCCAGTCTCCTTTTCATCAGATCACTAGAGTTTCTTATATTGTTAACATGTGTCAATTCAACTTTAAAACTGCTGGCATTTAAGATGAAGGCATGTAGCAGTCAAATGATACTTGCAGTTGCATGTTACATTATAGCAGAATTTGGAAAATTGGATATTTTCCCAGATGCAAATATTAAAAGTATGAATGACATTTTCTTTTATAAGTCAATGAGATTGCCTTATTCATTATTTCACCTTTGCTGTTATTGACATCCTCCCTCACCAATATTTCTATTTCCTCAAATGTGTGTTTGGTGCCTCCTTTCACTCAGCGTGATACATCATTTATTTCACTTAATAAGAGATCAATAGGATAGTAACACATCACTCAAAACATGATTTGTACTTTACATTGGCTGTAATACGCAACTGACTCTACATTTAACATGATAATCATCTGTTGCATAATTAAAAATGTAACAGAATGAACAAGTTGAAACCTTTCATACGTCACACACATGTATTATACAACTGCCATTGTTAATCTGTTCAAACACATTAATTTCCAAAATTTCTCACTGAATATTCTTGGGGGCCATCACAGATAAATTGAATGAACAATTTAAAGCCATAATGACATTTTTTCCAACCGTACTGTGTGTTAAAAATTAACAGGTTACTTATATTACTGCAATCAGTAACAAGTTATTTTACAACTGTAAATATTGTTAATTTAGCTACATGTTCCGAGGCTGCACCTCATCTACAGGCTGCTCTGCCATTAAATAAATTACAAGAATATTTACAGTGGTTTTACATTAGCAAAATCTTCTTGTCTGTAGCAATGAACATATGAAAAACAAAAAGGTGATGTCTCTTTTGACTTCCTGCTTGATCACGGCTGTTTTTATCGACTCACCTTGTTCATGTTGAGTAGCTCACATTTCTTGGTATTTGAAGGTGACATCATTTCCCTTCTAGACTTGTTAACCATGAAACACAGCACTGGAAACACAGTTTCGTGTTTTCTAATTACCAAGCCCAGAAGGAAAATGATGTCACCTTCAAATACCAGGGAATGTGAGCTACTCAGCATGAACAAAGTGAGTCAATAAAACAAATATTTACAATCAAATAGATAGTCAAAAGGGATATCAGTTCACATTGGTTATCTTTTTGTTTTTCACAGGTTCATTGCTACAGGCAATAGGTTTTTGTGAATGCAAAACCATTTTTGTAATGACAGAATAGCCTGAAATAGGGTGCAGCCTCGAAATATGTACAGTAGCTAAATAAACAGTATTAGCAGTTGTAAAACAATTTGTGACTGGTGGCGGTAATATAAGTAACCTGTTAAATTGAAGTAAGTTTGAGTCAACATAATTGTATTATTTGATCAAAGCAAGGTAATAGAAATATAAGATATCATGGTTTAAAGTTTTAACTGGCTGTTCATCTATGTGAATATGCTAATGTCCATTTGCATGGGGTTTTCACATTTAACTTCAGCATAGATTTTGTCAATATGTAGGCCTCATTTCCTCAGAATTATATTGGGGAAAGAAAAGATAACATAATTTAAAGTTTTATTAGTCTGCTCTACTCAATAGTATGGTGATGTACACCAAAGAACCAATAGGTGATGCTGTTATATATATAGAAACTATAGAAGCTGACAATGTAATAGATATACTATGCCTGTCTGAGCATCACATTATCACTGATATGAATAAAGTAAATATTAGTGGGTATAAACTAGCAGCACATGCAAGTAGAGAAAAGAAGGTGTGGGGAGGAGTTGCCATTTATGTCAAAAATTGTCACAGTGTAAAAAATTTAGAAACAAAAAAATTTTGTATAGAGCAACACATAGAAGCATGTGCCTGTGAGCTTAAACTGAAGGGTGGTTCTTTTATAATTGTCACAGTGTATAGGCCTCCCTCAGGAAACTTTCATTTATTCCTGGAATACTTGGATGCCTTGTTGTGCTATCTGTCAGATAGGGGGAAGCAAATTATTGTATGTGGGGATTTCAATGTTGATTCACTGCAAGAGTGTAATAAGAAGACTGACCTGGAAGTCTTACTTGGTTCTTTCAATTTGAGATCTGTTATTGATTTTCCTACTAGGGTAGTAAAGAACAGCAGCACATTGATAGACAATTTTTTTATAGATCAAGATAGGTTTAACAACATTAGTGCATGTCCTGTTGAGAATGGTCTTTCTGATCATGGTGCACAGCTAGTTACATTATATGATATATCTCCTTTCTGTAATTTGAATCAGTCCTCCAAAGTTGTTTGTACAATTAATGAATTGACAATTAGAAATTTCACGGAAAGTCTTCAGCAGTTAGATTGGGATGAAGTCTACAAGGAACCTGATGCCAATTTAAAATACAATTTATTTCATGATACTTTTGTAAGGGTATTTGATAACTGTTTCCCCAAGAAATTAGTCAAATTTAATTGTAAGGAACCAAGCAAAAAACCATGGCTTACCAAAGGTATAAAAATATCTTGTAACCGGAAAAGGGAACTGTATCTGACAGCAAGAGAGAGTAGTGACCCAGTAATACTCAACTATTATAAAAACTACTGTTCTGTATTAAGGAAAGTTATTAAAAAATCCAAAAGCATGTGCATCATGTCTGAGATTAGTACATCAAATAATAAAATTAAAACAATCTGGAATATTATAACAAGGGAGACAGGGCAACCAAGAACACAGGAAGACAGCATTACCATCAAAGTGAATGAAAAAATTACAAACAAAAAGTCAGAAGTCGAAAACATTTTTAATAATTATTTTTTAAATGTTGTGGAGAATATAGGATCCAAATGTTCATTAGAAGAAGCTAGGCAGTTAATGGAACAGGGCGTACCTAGACAGTTTGATGCAATGGAAATCCCACCCACCTCTCAATCTGAAATTAGGAAATTAATAAACTCCCTCAAGAGTAAAAGCTCTCATGGCATTGATGGCATATCCAGCAGGGTATTAAAAGCTTGTTCCCAAGAAATATGTAGGATTCTTAGCCACATTTGTAATAGCTCACTGGAGCAGGGTATTTTCCCTGATAGACTGAAATATGCTATTGTCAAACCACTTCATAAAAAAGGTGATACATTGGATGTCAACAACTACCGCCCAATCTCACTTCTGACTGCTCTATCAAAAATTCTTGAAAAAGTAATGTATTCCAGAGTAACTTCATATATTAATAAAAATAAAGTTCTAACTAAATGTCAGTTTGGTTTCCAGAAAGGCTTTTCAACAGAAAATGCAATACACAATTTCACTAATGAAATATTAAATGCTTTGGATAACCGTAAATCACCCGTTGGGATTTTTTGTGATCTATCAAAGGCCTTTGATTGTGTTAACCATGGAATTCTTCTAGATAAGCTTAACTACTGTGGTATGGGTGGAAAAGTGCACAAATGGTTTAAATCATACCTAACTGGAAGAGTTCAGAAAGTTGATATAAGTAATTCACATAATATACAAAAAACTGCCAAGTCCTCAAACTGGGGAACTATCAAGCATGGGGTGCCACAGGGTTCGGTACTGGGACCTTTGCTGTTCTTAATATATATTAATGATTTGCCTTTCTATATTCATAAAGATGCCAAGCTAGTTCTCTTTGCTGATGATACAAGTATCGCTATCACACCCGAATCACAGGAATTAACTGATGAAATTGTCAATGAAGTATTTCAGAGAATTATTAGATGGTTCTCTGTAAATGGACTCTCTTTAAATTTTGAAAAAACACAGTATATTCAGTTTCACACAATAAATGGCATCACACCATTAATTAATATTGACTTCAACCAGAAATCTATAGCTAAGGTAGAATATTCAAAATTTTTAGGTTTATGCATTGATGAGGGGTTGAATTGGAAGAAACACATTGAAGATCTGCTGAAACGTTTGAGCTCAGCTACTTATGCTATTAGGGTGATTGCAAACTTTGGTGATATACAACTCAGTAAACTAGCATACTATGCCTATTTTCATTCTCTGCTTTCTTATGGCATCATATTCTGGGGCAATTCATCATTTAGTAAGAAAGTATTCATTGCCCAAAAGCGGGTCATCAGAATAATTGCTGGAGCCCACCCAAGATCATCCTGCAGACATTTGTTTAAGGATCTAGGAATCTTCACAGTAGCTTCACAATATATATATATTCACTTATGAAATTTGTTATTAACAATCCAACTGAATTCAAATGTAACAGCAGTGTGCATAGCCACAACACTAGCAGAAAGGGTGACATACACTATTCAAGGTTAAATTTAGCTCTGTCACAAAAAGGGGTTAAATTTTCTGCCACAAAAGTCTTTGGTCACTTACCTAGTAGTATCAAAATTCTGACAGATAGCCAACTAGCATTTAAAAATGAATTAAGAGAATTTCTGAATGGCAATTCCTTCTACACATTAGATGAATTTCTAGATAAAAGTTAGTACTTTAGGAAAAACTTAAAAAAAAAAATAAAAATAAAAAAAATATTCAAATATTGAGTGTCATGTAATATTATGTATAGACACACTTCATTTAACTGACACGTTCCACATCATTACGAAGTGTCGTATTCATGATCTATGGAACAAGTATTAATCTAATCTAATCTAATCTAATATAGATATAATAGATATGGTTTAACGTACCAGGTGAGAAGCATAGGTTCATTGATAGACACATAAATACTAAGCTTTCGCAGTGCAGGTTGTTTCATCAGAAAAGAGGATTGATTTGTTCATAGAATTCATTATCATACTGAAAATAAGTCGTAGATAGGCAATGTCGAAACAGATCTACAATATCAGTGGGAAACAAGTCAGATATGTAAGTAAGAGCTTCGGTGACAGGAACCATGGTGAACAGAAAAATCACATCAAAGCTGACAAGAAAAACTGAAGGAGATTAATGTCAGCCCTGATGATATTCTTGTCATCTTTGACATGATTTCCTTGTTCACCATGGTTCCTGTCAACGAAGTTCTTGCTTACATATCTGACTTGTTTCCCACTAATATTGTAGATCTGTTTCGACATTGCCTATCTATGACTTATTTTCAGTATGATAATGAATTCTATGAACAAATCAATGAAGTGGCAATGGGTAGCCCTCTAAGTCCAGCGGTTGCTAATATTTTTATGGAATTTTTTGAACAGGCACTGCAGTTAGACAGAAAGAGTCCTTTGAAATGGTATCGGTATTTGGATGATACTTTTGTGATCTGGAATCACGGGGAAGAGGAACTGAACAGTTTCTTAAAGCATTTGAATAGTATCAATACGAAAATACAATTTACCATGGAGACGGAGATTAATGGACAGATAAATTTTTTGGACGTTTTAGTGATTAAACGTGCAGATGGGACTCTGGGTCATAAAGTATACAGAAAAGATACGCACTCTGATTGGTATCTTCACAAAGATTCGAATCATCATTCCAAGCAGAAGAGAAGTGTTATTAAAACATTAGTGGACAGGGCTAATAAAATCTGTGAGCCAGCTTATTTGCAAGAGGAACTCGATCATTTATGAACCTCATTTCAGAAAAACGGATACAGTGATAAGGAGATAGAGCGAGCACTCCAGCCCAGGAGACAAATGTCTGCTAAAGTCCAACAACAACAACCTTTGGTTTCTCCCATTCATCCACAATATCACGGACCGCATTGTGAAAGTACTGGCCAAGTTTAGAGTCGAAACAATATTCAAACCCACCAAAGAGATCAGTGAATGCTTACGATCAACGAAAGATGTGCTACACCCTTTGGCTACTCTGGGTGTGTATAAGATTCCATGTAGTTGTGGAAAGGTTTATATTGGAACAACAAAAAGAAGTATCAATACTCGCCTAACAGAACACAAAAGGAACTGTCGACTGGGACACACGGCCAAATCGGTCGTAGCGGAATGTGTTTTTGAAAATGGTGACCACAAAATAAAATTTAGTGAGACAAGTGTGCTAGCTAAGACATCGCATTATGATGCACGTATGAATAGAGGGGTTATAGAGATTTCTAAACACCACAATAAAAACAGGAAGGAAGAAGGCTTGAAGTTAGACAAGATATGGCGGTCTACTTTGTACCAAAGATGTGACAATCGATTACCTTTGATCGAGAGTAATGACACCAGCCAGAGATAGTTTTACTGTAGATATCACGTGATGAGTTGTGGCGCCCCTCTATATAAGCAGGATCTCCATGGCCCAGCAGCCGGCCACGGTGGCCGAGGGGATTGAGGCGCTCCAGTCACGGTCCGCACGGCCACTACGGTCGGGGGTTCGAATTCTCCCTCGGGCATGGATATTTGTGCCGTCCTTAGTTGTAAGTAGTTCGTAAGTAGTTTGTAAGTTTAGGGACTGATGACCCCGTAGTTAAGTCCCATAGACTCTACAAACATTTGAATGGCCCAGCAGCCAGTCGTCGACTCACCTCAGAAGATGTTGCCCACAGCCGGCAACGAAACATCAGGGAAAGGAATTTCTACTGTTCGACCATGGTCTCTCAGCCTGGAAGTTTTAATTACTGACAGAAAAAATTGTAGTAGCCATGTCAGAGTACATTACAAATCTGAACTTTGCTATTTTTAGAAGCAACTATTAATTATTGTTAACAGAGTCATTACTTCCTTTTATTTCAAGAAATGGTGTCATTTTTAAATCCTTTGTCAGATTATGTGAAATGAAGTAAAATATTTCCTTTCTTGTGTTCCAGACGATGTCGCAGTCGAGAGGAGGAGCCAAGGTTCGTGTACGGACGTTATCGTCACCCTAGTGGTCGTCATCCACAGAGCTATCATCACCATCATCATCAACATGTAGAAGAAGAAGAAGGCATTTATGAAACAGCAGACCGTGATAGAGGAGGGGAACAACTATGTGCGGATACTCCAGATAGTGAAAGGTGGGTATCGAGGCTGACAATCATGCAGTTTCTTTTTATCTCAGTTTGTTTACAAAATTAGTAAATGTGTAATGTCTTATGAATTTAAAGCAAAGCAGTAAAACCACATAATGAAGATTTCTTTAAATTAATTAATTTGTACTTTTTAAATTCGAAAATGAATACTTACACTTTCCAAAAAATTAAAAAAAAATTAATAAAATAAAAAAAATCAAAGTGAAGTGGTAAAAAAGTTTTGAATTGTTATGTGATTTTACTGTCTTGCTTTCAAGTTCACAAAATGTTAAATTTGTGAAGAGAGCAACTGTTTGTTCTTTTACAACATTTTGAAAGCAGCTATGTATTTGGATTATAATTTTTTATTTGCTGTGTATAAGAGGCCGAATATATTTCTGTGGCATAGAAGCATCTATGATGAGGTAGTTGTGGTCATCTCAAGCATATGTTGTCTGACAACTTCTTAAAAGACTGGAAGACAAGAGCACAAAAGATATTTCTGTGTAGCCATGAACAAGTACACATTCTGATAGTAAAGGCTAGGAGAATCATTTGAACAAAACAGAAGATAAATAAAATAAATATTAAATGCAAATAAAATGCAGCAACAATATGTAATCACAGATAAGATAGAGAGAAAAAATACAAGGGTAAGTAAAAAATTATCTGCAATCTAGCTATAACTTTTATTGCAATACAAATAAGACACTTACCTTAACATAATTTTTTAATATACTGTAGTTTCCTTGCTTCTCAATGCACTTTGTACATTGTTGCACAAGCTTCCTGATGCCCTCAGAAAATAAGGTTTTCAGCTGGGCAGTGAGCCTCATATGTACCACATCCTTCACTTCTTCGTCCAAGGTGAATTGACAGCTCCTTAATGCCTCTTTGAGTGGATAAGACAAGCGGTAATCAGGAAGGAAAAGATCAGGACTATATGAAGGATGAGCCTTTACTTCAAACTTGAGCTTCCAGAGCATTTCAACAGTGTGGGCAGCAGTATGTGGACAGGTAATGTCGTGCAACAACACAAGTAGTCCTCAGCGTTTGCTTGGAATTGCAAACTTCCACTTGTCAGTAAGCTTATCACTGTAATACAGGCTGTTTATTGTTGCACCACCCTCCTGCTCCAGTACTTGGCCTTTTGCATCCCAAAAAATGGCAAGCATCAGTGTTCCTGCAGAAGGTTGGGTTTTCAACTTTTTCCTGCTGGGTGATTGTGAATGTTTTCATTCCATACTCTTCTTTTACTCTCCCACTCATAATAATGGATCCTATTTTGTCATCATTGATGATTCTGTCTTGTCATCATGTTCATTACCATAGTAATCCAGCTGTTCATGCACATTTTGTGTGCTCCTCTGAGTTGTTTTGGGACCAATCTTGCACAAACTTTATGAAACCCGTATGTGTTGCATATAATTTGCAGACAGTGTTCTGTCTAACAGAACCACATCACATACAAGCTCAATGTTGTCATCATTTGTGGCCATTGATAGTCGCTTGGCTGCTTCCTCATGAGTCTTGTGGCACCATTTTTTAATTTTTCAATCCATTCGTAGAAACTCCACTTTGGCAAGGCACTGTTCTTGTATTTTACCTACAGTCTTCAGTGGATTTTGGTCCCTGATACATCTTCTAACCACAAAAACCGGGATCACTGCTTGACATTCTTCTTTGGTGCAAACTTCTAATGGAGTGACCATGATCTATCTGCAATAAAAGTAAGAAAAATCAAGGAATTAGGGTCAAACTCTTATCTTATGGAAGAAGATTAAACATACCTCTCGCTCTCTCTGTCATTCTCTCTATCTCTCTCCGTGTGTGTGTGTGTGTGTGTGTGTGTGTGTGTCCATCCATATTTCCCTGTTTATGAAAAACGTTTTAGACACCCCCCCCCCCGCCCCTCCTACACCCCTCAGCATCATTAATTTCACTCTCTTCTCTTCTCTTTACTACTTGATCTTTCCTTTTTAGTTATATTTATCCTCTCTGGCTTGGCTCAGTACATACATGCAGTATCTCTGACGCCCACACTTCCGAAACACCACCTTCATGACCTAGGTCGTGAACCACCTTTCCCTTCTATTCCCATCCTTTATTCTTCCCTTCTCTCCCACCTGACGAAGGAACTCTGTTCCGAAAGCTTGTCCCTTTGTCCCTTTTTTTCTGTTTTTTTCATTTTGTGTTACTATCGGCGGTACAGCACAATGGTAAGTACTGGCCAGCCATTCTATCTCATTTCAACAATATTTATTATCTCTGAGGAGAATTTTCATCATTAATCGAATATTACCTTCGTGGTCTACATCCTTCTTATTGTTTCAACTACTTTTATCTGTTTGCTTTCATTCATAACTTTCGTCTGAACTCTTTCCATCTCGCCATTGTTGTCTATATTCCTTCTGTAACGTCTTGTAATTAACTATCCTCCCATATATTTCCTACAATTGTGCAATTTTACGCCCACATCCTTTTATTTGATCATTTACTAAACAGTCATTTTTTAAAGAAACGCCTCCCTTACTGGAGATTGTTGCAACAATCCAACATTGTGGCATTGTTTACAATTTATTTCGACCATAATCCCAGCGACTTTTTCGTTATGGCTACTGTATAATGGCGTTTTTGGTTGTTTATCTGCGGTTTGACCATAAATTTTGTGCCGCTGGTAAGTTTTAGGTGCCGCCAGCGATCTTTAATGGACGGTAATTACCTTTTATGTGCAGCTAGAGATCGTTTTTCTGCCGCCTAAAACCCTTTTTTCGGCCCTCTACGATCATTTTTCACTGGCACTTGGTAATTACAATTTCGTAGTAAATTCTTTCGTTGAACTTTTTTATATATTGATTTTTTTTTTTTTTTTTTTTTTAATATTTTCGATAAATTTTCATCCTATTATACCACTTTGTGTGTGCGTGTGTGTGTATGTGTATGATATATAACATATTATTATTATTTCAAACCTATTATCCACGATGTATCCCAACCCTATACCACAGTACCTTCAGTCATTCCGCAAACATGCATTTGCTATAGCCAAACTGCAATCCCACATTCTTTTCCTCCAGTCCTGTTTGTCATTTGGAACAATCCCCAAAGGACTCACTTTAAAAGTTCCCATCTCTGGATGCAATCCTTGTCTCCATCAGTCCCTCCTACAGTTTCAAATTCAGCAGTCCTTAGCTCTCACCCGTCTTATCCTCCAACAGTATGTTGCCTCGTGTAACCACCACTCCCAACAACTCCTCTCTCTCTCCAAAATACTTCTCCTCTCAGCACCTGGCTCAAATAACACACTTGGATCCATAATACAACAAGCCAACTGTAAACTTGAACTGAATGCCGCACAACACCTTAGAAAACTGTCCAAACTACTGGTCCATCATATCAGAAGTGGTATCCCTCTTCCCATAATCCACAACCACCCACCACACCACCACCCTCAAAACCCCCCACTCATTGGCAACAAACCAAGCCTGGCTTCCCTACTGAATCTTCCAATCCCAGCACACACCCCTCCTAGAACCTATCACAACCGTCACCACATGCAGAAACCACCCAATACCAATTCCAATTCAGTCCTTAACCTCTCATCCAAATCCCTCTCCATTCCAAAAATATCTGTCCTGTCTAAAGGCTTAACCTTCTGTCCTACACCTAAATTTAATCACACTGCCCTGGTCAAGGATCTCCTCTCATTCACCCGTAACCTCAACTGGAAATACCACTTCAGCACCCAGTCACAACCCCCAGGCAGCAGAGCCGCTGTTGAACCCTGTCTTGAACAATTCCGACCTCCCTCCCAAAAAGATCCTCCTGCTCTTCCTCAAAACCATCCCTTGCAGGCATTCCAGGAATTCCTCACATCAAGCATTGCTTCCCAATCCTTCCTGAACAACATACCAACCACTCCTAACATCAACCCAGCTGAATCCAAAGCCATCCGAGAGCTGAAAGCGGACCGCTCCATTGTAATTCTCCCAGCGGACAAGGGTTCCACAACTGTGGTACTTGATCGAGGGGAGTATGTGGCAGAAGGGCTGCGTCAACTCTCCGACACCTCTACCTACAAACCTATTCCTTATGACCCCATTCCCTCAGTCCAGGCTGAACTACAGAAAATTCTTAAAACCCTAGGTCCGTTACAAGGTCTCACCACTGCCTCCTTAGAACTTCTCTCTCCGCCTGAACCTCGCATGCCTACCTTTTACCTACTCCCTAAAATCCATAAAGAGAATCATCCTGGCCATCCCATAGTAGCAGGTTTCAAAGCTCCAACAGAACGTGTCTCAGCTCTGGTAGACCAACACCTCCAACCTATAACCTGCAGGCTCCCATCCTATATCAAAGATACAAACCACTTTCTGGAACGCCTCAAATCCATCCCTATGCCCCTCCCACGTGATAGCTTCCTTGTCACCATTGATGCTACATCCCTGTACACCAACATCCCTCACACCCATGGTCTATCAGCTCTGGAACACTATCTTTCCCAACGCCCACCTGAAAGCCTCCCAAAAACCTCATTCCTTGTCACACTTGCTAATTTCATACTCAACAATAATTACTTCACCTTTGAGGGCCAGACCTACAAACAAATCAGGGGGACAGCTATGGGTACCAGGATGGCCCCTTCCTATGCCAACCTCTTCATGGGCCGCATGGAAGAGGCATTCCTTAAGACACAGAAGTTGCCTCCCCTGGTTTGGTATAGATTCATAGATGATATATTTATGGTCTGGACTCACGGTGAAGAAACCCTTCTGAACTTCCTCCACGACCTTAACTCCTTCTCCAGCCTTAAATTCACCTGGTCCTTCTCCAAAACTCAAACCACCTTCCTTGATGTTGACCTTCACCTTGCTGAGTCTCACATCCACACCTCAGTCCATATTAAACCCACTAACAAACAACAGTACCTCCACTTTGACAGCTGCCATCCCTTCCATATTAAACGATCCCTTCCCTACAGCCTGGGCATCCGTGGGAAACGTATCTGTTCCAGTTCCGAATCCCTCACCAGCTACAACAACAATCTATCCAATGCTTTCCTCTCCCGCAACTACCCTACAGACCTCGTCCACAAACAGATCTCACGAGCTGTCCATTCCTCTCCCTCCAAAAACAATGTTCCTAACCCCAGACCACCCAGAAGCACTCCCTTAGTCACCCAGTACCATCCTGGCCTGGAATGCCTCAACAAATTCCTCAAACAGGGCTATGACTTTCTCAAGTCATGCCCTGAAATGAGACCATCACTCCAAACTGTTCTTCCCACACCACCCAGAGTAGCCTTCCGCCGTCCTCCCAACCTCCGCAACATCCTTGTCCAACCTTACAACATCCCAAAACCACCCTCCCTACCTAATGGTTCCTACCCCTGCAACCGATCCCGCTGCAAAACCTGTCCAATGCATCCTCCCACTACCACATACTCCAGCCCCACCACAGGAAAAACCTACCCAATTCAAGGCAGGGCCACATGTGAGACAACGCATGTCATATACCAGCTGACATGTGTCCACTGTTCAGCCTTTTATGTTGGTATGACTACCAACAAATTGGCTGAGCGGATGAATGGGCATAGACGAACTGTTCGCCTGGGGGACACCCAATATCCTGTGGCAGAACATGCCCTCCAGCATAACTCCAGGGACCTGGGCACGTGTTACACCACACGTGCCATTTGGATAGTACCAACCAACACCAGTCCCTCAGAGCTACGGAGGTGGGAACTTGCCCTCCAACATATCCTCTCCTCCCGCCACCCCCCTGGCCTAAATCTACGCTAACCCCTCCCCTTCCTCCATCCTCAGCTCACCAATTCATTATCCGTTCCTTACCCCCCCCCCTCTCTCTCTCTACCGCCCTCTCGCTCTCTCTGTCATTCTCTCTATCTCTCTCCGTGTGTGTGTGTGTGTGTGTGTGTGTGTGTGTGTGTCCATCCATATTTCCCTGTTTATGAAAAACGTTTTAGACACCCCCCCCCCCGCCCCTCCTACACCCCTCAGCATCATTAATTTCACTCTCTTCTCTTCTCTTTACTACTTGATCTTTCCTTTTTAGTTATATTTATCCTCTCTGGCTTGGCTCAGTACATACATGCAGTATCTCTGACGCCCACACTTCCGAAACACCACCTTCATGACCTAGGTCGTGAACCACCTTTCCCTTCTATTCCCATCCTTTATTCTTCCCTTCTCTCCCACCTGACGAAGGAACTCTGTTCCGAAAGCTTGTCCCTTTGTCCCTTTTTTTCTGTTTTTTTCATTTTGTGTTACTATCGGCGGTACAGCACAATGGTAAGTACTGGCCAGCCATTCTATCTCATTTCAACAATATTTAAATAAATAATAGGATGTTTAGGATATAAAATAGGCATTTTTGGAGTTTACATTATTTGGGAACTTAAATTAATTAATAAGTAAAATACCACACGGTAAGACTTCTCCCAGCATGCTTTTTTTCTCAGACCTGTATTATAAGTAATTATTGTAGTGCAGTGCAACACCCCCCCCCCCCCCCACACACACACACTATATTCTTCTGACATGCAGCATATTGTCCTTGCTACATTTACTTCTCTTTCCTCTGGTTGTATCAAACAACTAGTTTTACATAACAATATTTCAAGAGTCTCAGTACTAAAAATCTAATAATATATGCCAATTTTCTGTAGTGTGCTAAAGAGATCTTTTCATTTTAAGAGGCTAACACAAATCAATATATATAGCCTTTATTTCTGCTAGGTTGAAGTTTCCCCTTAATACATACTCTCACTTTCTTTTGTTCTTCAAGAGGTAAAAGTAACTACTTGTTTTAGTTGGCTTCTGTCATTTTGTAACCACTGTTGTCATGACTGTTGGTCACTGATACCAGTTGTAATGTAGACATATGTTAAAGATGTCTGGTCTATTTTCTGTCACTAAATATCATGTCCTGTCTGTCCTATGTAGTTTCCAAAGAAGGCATTTATTGTTTCACAGGATGTGTTGACATGTCCACCACTTTCAAAACTGTGACTATTTCAATCAATTGTTGGATGAACACCCTTATAAATTGATGAGTTTATCTCTATCCCACATAACGGAACTTGTACCAATTTTACTCAAGTATACATTGAAAATGGCTGCAAAGTCCTAATTAAAATAATATAAAAGGAAATTTTACTTCATCCAGTGACAAAGAGTTTGCTAAAATGATATCAATCATATACAGTTATTGACTAAATTTAAGTCTTAAATCATCCTCCTCCAAATAATATTGACCTGCTGACCACTTTCATCCTCTACGCAGTCACTGGAGAGTATTATTGGAGAAACATCATATCAAAGCAGTATCACTCCTCCAAATACACTGCTCAGCTAGAACATTACCTCCAACTAACTAATAGCCGGTATATCCACCTTTGGCATAGATAACAGTGGCAATAAATCTTGGCAAGGAAACAAGGTAGTTTTGGTAGGTTGCTCGAGGTAAATTGGCACCACATCTGTGTGCGCGCTCGCATACACATACACACACACACACACACACACACACACACACAAGTCACCTTATTCGTGTAAATTCAAGGTAGAGGAGGGATAAGCCCTGATACCATGTTGAATCATATCCTAGATACATTCAAATATTCTGATCTAGCAACTGCATTCCTCTAATCCCTCTTTCACACCCCTGGCCTTGTAACATGGTGCATTATCTTGTTGAAAAATGTCACTGCCATTGGGAAACTTCATGCTCATGAACTGCAACAAATATAGAATACTTCTTGGTCATTATGCTGCCTTGTATGAGTTTCACTGGATCCATGGATGCCCACAATTGTGAATGTTCCCCAGAGCATAATTCAGCTGCTGCCAACTTGTCTCCATTCTACAGTACAGGTGTTAAGGAATTATACCCTTGGAAGAAGATGGATTCACATCTTCCTATCGACAGGATGAAAAAAGTAACAGGATTCATCAGACCGTGCAACACACTGCCACTGCACCAATATTCTGTGTTGATGGTTACATGCCCATTTCTGTCACAGTTGTCGAAGTGGTGTAAGCATTGGTACCTGCATGGGTGGTTGGTTGTGGAGGTCCAACTTTAGGACTGTTCGGTGCCCTGTGTCTTCGGTCACACGTGTAGTCTGGCCAGCATTAAAGACTAATGTTAGTTCCACCACAGTTCACCATCTGTCCAGTTTTAGCAGTCTGCCCAGCATGCAACGTCCAACGTCTGTAATGAGGAGTAGCTGCCCAACCCCTAGATTTTTGAAAACGCTTTCACCTACTTTACACCACTTTGTGGAGACACACATCCACTCAAGAAGTCAGTTTCTGAAATGGGTGCACCGAGCCAAACCTCAAGGCCATAACAATCTGACCGTGGATGAACTACAATAGATGGCATGCCTTCCCCATTCTGCACAAGAACAACATGTTCAGATGCTATAATACACCATGTGTGTGAAATTCCTTGGTCAAGTGATGCCGCTATTGCCTGGATGGCTTTATGTGAATAGTAGGTAGGGTAGGTAAGTGATGATACTGTTCTGGAAAATCAGTGTTGCTCTTTGCCTGAATGCACTCCTTTAAAGTCTTCTGACCAAAGATTCTGAAGGTATCTGATGAAGAGGCTTGCACAGGATGGACTATCTTGGAGAGCTACATCTAACCATTCTGCACAATGAAAACAATAAGAACATAAGTTAAAATTTTAATTCTTCCATTCAAAATGAGAAGAAATTGTATAATAGACAAAGCCATTAAAGTAGTACTAGCTATCCACGAACAGCTCTAACTGAGCAAGAAATTTCAAAATAATTTGTATTTTAAATAAATGGATTTGTCAACAATTATTGATTTCACAATTTGAAGTGTTCAGTCTCTAAAATCCTGTTGTCTGTATTCCACATACAAAAGGAGAAAATACAAGTAATGTGGTCACAACAAGCAACAAGCAGGACTACGGTATTTACATTACTCTTCTGTGTCACTATGTGGATAAATCTGAATGTCCCGCCTGCTCTTATGTGCAACAGTTCTGGTGCCAATGATTGATAGTCTTCATCGGGAGTGGCAGATCCTGGTGGTATGTGAATGGCGGCTGACTCTATTACTGATGTTGATGAGGCAGTAGGTATAGGATAAGCCAGTAGTACCACCTCTTCCTAACATCTGTGGAGACCATATAATAGTTTGTGGTCAATGTGAAATGATGCCTTGAAAGTGCTGTTGCGAACAGTGCCTGAATGTTAATTAGACCTAGCAAATTATTCCTTTAGAAACTGAATATTCCCAAGAATGAAGTAGAACTGTCTGCAGGGACTCCACTTTAGATTGTAAGGGCTTAATCCTTTCAGCAATTAAACACTGTCTTAGAAAATCCACTGCTTCTTTGCAGAGTACACACTTGTTTCTGTTTATGTGTGATCCAAATTCAGAGAGCCTTCTAGTTCATCAGAAGCTGAAGTGGAAAAAATTAACAGAATTATATGGAATGTATTTTATGACTGCATAAAACCTATCCAATGAAATGTTGCTATGTTTCATGTTATTCTTCAGGTCAAGTGTCATTTGCTTGTATTCGGGGTACTAAAAATGTGAGATGAATATGGCTATTTATGCCAGTGTTTCAATGGGAGATATTCAGTAACCTTCCTGCTTTCATGATCACCAGTTCTGGTCCAGTACCATTAACAATGATCTTTTTGTTGTGTAGTTTCTGGCACACAGTAACCCTTGTCATTTCTTACCATACTTCAGCTGTTCCTCACATGTCTGTTTACGGGACATTAAACCCTAGTCTTCTTTCCTTTTGTTCTTCCTCACATGTGTCATCTTTGTGTTTCCCCATGGGCCCAGATCTTAGTTCCTCAATATTATCCTCCAGTTGCAGTGCAGACAACTCTGCTCCTCTGTAAATAATATGAAATGTCTCTGCACCAAGCAAGCAAATACAACAGATAGGAAAACTTTAAAATATACTGAAATATTCATATGAAAGTATTTAAGGACAGAAGCTGAAAATTAATTTTAAAAAGTGTAAGGAAAAGTACAGTAGTTAAAGGCGAAAAAGGTGAACTAAAATAGTAATAATAATAATAAATGTGGTTGGCATTGTGTGATGTTTACCATGAAAGTTAACTTTTTGCCAAAACGAAAAAGTCTTGACATATTTTTGTAATGCATTATATAATTTGTGATAAGCCATTTGCAAAATAGCAAAAATGAGGACTTCATATGTTATAGGAATAATGATTATGTGTCTCAATTCAAGGATATATGTGGAAATATCTTTTGTCTCTTTCTTCCTGATAAATTTCTCTGTCATCCTTATCATGAAATTGTAGCTTTCTGGTTCTAGGATTTTATTTTTATCAAAGATTTTCATGTTGCATCAGTCTCATGATAACTCTAAATGTCTAGGTTTTGAAGATTCAATAGGAGATGATTCAGTGTGTCAACAACAATATACACCTCAAATTTTAGATATTTGTTTTTTTGTATGAAGTCAGAAATTAATTAAAAAGTAATATACATTATGTGAAGAAAGTGATAACTTCAGCAGTTGTCCATTTAAATAAACAAAAAGTATTTTGACAGCTCACATTACATATTCAGAAACACAGGTTTTTAAGTTTCCTTTACCAACTTGGATCATTTGTATATAGGGTAGTTCAATGTCAAATCAACCACTTTTAGAAATGGTTCTCATCTGACCATCTCCAATTTCTTTTTATCTTTTATCATAGCTGCAGATATGTCTATCCTCTGTTTTAGCTTTCTGGCAACCTTCACTATATTTACTGAAACATTAAATAAGGATGCTGTTTTCTCCATCATCCAGTTTCTTAGTTTTAGTGTCAAAATTTGTAACTGTTCATCTCAAATAACAAATAGCAGATCAAGCTTGGGAACCTGATAAGAAATCCAGCAGTTCACTTGGGCACCTGGAAGACAAACACTTAAGCTTTTGAACTCTGAAAGCTTTTAAAACCTGGTAACAACCCATTCAGGCTTAGGAACCTGTACAAATAAATCCAAAAACCCACCCATGGCTATTCTTGAATGGCACAGCCCTTGGTGATGGGGTTACCAATTATTTAAAATAGCAATTTTTATAAACTGGTATTAGCAAAACTACCAAGGGTGCTGTTTATGGCCTTAAAAATGAACTGATTACCATGCATCCATGTTCAGATTGGCACTTGCCGCAATTTAGATTCTTATCTTTGAAGCTAGATGTTATTCCATAAACAAAAGATACCAACAAGCAAACTAAGTGCATAGAAGATAAAATTCTATTCTTTCTAATGAGACTAGGTAGATAAAAATTGATTGACCTCCATTTTAAGTTATTTGAACTTGAATATCAGTCAAATTGTATGATCAAGTTTAAAACACAAAGTCTAGGTCCATTTGTCCCAGTAACTAAACAAACTAGGAAGTTAATATTTATCATGAGGTTTAACATCGACTTTCATTATAATAAAAAGAAATATTGTGACTTAAAAATGTGTTAGGCTGGAGATATCAATGGTTGAAATTGGTGTTGCGCATGTGCTTTTTGTTTTCATGCCCACTTTGAGCAACAGCTCTGGAAAATGTGCTTTCTCACTCACCTTTTCCATATCATATTTGAATTTAGCATCACACGTTCAGCAGAGATACCATTTACAAGTTTCTCACTACAGTAAACAATTTACAAATAGGTGTCAAACATGATGATTTTTTTCACAAAATTACAATCATTGGCTGCATGGCCTCCAAGTTGATGGCCCTACAGCAAAAAATACATGATATATTGCAGTATGACTTTATAAAACTTCCTTGCAGCTGTTGTAAAAGTTTTAACAAAATTGGTGATGGTTAGATGGGGACCTCTGGTTGACTTGATAAGTAATGACCGTATGGTAATTTATTAAAAGTGTTACAGTATGTTGTTATTTAACACTGAAGACCTTTTGGACATAGATCACAATGCAGGAAATAGTATAAAATATTTTTTAAAGCAACTACAACCAAGCTGCTAATTTATGCATGTCTCACAGGTCTATGTAAAACACACACAATTTCATCAGTTTTCAATTCAGCTACAGTTGAAGAGCATACACACACACACACACACACACACACACACACACACACACACACACATACACACACACTTTACTTAGAAATACACAATTGAACATTGACCACACAGATATTTGTACACACACACACACACACTTTACTTAGAAATACACAATTGAACATTGACCACACAGATATTTGGGGAAGGAGAGAAAATAAAAATGCCAAAGTAAAATGTGTAGGAGAAAAGACAGAATATAAAAGTGCGGTTAGTCATGATACAAGTGGCTCTTTGTGACTGTGAAAAAATAAGTATAATAAAAGCACAGGCTCATTGACAGATACAAAAAACACAAATAAAAACACACACAAACATTCAAGCTTTTGCAACCGTTGGCCGTTTCATCAGGAAAAGAGGAAGGTAGGAGGATAAAAAGGAAAAGATGCGGGTTTTAAGGGAATGGATGAGGAGCCATTCCACTCCCTTAAAACCCACATCCTTTCATTTTTCTCTTCCTTCCTTCCTCTTTTCCTGATGGAGCAGCCAGTGGCTGTGACAGCTTGAGTGTTTGTATGTGTTTTTATTTCTGTTTTTTGTATCTATCAAAGAGCCTGTGCTTTGGGTAAGTCAGACGATCTTTATTTTTTATACATATTTTTCCCACCAGGAAAGTTTCCTTCTGTAATATAAGTATAATAAAAAGTAGACAATCAGGAGAGAGAGAGAGAGAGAGAGAGTAGATTTATTTAAATTGAAAATAGTAATTTAATGACATATTAGTTATATCTCCAGTATTGTTGATTGTTATGAATATCCCCACAAAGGAATCAGGTGAAAGTGAAACCTTGCCTTTTTTCACTTTTTGTTTATTGTTTTTATGGGAATACTGTCTTTCATTTTACATTTTTACCATTTGACTGTCTGTTTTTGTTCCTTTTTATTACCCTTTCTGTATGTGCTTCCCATATGCTTACCAAGAATTGCGTAATTTGAATCTCTTATTGCAATAACAATTTGCACAGACAGCAATACCCAGTTCACTTGAACATGTTAACTATGCATACCTGGGATCTTATTGCTGAAATTTTTGCTTTATTTTCACAATATTATGCCAGTAATACAAATTAATGTGTGGAGCAATATTTAAATAAGGAAAGGTAAACATTTACCTAAAGCAGATTGATGTGCAGAGCACAGCAACAAAACAGGAAACAGAAATCAGTAGCATACACAATTTAACACACACAGTCATACAGGCACCCAAACATACAGTACCATAGCCATGGAATTCTTTAAAATGAAAGAAACTCACCTTCAGTCACTTCCCAGATGGGAAGTGTTTGTTATGATGGCCATACATGCAAATGTGCTCCAAGGCAGGCAATTACCATACTGCACTAGAATTGTTTGTGCACCCCTGTTTTAAGTCCAGGTCCTCTTTTAGAGGCACATGATGATGAAGCCCTCAGGGCTCAAAATGCATTGTGTGCAAATAAAACACAATTGCTGTGACTGAAGGTGAGTTAGTTTTATTTTACAGAAATAAAGTAGTCACGGAAGCATCATTGACAACAGAGGACAAAATTAAGCATAAAATTCTTTCTGTAAGAGGCACATATTCAAACAGTCAATCACAAAGACACCCAAATGTGGGCACAGCAAGACCTTGCACTTCTGTCACACCCTTTTAACCCAACAACTATATGTGTAATAGTTATTATGCAAACAAAACATTATGTGGATATGTACAGAACAGATCCCAAAGTTTCACCATTAGCCGAGGACTTGTATAGGAATGCACATAAGACAAACAAACAGATATTCATTTTTATATATTAGATACGAATATTATAGAGGAAAAATTCCTAACAGGAAAAATATACATAAAAAATAGATGAAGTCCACTTACCAGGCGAAGGAGCACAGGCAGTGATAGCAACAAATAAACACACAGACAGACACACACACACACACACACACACACACAAACAAACACAAGCTTTCGCGGCCTAGCTGCTTCGTCAGGCAGAAGGGAAGGAGAGGGAAAAGGAAATGATGAGAGTTTTAAGGGAGTGGATAAGGAGTCATTCCAATCCCGGGACAGGAAAGACTTACCTTGGGGGTAAAAAAAGGAGGGTAAACAAATACACACACACCCACACATTTACACAGACGCAAGTACACTTAGGCAGACATACTACAGACATACTACCCCCAAGGTAAGTCTTTCCTGTCCCGGGATTGGAATGACTCCTTATCCACTCCCTTAAAACCCTCATCATTTCATTTTCCCTCTCCTTCCCTTCTGCCTGACGAAGCAGCTAGGCTGCGAAAGCTTGCGTTTGTGTGTGTGTGTGTGTGTGTGTGTGTGTGTCTGTCTGTGTGTTTATTTGTTGCTATCACTGCCTGTGCTCCTTCGCCTAGTAAGTGGACTTCATCTATTTTTTATGTATATTTATATATTAGATGTATGATAAGTATCTACATCTGCAGTATAATTCTTGTTGGCACAGTTGTCGATATCCTAATGAAGTTCCAAAGCCAAAATATCTGTATACAATCCCAGTACTTTTATGCTCTCTATTCTTGCCTATTTGATTATTAACATGGATATTATTTATATCAACTCCAAATTTAATAATTCACCTCATCAGACTGATGTAACAGGATATTTGTAATGATATTTGTTGAAAATGTATTTAATACTTCCATTTCCTTTCATGTTGTACCATATTTGCAATCTTGATATACACTGAGGAGCCAAAACATCATGACCATTGTGCAGTGTGAGACAAAATGTCATACGCTGAAGTTACAGGCACATAAAAGAGTAAGAAGAATAATTAACTGAGTCAGACAGCTGAGGAATCGTTCTAATAATGATACAAATTTTAAATGGCCAAATCCATTAATAAAGTGACTTTGACAAAGGAGGTTATTGTTGTGGTCTACTTCTGGGTGATCAGTGCCTCAAATAGCAAAATTTATTATGATCATGAAGACCATGATACAACCCATTGGCTTTGACCGATGACGTCATATCTGAGTATCACAAGATACGCTACATAGCTATAGCAACTATCAAGAACAAACATCATCATCTATCTATATCTATAAATGTGAATGTCTGTTCAGTGTATGTTTATCACGTCTGAACCACAAGACATAAAGAGCTAAAAATTTGTACAGTTACTAATGTCTACCTGGGCAAGGCTTTAGGCATGGTTTTATGGGGATTGGATATATATATATATATATATATATATATACGAAGATTACTCACCAGGCGAAGGAGCACAGGTGTGACAGCATCACAAATAAATAAATGAATACACACACACACACACAATCGCAAGCTTTCGCAACCCAGTTGCATCTTCAGGCAGTAGGGAAGGAGAGGGAAAAGGAAACGATGAGGGTTTTAAGGAAGGGGGTAAGGAGCCATTCCAATCCCGGGAGAGGAAAGACTTACCTTGGGGGAAAAAATGGAGGGTAAACAAATGCACACATGCCCACACATTCACACAGACTGTGAACCGTTGGTCGCTTCTATTTAGAATTTGAAGAGTATAACGTGAAATGTGGAACAATAATTACTCTTTGAAAATTATATTTACTCATTGAAAATGGTTTTATTGGTTGAGGGTTGATAGTGATAAAAGGGTGGAGTATATTGGGATGGAAAGTTATCGATGTATATAAAATTCTACGTGTGTGTGTGTGTGTGTGTGTGTGTGTGTGTGTGTGTGTGTGTGTGTGTGTGTGTGTTTTAATATTTCGCTCTGCAGCGAAAACTACAGAACACAAACGTATGGTCTTTGTGTAATTGTTGTCCAAAGTCTCCCGTTGTACACCATAGCAGTTCCATGTCGATAGCTATAAGGGGGTGGAAGATATGGTGGTTGAAAGTCGTCAAATTATAAAAAATTCAGACTGAAGGCCAGCAATGACGTTTGCGACTCTATAGCAAGGACGTTACATACAGTGAAACGTGATGCCATAGATCATATCTTTTGTTTATGCATGCTACCAAGGAGGTTTAGAATAAACAGAGATGGCATTATCTATGCCGAGTACATACTTCAGTTGAAGCCTGTCCGCCATCTTGGTCAGTTTTGGTATGTTACTTATCTTTCAAAACTATGTGTTAAGGCGACCCCCTTGCTGTTAATGTATTGAACTGACAGTCACTGCAAAGTATGTACTTTCAAACAAAATACTTTCTTGAATAGACAGTAATAAATCTACATCATAATATATTTGAGAACTTATTTTTTAACGGCTAATTTGGACTGTTTTACACGTTGTACGTCACGGCGAAACCGTCGGAAGTTTTATCCCTGTTTTAAATGACATAAAACATGAGCTCTACAATACGAACACGTCTCCAAAACTTAACAATATAGCGGAGGCAGGCTTCACTTTTTCAGAATAACGGCATCTCCCTGTTTTCTAACCTCCTTGCGTGCTACAATGTCTTCAGCTCTTTCTCTGTAAGGATAAGCATACGAATAAGGAAATATAAGAATAAATAAAGCAGTAAAAAAGAAATTTCTTTTAATACAAACATACAGCACTTATACAAATGAATACATACCTGCAAAATTATACAATTGTACAATGTATAACTCAATAAATATGATATCATACGCATTTTATATGTCATTTGTGTTTTGATTACTATCTTTCTTTGTTTGGATACTTATAATTTTGTACATTATGCGAGACAGCCTTATTTCTTATTTATTCTATGATAAATATAGCATGTTTTTAGAAAAAAGGAGATAGAGAGAGAGAGAAAGGATAGGAGAAGTACTAACTCAAAGCAGGACTAAATAAATAAATACCTGGGCAAAGTCAGATTTTCAGCTAGTTGAATATAAACATACAGGATACTGTCATAATACTTATGTATTGTGGATAATAAATAATCTGTGATTATCATCGTAAATTACAGATTACTCCACCAACGATCACAAGTCTCAGCCAAAACATTCGTGCCTTTGGTGCTTACTTGCGGGGGGGGGGGGGGGGGGGGGAAGGGGGACGACTCTCTGTTACTCTGTGAACCTATACCTAACCATCAGATAGAAGCTACAGCTACAGATAACTTTATAAACACAATATTCCAATCTGTAATGTATGTCTTTAACTCAGATATGATGCCGTTGGTCATTGGTCAAAGCCGATGGGTCGTATCACGGACTTCAATTGACCCAAAGATAGTAGATAAGGAAGGTGAAATAACTGGTAGGGGACACGTTGTGGCCTGTCAACACATCAACATAAAATGTGGAGTTCAGAGGTTTAACCACTCTATAACTTGAGGCATATCGTATGACAGCGTGTAATGATGATGCAGGCACAAATGTTATCATGTTCAGCACTCTTTGTTAACATTGGGCTGTGCAGTAGATGGGCTTGTAAGTTTTTCCACTTCGAACCAATGACATCAACAGTAGTGACTGCAGTGAACATGGGATCATTTGTATTGGACACTGTATTGGTGGAAACATGGCACTTGATAGGACAAATCATTTTTTCTCATTAACACTAGATCAATATTCAGCTCAAAAAATGCAACACATCACACACACTGCCCAGTGGAAACAGTTTTTTGCTGTAGGAGACAATTGTGATAGTAATTGAAGGCACTTCACCAGCTGTGGACTACATGGACTACAGCTTTATATCTCCCATGGCATCTTCCAACTATACATGTCATAAGACATCAAACTGCAGTGTTTTGAGGAGTGCAGTAGTGACCTCACATTGCTACCTAGGCAACCAAACTCGCCTTATTGAAATCCAAGGAACCTGATTGTAAGCAGGAGATCATAATGTTTTGGCTCATCATTGTGTAACAATATATACATTAAATGCTGCATTAATTTTCAGTTTTATGTTGCTGTTAGATCACATGCCTTTTCTTGCTTAAAAATTTTTTGTTCCTTGTAAGTAATATTTCAGCTTTGCTTCTCTATGTTTGTCTTTATGTTGCCAATATTTTCTTATAATGTACATTGTCCCTTAGCTTTTGTCATGCCTTTAGTACAAGAAAATACAGATACAGTACTGCATGGAATCACAGATAATTTCTAAGTTAAAGTGTAAAATATCAGCCTTAATAACACATTTGAAAAGGGTAAGTTGCTACTCACCACAGAGATGTCCCAGTGAGTTGCAGAAAGGCATGTATAACAGATATCAAATTATCTAAAAGCTTTTGGTCATTACGGCCTACATCAGACAGAGAAACACACTCTCTCACACAAACATGATTGCTGTCTCCACCCACTGTGGCCAGACTGCAAACACAGGACAACTAAAGCAAAAGCAACCAGTGATGGGGGTGAGGAGGTAACATGGCAAGGAAACCAGGGAGGGTGAGGAGGAATGCAAGACAGTGCTGTCTGACCGACAGGGAGGAAGCGAAGCGAAGGGAAGAGACTTGAGTCTGTGAGGGAATGAAAGATGTACATGAGATTGAGTGCGGGCAGTGATGAGGATAGGTGGGTGGTGGGGAGAGGAACAAGCAAAGGTTTAGGCCTGGAGGATTGTGGGTGTGTAGGATATTTTTGGAGGATTTATATGACACTGACTGTGTAGCTCTCATTGAAGTGAGACACATCTTGCAAGGCTGCATGCTCTGCAACAGGATGGTCCAACTGTCATTAATGCAGACAAAAAGTTTGCTACTGGTCATGCCCAAATAGAAAGCTGCATAGTGGTTACAGCTCAGTTTGTAAGTCACATGACTGCTTTCATAGGTTGCTTTACCTTTTAGGGGATAGTAATTGCCTTTGGCGAGATTGCAGTAGGTGGTGGTTGGGTAGTATATAGGGCAGTTTTGCATCTAGGTCTTTTGGAGGGATATGAACCATAGGGCAAGGGGTTGGTAGCAGGGATGGAGTAGGTTTGGTAGGTGGCAGAATACTACTTTAGGAGGGGTGGAGAGTATATAGTAGGTAGGGTATTTCTCATTTCAGGGCAGAAACCCTTGTCGAGAATTTGGTTAACTGATCCACTCTTGGGTGAGGCCTTTGGCACATTTGGAAGGGGTCAACCATGGGTGGCTAGGCTGTATGTTAGGGAATTTTTTTTGTGGAATGGGAGGCAACTGTCAAAATGGAGGTATTGTTGATGGTTGGTGTGTTACACCCTATCTGTGGCCATGTGGAAAGTTGCCCCCCATGTGTGGCAGGCAGTGAAAGTCTTTCCGTGGGACCTATCATGAGGCCTCCCAGATTCGCCTTACGAACAAATTTGAGGCACTATTTCTGCCAGAGGAAGTTCCTGTGCCTGATGGTGCAGCTTATCCTAATATTTCCTCCCAGCATGCTAAATCTGGTCTATAACATGGGGTGAGTTTACTTGTACTTTGGAGATCCAACGTTAGGCGGGTAATGGAGCCTCTTAGCAATATGGCTGCTAAGGAGGGGAAGAAGGCCAATGTGCACTCTGTGTGCATATGGGGTGCAGTTGTTAAAGTTGTGGAACGGGTCCTTGCAGATGCCTTGAAGAGCACAGAGTGCAGCCACATTCGTACCAACTGTGCGTATCCCTTTGGATTGGAATGTATTGTCTCTGGTTTTGAGCAGCTATGTGAAGTGGTAAAAACTGCCAGTCTTGCTTTCAGGATAAAAGCAGAGATCACCATCTGCAATATATTTTGACAGGACTGACTGTGGACCTCTGGTACAGATCCGAGTATAGGATCTGAATCAGAGCCGCAGATGATTCTGCGACTGTGCAGGCTGCAGATTTCTCATCTTGCGCCATCGGGTGGTGGTTTCCAGGTTCTGCTGAATGGGTTAGGAATCAACTACACACAGGAAGTGGCTACACATGTAGCAGGGGCTCTGTGGCATGGACTGCGCATTTTTTAGATTAGAGGATCTCGGGAACACACAAAAAGGACTTCAGTCTCTAAGAGTACAGATCAAAGATAATACTTACATAGATATAAAACTATTGATCTAATAGTTGTAAATTGTTAAAGCTGTGTGGGAAAGTACAAGAACTCCAAGCACTTAAAGGAATTACTGAAGCTCAAAACATCAAAGGTAGTGAAAGCTGGCTAAAGCTTGAAATTTTTACAAAGGGACAAATAGTGCTATCATATACAACTGCTTGTTCAGTGGAAGTTCTTTACCCAAAGACTGGAAAGTTGCAAGGTCACTCCAATATTCAAGAAAGGCAAGATGAGTGATCTGCAAAATTACAGGCCTATATCATTGATGTTGGTGTTCTAAAACGTTATGAACATCCTCAAAGAGAATGACCTATTGATCCATAGTCAACACTGATTCAGAAAGTTTCATTCTTGTGAACCACAGCTAGCTCTTTACTCACATGAAGTGATGAGTACTATCAACAAGTGGTCTCAAATTGATTCCATATATCTAGATTTCAGAAGGCTTTTGACACTACACCTCACAACCGTCTTCTAATCAAATTATAATAATAAAAATTCCAGGTTGGAATTAATAATATAGTAATAAGGACAGTTTACAACTCACCGCAAAGACGTGACGATGAGCTGTGACAGGCACATACAAAAGACACACACATACAACACTTTCAGCTATTGGCCATGACCTTCTTCAGAAAATAGAACATTCATGCAATCACACAGGCACACAACACAGTCATACAATCATCACCTCCGCTCTGCCAAGAGGGTGATTCAAAGTGCAGCAGCCGGAGGTGATGGTTGTATGATTGTGTTGTGTGCCTGTGTTCTATTTTCTGAAAAAGGCCATGGCCATAGCTGAAAGGTTTGTATGTGTGTGTGTCTTTGTTATGTGCCTGTCGCAGCTCATCACCACATCTTTGCGGTGAGTTTTAAACAGTCCTTATTACTATATTTCTAATCAAATTATGTTCTTATGGAATATCACCACAGTTGTGTGATTGAATTCAAGATTTCCTGTCAGAAAGGACACTGTCATTGAATGAAACAGAAGTGATATCTGGTGTTCCCCATGGAAGTGTTATAGGGCCCCTACTGTTCCTTATCTTTCTAAATGAATGAGGAGACAATGTGAGTTACTCTCTCAGACTTTGTGGATGATGCTGTCATTTCTTGCTTACTAAAGCTGTCAGAACATCAAAAGCAGCTGCAAAATGATTTACATAAGATATCTGCATGGTGCAAAAATTGGCAATTGACCTTAACAATGAAATCTGTGAAGTCATCCATATGAGCACTAAAAGAAACCCATTAAACTTCATTTATATGAGAATATAGTCAAATCTAAAAAAATTTAACCAAATCCCTGGGAATTACAATTACAAACAACTTAAAATGAAAAGAAAACAGAAAATATTCTAGGGAAGGCAAACCAAAGCCTACGTTTCATAGACAGAACACTTAGAAGATGCAACAGTTCTACTAAGAAACTACCTACATTCCACCTGTGCATTCTATTTTGGAGTATTGTTGCCCATTTTGTGATCCTCACCAAGTGAGACTGATGGATGATATAAAGAAAGTTCATAGAAAAACAGTTCATTTTGTATTATTGTGATAAAGGGAGAGAGTGTTAGAGAAATGATGCATGATGAATGAAATCATTAAAAGAAAGGTGTTATTTGTCATGGTGAGATTTATTTGAAAAATTTTTGTCACCAACTTTCTCTTCTGAATGTGAACATATTTTGTTAGCACCCACCTGCATAGAGGGACATGATCATCTTAATAAAATAAGAGAAATCAAATCAAAAACTGGAAATATTCAGGTGGTCACATTTCCCATGCTCTATTAGAGAATGAAATGGTAGGTAAATATCATAAGAGCTGTTCGATTAACCCGCCGCCATGATCTTAAATGTGATTAGCAGAGTATTTATCTACATGAAGATGAGGCAGGAAGTTGTGGGCTTTGAATCAGTTAGGTGTTGTGAAAGGTAGTGTTCAACAGTGGCAAGGTCATTAACATTGGGGATGTCAGTGTAGAGGGAGGTGGCATCAACCGTGAGGAGCATGGTACCAGATGGTGAACGAACAGGAACTTTGGAAAGTTGGTGGAGGAAATGCTTGGTATCTTTTGTATAGGAGGGTATGTTGTGGGTAAAAGGTTAAAATGGTGATCCATGACAGATTCTCTCTGTGGGGGGCACCTTAACTGGCCATAATGGGGCCATAAAGTAGAAGGTGGTCATGTGGGGTGTAGGACAGGTGAGGAGAGAGAGAGAGAGAGAGAGAGAGAAGAGAGAGAAAGAGAGAGAGAGAGAGAGAGAGAGAGAGAGAGATAATCTGGTGTGGGTCTAATATTTTGAGAAGGGATGGGAGATTCTGTTGGATTTTTGGAATGAGATCATTGTGACATCACTTGTAAACAAAACTGCAGTAGAGTCATGAGCACCTGAATGCCAACGTATTCATGGGCCATATACAAGAATCCTTCGTAACTACCCAGAATCCTATTCCCTTCACCTGGTTGTGTTGTCCTACACCTCAAGGATGGCCTCGTCAGTACCTTTGTCCACATCAAACCTACCAAACATAAAAAATACCTGCATTTAGACAGCTGCCGCCTATTCCATATAAAAAAGCCCTTCTGTATGGCCTAGTCACCCACGATCATCGCATCTATAGTAACCAGCAGTCCCTCTCCAAATATTCCAAAGCCTCACTGAGGTCTTGACTGACCATAATTACCCTTGCATCCTTGTCTAGAAACAGATCTCACATGCCCTGTCAGTCCATTCACTAACCACCTCCCTCACATCCACCATCTGGCCACAAAGAAGCACCCCTCTTGTGACCTGGTATCACCCAGGACTGTACCAATTAAAACACATTCTCAGCCAGGGTTTCAACTACCTTTCATCCTGCCTTGAAATGAGAAATACTCTACCTACTGTACTCTCCACTCCTCTTACAACAGTATTCTGCTGCCGACCAAACCTGTATAATACCCTTGTCCATCCCTGCTCTCAACTCCTCGCCCCATAGCTCATATCCCTGCACCCCCGCAATAGACCTAGATGCAGAATCTGTCCTATCCACCATCCCACCGCCACATACTCCAGTCCCGTCAGACATTTCCTATGCCATAAAAGGCAAGGCAACCCATGAAAGCAGTCATGTGATCGACAAACTGAACTACAACCACTGTGCAGCTTCCTATGTGGGCATGACCATTAAGAATCTGACTGTTGCCTTGAATGGCCATCAGACTGTGCCCGGGAGACAGCTGGAGCATCCTGTTGCAGAACGTGCAGCCCTGTATGATGAGGCTCACTTCATGACTGCTTCACAGCCTGTGCCATAGGGATCTCCCCCACCCCCCTCCTCCCCAAAAAAGTGTCATATGCATCTTCTGAAGTGGGAACTCTCCATATAATATATCATACACACCTGCAATCCACCAGACCTAAACCTTCACTATTTCATGCTCCAACCACCATCCTTTCCCCTTCCATTCTTCCCTGTCTGTCAGACAGCCCTGGTGTATTACCCATCTCAATTTGCATCCCTCCCCTCGCTCCCTGCTTTTCTTTCCATGCTGTCTCCTTACCCTCACCACTTGTTGCTTTCGCTTCTGCCATCCTGAGTCCCGCAGTTTGGCCACAGCGGCTGGAGACAGCAGTTGTGTGTGTGTGTGTGTGTGTGTGTGTGTGTGTGTGTGTCAGAGAGAGAGAGATTGTTCCTTTGTCTGATGAAAGCCATAATGGCTGAAAGCTTGTAGTTAACTTGTTATCTGTTATGTGTGCCTTCCCGCAACTCATTGTGACATCTCTGGTGAGTAGCAACTTACCCCTTTCAAAAATATTGTTGAAGCCTTCTTGGAATTTATAGTTACCATAATATGTTAGATATTAAACCATAATGATTATGATGTGTAATATGTGTGATGTATAATTATTGTATGCATGGAATTAAAATTTGTATATGACTGCATGCTGCCCATTTAAGAATATAGTATTCTCCATTCTTTAAACTGAGCACTGCCTTTTCTATCTATATCTCTTTCTTTCTCTATCTCTCATACACACACACACACACACACACACACACACACACACACACACACACACACACTTTTCATATGCCTGCCACTTATTGAAATACTAAAAAAAGCCTAAATTAAAACAAGGCACCCATCATAGCAGAAATACACATGTGTACATTCATACCAGTACATTACAAACCATGTGACAGTAGTTGGCGGAGGGAACATCCATAACACTACCTCCATTTTTCTGCTTCATTTATAAATGATGCATAGGATGAATGATAGTATCAACTCTTATTTTTAAAAGTTTTCACATCATAATCATTTTGCAAGATATTTGTGGGAGAAAGTAAATGTCATCAAACTGTTCCTCGAAATTTCAATAGTAAAGCACTCCATGAAGTACAGCACCTTTCTTGTAGTGTGGTCCACTTGAGTTTGTTGAGTATCCAAGTAATGCTAATGCATTGACTAAATGATTTTATGATGAAATGCTCCATTCATCATTAGATTTCTATTTCTTCTATTAGTCTTCTAGATAAAGTTTCCAGACCAATGAACAATAAGCGAGAATTGGTTTAACAGGTTTTTTGTAAGTCACTTGTTTTGGAGATAAATTACATTTCCTTGAGATTCTTCATGTGATTTTCAGTTCAGCATCTGATACTCCAATTTTTTTGTAATATGGTCATTGCACTAAAGGTTGTTGCAGACAATTACTTCTATATATTTTGTGATGGATGGCACGATTTCCTGCAATTTATCATCAGTGCTTCAGTTGTATAGCAGTCAGTTCCTTCTCCTATACATGATAAACTGCTGCTGTCTCCTGACACTGGTATCTTCTTGTAGACAACTACATTACCTGTGAACAGCATAGTGGAGCTTGTGACTTTTCTGCTAGATCATTATATTGTAAATAGTAACACTGCTATTACACATCCTTGGGTTACATCTGAAATTACCTTTACATATGTCAATTGTGTTCTCTTAAGAGGTACGGGCTGAATCTATCTGAAAGGGGGACAGTTTCAAATGCCTCCCTGAAATCTAAGAACATGGCATCAACCTCAGTGTCAATGTCTGCAGCACTGTGGATCTTGTGGAGGGACACAGTGAGCAGAATTTTGCAAGATCTCTGTTTGCAGTATCATTACTGAATTTGACAGATGATATTATTATTCTCCAAAAACATCTTAATACACAAGCATTAAACATGTTCTATAATAAAATGATATGAGGCTATAATATGTACATTTCCTATCAACCATCTTGAAAACAAAATTAACAAACTTTGAGGTATGATTAGAATTATTTTTAAGCGCTTATTTTTTTAACTCATCGCTGATTATTTACACTCTTGAGTGTAAATGACACAGTACAGCCAACTCAAAGTTGTTGCTCCTCTTATTAGCCTTCATTGTGTCTGAGAAGCAGTTTCCAGTTACATGTGATGTCCCAGACAGAGCATACATTACTAATTGTTTAAGATAAGTGACATACTAATGTTCCATATTGTAGCAGGAGCCACTGAAATAGATCTCAAAGAACCATGATACAAATGTTTAGTATGATACATTCAAGCAGTACCTAACCTGTAACCTGAGAAAATATTCATTTTAGGTACTGCAGTTATACAGAAGGCATAATTATTTCATCCACCCTTCTCCATACTTTGTACGGCATTTTTGCATTGTTTTCTTCACGAAACTGTGAATGATGCTGCCTTTCTAACTCATGTGTAAAGTGAATTTTACACAGGCCATTTGGTTCAACACAATGTTCAAATGTTTGTAAATCTATCGGACTCAACTGCTGGGTTACTAGTCTGTAGCTTACAAACTACTTAAACGAAGGCAAACTAATCTAAAAACAACACAAACACCCAAGCCTGATGGGGGACTCAGACCCCTGATGGCAAACGGCTGCACACACAGCAGCACAGCACCCCAGTCAACAGTATGAATAGTCACATCTGGGACCATGAAAATCCACATATAATTATTGTTGTATCTCATCACATCAAATAACATTCTTATACTTGACAGAGACAAACAGTAGTCACTATGTTTTGTCAGACATGTGCTTATACTCAGAGAAGACTTGTTCTAAGTTAATATGAACGTGATTGCGGGGGGGGGGGGGGGGCTAATTTAATTGCATGATTGCCTAAACATCAGTTTGGATTTTTTGAAAACAAAACTGTTAATTAGGCTCCTTTCAGTTGCACTGACCAAATTCTTAAATCTTTCAATGGAATGAAATTTTCACCTTGACTTTCCAATGGGAAACTGCACAAGCTAGAATCATGTGGAATTAGACATAGAAAAAAGTTGCTCTGACAAAGACATAATAAGATGTGGAGTTCTACAAGCCTCAATATTGTATCTCAACTTTCTACAGTTTATCAATGACCTTACTTAAATCACCAAAATTCTTTTCATATTTTATTTACACAGTACACAAATTTACTCTTCCAATCTGTCTCAGCTCTGCAGCTGAAGCCCACAGTTAATGAAACAACTGAAAGGCTTCTATCCTGGAGGCACAATAATAAACACAAGCAGAACATCTGGTACTACCCTGGTCACATTGACCCATCAAAACAGATGAGGGGAAATTGAACAAGTAAAAAAGAAGAAAATTGGACAGTTTACTTTAATGGGGCTACCACAGCGAGAAACATCTCTACTGATACTAGAATCTTCAGGTGATCATGTGAAATAAACACTGTTGGCATATTCAGGATGCAGGAAATAAAAGGCAGGGGGAGGAGAGAGGGTTGTGATGTGATTGCTGTTCACTAAGGATTTGCTAGTTTAAAAAAATACGCAATTAATATTTGACTGGTTAGAAGAAATTGCTGTAAATTTACTGATCTACAGGCTACAGTACAATGTTCTGTGTCAAATCCCCAATCTCACAACTGCTGTTTATGGAATGAGGGTATGTGATACTTTCAATGGATGTCAGATGATGCCATTTCATATCAGCAGCTGCACTGGTTACTCTAGACAAATGTATTTTATCCTGTCTGTAAATTCTTATATCTCTCTCCTTTCATGAGCACTATACAGGTGACACTCCACTCACCACCCTTCACCTGATGAGGAAAGGGGTAGTGTGTATGAACTAACATAAAGCCTTCTAATTTCGGCTTCTGAACAACTGTTTTGCATTGAGTAAATAATGCTGTACCACTTTGCAATATTACTTTCTCTCTCTCCCTCTCTCCCTCCTCTCTCTCTCTCTCTCTCTCTCTCTCTCTCTCTCTCTCTCTCTCTCTCTATCTATCTATCTATCTATCTACATCTTTTCTTGACAATGGGACATTAAATCCTAAGCTTCCTTCCTTTCTTCCTTGTCTTGACACTTAATTGTCTTTTGACAGTCCAAGAGGAAATATTTGAACCTTGGAAGTTATAATAATAATTCAATTGGACGCCACTTCGGCAACTTGTGTGTCCTTAGCCTACTCGGTTACCCAACTGGAGAAAGGTGACCTACAGCTTAACGTGGTGGAATCCAAACTACGTGTTGTTTCTGGTGACTTCTCACATTGTTTGGAGGTGAAGGATGGGTTAAAAGGCAAACTGAAAAATTCTGAGGTCCGACTGGGTTTCGAACACACGACCATTCAGTTTCCAGTCAAGCTGTTTACCCGAAGACCACCAGGCCCATTCTAACTGCTTTACTACAATACATTTTAGGACAATTATTTCACTCTTGATAAATATGGTCTGGATTTCAGAAATATATGTGGGTTAAAGAAGAAAGCACAGTAAAATAAAATACACACACATTTAAACTCTTCTCTCATTTCACCTTTCCCCTTAGCTGTTTTTATATTCTTTAGATATTTATTTAGATCCTTTTCTATTAGATTATAGATGCATGATACACACAACCCCCTTTTTGTTGTTTGTTTATCATTGTTATTTTCTAGTGATGAATTTATTCAAGCTCAACAACAGTTAGTCCGGTCGGCGAGTGAGGAGGCTCTCCCCGTTACACCGAAGGGCTCCAGCACATCCATCAGCCACCACGCACGTCACCAGTCTTCACACCATCGCAGGGGTGCTTCTAGTCCCCATCAGGACAAAGCAGTAAAACGGGAATACTATCCTTCCCCACCACCGTCGGAGAGTGACGAGGGCTCTGGGGAAGGGTCTGTACGTGACGCTGCTCCCAGCACGTCTGCTCCCAGTGAGGGCAGGAGGGGAGACCCCAGCGACGAAGACTCGGCCGGAGAGGAAGACAACGACTCCTCGAGAGATACTGCTGCCTCGTCCTCCGTCTCCGGCACAGAGCAGACGGCCTTGCTCCGCCCGCGGCGGTATCCTGAGTACAAGCACTGATCCCAGTTGACTTTAGTTGCTCACAACGTGTTAGACACAATCAATCATAGATCTTATCAACTGCCATAAGTCGTGTGTAAAATACATTTGTCTGTTGCCTTCACTTGTTGTCAGACTGAACAGGTGACAAGAAGTGGTAGTGTTATGTTGAAAGTAGACATCTGTCACGTGGACACTGTGCCAGTCATAACTTCTGTTACATAGATTGATTTATTGAAAAGTGCGTAAGTTTTTTAACTTAACGGTATGAAAATATTTGTTAGAGACAAAGACTTCAATCATAACTACAATGTAAATATACTACTAAGTGGTGCTGTTATGGACTTCAAAAAATCCTTGTGACATTTTATTGTATGTATCCGTTGTGAAAAAAATGATGCGAGGAAAGCCTTGCACAAAGAAAAACAGACAGAAGTGGAATGGAGAATGTTATCATGTTCTGCTGTGTACTTTTTTGAATTACATATTTTATAGGAAGAATGAGTAGTTAATTTGTTTTAGATATTGTTGGAATTTTTTTCTGCACTTAAACTCCTGGAGTGCTTTCATATCATAAAAATCAGAGAAATTTCTTGAAATGTATGAAATTTCAGAAATTTTTCTGATAATCTAATTTATTTACAGAAAGAAGTTCAACTTTCTATATTAGGCATTTTACAAAACTTTCTAAATCCTGTCCACAAATCTTTATAACTTGAAACCCTTTGTGATGACTATCACATGATTTATGTGTCAGATGATATTATTTTAGCAAATGATATTTATCTTTTAAGTTATCAAATTGTTAATACTTTTCCCTTCTATGGAACATTCTGCAATTTTTCACTTAGCACTTACCTAGTCACAAAAACCTGTTGTATCACACAGTACCTGTAGAGCCCGAGTGCTGCCGATTGCAGGGTAATGCTACCCCTTATCTCTTTTGTGTGATAAAATATTTACAACTTGTCTTTTATTTCATATCAGATCTATATATGTCTCTCACATATTTGTCTTTACAATGTCATATGTTGTTGAGTAAAATTAAATTAAAGCTATGTAATTTGGCCTAATCAGGGAAGACCATGAGGGAAAAGAAGACTGTGCAAATAATTTTCCCCACTAAAAAATTGTAATAATAAAGACTTTTAAATGCATGGGAAAGTGAAACCAATAATTTTTTGTTCAATTAACGAGATATGACTGCCTCCTACAGTTACACATTTCTACGTTTAACAAAGTTATATTCATAAGAAATGTGAAATCTCAAAAGTGCTCACCTACTGTATACAGATGTAGTATGTAAAAGTTATATGAACTGTGTGCATGGAAACAGGATTGTTGCATGTCAGTGACTATACAAATGGATTACCAGTTCTCTGTATCATGAGTGAGTGATCTGTTCAGTTGTGATTCATAAATGTAGGGAATTTTCCATGTAACAGTGGATATATATGCATTAGTAGCATATACTGAAAACACTATGAGGAACTGAACAGCTGGAGTGAAATGATAAGAAACTGTGTGATAGACTTTATTTTTATTTTTTTCACTATTGTTTTGTTGTGGTTGAAAGGAAGATGCCATCAATAGGCCTTCAGTCCACAGTTAAGAATAACATGTTGTTGACTTTAAATAGTGGTTTGACTAACGTGCTGTATTCAGTGATGTTAATGAATTTTTACACTACCAGAGTTTTAGAATTGATATCAGTACGTGGAATTAAAATGACTATTTTACTTTTTTTAAGAAAAATAATATTGAGAATGACATAAGAAAATGTTGTTGAACATCAAGCCATGATGGTCCACATTACATCTCTTTAAAACTTTCATGTTGAAATTGAACATCCTCCTCATCATGCTTAGACCTTGCTGTTTGAGAATTATCTGATAATCTGTAACAAGTTTATTTCTGAAACTGTGCCAAATCCATTGCTGACCAAAACTAACAATGTAAAATCAGATTTATTTTCCTTTCTAGTATCAGTTTCTTTCAATTTATATTTGTTTTGTTTTGTCATCATTAGAATGTACCTCAACTACTCAAATATGTGATTTAGGGATGTAAAAGATATAGTAACTGTTGTGTGAAATATTTGCTCATGAGGAAAAACAGAGTTCATAATGAAATTTATTGCCACAAAAATTTTTATGTTTTAAGACAGATGAATAAAAATAATTTTAAGTCATGTTTCGTTGATTTAATGTTTCTGTTTGTTAAAATTGAAATGTAAGTTGCAGTTTCCACATTTAATTTCAGGACAACAGAAACAGATGAAAAGATTAGAGCAACTTCCAAGACCAGGTAAGTATATCCAGCTTCCTCATTTTGTTCCATGCACTATACCCATAGTGAAATTATGAAATACTAGTCAGTGACACAGGTCTACTGTAAAAATATTCCACACTTATGAGAAATATTCTGAAAAATATGGATAATTAAGAATTCTCATAAATTCGAGAATATTAAAAGGAAGATGTAAGATTTAAAATAGATATTTTGGGCATTAGTGAAATGGGGCGGCAGGAATAACAGGACTTCTGGACAGGTTTATTAACACAAAATTATTAGGAGTATTGCAAAGGTATGTGCAATTTTAACAAGAAAGTACATACATTGTTACCTACTACTTCACTAGAATTAAACATGCTTACTGCATCTGCAGATGAAAAAAATGAAAATATGTACAATGACACGAAAGAAATTAATCAGTTCATGAAGGGAGACAAACTTTTAATTATGATGAGATAATTTTTAATAAATTGTAGGAATGAAATACAAAATAATCAACTGGTAGAATTTTGCACAGAAAACAATTTAATCATTGCAGACATTCGTCCACAAGACTCTGCGTAGACATGGGTTCTCAGGTAGATGCCATATTTCTTGGCTTCTGCAAGGCATTTGATTCAGTTCCCTATAGTCGTTTAATTAACAAAGTACGAGCATAAGCATTTGGTCTATCAAACCAATTGTGTGATCGGATTGAGGAGTTCCTAGATAACAGAACGCAGCATGGAGAGAAGTCTTCCGAAGTAAGAGTGATGTCAGGTGTGCCACAGGGGAGTGTCATGGGACTGTTGCTATTCACAGTATATATAAATGACCTTGTGGATAACATCAGAAGTTTACTGAGGCTTTTTACGGCTGATGCTGTACCATATAGAGAGGTTGTAACAATGGAAAATTGTATTGAAATGCAGGAGGATCTGCATCAAATTGACGCATGGTGCAGGGAATGGCAACTGAATCTCAATGTAGACAAGTGTTATGCACTATGAATACATAGGAAGAAATATCCTTAATTATTTAGGTACAATATAGCAGGTCTGAAACTGGAAGGAGTTAATTCCATAAATTATCTGGGAGTATGCATAAGGAGTGATTTAAAATTGAACGATCATATAAAATTTATTGTCATAAAGCAGATGCGAGACTGAGATTCGTTGGAAGAATCCTAAGTAAATGTAGTCCAAAAACAAAGGAATTAGGTTACAGTACACTTGTTTGCCCACTGCTTGAATACTGCTCACCGGTGTGGGATCCGTACCAGGTGGGGTTGATAGAGGAGGTAGAGAAAATCCAATGGAGAGCAGCGTGCTTCGTTACATCATCATTTAGTAAGCATGAAAGCTTTATGGAGATGAGGGAAGTATGCTGTGAAAGGGTGGGGATGGAACATTCCACAGTTCATAACAGATTTTATAGGTTCTGATATGTGGGAATGGAGCTGCAGCTTGAAATGCAGTAAAGGGAAGGGGCGGGACAGCATGAAACAGGAGGTGTGGGTGGGGGAAGAGGGGGGGGGCAGATGGAGGAGGATACTGAAAATGATAAAATAAAATAAATTAAAGAGATATTGAAATATTAAAGAAAAATAAAATAAAAATATGAGACACATTTGAAAGAAAGACATAAATTGGAAGGAGAACAGGATAGTGAGCGATGTAGGGCTGATAAGTTACCCTAGGTTGAGGCCAAGATGATTGCGGGACCGTACAATGTTTTGTAGGGACGGCTTCCATCTGTGCAATTCAGAAGAGTTGGTGGTGAGGGGAGGTTCCAAATTGCCTGGGCTGTAAAACAGCCATTGAAATCGAGAGCGTTGTGTTCAGATGTTTGCTGTGTTATAGGGTGGTCCATCTTACTTTTTGTCACTGTTTGATGGTTACCATTCAGCCCCTATTGTTGAGATATCGTACTTTGTGCTGTTGTGGCTATAGAGCATTGGTCATGTGTGCTTGAGTTATTTCTGAGTGATTGTGTGGATGTATGTGTTTCTTTTTCTGTTAAAGGCCATGGCTGAAAATTTAAAGTTGTGTGAATTTCATTTACATGCTTGTAGGCAGTCCAGTGAGGGTCTTCATGGTGAGTTGGTATCCTCTATTATTGACATTTCAACCAAGATTAATGAAACTTTGTAGCTGTTGTTGTTGTTTAAATCTTGTGTGGATGTATGTGTACTTCTTTATGAAGGCAAAGGCCGAAAATTTAAGTTGTGTGAATGTGATTGTCTACTTTATGTGTCTGTGTGCAGCTCAAAGATTGTCTTTATGGCAAGTTTCTATCCTCTATTAGGCCTACTGATATTCCAATCTGGATTTTCCATTGTTAAAGTAAATCTTGTTTTTAATAAAAAAATATTTTCTTCTAATCCAGTGGCATGTAGGTAACTGATTCAAGTGTTTCAACATTTTCATTTCTGAACATCTGCATACTGCTTTCAATGTTGACTGCCAGGAAGAAGTTTTATTGAAAATTAGTACTGTAATATTTTTTGATTAACCACTGTCCTATACAATACGGGGGGGGGGGGGGGGTAATTAAGCAGTTAAAAGATTTTAGACTTTGTGAACTACAGTGCATTTATGCTCATACATTTTCATTAGTCTTCATTTAGCAAAAGACACCAGAAAGTGAGAAGTAAGTTAATAGCCCTGTCAAGACCATCAGCTATTTAAGACAATCAGAACTTTTTATTTCACATTCTACAGTTCATAAGCATATCAGCCTATAAAATACTCACTGATTTATTCAACTTGTTTCTGAAACTCCATGGAACTCACATTGCAGAAGATACATGTCATGGGCATATTCATCAAAGGACAGAGGGGGCTCCATCTCACACTACACCCTGCTCCTAAAACACTTGAAAAATTGCTAGTGAAAACAAATAAGTAACCATTAATGCCATGTTATTACATGGTGTTCTCAGGCAAAACAATAAGAACAAAAACCACGCAGTACTTAAAATAACCATATTATTACAGATGTGCCCTGGGTGTCACAATTTAACACTTGCTTATTAATTAGCAGCAACCAATTACAATTAAACTGGTTTTATTATCACTAGTTTCAGGCTCTTAGTGCCCTTCTTCAGATATCCACTGCTCAAAACAATTAGGGGATCAGGTGAGGTATCACATACAACATACATATGGACATGTATTTTATTCAGACATTGGTTATAATTGTAATTTGTGTGTGATACAGTATGATATTTTGCTGTCTCAACCCTTTACTTGATGTTTACAAGCTGTTTACTTAGAGCGAGGCACCATAGGACTACCATAATAGTGAAAAAGTCATTCTCATTGCCCTTTAATATGGTGTGTGATCACTTCGGATGGCCAGTACAGTTGCAAACCTGCTTGGTGTGGACAGTATGAGGTTATCAGTCAGCTTTTGAGCAATATGTGGCCATTCTTCCATGAGCGCAATTATTCAGCTCTCCAACTGTTGTGGAAGGTGCTGGTTTGGCTGCAGTGCATCTGCCAAGTTCCTCCCAGACATGCTGAATCAGGTTTAAGTCCAGTGAATGAGCTGACCAATCCATTCATTCAATTCCCTCAGCTTCAAGCATGTTGTTCACCAGTGCAGCTTTGTGGGGGAAGTGTTATCGACCACCAGAAGGAATCCATCTCCTACGGCACCAGTGTAGGGCACAACAAAAGGTTGAAGTATCTCATCTCTATAACTCTAAGCTCTCAAAACACCATTCTGTATGACATAGTGGTCTCTCTGTCCACCAATACTGACTCCTGCCCATACCATTTGTCCACCACCATGATGTGTTGAAGTTCCTTGCAGATACGCAGGATTGTTCTGTGTTTCACATTCTCTTCAGATGAGGCAACAACGATTGTTCAGCTGAACACAAAATCTTGACTCATCTGTGAACAGGACATGGCACCATTCATTACGACTCCAATCCTGATGTTCCTCCGCCCAGTTTCTGCAGGCTAAATGGTTTCGTGATTTTAACACATTTTGGATGGCACCAGCGCCAGACTCATTCAGTAACTGTTAGGCGGATGGTGCCCTAGTCTGACTCATGCAGTGCTAATAGTTACTAGCTGCCGTTGCACAATCTGCCCTATGTTGGTAACCATGTAAAATTAACAAGGAAGGTTCTCTGCATTGTGCTGCCACATAGTAAGTGGAGTTTTAACTATTTGTACACTACAAAAGGGCTTTGAATTCACCACTCTGTTGACTCCTACACTACTTTCATGTGCTATCTGCATTGCTCACACTCTGCATATTCTTGATATGGAGAATTTACATGAGAGCAATGTTTTCAGTGTCCTGGAAGAGGAAATAGACCATTCTGATTCAGAAGGAGAAGGTAATTATCTGTAAGAATCATATGTACTAGTTTTTTTGGGAATAAGAACAAGATTTAATTTTAAAAAATTGTCTATCTGCTAATTTTAATATTTATTTATTTATTTTTAATTTGTGAATAGATAAATGAGGTTTCATTGTTTCAAATGAGACAGCCAATTCAATTATTTCATGCATAGTTAGAAAGCTGTAATTTTCGAAAAACTTGTTAAAAACGGCTGTCCCAACCTGGGTCACTTTTGCCAGTCTTTAAAGTGTTAATGAGACACACACCACAGAACTCCATGCATAGAGGCAACATTCCTGAAGATGATTTCAGACTGTTTGTGTTAACACTGTGCATCCTGTTGCTGTCTGGAGGGTGTGTTTCAACTGAGTTACATTCAGCGTCCTATGTCAATGAGCGGTTAATTGGAGATAACGGTCATCTCGTACTAAGTTACCTGTGGATGACCTTGTACTTGCATTCTTTTAACAGTTCCTGTTGTATGGAATCACATCCAGGTCCTGGAAATTACACTTTGGGACACTCCAATGGCTGCAGCCATCTCTCTCTGTGTCTGTCCCATTTCCAACCTTCCTACAGCTCTCCATGCCATAGCTTTGGGTAAGTTATGTTGTTAAATTGCACTACCTGATCACTACACTATATGAACCCAAGTGCTTGTGTAATTCGTTTGATAGAGTGAACACAAGTCAACACCAATCCCCTCTGCAGCAATGTTATTACCATTAACTTGATTGCCATAATGTTGTTGTCCTACAGTTCTTAGAACCAACAGAAAGATGTCAAACTGTTTTAATTCATTCTGATGATGACAATACTTCAGAACTTAGATATTTCCACTGATCCCTTAACTGTTTTTAGCAGTGTCTATTGGAACCCTAACAGTGCCATTATATATCTAAAGAAGAGCACATATTGTCTGAAACTGGCTATAATAAAACAAATTTAACTGCAACTTCTTGCTATTATTTTAAAAACGAATTGTATAACATTCACTGACAGGGACAAAGTACTAAACTTTGTTATTATGTAATGTAGTAATATACAAAACTAATTGATGCTCCTTTATGAACATATCTTCCAGATATTAGAGAGTCCTCAAGCTTATTGCACAACATTGCACCAATTATCTACACCCAAGAAACTTCTTATTAATTCTACTTTAGGATACTAATGTACGAGTTCAAAATCAGAATAATAGCAAGTATTTATAAATTGTGTTAAGAAGTAAGTGAACAACAATCGAAAATAGTATAATACTGTAAAAATAGAGATATTATGACCAAATATGTTATAGCAAAATACAACTTTCTTGTTTGTGGTGGCCTTAATAGTGTTAAATGGGTAGCATGATGTTTTAATTTGCTAATGAGTTACTTGTCTCATTAATTGTGATATGAGACAATCACAATGTGTAGACCTGTAAGTTTATTGTTTGTAGCAACTACAACTCTTGAAGAGAGTGAAGGGCCATGAGCGTACCAGTAAAAGGTGAAGCTAGATTCCTAAGTTTACAGTATCCAAAGCATGCTGCAAACAAGCACCAACTATAGTATATTCTCCTGGCATTGTATATTCTACATCACCATTAAAATGTGGAAACTTTTCAATATGATTATATTGCTCTATCAGCAAATGGTGTACACAGCTAGCTGTGTATTACATAATTAAGTGAATGCCTCTGTTTTAACAAACTTGTTAGCTACTAGAGAATAGCAAAAGAAGTTTCTTAAATTATCCTTGTGCTCCATGTATAACTTTTAACTTTACAATCACTCGGACTTTCAGAAATGCTCAAAATGAACATCACTTTAATGCATTAACATCACCATGTGCAGTCAGTAGGCCTTAAAATCCTACATTCATATGAGTACCTTTTCGTTCACACTTAGTGCCTGCCAGAGGGTTCAGTAAACCACATTGAGACCATTTATTTACCATTCCATTCTCAAACAGTGTGCAGGAAACAAAAACACAAAAATATCTTAGTTCAAACTCTGATTTATCTTATTTCATTATTATAATTTCTCCCTGTGTATATAAAAAATAGTGCAATATAAATTTACAACTGTTTGTAGGGTATCTACATATTTACTCTGTAAATTAATTACATTGATGTGTCTGACAAAAAGTCTATCAAACCAATTCCATAACATTTCTCTGCCAGTCCATTCCCTAGTAGAATGTGAGAAAAAAAGGAATATCAAAATCTTTCAGTTTTCAGTCTGATTTCTCTTAGTTTATTATGATGATCATCTCTCCCTATGTTGGTTGGTGCTAACAAAATAGTTCAATGTGTTTTAGTTCCATGTTTCCACAATGGGTGACACCAGCAGTCAGCCAACTTCTGGTACACAATAGCGGCAAGAAAGCCTTGTTGATATAATTGTTTTGACATGTGAAGCTACCATATCTGACAGCCAGTTGATGGATCCTGTGATGTTACATTTCTTTCAAAGGCATGTTACTGTAAGATGGTGCAAATTATCAAACTTTGTAGTGAAGCCCCAAAAGTTTTGAAAATAAATTTATTTTCTTTTTTGTGATGAATTACTGTATGTATTTTATATCTCAAATGTCCCTCTATATTAATGTCACATCTCTACGACCTTGGATCTGAAAGTGATATCATGATAATACAAAACAAGCTGCCTTTCTCTGAACTTTCTTTATATCCTCCATGAGTCCCACTTGATGGGGATCCCACAAAGCACAGGAATACTTCAAAATAGGACAGACAAGTGTAATGTAGACAGTTTCTTTAGTAGAACTTTCCTCTAAGTGTTCTGCCAATGAAACACAGGCTTTGGTTCTCCTTCCCTATGATATTTTCTATGTGTTCTTTCCAACTGAAGTTGTTCATAATTGTATTTTCTAGGTAGTTGTTGTTGTCTTCTTCAGTCTGCAGACAGGTTTGATGCAGCTTTCCACACTACCCTGTCCTATGCAAGCTTCTTCATCTGAGGATAAGAACTGCAACCTACATTCTTTTGACTCTGATTTCTGTATTTGTCCCTCAGTCTCCCTATATGATGTTTATCCCACACACTTCCTTCTAATGCTAAGTTGACTACTCCATGATGTCTTAGATTGTGTTCCACCAACCTATCCCTTCTCTTATTCAGCATATGCCAGAAACTCCTTTTTTTTCCTCAATTCTGTTGAGCACCTTCTCATTAGTTATGTGACCTACCCATCTAATCTTCGTTGTTCATCTGTAACACCACATTTCAAAAGTTTCTATCATCTTTTTGTCTGAACTCCTTATCATCCACGTTTCTCTCCCATACAATACTACACTCCAGACAAATGCTTTCAGAAAGGACTTCCTAACATTTAAATTAATATTAGATGTCAAGAAATTTCACTTATTCAGAAACTTTTTTCTTTCCATCGCCATTCTCCATTTTGGCCATCAGAATTTATTTTGCTACCCAAATAACAAAACACATCTACTACTTTTATTGTCTTATTATGTAATCTAATTCCTTCAGCATCACCTGATCTTCTGACGCTACATTCCATTACTCTTGTTGATGTTTATCTTATACCCTCTGTTCAAGATACTGTCCCTTCCATTTAATTGCTCCTCCATGCCCTTTGCAGTCTTTAACAGAATTACTACATCACCAGCAAACTGCAATGTTTTTATTTCCTCTCCCTGGACTTTATTTCCTTCTCCAAATTTCTCCTTGTGTTCCTTCACAACTTGTTCTATGTACAGATTGAACAATATTGGGAAGAGGCTACAATGCTGTCTTACACCCTTCCCAACAACTGCAACCCTTTCATGCCATTTGACTCTAATAACTGCTGTCTCGTTTTTGTACAAGTTGAATATTTTACCCCTGCTACCTTCAGAATTTGAAAGAGTGTATTCCAGTCAGCATCGTCAAAAGCTTTCTCCAGATCTACGGATGCTAAAAATGTAAGTTTCCCTTTCCCTAACCTATCTTCTAAGATAAGTGATAATGTACTACCTCCCATGTTCCCACATTTCTCCTAAATCCAAAATGATCTTCCCCAAGATCCGATTCCGCCAGTTTTTCCATTCATCTGTAAATAATTCGTGTTAGTATTTTGCAGCCATGACATATTAAACTGATAGGTTGGTAATTTTCACATTTGTCTACCCTTATTTCTTAGGAATTGGAATTACTATATTCTTGTTGTAGTCTGAGGGTATTTGCCCTGTTTATCTTGCATCCCAGGTGGAACAGTTTCTTCAAGACTGAATCTCGTAACGATATCAGTTCAGATGGAACATCATCTACTCCAGGGGCCTTGTTTCAACTCAAATCTTTCAGTGCTGGAACAATTTCTTCCCGCAGTATCGTATCTCCTATCTCATCTTCCTTTACTTCCTCTTCCATTTCTAGAATAATGACTTCATGTTTATTTCCTTTGTATAGGCCCTCTATATATTCCTACCATTGTTTAGCTTTCCCTTCTTTGTTTAGTATTTGTTTTCCATCTAAGTTCTTGATATTCTGCTTCTCTTGTCTCCAAATGACTCTTTTAGTTTCCTTTAAGTGGTATCTATGTTTCCCCTGGTTATACATTCTTCTACAGTCTTGCATTTCTCCTCAAGCTACTCCTACTTAGCAAATCTGCACTCTATGCTTCACTTGCTGCATTTATATATTTTCTCCTTTCATCAATTAAGTTCATTATCTCCTGTGTTATCCAAGGATTTCTGTTAGGCCTTGTCCTTCTGCCTATATGATCCTCTGCATCTGTCACTACTGTATCTCTTAGATATACCCAGTCTTCTTCTACTGTATTATTTTCCTCAATTGCAGAGAATTCTTGTCTAATGCTTGCTCTGAAACTCTCAAGCACCTCTGGTTCCTTCAGTTTGTCCAGATTCCACCTCCTTAATTTCTACCTTTTTTCAGTCTCTTAAGTTTTAATCTACAGTTCATAGCCAATAAGTATGTATATCTGCCCCTGAATATGTCTTACAGTTTAAAATCTGGTTTTTAAACCTTTGTCTTGCCATTATAAAGTCAATCTGGTACTGCCCAGTGTCTCTTGGTCTCTTCCATGATTGTAACCTTCTCTCATGATGATTAAACTAAGCTTTTATAATGATTATATTGTGGTCTCCACAAAATTCTACCAGGTGATCTCCTCTTTCATTCCTCTTCCCCAGTCCATATTCACCTACTACATTTCCTTCTCTCCCTGTCCCACTACCAAGGTCCAGTCCCACATAACAATAATGTTTTCCTCTCCTTTAACCGTCCGAATAATTTCTATTATCTCCCATACATTTCTTCAATCTCCTCATCATCAGCAGGGCCAGTTACCAAATAAACTTGTACTGTTGTGGTCAGTGTTGGCTTTGTGTCTGTCTTTGCTATGATAATGTGTTCACTATGCTCATCAAGGTAACTGGCCTGCATTCCTATTTTCTTATTCATTATCAGACCTACTCCTGCATTTCCACCAACTGATTTTGTATTTGTAACATTGTATTCACCTGACCAGAAATCCTGTTCATACTGTCATTGATCTCCACTAATCCCCACCACATCTAACTTTAATCTAAACATTTCTCATTTCAAATTTTCTAAATTACCTACCTGATTAAGGAATGGAACATTCCACACTCGGATTCGTAGAATGCCTGTTTTATTTTTGTTGATGACGACATCCTCCTGAGTAGTCCCCACCCAAAGATCCAAATGGGGGACCATTTTACCTCCAGAATGCCATCATCATATATTCATAGAGCTGCATGTCCTCAGGAAAGATGATGACTATAGTTTCCTGTTGCAGTAACTGTATGGAAAATCCACGTTAGCTGATGCTACAAGGCCAACTCAGCCAGTCATCCAGATTGTTGTTCCTGTAACTACTGAAAAGGCTGCTGCCAGTCTTCAGGAACCAGGAACGACAAGTTTCTCTGACCTCTCCACAGATATCCCTCTGCTGTGGCTGCACCTACAGTACAGTTACATGTATCATTGAGGCAAGCCACCCCACCTCGGGAATGTCTGTGGTTCATGAGGGTATTTAGTTGAATTTATGGCCTGTAGATTTGATTGTTTTATGAAGTTTAACAGATTTCTTTCAGTGCTCATATGAATGAGTTCACACTTTTCATTATTTAGGTTTAACTGCCATGTTTCATATTACTCACACACCTTATCTAAATCATTCTATAGTTCCTTTTGATATTCTGGTAACTTTACTAACCAATAAATGACAGCATAATACGTTGTCACATTGTCTTTATCATTTATAAAGATAAGGAACAGTAGGGGTCCTATAACACTTCCCTGGGGAATGCCAGATATCATATCTGTTTTACCCATTGACTTTCTGCCTGTTACTATCACAAATCCAATTTCACAAATGTGGCAATATTCTGTAAGTATATAATTTGATTAGATTGCCTTAAGTGAATAAAAAATGGTAGCAATTTGAGATCCCTTGTCAATAGCACTCATCACTTCATGTGAGTAAAGAGCTGTGTTTCATAAGATCAGTACTTTCTGAATCCTTGTTGACTATGGATGAATAGGTCATTCTCTTCGAGATAATTCATAATGGTCAAAACAAGTATATGTTCCAAAATCCTGCTTCAAACTGATGTCAATGATATGGGGCTGTAATTTTGTGGGTTACTCCTGTTGCCTTTCTTGTATATTGGAGTGACCTGTGCCACTTTTCAGACTTTGGATATGGATCTTTCACTGAGTGAGTGGTTTTATACCTAACTGGTATAAAGTGTAGACCAGAAGACTTGTTAATTGATTTAAGCTTCTTTACTACTCCTGGGGTATCTATTTCTAAATTACACATTCTGGTGTTCTTGATTCAAATTCTGAAGAATTTGCTCCATCTTCTTTGTTGAAGATCTATGTTAGGCAATGCTTCTGTTCAGTGGTAGAATTTTTATACTGAGTGAAGTACAACAGTTTTGAAACAAAAATGTGCTAAAAGTGGAACTACTTCTAAAGCAAAGTTGGTTAATGAATATTGCAGTTCTGCCCAGATGATGTTGAATGTAAGGTGTCAACACTGTATCTGGAGGACTGATGACCTCTGCAGTTTTGACCCCCTAAAACATTGAACCAACATCAACAACTATGTATCAATGTAGATATCAGTGGACTTTGTGTCTATAGTGGTTCCGCATGTCAGTAACATAAAGATTCATGCCTTGATTTCTGATGACCGTAACTGTTTAATGATTATGTGTGAAGCTGCTGCTAGCCAGGCTTCACCAAACATCTCATCAACTCTTACTAGATTTTACACTTGAGTCAGTGATAGTGGCTGTCAGGTGTAGCACTGATAAAGAGTGAAACAACTAGCAGGGGCTGTCAAGGAAAGACTGAAGTTGTTGTTTCTGTAGCATCAAGTAGATGTATTTTTCAAAAGAAAATGCCCCTTGGGACAATGCCCATTGTAAGTCTCTTAGCTAGAAGAATTACTGCGAGTTTTCTGATTGAGACATGATTACATTACCAGTATTGACCAGCTCTACCAATACGTGCAAGTACAGTTTACTTTTGTTTATTTAATTATTTATTTGAAATTTCATTGTGGGACCATCACAGAGATAACTTATGTAAATATCATACATAGTAATATGACAGTGATATATTTACAAAATATGTTATACAGTAACATTGTACTGTCTATTATAATCAGCTGATATTCCACTAATTCATGTTACAATAATCTTGTTAAAATTCCTTGAATCAATAGAAGCTTTTTCTATCTCGTAATATCTTAATTTTGTGTAAAAATCATTCCTTGTACACACCCTGGGAGAGTCCAAGAAAATATAGTCAGGTAGCTTTTAAACCAAATCAAACAACTGGTGTGTGGACTCGGTCATTTGTGATATTTTTGTCTTCCAGAAAAAGTTAAATTTTGTCATGGTATTGTGATTGTTGTGATTAAGTACCTTTATCAGTACATCTATTGCTCTTCATTGCACTACATTTTATTGCTCTTTTAGTAGCAGAAATCTTGGTTTCAAATGGAAATCATTTGCACAACCCCATAGTGCAATCTCATAACTAAAAAAAGGGGCAAATTCTTCCAAAATTTACTCTTTGGCTAGGAACTATCTTTGCATGCTGATTAAAGAGATATAAATCATTAAGTAGCTATTCTTGTATTGATGTGATTGTACACTCCAAGTTTACATCAACATACATACCCAGAAATTTACAACTCTCAGTTTCTGTTACTTAGATGTTACATTAAGTATTTGGACTACATTGATTTTGTGAGAATTGCCCATTTTAAATTCCTGTAATTGACATCTGGTGACAGTGGAGGCAGTGAGGCATGGATCATTGAAGTATTTTGTTACTTCTTTTACACCACAAGAACAAAGGCTTCTAGCTCTTTACATTCTCTAAATAGAATAACATTGTTGTATCATCTCCATACGGAACTGGTGATCTCAGGGTAAAGCACTTGACTGGAAACTGGTCGGATCATGGATTTTTTCAGTCTGTTTTCAAACTAGCCTTCACCTCTGAATGATGCGAGTAATTGTTAAGAAATGACACATGGGTCAGATTCCATTTTAAACTGTAGGATAATAGGGTAGGTTACAGACATGCAAATTGCTGAAGTGTTATCCAGTTGAAAAACTTGAACTAGGCCATTGAGCCACAAAATTATTATTATTATTATTATTATTATTATTATTTATATAGGAGTTAATGGGCTGTGCATTCTAGTTCATATATGTGAGGAAGAGAAAGGAACCAAGGATTGAACTCTGAAATATGCCATGAACTACTATAATTAATTACCTTCTAGAATACTCTGTCTGGGCAGCAATGATCACAATGACTTAACAGGACTGAGTAGAACTTAATGCATTTTTCATCATATCCTTGTACCCAATTCGTTGTATCCAATTTCTTATTTGCTAGTGTGTATTTAAGGGTTTTAACATTTGATGTATTCAAAGTTTGTTTCTGCAAAACTATTTTTATTATTTCTGCACAACTAAATTTTAGTCTCTACATCAGTTGATGAAAGTTGTCAGAATAATCACAATCTAAGCTACTGTAATTTACCTTATTTATGATGTTTTAGGTGAATATAGCACAACTTATTCCACAGAAGTGTATGTCCATACTATAGTCTTGAAGCTTATTATACATAAAATGTCGCACTAACTTAATACGGATCACAGAGTATCAAGTTTACTACATTACTGAATTTTCATCTAAGTAAAAGTCAACTAATATGGTAAGGTCAATAGGGACATCTGGCCAATTAATTCAAGGTTCCTACACTACATCAGTGTTTGGTGGGAATTACACTCCAACTATGGTTTGCTTCACTCATTTATGACGATTGCTGTGGATCACAACACCTGTCACTTCAAATAATTTTTTGGTGCAGTGATGAAGTACAGAATTTTTTGTAACTGCTGTATTCTCAATAACAAATTGTCACACCACCAAATTGCCAACAGTAACTGATCAGAAACTTAACTTCTAATCTGTATCGTACATTATATTACTAGACTGTAATCCATGTGCAATTAGTTTTAATGATTATGGAACATGTTTCTCTGTAAATGTATTCATTACATTTACTTTACTTAAGAGTACATAATGACAGTTTACAACTCACTGCAAAGATATATGATGAGCTGCAACAGGCACATAAAAAGATACTTACAACTTAATCTATCACCTATTAGCCTTCTTCAGAATAGAGAAGTGACTGTGTGATTGTACTTGTGTGATTGTGTGATACCTTAAGTGTCCTATGTGTGTGTCTTTTTTGTGTGCCTGCCACAGTTAACCATACATCTATGCACTGAGTTGCAAACTGTTCTTATTATATTTTTATATTATTATTAAATTATACTGTTATATTCCAACCTGGACTTCCCTTATTAACTTTATGTAAGTTAAATTTTTTAAGTGTCCTATTGCAATAACTGAGTTTTTAGGATTGTCTTGCAAAGACTGATCACTTATTTCTCAGTGTGGCATTTCTCCAAAAGTAAATGAAACTTGGGCACATCCAGACTATCCCTTTGATCACAAATCTTATCATCCGAAAGAGTCTCATGACTATACCTTTTATTTTTCACATATTTCAGTAAAATGGGATGTTTGCTAGCCGTTCCCTTTCTGGTTATGTGCAATCCATTGCCTGTATGTTCATCACATTTATTTCAATTAGGTCTAGTATATGTACAATGTGGAACTTATTACAAAGGTATTTTAGCTCAGAGCTATAATGCAGATTTATTTAGGTACAACCACAATGTTGCTCTGGAATTTTGTAATTATGAAATTCATATGATACTGTTTGGGCAATAAGTTTTGAAAACATCACATGACTGTCTTGATTTCATTTTTATTTACATCAATGTTGTCACCAATGATTACAACTTCATTATGTTTTTGCAGTTGACTTGTCCTCCTGCCATGTTCTCCAGACCTGAATTAAGAGTGATACTAGCCTTAAAAACGTGAAAAAAGGAAATATGTACGGTATTTACAATAATGTGGTGACAAGGTCCTTACATGAATGACAGCATAAGAAAGATCTCTTTGGTACAATCTCCTTTATCTGAAGATTCTTCATTGCCTTTTTGTTCAACTATGTTTGTCTTCTTAGCTCAGTTAACATCCAGTGATGGAATTACATGCAGAGTTTGCTTGATTGATTTGTTCATCTCTCAATATGACAGCCATCACTGCATTTATCATTGGAGCACAATTTTCAAAAATGTTCAAATGTTTGTAAATCTAAGGGACCAAACTGCTGAGGTCGTCAATCCCTTGACATACAAATTGCTTATACTACCTTATTTGAAGGACAACACACACACCCATACTTGAGAGATGGGGTTTGAAGGGATAGCAACACAATCAGTGCTTTAGAGCATGTGGCCATTCCCATGTAGCAGCACAAATTTAATGTAGTTCATAAGAATAAGAAACTCTGTGATATACTGTAACTTTGGCCCATGACAGTTTATACACACAACTAAATTATTATGATAATATTGTCACGTTGCAATGGAAGTAGGCTTGACTTCGAAGGCAACTAAACACAACACTTATACTGAAAGCACGTTTATTAAGAACTCAACATACACGCAGCACTGACTGCCTCTCAGGCAGAGTGCTCTGCTATTTATACACAGACAGAATTTACCAGAAATTAGAAGAACAGTTAACATAAGAAACAAGTAGAATTTACAAGTGAACATAAGAAAGATGTAGAACCTTCTGGAATTGCAAATTACAAAGAAATAAATTTTTGCCGGTGGGCGGGATTGAACCGACGACCTTCTGCTCCGCAGTCTGTGACGCTATCCCCTGCGCCACGCCAGCAGTTGGTGTTCGTGGTCTATCGCGGCATTGCTCCCTCTCCTGGAGAAACAGCGACCCGCTGTTATGATCCCTGTGGAGCCAGCTGCAATGTCCTGGATCTTGTCCATGTCATGGGTCCTCTGTATGACAGTTCAAGAAAATCCTTCCCTTCTCCACGGTTATCGACGACAGACGTTCCTGTCGTGGCTTCATCAGGAACATTACCGTCCTTAAAGTCCTTGAACAAGAAGCCATTGTCATCTACCTGCTCTTCAGGATCGTAGTAAGGCTTCATGCGCAGGACGTGAACAATGTCTCTTCGTTTTCGACGTTTCGACGACGGCTCATAATCCTCAACTTCGTATGTGATGTCTGACAGACGGCGTATGACACGATACGGACCAAAGTATCGCTTCAATAACTTTTCTGACGGTCCAACCTTCAGTACGGGGGTAAAAATCCATACCAGATCTCCTGGGCTATACACAACATGTCGGTGCTTGTCATTATACCGCTAACGGTCCTTCTCCTGGGCGTCCAGTGTCCGTATGCGAGCCAGCTGTCTTGCTTCTTCGTCCCTGGTGATGAGCTGTTTAACATAGTGATCCTGAGTGTCGTCCGGTTGGAACGGAAACAGTGTATCCATTGTCGTCTCAGCTTCACGGCCATGGAGCAGGAAAAACGGAGTGAAGCATGTGGTGTCTTGTCTTGCGGTATTGTAAGCAAATGTCACAACTGGCAGAATTGTATCCCAATCCTTCTGCTCAAAATCGACGTACATCGACAGCATGTCGGCTAACGTTTTGTTAAAATGTTCCGTAAGACCATTTGTCTGAGGATGGTATGCAGTTGTCATTCTGAGGACAATGTTGCACCGTGACATTACCTCTGATAGTAGTTTTGACTGGAATACTTTTCCACGATCAGATATCATGACACGTGGTACTCCATGCTTCAAAATAATGTCTTCTACAAGGAATTTTGCGATCTCTGGAGCTCCTGCAGTTGGCACAGGTTTGGTGACAGCGTAGCATGTGAGGTAGTCAGTGCAGACTATTATCCAACGGTTACCAGTTGTCGACTTCGGGAACCTCCCTAAAAGATCGATCCCATCTCGGTGGAATGGAGCTGCTGCCGGCGGAATCGGTACGAGATGTCCTGGAGGTAATTGCGGCACATGCTTCCATCACTGGCACTCTTTACAGTGACTCACATAGTGCTTGACAGATCGGTAGAGACCTTTCCAGTAATACTTGCATCTGATTCTGTCTAGGGTCTTCACGAATCCCAGGTGACCGGATATTGGAGCATCATGGAAATATTTGAGAATAGAGATAAGCTGGAACAATAAGTAGCCATTTGGGGCCCAGTGGATCGTAGTTGCTCTTGTACAATGTTCTGTTTATAAGTTGGAACTCTCCATTGGTCGGTTCTCCTTTCTCCAAGGCCTCTGTCATTTTTAATAGTGTTGGATCTTCCCTCTGTTCAGCTGTAACGTCATCTAATTCAGTGAGAGCTGAAATTTCATTAATGCTGTTGTGTTCCACTAATGGATTCCTTGAAAGGCAGTCGGCATCCATGTGTTTGCGCCCATTCTTGAATACCACTGTGACATCGTACTCTTGGAGTCTTAGTGCCCATTTTGCTGGTCGACCTGATGGATCCTTCAAGCTAGTCAGCCAACACAAAGAATGGTGATCTGTCACGACGGTGAATGGTTTGCCGAATAAATACGGCCAGAACTTGTTGATAGCCCAGATAACCGCGAGACATTCTTTTCCAGTTGTAGAGTAGTTTATCTCAGACTTTGAGAGTACTCTTGACGCATAGGTTATCACTTTTTTGGCACCTTCCTGAACTTGTACAAGCACTGCACCAAACCCATAGCCACGGGCGTCTGTGTGAAGTTCCGTTTCTGCATTCTCGTCGTACAAGGCTAGCACTGGTGCGGAAGTTAGAGCATCCTTAAGTGCTCGGAAAGCTCTTTCTTTTGTCTCATCCCAGTAAAATTTGGCGTCTCCCTGCAGAAGTTCTTGTAATGGACGTGCCTTGTTACAAAATCTTTTTATGAAATGTCGGTAGTATGAGCACAGCCCGAGAAAACTTCTCCATCACGAATGTGCTGAGGAGTTGGAAATTCTGTGAATGCCCTTACTTTATCTGGATTAGGACGGACACCATCTCCGTTGACTAGGTGCCCCAGGATTTTTATCTCTTTGGCGACGAAGAGGCACTTCTTTGGATTGAGGCAGAGACCTGCAGCCTGAACACACTTCAACACAGTTGACAGGTGACTCAGATGTTCTTCAAATGTTTTCGAGAAAACGACAATGTCATCTAAATAGCAGAGACACGTCGTCCACTTAAGGTGTCGAAGCAAGTTGTCCATCATGCGTTCGAATGTGACTGGAGCATTACATTATCCAAATGGCATTACCTTAATTCATAGAGACCGTCAGGTGTAATAAAAGCCATCTTCTCCCTGTCAGCTTCGTCAACCTCGATTTGCCAGTAACCTGTCTGCATGTCCATAGATGAGAAGTATGTAGCTCCTTTCAAGCAGTCTAAGGTGTCATCAATACGTGGCAATGGGTAGACATCTTTCTTGGTGATACTGTTCAGCCGCCGATAGTTGACACAGAATCGCCACGTGCCATCCTTCTTCTTTACGAGAACCACCAGAGATGACCAAGGACTCTCCGAAGGTTGAATAATGTCATCTTGCAACATCTTCTCCACTTCCTCCCGAATTATCTGTCTTTCAGCTGGCGACACTCTATATGAACGCTGGCTAATTGGCAGATGGTCCCCAGTATTGATACGGTGCTTTATCGTGGGCCGTTTCGTCTGACTTTTCCCCTGCTGAGGTATGAATGCACCCGAAAATTGGCGTAGTATACCTAACACCCGCTGGCGTTGTTCCTTGGTCAGTTCAGGCTGTATTGGCAGTTCCACGTTTGTTTCCTCCAGTGTGTTGTCTGTACTAATAGCAGGGCATGGGTCTTCATTGATGACGTTGGGCTCACTGTCCTGGATTGATTCAGCTGTCCCGATACACAATGCCTTGGGGATAAGTTGTGACTGCTCGTGACAATTTGTGATCCAAATCCCTCCTTGACCACCGGTAATGCTTATGATAGCCGCTGGTATGTAAATTTCTTTTGTGAGCCTGATAAACTTTTTACTATCAACAAGAACTTCACAGTTTAACCAGTCATCTGTGTTTGCGACTGCAACTCTTTTCATTGTCAACGGCGGTATCGTCACATTGTCAACGACGAATAACTTCCCAGTAAATTCTGTATTACGTGTATCTGGAGGAACAACTTCTTCAATTTGCAGCTCAGATCTTCCACAGTCAATGATAGCTTGGGATGCCTGAAGGAAGTCCCATCCGAGGATGACATTGTGACTACATTCTGTTAATACGACAAATTCAAACGGCTGCATCCTGTTGTTGATGGTTATTCTTGCGACACAAGTTCCTGCTGGATGGACGTACTTTCCATTCGCGACCTTCAGCACAGTTGCTCCCGTATCACAGAACATTGTCTTCTCTAGTGTGCGGCAGTAATTATCCGATAATACAGAAAAAGAGGCTCCTGAATCAACAAGTGCCCTGACAGGTTCCGTCGATTATGACGTCGATGAGATTTCCCGACATCTTGGCAACTGTCGTCCATGAAGGATTTTCATCTGCGGCGGCCTCACCTCCGTAGATGGTCACCTCACTTAGTTTTCCTGGGCGCAGCGGCTAGGGGAGCGGCTGGTACCTCTGTACAGCGATGGTGAACGGCTGTGGCGCGTCGGGGAGCGACCTCGTCTAGGGTACGGCGATGGGCTTCTTCCCATAGGTCGACTGAACTCATCAGCAGGTGACTGCCTTGGATAGATCTGCTCTGACGGCTGACGTCTTATGGCAAAATAATCATCGAATACTCGCCTCCTCTCTCTGCAGTAACGTACGACATGTCCAGGGCGTCCACAGTGGAAACAGTGGTGTGTTGTCTTCTGTCCTCCAGACGTCTGTTCTTCTGCGGGGCGTCGTAGTAACCGGGGGAGTTGGCTGTGGTCGCGTCCTTCGGTTCATGGGCTGCCGTTTGGCGGCTGCAGCGTAAGTCATAGCAGGGCGACGCCATTCTTCACGCCGGGTGCGATTGACGGGGCAGACAGGAGTTAATGTTTGAAATACCTCGTCCGCAGCAGCGTCGGCTACCTCGTGACTTACAGGGCTCACATCCATGGCCATAATCTGATGCTTGCTTGGTATAATAGTCCTGGCTGCCATGCACTGTTGTAATTCTTCTCTCACGATTTGTCGTCTGAGAGAAGCCAAGTCCTGATGGTCTTCCACAACGGCCATAGGGACTACATTTGGGAGTCTGTCATACTTCTTGCGTCCAACCCTCCTTTGTTGCATCTCTTCAATACGCTGGCACCACTTGATGAACTCTTCTGTCGTAGCGACGTCTTTTATCAGAAGAGCTTGGTACATATCTTCTGCAATTCCCTTCATCAGGTGCGTGATTTTGTCCGCTTCAGTCATGTTCGGATTGACTACGGTACACAGGGCCAAAACACTCTGTATGTACGATTGTGTCGGCTCACCATGTCGATGGGCCCGGTTCTTCAGTTGTTCTTCCGCCGAGCGGATATGTCGCTGGCGGTCTCCAAACGTCTTCTTAAGTTCCTCCTGGAACGTCTCCCAGTCATTCAACTTGTCTTCGTTGTTTTTGAACCATTGCTGGGCTGTTCCATCCAGGTAGAAATAAACGTTGGCCAAGCACATCGTATGATCCCACCTGTTGTACTTGGCGACTCGGTCGAACCCTTTTAGCCATTTGTTGGGGTCCTGTCCAGCATCTCCAGAGAACACCGACAGGTGTCTGATGTGTTGCTGGCTTATTGCTGGTTTCGTCTCCATCGTTCTTCTGATAATACGGACTTTTGGAAGGATGTACTCGGTGTATCCCTTGTATTCCGGTTCCAGTCCGTGTAAGCGACGGCTTTTACGTTGCCTAATCGGAGCCACGGTGATGCAGCTGTTGCACAGTGTACCCGGCGCCACCACCAAACAATGTCACGTTGCAATGGAAGTAGGCTTGACTTTGAAGGCAACTAAACACAACACTTATACTGAAAGCACGTTTATTACAAACTCAACATACACGCAGCACTGACTGCCTCTCAGGCAGAGTGCTCTGCTATTTATACACAGACAGAATTTACCAGAAATTAGAACAGTTAACATAAGATACAAGTAGAATTTACAAGTGAACATAAGAAAGATGTAGAACCTTCTGGAATTGCAAATTACAAAGAAATAAATTTTTGCCGGTGGGCGGGATTGAACCGACGACCTTCTGCTCCGCAGTCTGTGACACTATCCCCTGCGCCACGCCGGCAGTTGGCGTTCGTGGTCTATCGCGGCAATATACCTCTGTATATTATCATAATAATTTTATATGTGTAACTGGGATGTAGGGCCATTGCTTCAGGGTGTCCATTCTGCATTAATATAGTTTCATAAGCACTTTTCAAGTTGTTCTAGCTTGTAATCAACATAATACTTACAGTGCCTCATAACCCTGTTGCTTACTGTAAGTAGTTGACAGTACCCAAAACCTTTTATGGTTGCTTGGCAGGTTCTAGTGTAAATAACTGTCAATAGCTATGAAATTCTACAGATCCTAGTGTTCCATTGAAGAAATAAGGTTGGCGGAAAATCTAAACAACTCTGCTACTCATGTACAATATTTTTGTTGTGTTCAGAAATTTTATATCTTCTATCTTTAAAAAAATATGAAGTAGCAGCAATCAAAGTACTTTTATTGATTCAAGCCTGTTCCTGTCAACATCTCCAAAAGAATAGACACCATTTGTGGATGTTAACACCCATAATTATACAAATTTGAAATTTTCAAACATATTTACCATTTTAGGGCATTGAAATAAATTCAGTAACAAAGTTGAACATTTGGCTGGATCAGAATTTGATACCGGGCCACTCTTAACCAATTAGCCTATCTAGGCTCACTTCCATTCTTGCCCAAATTTGAAACTTATAGCACACTACAATTGTAGCGTCTCCCGCCCATTATAGTCGACGTCACCTAAGAAGGCAGCCCAGTTTTCAGCTGTTCAGCACATCCCCCTGCATTATCATACTGACAGTCAATAATGTTCATTCTGTAGGTGAATGACTGCAGCTATAGCTCCTCTTGCTTACAGCCTAATTTGAATACCTGCAAGGGATCAAGTATAGTTGTGAATTTGCACAGATATAGCGCCTGTGGGGCATATATACAATTATTGATATGATTGATATATTATTGATATATACCATTATATTTGACACTATAGGCAACTGACTATTTCTGCGCAGATGTGTATACGCATAACTATGCTTGATCCCGTGCAGGAATCCAGACAGGCTGCAAGCAAGAGTAACTAATGTTTGGGGGTGGGGGGTTCTATGATCATAGCATGCTATAAGTTGAAAATTTTCGCAGGAAAGGAAGCCTAATTGGTTAAGGGGACCAATGACTTGAAGTGTGAAATCTGGTTTAGAATCCTGGTCTAGCACAAATTTTCAACTTTTCCATGTAATGTATTTCAATGCGCTGAAACGGTCAATATGCAAACCTGAGATTTTAACTTTGGTTGACACTGAGAGAAAAATGATGATGAATTTCATTACTACACATTTTTTTTAAATGTTCAGTTCACTGAATTTTGCTTCATAAACCCTGAATTGTTGAAAGGGCCAACAGTAAGGTTTAAATTAAATTTCCATTCTGCACCTGCCCAGAAAATATCTGTTTATTTCTTGGGAACATTCTTCAGCATATAAGCTACTAATTCAGCTTCCAAATTTAGTGATGATGCAATATTGCCAAAAGATCATAAAAAGCACATTCTATCACTTGTCATCTATATGTAGCTGACAAATATGTATGAAGCATGGTATTGTGCTGAGGAGAAATACAAAGCAATAAATGTTTAAATATTCATGAATTTGGTATATAGTTTGAACAGTTAATTTGCCTCTATTCATGAAATATTTCTATTACATGTTTTAAAAAAAAGCCATATTTAGTTATAGACACCACTTACGAATATTTACCTTTTTTACTTGCATTTTTGTCACTATCATTATATTTAATGTTTCCCAAATATACCAAAAAAATTAATTCAACTTGTAAGTACACTAAAAATTCAAATATTGAGTAAAATCATCAAAATGGTGGGCATTTTCGACTTTCCACGCCATAAGGAGTAATCCAATTAATTTCGGGCATACAGCCGAGCAAGTTCAATTTCTTCCACTGATATTTCGGCTGCATATTGTCCCACCATCTTCAGAGCAAGTCCAAAGCTGTTAATAAGTTGTGAGGCCTTATATGCCCTATCATGGTGGCACTGCACATGCGGATCATAAATGCTGGTCAGTGGGAAAGAGCTATGCTTAGCATGTGCCCCCTCTTCCCCTCCCTCCCCCCCCCCCCCCCATCTCTCCCAGTGGTGAAAGAAAGCATGTATTTTATTATCTTATATGTTCTGCAGTGGCAGTACCTTGATGACTTCTCTGCAGTTTTATTACATGAAGTGCAGGATTCCACACCTTGTCCAAATTAAAGCCTTTATCTCTGTTTAAAATACCATCAGCCAATCTAATTTCTATTGCTTCTTTGAAACTGAATCTCAAAATGAAGAGGAAGGTGTTAAAAATCATCAGTTCTTAGTAATTCATCGAATGGCCTGTGTCTAAACAATGTTCTGCCTCAGCTGACTTGTCCGGCTGTAGTAAGTAAGTATATCATTGGTGTTCAACACATCTCTCATGGAAAGTGCACCTTGTCTGTCCTATATATATGAACAATCATAATATACGCATGGAACCAATACACACCAGACCCTTGAAGCAACAAATCATTTTAACAAAACCAACTCTGTCTGCAATTTTCATGGTGTGCAAGTATGTGAAAAAGTGAGTCCCAGGAACTTAAATACAACTTATAAGGGTCAACTTTTTTAGTATCATGCATTAAACTTGAGATGAAATAACTTTTCATTCCTTCTTCAGCATGGCTACCATTTTTTTCATATATTTTACACTTCTTATCACCATGACTGTGCCTCCACAGTAAGACTTTCTCTCTGCACCCTCCAACCACTAACTAAGACTGGTAATGATAAGATGGGATAACCAAATACCAACTTTCAACACATACCAACTTAAGTGCAAACATTATTGGCCTTTGCCATTGATGTAGGAACCACAGTAAAGTTCAGTGAACAGATTATACTGGCAATACTTGGCACTCTGTTGTAGGGTGCATTGTGCAAGCTAACACCTATGCCTTTCACCTACCCATTTTCTCATAACCTTCATTGATGGAAACTTAGCTTTGTTGAAAGTACTTTGTTTTTAATCGAATAACAACAATCATTGACCACAATTTTATTATAATTTTGCTGGTCTCAATCTTGTAAGACCTCTTTCATAGCTTATCAACTATGATGGCTGGTGGTGGTGGCCAACAGAGGACAATTTTGTTGATTGTGATTTGCAATAGCTGCTCCAACTACTATTTCCAACAGCCATCATGCTGGATGAGCTCTAAAGATGGTCTTAACAGACCATCAGTGACTGGTGTTTTTCAGTTATAAAGTATTAGCGAGACTGCTTAAACTCTAATTGAGAAATGTTCTTGAAAATGATCATCTGATCATCTTTCCAGTCCTGCTCTTTTTTCTATTTCTTTCCCTGTCTTTTCTTTCCATTTATGTATGAATTACCTTCATATTTATCCCATTCACTTTGCATCAATGTATGTTATTTTTTATCTTATTTATTTTTTCTTTCATTTCCCCCTTATTTTGCATTACATTGTACAAGCTGCATCACCTGAGCTTCAGTAGCAACTGAAAGTTTTCAGCCATTAAAACTGATGTAATGGCATTCATTAGAAATTATGTCATTCAGACAAATTTAACTGTTGTAAATTTTTAAGTCTGAACAACAGCTTTTCATTGAAAGGTGGTATATATTTTAAGATAAGGCTCAACTTTTCATGGAACTAAAACAATTTCTAGGAGATTATATATAAATTGCAGAAATTTCGTAAGAAATCCCAAGTAGTGACAGTTTATAGAACAGATTAATATGTTTTTCATTTTATTGTAACACATCCTCCATAAGGAAAATTAAAAAAAAATTGTCAAAGAAACAAAAGAAAGAGTTATTGTTGGACTTCCTACATGCCAATCTCTGCATGCAGCAAAAATTGAACTTGCCCATCTCGTCTTGTCAGAAGATCAGATAACTGGTTCTTTCAAATCAATAAGTTCCAACATAATTTCACCATTCAAATATTTTTCATGAACATAGAAATATTGGATCTCATTATGATTTGAATGACAATGATACTTCGGGTTTGAACAGTTTAAATGCTCTGGCATTTCAACTAATTTGATTAAAAATGTAATAAATAATGTCTGCCTCAGTAGATGTAGCCATTAACCTCTGTAACTGACATGTTGACAGTATTACCCTGGAACAGTGCTGGTCATTGAATGTCTTTCCTGTTTGCTCAAGCAAAATCACCATTACTGTAAGTCTCACATTTTCTTGTCAATCATAAATAATAGTAATAATAATAGTAATTACTTTCACAATATAATTCAGTTTACATTTTCTGGTACCCCAAGATTATACACAAAATTTTATTTTCATTCTCCACTTGTTTCTATGTCCAGACCATAATAGTTGTTTATTCTATAAAATATGTGATGGAATTTCCAATGGCAATTTCCTCTGTGACAACTTCATTTCTGATATTATTATTAATGTTTAGATATCTCCAAAAGTACATCTCAGTAGCCAATCTTTCAATCTTTTTATTACTCATGATTTTGCTGACCATATTTCATAATGCTTTTAATAATTGTGGTGAAGATTTTTCTTTTTGTTTCCTTTACAATCTGTTGGTGCAATAAAACACTATTTACTGATCCCACAATTGATTCTTGAATTAATTTCCTTGCCTTGTTTCCCATCTTGTGTTATATTGACTCCTAGTTGCAGTGAGTTTGATAGTTCCCATTCTTTTTTCCAGTGTCAAAACTTCATTTGTGTCTGGTGTTAACATATATTTTATTTCATTTTTGTTGACATGAAGTTCTTATGGAAATAAGCGGGGTTGTAGCCTCAGATAAACACCACACACAGAGAACCAATAAATTTTATTATTCACGCAGACAGTTACAAGTCCAGACTAAATTATAATATGAATGGCGACACTTGGGAAGTGAAGCCTCCCAAAGATTATCAACCATGGAGATATGTTACGTAAAGTTCAGTTGAATAGTAGTCACACAGTACCTCCTCCTCCCGAGAGAGTGGGGATGACCTCTGCATCAAGAAGAGAGTGTAGAGAAAGTCCCATTAAGTGTTGATCGAGTCGTCAGAGATCGGCTTCAGAAGGCAATGTCAGTGAGCCAGTGGTCCAGCCACGACAAAGTCCTGCAGTCAGCAAGGGCAGTTGATAGCACAATGAGGTAGTGGTGGGTGGGGGGAAAGGGGGCAGGACTTTGGGCAATGGCAAGAAGGTCATAAATAAGAACTCCAGATGAAGGAAGGAAAAAGGTGTAAACATACAGGAGGTGAACATTGCGCGGGCAGTAGATCTTTGTGTATGAGTAACTGCCACCCAACGGGAGAGAGGGGAGGGTAAGGAGGTAGCGGACATGCATAGGAAAAACAGGGTATGATCCCTAAAGATAATGGAGAGATGAGGGAAGGGGGAAGTGGACAGCTAACTGTAGGCCGGGGCGAGAAGAGGGAATCATGCCAAACCTCGGAAAGGCGAAGAAGGGGAAGGAGGGGAGAAATCGAGAGGGAAAGGGGGGGAGTAGAGGAGGTTACGTGAGGAGAGGGCTGGGCAGGAGGAGGAGTGGGTGGGCTTGGAGATCTGCAGGACTGTTAATGCTGTCATTCATAGGATTTAATGCATTGGGAGGGGGGGGGGAGGCTCCAGAAACATTGAAACAGTCTCACAGTTCAGCTGTGCTGCTGATATTTTGAGCTGCTGAATTATATATACATTGTTCTTGACACCAATTGAACAGACTCTTCTCCAGAGAAATAAATTATTTACATCACAGTTTTTTCAGCATCAACAATTTATCACTGTGTATCCAGGATGGTTTTTGTTTTGTCTATTGTTCTCCATTTCACCTGTAGTTAAGAAGTTCTGTTGATTTAATTTAAAAGAATGAATGTATTCTTCTAAATTTTAGTACTAGGTAGATAATAAAATATAATTCTCAAGCATTTTTGCTAATAAATTTTGATCTAATTATTCATCCTAGGTGTCTAATTAATGAATATGTTATGATCTGTTGTACAGCTGTCTGGTTTTCCCTCCTATTGCTCCAATAATAATCCTAAACACAATAACTGTAAAGGTGAATATTAATAAGAATATGATTATGTTCATTATTAAGTCTTTTCATTTCTTTTATTTTTTTCTGTATTTTTATATCTTTGTCACTTTTAATTATTTTAGGGATTTTATATTATTAATTTATTTTTTAATTGTTTTCTTTAGTTGATTTAATTTTTAAAAATTATATTTGTTTTTATTTATTTCATAATTAATTTTTATTTTAGATGTTTCATTTACTTTTACTTGTTTTTCAAGAATGTTGCCGGTGACGGGCAATGATCCTTTCATTAGTGTGGAGGGGTGGGCAAGTTCAAGGCCCTTGCTCTTACAGGAATCAACAGGTGAGACAGCATTAATTGTGTCTGTCTGTTTTGATGAGAGACAGGGTCGGATTTCAAGCAGAATTTAATCAAAAACCACCATCTCTGTTTATAAGGTAGCTGGCTACTTCAATTTCCACAGTTTCCTTAATAAAACTATCCCAATAGGTAGAAATGCATGTCATAATCTCTGTGTTATTTTATTCTATAGGATGACCAGTATCAAGACAGTATTCTACAACAGTGGATTTGCTCAGCTGTTGTAAGCATGTGTGATGCTTGTGTTCAATATATTTATCTTCCACTGTGCTTATTGTCTGACTAATATATGACATGCCACAATAGCAAGGAATAGGATAGACACCAGCCTTATGCAAACCAAGATCATCCTTTATGAACCCCAACAGGGCCTTTATCTTAGAAGGTGGTTGATAAACACATTTCACATGATATATCCGCAAATTACGAGCAATCATGTTGGAATAAGGCAAAAAAAGACATAGATGTAGGTGCCACTCACTTACCTGCTGCACTCACCATTGCACTATAAACATTGTGATGAAAGGTGGCAACTCAGCTGGTAAACATTCCATTTTACCAATTCTTTCTAGTTTTTCACTTTTTGATTAATTTTATTTAATTTCTCCCAATTCCTTTTTATATTTTTATCTATAATTTTCCAATATTATTTTCATAATTTTTTGTAACTTTTCCAATATTTCCCAGTAGTTTCTAATTTTTCCATATTTTTAATCCATTTCCATTTTTATCCATTATTTCCTCCCAATAGTTCTTGTAATTTTTCCCAAAGTTTTCGTATTTCTTTTGAACTAATGTTCCAATTTTTTCCACTTTTTTCAAATATTTTTATCCATACCTTGAGTTTCAAAAATTTAACGATTATTTTTTACTCTTTTATGAAGAATTTCGGTGAAAAAAGTAAATTAAAAATGAGAATAAAATTTGCAGAAAATTGATAAAATCTGTTAAAAACTACAGCGAAAATAGTCAAAATGAGTCAAAATTGGGTCGAAATTGTGCTCATAAAGGATCACAAGTTATCACAATTGGGTCAAAAACTAGTACAAATTGGTTCAAAAACTAGCAAAAATTGGATAAATAATTCAGAACTGACATCATAAAATTGGCAAAAAATGGGGGAAAATTAGAAAATTATGAAAATATAGTGTCAAAATTTAGCTACAAATTTTTATCTAATTCTAAAAACGTTTCTTCAATTTTATTCCATTGATATCTTCCAATTTAATTCTTATTTTGTAGTTTATCAAATTGTATGCCAAAATTTTTCATGTTTTCAAATTTATTTTCTCCATCTAGAAACATTAAAACAAACAGAAGTTAAAGATATCAACCTTTAAAACTAATATCTGAGAATCACTTAAATTATGAATGCACACACAAACAATAATGCCCTAAAAACAGCATGAATGAAGCATAAATGAAGAAATCAAGATTAGAATAACCCATGTTTAACAATTTCTATTCCTTTTTTTACTATTTTATAAATGGTCCATTTTTCATGCAATATCTATTCAATGCTTTAGTTTTATTTGCAATATTTTTATGTTTTGCTACTTTTTACAATTAAATTTCCAATTTTTCCAAACTGCTTTTGTCGATTTCAATTCCTAGTTTTCTCTCAATTCCTTTTTTTCTACTACTTTAGTAAAATTTGTCCAGTTTTCCAAGTACTTCATTTCCCTTTCTTTTCCATTTTTTCGATATTTTCCCTTATTCTTCTTCCAATTTTATAAAATTTATAGTCTATTTTTCCTCAAATCTTTTACTAATTTTTCCTATTTTTCTTTTTTTCTAAATTTCTTTCCAATTTTTTTCTCAATTTCCTTTTTTCAATTGTTTTCAATCACTTTATTCTATTTTTTTCCTTTTTTCCATTCATTAAATTCGTACTTAATTAAATTCTTTTGGTCGAATTTTGTTCCAATTTCTTTTAATCATTTCACATATTTTTGAAAATTTTCAAAATTTTGTTATCTATTTTTTCCAATTTTTTGTAGCTAATTATTTCACTAATTCTTTACCCCATTTCCTATATTTTCCATTTTTTCTGTTCTTTAATAGATTCAATTATTTCTAATTTTCCCCAATTTTGATCCAATATTCCCTAATTTCGACACACTTTATTGAGATGTCTGTAATATATTTCCTTTTTTTCAGTTTTTCTCATAATATTGTGACGAAATTTGGGGACAACTGGGTGGCGGAAAATTAGTAAAAAAATTGGAAGAAAAATTGGGTAGGGACAAAATTGGGGAGGAAACAAAAAATTGGAGGAAATAATACACTGAAACAAAATTGAAAAATCATTTTTTTTTCAATTACAAAAACGATATTCCCTTAATTTGAATTTTTTTCTAATTATTTTACTAATTATCTCAATAACTGTTGACCTAAAGTTTGGAGGACTGGGTGTGGATATATCTGGTCTAAATCACATCTGGGTGTCCCCTGGTAATGGAATAACAACCGGCTAATCATCAGCAATTGAGATGGCAACCCAGAATATATCAAGGCTTAATCTACCAGAAGCAGGTACGTCTTAAAGCTTTGCGCCAGCACAGTTGTTGCGACATTTTCTGCATCTAGGAGACACATTGAAACTTTTAAGATAGACTGTGCCTGATTCTTGGCACAGATCACCTCATAGTCAGTATGAAGCGCCATTTTTGCAAAATCCAGTCTCAATAATAAGTCCACTGGCATCACTGCAACTATTTCCCTAATTTTTACCAACATTTAACCCAATCTCGACTTAACTTTGACCCATGTTTCAACTACTTTGACGTGTTTTTCGATTTTTTTTAGATTTTTGTAATAATTGCTTCAATATTTCAATTTTTTCTACTCTTAATGACTAAAATTGGATGGAAAATATTTGCCCAATAATAACAAGAAAGCAAAAATTATTATGTGAGAAAAACTCCAACAGGAAAAATTTTGAAATAGGGTTTAAAAAAACGTAGTAAATAAATTGTAGAACAGTGATTTTCCCTCAAAATTTTTCCATCTTGAAATTCAATAATTCACATGGCTTCTATTCCAAAAGAACAGACGTCACTTCTGATCCTGCAGTTATTATTGTTTTCATATTCACAGAATATATTACAACTGCGAATGGGCAAAGCTGAATGTGTGTACCCAGCCGGGATTCAAACCTGGGTCTCCTGCTTTCTAGGCAGTTGCGCTGACCCCTACACCACTGGGGACACAGTGATCACCACACCTGCAAAGACTACCTAAGCACACCTCCCGTCAGACACAAATTTCCAGATTTACTGTACTCAAACTAGTAGTCAGTATCTACTAATTCCTGTAAGAGTAAAGGCTCCAATCTCGCCCACCCCTCATATATTCAGTGAATATGAAATTCAATAATTATCCAAAATTTTGGCTAAATTTGTGAGAATGAGTCACGAAGTTTTTCAATCCCTTAAATTTGACAATTCTAAATTAATTATGAGAAGGAATAAATATTGAAACTAAAAAACAATTTGGAAGGGAATAAAATGGGAAGAAAATTGTTCATAAATGGAACAAAATTACTACAATGTTAGCAAAAATCTTCAAATATTGGGTAAAAATTGGCAAGAAATTTTCATGAAAGGAAAAACAAATTGGCAAAAATTCGCCAAAACTAGGAAAAAATTATAAAAAATTATATTTTGCAAAAAAGTATGACAATAATAAAAAACTGATAAAAATAAACAAAAATACGGCGAATATATGCAATAGATAAAATATGAAAGAGTGGCAGAATAAACAAGAAGTGGCAAAGTAAACTAGTAGAAGGCCAAATATAGAGAAACTATAGGGTGAAATGGGCAAAAAATTCTGCAAACAAAAAGATTGTGAAAAAAATAACTGACAAGACGAAGATTGTGAAAGAACAATATTGTAAAAGAAAAAGACTTGTGGTGGAAAACAAATTCAGAGGAAAAATATTTTGGGGAAATAATTTATATTTTTCCCCTTAATAAATTAAAAAAAAACACTCCCACAGATTCTTCCAATACTTTCTACAAATACTTTCCTAAATACTTTCATGACTTTTTTTCCCAATTCATAGGGATTTTTCTATTAATTTTTCGGTTTTTCCTACTTTGTTTGATATTTGTGACTAAAATTTGATAACAACTGGGTGAAAAAATTGTGTTTACAGAAATTATGAAAATATGGGGACAGAAGTAGGCAGCAAAAGAAAGTGGGCTTCAATAAACGGGCAGCACAAAATATAGCCAGCAAAATAACTGTGCAGCCAATAAATATGGCATAGTGAAGAAATTTGGACCGAAAAATATTAGTTCAGCAAAGAAGTTGGGCAAAAAATAACCAGGCAGCAAAAAAAGTGCAATAAAAAATGTACACAAATAAAGGGCAGCAAGAAACAAGCAATAAAAAAGGGCAAGACCAAAACGGGCAGGAAAAGGAAAGGCAAACAAGAAAAGGGCAGAAAAAATCGGCCACCAAAAAATGGGCAGACAACCAAATGAGCACAAGGGAATATAGCAGCAAAACAAATGGGCAGAAAAACAAAAACGCAGAAAAAGTGAATATAAAAATGGTCATAAAATGGAAAGAAAAAAATTGAGAAGTTTTTCCCAATTAAGTGGGCAAATAAAAATTGCTGGAGTTGACAAAAATATTGGAGCTGGACCAAATAAAAATAAAAAAGACAAAAAATTGAAAAGGCATCATAAATTGGAGCTGTACAAAATCCATTTAAATCTGGATTAAAAAAAATTGAAGCTGAACAAAAAAAATTAAAGTTAGATAAAAGTATATGAAGTTGGACAAAGGAAAATCAATTCGGACAAAGGAAAATCAATTTGGGCAAAGGAAAATCAAGTTGGACAAAGGAAAATCAAGTTGAACAAAAAATCAAGTTTGACAATAAAATTGAAATGGAAAAATATAAAATACATAAAAGACATATGATAAAAAATATGGATAAAATGGAAATTAACTGAAAAAATAGAAAAATCTAATAGGAAAATGGCAAAAATATGGAACAAATCGCAAAAACAAGAACTCGGAAATATTAGTACCTAAAATATTTTACCATCAAAAAACACTATTCCAATATTTATACAAAATTAATTACAATTTTTGATATAAAGTGGTGCCATAATTTTGATGCATTTATTGAGAATTGCCAGTTTTTAAGATTTACAAAATTTTTCCCCATTTATGATATTGAAACAAAGTACATTTAAGGCCAATTCACACTGTCCGTCACGTCACGTCACGTCACCGTCCGTCAGAACATTCCGCAATGTATTTCTAATGGCGGCATTCACACTGTCCGTCACCGGACCGTCACGTCACGTCAACGTCCGTCAAGCTTTCTCGAGAAGAATGTTTTGACGGAACGGTCGTCTGCTAACATCGGAAGTTAACCTAATTTCGTCACGCGAATTACATGTTGCAGTCGACGATTGCACTGTTTATATGCAAATGTGTCTTATTCATCTTTGTGCTGTTGTTGTACCTCGTTTTATGGGTAAATCTCAAATGTTTCATGACGACTTAAATATTTTTGTCAATTGAGTGTCCCCCTATAATCGAGGTTGGATATCTGAAACCAAAAAATGGTTTATGTTACGTAACAATGTAACACAAACGACTGAAGCAAACTGTTTATTTGAATAAGATTGTAATTTGAATACGCATTTTTCATTAAATAACACTTTAAATGAAAATGTCAGTTCTGATGAAAGACAAAAATTCAGTTGTTTACGACGTATTAACAATGTCAGCATGTAAATCGTAATGGTTAAAGTATACAGGCGATATTTATGCTCTTACAAGTATGGTTTGATGTCTTCATATGTTTATTTTTTCGCTTGAAAATGGATGTCGATGTTTTGAAATGTTGTTTCAGTTCCCAGTAAGTTGGCCAAAAACATACACTGTAAAGTTTTCTTTGGCCGTTAATAACATTTAGCTTTGTTGTTCCCCCTTTCTAGTATTAAACTATGACTTTCTACATAACAGATCGCCACTCATAACCTCACTTTCAACATCGCGTATTGAGATGGACGAATTGACGTGACGGACACGGACGGACAGTGTGAATACAACTTGACGTGACGGTTCCGTGACGTGACGTTGACGTGACGGACAGTGTGAATTGGCCTTTACTTGAAGATTAACACAACACAAAGAAATCCATGGAATCAGCTAAATATTTAAAATAAAACAAAATAAAAAACTAAAAATAAAATTGAACAAGGTTGGATCAGGAATGGACCAATATACGATCAATATTGGACATAAATAGGCTACGAATTGGGAAAAAATAGGCAAGGATTGGTCAAAAATCGCAAAATATAGGAAAAAAGGCAAGAAGTAGCGAAAGGTAGCGCAAAAATAGTGAAAACATAGGGCCAAAAGTAAACAAAATATATTCCTAACCTACAAAATGTCATCTAGAAAAATTGACTGAAAACATGTCAAACGAAAAAATGGGGAAAAATAGGGAAAGAACAGTATTGGGAAAGGAAAAAATATTTCACAGAAAAATATTTGGAGGAAAGAAATAGAAGAAAAAACTTTGAAAAACCAAACTGAGGAAAAAGTCGGAGGAAAAAAATTTGAAAAGATATACTTTTTCCCTTAATAAATAACATGGCTTAAATATCAAACGAATTGTACCTAAATTTCTCCAATACTCTATCCAATTACTTTTGTAATTCTTCCAACACTTTCTACAATTACTTACCCCTGTACTTAAAATAGGCAAAAAAGTGGCCAGCAAAAAATCTGGGCAAAAAATAAATACAGCACCAAAACAAGAGAGCAGCAAAAAAAGGGCAGGAAAAAATGGACAGCAGAAAAATGGGCCAGGCAAAAAAGATCGACGGCAAAAAAATGGATAGCGTAATAAAATGGGCATCCTAAACACATATGCAGCCCTAAAATGGGCAGTGTAAAAGAAATTGGCACCAATAATGGCACCAAAAACATGGGCAGGACAAAAGTGGGATGGAAAAATGGTATGCATAAAACTGCGGAGAAAATGGGCAAAAAAATTAGCAGAAAAAATGGGTAGAAAAAATTGAATTTTTTTTTTACGAAAAAGGTGTGTGGAAAAAAGTGGAAGCTGGACGAATACAAAATCTTAGCCAGACGAAAAATATTTCTGAGGAACAAAAAAAAAAAGAAAAGAAAAGAAAAGAAAAGGATTGCAGTTGGACAAAAAATAGAACTGGAGCTAGACAAAATAATTAATATCGGACAAAAAAGTTGGATCTGAGCAAAAGAAAAGTAGCTGGACAAAAACAATAGGTTCTGGCCAAAATCAATTTGAAGCTGGATAAAAGGAATTGAAGCTGGAGAAAAAGTTTAAAGTTAGACAAAAGAAAATGAAGTTGGACAAGAAATGAAGATGTACAAGAAACGAAGTTGAACAAATACTTGACCAATAAATCAGCATAAAATTGGAAGGAAATGGAAAAACAGAAAAAACATAAAAGAAATAACTTGAATAGAAAACTGGTGAAAATATATAAAAAATCGGAAAAACAAGAAGTTAAAGAATTTATATCCCTAAAAGAAATTTACAATCAAAAAGCACTATACCTAAATTTTAACTAAACCATTACCAATTTTTGAACCACATTAGTGACCCAAATATTGACGATATTTATTGAGATATTTGAAACCCATTTTTAAGCTTCTTCGATTTTTTCTTCATTTTTGATATTGAAACAAATTATAGTATTTACATAAAGATTGAGACATCAAAGTTGTGCATAATATGAGTAATTGTTTATGAAAAAATACTTTGGGAAGTAAAAAAAATTAGAACATGACTGAAAAAAGATTGGATGAACATTGTAACTAGAGTGAATCAAAATTTGTCAGAAAATGGGGGTGAAATTAGCAAATAATGGCCAAAAAGGGGAAAATACTTAGGCCACAGATAGCAAAAAAATAGGTAAATTGGCAAAATATCAGATAAATATTGTCAAAGAATTAGCAAAAATAGAAACAAGGAAAACAGTCCTACAACAGGTAAAAGATAGCCAGGAAAATTAAAACAAAAATTGAAAAAATGTTTTTGCACTAAAAAGTTTAAACCAGCAAAAATTGTGTAAACTAAAAAAATTATAAAGTGACAAAATTGAGTGAGAATAAAATTGTGGATCAAAAATATTGTGCAAGGAACAAAAGTTAATAAAAATTTATGTAGGAAAAAAAATTGGAGAAAAATTTTTGGAAGAAATAAAATGGTATGAAAAGAATTATAAAAGATATTCGAAAATTATATTTTATGATTAATAAATTTCCAATTACAAAACAGTAATGGCACTTTTTTTTACTTTTATCATTTCCATTCCTTAGAATTTTCCAGAATTTTATGCTAGTTGTGATACAGTCGATAAACCAACTGATTTGGATTTTTCAATTAAAGTTTTTACTTTTTCTGTCATTTTCGTTATATTTGTGACTAAAATTGTATTAAAATTGTGTAAAAATGGGCAAAGTAGTGTGAAGCATAATATGTACACAGCAAAAAAAAAAGGCAAAAAATAGGCAGAAAAAATGGAAAGCGAAAAATGTGCAACCTAAAAAAGAGCAGCCATAAATGGGCAGCCTAAAAATTTGGTTGGCTAAAAAAAGTGCAGCAAAAAAATTTGGAACAACAAATGGGCAACAGAAATTGGCAGAAAAAAGGCATAAATAATTCGAATAACAAATGGACATAAAATGAGCAAGTATTAATATGTTATTCCCTAAACTGGTGGACAAAAATAAGTTGAATCTGGACAAATAAAAGTTGGTACTGGTAAAAAATTGTACCTGGACAAAATAATTGTAGATGAACGAAATATTTGGAGCTAGACAAAAAATGGAGTTGAACAAATAAATTTGAATCTCGATATAAAAACTGAAGTTGGACAAAGAAAAAGGAATGTCCAAAAATGGTAAAAATATGAAACAATTGAAAAAACGAGAACTTAAAGAATATTTATGTCCCCAAAATCATTTTATAATCAAAAAACGGTTCTTAAATTTCCAAAACTACATCCAATTTTGATCCAAATTTTGACATCATTAATAGAGAATTATCGAACCAGAATCTAAGATTTTATGATTTTTTTCTCATCTTTGTTATTCGAACTTAGTATAACATATACATAAAAATTAAGATGTCACAGGAGTGTGTAATACATGTTATCGCCTAAGAAATAATATTTTGCTAATGAAAAAATTGGAACAAGATTGGATCAAAATTGACAAAATATTGGCCAAATTGGCTGGATATTGGTGTACATTTGGCAAGAAATTGGCAAAAATGAGACAAATTGTGACATAAAAACAATGTGAAAGGAAAAACAAATTGTGAAGAAAATAGTTGATGAGGTAAAAATATATGGAGGAAATAATTGGAGGAATAAAATTGGAAGAAGTAGATATTGAAAATTGTATTTTTTCACCCTAATAAGGTTTCAATTAGAAAAAAAATTGTCGCTAAATTTTTCGATACATTTTCCAATTACTTTCAAAAGACTATCCCTGATTTTTGTCTATTAATTTTTCTAACTTTTCTAAATTCTTCTTGATATTTGTACTAAAATTGATCAACAATTGGTCACATCAAAATTGGATGAAAAATTGCCTGTGTACATAAATGTATGAAGAAATGACCATGAAAGGTAAGTGCAAAAAGGGAATGGCGAAGCAAAAAAAGTTAGCAGCAAAGAAAAGTGGGCAGCCAAAAAGGGTTGGACACAAAAATTTGGACGTAAAAAAATGGGACAGCAAAAAAATTTTGGCAGCAGGAATTAGTTGAAACAGGAAATAAGCTGTCTACACAATTGTGCAGCCTAAAAAAATGTGCAACTGAAAAAGGGCAGAAAATCAAATGAGCAGAAAAAAAATTGCAGAACAAATGGGAATAAAAATGTGCAGAAAAATTGGGCAAAATGGCAAGAATTTAAAAAAGGCAGACATTAAAAACAAACTGGAGCTGGATAAAGAAATAGTAGGTAGACAAGATAAACTGGAGCTGGACAATAAATTGAAGCTGGACATAAGAAATTGGTGCTATAGAGAAGAAATTGAAAACGTATATAAAATTTACCCTAAATTTTAAAAAATTAATGTTGAACAAAAGAGTATGGGGTTGGATCAAAATTAAGTATGACTTGAATTCGATGGAGAAATTGGACAATAATGATTAATAAATGGGAAAAACAGGAAAAAAATGGTAAGGAAGTGATAATTCTATAAAATGGAAGGAAAATGTAATAGAAAATTAGCAAATATATCGCAAAAGTGGAAAACAAGACCTTAAAAGAAACCATTGATGTCACAAAAAATATTACAATGACAATACATTGTCCCTAAATTTTACCATTACTATTACAATTACTTAATGGAATTTGTAATAAATTTTGATGCAATATTTTGATATTTTTGAAACCATTTTTTAAGAGTCTCCTATAAGTTCCACAGTTTTGATTTGAAACAAAGTATAATATTTACATTAAGATTAAAATATCGCAGTTATGTGTAACTGTGTAATCAACTACAAAACATAATTTTGGGAAGGAAGGATCTATTAGAACAAAAGTGGAAAAAGATTGGATCTAGATTGGAACAAAAACGGATTGAGACTGGAACTCCATTGGAGAAAAATTAGGAAACAATTGGACAACAAATGGGCATGAATGAAGGAAAAATTGGCAAAATCGACAAAAGGTTGCATTGGCAATACTGCAATGTTATCAACAAAAATTCCGAGGTACTGGAGTGAAATAGACATAAAAAAGGAAAATAATAAAAAAACTGGCTATAATAAAAAATAATAACCTATAGCCCAAAAGTTGGCAATAAATAAGCACAACCAAGACAAAAATTAATTAAATGGGGCAAAAATTACAATAAAAAAGAAAACAATTTCTTTTCTTAAAAAAATTTAAAAAGAATATTTTCTGAAATGAAAAAATTGGAAAGAAGACTTGTGGAAGATAACTATTATGCAACGAAAAACATTGAAAACTGGGAATGAAATGGAAAAATAGACAAACATGAAAGGATTGTACAAAATTGGAAAAATTGAATACAATGATAGAAATTTAAAAATTACAAAAATGATGAACATATCGAAATAATTGGAATAACAAAAACTTGAAAAAATGTATATGTCCTTAAAAATGTTTACAATGAAAACATGTCCCTAAATTTTATCAAGACTATTATCAATTTGTCATCCAAATTGGTGACCCAAATATTGACCAAGTTCATTAATCTTTTGGATGCCATTTTAAGATCTCACAGTTGTGGGTAATGCAAAAAATAGTCAACAAATGGGCAAAAACAGGAAAAAATGGGCAAACAATTAGCAAATGATTGGAAAACGTTTGCGAAATATACGCAAAACTTAGAAAAAAGCATGTTAAAATAGGCAAAAACAAGTAAAGAAAAAGTAAATATACAGAAAAAAGGTGACAAGAGTAGGGAGAAATAGACAAAAAATAAGCAAAGAAAGAAAAAAAAGCACAAAAGTTGAAAAATAGAAAAATAAGAGATAAATAATTTAAAAAAATTTCTTTTTCTACAAAATATCAACTAGAGCAATTTGTGTGAATCAAAATGCACTTTGAATCGAAAAACATGGAAAAGAATGAATTATAAGATTATGATGATTATGAAATGGGAAAAATGGTAGTAAACGTGAAACATATTTGAGTATAGTCAGTGTCTGTTTCAAAAGGTTACATGTCACAGTTGTTTTGTTAAAATATCCGTTGCGCACATAATCAGTTTAATGCACTGTTTCTTATACATCAATATCAGGGCCATAATTAAACCAAATAGCTGTGTTAATGAACAATTTATTGTCTGATTTAACGATAGGTTCAACATTCCACAACACACGTACAGCTTTTAAACGTTGTGCAGGAAAAAAAACTGGAGTTAAATAATGGAGGAAAGAAATTGGACGAAAAGATTCTGGAAAATAAAATTTTCTCCTTAATAAATTTCCAATTATAAAAAAAAGAACTGTCAATATTTTGTCGATACTTTTTGCAATTTGTTTCCTAAATATTTTTGTGATTTTTGTTCAAAATTTGACCGAATTTCATTATCCAAATTTATTGGGACATTTCTACGACTTTTTAGTATTTCCAACTTGTGATTTATGAATAAAATTGAGTAACAAACGAATGGATAAAAATAGGACGAAAGAATGGCATGTGTAGAAAAAAAGTGTGAGAAAAGGGAAGAAATGTGTTCAGTAAAACCAGTGGGTGGAAAAGAATTTGGGAAGAAAAAATTTGGGCAGCAAAAACATGGGCAGAAAATATAAAAATGGGAAGCAAATTAATGGTCAACAAAAAAGGCAAAATAAAATGGGAAGCAAAAGAATTGGGAGGAGTAAAAATGGGCAGCCTAAAAAGATAGCTTAAAAATGTGTCACCTACAAAATGTACAGCCTAAACAATAGGCGACGTAAAAATGGGCATAAAAAAAGAGGGTAGCAAGAAAAAATGGGCAGCAAAAGAAAAGACAAACAAAAGAAACGGGCAGGAAAAAATTTGAAGAAAAAGTAAGGACAGTAATGAAAATGGGCAGAAAACAAATGAGCAGAAAAGATGGAAACTTTTCTTCCCAAAAAAGGCGGAGAAATAAATTGTGAATGCGTGGCAGCATGTACTTTGTGTTCACCGGTTCAGTGAATCCTGGAAAAAGCTCGTCTTGAGAAAAAACTAAATAATTACATACAATAAAGTGTTTTTAAATTTTCATTCTTATTTCCATTCTTCTATCAGATCATTTTATGTGCACATTCAAAGTATTTTTATTGCATGACAAACGTTTTATGGTGTGGAGATAGTATGTATATGATTCATGGCACTGCCGCTTTATATAGGCGCCTGTAGCAGTGACGTTACAATACACATGCACAGCTGGGGTTCAAATTCCATTCTGAACCCTCTGGAAGCAGAATATGGGCGCTCCGTCGGCAGGGATGGGCGAAGGGGATTAGCAAATCATCTATGAAAACAACATCCGCCCTTCATTTTCTTTTTGGCGCATTGAAGACTAATCAAAGATACGTCATATTTGGTAAAATATCTTATAACTATAAATTAATGATGCATCAACTGCAAAAGCCTTTAGAAGATTCGATTAATAATGAAGTCACTACTCTCCAGCTTGAAAAAATAACCGTGTTGTTAATGGTATCACGTTGAGCCGACGAAGGTACTGGGTTAGAGACCAACTGGAAGCAATGTTTTTAAAACCCAATCTTCTTTTTAACAGATAGGGGAACAACAATGACTTCTGTATTGTTTCTTGCCACCTATCTTAGGACCTTCAGCAAATGTGTCGCGATTTTGAGGCAAATGACATTTATACTAACAAATATTAAACTGTTTGAAAAGAAGTGGGGGAGAGCAGCTTTTGCGCATGCATTATGTTAGGTGGGACTGCTGCTTAAAGTGTCACATGACCCTAAGGTAGCTTGTTGCTTTATCATAACAGATTAATTTTGTTATAGTAACGTAACAGAGTAATCAGTTGCTTACTGAGTTTTAGTGTTCATGTGCATATTCGTATGTTCTTGGTGTTTATTGTCAAAGAAAAATCAACGACGTTCATACCTTTTAGAAACAAATTACTCAGCTTTCAGCTTGGAACAACAGTGTGAAATAAAGAAGCTTGGTAGGATGATGCCTGAGCGGGAGTTGAAGGAAGTGCAAACAAGCTGAGGTAAGATATTCTGTAGATCTTTTAGGGTGAGGGGGCTAACCAAGGCGCATTCTCCCAGGGTCAGTCGCAGAGGTGTGCAAAATTGTCTCTTTGGATGCTAAGTGGAGGGGAAGGGGGGCACTATCAAGATCCAGCCATCTGAAGCCCAAAGTGCCACTGAGCTGGACAAGAAAATTTGAAGCTGGACTAAAACAATTTAAGTTTGTCAAAAGAAAATGAAGTTGGACAATAGGAAGTGCAGTCTATCAAAAAACAAACTTTTTCAAAAATTGACAATAAATTTGGAAAAATGGAAGTTAAATAGAAAACTAGAAGAACATAAAAGAAAAATGGTAAAATAAATTGGAAAAATTGGATGAAATGGAAGAAATTGAAGAAACAGAAAAAATGTAATAGAAAAATGGTAAAAATATTGAAAAATCGTCATACAAGAACTTGAAAAAATAGAATATCTATGTCCCTAAACAAATTTTACAAAAACACACTGGCTCTAAATTTCTCCAAAACAATTTCCAACAATACTAATTGCTGACCCAATTTTGAATGCAATTTATTAATAAAAAAAACCAGTGTTTAAGGTTTTACAGTTTTTCCCTACTTTCAATGTTGAAAGAAAGTATATTTATGTAATTATTAAGATGTCACAGTTGTGTGTAATTGCTTACAAGAAACTTTGGGGAGGAAAAAAATATCGGAACGGTCAATTGGTCAAATTTGCAAAGAAATTTCCAAAAAAAGGGGGCAAAATTGACAAAAATGTGGAAGGAATTAGGATAAATTTATCAAAAATTTGGCAAAAAGCTAAAGAAAATTAATTTGAAATGAAAAAATGTGTATAAAAAATGTGGAGGAAATGAAATTTGGAAGAAAAATATTAGGAGTAAGCATTTGGAGAAAAAAATTGGACGAAAAAAGTGAAAAAGATATTGGTAAATTATACTTCTCCCTTCATAAGTTTGAAAAGTGAAAAAAGAACTGCCACTAAATATTTCGTGATACAATTTTTCCAACTTCTAATTTTTTTTCATGAGTTTTGTCCTAATTTTGACCCAATTGATTACTCAATTGCTGAAATTTTTCAGTTTTTTTTCCGACTTTTACCAACCTATTCTTGATATTTGTGACTAAAATTGGATAACAATTGGACAGAAAAATTGAATGAAATAATGTATGTACACAAGAATGAAAGAAAAAAATTGTCAAAAATTGGGCAGCAAAAAATGTGCAAATAAAACAGTGGGAAACCTAAAAATGTGCATGGCAAAATGAAATGTGCAGCAAAAAAGGGCAGCAAAAATGGGCACCAAAAATTGCTTTGCAAATCAAAAGGGCTGAAAAAATGGGCATAAATGGGTTAGTTTTCTCCCTAAAAAAGTGGCCGAAAATATAAGATTTATCAATAAAAATTGGAATAGATTTTTAAAAAATATTGGAGCTGGAGAAAAGAATTGTAGGTTCAAATTCTTTTTGCCCATTTCCATTTTTTTTCCAGTGCCATTTTTTCTTTGCCTCCATCTTTTCATCCAGCTTCAACTACTTGTCGCCCACCATTTTTAGGAAATAGGTTTTCATTTTTTTGGTAATTTTTCATTTTCTTCCCACTTGATTTGCTTCCTTTCCTGGTGTTTATTGTCAAAGAAAAATCAACAATGTTCATACCTTTTATAAACAAATTACTCAGCTTTAAACTTGGAACAAAAAAGAAGCTTGGTAGCCCGATGTCTTTTTTTCTGCTGCGTACATTCTTTTGCAGCCCAGTTTTTAATACTGCCTACCTTTTCCCCCACTTATTTTTGTTGATCACTATTTGCTCATTTTTTCGAAATTTTTTGTGTACATACAATTTTTTCGTGCGATTTTTATCTGACCAATTGTTATTGGGTAATCCATTGGGTCATAACTGCAACAAAAATCTGGAAAATAAAAACGGAAGAATATTACTTTTCCAAAAGTGTCCACTTATTTATGATGTCCAACTTTTTGCTGCTCACATTTTTGCCCATTTTTCGTAGTTATTGGGTAATGAATTTGGTCAAAATTGCGAAAAAAATCTGGAAAATACTTAGGATATTAATTGGAAAAATGTTGGAAAAATTTACAGACAATGCTTTTTTCTAATTTATTGAGGGAAAGATTATTAAGGGAAAAATATGATTTTTTACTATCTTTTCCAATGGGAAGCATTGAGAGATGAAATAGTGAATGCAGCAGAGGACAAAATAGGTAGAAAGGCGACCCATACAAAAAAATCCCTGGATATCACAGGAAATACTAAATTTAATCGATGAAAGGAGAAAATATAGAGATGCATTAAATGAAGCAGGTAAAATGGAGTACAGATGGTTAAGAAATGAGATTGACAAGAAGTGCAAAACAGCTAAGCAGGAGTGGCTAGAAAGAAAATGCTAGTCAACAGAAAAATGTTTAAATAGAGGAAAAATATATACTGAATACAGGAAAAGAAAAGAGACACTTGGAGACAAGAAAAGCAGCTGTATATATCTAAAGAACTGAGATGGGAAACCAGTTCTCAGCAAGAAGGGAAAGCTGAAAGGTGGAAAGAATATATATAGGGGCTCTACAAGGGAAATGAACTTAGAGACAATATTGTAGGAAGGGAAGAGGAAGTAGATAAAGATGAAATCTTCATTTGAGGACGCAAAACATGAGATGGTTAAGGTCAAACAATAAAAAATTAGATGCTATATGTGTTTAGAAATGTCACTTATGTCTTACAACATCGTAATGGCAACACAAGCAAACAGAAAGGGTTCCCAAACGCTAAAGGCCAATTCACACTGTCCGTCACGTCACGTCACGTCACCGTCCGTCAGAACATTCCGCAATGTATTTCTAATGGCGGCATTCACACTGTCCGTCACCGGACCGTCACGTCACGTCACCGTCCGTCAAGCTTTCTCGAGAAGAATGTTTTGACGGAACGGCCGTCTGCTAACATCGGAAGTTAACCTATTTTCGACACGCGAATTACATGTTGCAGACTACGAGTGCACTGTTTATATGCAAATGAGTCTTATTAATCTTTATTTCGTTGTGATACTTCGTTTTAGGGGCAAATCTCAAATGTTTCATGGTGACTTAAATATTTTTGTCAATTGAGTGTCCCCCTAAAATCGAAGTCTGATATATGAAACCAAAAAATGGTTTATGTCATGTGACATTGTAACAGAAAAGACTAAAGCAAACTGTTTATTTGAATAAGATTGTAATTTGATTACGCATTTTTCATTAAATAACATTTTAAATGAAAAATTCAGTTCTAATGAAAGACAACAATTCAGTTGTTTACGATGGTACTAACAATGTCAGCGGACAAATCGTAATGGACAATGTAATCAGGCGCTATCCATGCTCTTATAAGTATTGTTTGATGTTTTCGTATGTTTATTTTTTCGCTTGAAAATAGATGTCGATGTTTTGAAATGTTGTTTCAGTTCCCAGTAAGTTGGCCAAAAACATACGTCGTAAAGTTTTCTTTGGCCGTCAATAACATTTAGCATTGTTGTTTCGTCGATTCTAGTGTTAAACTATGACTTTCTACATAACAAATCGCCATTCATAACCTCACTTTCAACATCGCGTATTGATATGGACGAATTGACGTGACGGACACGGACGGACAGTGTGAATACAACTTGACGTGACGGTTCCGTGACGTGACGTTGACGTGACGGACAGTGTGAATTGGCCTTAATACTGAAGTCGGAATCACAGACTATACCAAAGACCGCAATGTGACACTCATTCCTGAGTAGGGCGTGTATTACACTGTAAAAGATCTTTGACAAAGATCTTTTATCAAAGCTCTTTGGTCAAATCTTTGACTGTGTAATGGGTCATCTTTTATAAAAGATTTCTTTTATAAAAGATATTTGATAAAAGTTAGCGAGAGAGGCTAGCTTTTATAAAAGTTCGCCATTGTATACATGCGTCTTTCCTTGCTTTGACGCCTTTCAACCTACAAATTAACGTAGAAGTGTATTTGTTGTGTCGCTACTGCCACAGTGATCGTTTCAAAGTGAGAAGTGTGCGGAATATTTATTAATACAAAGCACATTTACTAAAATGTAGGATTAGAATCGTATAAAGAAAAAGCTACGGCTGTCAGTTGCATTCAAAGTAGCTCACAGAGGATGATGATACGGAAGAAATTACGTGGATCAAAGAATATATGGAGATGCATAAGTGAAATAAATGTTTTTATTGGTACTCTAACCTAACCTCGTAATTCCTCCTAAAGTGATTTACATCTTGGTACTTATGTCTGGAATAAAGCGTGAAATCTTAGGCCTACACTGTAGGATTTGTGTATTTTACTGCCTGCTGGAATAGATTTTGTATGTGGTTACAAATGGGAGGATCTTCAGTGGGAAGGGATTCATGATTTGCGTAATGAGGTCCTGCACTAGTTAGCTCCATATTTATTCTTACTTTGCACGATGCTTTTTGACATTTAACTCAGAACTCATTACATACCTTAAAATAAAAAGCCAACAATATTTATGAAGGGAATTTTAGGCATTTGACTGTGAAAAGTTATATTTTAATTCACGGATTTCTGGTTTTGTTACTGTAAATGGTAATGCTTCTTGATGTGAATGAAATTAAAACATGGTCATGCCAGTGTGTTCAGCATCAAATGAATTGTAGTTTTCTATTGTGTCTGGTTTTTGTACACTGACAGTACATTTTCCATTTGTGCTCAATTATGGAACTTGACAACCAATTTTTTGAAACTAATTGAACGTTGATTTGATGTCACAAAATTTTAAATGAGTCTGGAGACACATGAAATTACTTATATGATCCACATCATAATTGTGAGTTAAAAAAATAACTGATGACAGTTTAATGCCCTTCAAAAAGATATGTGATTATGGTCCCCCACAATGTACCAATTCATTAACACTACAAGCACCAAGCATGGGCAAAAATTACCCGTACACTTTACTTTTATTAAAAAATCATAATTAATATCTTTCAATGTTTATGGGCTTTTTCTATTTGTCTCTCACCTTATAAAGTGCTACCCTACATATTTACATGGTTACAATTTTAAAAACTGATGACTAAATATAACAATTTTATGCCTAAGGGCACATTTTGCCCTGGGTTGATACTCCATGTGACCATAATTCTTAGTGTCTTCCCTGCAATCCCCAAGCATAGGGAAAAAAATGTTTTTGGAAAATCAGTGTCCATCACCTCTAATTTCAGTATATCCCAGCTATTTAGAAGCCTAACAGGCCTAATAACTGCTTAAATTATTGTAAATAATAGTATATAAACAAAATTTCACAAGTCTGCGAAAGTAACTCTTTCTGTCCTATATCTGCACGTAATCCAAGACGGCAATACTGCAATATGTCTAACGCAATGTACATATGTTTGACACACACAGTCGATGCCAAAGAGAAAAAAAAAATCCATTTTACAGGATTCATGGCTTACTGTAATACGGGCAAAATTTGCCCTTGCTTGGTGTTCTGTGTAACCTGAAATACCTTGGTGTTGCTAGGGTTAATACACATCATTCGTCACTCATGACTGGACAGACTGTCAATTTTATTGTGTTACACAGATAACACTTACTTATGAGAACATAAATGTCGATGGTACTTATTTCAATCATATTAGAGCAGTTGGCTTTGGTTCCTGGCTAATTATACACTTGCAAGTCGTAACATGTTCATGTATAGGCAGCCAACTATTTGGAAATCGCCACATATTCTAAGTAGACAGCCAACTACGTCTATGTGAGAAGGAAGATTACAAATATCATTCGTACTCACTTCAGTCACAGCAATTTAAACTCTCCTGTTAGGTTCCTGCACATTTTCACTCTCATATAACAAATACAGGGGGGAGGAAGAGGGGGGGGACTAGCGGACACTGTAAAACAGACTTGCAATAAATTAATATTCTGGTGTTTATTCTATTACATAAGGCCTATATAAAAAAAAACTAAAGAAATTTTAGCTTTAACAGGATTCGAACCCAAATAGTTTCTTTTCCCCACTATCAGAGCCTAGTACCCTAACCACAAGACCAGGCTGGCTGAACTATTACAATCACTACTTTCTTAATTCATATGCTTCTTTCATAATTTATTGATATTCGCTTGTAATTGACATTTAATGTACCAAAGCGAAGCGTTTGTGACAAATCTGTACTGTACCATTTCCGTTAAAACAGTATATTGTCATGATTTGCAGTGCAACATGTCGTCTGAAAAGTTATCGAAGACCAAAGGCCAGACAACAACAAAATGTTCAAATGTTTGTTAAGCTTAAGGAACTTAACTGCGAGGGCCATCAGTCCCTAAGCTTACAAACTACTTATGAACTAGCTTATACTAAAGACTACATAAACATCCATGCCCGAGGGGGGATTCGAACCCCCCGACCGTAGCAGCCGTGCAGACCGTGACTGGCGCGCCGCAGACAGTTCGGACACTGCGGCCTGCTCCCAACAATAGAAATACACTCCTCTTTCTGAGAGGAATACATCAGCCCATAACGTCTACTTCGTTCCTATGAGTGTTAAAAAGACTCGTGTGTATTTCAGTCGGTCTGTGGTGTCCGGTTTGCTTAGCATCAGTTTGGTCCTATAGTCTACAGGCGCTTTAGAAAGTTAATCAAATTATTCCACCAAAGCGAAAATAAGTCCACAATGTCAGCAATCCATAGTTACTTCTTACATAATGGCACACAACACGGAAAGTCATAGATCCAACTCAGTATTAATTAAAACACAAACCAGTTAGCAGTTACCAGTACGCAACCTACTGCATTTCATCGCTCTACTAAGTACTCACTTACCTCTCTTAATAAGCAGGTGTCTGAATGGTATGACACCGTATGGCGTCATTTCGACATAATTTTATGTATACCAAAAATAAAATGAAAATCTCGGGTTTGTACAGATCTTTTTAGCTTTACTTTAGACAAATGTGAAGTTACCTATTTTAATGGCACACAAACCAACATGAAAACGCATAGGGCCAAACCAATATAAATAAAACCACAAACCAGTACCCAATCTTCCATATTTCATTACTCTATAAGCGGTATCGGAATGGTTGATAACGTGCAGTGCGACTTCGTCATGATTACATTTATTCTAAAAATAAAATAACTTTACTTACTTGTAGCTAATGAAGACTGACGGTTCTGGATGTCCCGAAGGAAGAAAATTGTTTCTAGACAAGATTGAAACTAGTTTGCATCAGGTGAAGTACCTAGAAACCGTAAAAAATCAGAAACGAATCAGAAAATTGTGGTTCGGCTTCCCATGCAGGCCGATATCTTCACATGGTAAATGGTGTACATGAAGTCTAGCGACACTTTTAATTATTTATTGTACAAGAACCAAACATTGTACAGATATCATGCATACGGTATGTTATTTTGGAGAGAAAGCCTGAAGCGTAGTTTGGTAACGTGCCGATAGAAAGCGCTAGTTGCAAACACGGCGAGTTCAGGTGCAGAGCGAGCTTCCTCTGTGTTGGAGTTCGTCAAAAACAAGTGTGCTACAGCTGTTCAACGTATGTTTAGAACCAGGTACGATAACCAGCCATCAACAAGGCCATTTACCACTGGCACAACAAATTCGTTACGACTGGAAGCGACTGCCACAGTCGACGCCGTCATGCTGGGACTGGTATGGCAAAAATTCGATTACCGTATTGACGTCTGCGAAGTTGTAGCACACGGTTCATTAAACATTACATTTAACACTTATTTTTCCACACATTTATTTACTTCTATCTTGCACATCACACATCATGGAAGCGTAATACAGTGACAAGTGAAGGACAGTTTACTGTACTCTTTTTTGTTTACAATCAAAGATAATAAGACAGAATACCAATTAGCTTATTACAGCTCAGAAAATACAAATAGTAATTTGTCGTGTCCCCACATCACCCCCTTCTCAGTCATATAGTCACATAACACTGCAGTTCTTCAACTAATCTTGCAGGAAATCGAACTTCACGACCAGATCTTGTTCTTCTTGGTTTTCCACTGTCGGTTGCGTCTGGTTGTTTGACCCGGGCTGACCGTTCAGTTGAAGTGTCTTCAGGCTGCTTCTCATTATGATTCATTAGGTACGCAGGTTTCAGTCGATCAATGGAGATATTCTTGACTTGGTCTTTTATTTTAACGCCAAAAAATTTTGGGGTTCTTTCTATTACTTCGTATGGGCCTTCATATGGAGGTTCTAATGCTTTTTTTGACTCGGTCAACTCACACAAATACATGTGTTGACTCATTGAGATCCCTGTGTATGAAAGGTCTTTCTTTTGCTTTGTGGGAGTGTTGTACAGGCTTCAGACGATTCATGCACTGCTTCAGTTGTGAAACGAATTGAGGTAAGTCTGCATCCAATTTTGTTGCATACTCTTGAAAAAAATCACCTGGTATTCTGATGGGTGAGCCATAAACCATTTCTGCAATTGTAGCATTACTGTTCTCTCTGATGGAGCATCGCAGGCCAAGGAGGATTACAGGTATTACTTGAGTCCATTTGGCAGTTGCATGGGTACGGATAGTGTGCGATGAAATCTTTCAATTTTTCCATTTGATTGAGGATGGTATGCTGTAGTTTGTGTTTGGTTACAACCACACAGTTTTGACAGTGCTCGGAATAGCTCAGAGTTAAACTGCCTGCCTTGATCAGTCACTATCTGATATGGTGTTCCAAACCTAGTGATCCAACAATTGAAAAATGCTTGTGCTACTGCCTCTGCTTGTATGCCCCGAAGAGGTACTACTTCTGTCCAGTTTGTAACTCTGTCAATGCATGTTAAACAATAAATATATTCTTCAGATGGAGGCATTGGTCCTATCAAGTCAAGGTGAACAATTTTGAAACGTTCATCGTTACTAGGAAAGTGTCCTACTGGTGTTTGAATGTGCCGTGATATTTTGTTTTTCTGGCATGCCATACATGTTTTTGCCCAGTTTTGGACATCCTTTTTTAAACTGATCCAGACAAATCTTGATGAGATTATTTTTACTGTTGTCTTAATGCCTGGATAAGCCAGATTATGATAGTGTTGGAAAATAGAGTATCTAAATGGTTTAGGAATATAAGGACGAATGATTTGTGTTGACACATCACACCATAGCTGTTTTCTTCCATGTGTCAGATGGTGTTTTATCTTCAGTGATGTATGAGGGCTGGTCTGTAGTTGACGAAGCTCTTCATCATCTTCTTGTGCTTGGGCTATCTCATCATAGTTAACTGGAACTAGTTCTTCAAGCCTTGATAGACCATCAGCAACAACATTTTCTTTACCAGATATATGACGTAGGTCAGTGGTAAATTGCGAAATGTACTGGAGGTAACGTAATTGAATTGGTGTTGCTTTTTCATTCTTTTGTTTAAATGCATATGTTAGAGGCGCATGGTCAGTATAAATAATGAAATATCTTCCTTCCAACAGATATTTGAAATATTTGACAGCCATATAGATGCTAAGCAGCTCTCTATCATACGTGGAATACTTCTTCTGTGCTGTTGTAAACTTTTTTGAAAAGAATCCAATTGATCTCCACTGTTCATCTTGCCATTGTTGCAATGCAGCACCTGCTGCAAAATCTGATGCATCCACAAATAATGCAAGTTGATTGTCCAAACCAGGAAATGTCAAAAGTGCAGCATTTGCTAGATCTTCTTTGCATTTTTCGAATTGAGCAATTGCTTCTTCTGTCCAGTTAATATGTCGTCGGTCCTTTTTTGTTGTTCCTTTTAGGAAATCATTCAGCAATGCTTGGTTTTCAGCAGCATGTTCCAAATGTCGACGATAAAAGTTGATGATCCCTAAGAATTTTCTAAGTTCACGGACTGTTTTGGGTCGTTTGTAGTTCATTATTGCTGCAACTCTCTCTGGATCTGGCTTTGTTCCAGCAGGTGTAATTAAATTTCCTAAAAATGTTAGCTGTTGTACACCAAATACTGATTTGGAAACATTTATGACAAGACCATATTTATTCAACTGCTCAAAAAGTAAATTTAGATGCTCAACATGTTGTTCTGGTGATTCAGATGCTATTAGAATGTCATCCAAATATGGAAAACAAAATTCTAGTTCTCTCACAACTTCATGTATAAACCTTTGGAATGTGCTAGGTGCATTGCGAAGTCCAAATGGCATATAATTAAATTCATAGAGACCAAATGGTGTTATAATGGCTGATTTTGACTTATCGTCTTCGGCTAGTGGAATCTGGTAATAGGCTTTGAGTAGGTCTACCTTTGAGAATATATTTTTATTTTGAAGCATAAAATTTACATCATCAATTCGTGGTATTGGATACCGGTCTGGGAGAGTCCTGTCATTCAAACGGCGATAATCTCCACAGACTCGCCATTGACCACTTGGCTTCTTAGCAAGGTGTAGTGGATTAGCCCATTGTGATTTTGATGGACGTATAATACCATTATTTAACAGAAATTGAAATTCTTGTTTAGCAATTTTCAATTTATGTGGGTCCAATCTACGAGCTTTACAGTATACTGGTGGACCAGGAGATGCAGTGATATAATGCTGCACATTATGCTTTAATATTTTTGGTACTATAGATGGTTTAGTTAGATCAGGAAAATTCTCTAAAATTTTAGAACACTGGCATGTTGCATAGAGTGAGCTTACTGATTCATTAGCATCCACAGTGGTTACTTCTGCTACAATTTTTAATTTTGGGGTGTTGTCTATCAACTTTTTATTTTTGAGGTCAACCAGTAGCCCATAATGATGAAGAAAATCGGCTCCCAATATGCCTTTTGATACGTCTGCTACTATGAATGGCCATTCAAAATTGCGTTTGAGTCCTAAATCAATGTTTAACAATTTTGAACCGTAAGTTTTTATCTGTGACCCATTTGCAGCATAAAGATTGAAGTCAGAGGGTTGACCTTTTTGGCTTTTTGAAACTGGTATAACGGACAAATCTGCACCGCTATCTACCAGAAAATATTTTCCACAATTTCGATCTTTGACAAATAGGCGATATTGGCGGCCTAATGTGTGCACAGGGGTAGAACACTCAGCCGCTATTGTGTCTACCACTTCTAGTTTTCCTTATTTTGCCATTGGCAAGGCTGAACACATTTTTCAGGCTTACATCGTGTGCCGAATCTGAAATGGTAATAGCAGTATTTGCCGTTTTTATCGTATCTTGCTCTGCTTCTACTTCTACTGCGCGATCTTTGCCTGTGGTTGCGTGTGTTTCGAAGCATTTTAATCTCATTTTCCAATTCATCAATTCTCACGAGAAGATCTTGAACTGACAAAGACGATGTTGACGGAATGGAATGGGTGGAAGCAATTTGAACCTCGTCAACAGCGTTTAATTCGATCATACGATCTGCCATTTGAGCAATCTTATCCACTGTTTCGTCAGATATAAGTAAAATGCTTGGGATACTAGCTGGAAGTTTGTCAAGCCAAAGTGTTTTTAGGATCTTTTCTGATACATTTGTACCTGCATAGCTCCTCATTTTTCGTAATAATTGGGTAGGTTTCATGTCGCCAAGTTCTAAGCCACTCAAAAGTTTTTTTAATTTGGCGCTCTTCACTTTCTCTGAATATGTTCAGTAGACGTTCTTTTGCGAGAGAATATTTGTTGTTATCGTTACTCGTAACTAGATCCCATATATTTTCAACAAATTTTGGCTCCAGCTGAGCGAGTAAATAGTTAAATTTAGTCGCCTCCGTAACAATACCAGCGATCGTAAATTGCGCTTCGGCTTGACAAAACCAGATGTCCGGCTTTTCCGTCCAAAACGGCGGTAGCTTAACGCTTACCTTATCAATTTCCACTTTACTGCTACATTCAGAACGATTCCCTTGATTACCGTTTGCTTCTCCTGCCGACATCTTGCGTATTGTTGGACACTGAATACGTCGAACTCAAGTTACGGAAATCTCGTCGAAAATTACGCCGAAAAATTTCGTCGCAACTGTCGTCTTGTCGATCACGTCGAGGTCACCAATTTTGTAGCACACGGTTCATTAAACATTACATTTAACACTTATTTTTCCACACATTTATTTACTTCTATCTTGCACATCACACATCATGGAAGCGTAATACAGTGACAAGTGAAGAACAGTTTTTTGTACTCTTTTTTTTTTGTTTACAATCACAGATAATAACACAGAATACCAATTAGCTTAATACAGCTCAGAAAATACAAATAGTAATTTGTCGTGTCCCCACAAAGTCGTACTCCGTTATCTATCGCAAGGAGCGTGGCGGAGGGTACACTACTAGGCATTTTCTTTCCTATTCCACTCCCAAATAGAACGAGGGAAGAAAGAATGTCTGTATGTCTCTGTACGAGCCCTAATTTCTCTTGTCTTTGTGATATTTACGCGAAATGTAAGTAGTCGGCAGCAAGATCGTTCTACAGTCAGCTTCAAATTCCTGCCTTCTAAATTTCCTCAACAAATTTTCTCGAAAAGAAGGTCGTTTTTCCTCCACCGATTCCCATTTGAGTTCCCAACTTTATTCAAGACGTGGCCGTACAAACGTTTTATACGCGGACTCCTTTCCCAAAATTCTCCCAATAAACCGAAGTCGGCTGTCCACATTTCTCACAACTGTCTTTACATGTTCGTTCCATGTCATATCTCTCTGCAATGTTACGCCTAGATATTTGAACGATGCGACTGTGTCAAGAAGCTCACTACTAATGCTGTATTCGAACATTGTTGAATTGTTTTTCATATTCATGTGCATTAACTTACATTTTTCTACATTTAAAACTAGCTGCCATTCTTTACACCAACTAGAATTTTTTTTTTTATAAGTCATTCTGTATGCTAATACAGTCAATTAATGACGACACCTCCCATACACCACATCATCATCAGCAAACAACCGCAATTTACAAGTTACTCTGTCCATCAGATCATTTACATAGACAGAAAATAATAGCGGTGATATCACACTCCCCTAGGGCACGCCTGACGATACACTCGTCTCTGTGAACACCCGCCGTCGGGAACAACGTACTGCGTTCTATTACTTAGGAAGTCTTCCAGCCAGTCACAAATCTGTGACCCTATTCCATATGCTCGTATCTTCGTTAGCAGTCTGCAGTGCAATGCGTCAAATGTCTTTTTCAAATCGAGTTTTACTCCAAAATGCAATATGTATGACATTTGAACAATGTTCAGTTCTTGTGCATTAAATAATTGAAACTGTTCCCGAACTTTATGTACACATATAGTTCCTCTCATTCAGTTAATATACCCAAGAATCACAGGATCAGTGTACACAACAACAAACAAAACACTACCACCACGTTTATCGAAACTGACAACTTTCGGCAGCTGTGTTCGGAATAAATAAATTCATTGTTAAATGCAAGAAAGTCAGAAATGGACGCAATATGCTACAATGAAGACTGTGCATTGTTATGCAGAGACAGAGAGAGAGACAGCATATCTATAAAACTAATCATGTGTAATTTTTAACTAAAGTATCTGTGTCGGCGTTATTAGTGTGGTTATGCAGATAAATACTTCCCCATTTTTCCCACTATCGAATTCCCCCCCCCCCCCCAAAAAAAAAAAAAAATATCCCCAAGTTTTCGTTTCCCCAAACGGTGTCCCCACATAAAAGAAATATTTTCCCCAAATTGCGAAAAACGAAAATCTGGAAACACTGCGCTCGGCCAATTGTCAAGCCGCCCAATACGTACAAAGGTTATTCTAAAAATAAAGATAATTGACAAATATTTCAAATGTTCAAATGTTTGTAAATCTATCGGACCAAACTCCATGGTCATCAGTTCGTAGCTTACAAACTACTTACAGGTAAATTAACCTAAGGACAACACACGCACACCCATGCCCCAGGGAGGACTCGAACCTCAGACAAATATTTCTTTCACACTCAGCGGCCATATAAAGTCAACAATGGCCACTGTTTTGCTAGAACTGTTGAAATCAATTTCATCATACAGTCATTGCCAGACGTATATAAGAATTCAGTGACAAAACGTCTATTTGGGAGAGAGAGAAATGACTCCCTTTTCGCCCGCTCATTTGTGCATGCTAATGACTGCTTTGAGCTATGTTTTGACAGACGTATAATCATTGCCGGCTTAACGAGAAATATATTTCTTCTTTAATGGCTCAGCGTGTTCGTTGGTGTCTTAAACGTATGATTCTAGTTGGAAAAACAATAATCGTAGGGTGTCCTATCACAAACGAAGTTGAGTGCTGCATCTTCTTATCTGATTTATATTCAAAGGAATGCTGCAAATATGTTTATCTCGCAAGAACCAGATTCTACAGCTTTCTTACAAAACAAATATTTGTCCTCCGATGATAGACAGGGTACACTCAATGTTTCGTATTCTGAAGTTTGACCTTCGAGACAGCTGTTATCTTGGTGTACTTCAATTCTCCCTAAAGGCCAGGTTGTGAAGAATCTAATTTTTTCTTTCTTCTTGGTTTCTGGCACAAATAACCAATGTTCAATACTGTATTGTTCGCAGCAAGAAACGTATGGAAACTATCTTAATAAGTTTTAATTTATGAGCACAACAGTGGTGAAAAGATCAACTTGTATCCAGAATGTTCTGGGTTCTAGTTCCAAATGGTTCTTCATATGGAAACTTCCTCTGACTTTCCCGTTTGACTAGCTCGCCTTACTTACAGACATATTTGAATGATCTCTTCAAGTTTACTTTATAACTTTCATCCGAACCAAGTATAATGTACGTAAACAAAGTCAAAGTTTTTGTTTTCTGTGTTCCATTGATAAAAAAAAAGCTCATCATAAAAACGACTGTTAACAGAGGGTCGCGGTGGAGTAGCCGAGTGGTCTAAAGCGTCTCGCTGCGGAGCGCGCGGTTGCTCGCCGTGGAGGTTCGAATCCTCCCTGGGGCATGGGTGTGTGTGTTTGTCCTTAGGTTAGTTTACCTAGGTCTAAGTAGTTTGTAAGCTACGGACTGATGACCACGCAGTTTGGTCCGATAGATTTACAAACATTTGAACATTTTTGTTAACAGAGGTGTACTAGAGCGGTTTGATAAGTCTGGTAAAAATGAGTAAACTACTGTTTTATTAAAATCTCTTTGCAAGGTTATACCTTGGTCCAGCGAGTTTCCAGTTTTTCCAACTCATCGGCAAAGTAGGCTTTGTCAAACTCTGCATAATAGTCTGTAACAGCGGCGGATACTTCCTCATTCGATGAAAATTTCTTCCTATCAAGCCAAATTTTTAAGTTTGGGAATAAGAAGAAGTTACTTGGAGCCAAGTCTGGTGAATAGGGTGTGTAAGGAACCAATTCGAATCCCCACATGTGCACTTTTGCCATTGCGATAACTGCTGAGTGGGCTGGAGCATTGTCCTGATGAAACTGCACTTTTCCCGTGCCAATCTTGGACGTTTTCGATTAATTTCAAACGATCCAGCAGAACAGGATATTAGGACTCAGTTATGGATCTGCCTTTTTCCAAGTAATCTATCAGGATTATACCCTGGGGACATCAGAAGACAGTGGCCATCACCTTTCCAGCTGACAAAACAGTCTACGCCTTCTTTGGTGCAATCTTCGTTCATTGTTTGGACTGTTGTGTGCTCTCTGGAGTGTAATGTTAGATACAAGTTTCATCCACAGTAATGAATCTTCGCGAAAACTCGTGTGGATTGCGCCTGAACAGTGTGAGATAGATTCTGAGCAGAAATGTTCTTTCGTTTCCGTTATTGGTTCAAAGTGAGCAGGCGTGGCATCCATCGCGCACAGAGCTTCTTCATGGCCAATTTTTGATGGAGTATGTAATGCACTCGTTCAGTTGAGATTCCTACAATGTTAGCTATCTCGCCAGCTTTTAATCTTCGATCTTCCATTACCATATCATGCACCTTATCTATGGAAAATGGAAATGAGCGTATGGCGTTCACGGCCGGGAGATCCCTTTCGGGATTGTTCGGCCGCCGTAGTATAAGTCTTTTTATTTGACGCCGTGTGAGCGACTTACGTGCCAATGATGATTAGGACAACACACAACACCCAGTCCCCTGCCGGGAATCGAACCCGGGCCTCCTGCGTGGTACTCAGCGACGCTACCGCTGAGCTATGGAAGCGGACACCTTATTTATGGTTTCCTGTGTGGTGACTTCAACGGGCTCCATCTTCCGAGCTATAGTCTTGGTGCAGAACCCACAAGCCGGCCGCGGTGGTCGAGGAGACTGAGGCGCTCCAGTCACGGTCTGCACGGCCACTACGGTCGGGGTTTGAATCCCCCCTCGGGCATGGATATTTGTGCCGTCCTTAGTATAAGGTAGTTGATAAGTAGTTTGTAAGTTTAGGTACTTATGACCCCGTAGTTAAGTCCCATAAGCTTAACAAACATTTGAACATTTTGAACCCACAAGGACCTCATCCAACTTGGATTTGATCTGTGCAGCTGTCCAACCCAAATGAAAATGTGTAATGACCGCACGAAATTAGTTTTCTTTTTTCGTCCTAAGGAACTAACTACGCCGACCGCGGTTGCCGAGGAGACTGAGGCGCTTCAGTCACGGTCTGCACGGCCACTACGGTCGAGGCTTCCAATCCCCCCTCGGGCATGGATATTTGTGTCGTCTTTAGTATAAGGTAGTTCATAAGTAGTTTGTAAGTTTAGGGACTGATGACCCCATAGTTAAGTCCCATAAGCTTAACAAACATTTGAACATTTGAACATTTTGAACTGACTACACAGTTAACAAATGTTTGTAAAGCTTATGGGACTTTTCTGCGGGGTCATCAGTCCCTAAACTGACAAACTACTTACGAACTAGATTATACTAAAGACGGCACAAACATCCATGCCCCAGGGGGATTCGACCCCCGACGGGGAACAGCCTCGCACATCGTAGCATAGCGCCTCAATGCGCTCGGCCGCCCCGCCGCGGCCGCAGTTAACAGTTCAGCTGGCAGCCGACAATCAACTAATAACAGCTGCCATTCGAAACTTGCTGTAATATCCGTGAAAATATCAGGCTAACCAACAACAGTACAGGTTCCGAAAATTTCCCGCTCTTTCATACAAATTTACCAGACTTATCATACCACCCTCTCCTATATAGAGGCGTCGTCTTATTGGTGAGGGGGAGTGGGTGTTAGTGATGTGAAGTTTTGCCAGTTCGAGTTGATTCGGTTCGAGTCGAGTTCGCACCAGGTCAGCTGCGCGAATGCGTTGAATTATATCACCAGCTGGAAAATGCTCCTGCCGGAGCAGAGAAAAGGCGAATATGTTCTCTGACACAAAAGTGTGGAACCAGCTGCCTCAATCCTCATTCCGACTTCCTCAGCAAAACATTTTGCGTGCTATATTTTTCATTTTAATGTCAACCATATAAGAACTTGGACTCTGTAAAGTATAAGGAACTTCGGGCAAATTATTCTCTGAATATGAACAAAAAACCTGATAAAAAATAATTACTGCTCTTTAGATTAACCTGCCGCCCCCCCCCCCCCCGCAAGAAAAAAAAAAGAAAAAGAAAAAAAAAAAAAAAACCACGCAGCATTTTGAATAGTTTGTTCCGAAACCAATCTGAGTAGAAACTAACTTGGAAACACGTAAAGAAAGAAACTAGCTAGTAGACGTTGATAAAATCAGTAGGGAAAGTTGAAAATTGGTCTCAGTCGGGATTCGAACCCGGATCTCCTGCCTATTAAACAGGTGCGCTGACCACTATGCCACTGGGACACGGTGACTGACCGCACGGGCTACCCTAGCACACCTCCCAAGACGCAAGTTTTCCTCTTATCCACGCACTGCCTATATAGTGCCACACCCCATTTTCACTCATTATTCGCGACATATCGTCGGTTCTGTTGAGAATTCGTGCCTGGTGTGTATTCACAACCAAGAAAGGATCATTGACACCCTTCCACTTAATCCCGATGTACAAACACAAATGTTTGTATGTTTGTCCTCCATGCTTTCTTAAACCATTCAACCGACGTAATTAAGGAAATATGACGTCATAAACAATGAGAAGCTACCACAGTAAAATACTCAGTTTTACGCATCCACTACTTGAGAAAGAGCACTTGGCATGTTATTTCAGACTTTCTGTCTGACACCCCTCACAATATGATGTAAGGACAAAAGTTTATCGCTTACTAAATTTTCGCTATTATTGTGGTCTTTGGTACAAAGATTACTTTGATGCAGCTCTCCACGCTACCCTATCCTGTCGCGCCCCTTATTTCGGAGGTGTCTTCATCAGAAGACTAAAATTATGATCTAGAAATGAATCATAAATAGAATATTACAAAACATTACATGAAATTATTTATAACAGAAAAATTAATGACATCGTTGAAATTATCATTATCATTAACCTTTCTGTCGTAAATAAATTATTTCAGATTATATTTTCTAATATATTATTTGTGATTGATTTCTAGGTCATAATTTTATTCTTCTAATGAGGGCACCCATAGATGTTGAAATGTAGGTAAAGTGCAATTATTTTAAAGCAACTTGTGTGATACAGTAAATTTATCTATTATGATTGCTTCTATATATAAGCGATGTTCAAAATCATACATCATTTCGTCTTTCCGTCTCCCTCTGCGAGTCTCCCCCCCCCCCCCCCCACACACACACACATACTCACAAACTTCCCTCCAATGCCAAATGCACGATTGCTTGCTATCTCAGAATGTATATTGCCAATCAATCCCTTATTTTAATCATGATATGCCAGAAATCTCTTTTCTCCACAATTCTCTCCAATACCTCTTAATTAGTACTCTATCTACCCATCTGTTGTTGCGGTCTTCAGTCCGCAGACTGGCTTGATGCAGCTCTCCACGCTACCCTGCCCTGTGCAAGTCTCTTCATCTGAGAATACGTTCGGCAACCTACATCCTTTTGAATCTGCTTACTATATTCGTCCTTCGGTCTCCCTCTACGATTTTTACCCCACACACTTCCTTCTAATGCTAGGTTGACAATTCCTTGACATCTCAGAATGTGTCCAACCAGTCTCTATCCCTTCTCTTAGTCAGGATATGCCACAAACTCCTTTTCTCCCCGATTCCTATCCATTTAATCTTCATCATTCGTCTGTAGCACCACATTTCAATAGCATATGCCTTTTTTTCGACTGAACTCCTTACCGTGCACGTTTCATTACCATACAAGCGAACAATCCAGACAAGTGCCTTTAGAAAAGACTTCCTAATACTCTAATAGTCAGTATCAACAACTTTCTCTTAGTAAATACTTTTCTCCCCATAGTCAATATTGCATTTTATATCTTCACTACTTCGGCCGTCATAAATTATTTTAGTATCCAAATACCAAAACTCATTTGCATCATCGCCTGATTTTCTTATATAACATTCCATTTACCCTTATTTTTCTGTTGTTAATATGCATCGTTTCAAGACTGCTCTTCCAGGTCCTTCCAGAATTACAATGTCATCGACAAACCTCAAAGTTTTTATTTCTTCTCCCTGAACTTTAATTAATTCCCAAATTTCTCCTTGCTTTCTTTTATAGATTGCTCAGTCTACTAATTGAATAAAATTGAGGAAAGCCTGCAACCCTATCTTATTCCCTTTCCAGCCACTGCGCCACTGTCATGATCTTGAAGTTTACTGCTGTCTGGTGTATCTACAAGTTGTATACAAATTTTCCGTCCCTATATTTTAGCCCTGCTACCTTCGAAATTTTCAGCGTTATCAAAAACTTTCTGTAAATGCAGATATCTATAAACGTAGGTTGCCTTTCCTTAAAAATGTTCATATGTTTGTAAACCTAAGGGCTCAAAAACTTTAAATCACCAGCTCCTAGACTTACAAATTACTGTAAAGTATTCTACGGAGACCTCCGCCCCCACCCCCTCCCCCACATACAAAAAATCGAAGGAGAACTGACCTCCGACGGCAGTGGCCTCGCAAACGGTGACTTGAGGCCTTAAGACTTGCGACCATTCCCTTATCTTCTAGTTTAAGTCGTAAGGTGACTTGCCTCATGTGTTTCTACATTTCTCCTAAATCCAACTGATCTTACCCGAGGTCAGATTCTATCATTTTCCATTTGTCTGAAAAGAATTTTCGTTGTACATGCCGTAAAATTGTCGCATTAGGCATGACTTCTCAATTTATTACTTTGTTAATACCAATGTATTCGCAACATATTTAGCATACAATATCGACCATATGACTGATTGTTCACGCAAATTTACATTATGGTATGAAAAATACCGGTAGTTCAGGAGACGTAAACATTTAGATGCGTGAAAAACTGCTTCTTTACTTTTAAAACTATCCGCAAATAATTTCGCATACGTATTAAAAATGGAGGTATATACAACCACGGAAATATTCCATTGCAATGTTGTATACAAATTTTTAAGCAGTCATTCAAGAAGTTTCAGACATTTGCGATTAGGAATGTATATATATTGGGAAGTTCCTTACAGATTGATTTGAAATTCTATGCTGTGGGGACAGCTCGTTTACATAACCCGATTGTTAGTCACTGTTCAAATGTTTGCAGAGCTTATGGGACTTACCTAAGCGGTCATCAGTCCCTAAACTTACAAACTACTTATGAACTAGTGTATACTAACGACGACACATACATCCATTCCCGAGGGGGATTCGAACCCCCGACGGGGAACGGTCTTAGTCACTGTTCAAATATTAGGGAGAAAGAATTGCTGCAAAAAAGTAATGATTTGAAACCATAAAAAGTTCTGTAAGTAAATTCTTGCACCTAATCTCCAGAAATTAGAATAATTTATTGAAAGTTAGCTACCGAATCTTTCTTTTGTGTTAAGTATCAGTAATCCCTTCCAACCTTTATCACGGCCGAGGAAATCAGAAAGAAAATATCGTTAGTGATGCGTTTGCAAAAAATTGCCGCTTGATCAGAATTTATTTATTTATTTATTTTTGCATAAATAATGCACTTAATGATTAAATAATCTATTTTCCTATGTTAAACTATGGTGTCTTATTTTCCGAAAACAACCCGGATTTTTACGTGCCAGAAATAAAGTTGAAAACTGTGTTTAAAGTAAAATATACCTAAATTTAAACCAAACTGTTGCCTCTTTATATCAACAGACTGATTAGTCTAATGATACAAAGTGTTATACACTATAATCGTGTACAAATAAGCATTGCATCTTGGAATGAGTCTTCGTTTTTCTACCAAAACATCTATCACTTTTATAGTAACACTTATTAGTGGCCACTGTAAAAAATACAAGTGCGCAACTATGTAATACAGTTCGTATTTAGATTAATTCTGTATACGGAAATTAATTTGCAAACTGGTGACTTTTCACATAGTAGTATGCATTTTCTCGTGCTGATTATTTACAAATAAACTTTTCAGGATTAATCAGAACTTGGAATGCTAAAGAAGGGTGAAAGTAAGAGGATAAATATTTTGGCTTAGGTGCAAGCATTAAATATTTTCGAAGAAAAATAACGGTGGAATTTTTGCATTGCCTTTGTTTGTAAAGAGAGGTAACTGTTTGCTAGCGTAAAGACCACAGTCCTAGACTGCAAATTTTGGCTTCCATTTTGAAATTCAACCCTCTCCTATTTTTTCTCTCGTAGATGTCACGGAAGAATGTGATACTGTAAAATAAAATTATTGATAAAATTAGTAACAATTACAGATTTTATTAAAATAATTACGTTCACCAAATGCGCAGGAAAGGCGTTTTTAAAACACAGTTCGAATATATCTCGATCATATATTGAAATATTGATTTTACTGATGTAATTGTTAAAGACTGAAAACCAACATGAAATTTGTGCTTTCACCAACTATTTTAGAAAACGACGACTAAATACAGATCGTTGGCGTGTCATTTCGTGAACAGCTGTTTCGCTAATGTAAACATCAGCTCACTAATCTGTACATAATAATCATTAATCTCTATACTACCAGGATGTTGAACTTCAGTTGTCTTAGCGTGCCAGCCATAGATATTCATATTTAGTTTCTTGCCAAATTCAAACATGGCTGCTAAGACGCATTACAAGAAAAAGAGAAGAAAATATGTTTCGATTCCGCTCCCATATCAGCTTACTACATCGAATAATTAATTAAATTCCAAATCAAGAGGTAAGCAAGCAATTCTTTCTTACGTTATAACTGATGGAAACTCATTTGCCAAATTTAAACATGGCGGACAATGCGTAATCGTGTGCAAAACATATGACTGTTCAAGCACGCTGCAGTTCTATGCTCAGACACCAGAGTTATACATCCAGGTTGTATGGAGATCACTGATAATAATACTTTACACCTAGAGCATGATAATAGTAAACTAACTGAATGATAATTATCGTACAGACTGTTTACTTACTCCAAAATGATCCTCACAACCGACCCTATCTACTTTCGATCTCTGGGAGTGAGTTTCAGCCATGTTTAACGGACTTCTCATTGTTGGAACATGCAAAAACAAATATTATGATTTTTTTTCTTTGTTTTTGTTTTTAGGTGTAGTACATTACTAGCTTTTACCCGCGACTTCGCTCGCGTTGATATCCTTCATACGTATCAAAGTCCATCGAAACTACAATAATTTTCAGCTTTGTTCATAAATATCACTAGAATCATCAGGATAAAAGAACAGTTACCAGTTTTGTGTTTACATGTAAACCGTGCGTAGAATGATGGTAAATACTGTCCTTCATCGAGAAGAAAATGAGGATATTATTAAATACGCAAAGAAACTGTATTACATCGTGACTAAATCGCTGACTGTAGAAGCTTTACGTCATTCAACATATATTATGCAGTATTCAAAAGTAATCGAAATCGGTTCAGTGGTTTGAAGACATTTACATCTTTAGTTAGTATTGTATTAATTATTTTGAATCGTGATACGTACAACATATCAACCATTAAAAGTCTTTGACTAAATGTGATATATTTCAAACGTCAAAGAATAAATAGCTTTTTTCGGAGTTTTGAAGCGCCTCCGAAGCTACAAGAGAAACGTTGATACTTAGCTGTTCCATATTTTAAGATATACTTAAAATCAACAAATATATTTATTACGCACTTTCTAAAGTAGGCTATGTTCTTCAGCGTTCAAGCTATGCCCATACCCACTTTCATCCAAATCGGTTAAGCGTCTTAGTCGTGAAAGGTAACAAACAGAGCTTTCGTATTTATAATATTAGTGTGGATTTGTACCGCGTGGAATCAAACAATATCTGTAGACCATTTTCAGAAACTTGAATGTCCAAACGATTAGTAAATCTTTACGGCAACAGGCGTAGCATCGTGTCAGTTGACGTCACAATCACCACATGACTTAAATGGAGCTTTTTAGCGTGTTTTGGAATCATTTGAAATCTCCTATATTATTTTACTTTTACAGAATACTGCAGTTTAAGAGGAAAGTAAGCATATAATGAGCATAGGACGATATAATTAACTACTAAAGATGATTTCCAGGTATCAGTCAAATACCTTATACCGTGAGAACATACTCCTGGTAGAGACCTCCTACGTATATCTCACTAAAAGACCAAGAGGATTAAGTTGGACTGGAGCCCACTCGAAGGCCTATCACCAACCGTTTCGCCTGTTAGCCACACACGACTGGAACTCTAAAAGGACGAAGTGAAAAAGGCACACAAAATACCCTACGCTACACACTCAGAGGTGGCTTATGGAGTGGGATGTAGACGGAAATGTGATTCGATTGCAATGCGAATGTGAACATCAATAATGTTGACGCCGGACGTCAGGAATTTGGGTAAACTATGCCGCTTTTCGGCTAATGAGCTGTAACTCTCCATTTGTTCAGCATACAGTCGGTTAATTCATTTCATATCACACTTCCATTCCCGCATACTTGCACGGCACTGCTGACTCCAGTCGTAATTTCTTCATGTTCTGCTTGTGTTGTTGTGGTCTTCAGTCCGAAGACTGGTTTGCTGCAGCTCTCCACAATACCCTATCCTGAGCAAGCCTCTTCAACTCCACATAAGAACGGCAACCTACATCTGTCTGAATCTGCTTACTGTATCCATCTCTTGCTCTTCCTCTGCGGTTTTTACCCCACACACTTCCCTCCAACGCTAAATTCACAATTCCTTCATGTCTAAGAATGTGTCCTACCAATCTATCCCTTCTTTTAGTCAAGGTATGCCAGAAATTCCTTTTCTCCCCAATTGTGTTCAGTACCTCGTCATTAGTTACGCGATCCACCTACCTAATCTTCAGCATTATTCTGTAGCACCATATTTCAACAGCCGCTATCCTCTTCCTGTCCGCACTGTTTATCGTCCATGTTTCACTCCCATACAGGGCATCACTCCACACAAATGCTTTCAGAAAGGACTTCCTTAGGCTTAAGTCAATATTCGATGTTAACAAATTTCTCTTTTTCAAAAACGCTTTTCTACCCATTGCCATTCTGCATTTTATATCCTCTGTACTGCGAGTATCATTTGTTATTTTACTGCCCAAGTAACAAACCTCATCAAAACAGAGTTTTGTTCTGCTTGTGAAGGCCCTAAATTTAAGGCTATCTGCCAAAAGCTACTCCACACAGATCCTGTCAGGTCCTGATAACGTTCATTTGCTGCTAGTCAACACAGCGATCAGTGGTGTGCTCATAGGCCCTGACTAATATTTGGCTTCTCCTTTGACGATAAAGTCCGTTCGAGGTCGTCCCTGATCCTTCACGTTTCTGTAATGGCGTCCTTCAAACTTCCTCGCACGATAGCTGCTGTCATTTCGCATCCGGTCGGATATTCTGTACAAATCTAGAAATCCATTCTCCTACGGCACTGTGCAGTCGACCCAAAGGCTTATCTGATCTTACATATATCTATGTTATATGTATCTGGGTGAGATCTACGTGCACTATGAATTTTATAAAAAAACAAAAAACACACACACACATTTGATGCTCTAGGCAGGCTTAATAGAAATATTTACTTTCCCAGGCACGTTTCGGTAGCAAGCTGCCATGATCTATTCTGGATTAGATGCACGCAGATACATTTACACTGGGATACATGTATCGCAACTTGTCTGAGTGGCAAGTCAGTTTGACATGTCGCGATACATCACCTCATACAAAAGTTCACAGAACTTTTACTAGGATCTTTCCGCATATACACGTCGCATTAAACTGGAAGAAACATATTGAAGATCTCTTGAAACATTTGAGTTCAGCTACATATGCCATCAGGGTCAAATTTGGTGATATACATCTCAGTAAATTAGCTTACTATGCTTATTTTCATTCACTGCTTAAATATGGGATCATATTTTGGGGCAATTCAACATTGAGTAAAAAAGTATTCATTGCACAAAAGCGTGTAATCAGAATAATTGCTGGAGTCCGGCCAAGATCATCCTGCGGACATTTATTTAGGGATCTAAGGATCTTCACTGTAGCTTCACAATATATGTATTCAATCATTAAAGTTGTTATTAACAATCCGACCCGATTCAAAAGTAATAGCAGTGTGTATAGTTACAACAGTAGGAGAAAGGGTGATATTCACTATTCAAGGTTAAATCGAACTTTGGCACAGTTGCTTATAGCTTTTTCAGAATATACGCGACTTGTCGCACAACTTACGCACGAGTAGTAACAGTATTTCCGTCGTCTGGTGCTTTTCTTTTTCTTTTTTTCCTTTTCTTTTTTGATAAATAGCAGAAGCAGGCATCTATTGCTTTGTTGATCGGTGTACTGTGTTGTGTTGTGTTGTCAGAGCAGATTTTTTTTGTTCATAAAATAAAAATTAGTTCGTGGTCAAACCAAAATACAATGCAACATGTTGAATCTGTGCAATTGCATCCAGTCGTTCCAAAGCACTAAAAAGAATCAGTTTTAGTAACATCTGAGAAATTTATAGTGCAAGGTTTATGTGCTAACTCAATAACAATAATCAAAAGAATTATATAATTTAGTATATAAAATTACAAATTTAATAATATCCTTTCTAACTTCACTTATGAGATAATACTTACACAATGGCCCCGCAAATCCGAACAATAATATGGCACATTGAGTTTTTTGGTATTCTAAACAAGTAAATTAACGTCGAAAAGAAATCCACAGTGGTCAAAAATCTGAGTGTCACTGTCAAACTACAAACGCCGCGGCGGATTAGCCGTGAGTACTGGGGCGCCGTGCTGCGGTGCGCGCGGCCGTTTGCCATCGGGGGTTCGAGTCCTCCTCGGTCATGGGTTGTCCTTAGGTTAGTTTTCCTTAGTTTAAGTAGTTTGTAAGCTACGAACTAATAACCACGCAGTTGAGTCCGATAGATTTACAAACATTTGAACAAACTACACATTTTAGAAATACGTGCCGTCTTCAAGAATTAATTCTTGTACAAGCATTGCATAGGCTTCGTGAGTAGCATGTTTGCGAAGGAACGCTCGTTGCCACCATCTGCCCTTCTTCCGCCTTTCTTCCCTTTCGAAATCCAAAAGAGCATGCGCACAGACACACAAAAATGTAAAATCTTCGACATCGTCGAGGGAAGCCATCGCGAACTAATATAAATCAACAAGTGTAAACGCGCGATCGTACGTGTATGAGGTCGCTACTTGTCAGCTCATACAAGTGGCGATACATTTTCCGAAGTCGCATATACATTTCGCTCATATATGTGCCGATACAAATCGCAGTGTAAAATACCACATACACCCATGGTCAGAGATCCTCAAGGATACAGACCATGCGAGGAAAGAAGAATGCACACAATACATACCTACAAAGAGTTATACTAAACTAAATGTCCCAGTGAACTTCGTATCACTTACCTCTTAATATAAACCATACCAATTTAAATCATATGTATTTTAGACCCAGTAGGCTTATAAAGGCATTTGCTTTGAACGTCAAATGTGCAAAATTTTATCTCAATCGTACGAATGATATTGATATCCCAAAGAAAAGAGCTCTTTCAGTTTTCCACAAATTTTCCTATTTTCTGGTCAACTATTTCAAACGTTTACTTCACTCAAACCTTCCTCTCGCTTTGAACGTCGAATGTGAAAAATCTTATCGCAATTAGATGAATGGCATTGATATTTCATAGAAAAATCTCTTTCTATTTTTTCTGTATTTTCCAATTTTCCGGGAAACGTCTCCAAAATTTTTATTTCTTAAGAACGTTACTCTTGCTTTGTACGTCAAATATGCAAAATTTCATCGCAACCAGACGAATGATATTGATATCCCATTGAAAAAAGCTCTTTCAGTTTCTCGCGAATTTCCAAATTTTCCGGGTAATTTTCCCGAATTTTTAGTTCATAAGAACGTTCATCTTTCGTTGAACGTCAGATGATCAAAATTTTAGCGCAAGCGGATGAACGGTTCTCAACTTATAGCATTGAGTATATTTAGAACACATTGAAAAACAAACTTGGTTCGAATTTTGCGACTTTCCTTTTTAACTGTCTCTATTTTTTTTAATGAAAACTTTTCCAAGACCATAATGAACAAAACAACAAAACAACTACCCCTCTGCGTCGTGCGAATAGTCAGTTACAGTGCTGAATTCAATCAAGAAGACATTGAAAAACGCACTTTCAGTTTTCTCAAATTTTCCAATATTTCGGTAGATTTTCCAAAAAAATTTATTTCATACAAACATTCTCCTGTCAAACCGTACTCAACTTACAACCAAGTGGCAATTCGTAGAAAAAAATCGCTTTCGGTTTTTCCTAAATTTTCCTACTTTCCGGACGACTTTTCCAAATTTGTATTTGATGCAAACCTTCATCTTGCTTTCAACATGAAATGTACAAAATGTTATCGCAATTGGACGAACGGTATTGATAGCTCACTGGAAAAAGCTGTTTCCGTTTTTCCCGATTTTCCTCTTTTCCGGACAACTTTTCCATATTTTTTCACCGTTTAAACTCTCCCTGCCGCGGCGGAGCATTGAGGCGCATTGAGGCGCTATGCTACGATGCGCGAGGCCGTTCCCCGTCGGGGGTTCGAATCCCCCCCTCGAGCATGGATGTTTGTGTCATCTTTAGTATAAAGTAGTTCATAAATAGTTTGTCAGTTTACGGACTGATGACCCCACAGTTAAGTCCCATCAGCTTTACAAACATTTGAACATTTTGTCATTTTGGTAAATATAGTGTTCCGATACTCTTTTATATTTTGTGGTAAATTATTAAACTTTTCGCTGTTCAGTGTGATTGAATCATTTCCTGAATGACGCCATAGTGCGCCGAAACTAGTAGTGGATTGGAAATTAGGTGGAAGTATATTAATTTGACAAGAAGATTTTACTCTGTGATGGCAGCAGCAGAATACATCTGCACTACTTACATACCAGCGCACACTGATGCAGAGTGAAAATTTCATTCTGAAAATTACACTTGACTGTTTGAAGAAGAATTTCCACTATCATGAAAATCCTTTGTATCTGGTGTGTGGAAAAATGCCGTTGAAATTTCTAATTTGCTCCAATAACTGGGAAAGCGAAACGTGTAGCTTCAAATAAAACTGTTTATAATGCGTGGCAGTACTATCTCTTAGTGTCTAGGAAAAGAATCCAGAGAGAGAATCCTTTTACCAAAAACACCTGCATCCGCCAAACTAAACGCAGCACTTCAAATTGTCAGTTTTCACATAGTTAAATCCTTTATTTACGTATGAGTAAAAAAAACTCACAATTGCTAATTTATTTCTCAAGCAATCACGTAACAATAGACAAATTTTATTTTTATTCTAAATTACTGACAAAAAAGAGCAAGAAGCACTTGAATGGAAGCATAACACAGAACGTCAAATTACGTTATGTTAATTACAGGAATTTTACATTTTTAAACTCACAATTACAAGCTGTCGGTAAGTAAGAGTTAATTATTCTAATGCTGAGATTCTTTCCCTTCCTCCCCCATCCTTTCTCTCTCTATCTCTCTTTCTCTCCCTCTCCCCCCTCCCTCCTCTCCCCCTCCCCTCCCTCATCTCTCTCTCTCAGCTTTCCCTCCGTCAGCCCGAAGGAACATCTATGGGCAGATTGTTTTACCATATGATTCAATTTAAGCAACTGGAGGTCCAAATTAGACAACCGATTTCCTAATTTAGGCCATTTACACATTTTTAAATTTTAAATAATATCCATTTATGCTTTGTGTTTATTCAAAGTATAATACTAGCAGTTGAAAGTGTACAACGTGTAGCTTCTTTTATAGTATATTTTGTTTTGATTAAAGAAATAATATAGGCTCAGGATACCAAAATAAAAAAGTGGTGCAATATCGGTAGCCTTCCCCTAGGTGTTTTTCAGAGTATGCTGATGGAATAGCTCCATACCTACGGCGTACAACCGCTCGCTCAGCGAAAGATCCGTACTACAAAACTACAATCTTACGCAAGTCATTCCAATATTCAAGAGACACAATAAGAGTAATCCACAAAATTACAGGCTCATGTCACTGATGTCGATTTGCAGCAGGATTTTGGAACATATACCTTGTTCGGACATTATAAATTACCTCGAAGAGAACGATCTGATGACTGATAGTCAACACGGATTCAGAAAATATCGTTCTTGTGAAACATGAAATACGCCTAGCTATTTACTCACACGAAGTGATGAGTGCCACCGACAAAGGATATCAAATCAATTAGATAATTCAATATTTCTCGAAGACACTTGACACTGAACCTCAGAAGCGACTTCTGATCAAATTAGGCCTACGTGTTTACGAAATATCGTTTCAGTTGTGCGATTGGATACACGATTTCTTGTCAGAAGGGACACAGTATGTTATAACTGACGGAAAGTCATTACATAAAACAGAAGTGATATCTGGCGCACCCAAGGGAAGTATTTTGGGACTCCTACTGTTCGTTATAAACGATTTAGGGCCCTTTTAGTCTGTTTTCGTATGATGCTGTCTTCTATCGTCTAGTAAGTCGCCAGAGGGTCAAAAGCAACTGCATAACGATTTAGGTGGTAAAGGCAACCAAAGGCTGCATTTAATTGGCAGAATACTTGGGAGAAGCAACAGTTCTACTTAATAAACTGCCTACACTACACTTTTCCGCCCTCTTTTGGAGTATTGCTGCTCATTGTTGAATCTCCACCAGATAGGACTCAACGCTCGTCATGATAAAGTTCAGAGAAGGGCAGCTCGTTTTGTATTATCGCGATAAGGGTAAATAGTGTCACGGGAATGGCCCACGAGCTTTGGTGGAAATCATTAAACGAAAAATGTTATTCGTTGCGGCGACATGTATTTACGAAATTTATGTCACCACCCGAATGCGGTCATATTTTGTTGGGTCTGACCTACGTAAGGAGACATAATGATCAGAATAGAATAAGAGAAATAAGATTTAGGTGCAACTTTTCCACTAATACTACTGAAGAATGGAACGGTAGAGAAATAGTCTGAAAGTGGTTCGATGAACCCTCTACCAAGGACTTCAATATGGATTGCAGAGTAGCTGTGTAGATGTAGATGAAAATAACAATTCGAATTCATCCTACTTTTTTCTTTGCAAATATTACAAATATATGCCTATTAAAAATTCACAATCAGGAAGTTTCTGAACCATGTGTACTAGGTTAGGAATTGTATGATGCTAAAAGAAATTATTTCACACCTTTTAGTCTGAACAAAAACGTGTCTTATCAAAAATTTATTTATTTTTGATAATTTTTTGTATTGTTTGTGAGGGATTTTGCAATACATTTCAAACGTCTTGATGAGATTACAACACAGGCGTGTTCTAAGCTACAGGTTTATTCAAGGACGTAGCCAAAGAGGGGGGGGGGGGTCTTGGAGGTCCGGACCCCCTATCACCTAAACGATAAAATACTACTCAAACTTATGCTAATGACAACACACACACACCCATGCTCGATGGTGGACTCGAAACTCCGAAGGGACTAAATGAAATAAGAGACGACCTAGCTACCGTGTAGTGAAACTGAATGATATTGTTATCAGTCCAACGTCGAAAAAGGGATATGCACTATCGACAGTCAACAAAGCCACCTATAGTTTTTAATTATCGATATATCAATAACAGCATAGGCTATTGCCCAGTCCTCCTTTCGCCGTTGACCATTGTTGGCCTTACTCCATTATTGCCATGTTAAGCACTACAGTGAAATGCTGCCACTGCCATTTATTTCTTTTGTGCTGCTAAGATAAGTTTCCAAATATGAGTAAGTTCATAACAAGAAAAAAGAGAAAAACCGACTTTTCCACTAGCGTTGTGGTAAGTTAAAATACGTACTACTATAATAGCTTATTTATCTAGTTACAGCAGTGGAGTGGTTATTTGGAGTGACAATATTTCAGTATATCATAAGGCACCTCACTCAGTATGTGTAATACTTTTTAAAGTTAGGTTTAAGAGTAATATTTTATCTAGAGGATGGATACGTTGCAATGCCAACAAGAGTAAAATATCCAATAATCTTGAAAATAAAATTATAGACTTACGCTCCCTCGATCAATATGCAAGGTATTTATGCTGATGCAAAAATTGATGCAAATTTTGCGAAACACCGAGCTACAGTGGTGACTGACAGGCAGCGAGCTCGGTTTTTAGAATAAATGAAAAACATGAGCCTTTGTAAATTTCTCTTTAACCATTCGGACCCCCCCCCCCCCCTTTGACAACATCCTGGCTACGTCACTGGTTTATTACAGTTTCACTTCATCTGAATCAACCAATATATTGCTTCCTATTACGTATATCTCGCGAAAAGATTAGAGATTCTAGTACTCAAGTTAGCTTAGCGGCAACCATTCTTATTTCAAGCATTTCGTGACTGTAAGACGAAAAAGAAAAAAAAAATCAGTGTTGTGCGAAGCATCCTCCACTAAAGATGTGTAAAAAAGGAAGATAATTTCTTGCTCTGTCATTTAGGTCCGAGCTATGCTCTCGGCAAATGGCAGCGGTTAATAAAGTATTCCCCAACGCGCGCCACACAAGAAAGCTAGTCAACATTTTATTGTCTTCCAATTATGAGTCATATTGATTCATTGAGAAATTCTTTTAAAATCAATTGCAAAACTTGCTTCTAAAGGACAAACAGAGAAGAATATAACCTAGTGAAACATGTTAAAACATTCTAAGTGAGCCTATTTCTTTAGTGAAGTGTTGTACGTCAGAATATATTATGGGTGTAGTGCCCGGGAATGGTAGGGTTACCAGATGTCCATCTTCAGAAAAGAGGACAACACTTATAGATTAATAAAAGAATCCTTTTTCGCTCTCTCTTTCTCTCGTATTGAAAACTCAAGTATTAGTGCTGTCTCTACTGTATTATCAGAGTCTTGTTTTTAGAACGAATTACATGATTATATAGCAGTGAAGCCCTAATATTTCACCATTTGTAATTATCGTCTTAAGTGCTGTAAAATTTTTCCATACTTATAAGATACCTTGTCGATCACCCCTGTTTTCAACTCAAATTTTTTACGATGTATCATTTACGGAAACCGTAGTACTGTTGACTGTAAAATTGTCACGAATAAAGTTACTGTAAAAGATGAAAAAAGCAATAAATAAAATGAACTTTTAATTTACCGTACAAAGGCTCGCAATTGATTATTAAAAATAACTCAGTTTTAAGGACAAAAGCTTTAAATCGATTTTTTCAAAACAATGTTTATGTAGTTACGTCTCTTTGATCCTGGACAGGCGAATGGTGAAATGACAATGGTGACTGTGGCATCTGACCTTATTTGTATGAAGTTGTGAACAAGGTTTTAACGTATGTATAACGAACATTGCTCTAGCTTTTGATCTGAAAGTCATAAGTGTGGTTGGCAGACAACACACAGAACTGCTGAGTCCCAGCACAAAGACTGGACCTCTTCTTTTTGGGTGTCACACAACACTCCGACCAGAGAAACGGGGGAGGGGGGGGGGCAGAGTTTCATATTACACTATGTGTATTGCACTGTCTTGCGTTGTTGCAGACGTATGTTTTTAAATGGCCGCCTCGAAGCTCGTATTCCGCGACAATAGCCACGCCGTTATTTCTATTGTTCCGAAGTAGCTTGACCTCAGAGCAGCGGCGGCAGAGAAACGAGAAAATTCAAAATCACATTGTTTCAAGAAAGGTTAAATTCTCTAGAGTTAGTGATGGTGACAGTTTCGAGAGTTGTATTTACGCACTTTCAAGTTGAAGCAGTTGCACAACGCAAAAAAAGAGGACATGTCCCCATTTTGTTAAAAACCCGGCAGGAACATTTTTAGTTTCCAAAAAAGGACATGTCCCGGTAAAAGAGGACGTCTGGTAACCCTAGGGAATGGGCACGTTCAGCTTGTCACACTTTCTGGAAGAGCACGTGATGTGTGGGAAAGTTTCACTCTTTCCTTCCTGCAGCCTTCGCCGTCAACAACACAAACACCACATTCCAGCACCAACATGTGTTACAGTGGTTCTCAGAGGCAGCCACTCGGCGAGTACGTGCGTATTCACTCAACGACGGCGGATCAGATGTTAACACAGTCTAGCATATACAGTCGCGACACTCACGGCTGTAAATTTGTTACCAACTGACAGTTGCAACGACACTAGCGCTCCTAGCGGTGGGCAAGCCGCCGAAGGAGTGATGTTTGTTCACAATTATTTTTGTGCGTAGTTAACGAAATAGTTAGTACCATTTTTGCGTTACAAGCATCAGTAAAATATTAAGAGACATACGTAATACGAAAATTAATGTTAAAACTGATTCAGTGGTATAAAGAACAACTTCGTCATGAACAAATACTTACGATTATGTGTATATTTGGAGCTTATACCGCTGAAAGTAAGTAGAATATGAACATAAGAGAAACAAAAATTTCTATTGTGGTCTGCTCTTACTATGACAGGCAGTTTTTTGACGCTTATCAGTTCGCTGTGGAGTCTAATGATTCGCATATTTTTATACTTCACTAGTCACTCTTATTCGCACATATTCTTTTGAGTGTAATTACTTCAGCTTTAAAAGGCAATGTTTTGAAGATTCTTGCCATTTGTGGTTCACCTGTAGCAACAATTGTGGCATTTAGATCTTCTTTGTTGGAAAACAGTTTGATTGCTGCAGCCGGTTTCTTGCCACGTCTATGACGTTTTTCCTGTAGCTACAGCTGTGGTGACTGATTTGGTATGTTAAATACTGTAGTTACTGCATTCTGTATACGTTTCATACTTTCCATCCTCATCGATTTTAATGGAATTGTAATGAGAAACCTTAACGTTCGTGAGTAGAAAAGCGACGTCTTTCTGCCATTTTTCCTGTATGTTACAAGATAGTAGTAAATAAAATGTCTATCTTAGGAAATATAAGAAACACAAATATGGAGCTATTTTTAAGTTATTACCTATTTTTATGGCGCTAAATACGTTCCTAATGTAAAAAAAGTACGTTAAAATCATTATAAACGCTACTATTCGCACTCGTCCAATATCGTATTGAGAAATGTAACTTTCCGGCCGTTTGGAGCGCTGCTGTCGCAGTCTATAACCACAGTCTAGTATAACAAGAATCAGTGGGAGTGTCGTGACTGTATACAGGGTGTACAAAAAGGTACGGCCAAACTTTCAGGAAACATTCCTCACACACAAAGAAAGAAAATATGTTATGTGGAAACGCTTAATTTCCATGTTAGAACATTATTTTATTACTTCTCCTTAAATGTAAATTGAAATAATTCGTGCAGACAATTGTCAAAATACCTAATTGTTTCGTTCTTATGTACTGTACTTCCTCGATTCACCGCCAGTTGGCCCAATTGGTTCATGCACGATGGAGCTCCTGCACATTTCAGTCGACGTGTTCGTACGCTTCTCAACAACAGATTCGGTGACCGATGGAATGGTAGAGGCGGGCCAATTCCATGGCCTCCACGCTCTCCTGACCTCAACCCTTTTGACTGTCATTTATGGGGGCATTTGACAGCTCTTGTCTACGCAACCCCGATACCAAATGTACTCTTCGGGCTCGTATTGTGGACGGCTGTGATACAATACGCCATTCTCCAGGGCTGCATCAGCGCATCAGGGATTCCATGCGACGGAGGATAGATGCATGTATCCTCGCTAACGGAGAAAATTTTGAACATTTCCTGTAATAAAGTGTTTGAAGTCACGCTGGTACGTTCTGTTATTTCCATTCCATGATTAATGTGATTTGAAGAGAAGTAATAAAATGAGCTCTAACATGGAAATTAAGCGTTTCCGGACACATGGCCACATAACATATTTTCTTTCTTTGCGTGTGAGGAATGTTTCCTGAAAGTTTGACCGTACCTTTTTGTAACACCCTGTATGGTAGACTGTGATTTTAACATCTCTTTGACGATGAGATTACTAGGGCTGGGGCATGTGACGAAGCTGTACACTGTGCTGCATTTATGTTTAAGTACCTCTAATTTCTCATCACTGGCGATTTTACATTGCGCCTGGTTTAATATCATTATCGAAAAATACTGATTACTTTCGTTTCAATGCTTAAACAATGTGTTTCTGGTAAAATTCTGTACATGTTGTCACCTGAAAACGTTAACACTACCTATACAACTGGATAGCGTTTATGAAATTTTTGATGTCTTGATTGTTTCAGGGCGCTTAAATATATTTAGCGGTGACAGATGTGAAACTGTATAGGAGCAGGTATCTAACTGGAATTCCGGTTTCTCGCCAAGCAGACGATTTAACCGCCTCGGCCATCCAGGCACGATTCCCGTTGTACTCCGTTTCTCAACTTATCGAACACTGCTACTGCAGTGTCCTTCGTTCACTGTCCCTCTTACGCTCATCCTAGGCGTCGTTCTCGGCGTTGACGGGTATGCATTTATTCCTTTCTTATCTTAGTTTAACTCCTTCCCTCTACGTCAATAGCTTTCTACGCTTTCTTCGTTTTCGTGCACCTCAATCCTAATGACGTCATCTCTCCGGAACTATGTGTCCTATAATAAAATAATTTTCTAGGTTCGTAGAGTGTATAACAGGACCGCCTTTTTGGAACTCCTCAGCAGTCATAAATTAAACAATTGAGTCCGGAGCACACGATCACCGACGACAATTTGCAAAGATATGGTGTTGCTAAATAAGCGATTAATGCCAAAGGAATAGTTGAAAATATTATGAATTTTGCAAATAGAACCTTACGACAGTCCCTTATATTCTGTCAGTGCACACTTTAGAACTGGATGAACGCTTCTCCCCCATTTGGGTTTCTTCTCAGATTGGGTGCGGAATCTGAACAAATATTATTTAGCCAAATGTAATAATGTGCATGAAAATGACGTTTGCGGACATAGTCACAATCCATTCTCTCATACAGAAATAATATAAATGTTATAGTAAGCAAGCAGATATTGAAATATAGAAAAATAGGACTCATTTCTCTTTCTCCAACGTGCAGAGTGCAACTGTGTCCAAAGAGTGAGAATGTGAGTTTTCCTCATCAATATACTTTATTCTGAAGAACTCAGCGTAATGTTTCTACCACCATATGAAAAAAAGCATGAATTTACTAACAATATTGGAGTTGTGACTTTGCCCTAAACTGTTTACTTATTTCTGAAGTCAAATCTTGAAAACAAAAAGTGGTGTTTGCAAATAGACAAGAAAACTGTAGGAGTAAAAGGAAGAATCTACTCTCCGAGCTTACATCTAGCAGTATGTGTGGATACTATTTGCGAAATTTCTTACGAACAGGGTTAGCAGCACGGAGATAATGAATATAAACGTATTTCATGATGCGGTAGTTTTTACGCATCTCATGTGTGTTCTAAGCTCTATAGAGGTATCTGTCTCCTCATGAAACTCATAGGTGAAAGAACAGAGCACTATTTAATCACTGTATGTTATGCACTGCTCCACAGCTACATCACCTATGGACTGCTGCTGTGGGGACTCTCTTCTGGAAATAAAAAATTTGGCTTCTACAAAAGAAGCTTGTAAGAGTAATATCTTTCAGCAAGAAATTAGACCACTGCAGACCCTATTTTAAACAGTTTGGAATAATGACCATATATAGTCAGTATGTTTTTAACTCTCTTGTCTATATAAAAGAAAATCAAGTATCCTTCCTCAAGAGACATGAGATTCAAAACAACAACACACGAAACAAGGCTGACATTGACGTTCCACGTTGTCGCCTAGGTAAAACAATGGACAGTTTTCCACAACTGCCCTTAAGATGATCAACCATCTTCCACCAGATGTTCGAACATTACCATAAAGAATGTTCAGAAATCGCCTAACGCGTGTGCTCAAGCAACAGCCACTATATTCCGTGAATGCGTTTTTCTCTACGAGTGATGCCACAAACGGGACATGATCTAATAGCTAAATGTGTTGTTTATCTAAAACAAGCTGTAAACCCGGCGTTGACCGGGTGTTTATTTGTCCTACTCTCTCGTAGTCCACATCCCCTTCCCCTTTCTCTGCACCCACTTCCTTCTCTCCCATCTCTCTGTTTTTTTTTCCACTTTTCCCTCTCTCGGCAAAGTTTTCTGCAAGGTACCCTCTGTCATGTACCCAGTGATCTTCCTCTTGGTTTAAAGGTCATGTGTGAAAATACAAAGATTGGAGCAAAACTATGCGTTTTGTAAAATTCCGTAAGTTAAGTACCCTCCACCATGCACCGAACGAAAATTAATATAGACTGTGACATTCCTCTTGTTTTTAAGGTAGAGTGTGCTAAATTTCATCAATATCGGAACAAAACTATAGATTTCAAATGTTCAAATGTTTGTAGAACTTATGGGACTTAACTACGGGGTCATCAGTCCCTAAGCTTACAAACTACTTATGAACTAGCTAAGACTAAGGACGGCACAAATATCCATGCCCGAGGGGGGATTCGAACCCCCGACCGTAGTGGCCGTGCAGACCGTGACTGGAGCGCCTCAGTCCCCTCGGCCACCGCGGCCGGTCTATAGATTTCCATGCAATAGAAAACACGCACTTTGTTCTCAAATAATCCAGTTTTCTTTCATACAACCATTGTTCTGAGAATAACGAAAACAAAAAAAAAAAAAAAGGATCTGTGAAATCGGTCGAGCCGTTCTCAAGTTACGGCGCGACCAAGGTATTAGGGATCCATTTTATATTGCAACTAGCTGAAAACACGGCGTTGCTCGGGATGTTAAATATCTGCCAGGCTGTATGTGAAACTGCAGTAGGTGTAGATGGAAAGCACATATTATAAAAATCAGGTTCCAGGCTTCCGATTCTGACTCTCCGGATATACACCAATTTCAAACCGAAGGTTTATTGATACCACTTATTCTTCGATTTCTTTTTAAATTATAAAGTAAATAATTTTATCATTTCAATATACTTGAATTTCGTCAAGAAATAAGTTGACTCTGAAAATAATAAATAAATGAAAATGTTTCATAAACAAATAGTTTTAGCATTTTTAATATTTAATATAATTTAAGTACTTTTTACAGTCATCAGAGGTGGAGAAAAGACACCATATTTACATAAAAACACATACCGTTTTCACGAAAACATCATGAATGTGTATAGTCAGAAAAGAAGTAATTAACACTTATCTCAAAGCTTGATGGTACACAATATTCTTCGTTTGTCCGTCTGGAGTGCAAACAAACAAATTATCTGGCGTGCCGATTGTGGAGCAAGCCACGTACAACAGGCCGTGTGAGAAACATGGCGTGTCCAAATTAACGCCCGCCCCTGATATGAAGATGCCAAATCCATTCCGAAGTATTTAATAGATTGCCCTGTAATTTATTAATCGTAATAGAAAATGCAAGTTCCAATGAAAACTGCAGTCTCTTGAAGGTAGATTTGTGGGATATAATGGGTATTCGTTGGGTGTACTCTGTTTCATTGTGTTCCTTTCCTTGTAGCTCTATGGGAGTAAACTGCTTTCGCTTCCAGCCGGATGGAGCAATTTTCCATGAACGTTACTGTTTACGTGCTCATATCTCATGAACTACGTGTTGGAATGTGATACAATTTAGAAGCTACATTCAAATATATATGTGTATACTGTCTGTAAATTTTCCTGTCGCTAAAATTTGTAGCGTTCAAATTATAAATTGTAACGTCATACCGAGAGCCGTAGTTTTACTCCATAAACAGCGGAAAAGTAGTAAGCGATAAACTTTTTCCTTTCATCATTTTATTAGGGTTGCCAGCGAGAAAAAGTTTAATAAAAGTTTGAAATTATGTTTAAAGTTTGTTGCAAGTCGCTAAGTACTGTCATTTCATACAGTGTACTTCGAAAGTCTCGGCGCATTATATGGCATTTTTTGCGATTTCTATTGGTTATAACGGTTTGATTTGAACCATGTGCCGTATGTGCTTCTTAACCATGCAGCAATTGTTACCTCACGTTAAGGAATGTGTGTACCAAATATGGTTGAAATCGGTCCAATGGTTTAGGAGAAAATGAGCAGCATTGTCGCAAAATGCAGCAGTTTTTCCGCGCATCTCATTGTTTATGACGTCTTATCTCGTGAACTATATATCGGATGTGATTCTTACACTTACGGCGACCGTCCTCATGGATTGAAGCTTACGTGTACAAAATTTCATAAAGGTTGCAACAAAACTGTAAATTTGCATGCAACACTTACAAACATACGGACACCCTGCTTTATATATTAGAAGTATCCTCCCCCATGCACCGTATGAAAATTAAGGTAGACGGTGACTTTCCTCTTGTTTTGAAGAAGCCTGCGAAATTTCCTGAAGATCGGAATGAAACTGTAGATTTCGTGAGTCTGTAGGAGAAGTATGCTCCGCCATGCACCTATCACAAAATACTTTCTTAGCTGACGTTTTCTACCTATAAACTACATTCCTGCCAAATTTAGGCTTCATAGGTGCAGTAGTTTTCGAGATTTCGTGTTTAGTCAGTGAGTGAGTAAGTATTCAAATGTTTACTCCTTTCTTTCGTGAGCTACTGGAAATTAGAAGGCGCATGCTCAAAATATTCCTTCCTTTGATACTGTGTACACCACAGCCCAGAAGTTCTAACTTATAACTGCGTAAACTGCATTGGATCGGAAGACCGCAATAGTTCTTAGTTCAATTGATTAACTGTTTGTAAATCTATCGGACCAAACTACGTGGTCATCATTCCGTACCTTATAAACTACTTAAACCTAGGTAAACTAACCTAAGGACAACACACACACACCCATGCCCCAGGGAGGACTCGAAACTCCGACGGCGAGCAACCGCGAGTGAGTGTCCTTTCGCTTTTATGCAGAGATTAAGAAAACAGATTGCTTCATTTTGGATGCAGTATAATTAATGGAGACTTGCAGACAAAAATAAATAGTAACATGCAAATCTGTTAAGCTAACTGTATTTAATACAAGGTCATGCCTGATGCGACAATTTTACGGCATCTACATCGAAACTGTTGTGAGAGGTAGTCTTCTTTCCGTTTCATCATTACAAACCGCTTCATAAACGTCCAAAACTACACGCAAACTTTGTTGCAGGTCCCGAACTACTCTCATTTTCCAATAATTGACGCATAAATCTGAGTATTCTCACGCGGTGGCCTCTTATTATGTATGACGTCATATCTCCTGAGCTATGAGCCGTATTCTTTTGTTTTCGGGTCAGAAACCTTCTTATGCGTACGGTGAACAGTTCATCAAAGTTTCATTGCAATCGAATGAATGGCTCGGCTACTCCCGCGCGACACGTGATATTTCTTCTCATATCTTAGTTTTAGTTCTAACAGTAGTTGTAATATATAATCGCTATGTACTGACGCAATCTGTGCAGCCATGGTCGGTGAAGGATGTAGAAAACGTAATAACCACCCGTAGAATGGTTATATGTGGCCAATAGGATTAGGACTCACAGAAAATGGATATGATTAAAGGTAACAGAAAGTCACGTACACTCCTTGCACTTACAGTATACAGCAAAAGTACTAAAGAGTGAAACGAGTCAATGTAGACAAGCCTAAAAAGGCGGACGGCTAAACTTGTAGGTGTTAATGGCATGACCCAATCATCGTGTATACATATTTCGGCCAAAGATATCTGGTAGCATGTTGGACGAAACACAAAATCGTAAAACGCGTGCCACATGCAACTCACTGTCACCTAAAACCGAGGGAAGTCCCTCTAATCTATATCTACAAATGTGAATATCTGTTCGGTGTACGTTTATCACGTCTGAACCACAAGACATAAAGAGGTAAAAATTTGTACAGTTACTAATGTCTACCCGGGGAAGGCTTTAGGCACGGTTTTATGGCGATCGGATAGCTATTTATCTATATATATTAATGTGAATGTCTGTTCGGTGTACGCTTCTCACGTCCGAACGACAAGACGCAGAGATTTAAGTATTTGTACAGTTACTGCTTTATACCTGCGGAAGGTTTTAGGCAGGTTTTAGCCAAGGTTTTATAGCGATCTGATGGATATTTAGTAATTTGAAGAATATAACGCGAAATACGGAACAATAAAATTACTCTTTGAAAATGGTTTTATTGGTTGCATTGTTGCTTGATGGTTGATGATGATAAAAGGGTGGAGTATATTGGGATAGAAAGTTATCGGTGTATATAAAATTCTACGTGTGTGTGTGTGTGTATGTGTGTGTTAATATTTCGCTCTGCAGCGAAAACTACAAAATGCAAGCGAATGGTCTGTGTGTAATTGTTGTCCGAAGTCTCCCATTGTACACCATAGCAGTTCCATGACGATATCTATAAGGTGGTGGAAGATATGGTTGAAAGTCGTCAAATTATAAAAAGTTCGGACTGAAGGCCAGCAATGACGTTTGCGAGTCTATAGCAAAGAGGTTACATACAGCGAAACGTGATGCCACAGACCATATCTTTGGTCTATGCGTGCTACAATGTCTTCAGCTCTTTCTCTGTAAGGATAAGCATAAGAATAAAAAGGAAAGCAAGGAGAAATTTGGAGAAGGAATTAAAGTTCAGGGTGAAGAATTAAAAACATTGCGTTTTGCCGACGACATAGTAATACTGTCAGATACAGCAAAGGACCTGGAAGAGCAATTGAACGGAATGGACAGTGTGCTGAAGGTGCATATAAGATGAACATAAACAAGAGCAAAACTAGGGTAATGGAGTGCAGTCTAAGAAAATAAGGTGATGCTGAAGGAATTAGATTAGGTAACGAAGCAATAAAGGAGGTAGATGAGTTTCGTTATTTGGGCAGTAAAATAACAAATGATGGTCGCAGTACAGAGGATATAAAATGCAGAATGGCAATGGGTAGAAAAGCGTTCTTGAATAAGAGAAATTTGTTAACATCGAATATTGATTTAAGCCTAAGGAAGTCCTTTCTGAAGGCATTTTTATGGAGTGTTGCCTTGTATGGGCGTGAGACATGGACGATAAACGGTGCGGACAGGAAAGGATTGAGGCTTTTGAAATATGGTGCTACAGAAGAATGCTGAAGATTAGGTGGGTGGAGGTACTGAACAGAATTGGGGAGAAAAGAAATTTCTGGCATACCTTGACTAAAAGAAGGGATAGATTGGTAGGACACATTCTTAGACATCAAGGAATTGTGAATTTAGCGTTGGAGGGAAGTGTGTGGGGAAAAAATCGCAGGGGAAGACCAAGAGATGGATACAGTAAGCAGATTCAGACAGATGTAGGTTGCCGTTCTTATGTGGAGATGAAGAGGCTTGCTCAGGATAGGGTATTGTGGAGAGCTGCATAAAACCAGTCTCCGGTCTGAAGACCACAACAACAACTAGAATAAATAAATAAAGCAGTAAAAAAGAAATTTCTTTTAATACATCTCTTTAAAAAAATGATTTGACGTTTCGCGCATTACATCAAGCGATCGATCTGTGATATTACAATCTTTATTGTTGAATTTCGTGATTGGATTCTTCGAAACGAGTGCATTTTTACGTGTGATTTGATCTACACTACTTACTTTCCTGATAAATGTTGATTAAAATGTTTGTTTCTAAAGTAGGTATTGTATTTCATTTCATCCTTCAAAACCAGTCTCATACACTACTGAAAGATAGCTTATCTATCATAATCAACCAACACGCGAGCGGAGCCTCGGGTTTAAGCTAGTTCTAGATATAATCATACAAACTATCACAAGTCCGTACATTCGCCTACCAAACGGAAGGTAGCATCACGGCCAGCGTACAGCTAGAGAGCCTATATAGGGAGAGAGTGGCCAACCGGCCTATAGCCGCCATGTTTTTACCAGACTGAGCTCGGGACATGCACTTACATAGCGACCCAGGCAGAAATGCAGCCACTTAACGACTGAAATAAGGCATCACTTCCACCCATGACACCAAGGCACATGTTCTAGCTTACTAATCAGTACATGGTTAAAGAAATGCTATTCATCTATGTTCATAAAGGCCTAATAAATTTCTAAGCAAATAAGTCTCGTGAAACAGTTTCTACGACTGTCGAATGTTAATACCACATTTTACGATTTCTGGTAATTTCGACAATTGCCAGCTGATTAATAAGAAAGAGAGATACTCTGTGTTATGTATCTCAAAGAAAATAATGCTATTTCAAAATTTTCTGTCTGAATATCCATCGCCGAAATTAGTACAATATTATTGCTTTCTGATATAATGCATTTTAAGTGTTCTATCGATCTTATAGCATTTTCCTACACTGTGAAATACCAAAAACGTCATTCTGTAGATACTTTTAGGGACAGAGTATCACAGAAAATCGGAAAAATGCCGATACTATCTCTAGTGGAATAGCAGAAACAGACTCAAAATAGGTAACTGGAGATCAACAATGAGTCAATACTCCTGCTTCTCTCTCTTTATCACGTCACATCCTGTAACCATTTATATGATTGTGACTATCCAATAATACACAGCCAAGGGGAAGGTGTCGTACCAATGTTAAAACATACCTCCTAGCACGATATCAAAAACCAGAACCATGAACTAACAAAAAACTAGCAAATACTGTTTTCAAAAGATTACCGCTTATCGGATTCGAACTCGCAGCCTTCACATTATGAATTCAGTACGCAAACAATACAGCACGCGGGAATTTCACAGGCAGTAGTTCTATTACTGAATTTCATCAATGCCTTTCTTGATTTATAAGTTGCTCTTACGATTCCCGCTTTCTCGGTTAATTTTCACTGCCCATTTTTACCGTATTTCCTCATTCCTTGTGAACACAAGCATCATATAACAATCTTTACTTCGGGTTCTGCAGCCAACAGACGAAGAGGAATAACGCACCATTTCTCTTGATTGCGCTTAATGATCATGTAAAACATTTTATTAATTACGCTCAGTAAATCACTTCAAACCAACATGTAATCTTAAAAATTGCCGCGAAGTTCTAAGGTTATCGTCAACGAATACGTTAACTTACGCAAATAGAACCGACAAAAGACGTGCAAAAGTGCATCAGTGCCTACCATAATACAACCTGTACGTAAATGTACAGTTAAATCGCTGTCAGAAGCTTTTAAGACACTTCACCATACAGAAACGCACACTGTAGCTATTCACACTCGTCTAAAGTCCGTCAAATCTGGTAAAAACATGGCGTCCTGGGCTCTCAGCCAATCAGGAGCAGTCTCACGCATGGCCACTCTCTCCCTATACAGGCTCTCTACGTACAGCCATGCGAACGATAACGTCAGGACACCTTCAGAGGCGGACGCAAGTGTTCAGACACAAGTCACATGCGTATCTCACGGTCAGTTGTGACTAATGCATACACGGAATGTGTATCCGCGTATTTGCCATAATGCAGAGAATATTTCAGAAGGCGTCAGCTATGCGAATGTCACTGTATCCTCTACGTGGAACGATTAGTTTTGTGTTACCATCAAAGACGTATGTTTCATGCGGGGCAAAAGTAAACAGACCCTGCCCCGCTTGAGAAGGTAACCGCACAATGAAGGGCAATTCCACGGGGAACAAGCAGTCACTTTGCGCAAGGTAGCTGTGTCGTACTACAGAAAATCACAGGTCTCATCGAAAAAGAGCAACGTAGTGCCAAGCTCCGTGAAGGTAGGGAAACGACAGGGAAAAAGCGAAGGCATATTGTGCGGCTGAATAGTGAAGGAAAATCGTATGCAGAAATAGGCAACGTCCTCAACCGAAGCCGGGAGACTAAATTTAGTATCGTGCAGAAATGGAAAGAAGAAAAAACTCCCGTCAATCGTCTACGACAGGAGTGTCCTCATAAATTCACGAACAGAGACAAGAGGAAGGTAGTTCGAATTGTGAAAGAAGACCCGCGGACAACGGCCCTGCTATAGCAGCAGAACTGGCAGACGGCGTTGGTGCCGAAGTTCGTATTAGAACAATGCGCAGATGTCTGGAGAGTGCTGGGTACAATGCCCGAGTGCCAAGGCGCAAACCGTTGGTCAGTAAGCGTAACGCAAAAAAGCTGATGGTTTTTGCAGAAGAATTAGTCGGCAAGGATGTAACTTGGGACAAGATTCCGTGGAAAGACGAATGCAAATTTACTTTGAGCCGCGTGGATGGCCGCAATAAAGTGTGGCGTCAAGCAAACACAGAGTAGGAGCCCAGAAACATGCAAGTAGTCATCTCACGTGGAGATGGCAGTGTGATGGTGTGGGGATGCATGTCTTCCAGAGGTGTTGGCGAGCTTGTGTTTACTGAAGGCACCAAGCAATATTTGTAGCAAAATGCCGAGAAGTTGGATCTTGGAGATGATTTTCATTTCCAACAAGACAATGATCCCAAGCATAAGGCTGAAACTGTCAAATTGTGGATACTATACTATAGTATACTATACTTTATCGCCTCATTACCCCACTGCAGTCTCCGGACCTCAATCCCATCGCAAACATCTGGAATGAACTGAAAACGAGACTACAAAAACGACATGTGAACAGTTTCTACCTACATCTACATACATACTCCGCAATGCCCGTAAGGTGCGTGGCGGAGGATACACTGTACCACTACTAGGCATTTCCTTTCCTATTCCAGTCCCAAATACAACGAGCAAAAAAAGAATGCCGATATGCCTCCGTATGAGGCCTAATTTCTCTTATCTTGTCTTTGTGATGACTACGCGAAATGGTAGTAGGCGGCAGCAAGATCGTACTACACTCAGTTTCAAATTCCGACTCTCTAAATTTCCTCAACAGAAATTCACGAAAAGAAAGTCGTCTTTCCTCCAGCGATCCCCAATTGAGTTGCCGGAGCATTTCCGTGACACTCGCGCATTGGTCGAACCTACCAGTAACAAACCTAGCTGCTCGCCTCTGAACTGTTTCTATGTCTTCCTTTAAACTGATCTGCTGCGGGTCCCAAATACTTGAGCAATACTCAAAACGTGGTCGCACAAGAGTTTTATACGAGGTCTCCTTTACAGATGAAGTACATCTTCCCAAAATTGTCCCAATAAACCGAAGTCGGCTGTCCGCCTTACTCACAACTGTCCTTAAATGTTCGTTCCATTTCATATCGCTCTGTAATGTTACGCCTAGATATTTTAACGACGCGACTGCATCAAAAAGCTCACTACTAATGCTGTATTCGAACAATATGGGATTGGTTTTCCTACTCATGCACATCACCTTACATTTTTCTACATTGACAGCTAGCTGCCATTCTTTGCAGCAACTACAAATTTTTCTAAGTCATCCTGTATCCTATTACAGTCAGTTAAAGACGACACCATCCCATACACCACAGCATCATCAGCAAACAGCAGCAAATTACAACTTACTCTGTCCATCAGATCATTTATATAGATAGAAAATATTAGCGGTCCTATCACACTCCCCTGGGGCACGCCTGACGATACACTCGTCTCTGGTGAACACTCGCCGTCGAGAACAACGTACTGCTTTCCATTACTTAGGAAGTCTTCCAGCCAGACACAAACCTGACACATTTGCGGCCATATATAGAAGAAGAATGGGTGAATTTCGTTTCGGATGTAACAAAATAGTTTGTTTACTCCATGCAACAAAGACTGAGGGCTGTAACACAAAGAAAGGGAGGAATTACCAAATACTGACTGCCGAGTGTCTGAATACTTTTTGCTCATTGTATATTTCGATTTTCTTTTTTCTTTCTTATATACGTTTTGTTACTTGTTGTTCTGCATATGTTCAGACTGACATATGTAAAGAATAAAATATACTTTTTGAGGTAAAAAATATTTAAGGTCTACTTCACTGATTACTTCCAGGGTCTGAATACTTTCGTCCGACTCCGTATGAAGCGGTATTGTGTTTACTGGCTATAGTTCCACATTCCGCGCGGGAATGCTGTGTGTTCTGAGGCGCCTTGATGCATAGTGACTCCTTACTGCCGGAAGTTCAAGGGCACCCTCTGGCATGGCTGTGCGTGTAAGTTAAAGTAGTTTGTAAGTCTAGGGATTGATGACCACTGCAGTTTGGTCCCTTAGATTTGAAATATTTGAACATTTGAGTTCGACAGCCACAATTGCTGTGTACACAATCACAGACCATGCAAAGAAGAAGGAAGGAAGATTACGGTTTAACGTCATGTCGACAGCATGGTGACTAGAAATGGAGCACACGCTCGGAAGGTTTTTGTCAGGGATGTGGAAGGAAATCTGACGTGCCCTCTGAAAGGAACCACCCCGGCATTTCCCTGGAGTGATTTAGGCAAATCATGGAAAACCTATATAACCTATATCAGGATCATCGGAGGAGAATTTGAACCGATGTTCTCCCGAAAGCGATGAAAAGTGTGGCATAACCCTTGCTTTCGTATGATGCCATAAGTTGTTAAAATTGATTCCGCGATTGTAATTTGGACAAAGGACTGGTGATATCGAAATTTTGAATTTGGAATAATTTAGTTAAAACACAGCACAAATTAACATTCATAAACATTAAGCCAAATACACCGCGGGTTGACTGTTAAAGTCGGGCACCACACAAAGCAACGGCACGTTATAAGACTTACGGAAAGCATCTAGCTGGATCCTATGCTTCGTACTGCAGAAGCTGAAAATCTTAATCTTTTCTTTTTAATATAAGATTCGAGATACTTTTCTTACTAGACTAATGCTCAGACAGTTCAATTCGCTTTTCATTGTTGTATGACCGTGGATGAAACATGAAGTTAATGGTAATGATAGAAAGAGGAAAAAATAATCGGGCTTCGTAAAATTACAAAAAAAGTGATTGCAGGTTCTGTAATCAATCAAGGTATTGTATAATAATGACTAATAGGAAGTGAAATTTTGAAGACATGCGAAGCAATCGTGATGGCGTCTGAAAATTAAACTATTACGGACGTCGAGGAGCTGAAAACATTAGAAAATAAATATTTGACGAGGAGGGATTCATTTCAGTAAACGCCAAAGAGAGGGGATGATTTTAAATTTAAGTAATATATTTTAACAACAACTTGCATCACAATTAACTTACATTGAATGGATACATGAAAATGGAAGACTTCCGTACAGAACGAACATAGACAAGAGAGTGATAAAACCTACGATCGCGGTTCCATCTTCTCGCTTGTCCTGAAGTAAAAAATGACGAACGAAAATAAAGTCAGTTATATTGCGAGCTAGAGGGAACCAGAGGCGATAAGCATAGCTGATAAAAAAATAATAATAATCTAATGTATCGTTACAACTGGCTTAAAAGAAGGGATTGATTGGTAAGAAACATTGGAATTGGTCAGTTAGGCAATGCAGTGAAGAGCTGGGTATGAGAACCGTACAGCGAGATCAAAAGATCAGTTCGGTAAGCAGGTGCACGAGATAGAGTAGCACAGGAAGACCTGCATCAAACCAGTCTTCGGACTGAAGGCCACAAGTGCAACATGGTAACTGCGAACATTACTTTTCTGAGGCTGTGTGCGGTTACATGTTGTCAGATGGGACGTTTCTGTTAGTTCTAATCACGTGGTTTATACATAAGTCTTTACCAAAAGTACAACTTTTGCGAATAATGTAGCGTTGATCATTACTAGGCCGCGGCGGAGTGGCCGAGCGCATTGAGGCGCTATGCTGCGATGCGCGAGGCCGTTCAGACCTCACCTCGGGCATGGATGTTTGGGTTGTCTTTAGTATAAGGTAGTTGATAAATAGTTTGTAAGTTTAGGGACTGATGACCCCTTAGTCAAGTCCCATAAGCTTTACAAACTTTTTTTTTCAGTTCGTTTTGGCTTACTAGGGACCACGAGACTCGTCTTAACTCTCAGCTAGGGTCTTCTGCTTTTTCTTGGCCCAGTACGCCTTCATGTTCTGGCTGTGAGCCTGTTTCCTCTCATCCGTCCATTTAGGTCTGGCGGTGCCTGTACACTTCTTGCTTGTGAGAGATAGGGGGAAGACTCCATGTGGGATGGCCTTGGCGGTATTGCGTTCGGTTATCTGTAATGGGATCTACAGTTCCTGTCTGATCTAACAGAGGAGAACCACTTGGCTTTGGACGCCTTTCCCCTGCTTGTCACTGTATCTTCTTGGTGAGCTTTGAGTGATTCAGGCGGGTCATGTGCCCGTAGAAGGTCAGTCGCCTTTTCCTCATACGTGTGACTATGTCTTCCTGGTGTACATACAGTTCGTTATTGTGCCTGATTCTGTAAGTACCGACTTCCTCTCTTATGGGTTCTAATATTCTCCTCAGGATCTTCCTCTCTTTAAGTTCTAGTTTCCTGAGTGGGCCCTTTCGATTCACCAAGAGACACTTGGAGGCATAGAGTGCAGAGGGTCTTACTACCGAGTTGTAGTGCTTCAGTTTTAAGTTCTTGGATAGGTACTTGGAGGTATAGATACTCTTACAGGAATAATGCCGGCCGCGGTGGTCGAGGAGACTGAGGCGCTTCAGTCACGGTCTGCACGGCCACTACGGTCGGGGGTTCGAATCCCCCCTCGGGCATGGATATTTGTGCCGTCCTAGTTCGTAAGTAGTTCATAAGTAGTTTGTAAGTTTAGGGACTGATGACCCCGTAGTTAAGTCCCATAAGCTTTACAAACATTTGAACATTTTGAACAGGAATAATAGGCTCTCTCTAACTTGGTGCACCTGGCTTCTATGGCCAAGGTTTCGCTCTCACTTGCTGAAATCCATTCTCCCAAGTGAGAACGAAACCTTGGCCATAGACGCCAGGTGCACCAAGTTAGAGAGAGCCTATCATTCCTGTAAGAGTATCTATACCTCCAAGTACCTATCCAAGAACTTAAAACTGAAGCACTACAACTCGGTAGTAAGACCCTCTGCACTCTATGCCTCCGAGTGCCTCTTGATGAATCGAAAGGGCCTACTCAGGAAACTAGAACTTAAAGAGAGGAAGATCCTGAGGAGAATATTAGGACCCATAAGAGAGGAAGACGGTACTTACAGAATAAGGCACAATAACGAACTGTATGAACACCAGGAAGACATAGTCACATGTATGAGGAAAAGGCAACTGACGCGGTGGAGTAGCCGAGCGGTCTAAAGCGTCTCGCTGCGGAGCGCGCGGTTTCCCCCCGTGGAGGTTTGAGTCCTCACTGTGTGTTTTCCCTGTGGTTAGTTAACCTAGGTTTAAGTAGTTTGTAAGTTACGGACTGATGACCACGCAGTTTGATCCGATGGATTTACAAACATTTGAACATTTGAAAAGGCGACTGACCTTCTACGGGCACATGACCCGCCTGATTCACTCAAGGCTGGTCATGTGCCCGTAGAAGGTCAGTCGCCTTTTCCTCATACATGTGACTATGTCTTCCTGGTGTTCATACAGTTCGTTATTGTGCCTGATTCTGTAAGTACTTATCATTAATTACTTATTATCATTACTAGTTTTCCTTCTTTTATATTCTAAATAATATAAAACTGGCATTCACCTTTAGAATGGCCACAATGCGGATGTATAATTGCTCCGCGAAGAAAGAGAAGCGATCCGTATACGTGAGTCAGCGCTAAGCGATGATGACAGAACTTGCAGCAACAAGTGCGTGGGAAAGCGCTGTCCGCAGTGACGTCACACACGACGCAGTACCCACTCTACAAGCGAGAGAAACATAGTGTGGTGACAATGATCAGAAGACGTTATGAAATAATAAATCTGGTGGATGAGTTTTGTAACTTGGGCTTTAAACTAACGCACGATGGTTGTAGTGCAGACCATATGGTACTCGTAAAAATAAGAAATGCGGTAATGAAATATCACGAACCTGTCAGTTTTACAATTCTAGTTCGGTGTATAACAGTTAGCTTAAGTTTGCAATAACAACAAAAGTGTCGCTCCGAAAATATTTGTGTTGATTTTAATGCAAGTACATGGTCTAAACGAACTGCCAAACATACAGTGAACAGTAATTATTATGACGAACGATCATGACCATAGAATTGCATCTGCTGTTAACGTGTTGTAACAACTGCTTTAATAAAGTCTAATATACACTTACGAAAACCATTAACTCTACAAACTTGTGAAATTGCTGTTAAATGGTTTGGTAGTAAACTTTGGTGGACGTAATTTGAGTACAAAGACGAAAGTGACAACAAATTACTGCAGTTAAAACTGTTCCTAGGTAATCTTCCACAAGAGCATTCCACGTCGAAATAAGGTGTCCTTAATAAGTTTCGTTGTTGCCATGCTGAAACAAGCAACATTTATGGACGTTTTTAGAACCAGTGACTTTTAATCTCAATATAATTTAAGAAATGACAATGAGCAGAACCTGGTAACAGGAAACAAAATTCGTGAATAAAAATTAGCACAACATTAATATGAATGTTTACTCTTGCCCTTTAACTGATAATTTTCAAATGTATTGAAGGCTGAAGTCCTATGCAAACACTATAGATATAATTTATTATTTATCTTTGGACTATCATATTAACGAAAGTATTTGCTCACACATCGACTGTATCACATACAAACAGAACAACCTTCGTTGTACAAAGACTGTTATATCTCCGATGGAAGACCTTTATAAAGAACACTAGTTGTAGAAGCACGTGTTGGATGCTGTTGAAGTGTCGTTGACAGTGATTGTATAGAAAGTAATTGTGTAAAGGACAAAGAAACCTGAGAAATGGCAATAATTTATAAAATACGTAAAGAACAAATTTCACGTATTTTCCAGATCCAAAACGCGACTTAAACAACGCCAATGTTGATTTATTAAAACATGTTACATCTTCCTTCCACAGAGTCAGCACCCAATAGCACGCCTTGAAATGAACTTGTAACATCCTGCACCACCAGAAAACACCAGAAAAGATTTGAAATCCGGTTCATGAAATAAGCAAGTACCATTTCTTAAATTATATTGAAAGATAAATTAGTTCACGTCAAATATTAATTTAATTGCTTGGAAGTGTTATTTGGAGGCATTATGTGGATTTCTGCCTTGTACAAGAGTGAAACATGGATGATAAATAGTGCAGACCAGAGGAGGATAGAAGCTTTCGAAATGTGGTATTACAGACAAATGATGAAGATTAGGTGGATAGATCACGTAACTAATGAGGAGAAACTGAACAGAATTGGGCAGAAAATTTCCGGCATACTTTGACAAAAGAAGGGATCGATTGTTAGATCACATTCTTAGACATCAAGCAGTCCTCAATTTAGTATTGGAGGGAAGTGTGTGGGGCAAAATTCTCAGAACGAGACCAAGAGACGAATTCAGTAAGCAGTTTCAAACTGATGTGGGTTGCCGTTCTTATTCAGAGATGAAGAGGCTTGTTCAGGGTAGAGTAAGGTGGAAAGTTGCAAAATAAACAACAACCATAGCCGTATCGGAACTAACACGCACAATTGTGTGGGCGCGGTTTATTTGCGTTGTAGCGTCGGAGTCATGTGTAATGTGAATACAACTCTAAGCGTATCAATATCTGGTTATACTTGCTAGACATTATGTTTTAAATTTCAAGATCGGGGCGAGCAGCATCTGTGTCAAGGTAATAATAACCAGCTGAAAAATGCTCCTGCCGGAGCACAGAAAAGGCGAATACGTTCTCTGACACAAAAGTGTGAAACCAGCTGCCTCAAACCTCATTCTGACTTCCTCACCAAAAATTTTGGCATGCGAACATATTCGCACACTTTTAGCGCATAACTTTGTAAATACTTTTGCCCAGTTAAGCCGTCATAGTCAGCAATGTCGTCTCACTGTCAGTGTCTATATATCTCTGTCCGTTAGTTTGCTGTCTCTCCCACTGCCGCTTTCTGTCTGCGTCAAACTTTCAATGTCACTCCTTTCCCTCTCGAATCCTCACCGCTGTCTGTTTCTGCCACTTTCATCGTCTCTCTGCCCTACTGACGTTGTCCAATTCACTTCCTTTCCTGTTTCCTGTATCCTTTCTTTCGAACTTAGAGTCGGCTTTCATTGTCTTCAATCACGATTGTCTCCTTTACACATATGTCAATGGGGATGGTTTGCTTAGGGTTTGACGTGTAGAACAGAAAACTTTAGTACGCGGGTACTAGGGATGGGACAAATTGCACAAATTGTTTCGTGCTATGGTATTAGAGAGCCGCACGCTCATGCTTTATGTATGGTCTCCATTCGTCTCAGTTTCCCACTGTTTTCTCTTTTTCTCCAATTGCTAGTATCTTCATCTGTCTTAGTTTGTTTCTGCCACTGTTCCTGACTTCCGACATCTCGTTTCGCTTCCCACTGCTGTTTTCATGCGTATGCCTTTCTCTGTTCCATCATATATGGCTCTCTCTGCCTGTTGCATTGTCTCTGTCCTACTCACATTCAGTCGAAACAAGCGCGAATATGTTCGCATGCCAAAATTTTTGGTGAGGTAGTCGGAATGAGGATTGAGGCAGCTGGTTCCACACTTTTGTGTCAGAGAACATATTCGCATTTTCTGTGCTCCGGGAGGAGCATTTTTGAACTGGTTCCCGTCTTTTTCCTGTTACATCAGAGTGTACTGCTTATATAACATGAAATCAATGGTGAGTAAAATTTGGATAGTATTTTATATTTCAAAGCTTTCCGGAATCATAATAGTAGAACGCATCATACAAATTTCAAAGATTTTCTATGGAAAGAAGTGTAGATTTGCCAATGCATGCAGTTGGATCTTTTGATACCAAAAAATATGATTTTTGTAGCGTATTGAGATAAGGAATACACATTTTCAAAAACGGGAACGGAATTTCCAGATAAACACCTAAACAACATACACTACACATTTTAGTCATTTCCTATTCCTCAATCACAATCAGAAATAGCGTTTTCGAACCTATTACTGTGGCGTGGTATCATTCACGGACCGATATCTCAAGAACCACATATCATTCTGCTCTAAACTTTAAATAAAATTTCGATATGTCATCTACATTTCATAGGCAGCTACGTGTAACCTAAAATTAACCATACGAGAAGTCTACGCAATGTGTTTTTACCTCTGCCAACTCTTTAAAATATGTTGCAAAAGTTCACTTGAACCGCATGCTGCATGTCAACTGTAAAGTAAACGAAAACAAAAATCACCCCTTCATCGACCGAAGATTTCAATCTTTAAGAGGTACAAAAATCAATTTTTTTTCGACGAGTACCTTTTTTCAAATCGCATGGTAAGTTCCAGAGTTGCCGAACGCCGTCTTTCAGCACAATATGCACTTTTTCTAGCATAATATCGCGGTTTTTCGGCCGTATCTAGCTAACGGACTAAGATTTATGAAAACTGAAAAATGCCATTTATAGATAAATGTCTACATGATGTATGGTTCGTTATTTAGATATTTGCGATTCACGGTGCTAAAACGGCTAAAAATCTGGTTTTGTGATTTTGTGCAAAACTATGATAAGTTTCAACCTTTGGATCTCGGTAACGGATAACGATAACGAAATAATTTGGAAACGGCCTCGAGAATATCATCATAAGAACATATGGTAAAAGTTTCGAAGATTTGCAATGAATAGAAAGTATCGAAGTGACCATCTCCAAAATTGGTTTTTTTGGTACTCGAAAATTATGGTTTCTTGAGATTTTCGCAGTAACCGCCCATGAATGAATGGTGCTTTTGTAAGCCGTTTAAAGCCCACGATAGACTACACGTCATGTACAAATGCCAAATGATTTGCTCAATTTGGATGGGTTCCAGGAAGTGTGTAACTTTGAAAATTTTGACGATGTACTGTATGATAGCTATAGTATACCCATACGTCTAATATGTACACAAATGATCACTATGCCAACATATATGCAGAAAGCTTTACCCCTTCACTGTGAGATGAATAGAACCTGAGATATGGGCCCCTAAAGAATCGTAAGTTCTCACGCGCCGTTTACGAACATATTAATACCGAGCACTGCCGTGCGCGGTATGATTCTGCTATATTATGGGTTGTAGCGTAGTAATCATGAGTAATGTGAATAAAACTCTGAGCGTAGCGATATCTTGTTGTTCATGCAAGACAGAGTGTATTAAATTTCAAGATCGAGGGGCGGGAGCATCTGAGTCGAGTAAGTCTTAATTATACTATATTTATTGCGCTTTAAATTTGAAAAAAAAAAAAAAAAGTATTTAAGTAACTGAAAGGTCTACAGAAAAGTAAAACTTGTGCTGAGGTTTGGGCACGCCAGTAGGTGGTCGTCCGTTTCGACATTCCCAGAGTCACACATAAGCTCACCATCGAGGTAGCCCTATCAAGCATGGTTATCTCGCGATTTGAGACCGCATCCTCAGCGCGTTGTGAGTGGACACACTTTAAATCGGCAACTTGTGACATAAGCGAAAAGTGTCAGTTAATCCCCCACTCGAATTCGGCAACTCTGCGGCCAGGCAGCAAAACGGCTGATCCCTCGCAAGGAGCCACTGGCTGTGGAATTAAAGTTTGTAAACATATCTCATCAGTTTAGAGCAAGAAAGAATACAGGGATATGCCCTTAAGGGGCCTTCAGACATTCAATGCGTATTGACAATAATATTGTCAATAATATATTCCAGAATGAATCTTTCACTCTGCAGCGGAGTGTGCGCTGATATGAAACTTCCTGGCAGATTAAAATTGCGTGCCGGAACCGCGACTCGAACCTGGGACCTTTGCCTTTCGCGGGCAAGCGCACTACCGACTGTGCTATCCCGACACGACTCACGATGCCGCCTCACAACGTTACTTCAGCCAGTACCTCGCCTCCTACTTTACAAACTTCACAGAAGCTCTCCTGCGAACCATGCAAGACTAGCACTCCTGGAAGAAAGGATATGGTGGAGACATGGCTTAGCCACACCCTAAGGGATGTTTGCAGAATGAATCTTTCACTCTGCAGCGGAGTGTGCGCTGATATGAAACTGTGGTGGGGGCAGCCGCTACCTGCCGCCTGCTCTGGCCAGTTTAAAGAGCTGCTTCTGACCGCAGCGCCATCATGGGACATCTTACGGAACTGCTTCAGCACCTCCCGCCCCGCACCCCTGAGCGTGGGATCGGGCCCTTACGGAGGTTTCCCGTCCGTATATACTTGTCTGTGATGTCTGGGGGGAGGGGGGCTGCAGCATGGTCTGCGGGGATTCGAGGAGGGTCTGGGGTTGCTGCAGCCTGACAGCCCCCCCCCCTCCCCCCTGGATATGCAACTGTCTGACAGCGATTTCAGTGTGCATTTACGTACAGGTTGTATTATGGTAATCACTGCTCTACTTCTTCACGTCTTTTGTCGGTTCTATTCACGTAAATTAACAGAGGTTTCCCGTCTGTAGATATTTGTCTGTGCCCCAGACCCTCCTCGGAAAGGGATCAACTCGGATTGTCCTCAGCCCCCACCAGACGACGATGCTGGATACGCCACTGCTGTCAGAAGATCTAAGACACACCACAGTACAGAAACATACACTGCAGATCAGCGGACGGCAACTGGCGGACCACGGTCCGGGTCCAGACCGCGGAAGGCCAAAAACTGGACCGCGACAAATATTTACAAAGTATAACTTACATACTCAGATTATTAACAATAAAAAAACGTTTTTCTGTGGATAACAATTCGTATGAGAGGCACCCTTAATGATCATTACAGGTAGATTAAAAAATGGTTGTCATGCTACGCTGACAAGCGGCGACAAAAGGGAGCACGCTGACCGGTGATCCGCATAAAAGCTCTGTACACACGAATGCAGCACGGGAACTTTATCTGGCGAACAACGTAATTCCACAAATAGGCTTCATAGTCTGACAATCTCTGAAACCCCTATATAAGCCTTCGGGACAAAACCATTTTTGTGCTCTTAAAAAACAACTTTTGAAATTTCTCCAGCAGCAGAACGGACGAATGTCGCTGCGAAGTTGTTCCACCTTTCAAAGCCTTTACTCCAAATGGAGATAACAGACTTGCAGGACGACATTAACATTTAAAAATGAATCCACTGGCAAACTGTGGAGTGAGTAGTTATATATGGGGGCGCCCACCCCAAAATTCAAGATGGCGGCCATTTACCATTATAGGTGACGTCACTTCCGGTGACTTCACTTCCTCCTCTGACGTAATTCAAGATGACGGGAAACTTTCACTTACCCAAGAACCATGCCCCGCTGCTCCCCCACCTCCTCTGACGTTATTCAACCGGGAAATTTGAATTTCCTTTGAATGCTATTGGCTCTTTCCAATTTTTTTTTTATTTTTTTTTATTTTTTTTATTTTTTTTTTTTTTTTTTTTTTGGCAGGAAAAACTTATAATTTCCTTAACAACATCCCCCATCCACCCCTCGGCGCCGCCGCCAGACAGGCGCCACCTCCGACAAGTCTAGACATGTCCACCCCCAGCCACCAGACTGACGCCCCAGCCACCCCCAAGACGCTGGGGACATGCGCCGCCTCCGATTAATCTGCATATCAAATTAACCGACGCCGCCGCCGCCCCGAATTCGGTACTTACGAACGTTATTATGTGCAGGGCGCAATCCGCACTTACACAGTCTATTTATGTTTCGTAAATGTTCGGAGTTACGCCTTACAGTCTAATTATGCGATATATGTTTGGAGTTATGCCTTAAGGGGAAAAATGCCACATACCGCACATCGCACGTCAATTTAATTGTTACTACATATGTTTTTTTTACAGTAACAAGGGCAACTGCCTCCAGAAGTAAGCACTTGCGTGAGCACAGACCCCGCTACAGCCCCCACCGACAGCCCTAAAGATTGCCGCCCCCACGCGAACCGATCTGGGAATCGAACCCTCGCCCCTAGAGGGTGTTTTTTTATTTTTATTTATTTATTTATTTATTTTACGAAAGTTATTACTTATAGACGTACATCAACATTGGAAGAAAAGAGGAGTCAATTATTATTGCGTACTTCGGACAGTACAATTACCTGGAGCCGGTCGGGGACTGAGGCGCTCCAGTCACGGTCTGCACGGCCACTACGGTCGGGGGTTCGAATCCCCCCTCGGGCATGGATATTTGTGCCGTCCCTAGTCTTAGCTAGTTCATAAGTAGTTTGTAAGCTTAGGGACTGATGACCCCGTAGTTAAGTCCCATAAGTTCTACGAACATTTGAATATTTGAATTACCTGGAATAACACGAGAGTTTTTCGTAAACAAATTGACCCTGTCAGCAGCCAGACCATCCACCACAGCTGCCAATTATTGTTTTTAGACGTCTAGACATGTTAAGAGTAATTTGAGTACAGCTCAACCCGCACTGCGACCAGAAACACACAGTGTTCTCTCGGCAGGGTATATAAAACATTTATATAAACATATGCTAAATGTTTAAACAGAAATATCATAACGTTTTATTATTATAAGTATTCTCTGACCAAGCTCTTCGCTTAGACTATAGCCGAAAAACGCGTTTAATAATAGCGCAGGTTAGATAATAAACGGGATGTAACGGTAACGAACGCCACAAACGTACGTATCCATCTTAACAAATACTCTTTCGATGTCCAGCTAATTGAAAATCAGTTCTAACTAGAGTCAAACATTTGTGACTAGCACAACGTCTGCATAGAAACTAATGTTTTCCAACTCACAAGGCATTTTACCGAACACAGCGAAAGCCGCTGTGTCAGTCAGCACTAGACCGTTAGGGCTGCGTCTAAATATACATCTGCAAGCACCGTTAACAATCGTCCAGATCGCAAAGCGCTCTCTCGGCAAGCTACATACAAGAAACATATGCTAAATGTTTAAACGAAAACACCTAAGTTACATCTCCTAATGATCAAAACCTTCTATGCAAGACCTCTGCAGACGCACCTCTTTGACAAGAATAGCGCGCATTGCATTTATTTAATGGAGCTGAGCCAGATCGAAAGTTCCGAAATTTAACACACTCTCTCTCTTACGTTTCCTTAGATCGAGGTATAGATGCGCATTCCGAGAATTCGGGTAGTTTAATTTTACCTCTCTTTTCCTTGCTACAGCAGTACACATATAATTTACCGATTTCCGACAGTCTACACTAAAACTTTCTTTTTTCTCGAAAGCAATGACCTAACAACACCCTTATTCCGAGGTAGTACTTTGCCTGCCCAATGCAACACTGATTTTCAGTTCTGTAGAACAAGATCGATCAGCCCTTTACCCACAAAAATTCACACTCCAAGTTTCTTTCCTGTGACTTCTTTTTTCATTCCACTCGGATTTATATTTTTTAAACTAGCTGTCTACTGCAAACTAAGATGCTAACCTACACACCAGAAAATTTATAGCCAACAAACCTCGCATATTTGGAAGCTCTATGTCAAAGTACAAGCGATGATAGATAACCCAATCCTAATAATAATAGTAGCAACAGCGAAATTTAGTAGACCCTCTAGAGGCCAAAACATTCATCAAATACCAAGCTTTAAATCACCTAACCATAGGGTTTATGGAAATCGATGCTTCTAGATCGAAGAAGAACAATATTTTACCGCCGCAAACATCTCTGCTACGGCACCGAGAGACGTCCATTCGTAAACACCCGAAGCCCTAAGACATAACCATACTACTGCTTTTCAATATACAGACCACAAACGTAGAATATCCCATGTTGCAGCGAACTGTACGTCTAAACATATCGAAATCGGTATTACGCACAAGCCAAGATACATCGTCCGCACCAAATTACGAATACACGAGACCTATTTTTACGAAGATAGAATATTACATTACTTCTGTCTGTGTGTCGATGTTGCATTAAGAGCGAAGGTATTGCTGTGACAAATCGTTGTTTTTTTTTATTCTTTTGGCTGTTGATAGAAGTAAAAATAGGTCTGGTGTATTCGTAATGTTTGCGGTGGTAAACTAGTGTTCTTCGGTCGAAAAGCATAGGGGTTCGACAAATCTCATATAATTTGGTGTCTTGGATGTATCTTGCTACCGTTGCGGTGGTGTTTGCGGTGTTAAATTATTGTTCTTCGGTCGAGAAGCGTAGAATTCAATAAACCCTATGGTTAGGTGATTTAAAGCTGGGTAGTTACCTACTTTGGGAGGCGTGTTTAATCGTTTGTTTCGTCTCTAAAGGACTGCTCTTGGTGTTTGATGAAAATTTTCGGGTGTTGTATTAGTTCGAAATTGCCTAGACTATTTTTTTCGTTGTTAGTTGTAAGGATTAGATATATAACAACCTTGTATAAAATATAGAAAATTACGAATAAACGAAAATAGGTGCATTTTCGTAAAAATTATCAGTAAATATTGAAATTATGTAAGTATTCGAACACAATAAAAAAATCAAAAAATCTACCACAACAGGATCCGAACCACCGAACCACTGACCCTACGGTGGTTGTAAGGCAAGAACGTTACCACCTTTTTTTTTTTTTTCTATGGGTAGTTCTTGTCCTTGCGGACGCTTATCGCGGTCGTTGGCTCAGCTATTTTTTTATTATTTTTATTTTTTATTTATTATTATTATTATTATTATTATTTTTTTTTACATAGCGTTCGGCCCTCTGACCGGGTGCGCTGAGCCACGACGCCCGGTGCACCTGCGCTACGCCAACAGTTGTGGTTCATTTAGTGGCTGGTACTTACCCCTACTTGCAAAACTTAAGAATCGATTTTCTCGAGAATTTTTGAGAGTTGTGTCAAATGGCAGTGGCTGATTGAGTTCTGAAACTTAAAGTAACATAAATAAAAAAAAAAAAAATAAAAAAATAAAAAAAATAAAAATCCGATACCCATGTGGTCTCCTTGTCAGACCACTTGATATGATGCGGCTGACTAATTTACAGGCACATCAAAAAATGTTCAAATGTTTGTATAGCTTATGGGACTTAATTACGGGGTTATCAGTCCCTAAACTTACAAACTACTTATGAACTACTTACAAACTAGGACGGCACAAATATCCATGCCCAAGGGGGGATTCGAACCCCCGACCGTAGTGGCCGTGCAGACCGTGACTGAAGCGCCTCAGTCCCCGCGGCCACCGCGGCCGGCACAGGCACATCAATATGTTTCACGTGGGCCGAATTCTTCCACACAGAGTAGTTTAATTAATGTACTGGGTTTTCAGAAAGTAACTATGCAGATCCAAATTGTGGTGTGTTGAGTAATGACTGATATGATTGTCAATTATTAATACAACATTTTGAATCGTTTAACATATTTGACCATAATACAAATGGGTATTTGTATTTGTTCGCAAGTCCGGTTTGACTGAAGACCAACGTCTTCTGCCGCGGTGCAATGGCCGAGCGCGTTAAGGCGCCTTCCTGAGGAGTGCACGATTGCTCCCCGTCGGAGGTACGAGTCTTCCCTCGGTATATGTGTGTGTGTGTGTGTTGTTCTTAAGTGAGTTTAAGTAATTTGTAAGCCTAGGAACTGGTAACCTCAGTAGTTAAGTTTCATAGATTTAGAAACATTTGAACCAACATCTTGTGTGACATCATTGTAATCTAGGTGATCATGGCGACGATTGAACAAAGAGAGTTTCTTGTGGAGCATGTGTTCCGAAACGGAGGCAAGTTTACCTCAGTAGTAGGGTTGCCAGATCTCCGGGCGGCGCCCGGGTTTGGAATGAATTCTCCGGGTCTACGGGCCAATGACTCTCATCTCCGGGCGGGAATGTAACCCTCATCTTAAGGTTTTTTTTTTTTTTTTTTTTTTTTTTTTTTTTTTTTTTTTTTTTTTTTTTAGGACGCTTTTCAGTACTAGGCTCATGTAGCGACGATCTACATCGAACTTAACGTAACTTAAAACTAAGGACACAACATCCATGCCCTAGGGGGGATTAGAACCTCTGGCGGGAGCAGCCTCGCGCACCGTGCCAACTGCGCTACTAGCTGTCAGAGCTCAACTCTCGCCGTACGTAGTATAGCACTGTCGATCAATTCACTATACAATTCGCGATCGTTGTTGATATCCTGTACTTCGGTGTATAATGTTTAATTGATATTACATTAGAACGTCGATTATCCGAACTAATTGAGGAACGTGGGTGTTCGGAAAACTGGTTTATTCGAATAATCTTATCCCTCATAGAAATGACAGCACTATTACGTTTAATCATTTCATGCCCTCAAGTTTACTTCTTTACGCGGCAGCAAGTGGTCGTAAAGGGAGCAGACGGTAACTGTGCCCCTTCAGATGGAGCCAGTGAGAAGCTCTTCTTGGTGGCACGCGATCCTTCACAGTGCGCGGAGCCGCAAGCGGCAACTCTTTGAAGGCGCAGCTGTTGATGTGAGCAGCTTTGATGCTGCCGCCACTTCTGCTGCCACGCCGACTGAAGTGTGCCGATTGTTGATCCACAGCAACTGGCGGCCTGGCCGGTCAGCTGCCTCATGTGAAGGCCACCCCTAGCAATTGGGGAGGGGGGATATTTGCTGGGAGGGAGGAGATGATTAATTTTTTTATTTCGTATTCACGTGTAATCCTGATTGGGGGGGGGGGGGGGGGTGAGTCATTGGCCAAGGGGGAGAGGGGCACGTCCGGTCTCCGGGCCTGCTTCGAGTTCAATCTGGCAACCCTACTCAGTAGTACAAATTATATTTGCACTAAAGTTCCCAGGAGTGAAGATGCCTAACTGCAGTGCACTATGAGATGTAATAGGCAAGCTACAGAGCTACATGTTTACTGCTTCATCACCCAAATAACAAATTAAACAAATTATTTTAATAGAACCTCAACTGTTAAATGTCAGATTGTGATCTCAGAGTGTGTAACATAAGAAACATTATTTCTAGATAACGTAATGGCTAAGAGAATATACGTACATTGCTAGGAAAACAAACAAATAATATTTCATCATAAAATAGGAAAATAAACAAGAGCACATGGCTATGAAACTAAAACCTGCTAATATGCACTTCAGGAAAACATAAAAGTGAAGTAGTATGCTTAGAGATATATTCTATAGTATATGTGAGTAGGAACTGGCCATAAAAACACAAACATAATAAATGTTTCGAATATAAACTTGCCAGCATGGGCAGCATTGTAGATTAACTAAGCATATATGAAATATTCCCGTGTTCTTGTATACAGCAAAACAACTAATACTTTAATTCATTATTCTGTACATGGTAGGAACACTTGCCCTTCACAATTTTTCTTGTATTTTATAGTTAAGCATATTTCAGATCCACAACCCAATATATTATTATCAATCTATGTAAATTAATAATGTAAAGGAAGAAAGGAAGGAAGCTTAGGGTTTAACGTCCCGTCGACAGCGTGGTCATTAGAGACGGAGCTCTCGCTCGTATATTTGGATAACCATGAGAAAGGAAATCGACCGTGCCCTTCGAAAGGAACCATCCCGGAATTTGCCCGTATTGATTTAGGAAAATCACGGAAAACGTAAATGTGGATGGCCGGAGGTGGATTTGAACCACCATCCTCCCGAATGCGAGTCCAGTGTCTTACCACTGCGCCACTTCGCTCGGTTGAATGTAAAGCTGCCATTATCTTGCCATAACATGGCCAAATTCATTGTTTTTCATATTTTAATAGTTATAACAATGTATGGTATTGTAGGCCAGACTATAAAAGTAGATCACACAAAGATCGAAAAAGGCAGTCTTGTAACAGCTTTCCAAGCCGCCACTATGCCGGTTTGGGCACCGATGTACATGTTGTTGTAATGCATTGTAGGGTAAAAGTGATGAAATTAAACCGCTTTTCAGATACCTGGTGTTAGCTCTGAGTTCTTGCCTTTTGACGCACACATAAAATAGAGAACATTTCTCTAGCTGCACGCATTCTGAATGAAATCTTGGGATTCCTGTAAGCATGTTATGCAGATGCTGTGTTTTAAGAAGATCCTACATTCACGAGATATCAAGGTAACTGTCCTGAACTTTGATGCTGTGGAGACTTATTAAGATGTGAAGTCCACAATCACTGAGTCGGTGAACAGAACACTGTAAGGTGGTAACGTTTTAACTGCGGAACCTAATCAGCAAGTTTTGAAAGACCGGAAGAGTTCATAATGCTCCAGCCGCGGTGGAGTAGCCGAGCGGTCTAAGGCGCCTCGCTGCGGAGCGCGCGGTTGCTCGCCGTAGGAGGTTCGAGTCCTCCCTGGGGCATGGGTTTGTGTGTTGTCCTTAGGTTAGTTTACCTAGGTTTAAGTAGTCTGTAAGCTACGGACTGATGACCACGCAGTTTGGTCCGATAGATTTACAAACATTTTAACATGATGCTCCAAAGCTTCCACATCAGAAGAGAAGGTCGCGGAGGGGCAAGACATAATGCTTTGAAGTCCAAAGAAATCGGTTAGATAACTAGCTCAGCAGGCCCACGAGTCCGTTGGTTCCACTCAGAAGATTTTCCGGAGGTCACTGCCAATGTATCCATAGAAAATTTTGGTCGTGCATGAACTGAGATACACCGATCGCCTGATGCGTGTGAACTTTTGCAACAGTGCTTCCTGCAGGGAAATGGTGAGGGGATATTTGACACATTGTTTTTCACGGATGAGGAATGGTTTCACGTCTCTAGTTACCTGAATAGCCAGAATAGTCATCCCATGAAGGCTTTCACGGCCGGCGTCTTCATCAGTAAACACTTCCAGGCTGAGTTGCCGTGGTCGATCTATAAAACTTCCTCTCCCTGACGTTTCGTTCTCGACTACGGAGAACATCTTCCGAGGTTGAGTCGACTCAACCTCGGAAGATGTTCTCCGTATTCGAGAACGAAACGTCATGGAGAGGAAGTTTTATATATCGACCACGGCAACTCAGCCCGGAAGTGTTTACTGATGGAGCCAGAATAGTCGTTTGTGGACTACGGAAAATGCACACGAATTTAAGGTGTCCCCACTGCACGATCAAAAGGTAGGTATTTGGTGCGACATTACTCGTGAATGCATGTTTGGGGCGAACTTCTTTCTGGACACTGTATATATAGAACGGTACTGCTGTGTCCTGGAGCCCTTTCTAGTTGAACTGAATACGGACGGAATTGAGAATGCTTGGCGATGAACTTTTTAAAGAACATATTCGGTGACCGCATCATCTATCGAAGGTCGCGGTGGAGTGGCCGAGCGTTCCAAGGCGCCTTGCTGCGGAGCACGCCGCTGCTCGCCGTCGAAGGTTCGAGTCCTCCCTCGGGCATGACTGTATGCGTTGTCCTTAGCATATGTTAGTTTAAGTAGTTTGTAAGCCAAGGGACTGATGACCAGAGTAGGTACTTCCCATTATATATATATATCCGCCATAGCCGGACCCAAGCCCGGTTGAGAAAGGAGGAGGGGGAGGAGTAACACCTCGTTAAAAAACCTTGGTTCACCTGGCCCGGGTGATAGCACCTCGTGAAATTTTATGGTCATATCAGCAGGATGAATGAAACCAGGCTCACAAGGCAAATATTTGAGATAGCAAACAAGAGCAAAAACAAGACGAAGTGGTTCACTGAAACAGAAGAGGATATTAAAGAACTGGGAATCACACAAGACAACATGAACAATAGGGAACAGTTCAGGAACATTATAAAGAAACATAAACTTAAACAAGAACACACGGAGAACTGAACAGGAAAATAGTGGTCAGAAGAACGCAAGAGAGAACACAGTGAACGCATGAAGAGAATTTGGGAAGAACGAAGGAAGAAGAAGAAGAAGAAGAAGTCATAATTACTCAAGTTCAATCGCTCTCTTTAAAGGGAATAATCGAAAATTATATATATATATATATATATATATATATATATATATATATATATATATATATATATATCAAGGACTGTGGCCTCTTCGTTCACCCGACTTAGCTCCACCGGATTACTTTCTAAAGGGTACGGTGAAGGAAAAGGCTTATGAAGACAATACACACATTATAGAAGAACTCTAAGCTTGCAGTGACACGTCAAATTAGGAACATTACTCCTGATGTTCTGCACAACGTCTTTAAGAACATGCATAAACATGTGCAACTCTGTCTTGAAGTTCAAAATATTCAAATGTTTGTTAACCTATTCGAAAAAAACTGCTATGGTCAACAGTCCCTAGACTTACAAACTACTTAAACTAACTTATACTAAGGGCAACAAACATGCAATGTTTATGGAGGACTCAAACCTCTGGCGAACCTATGATGTCTTAGAACACGTGGCCATTCCGCGTGGCTTCAAGGGAATCACTTCCAGCATCTCTTATAACTTCCATGACTTTAATACGGCAAGTTATGAACTGCATAGTTACTTATTGAACATCTTTTATTGATGTTTCTTGTTTATTTAATAAATTATTCACTATATGTAACCATAGATTTAATTTGATATACAGTGGAAAGTTCATCCAAAGTATTGTCTTAATAATTTGTGAATATAACTGTTTCCATTAAAAAAAAAAAAATAAAAAAATAAAAAAAACTTTAATATGCCTGACAAACATTCTTCTGTCAATTCTGCCCAAGACTTATCAGGGTAAGCAGCATTCTTGTGTGTTCCAGTAACAATCATTCGAAATTTTCGCATTGTTTTTTTATTTTCTTACTTTCATAAAGCAAGTATAACCAGATAAATTTTTTTAATGTTAACAGATTTTTTAATTTTATTTTATATATATAATTTTTTGCAGTGCCAGTGAGTTAATTACGAGCTGTAAAGTTCGAGATTCAATCCGTACATTCAACAAGCCAAATTACACTACCCTGTACCTGGGACAATTTACAAGTGCCACCCCACTACTTTACCAAAATGCATGCTTATCTGCATAATGTTCCACTGGGTCAATGGACTGGATGAATGGAACAGACTGAGTACCATGAAAGTTCCGCTACTTTAATTCCACTTGACTTTTAAATTAAAATGTTCAACTGTTTTTAAACCTATGGGACACACACACACACACACACACACACACACACACACACACACACACACACGCCCGTGGGAGGAGTCGAATCTCTGACGGGGAGCAACCACGCACTCCGCAGCAACGCGCTTTAGAGCGCGCGGCGTTTAGACGTCCTTGTGAGCTGTATCCTGTCTATTGATGCCCTCCTCCGAAAATTTCATGGTGTATATGCGTATGCAGTTATCAAATGATTAGGTAACATCTTTAGAGTTTAATATCATATATTTATTCCAATACTTTATTCCCTAATACAAATTTAGAGCGGTGGAGTAGCCGAGCGGTCTAAAGCGTCTCGCTGCGGTGCGCGCGGTTGCTCGCCGTGGAGGTTCCAGTCCTATCTGGGGCATGGGTGTGTGTGTTTGTCCTTGCCGACCGCGGTGGCCGAGGGGACTGAGGCGCTACAGTCACGGTCTGCACAGCTATTACGGTCGGGGGTTCAGATCCCCCCTCGGGCATGGATATTTGTGCCGTCCTAGTTCGTAAGTAGTTCATAAGTAGTTTGTAAGTTTAGGGACTGATGACCCCGTAGTTAAGTACCATAACCTTAAAAAAAAGTTTAGAAGCAATACTAAAAATAAATTTCATTATGTAAAAATGTAATTTTTACAACGTTAATTTTCTCTACTCTGCCTCATAAATATGCTAAGTGTTTTACATTACAGTCAAATATTACTATTACGAACATAAACTGGTCAAAACAATTAGGGGATCAATCGAGATATCTAGGTTCTGAAGTACTGTCATCGTCAGAATGAACTAAAATGGTTCGACGTCTTTCTGTTGGTTCTACGGAGCGGAGACAACTACATTACGGCAACCGAGATAGCGGTAATAACAGGAAGTTGCTGCAGTGCGGTTTGCTTCTGACTTGTGTTTGCTCTACCAAACGAATTACACAAGCAGTTGGGTCCAGATAGTGTAGCGAGCAGATAGTGCAATGCAACAACAATGTGACTTACCCGAAGCTATGGCATGTAGACTTGCGCATAATAGTTCGCGATCGGGAACGCCCACTTTAGTTCGAGGCTCGGCTGCGAACTACTTCGTTCTTTTAGTTCGTCCGCTCCCAGTGACGGCTGAGCGGCGTGATCTGCGCATGCAGGTGGAGGAAGGAGTTCCCCCACCTAGCTGCTTTATGCGCTTGCTGCTTGAGCCGCTAACGATATCACGCAAACCAAAAGAAACAGTTTGTGGATAATTTCTCGCGTTTAAGTTTAGAGTTATCTCTATATCTTGGCATTATGGAATTTATTAGTCAGATATTGCGGAGTGCAGAATATTTCAAAGCAGACACTAACCTCGAAATGGCTCTCATCAGCAGAAGGCAAACACGTGATTTTTAATTCTGTTCGCGACCTATCGCGCATATTTCAGTTCGCGACCTATCGTGCATATTTCAGCTCGCGACCTATCGCGCATATTTTAGTTCGCGATCTATCGCGCGTATTTTAGTTCGCGACCGGTAGCTCTCCTTTTAGTTCGCAGCTCGGCCACGAAGTAGGTCCCTCTTTTTAGTTCGTCTGCTCGTTTTGGCTTTTGCTACCGCTACTAAAACTACAGCTGAGCTGCGTCTCAGCTCGAAATGACGGCAACTGGCAAAAGGAAATCACGCGATTCTGCGCGCTCTCGCGTCCTCTCGCTGTTACCTGTCAGTCTTAGGAAAAGGAGCGGACAAGCTAAAAGGCCAGTGATCTGCGAACTAGTTCGCCTGTGGGAGTGCTCTTCCGAACTAGTTCGTTCGCGAACTACACAAGTCTAATGGGATGCAGAGCCTTATGAAGGTGACTGAAGCTACTGCAGTGTCCCAAAGAGTAATTTCCTGGACCCATACGCGATGTCATACAACAATAGTCGTTAAAAGAAGGCAAGGCAAGGTCGTCCACGGATAACATCAGCAAAAGATGACCGTTATCTGCGGTTAACAGCCTGTCGAGACAGGAGGCTGAAGCAAATCAGCTGCAACGCACCCTCCAGGCAGAAACAGGACGCGCAATATCAACACAAGCTCTCCGAAATCGCCATCGGGAATGTGGCTTCTAAGCTCGGAGGCTTATGGTGTGTGCCCCGTTAAAACCACGACACCGTTTAGCCCGCAGAAACTGGGCGGAGGAACTTCAGGATTGCAGTCGTAACGAATGGCGCCGGGTTCTGTTCAAGATTTTGTGTTCAGTCAAGCAATCGTCGTTCTCTCATTTGCAGAGAACGTGGAACTCGGGAACAATCCTGCTTATGTGCAGGAAACAGCACCATATCATAGTGGTGGACGTATAGTGTGAGTAGGAGTAAGTATTGGCGGAGATACGGACCTCTATGTCGTTCAGAGGTATAGAGACCAGATATTAGATCTTTTATTGAGCCCTACGTTGGTGCCAAAGGAGATGGGTTGTTTCAGGGACGAAAAACCTACTCCCCACAGAGCTGCACTGGTGGACAACATGCTTGAAGCTGAGGGAGTTGATCGAATGGATTGGCCAGTTTCTTCACCAGACTTAAACGCCATTGAGCGTGTCAGGGATGCACTTGGCAGACGCATTGCAACCAGACCAGCACCTCCCACAGCGGTTGTAGAGCTGGATATTGCACTCATGGAAGACTGGCCAGATATCTCTCAAGTGCTGATTAATAACCTCATACTGTCCAAGCCACATAGGTATGCAACTGTACTGGCCGACAGAGGTGATCACATAACATATTGCCGGCCGCGGTGGCCGAGGGGACTGAGGCGCACCAGTCACGGTCTGCACTGCCACTACGGTCGGGGGTTCGAATCCCCCCTCGGGAATGGATATTTGTGCCGTCCTTAGTCTTAGCCAGTTCATAAGTAGTTTGTAAGTTTAGGGACTGATAACACCGTAGTTAAGTCCCATAGACTATACAAACATAACATATTAGAGGGCAACGATAATGACATTTTCACTATTATGGTAGCCCAATAGTGCCTCGCTCTAAGTAAACGACATGTAAACCTCTTGTAAAGAGTTGAGACAGCACAGTATCGTATTCTATCACACACAAATTACAACTGTAACCAATAACTTAATAAAACACGTTGCCATCTCTACATTGTGTATGATATCGCACCTGATCTCATAATTGTTTTGAGTAATGTAGATCAGACGATATGTCATTTTTACAACAGAGTGGAAAGCTGTGTTATGTGGGAAGGTAGATGCTAATAATAATTCTTGTATCGGTTTTGTTCTGCCTTCCAAACAGATGCGAAATGTATATATTTTTGGTCTTCTGCTGTAAATGATCAATGTCACATGCTGCACAGAAATTGATGAAGACCGTAGGGCTAAACCTTCTTTCTGAAACAGAGCATTGGTATGTATTTTTTTAGAATATTTATCGTACCCAAATACATTAAAATATTTTAGATTTGAGAAATCTTGCGCTATTAATTATTATTAACTTCTATTTTCCCAAAATATTGACCACAAACCACTCAGAAACAGCTATATTGTAGTCTATAATTTAACATTTAATGAAAATGAGGTCTTTTATTACAATAGCAATCAGAAGAAGAAGCCAAATCTTTGTTTTTTTGTTTCCTTTTGTTATTTTACAAATATATTTAAAAATCCATACTAAATATAATTATATAAAATCATAAACCATTGTTATATTGACATAGATTCATACCCTTTTTAGTAAACGTTATGTTGTGGAGTAACAAAAATTTTTTTTTAAAACTTCTGAATCATATTCTGAACTAGGAATATGCCGGTCTTCAAATACTTCTTCACTTCTGAATCTCTTACATATTCAGAATTGGAGCCGATGAAAAATAAAGTGATTTAACGAGATAACACATTGCATCAGTTGTACAAGAAAGTTAAATTACGATATGGAAGCACAAATGCAGATTAAAACTATTTACTAAGTGCAATACTGTAATTGTGATACTTCAGTATTTACTAAAAGCGTCAAGTGCATAAAGGCATACCTTAACAACATAATTTATGAAGATACATTTGATCGCAAATGAAATATTACGGTAAATCTATGAGAAATTGGTTATGCACGTATTTTGCCCACATGTAACAGCAAAGTTCATTTCACAGTCAAACTGGAAGCATATTATTGTTAGCGTAACTACATTACATACTACATCTACGTAGTAAATCGATATAATGTTGTACGTGTAACGAACATTCGCCGCATCCACTGCACTGAAGACTTCTCTGTCAGCTTCCCATGCTACATGTCGCTCTTTGCTCGCAAGAAGTTGATGTTTCTACATTAATGTGAGAGGCAGTTTCTGTAGAATTGTCTAGAATATCTGGGCACAATTATAAATGTCGAAACTTTGAAGACTGTGTGAAGTAAATACCGAGCTACCATGATAAAATAAAGTAACTTGTGCAGTAGTGTTTTTTACACTTAAATTTACGTAAACCGAAAGAAAATTGTGGAAATTCATGTTTATTTCAAATACTAGTAAAACATTCATTTTATGTCGGTATGACATAGACACAGCTAAACTTACTGCCAACATAGGTATATTAAACTATAGACTCATAACAAATCAATTTAATTTTGAAAATTGACATCCACACTACATCTGTAGTGCACTGACAATGTCCAACGCTGTAAGTAATCTATTTATGAAATAGATAACCAGTCAAATTTTTACTAAGGTGACTTGAAAGAGCTGTAAGATACCTTAGGAAGTGCAAGATATTAGCCATCAGCTGCTTATTTCGCTTATTCACGGTACATCGACCAGTTTCGGTTTTAAACCATCATCACGGACTGATAAAAAAAATCACAAACTTGATCTGTAAACAAAGTAAATAAAATACATAATACAACCTAGTATTTACATCTAGTAAATACTTACAAGGAAAACATAGTGTGTATAGTATTATACTTATGTTCTTGAGACGTCTGTATTATGTTATTTTCTGTGACTGGAAGTTGTAGCCACACTTAATATAATTTCGCATACCCCTTACTAATTAACTGTATACATCCTTTCGTCTTTACACAATGTGTTACGTAGCCCAAGACCTACATGTCTACTTTGTTCACAGGTACTTTTGACATGTTTGTGGTACGTTAATTTTTGGTCACTAAAGGATGTATCCATACGTATTATAATATTCTACACGATTTGTTAAAATACTATACACACTATTGCTTCTTTGTCCTACCTCCATAAAAGTAGAATATAATTTTACGATTTTGTTACAGGATGTCAGTTCGCTATATCCCTTAGCATTATGTCTTTTAATGTACATTTTTGCCTTCTTTTATACTTTGACAGATAATGGTTGTTAAGGCACATATTATTATTTTAATAATCCAAATCGTTAGTTTTAGCATGTTTACGTGCCACTTTCTGCATCAGTTGCCATGACTCCTTATCTAATATATAACGTATGATGGTTATCAGCTATAATGTTTCACGCCATGAATACTTACTGTTAACTTTATCACAACAAATAATGTAGTACTTAATCACAGACATACATTACTAAACTAGCAAACTAGCCTCTGTGACTGAAGTTTGATGCCGCCATTTTGCCTCACCTAACGTCAAAAAGTTTTCGTATTGTACTAAAGTACTACGATCTTCTGACACAATATGAAGTTGTAAGCTTTACTAGTTGGTTTGAATATGATTTGCATTTGAGCTAACAATTCTGCATTTTCGAATCGTGTTATGAGAAGAACATGTTATGTACAGTAAAGGGTATATTACACGGAGCGAATTTGGTCGCTAGTCGCTGGCGTCTGTTGTCGCTCGGCGTATAAGCGAATAGCGACTGAATACGCTAACGCAATGACACGCAGCGACTTCAAACGCTAGCGTCTTCGTAAAAACAATTGAAACACGACGTACCGTCAGTGTTTCATTTATAGACAAAGCCGATTAGATCATTTTACTGCTGCCACTAACCATATTTTCAATTAATTTTTTTCCATGGATTGCTACAAAATGTAATTTGTAAATATATATATATATATATATATATTATTTTTGTTCCTACCAAACTGTTTCAGAATATTTTAATAAATAAGTGCACATACCTGTATGTACAGTTTTAAAACCTCTGCAATTGCCTCCAGGACTTGTGGAATAAACTTGGAGATAGAACATTGTGGTATTCGAAACAGGTATTCAAGTGTTTTGAAGCTATCACCTGTTGCCAAATAACGCAGTGTAACTTCCAATTTTGTTCTTGGCGAGATCGCCATTCTCATAATGGTATTCTGTTTTGTTATTTTATCCTGTACCATTTCTAGTAACGTATCAAAATTTTCTGATGTCATCCTCATTATGTTTCTGTAGGCAGAAGGATCTTCACATGATAATTCTTTCAAAAGATTTGTAGAAGCACCATATTCATCCCTCCTCGCAATCCACCTTCTAATCCATTTTCTTTTATTCTTTTCTATTTTTCCGTTTTGCGTTACATTCATTAATTGTTCTTTTAAAACTGTCGCGAGAAACACAACGCCAGCATTTACTATTTCCTTCGACATTTTGACTCGACTGGTGGCTACTTTAGATGCTCCCGTATATGACGCGGGGCGACCAAAAACGGCAGCGACCAGCGTCTAAAGTAGCCCACCCTTCAACTTTAGACGCTCGCGTTTCGAAGCAGCGACTTTGTTCGCTGTCCCTGTTTACACGGAGCGAATTTAGAAGCTGCGTCCAAATACGCCAGCGACTAGCGACCAAATTCGCTCCGTGTAATATACCCTTAAGACGTTAACATTAACATCTAGGCAAAGACTTTCTACCATTTTGTTGCGTTGCCAACATAATCATGAGAGGTCGGCGGGATTACGTACAGTAAAAGCAGAAGTAGTTATCTGAAAGACATTAACAAGAATAAAGCTATGTGTTACCCACCACAAATAACACATTTATAACGGTCATACTATTACAAGAAAAACCGAAGTTGATCGAAACTGGAAACAGATTACGGTAATAAAGACAGGAAACGCGACTCATTAGTGTGTGCGTCAAAGCAGACTATAGATTTCGTAAGAACTCTCAAAAGAATAAGGGTACACTTTTATAATGACCATACTACTGAAAGAAAATCTGAGGTTGAATTAAACTGGTAACAGATTAATAATAACAGCAAATCAATGCAATTCACTACTGTATATGTTGAAGCTTACTCAAGGTTTAAAAATTTCAGTCATATACAAAACTGCCGGCCGCGGTGGCCGAGGGGACTGAGGCGCTTCAGTCACGGTCTGCACGGCCACTACGGTCGGGGGTTCGAATCCCCCTCGGGCATGGATTTTTGTGCCGTCCTTAGTTGTAGCTAGTTCATAAGTAGTTTGTAAGTTTAGGGACTGATGACCCCGTAGTTAAGTCCCTTAAGCTTAACAAGCATTTGAACATATACAAAACACGAATTTCCTACATGTCAAAACTCTAAGGACAGCATAATTACGTCAGTCCATCCGTATTTTTACGACTGTTTTCTGTAATAACTCACATGACTGCTCGCACGTTATAGTATAGAAATATGGCGGCGAGACTTCACTGACACCAATGATACTGTATACGGCATTGCCAGTCTAGTAATGTATGTCTGTGTACTTAATAGGCCGTATGAATAAAACAGAGGATCTACTTTATGCTCTGGATTCCAGAGAACATGCTCAGGTTCGCATGAATAATGCGAGTCAGAGAATATTTATTGACTCCAAACAAACAAAAAATAAAGTTACTGAGATAATTTTAAAATAAAATGTGTTTATCCATTATGAATATTACAGTACATGTGACTGTGTATTAATGGAATATAAATACTGCAGCCAGTCGTTACTACATCTTTTTTTTATCATTATTCAAACTAGTTTTCCAGTATATCAAGCTCATCGTAATATAAGATACTCAGATGTTGCATATTTTCCTTGAGTAATTCTGGGCGCTGGTTTTCGTTAGGTGGGCACTTAGTTAATAAGTTCCTGGTAGCTTCCATTTCCTCCCAAGTGATCACAGGTTAATTACTGTTCACTATCAACATTGTTTTCATAAATCAACTAGTACACAGCACGTACTTTACAACTCAAATATTATGCAAAGATATTCTTAAAACGTGTTTGGAAAAGCAGACGTGAAATCGAGAAGACATTTGGAGTGGTCGTGTAGATGGAACGCTAACCCTCATTCCGCTCATGAAGAGTCAACTGCACTTAAAATAAGCAGGTCCACAAATTTTGAAAAAAAAGTGGAATATATGAGGTTTTACGTGCTGAGATCGGCAAGTATTTTGTGTGCATTCCTGCTCCCGCCTTGAGTTTAGAGGCAGCTACACACAGCCTAGGTCGCTCATTGGCTGATAACACGTACGCCAAGTCACATATTGAGCTTCTACTAGTATTTACTGCTCAGCAAGAGATTTGAAAATAATCTATTACGTCACTTGGTATTTGTACTGTCAACTTCCCACATCACGTAACACACTGGCGTGTTTACCATCGCGTCTCAGAGCACGTGCATGGAGTGATTTAAAAATGGATGGCCTCAAATGCAGCTGGCTGGAACTTCAGTTTGGGTTGTAGAGGGGTGGTCAAAGTAATATGAACCCCCAAAATAGACATAATATTTATTTATTAGTAAATAATGCACTGTCAAATTAGTCAATAATGCACTGTCAAACCGTAAAACATGCATGCATTCGCGCAGTATTAAATCATAAACCATGTACAATGAGGCAAAAATGAATAAATATGAGCAGAATCAAACTTACGTTCTATTTTCTTCTAAAACAGTGCGCAATAAACAAGTTCTTTTCTTCACTTAAGCTTGAGTTTATCTGACAGAACATTCCTGTGCATTGAAAATGACCTACCTGCAGCACACGAAGTGACAAGTGCATACGTAAAAGAAGGGGGGGGGGATCAGAGAAAGTCTGATCACTGATATCACTTTTGACGTTGCTATTCTGCTATTTAGCAAAGTTGTTGTGTATTTATATAGGGGAACATGAGGCAGAATGGAAGTTAGGGTTGTGGAGGGAGACTTGCATTAAGACCGTGCGATTTCTATACCCATAAGATCGCGGTAGCTTAATGCTTTTAGTGCTTGCCTAGTAAGCGGAAGGTCCCGGGTTCGAATCGCGGCTGCGGATCAAATTTCAATGAAATGCCTCTCCTTAAATTTAATAACTCTTAAAGTTGATTTATTTTGTTTAAATTTTTACCACAAAATATATTTTGGCATCCTCAAATACTCAAAATCAGGATTTGATCCAATAATACTGTTCAGTTTTCTTTCTCAGCAACACTCAGGTTCACCATACGACGATTGCAAACACTTTTTATTCTTCAACAATTGTCAGATTCTCCAACTTTGCTATTGCCGCAGGCGATGTTCGATTTAATGCAAATAACATAGCCACATCAAATAAGGCATATCTTCACATTTGTTTCTTCGAATGCCACTTTTAGATTTTAATACAAACTGCATCAGTGGCCGCAAAACTTTCTAGACCTAAGACCGAAAAATGAAGAAGAGAAAAGAAATCCATTAGCGTGCACTGGTTTAAGGCTCTTCAACAGAATGAAGTAAACAGATATTAAATTAATCAGTCTATGAAAATTTACGGTGTCTGACTGACTTAACGTCATCAAAATAATCGCAGCAAAAGATGGCAACATTTATCCAGGTACTCCATACATTTAAAATTAGTATGGTGCCAAAGTTAAATCTAGCAGTATATCTCTATATGCAGCAACGCCGGTTGGTGCTTTGAAGAATATCTTTAATAGCACAACACGCGTGTATATGATACGAAACTCGGAAATATATAAGTCAGTTATATATTTTTGACGACTTTAAAACGTTTAATGAATGAAATAAATTTGCGATCAGTTATGGCTTCACTGTACTAGGTTTAGATGGAATACCAAAGTGCGGCGAATGAAAATTTGTGCTTGGCCGGGATTTGAACCCGGAATCTCCTGCTTACTAGGCAGACGCGTTGACCACTCCGCCACCGAGGACACAGTGACCAGCCTCACTGCAGAGGACGCTTCCCTGCACGTCTCCCGCCATACCCAAATCTCCATTATATAGGCTGTGGTATAGGAAAGAGACAGCGTGGCGAATGGAGATTTGGGTGAGGCGGGAGACGTACAGGGAAGAGTCCTCTGCAGTCGGGCTGGTCACTGTGTCTTCGGTGGCGGAGTGGTCAACGTGTTTCCCTAGTAAGCAGGAGATCCCGAGTTCGAATTTTCATTCGCCACACTTTGGTATTCCATCTAAACCTAGTACAGTGAAGCCATAATTGATCTCAAATTGCGATTTATTTCATACTTTCATTGAACGGTGGTAGAGTGGCAGACTATGAATCCAAAGGTCGTGTGTTCGATCCCCGCCAGGTCCTAGGATTTTTAGGTGTCACTTTCCACTTCTTTCACCTCTTGCAATGTTGCTGATGTGAAAAATATCGAGTAGCACCGTTGTTCGAAACCCACGTTAAACTGTAGGTCCCTTATAACTGGCTGGGTAAGTCAGTTCGAAGGTCGGAGGAATGCAATGGCATACCACCTCCATACACGACCGTGCCTAGTAAAGCACTGTTCAAACCAATCTTCGCATTGTTGACTGCTTTGTCTTTTTTATATATTAGTAACGATTTGGCTGAAAACTAGCTCTGAAAACAGCCCAGCTCTTCGAGGAACAAATTTGTAAAGTGTCTTTAAAGTTCCATCAGGATGTTATCCATTCTTGAACCGAAAATACGCCAATTATTTCAAGGATGTTGGAGCTTTAAATCTGTTCCACACTCTCTGCTCTAAACCCTCCCCCCTCCCCGAACGGTTCAATTACGTTGAGATAAAGTGATTTTGCTGCCCAGGGCAGATATTTGACCATTTTCAAATGCTATACAATGCACGCCAGAACCTTTTTGTCTCTCTATGTGTGGACGCAATATCATTTTGCAATATGGCTTTGCAATATGGCAGTGGTTGTTAGCAATATATTATTCATAGCAAGCAGTTTGCTGTCGAGATGATGAGATAGTCCTTCGCAGTGTTCCGACCAGTGTAGGTAATGATAAAAATAATTGAATACCACGATATGGGTGCTCAAATCATGACGGAGCCTTTCCCATGCTTGACTGTAGAAAGCACGCTTTACATATCGTAAGCGGCAATATTTTACGACGCGATTCCACCCTTCTACTTTGACCTAGACCTCGTAAAAACACAGGCTGGTGCATCCGACATTTTCATTCCCTGCGAAAGTTAAACACAACACGTAGCTTATGCGAACAGTCTTGTTTTGTTCAAGTTTATTGAAATATTTTAGAAATCACTGGCAAAGAGCCTTAGCCCGTGCTACTTTGAGCTTGCATTCCGTTCTTGTTTACATCGATATGTGGATAGCACACAAAAATCTTGCGTTTTCTGTACTTAATGCTGCTTTTCTTTGCAGTCCGAATAAAAATCGCGTACTACGTTTAATCTTGCCGAAAATGGTCATCTAGATAGAAGTTTCAAGCTATCTTGGCTTGTATTTGAATAATGACTGTCAATATGCGAGGCTTGTGTGCCGTCTTGCAATACGTGTTTGTTGTCTGCTGTGACAAATACACCACATGGGATTTTTGTACTTACATTGCAGAATGTGCAGTGTTCTATTATGATATTGAGAAAATTTCAGAATGTATTACAAACACTAAAACGACAAAGAATAGTAGTGTACAGGATCTAAAGTTTATGGTCGTAGAGGCACACGGTACCGATGTTGGCAACAACCGTTGAATGCTATTTGTAAACATAATCGTATAGAATGAGGGGGAATAGTCCTTTGTTTTGATCATGAAATAAATAAATAACTATGTTCCTTCTCTAAGGTCGACAGGTTTTTGTATTTAACTTTACCCTTGTCTTTTTCAGTAATTTAATAATCCTTGTAAACATTTCGGTGGCAATATTAGCACACTACGCCGCCGCAGCCGTAAGTAAAATTTACCCAGCATTCTTTGTCAGTTATAGTCTCTTATAGATAAGCGTCAATATTGGCATTTACTAATAAGAAATTGAATTGAGGGTGTATTTTGTGATAAAATACCAGAATTCGAAGGTAGTTGCCTGTATCAGCACAGTACGCTGCCACAGCCGTAACTAAACTTTTTGTCCAGTATATTTACATTTTCTGTTTTAGTGTTGGTAATACTTTCTCGCAATAACGTAATAGAAGTATCTTCAACAATTTGTGCAATGTGAGTACAAAACTTTATGATGTGGTGTATTTCTCAATATACTGTATAAGATACACATATTGTCACGTTGCAATGGAAGTAGGCTTGACTTCGAAGGCAACTAAACACAGCACTTATACTGAAAGCACGTTTATTACGAACTCAACATACACGCAGCACTGACTGCCTCTCAGGCAGAGTGCTCTGCTATTTATACACAGACAGAATTTACCAGAAATTAGAAGAACAGTTAACATAAGAAACAAGTAAAATTTACAAGTGAACATAAGAAAGATGTAGAACCTTCTGGAATTGTAAATTACAAAGAAATAAATATTTGCCGGTGGGCTGGATTGAACCGGCGACCTTCTGCTCCGCAGTCCGTGACGCTATCCCCTTTTTTTTTTTTTTTTTTTTTTTTTTTTTTTTTTTTTTTTTTTTTTTTTTTTTTTTTTTTTTGCTCTATGGGTAGTTCTGTTCATTGCGGACGCTGTTCGTATTTGTTCGTTGATGTTCGGTGTGTTGTTGGCTCAGCTTTTTTATTACAGAGGGCGTTGAGCCCCCTGACCGGGCGCGCTGAGCCACGGCGCCCGGCACCTCTGGGCCACGCCAGCAGTTGGTGTTTGTGGTCTCTCGCGGCATTGCTCCCTCTCCTGGAGAAACAGCGACCCGCTGTTATGATCCCTGTGGAGCCAGCTGCAATGTTCTGGATCTTGACCGTGTCATGGGTCCTCTGTATGACAGTTCAAGAGAATCCTTCCCTTCTCCGCGATTATCGACGACAGACGTTCCTGTCGTGGCTTCATCAGGAACATTACCGTCCTTAAAGTCCTTGAACAAGAAGCCATTGTCGTCTACCTGCTCTTCAGGATCGTAGTAAGGCTTCATGCGCAGGACGTGAACAATGTCTCTTCGTTTTTGACGTTTCGACGACGGCTCATAATCCTCAACTTCGTATGTGACGTCTGACAGGCGGCATATGACACGATACGGACCAAAGTATCGCTTCAATAACTATTCTGACAGTCCAACCTTCCGTACAGGGGTAAAAATCCTACCAGATCTCCTGGGCTGTACACAACAGGTCGGTGCTTGTCGTTATACCGCTGACGGTCCTTCTTCTGGGCGTCCAGTGTCCGTACGCGAGCCATCTGTCTTGCTTCTTCGACCCTGGTGATGAGCTGTTTAACATAGTGATCCTGAGTGTCGTCCGGTTGGAACGGGAACAGTGTATCCATTGTTGTCTCAGCTTCATGGCCATGGAGCAGAAAAAACGGAGTGAAGCCTGTGGTGTCTTGTCTTGCGGTATTGTAAGCAAATGTCACGACTGGCAGAATTGTATCCCAATCCTTCTGCTCATCATCGACGTACATCGACAGCATGTCGGCTAACGTTTTGTTAAAACGTTCCGTAAGACCATTTGTCTGAGGATGGTATGCAGTTGTCATTCTGTGGACAATGTTGCACCGTGACATTACCTCTGATACTAGTTTTGACTGGAATACTTTTCCACGATCAGATATCATGACACGTGGTGCTCCATGCTTCAAAATAATGTCTTCTACAAGGAATTTAGCGAGCTCTGGAGCTTCTGCAGTCGGCACAGGTTTGGTGACAGCGTAGCGTGTGAGGTAGTCAGTGCAGACTATTATCCAACGGTTACCGGTTGTCGACTTCGGGAACCTCCCTAGAAGATCGATCCCAACTCGGTGGAATGGAGCTGCTGCCGGCGGAATCGGTACGAGATGACCTGGAGGTAATTGCGGCACATGCTTCCGTCGCTGGCACTCTTTACAGTGACTCACATAGTGCTTGACAGATCGGTAGAGACCTTTCCAGTAATACCTGCGTCTGATTCTGTCTAGGATCTTCATGAATCCCAGATGACCGGATATTGGAGCATCATGGAAATATTTGAGAATAGCTGGCTGCAGATGAGCTGGAACAACAAGTAGCCATTTGGGGCCCAGTGGATCGTAGTTGCTCTTGTACAATGTTCCGTTTATAAGTTGGAACTCTCCATTGGTCGGTTCTCCTTTCTCCAAGGCCTCTATAACTTTCAATAGTGTTGGATCTTCCCTCTGTTCAGCTGTAACGTCATCTAATTAATTGAGAGATGAAATTTCATTAATGCTGTTGTGTTCCACTAATGGATTCCTCGAAAGGCAGTCGGCATCCTTGTGTTTGCGCCCGTTCTTGAACACCGCTGTGACATCGTATTCTTGGAGTCTTAGTGCCCATCTTGCTAGTCGACCCGATGGATCCTTCAAGCTAGTCAGCCAACACAAAGAATGGTGGTCTGTCACGACGGTGAATGGTTTGCCGAATAAATACGGCCGGAACTTGTTGATAGCCCAGATAACCGCGAGACATTCTTTTTCAGTTGTAGAGTAGTTTATCTCGGACTTTGAGAGTACTCTTGACGCATAGGCTATCAGGCGTAGTATACCTAACACCCGCTGGCGTTGTTCCTTGGTCAGTTCAGGCCGTATTGGCAGTTCCACGTTTGTTTCCTCCAGCGTGTTGTCTGTACTAATAGCAGGGCATGGGTCTTCATTGATGACGTTGAGCTCACTGTCCTGGATTGATTCAGCTGTCCCGATACACAATGCCTTGGGGATAAGTTGTGACTGCTCGTGACAATTTGTGATCCAAATCTCTCCTTGACCACCGGTAATGCTTATGATAGCCGCTGGTATGTAAATTTCTTTTGTGAGTCTGATAAACTTTTTACTATCAACAAGAACTTCACAGTTTAACCAGTCATCTGTGTTTGTGACTGCAACTCTTCTCATTGTCAACGGCGGTATCGTCACATTGTCAACGACGAATAACTTCCCAGAAAATTCTGTATTACGTGTATCTGGCGGAACAACTTCTTCAATTTGCAGCTCAGATCTTCCACAGTCAATAATAGCTTGGGATGCCTGAAGGAAGTCCCATCCGAGGATGACATTGTGACTGCATTCCGTTAACACGACAAATTCAAACGGCTGCGTCCTGTTGTTGATGGTTATTCTTGCGACACAAGTTCCTGCTGGATATACGTACTTTCCATTGGCGACCTTCAGCACAGTTGCTCCCGTATCACAGAACATTGTCTTCTTTAGTGTGCGGCGGTAATTATCCGATAATACAGAAAAAGAGGCTCCTGAATCAACAAGTGCCCGGACAGGTTGGCCGTCGATTATGACGTCAATGAGATATCCCGCCATCTTAGCGACTGTCGTCCATGCAGGATTTTCATCTGCGGCGGCCTCACCTCCGTAGATGGTCGCCTCGCTTAGTTTTCCTGGGCGCGGCGGCTAGGGGAGCGGCTGGTACCTCTGTACGGCGACGGTGAACGGCTGCGGCGCGTAGGGGAGCGACCTCGTCTAGGGTACGGCGATGGGCTTCTTCCCATAGGTCGACTGAACTCATCAGCAGGTGACTGCCTTCGATAGAACTGCTCCGACGGCTGACGTCTTGCGGCAAAATAATCATCGAATACTCGCCTTCTCTCTCTGCAGTAGCGTACGACATGTCCGGGGCGTCCACAGTGGAAGCACAGTGGTGTGTTGTCTTCTGTCCTCCAGACGTCTGTTCTTCTGCAGGGCGTCATAGTTACCGGGGGAGTTGGCTGTGGTCGCGTCGGTCGGTTCATGGGCTGCCGTTTGGCGGCTGCAGCGTACGTCATAGCAGGGCGACGCCATTCTTTACGTCGGGTGCGATTGACGGGGCAGACAGGAGCTAATGTTTGAAATACCTCGTCCTCAGCGGCGTTGGCTACCTCGTGACTTACAGGGCTCACACCCATGGCCATAATCTGATGCTCGCTCGGTCTAATAGTCCCGGCTGCCATGCACTGTTGTAATTCTTCTCTCACGATTTGTCGTCTGAGAGAAGCCAAGTCCTGCTGGTCTTCCACAACGGCCATAGGGACTACATTTGGGAGTCTGTCATACTTCTTGCATCCAACCCTCCTTTGTTGCATCTCTTCAATACGCTGGCACCACTTGATGAACTCTTCTGTCGTAGCGACGTCTTTTATCAGAAGAGCTTGGTACATATCTTCTGAAATTCCCTTCATCAGGTGCGTGATTTTGTCCGCTTCAGTCATGTTCGGATTGACTACGGTACACAGGGCCAAAACACTCTGTATGTACGATTGTGTCGGCTCACCATGTCGATGGGCCCGGTTCTTCAGTTGTTCTTCCGCCGAGCGGATATGTCGCTGGCGGTCTCCAAACGTCTTCTTAAGTTCCTCCTGGAACGTCTCCCAGTCATTCAACTTGTCTTCGTTGTTTTCGAACCATTGCTGGGCTGTTCCATCCAGGTAGAAATAAACGTTGGCCAAGCACATCGTATGATCCCACCTGTTGTACTTGGCGACTCGGTCGAACCCTTTTAGCCATTTGTTGGGGTCCTGTCCAGCATCTCCAGAGAACACCGACGGGTGTCTGATGTGTTGCTCGCTTATTGCTGGTTTCGTCTCCATCGTTCTTCTGATAATACGGATTTTTGGAAGGATGTACTCGGTGTATCCCTTGTATTCCGGTTCCAGTCCGTGTAAGCGACGGCTTTTACGTTGCCTAATCGGAGCCACGGTGATGCAGCTGTTGCACAGTGTACCCGACGCCTCCACCACGCCGGCAGCTGGTGTTCGTGGTCTCTCGCGGCAATATTGTGCTCTAAAACGGTATGTTCTGGGATGTTGTGCTGTGTTAAGATATTCTGCGGCAGCTAATTCCTTATAGGCAGCTTCTCTCTTAAGAGGTAGTACTTTCAAAAGAGCTAAACAAAAACTTACGTCCGTATATCACAGACGAGTTTTACTATTAAATATTGCTTCAAGTCATAATAATAAATAATATTTCCTTACAATACATAACTGTGCGCTCGGTCCGGGTTCCCAGTTTTTGCGCCGACAGTTAATGATACATTTTTTCTTCTCTCAGATTCTCTTGGAAAACTAAACATTCTGTACCCACCTCTGGAATGATATGAGCAGTTTATGGCAACACAACCACCCATAATGTCGTGCTAAAGTACCGTGGCGCAAATCCTATAGAACCGCAGTATGTTTAACTTAAGAGCTACGTAAATAAAAATGGCGGATGAGTCAGCTCGAACTTATAGAAGCCTTACTTTGACCCATGACGTCATCAACATCTCGGAAAACCCGTATACGGGATAATATAAAGTTCAGGGGGAAGAAATAAAAACATTGCGTTTTGCTGATGACATTGTAATTCTGTCAGAGACAGCGAACGACCTGGAAGAGCAGTTGAATGGAATGGACAGTGTGTTGAAGAGAGCGTATAAAATGAACATAAACAAGAGCAAAACAAAAATAATGGAATGTAGTCTTAGAAAATCAGGCGATGCCGAAGGAATTAGATTAGGTAATGAGACAATGAAGGTGGTAGATGAGTTTTGTTACTTGGGTAGTAAAATAACATGCGATGGTCGCAGTACAGAGGATATAAAATGCAGAATGGCAATGGGAAGAAAAGCATTTTTGAAAAAGAGAAATTTGCTAACATCGAATATTAATTTAAGTGTAAGGAAGTCTTTTCTGAAGGCATTTGTGTGGAGTGTTGCCTTGTACGGGAGTGAAACATGGACGATAAGCAGTGCGGACAGGAAGAGAATAGAGGCTTTTGAAATGTGGTGTTACAGAAGAATGCTGAAGATTAAGTGGGTAGATCACATAACTAATGAAGAGGTACTGAACAAAATTGGCGAGAAAAGGAATTTTTGGCATACCCTGACTAAAAGAAGGGATCGCTTGGTAGGACATATTCTTAGACATCGAGGATTCGTAAATTTAGCATTGGAGGGAAGTGTGTGGGGTAAAAATCGCAGAGGGAGACCAAGAGACGCGTATAGTAAGCAGATTCAAGTGGATGTGGGTTGCCGTTCTTATGAGGAGATGAAAAGGCTTGCTCAGGATAGAGTAGGGTGGAGAGCTGCATCAAACCAGTCTCCGGACTGAAGACCATAACAACAACAACATCTTAATATTTGTATAATGTCATGTTGACCACTGTTGGTTAATTTATTAGCCCAAAGGCACCAGTTTCGGTTAGTACGCCATTATCTAGGATCAGCCTGATATAGACAAAAGTTATCAAGTGCATTAGTTATTAATTATATACGATATTGATGGAATATTGTTGCAAATTACATATAGAAATACTTACAAAGCTTAACGTGACATGTTACAATCTTGAAAAAATTGAAAATAAATATTTAGCATTATAATTCACTTGCTAGATATGTTTTTCCAGTGATTGCTCATTACAAATTAAAGCACACTTTGGTAAACGTGCAGTAATAAATATTTTCAACCAAAGATAACAAATAAGCTTACATTGGATCAGTGATCTGTATACAAATTGGATGTATAACTCTGGTATCCGAGCATAGAACTGCAGTGTGCCTGCACATTCATATGTTTTGTACACGATTTCGCGTTGTCCGCCATGTTTAAATTTGGCATACGAATTTTTATCAGTTATTACCTGACAAAGTATTGCTTGCTTACATTCTGATTTGAATTTTTACTCAATAAGCGATGTAATAGATTGTTATGAGAGCGGAATTGAAACGTATTTTCTTTTGGTTTTCTTATAATTCTTATTGCTGCCATATTTGAATTTGGCGAGAAATGAAATATGAACATTATGGCTGGCACGCTCAGACAACTGACGTTCAACATCCAAGTGGTGTAGAGATCAATAATTGATTATTCTTTGGGTATTTATATCAAAGACTATAGTTCGTACAGCTGTGATATGTATATGATAATCTTTGGTCTTCTCTGTAACACGTGGATGTATTATGATGTAAAAAATGTGGTAACAACGTATTAAACTGCAAGCATAACATGTACATGTGTAATGCAATGCAGCTGTGTTATTATAAAATGCCTTGAAATTTGCAGCTATACATTACAACAATAAACAAAACATTAGGTGTACATCATTTAGGTTATGTGATTAAAATCGCGACTTCAGATAATAAAGTGAAGAAAATCACGACTAAATATTATATTGGCTTAATCGTCAAACAATAAAAATGAGAAACTCATAATTTCCTTCATTTGCTGTTGTAATGTGTAGCTGAAAATTTCTACAAATATTTAAAAGCTGTTGACCTCCACCTTTTCACTTTATAAACATCTTAATACTTATGCATAAGTACTGAGGCGGACAAATCGTGCACTAACTACTATACGTAACATATGATTCATTGCAACGTACGAGTCATTGTACAAGTGCCGTTCGTTGCCAAAACCAACAGGGCCACCTGCTGGTTCGGCTAGACTGCTTTCATGTTCAACCATGCGCTTCTCAGAGCGGTTTTGCCCAATCGCTGCAGGATTCTGTTATGAAGGGAGCGAATTTGCATGTTTTGTGGCTAATAAAACAGTTTTTTTTAATGTTTTGAAATGTGTATTGTACGAAATATGGGGCAATCCCAACCTCTTCCCCCTAGTTACCCGTAAACTAAAGATTTTACGCCTCCATAATGAGAACAGAGTGACTTCCAGAGAAATAAACGAAAGTAGTCATCAATTAGAAGATATTTTTACGAAGTCTGAATCTATTCCATCCTATCCTCCCCCCCCCCCCCCGCCTTTCTCCTCATCTTCTTAGCATACGACACTGTGACAAGGACCAGTCCTCTACCTTGTCCTTCAGTTTGCCCTCCGAGTGGAAGCGTTTACATTTGAGAATTTTTTTTTTTTTAGCGCACCAAACAGATGGCGGATGGTGAGGCTGCTCCCACTTGAACTCGGCCAGTACACTGTGACCATGAAGACGTGTGGACGCGCGTTATCATGCAGCAGACAAGAGTCACTCCCTCCGCGAGTAGCCCAGGATGTTAACTCTCGATGACTGTTAACTACTGATAGATATGCGTAACTACGGAGTGTCTCACAGTACACGTCGATGTTAATGGTTTTTCCGTGCTCGAGGAATTCGATGAGTATCGGACCTCGGACGTCGAAAAGGACGATGATCATCTCCTTGCCTGCTGAGGGCACACCCTAGAAGTCGCACTGCTTTATCCCAAATTTCAACAGGTCTGGTTATTACGACGTTTCGTACCTTTCCATTTTTTGGCCATCTGTTAAATATACTAGGGGCAAAACACAAACAATACCCTCACTACGTGATAGTAATGGCGATCCTGCCGATGACAGCGCTACTAAAGCAGAGTTACTAAACATAGCTTTTAGAAACTCATTCACCAAAGAAGACGAAATCAATATCCCAGATTTCGAATTACGAATAGAGGCCGTAATGAGTAACGTAGAAGTAGATATCATCGGAGTAGTCAAGCAACTAAAATCAACAAGAACACGTCTTCTGGTCCGGACTGTATACCCATTAGATTTCTATCTGATTATGCTGAAGCGATAGCTCCTTACTTAACAGCCCTATACAACCGCTCTCTCAAAGAAGGGTCTGTACCAAAAGATTGGAAAGTTGCACAGGTCACACCTATATTCAAGAAAGGCTGTAGGATAACCCTATTTCATTAACGTCAATTTGCAGCAGGGTTTTGGAACATATCCTGTATTCAAATATTATGTATTATCTCGAACAGAATGATCTGTTGACTCAACGTCAACACGGATTTAGAAAACATCGTTCATGCGAAACACAACTAGCTCTTTACTCACACGAAGTGATGGGTGCTATCGACAAGGGTTCACAAATCGATTTCCAGAAGCCTTTTGACACCGTACCTCACAAATGGCTTTTAATCAAATTGCGAGGTTATGGTATATCGCCCCAAATTTGCGTCTGGATAAAGGATGTTCTGTCAAAGAGGACACAGATCGCTGTAATCGATGGTAAGTAATCGACTAAAACAGGGGTGATCTCGGGCGTTCCACAGAGTAATGTTATTGGTCCTCTGCTGTTCCTTATTTATATAAACGATTTAGGGGAAAATCTAAGTAGCTCTCTTAGGTTGTTTGTAGATGGCGCCGTCATTTACCGTCTAGTAAAATCATCTGAAGATCAAAACCAACTGCAAAACGATCTGAATAAGATATCACTATGGTGGTAAAAATTGGCAAATGAGTCTAAATAATGTGAAGTCGTCCACATGAGTACGAAAAGAAATCCGTTAAACTTTGTTAAAAAGATAAATGAATCATAAGTGAAGGCCGTAAACTCCACAAAATACCTAACAATTACTATTACTTCAGACTTAAACTGGAAGGCGATCCAAAGACTGCGTTTTATTGGCAGAACCCTTTAAAGATGCAACAGAACTACTAAAGAGGCTGCAATACACTACGCCTGTCCGTCCTTTTTTGGAGTATTGCTGCCCAGTGTGGATCCTTATCAGGTGGGTTTGACGGAGGACATCGAAAGAGTCCAAAGAAGGGCAGCTCGTTTCGTATTGTCACGATACAGGGGAGACAGCGTTACGGAAATGATACAGGATATGGGATGGGAATCACTACAACAACGGCGGTTATCGCTACAGCGTGGGCTACTTACGAAACTACAATCGCCTACATTCTCCTCCGAATGCGAACTATATTGTTGACTCCCACATACATAGGTAGAAATGATCATCAGAATAAAATACGAGAAATCAGAGCTCTAACGGAGAGATTCAGTTGTTCTTTCTTCCCGCGCTCTATTCGAGAGTGGAATTGGAGATAAATAGTTCAACGGTGGTTCGATGAACCCTCTGCCAGGCACTTAAATGTGAAATGTGATTTGCAGAGTATCCGATGTAGATATAGATTGGAGTGCCCCTAGTATATAGTCTCCCACTCTTGTGACCTGTTAAATAGTTCTAAATTCATTTGTAATATGTCCCCTATTTTTGGGCTAGTAATCTTCGCATAATCTTTAATGTCCTTTGGTTGAAGGGCGGTTTCCCACTGACAGCCCTTTCCCCTTCTTCGCCCGCCAATATGGGGCTACGGGGATGCTATAACAATAAAGGAAAAAAAAATCAGAAAATTGTTTTGAACACCTGGATTTGGATTCTGAAGAACAGTGTAACTCGGTATTTTTCACATCACCAAAGATTGGGGCTATCAGAGATGAAATAAATGATAAGTTACACATAAAAGGTAAGACTGAGCGGCGATCGAACGTGCGACATTTGCGGTTGTAGTCTGCCGCTATGCCACCCATATGCATATGCTTATCTGAAGGGAACTGCCTTCTAGTGCACAAAGTCACTTGCATTGCCTTACTGTCGCTTTGGAGGACAAATTTCTGTAGACAACAGCTTTATCAGTGATCGAACTGACAAGTCGAGGGATAATATTTGACAAGATAGTCCGTATGGCAGCAAATTCGCTTCAGTCAACATAGCTGAATGGCTTATCGACTTCGTTTCAGTCAACATAGTTGAATGTCTTTCAGATATCTCGTAGATGCAGCTACCTCTTTGGACACGCCAACTGTTCACAAGATATCGTGTATGATAAAAGCAAGCCTTATTTCATACAGTCCGCCTATGTAGTCCCCTTACATTTTCCTCTAGCCATCATTTTCCTCGAGCCTACTTAGTCATCTTTCAATATTTTTTCAGACGTCTCTATACCGTTTCTCCCTCGTTATTTGTTGCATTTTTAAAATATTTCCTTTCATCAATTCAATTCAGAATCTCCTGTGACATCCAAAAATTTTTACTACGTCTTATCGTTTTACGTATTTGATCCTCTGATGCCTTCATGATTTGATCTCTCAAAACTATCCATTCGTCTTCGACTTATTTTCTTCTCCCTGTTTCTGCCAGTATATGCCTAATACTCCCTCTGAAGCTCTCAAGAACGTTAGGTTCCTTCAAATTCTCCAGGTCACCTCTTCTTATTTTCCTATCTTTTTACAGTTTCTTCAATTTTTAGCTATAGTTCATAAGAGAGTGTCTATATCAGCTCCCATATGTAACTTACACTTTCTGCAGAAGGCTACCACACTGTGCTCACGAGACCAGAAGGACTATTCATCTTCCTATTGAACTTCATTAACCCTCCACTCTATCTAACCTGACCGATTCGATTTTGAAATTTTCTAATCCAACTTCTCGTTAAGGTATCTAACATTCCGCACTCCGACCCGAAGATTGCCAGTTTAAAAAAAAAAAAAAAAAAAAAAAAAAAAAAAAAAAAAAAAGACTTACGGGTATTCTGCCAGGTACCAGAATCGACGACGGCCGATATTTCGGCAGGAGACCACCCTGACATTTTCAAGTCGAATCTGCAGTGAGGAAGCAATGTGCAACGATCTTTAAAACCTCGGTTTTCAATTAGTAAACAGGGAAGACAACACACACCGAGCAAGCAAGCACAAAGCGCCGACACGACCAAAGATGAAACCGGTCAGAATATCGATAATAAACATCAGTTCTCGACAGATGAGGTCGGATTAGTTTTGTCCCCCTGTTTTTTGACAAGTGAGAGTGCAGGATCCCAAGCGGTATTTAAGCACAAGCCCCCATCCCTATTCATAAGGTTGTCACCTAGTTTTATTTCTATCGCCTCCTTGATAACACAGTCCCAGTAGTTGGAAGTGCATGCCAGAATTTCTGTTTTGTCGTATTCCATAGAGTGACCTGTGTCAAGACAGTGTTCGTCCACAGCAGATTTGTTTGGCTGTTTTAAACGGGTGTGACGTTTATGCTCAATACAACGGTCCTCAACAGTACTAATAGTTTGACCAACACATGATTTGCCACAGCTACATGGGATACGGTAGACACCCGCCTTACGCAAACCGAGATCATTCTTAACGGATCCCAACAGTGCCTTAATTTTAGAAGGTGGACGAAACACACATTTTACATTGTTTTTACGCAAAATGCGACCAATCTTATTGGAAGTGCTGCCAACATATGGCAGAAAGGCCACTGACGTGAGTGCCGACTCAGTGTTATCATCACTTGCCCGTTGTACATGTGGTCGATAGCGCAACGCTTTTTTAATCTGCCCTTCACTATAGCCATTCTGTCGAAAAGTTACCTCCAGATGAGACAGCTCGACGGGCAAACTTTCTGGGTCAGAAATGACATCAGCCCGATGCACTAAGGTTCGAAGAACCCCTTCACGTTGAGCGGGGTAGTGACAACTATCAGCTTGCAAATACTAATCAGTATGTGTTGGCTTCCTATAAACAGCATGTCCCAACGTACCATCTGCCTTTCTCCTGACCAACACATCAAGGAAGGGAAGGCAACCATTCTTTTCCATTTCCATTGTGAAACGGATGTTGGGGTGGATTGAATTTAGATGTTCCAAAAAATAATTCAAGTTCTCTCTACCACGAGGCCAAACAACAAACGTGTCGTCTACATATCTGAAAAAACAAGCAGGTTTCAACGCCGCCTGACCTCAGTGCACGATCTTCGAAGTCCTCCATGAATAAATTAGCAATGATGGGTGACAAAGGGCTTCCCATTGTAACTCCATCTGTCTGCTCGTAGTACTCGTCATTGAATAAAAAGTAGGTGGAAGTCAAAACATGTCGAACTAAATTCTTTAAATCAATACCAAACTTCGTCTCAATTAGTTGCAACGAATCAGACAGGGGAACGCGAGTGAAAAGAGAAACCACATCAAAACTAACTAAATCATCCGAGTCAGCCAAGTGAAAACCCTCCAATCGACGTAGGAAATCTACCGAGTTCTTAATGTGGTGTTCACAATAGCCTACAAATGGACTCAACAAACCAGCAAGATATTACTGCAGTTTCGCCTTGAAAATGTCAGGGTGGTCTCCTGCCGAAATATCGGCCGTCGTCGATTCTGGTACCTGGCAGCATACCCGTAAGTTTTTTGAAGTTGTTATTCGCCAGGAGAATTTAAGGAATTGCCAGTTTTGTTTATCCTGTTGATGACACTCTCATGAGTAGTCCCTACCAGACGATGCGAATGGGAACTACTTTATCACCGAAATATTTTGCCCAAAAGACCGCCATCTTCATTCAGTCACACAGAAGAGCTGCATGCCTTCGGCAACAATAACGCCTAGAGTTTCTTCTTGCTTTCAGCCGTTCACAGCATTTGTATGGCAATCCCGCGGGGAAATCGAAGTTAGTGAATGTAACAACAATAATAAACAACATGTCATGGGAGTTCATGGGAACATCCTTAGCTAAACACGTCCTCAAGCAAAAGACAGAGACCATATACCTAACGGCTTTTCTCAAGGCCAGAGTTGGTAATAGTAACCAAGAATCTGCAAAGAATCACCAACAACTAGGAGAAAATTCTATCTGATCCGTGGAAAGACCGTAAATATGACAACTTGTGCATACACGAAACCCACCGTGATTCATCTGTACACAGACCAAAGGTTGAAGGGTTGAAACTTATCGTAGAACAACTAAATAAACATCATGGGAGTGCTTTTCCAGTTGTGAAAGCTGTAGCCTTGACATCTGGCATCATTACCTTGCCATGTTTTTGTTGGTAGACTTTGGTCCAATATTCTACGTGCTCTCTTCTGAGCCAGTTACGTAGCTCCAATTTGATCATTGCCTTGGTGATTGTCAGGACAGGTTCCGGTCCAATAAATGGAGTCTCTGCCCCCATCCTGGCTAATCTGTCGGCATGTTCGTTGTCACTGATCCCCGAGTGGCCAGGGACCCACAATAGGTTTACTCTATTGCTTTCCCCTAGCTCCACCAGAACCCTGTGACATTCTGCAACAATTTTAGACCTTGTTGCAGGAGCTGCCAGTGGATCTCAGGGCTGCCTGGCTGTCTGAATAGATATAGATGTTACGATCTTTGTAGCACCTACGCAAATTCTCCTCCACACACACCCTGATGGCAGTGATTTCGGCCTGGAATACTGAGGCCAGTTTTCCTAGAGAGATGACGCCCTCCAGTCTTGGCTGCACCCCATATACCCCGGCCCCAACACCTTGGTCGGATTTTGACCCGTCAGTGAACCAGACAATATCCCCTGTACGGTGTCGAACTATTTTCTCCCATTGCTCCCTACTTCCAATTGTTATATTGAAAGGCTTGTTGAAGCAGTATGGGGTTATAATATAGTCGGCTGGCATTTCCCCAACCTTTCCTGTATTTACCTCACTCACTAATTTAGTGTGTGATTCTGGATATCCCAAAGAGTTCCAGTTGTTGCCAGATTTGAGTCTGTATGCACCAGCCGCTACCTCCATCTTGACCTAAAGGTGTAATGGGGGCATATCCAGTATGGTTTCCATCCCAGCAGTGTGCTGCTAATTCCGCCTGTTATGGCTAAGGAGGCTAATCTCTGCATCCCTAGGCTTACAAAGTGCTTAAATTATTTTAAACTAACCTAAGGACAACACGCACACAAACCCATGGCCAAGGGAGGACTTCAATCTCCGACAGTGAGCAACCGCGCGCTCTGCAACAAGACGCCTTAGACAGCTCGGCCACTCTGCCACGGCCATGCCGCAATGATATTGACGTTCTTACAGTGAAATAGGAGAAACTACTATCACCTCTGTGTATGAGCCCCCTGGGAAAGATTTCGTGTATGTTCCTCCAAAAATGTTAGGCACCAAAAGACTAAGTTAGTGTTAGGAAACTTGAGTATGCATAGCTCCTTATCGGATCATCGTCGGCCTCCGTAGTCAATGGAAAGCGTGGTGGGTCGCCGGACTCGATTCCCGGTCGGGAACTGGGTGTTATCTCGCTGTCATCATCATTTCAACAACATCGATGCGCAAGACGCAAGACTTGCACCAGACAGGCTGAACAGGCTGACAGGCTAACCCAAGTTAGGGTCTAACAGCTACAAATGCCACAAGATCATCATCATCATCATCGGATTATGAATGTCAAGACAAAACTGGTGGTCGGCCGCGGTGGCCGAGGGGACCGAGGCGCTCTAGTCACGGTCTGCACGGCTACTACAGTCGGGGGTTCGGATCCCCCTCGGGCATGGAATTTGTGCCGTCCTTAGTGTTAGCTAGTTCGTAAGTTTAGGGACTGATGACCCCGTAGTCAAGTCCCATAAGCTATACAAACATTTGAACAAAACTGGTGATTAGGCAGAAGGAGCTGGGCAAGAGATCTGGGCACTTTTGCAAGAGGATTAGCTACCAGTTTGCTCCAAAACAAAATGTGAAAGAAATGTTATAAATCAGCCCTTACTTTCAAGAGCTCTGTTATATCCAGTGCCGGATTACCCATAAGGCAGAGTAGGCAGCTGCCTCTGGGCCCCGTGCATTTTAAAAAAAAAATGTTCAAATGTTTGTAGAGTCTATGGGACTTAACTACGGGGTCATCAGTCCCTAAACTTACAAACTACTTATGAACTACTTACAACTAAGGACTGCACAAATATCCATGCCCGAGGGGGGATTCGAACCCCCGACCGTAGTGGCCGTGCAGACCGTGACTGGAGCGCCTCAGTCTTCTCGGCCACCGCGGTCGGCCGTGCATTTTAGGGGCCCCGTTTGCAGCGCTATAACAATGAGAATTATTTGGAAAGACTTTTTGCGTTTTAAATAAAAGTTAGTTTCCTTTTCGTTGTGTGGGTGTGTGCAGGCAAGTGAAAGAAAATATATATGATGGGAAATGGATCCTAATAGTTCTGAGGAGTTTGAGGAGTACAAGAAGATCACTTGAGGCCCTTCTTAGTCTTCAGCAGAAGTTTATTGTAGCTCGTAAGCGGCTATCAGAGGGTGACCAGATTTCAAAAACCAAAATATGGGACACAGACGGATACCTAAGATTGCACCATGTTAAGATTCGCGCTGCCTCTCGCGTCTGAGCTTCGAGCCCTCCCTCGGGCATGTGTGTGTGTGTGTGTGTGTGTGTGTGTGTGTGTGTGCGTCGTCCTTAGTGTAAGATATTTTAAGTAGATTATAAGTCTATGGACGGATGACCACAAAAGTTTCGTCCCTTAGATTACAAACTTTTTGTCATTTAGGGGTTCGGTATTTTCTCACAGATTTTTAAAATAATGAAGTATTTTGAAAATGAGTTCTTGTTTTAATTATTTCATTTTCACACTAAATATTTTGTTTTCGCCGCCCATAAAGTATTTGTGGTGGAGCAGCATTAGTGTCTGGTAGAGCTAGTACAAACCAAGTAATGAGCTACAAATTTTTCACCAGAAATGTTCAAGTGGAAGTAAGTAGAAAATGGGAGATCCGTTTTTACCAACTCGCTTCTCAATTTTTTGTTCACATACAATTCTGACGTGCTTCAATACCCTAAAAAAATTTAAAAAATTCTGGTTTTCACATATTTCTTTCAAATTATTTTTGTCAAACTCCGGTAAAGTTTTAATTAAGACTTTACTAGACAGATTTCCAACGAAGAAGATGTTTGAGCTGAACATGATTTCAGCATATGAAATGGGTAAGTCCATTTCGTGATATAATCGATTAACGTCTAGTGAAATGAACATGAAATGTCCTTTCAGCACGTCAACTTCTATCAATGAAACTAGTAATTGGAAAAGCTGCAAATTTCATGTGAAAACATTATGTAATACCAACCAAAGAATTTCGAAAATCGATACTTTTTCACTTTGAGTTAAAGCGTATTTTCTGTATTGTTTGAATATGACCCCATTTCTTCTCCATTTGGTTACACTGTACATTCTTTAAAAACACGTTATTTCAAAATATATGGGACGGTCCCGTATTTACTTTGTCGGGACAACGGGACATTTGGGCTAAATAAGGGACAATCCCGTAAAATTCCGGACGTCTGGTCACCCTAGGGTATCTTACACCAAGGCTGAACCTGTTAATTTCTAAAAACGAATGCTTCAGTTGTGGAATACCGCAATATTATTGTTATGATTTACCTCAATTTTATTATTATTGTTACCTATATATTGTTGTTGTTTGGCGGAAAATAATTAACTTATTAAGGGATGAGTTTGAAGTGGGGCCCCAAGATTTGGATTGCCTACGGGCCTACACAGGTCTTTATCCGGCACTGGTTATATCCCAAAAAAAATACAGGCCCGCGTGTATCTTTGTGTATAGTGTCCTGAAAACCCCTAAAATCTAATTTAATCCTTTCAGCGGAAGTGGTTCCGTTTGAAACCACCTACAATTTTCTCGTTTTGTGGCACAAGCGCAGTGGCTACATTTGGGGACACCCTGTTGATGTTGCTCTCTAGCAGCTGTCACTTGCGCTGCTTCGAAACCTCGAAATATTAGCAAGTAGTCTGACGATTTGAGGAGTCATTTTTGAACGCTGTGTTTGATCGTTTTTGTTCTCAAATTGTGGTTGTATTCGTCTGTATTGAGTAACTTTCCTGCATGCAGTAAATACAGAATACGCCCTATTTAAGTTAAATAGTACATTTATTGCAATTATAGCTAAGATAACGCATTTCTTACTGTGATTATTGTGGTAGTTACGTTTGAAACCACTGCTCCTGTAAGGGTCAGAATGAGTACCTTTAACGATTTTTTTCCAGTTTCACACCACGTATTCTCGTAGACTGAAAATCTGGACTGCCTTTCTGCAGATATTTCGTCTGATCCTAACTTTGAGATTAACACTAGCAGTGACAGTGGTGTCTTAGCAGAAGACAGTGACATGGATTGGGAGTAGAACACCTGTTTTATCTAAAGTTATTTTGGAAAGAGAGAATCACCCCTTTTACATTGTCTGTCTGTCTCTCTTTGTCCCTTTCCCGTACATGCAGAGTCAGCACTGAGTTAAACGCGGATTTGGCATGTGTTAATATTTACAGGGTGGCTGGATGCCCTTCCTGCCGCCACCCCATGCCCCCCAGGAGGATATGTGTACCCCCAATGTTTGTGTGTGAAGTGTAAAGTGTTACGAAATGTTTTCGATTCGTGTAATGGACGCAGGACTTGGGGACAAGCCCGGTATTCACCTAGGGGGATGTGGAAAACCGCCTAAAAACACATCCAGGCTGGCCGGCACTCCGCCCCCTTTCGTTAATCCGCCGGGCGGATTCGAAACGGAAAGTAGTGCGTTATACCACACGGCTAACCGAGCGGGTAGAATCACCCGTTTTACATGGGCTTCTAAAACTGGATTTCGTAAACCGATTTCCCAGTACCGCTTTTGATTGGTCATGTAAACACTCCAAAATCGATCCTGGAAATCTACTTTTGTAAAGCGGTTTTCCAGTTCCACAATCGATTTTCAGGCCCATGTAAACGCAACTGTTTTTGAAACGTTATTGGTTTTTCAGATTGTGTTTTCTTGTTAAAAATTTTCGGCTCATACGGATAAAGAGAAGAGTGCAGTGAAAGAGAAGCACAAATATTAGAGTGCTCATGCATCTGTGTACTTAAGTAAAGTAAAATAGCGTTTGTGCAGAGTAAATCCGGAACTGAATCACCTGTTTTTTAGCCGGCATACTGACTGGAGTAGGGAATCCGCTTCTGGCTCAAAGACCTTGTAAACTGGCTAAAACAAGTAAACTTGACAGCGAGAAATGGTTTACGAAAATCGATTTACGTCTTCCGGAAGATGGGTTGCATGTAAACTTAGTGAATCAGAACAATTTTGGCAATGACTGTAAAAGACTTGCTATGCTGAAACCAATGGTGGCTGGTGCTTCGGGTGACTGGGGGTTCACTTCTTTGAGTGCTGGGTCTTGATAGTGGCGCCGCCCCCCCCCCTCCCCCTAGGCGTCCAAAGAGAGAATTTGGCGCACCTCTGCGAGTGGCGGGTCTCTCTCGCGGCAGTAGGCACTTGGCTGTTCGGACGTTTAGTTGTCGGGAGCTTACGTCACGTGACCAGTCAATTTTGTTTCAAGATGTCTTCCCATTTGATTCTACTCTTTTCTGCCACACTAAACCCTCCGTTTTAACTTCGTTACTGCTTATTTATTTCGTTGTTGGTGTTTTCTGTTATTTCGATGTTGCTGTCTTTTGCTGAACATGAGTGATTCGCACAAAACGTTCCAAAAGTGTGAGGAATGCAGTTCCGAGTTCAAAATACGTTAGAACCTCTACACTCACTATAAACTTCATTTATCTGAGAACATTCGTGTGTCGAAAAAAGGAAAAGGAAGTGTCCACAATGTGAAATTGCTTTATCAAGATGCAGTTCCTTAAAACGCCATCAAATGTTTACCCACTATGCTCCATTCGAGTAACATCCTACCCCGTAATTCTGTGACATCTATTTACTTGACATGAAACTGTACTGGACACCGAAATACTGCCATTATTGTAGATAGCTGTGGCATAGTATTTGAATGAATAAAATATGATGAATAAAGTAATGGAATTTCTGTCATGTTTTTACTGCAGTGCATTGAGAACCAAATGCAAAAAATTGGATGATTATGTCATGCTACGGAATTCGTGTAAAAACGAAGTCGTCTGATATTTTTAGTGTTTAACTGTTAAGTTTGTTATGTCAAAATACTTAACGCGCGCGTGCACACACACACGCACAGCAAAATTATTTATAAACGTATGTAATTTACGATGATAACTACAGATTATTTATTATCTAGCCTACAATACATAAGTATTAAGATATACTGTATTATACCAGTTTACCGACATGTTGATGACGTCATGGGTCAAAGCTGACTGATGATATCCCAGTCTTCAGTTACACCCGATTGTGTATTCAGAAGCTAAGTTGCTATACTTAATTAAGTTCAATAACTACATGTACGAATTTATCCATTTTAGGCATAACTGAAAAATGTTAATCGAGTACTTGTTAATCATGTAAGGATATTGCCTGTTTTGGCCAAATGTGACAGTGCACAGCTTACACCTGAAATTGTGAATGTATTGCTAGTCATCCATAGTGCAGGTTATGTTGAACGGTAAAGGTTTCGTACGTGTAGGCATACTTCTCCGTACTTAATTACGACATACCTTACCCTAAAATACGTGTTTTGCAAATGTCTTTCAAGCGCCATTACATTTAAGCTGCGATCTTTCGTAATATTGAAGTATAAATACAAAATCCGCCAAATACGGCACATTTGCTTCCGATCGCCTGAATTGGAGGCTGCGCAAAGCGATATTCATTTGTTGCAGACCACGTGATTATGTCGTCAGCGAATCACAGCACAAAAAAGAGTATTGTCGTCAGCCAATGGTAGCCAAACCTTCCCGCCGCGCAACATGCAAGTAAGAATTTTTGAAGTTGGAAATTAAATATGCGGTAATGTTTTTATACACGAAACCGCGCAATGTTTACAAGATGTGAAAATTAACGTGTTAACATGAAGTTTCAATTATTTTATTTTCGAAATCACTTGATTACATTTTCAGACAGACGATAAAATAAATAAAACATGCTATACCTGCTCTATGGTTGACAGATTCTTGTATGTACCCTTGTCTGATCAGTAAAAGTAATTGGTCTCGTAAAATGAAGATTTAGAATCACTTTATACTCTGAACTACATAATACTACAGCATGTTTTACTTATTTTATATCTATGAAACAGTCATCAAGTAAGTCCAAATCTTCAATTAACGGGGCCATTAACTGTTACTGAGCGGACATAGGTACATACAAGAACCTGTCAACCATAGAGCAGGTATAGCATGTTTTATTTACCCTACGATCTGTACGAAAAAGTGATCAAGTAATTCTGAATCTTCATTTAACGAGGCCAGTTATTGTTACTGACCGGACAAGAATACATACAAGTACCTGTCAACCATACAACAGGTATATCATGTTTTATTTATTTTATCGTCTGTCTGAATGTGTAATCAAGTGATTTCGAAAATAAAATAATTGAAACTTCATGTTAACACGTCAATTTTCACATCTTGTAAACATTGCACGCTTTTGTGTATAAAAACATTACCGCATATTTAATTTCCAACTTCAAAAATTCTTACTTGCATGTTGCGCGGCGGTGAGGTTTGGTTATCATTGGGTGACGACGATACTCTTCTGTGTGGTATGATTCGCTAGCCACATAATCACGTGGTCTGCAACAAATGAATATCGCGTTGCGCAGCCTCCAATTCAGTCGATCGGAACCAAATGTGCCGTATTTGGTGGATTTTGTATTTATACATCAATATTACGAAAGTTGGCAGCTTAAATGTAACGGCGCTTGAAAGACATTTGCAAAACACGTTTTTTAAGGTAAGGTATGTCGTGATTAAGTACGGAGAAATTATGCCTACACGTATGAAACCTATACCTGTTGAACAGTGACAGCTATTTTGAGTTGGCGATGCCAACAAATATGCATGCGAAATAAGTCGTGGTGGTCAGCTGATCTGCAGTGTAGAACAGTGTTAACGTTTTCACCAAATTTGTTTTGAAACGTTAACATTTCATTGTAATAATTAAAAGTTCCAGATAATCACAGGAACAAGAAAACAAACACCTTACCGTTGAGTATTTTGCGCAGCCTCTGTACATGTAGTATAAACTAAGAAATTTTGCAATGACGGCTTATTGCTTAACTTTTACCCCGTTTTGTTTATTTTAGATGAACGACTATAATATGACCTGGAAATACAAAGCTCACGTTAAACTTAATTCTTCAATAATTCCAAAAACAAATTCCGTTAGGAGTAGGGTTGCAGCCTTGTGTTTACATATGGTACAGTAACGTGACATAAGCTTCCGGCAGCTAAACGTCCGAACTGCCAAGTGCGTACTGCCGCGAGACAGACCCTGCGAGAGCCCCCTCCCCCTTTCCTACAGTAAATTTTCGTTCAAAGATCTGTAGAATGTCTTATCTCAGCTTAATTGTGCTTGCTTCAACTCGAGCTGAGGCGTTGGCCTACCAAGCTCGTTTATTTCACACTTTCGTTCCAAGCTTAAAACTGAGTAATTTGTTTCTAAGAGATACTGAAATTTGTTCATTTTTCTTTGGTAATAAACTTCAGGAGTATATGAATATGGACATGAACAGTAAAACACAGTAACTGATTACACTATTAAGTGACTGTAAGAAAATGAATCTGTTACGATGAAGAGACAAGCCACCTTCGGGTCACGTGACACTGTAAGCAGCACCCCCTCCTATTCTCACTCATGCGCAAAGGCTGTCTCCCCCACATCTTTTCAAACAATTAAATATTTGTTACAACGAAGATTATAAATGTCATTTACCCTCAAAATCGCCACACATTAGCTTAAACGTCTAAAGATGTGTGGCAAGTAACAATAAAAAAGTTATTGTTGTTCCCGTATCTGTTAAAAAGAAGATAGGTTTTTAAAAAATCACTTGCAATCAGGCTGGAACCTACTACCTTCGATATCGCAGCGCGATGCCGATAAGCACACGGCTACTCTTGCTCGGTGGAGAATAGTGACTTCATTATTAATCATGATCAGATCTTCTGAAGGCTTTTACAGTTGATGTGTCTTTAATTTATAGTTATAAGATATTTTACCGTATATGAGGTGTTTTTGACGAATCTTCAATGCGCCAAAAACAAATGTTATGGGCGGATGTTGCCTTCATGGAGAATTTGCGCATGCGCAAGGCGAGGTCCGCAGTATCTCCGTTGTCTTGCTTCGGGACCATTCGTGCGTAACCGTCAGAGCTCGACTAGCTAGGAGCTGGTGTGTCCACCAGCTCCGACGCCAATGTTAAAAGCGGGGTTTCCCCTCGCCCCTCCCTGCCGCGGGAGCGCCTATATGCTGCCTCCCAGGGGGTTCAGATGAAAATCTGAACCTCAGCCGTGTATGTGCATTGCAACGCTGCAGCCACTGCCGCCTATATTAAGCGGCAGCGATATGACTCTGAATACGTGCTGTGTCCGCGACGTAAAACGTTTCCCAAGCGATAAAAATTCTTTGAATATGCATATAAAACGATCTGATAGAACAACGAAACTAAGAATGATAGTTTAAAAATACTTTTTATTTTCTTTATTTATTTCCTTTTTTTGTCGGCGAGTTTTTGAACCAGTGAACACATAGGACGCGCCGCCACTGGCTGAAAACAGACTGAGAATTAAAGACGAGATTTTTTCCTGGTCACTTCGTTCTGATGGCATTGCCTGCATCAAATAGGACAAACGCCAGTGATCTTGCTGCCAGCAATCAATTCACCTGTATCTGTTGAAGAAGTCTGTCGTAAAGAAAACGGTGGGAAAATTATAAAAATACGTTGGCCGAAAATGGTGAAATCATACAATGTAAATATGGAATGTGTCGATAAGGCTCATCGATGAACAGTATTTATGCAATATATAGGATGTCAAGAAGGTAGTGGCTCAGATTAATTTGGTATAGAGTGAACATTTATGTTGTAAATGCGTTCATTCTGCTTCTATTATGTAATCCAACGGACAGACTAAAGCTTTAGGATTTTTGAAGCCGTGTTGTCACGGGCTTGGTAGGCATAATGTTTTCGAAGATAGGCCTGGCCATCCCAGTACATCGTTACAATCATTTCCAAAAAAAATTCATAATTGTTTCCAGAATGAAACTTTCACTCTGCAGCGGAGTGTGCGCTGATATGAAACTTCCTGGCAGATTAAAATTGTGTGCCGAAACCGGGACTCGAACCTGGGACCTTTGCCTTTCGAGGGCAAGCGCTCTACCGACTGAGCTACCCCGACACGACTCACGATGCCGCCTCACACCTTTACTTCCGCCAGAACCTCGCCTCCTACTTTCCAAACTTCACAGAAGCTCTCTTGCAAACACGCAAGACTAGCACTCCTGGAAGAAAGGATATGGTGGAGACATGGCTTAGCCACAGCCTAAGGGATGTTTCCAGAATGAAACTTTCACTCTGCAGCGGAGTGTGCGCTGATATGAAAGGCAAAGGTCCCAGGTTCGAGTCCCGGTTCCGGCACACAATTTTAATCTGCCAGGAAGTTTCATAATTGTTGTTCCACATGAAAAACGTATATCAGAAGCAAACATCTGCCAAAATATGGACTGCAGCACAAAGAAAGAACTCACAGGAGCATATGAACGTTTAGTCAATTCGAGGTAGCCTTATGCTTGTCTGCAGAAAGGAACTGCTTTTTACTGCAACATCAGAGGTACGGCCATTTAGCGGGCAGTGGCTCCACTTGAAAGCCCCATGAATGTGTTCAGTTAATGTGTATTTCACTTAATTTTTACATTTTTCTGTCTCACTGTATGAATATTGATAGCCGCAGCAGAGTGGCCGAGAGCATTGAGGTGCGATACTCCGATGCGCGAGACCGTTCCCCGTCGGGGGTTCGAATCCTCCCTCGGGCATGGATGTTTGTGCCGTCTTTAGTATAAGTTATTTTATAAGAAATTTGTAAGTTTAGGGACTGATGACCCCACAGTTAACTTACACAAGCTTAACAAACATTTGAATATTTGAATTTTAATATTGATACAATAAAAATAAAAGTAACATTTTAAAAATTAATTTTCCTTATTTTGTCCCCATAGAGGTTGTAAAAATATCTAGACTCACTGACGGTGCTGTTGTCGCAGGGATAATTTGAACCTTAGACCGGCCGCCATTGTGATGCATCAAAAATGTTCAAATGTTTGTAAAGTCTATGGGACTTAACTACGGGGTCATCAGTCCCTAAACTTACAAACTACTTATGAACTAGCTAACACTAAGGACGGCACAAATATCCATGCCCGAGGGGGGATTCGAACCTCCGACCGTAGTGGCCGTACAGACCGTGACTGACGCGCCGCAGTCCCCTCGGCCAACCGCGGCCGGCCATTGTGGTGGCAAGGGTCTGACAAATACGAGTATTGTTAGGAGACAGATGGAGTATTATATAGCTACTGATTGAATCTTGCAGTATACATGAAGCACGGTGATGAGTTGCGCTGCATTCAACTGCACAAATCGGTTTAAGAATGGAACAAAACGTTTCATTTTCTGATGGTGTAAAGTAACTATGGGGGGCCACGAGATCATTTACCTCACTGCAGTTCGAATTTTTGTTTATGAAATTATTATTAGCACTTTGTAATACAGAATTCAAGGGGTATATGCTTTACATATAACAACTGAATGGGTTTGCAGAACTGTGTATTGTTCCATATGTGAATGATACACAGCCATACATGATGCATATTGTGACGTTGAACTCAGTATCAATACTAGCTGACTTTTGAGCGGTTCACTCTACTGTGATGTATTTCGCTTACAACATTAAATGCTGTAGTCTAAAACGAATGTTACATGCATTTAGTAAAAGAACCACAGGTATGTCATACTACGTTTTCATAAAATAATTTCGTGGTGTCTGGTTGCTGCCTTCACAAGTTAAGAAGCTATTTTGCAGTTACGTATCTCATGGGATATTTCATTTTCAATATCAATTTTTAACTTTAGCTGTTTCAGGCAGTCCTGGTCGACATGTGATTCAAAATGTTTTATTCTGTGATACTATAAAATAAAATATTTACATAATGGAGAATACAGCAGACACCAAAGCAAAGACGTCAAGTGTTGTAAAACTCTTCTGAAATTAATGTTTGTACAAAAGTTTCACCATCGTAGAATATACTGCAAAAATACTAAAAAAAATCGTGTCTGGCCATAAATTCGGTTCACTTCCTGCACTTAGAACAGTAAAAAACTAAAAGTTATTATTCGGTTTAATTAGGAAGAAGAAACGCTGTTGCCCGATTTCTACGTTGTAATTGAAATAAATCTGCACACAACTGATAGTTGCTGTATATTCAAAGAGTCTGCAGATGTTTATATGAGACATCGTTTTTGTGACGTAACTCGAATGATTACGCATTCTAATCAAACGAGTCCTATCTAAGCACATTTAAAGTTCGCGTGGAAGTTTGCCACTACGATGGCCGCCGAGGTGCTCTTCAATTTGCCCGCTGTTCGTAGACGGCCGCTTACGGGATTGTGGGGACTGTTTTGCAGCTGAAAGGCTTATACATAGATTCAGTTTCAAATAGGCGGGCTAGATGAACTACAGCACTAGCGAACTCGGCATCAAAGCTGAAAAATTAATCTCTACACCAGAGAATTACGATATGTTAGTAGAACTTGTGATATCTATTTCTCGGTCACGCTTGCGTAGAGGATGTCAGGAACATTACATTTTAGGTCTAAATGATCGAGCAAATGATATAATACCACACTACACGTATCATTATAACACAGACCTATTCAGTGAAAAAACTGCAGAGATACGAGGTAAATTACAAGAAATGATGAGCGTCTCAAGGGAGTAGAAGTATTGCAACTCTTGATAAATTGGACTTTACTCAAGGCAGTAAGCAATCTTACTAGTGATCCTACAGAGATAAAACAGCCGGGTGCTGTTAATCCATATCAAATCGCTCGTCAAAACCACAAGCGGAAATTAAATTGCTAGGGGATCCGTTTACAATTAAAATAATCGATGAAAGGGATAGGTATAAGTCGCCATCCTTAATGAAGAAATGAAACATTTTGGCAGTAAAACAAAACTATCGTTATCGGAATTTTATAACAACTAAAGTATTGCCAAGCAGCTACCGCGTAATAGTTATCCCTGCTACCAGAGCTGGATGAAAAGTAATGAGAACTATTATTTGTTTGCGAAATGGCTACCTCGGCTACGGCGCCAGTCTAACATATACAGTCACGATGCAACGTATCTAGTAGTAGCTTCAGCTTATTTTGCGTATACAAGAAATGTATTCGCAATTGAAAATATTAATCAGCATCAGCTGTATGGTGGAATGGTGACATGAAAATTTGTGCCGGGCCGGGACTCGAACCTGGATTTCCCGCTCATCGCGAGCGGTCGCGTTACCATTACGCTACCAGTGCACGCTTCCCGGAACGATCCAAACCTTCATATGCCACACATTGTCTATTGCCCTTGAGTGCTCGTACATTCTATGATGTAATTCCCGCACAGGGTGAGACGTTTTAGTACATTTGTCGCAAGCCGTGCTATGACTGATTTTAAATACGATGTGCAGAGTCCGCGTTTATTGTTAGAAGTAAGCAAGTGTCCTTCAGACATGCATGCATGGGTCTCAAGTGATCCATGCTCTGCGGCCGCCATCTTAGTTGGGTGTCGCGCGCTCTATGTTATTCTGTGCCCGCTGAGTGAGTGTCGCGACTGTATATGTTAGACTGCGATAACACACTACCAGAGGAGCTTCTGCCGCCTCGTAGCTGTCACATGTGGTGTGATGGCCAGCAGTTTCATCTCTTGTCCCAGCGGTAACGATGCTGCTGTAGTATGCTGCGTCGCTTTCTCCGAACATAAAACAAACACAAAACTTTAAGCACATTACATAAAGAAATATTTAGATTATAAACACATAAATATACATTAAATTTACCTGCAAACTGAGATGACGTAGGTGGGGAAGTGGTCCTTCAATTTCGCGACCCACTGCACCTTTGTCAAATGTCGGGAAGGACATCGTATAAGTCGGCCGCAGTGGCCGAGTGGTCTGCGGCGCGTCAGTCACGGTCTGCACGGCCGCTGCGGTCGGGGGTTCGAATCCCCCCCTCGAGCATGGATGTTTGTGCCGTCATTAGTATAAGCTAGTTCATAAGTAGTTTGTAAGTTTAGGGACTGATGAACCTGTAGGTAAGTCCCATAAGCTCTACAAGCATTTGAACATTTGTTGGCATCGTCTATTTCTGTTGATCCGTTTGGTCGCCCTACGCCATGGATAATGTCATCTCTGGTTTTGTACTGGATAACTCGCAGTAGTACTTTAGTAAACAGATCGTAAGGTGAGAACAGTTTTCACACAACCTTTTCGCAGGAACTGATGTAATCGTGACATAGTGGCGTTGTGAAGGCGACCTGAACGAGACTATCGATTTGTCGATCGCTATAGCACCGAGCTGATGTTGATAAGTGGCAGGACAATCTAAACCAAATAAAATATTTTTGAGAATGAAGAATGACAATGTGATCGCCTCTAGTTTCAGCAATTATAGCCGTGCTGATAGGTTCCTGTCTAAGGATATACTCGCAAAATCGTGTTATTAGTGGAAAAGAGAATACTGTTTTAACAAGCAAGAATGTAAATTTAATTGGTCTATAAATAAACATTCCTTCAAAAAAATTTTCTTACTGATTACCAGTACTGACAATGATGTTATTACAAAGATTTCAAATGAAAAACATGAAGAGAGATTGTAAAATATAAACTTTCACGGCCGGAATGGTTAAAATAACTAAAACTTTCCGGGCTATTAAGCCGTGGTATTGTGGATTTATTCTGGAAACCCAACGTTCCGTCCCCGACTACGGAGGACATTCTCAAGAGGGATCGTGGCACTTTTTAAAGTCCAATACACACCCTGGCTCGCTACTGACTGAAGCCAAACTCAAATTACGAGGGCTCGCGCGCAGAGGTGTGACGTCAGATGTTTTTGATATGCGCGCGCAAATCGTCGTTGCCGTCCGTTAATAGCGTCCCATGGTGGAAGACTGTTACACTTCTTCTTCAAAACCGGAATCCAGATTTCATTTAGTTTCACGCTCTCCTTCATCCTATTGAAATTATTGGGGTGTTTTACAATTTCTATAGCCTCTGTGTACAGTCTATTGTGGTATCCATTTGTGGCTGCTAAAACCTGAGTCTTATCAAATTGAATAAGGTGGTCCCCTGCGAGCATCCTTTGCCGATTTCAGGTGATCCTGTATCTTTCGAGTGGGTTTGCAAATAACGGCAACATTCCGTTTCGTCAAAATTTTACCGATGTGGCCGGTGACGTCCTTAATAAAAGGCAGGAAGACTTTGGATTTCACAAAACCCTTCATCGTTTTCAACTCAAAAATAAAATGTTCAAATGTTTGTAAATCTGTCGGACCAAACTGCATGGTCATCAGTCCGTAACTTACAAACTACTTAAACCTAGGTAAACTAACCTACGGACAAACACACACACCCATGCCCCAGGGACGTTTTCAACTCTACGTGCCGGTCTCAAAGCTCTCCTTATCTCTGTAGACGATTAGCCATTCTTAAGTAAAGCATTACTCAGGTGTTTCAATTCCGCGTCGAGTAATTCTGGTTCGCAAATGTTCCTTGATCTGTCCGCCAACGTCTTTATAATGCCCTGCTTTTGCTGTGGGTGGTGGTTTGAATCCCGGTGCAGATAACGGTCTGTGTGTGTGGACTTCCGATAAACTGTATGGCTCAATCTGCATTCCCCTTTTTGAAATCTGACACGTCAAGAAAATTCAGTTTTCCGTCTGCCTCCTTCTCCATGGTGAACTGGATTTTAGAATTAATCCCGTTCAGGTGTTGAAGCAAACGATCTAGTTCCTCTCTACCATGCCTCCACACAACAAACGTATCGTCTACATAGCGAAACCAAATAGGTTTGTTTGCTGTATTCAATGCCTGTTCCTCGAATTTGTCCATATAGAAATAACCGGGCTTAAAGTGCTCCCCATAGCTACACCATCTTTCTGTTCATGGAATTCATCGTTCCATTTGAAATAAGTAGTCGTGAGGCAATATTTGAACAGATCTGCAATGTCGGGTGGAAAGAGGAGATTCAGCTGTTGCAGCATCTCATTGACTGGAACCATAGTTTCCAGAATAAATCCACAAGACCATGGCATAATAGCCTGAAAATATTAGTAATTTTTACGGAGAGAGATTTAAATAAATGTACAGAGTAATCATTACATTACACTGAACTGCACCTGTTTCTGGAATAAGAGAATTAAAAATTTGAGATGTACATTTAACGAAGAATTTTTATTTGGATAACAAGTGTCCTGAAAGAACTAGCTCGTAATTTTGTTTTGTAGTTCACTGACAACTGAGAGTAAAGGCCAACTCACAGTGTGTCATCTTCCGTCAGAATATGTTTGTAGAGCTTATGGGACTGAACTACGGGGTCATCAGTCCCCAAACTTACAAACTACTTATGAACTAGCTAATACTAAGGGCGGCACAAATATCCATGCCCGAGGGGGAATTCGAACCCCCGACCGTAGTGGCCGTGCAGACCGTGACTGACGCGCCGCAGTGTCCTCGGCTACCGCGGCCGGCCTGTCAGAACATTCCACATGTATTCCTAATGGGGACATTCACACTATACGTCACCGGACCGACACGTCACGTGAAGAAAGTTTTGACGGAACAGTCGTCTCCTAACGTCGCAAGTTAATCTATTTTGGCCACGCTCACTCATATTACAGTAGTCAAATTCAAATGTTTGTTAAGCTTATGGGACTTAACTACGGCATCATCAGTCCCTAAACTTACAAACTACTTATGAACTACCTAATACTAAGGACGGCACAAATATCCATGCCCGAGGGGGGATTCGAACCCCCGACCGTAGTGGCCGTGCAGACCGTGACTGGAGCGCCTCAGTCCCCTCGGCCACCGCGGCCGGCTACAGTAGTCAGATTATACGCACCTGTGTGTTCTTAATCTCAATTTTATTATGTTTTGTTTAACGGTAAATTACAAATATTTCATGAAGAATTAGATCTTTTTTTCCTATTGAGTCTTCTTCCAAATGCGAGGTCGGATATCTGAAACCGAAAAACGGCTTATGTTTTACAAGAGCGTAGCAGAAAAGACTGACGCAACAGTTTGTATGAATAAGATTGTAAACTAATGACGAAATTTTCATTAAATAGGCTAACATTTTAAAAGAAAAATGGAGCGCTAATGGACGAGAAGAACTAAGTTGCTTGTTAACAATGTAAGGGGGGGAACGTAATGAATAAAGTAAACAGGCTCTATTTATTATCTTCTAAATGTTCTTTAAGTGTTTGTATAATTGTATTTTTCGCTTGAAAATAGATGTCGATATTTTGAAATAATATTTCACTTCCTGACAATTTACCAGAAAAAGTTAACCAAAAACATACAGTATAAGGTTTGATTTGGCTGTCAATAACATTTTACGTTGTTGTTTCCTCAATCCCACTATAAGCTATGACTTTTTACACAACTGATGGTAACTCATAATCTCACGTCGGGTATTGGGCTAACCAAATTGACGTGTCAGACAGTGTGAATATACCTTGATATGATGGTACCATGACGTGACCTTAACTTGACGGGCAGTGTAAATTGACCTTAGTTAAATTTTAAAATTGTTTTTAAAACGCCAGTCATCTGTACTTTTATTCTGAGTGGTAGGTTTTTCTACACAATGATGAATATGTTTGGAATATTTACTAGCATTTGTGGGCTTTATGCACAATTCGCAATTGTTGACACTAACAACAAACTTACTCCTAGAATGAAAACCATTTATTTTCCTTTTTTCGTCACAGCTGCACTATTTAGAAGTTGGTAATTAGTTTCGGACTTGTTCGTCCATTTTCAAACCATTTGAAAATGGACGAACAAGTCCGAAACTAGTTACCAACTTCTAAATAGTGCAACTGTGACGAAAAAAGAAAAAAAAATGGTTTTCATTACATATCCAGTTGCTGATCCTGCCCCATCTTCACGATGAATTTTCATTACTCGTAGAAAATGCCGCGGTGGAGTAGTCGAGCGGTCTAAGGCGCCTCGCTGCGGAGCGCGTGGTTGCTCGCCGTCGTAGGTTCGAGTTCTCTCTGTGGCGTGGGTGAGTGTGTTGTTCTTAGGTTAGTTTATTTTAGTTTAAGTAGTTTGTAAGCTACGGACTGGTGACCATGAAATTATGGTCCGATAGATTTACAAACATTTGAACTCCTAGCAAAAAAAAAAAAAAAAAAAAAAAAAAAAAGGAATAGAGAGAATGAGAGAGAGAGAGAGAGAGAGAGAGAGAAAACGATCACACTGTTACGTCTAAATATCATCCAATATTCCTCAATATACCTCAGTTAGATAAAAAAAATGAAGTCGCAGAATCTGTTATAACTACAGAGATGAAATAAAAGCAATTAGCATTTATCAAGACTCGAACATCCTTTCTTCAGCTTCATAATCAAATTCAAATCTTTGTAAATCTAAGGGACTTAACTACTGTGGTTATCTGTCCCTAAGGCTTACATACTACTTAAACTGACTTATGCTAAGAACAACCCCCCCCCCCCCACACACACATACACACACGCCCGAGTGAGGACTCGACCCTCCGACGGCGTGCAACTGCGCGCTCAGCATCAATGCGGCTTAGAGCGCTCGGTCACTAGACCGCGGCTTTCATACACTTTACCACAGGAGTCACCATACTAACACCACCATAATTAAACTCCGTCCGACAGGCTTCGAGGGGCCCACTGGGTACAGACCGGCCTGTAGTTTTGACTAATTTATCGTGTAAATGTTTAACGGGTTTTCTTTTTGTAGTCATATGAATGACTTCATTCTTCTCACTATTAGGGATCAGTTTCCATTTTTTGCACCATGCTGATATCTTATCTAAATCATTTTGCAATGGCTTTTGATCTTCTGGTGATTGTACTAACCGATGACTAACAGCATCATCCGTGAACAACCTAAGAGAGCTATTCAGATTGTCTCCTAAATCGTTTATAAAAATGTCGGGTGAATACGGTGGATATTCCAGAATCTCCTATTGGCAATGGAGCAAGACGTCCAGGATAGCAGCAACGTTGTGGCATCCTACACTGCCATGCAGAATGATGAGGCGATGGTCCATGAAATGTCGCTTTCGCGAACGCTGGACGACCGGTACAATGACATTTCACGGACCAGCGCTCCATCATTCTGCATGACAACTCACAATGCCACGCCCCTGACGCTGTGTGGGCGGGTTACATCTTGCTGAAGCGTAAGCCCAGAATGGCTTGCCATGAAGAGCTACAAAATACAACGTAGAATGTCAACGTTCCGCTGTGCTGTAAGGATGCCGCGAATAACAACCAAGTAGTTTTTTTAGAGACATTGTAAATTATTGACACCAAAGACACTGCTTTTAATTAAATTATTTAATACGACAGGCTTGTTTCGGCGTGAATGCCATCGTCAGGTGTACTGTAAAACACAAATGTGGGTATACTATTTAATTTAAGAAGATATTGTACTTTATACATACATTGGTAGCTCTTCATACCCTTATCTTTTATGTGTTGTGCCGGCCGCGGTGGCCGAGGGGACTGAGGCGCTCCAGTCACGGTCTGCACGGCCACTACGGTCGGGGGTTCGAATGCCCCCTCGGGCATGGATATTTGTGTTTGTAAGTTTAGGGACTGATGACCCCGTAGTTAAGTCCCATAAGCTTAACAAACATTTGTTTTTGTTATGTGTTGTTTTTGCTTCAAGTGATGGAAGAAAGTCGACTGGTTGCTTTCGCTATTACAAACATGCTCTCGAAAACGAATTATGAAGCTTCTTCCAGTCTGACCTATATAAAATTTTTCAGATTGCTTACACTGAATTTTATAAATTTCGGAATTTAAATAAATGGATGGTTTTACTTGTTCTGAGTGCAGTAGGGTTCTAAGATTATGCAATAATGAACGTTCTTGAAGAGGTTGAAATTTAATTACATACGCAATTTAACCCTGAACAAATTTGAAATGAACAAATCGAGATGAAGCACAAGCGTTACTTGGAAAATTTCATTAGTAACATTTTTCAAAGATATAGACGGAATTTACAGATTCTTCAGAGATTTTATTGCCACGAAATTAAAAGTAATCACTGGAAAGAATATAATATTACGATCCATAGAAACCAGTGATCTCTATACAAACTGGATCTTTAACTCTGGTGTCTGAGCATAGAACTGCAGCGTGCCTGCACATTCATATGTTTTGCACACGATTTCGCATTGTCCGCCATGTTTAAATTTGGCAAACGAGTTTCCATCAGTTATAATGTGACAAAGAATTGCTTGCTTACCTATTGACTTGGAATTTAATTCAATATTCGATGTTGTAGGCTCGTATGGGAACGGAATCGAAACATATTTTCCTCTCTTTTTCTTTAAATGCTTCTAGCAGCCATGTTTGAATTTGGCAAAAACTAAATATGAATATCTATGGCTGGCACTCTAAGCCAGCTGAAGTTAAACATCCAGATAGTATAGAGATCAATTATAGAAACCAAAAAAAAAAAAAAAAAAAAAAAAAAAAAAAAAAAAAAAAAAAAAAAATAACAAAATTAATTCCACAAAATAATATATGGTTAATCATTTACATACTAGTAATGAAACATCCTGTTGACATACTAAAAAGACCAGATATGCTCTATATAATAGCAAAGAAATGATTGCATTGTAAACTTGTAATATCGCTGATATATCTGTCAAAATAGCTGTCAAACATCGACAACATAAGAATTATTATTTAAAAAAGTGTATATACAGCTATATAAGAGCTATAACTACACTTCTTTTGCATATGTAAATCAGAACCTATACATATAAGAGAAGAAGCGATCTTAGAAGGGTAAGAATAGCTACCAATGTATGTATAAAGTACAATTATCTGCTTAAATTGAATAGTATACCCACCTTTGTATATTACAGTTCACCTGACGATGGCATTCACGCCGAAACAGGCCTGTCGTATTACATAATTTAATAAAAAGCAGCGTCTTTGGTATCAATAATTTACAATGTCTCTAAATGACATCTATGACGCAGCGGGCCCAGAAGATGATAAACCAATAGTTGCTGCTATGAAATGAAATGTTATTATGCCGGCCGCGGTGGCCGACGGGACTGAGGCGCTCCTGTCACGGTCTGCACGGCCACTACGGTCGGGGATTCGAATCCCCCCCCCTCGGGCATGGATATTTGTGCCGTCCTTAGGATTAGCTAGTTCATAAGTAGTTTGTAAGTTTAGGGACTGATGACCCCGTAGTTAAGTTCCATAAGCTATAAAAACACTTAAACATTTTAATGTTATTATCCCCGACCATCAATGCTGGTTTATCATTATTTATTCGTGTCAGAAGCATCACCACACAATTAATTTATATATTATCACTCTAACATAGGATATTTACAAAGAGTACAGCTTTAAATTTTTTTATATAAAACTGGGTAGGGGTAACAATACAAGCAATAAAAAATATGGAGTAAAGTGCGAAACATATCTTGTCAAAAAGACTTTTAAATATAAACTATGTACACATCACATGCAAATATGGAACTATGAATTACAAGATATCTTTCTCAAAATCGGGCGACGCTATTCGCATTTGGCCTTGCTGCCATAAGCTCCTCTGTAGTACATTTGCTGGGACACAGTGGGCCGGACAGCATATGTACAGTTGTTTGTGGTAGTGGAGAGTGGGGCATTTTGAACCACAGGGCACAATGAATCAGGTAGCGTAATTTCAGAAAATGGTGGTAAATACGTTTTTTTTTAAATCTTCAAATGTTTGTAAATCTATGGGACTTTAATGTTTGGCTATTAGTCCCTAGCTTAAACTAAGTTAAACTAACCTAATAACAACACATACACCCATACCCGAGGGATGACTCGAACGTCCGACGGAGAACGGCCACTAGCACCGCAGGACGGCGCCTCAGTGCGCACGGCTGTTCCGCCACGGCAATTGCGTTTTCCTCTGTGCATATTTTAGCAGTACTGTTCTGCTGATTTCCATTTGTATTCTGCAGTATCTGGTTACCACCATTACTTTTCTGCTGGTGTTATGTTATTTTCACTGCAGTTCAGTAATTTTTGCAGAATTAGATAGGTTCAAATGTCGCGACAAAGGATTGCATGAAGTTGAGAGAAACTATGTCATTATAACAATATATTTTGTTTAATGTTGCATATCTTGAAATAATAACAACGTTCATATATGAACTTACTTAACCCTAGCTTAGAAACATCCGTCAAAATGACGCGACGTTCAAATTGTCAGTGAGCTGTGACGTTTTGAGGAAATACTGATGAACAAGTGTACACTGGTAGAGTGTTGGTTTGGAAGCACACTCGCCGAATTGACGGGTGTTACTAACAAAAGTTCAAAACCCCCTGAAAGACGTGTGTTAGTAGCGAGCGTTAAAACCAGATGTTAGTAATGAAGCGTTAAGCTTTGTATGAAATTTGTAGTGTTGGGGCACATTCAACCAAGCTTTCCTGGGGCACAATCAGCCATGATTCATTGTGCCCAAACTTGTCCACCAGCCAAGCCAAGCCACAAATAATCCAAATAAAAAGTTTCATGAGCAGGAAACTCATGAAAAAAATAGTGAGGTTCACTATGAAGAGACCAATGACAAGATGAACGAGTATGATGAATCTGAATACAACTCTAAAATTTTGGATAAATTACCAGAAACAGATGATTTCGTTTTGAACAAATTTGAACTAAAAAACAAAACGCCAGTTTACTATGCAGTGAAAATTTTGAAGCCAAAAGATGACTCTGGAGACTATCAGGTATCATTTTTTTAGAAAAAGCGAAAAATGATAGGGGAAGTTTTTTTCAAAAATGATGTTCAAATGTTTGTAGAACTTATGGGACTTAACTATGGGGTCATCAGTCCCTAAACTTACTACTTATCAACTAGCTAATGCTTTTTCAAAGGATTTTCAATTGAAAAGCTTATTTGAACACCAAACTGACATTTTGTTAGAACTTTATTTATACTAATATGTGAAGCAACTCGAGAATACATAACTTTTTCAAAAATTTTTGATAAATCTGTCAGAAGTGAGATGGGCCGGCAGTTGTTGACATCGTATGTATCCCCTTTTTTATTCAAAGGTTTAACGATAGCATATTTCAGTCTATCTGGGAAAATAGCCTGCTTTAATGAGCTATTACAAATATGACTGAGAATCCCACTTTTCTCTTGGGAACAAGTTTTTAATACCCCGCTGGAAATGCCATCAATTCCATATGACCGTTTACTCTTGAGAGAGTTTATTATTTTCCTAATTTCTGAAGGAGAGGTGGGTGGAATTTCAGTTGTACCAAATTGTGTGGGTATGGCGTCTTCCATTAATTGCATTGCTCCTTCTAATGAACATTTAGATCCTAGTTTCTCTACAACATTTAAAAAGTAATCATTAAAAATGTTTTCAGCTTCTGACTTTTTGTTAGTAAAGTTTTCATTTGTTTTGATGGTAATACCCTCTTCCTCTGCTCTTGGTTGCCCTGTCTCCCTTTTAATAATATTCCAAATTGTTTTAATTTTATCAACAGAGGAGCTAATCTCAGACATGATGCACATTTTTCTTGATTTCTTAATGTAGCACAGTAGTTTTTATAATATTTTATTGTTTCTGGGCTATTACTCTTTCTTGTGGACAGATATAGTTCCCTTTTTCGGTTACAAGATGTTTTTATTCCTTTAGTAAGCCATGGTTTTTTGCATGGTTTCTTACAATTAAATTTTACTAATTTCTTGGGTAAACAGTTATCAAACACCTCACCCACTATCACAACATGATCCTGTTTTGTGAAACCCTTACACAAGGAACCTATATCCTCTAGCACCTGGCTAAGACCTGCACTGGGCTTGAAAAAGTTTGTGACCTGGTACCTGTCACCTAGTTTTTCCTGCAAAATCTGGCCCACACCTCTTCCATGGTTACTTCCTGACAACAGAACTTTCCTCCTACTATCTACTTTTTTTGAAACTGTTGGTTTCCTTGTGAAAGTACTTCTGCCATTACCGAGCGAGGTGGCGCAGTGGTAACACACTGGACTCGCATTCGGGAGGATGGTGGTTCAAATCCACCTCCGGCCATCCAGATTTAGGTTTTCCATGATTTCCCTAAATCGCTCTAGACAAATGCCGGGATGGTTCCTTTCAAAGGTCACGGCCGATTTCCTCGCCCTTCATTCCCCGAAAATCCGATCGTAAGCTCCGTCTCTAATGATCACGCTGTCGATAGGACATTAAACCCTAAGCTTCCTTCCTACTTCTGCCATTAAATAATTAGGGGCTCAGCAGTACAAAAACGTATGCCTATGTGTTCAAATGTTTGTAGAGCTTATGGGACTTAACTACGGGGTTATCAGTCCCTAACTTACAAACTACTTATGAACTAGCTAATAGTAAGGACGGCACAAATATCCATGCCCGAAGGGGGATTCGAGCCCCAACCGTAGTGGCCGTGTAGACCGTGACTGACGCGCTGCAGACGTTTCGGCCACCGCGGCCGGTATGCCTATGGGAAATTTATTTACTGTTAAAAGTATTGATTTACTTGTATAACTTTCAGTGTGAATTACACAGATCATAAATTGTTTTATAATACAGTGAGATAATGATGAGTAAGCACAAAGCCTGACAACTTTTCCGGACCCAATCAATAGGCAAAATAACATGATACAATAAGCAAAAATTCTGAAAAATCTGAAAAATTCCTATTTTTTTCTTAATGAGCGTAATTTCGCGCGGCGTCCTGTGTCGAGGTTCGAATCCTCCTCGGACATGAATATTTGTGTAGTCTTTAGTATAAGTTAGTTCATATGTAGTTTTTAAGTTTAGGGACTGATGACCCCGCAGTTAAGTCCTTTAAGCTTAACAAACATTTGAATATTTGGAATGAGCATAATTCGCGTCTGAGTCTTGCCTGGTTAAGCAAAATATATTTGTTGTACGAAAAATAGGATAATGTGCTCCATTCTGAAAAATACACAAAAGAACTTCTTCCAACAATTTAAAAGAAAGCTGTAACAAAAGAAAGAAGATTAAATTTGTTTCCTTTGAGATAAGATAGTTTTGTTACAGTTCGTGTGGAGGGGAAGTCGCCAGAATAATTTTATTTGCAAGGGGGGGATCGCATACTTGAAAAAGTTTTAAAATACTGTTCAACAGTAATTGACACAAGCCTGAATTCCTGGCGCTGTTTATTTTCTGAACTGCTGCGAGGAGGACACATTGCTGGCAGAAGCAGGATATTCTGCTGGAGAGAGCTTTGCGGTTTCACGCGGTGACCTTCGGACTAGGCCAAAGGGGTGGGCCGGATGGAGCCGTGATAAGTCGCTCGCTCTAACCGCTGAACAGACGCCCTGACAGATAACAGGCAGATTCGGAAAGCAATAACCGATTGTTTTTCTCTCTGGAGTCAGCTTATAGTGTCATAAAGCTATATACGTTTCGAAATCACTTCTGTTTAGAACACTGCCATTACTTGTGAGTATAGCCGGCAGTGGTGGCCGAGGGGACTAAGGCGCTCCAGTCATGGTCTGCACGGCCACTACGGTCGGGGGTTCGAATCCCCCCTCGGGCATGGATATTTGTGCCGTCCTAGTTCGTAAGTAGTTTATTAGTAGTTTGTAAGTTTAGGGACTGGTGACCCCGTAGTTAAGTCCCATAGACTGTACAAACATTTGAACATTTTTTTAAATTTTTTTTTCCCTGATGACCCCGTAGTTAAGTCCCATAAGCTTAACAAACATTTGAATATTTTTTTGAACTTGTGAGTGCAGTTGACTGATTTGTGGAAAATGCTCCGAGAGTTCAGAAATTGTGAAACGCCGAATTCTCTCTGACCACGTTATCCAATTTTTCAACTAGTTCATCACTCACAACAGACCGTCAGTCACTTCTTCAAATGTTCAAATGTTTGTAGAGTTTATGGGACTTAACTACGGGGTCATCAGTTCCTAAACTTAAAAACTACTTATGAACTAGCTAATACTAAGGACGGCACAAATATCCATGCCCGAAGGGGGATTCGAACCCCCCGACCGTAGCGGCCGTGCAGACTGTGACTGGCGCGCCGCAGAGCGCTCGGCCACCGCGGCCGAAATGCATGACACCAGCGTGGAACAACAGTGTCACTGATAATGTTCCCCTACACGTCAGCGAGGTGGCGCAGTGGTAACACGCTGGATTCGCATTCGGGAGGAGGGCGGTTCAAACCCGACTTCGACCATCCTGAGTTCGCTTTCTCGTGGCATTTCTAAATCACCCCAGGCAAATTCTAGGAAGATTCCTTTCAAAGGGCACGGCCCACTTCCTTCCCCGTCCCTGATAAAAACTAGTCGAGTATCTGATCCGTCTGTAATGAACACAATGTCGGCGGGACGTTAAACCCTAATCTTCCCTTCCTTCTGCAGTAATCTGACGGCAAATTACTCTACATACCTCACACTTGGTAGGATCCTCTATTGCTGCACACATTTTAAAGACCTGTATTGATGAGAGAAATGACCGAATATAACCTCGCAGTCATACTGTCGGGATCGATGCCTAGTGACAGTAAAGACTAAAATTGGGTAAATTAGAATGTTAGTCGTATTCGTCGCAGAACAGTAGTGCCATTCATTTACGAGCTATCGTATTGTGAAAAATTCCCAATGCGCACTCGATTGCCCCATGTAACCTGCTTAGTTCCTAGGTATGATGATGTTTATCAAATGTTTGTATAGCTTATGGGACTTAACTACGGGGTCATCAGTCCCTAAACCTAGAAACTACTTATGAACTAACCAAGACTAAGGACGGCACAAATATCCATGCCCGAGGGGGGATTCGAACCCCCGACCGTAGTGGCCGTACAGACCGTCACTGGAGCGCCTCAGCCCCTCGGCCACCGCGACCGGCGATGTTTATGTCTATACGTATAAGACTTTGTTGTCTGTCTGTCTGTTCACTTATAACTCAAAATCCAGAGAAGCAGATAACGTGGAATTTGGTACATGTACACAAAATTACATGGGGAAGATTCTTAAACAGGTTTCGTTCCATTTTTTGGATAATCAACCGGAAAATTGGAGAAAAAGTGAAAGTGCGTTTTCAATGTGTCCGTGTAAATGTATATCTTCGCACTGATCTTGATGAAGTTTTGCACAAATGACCTTCAAAACAAGAGGAAAGGCACTGTCTACATAAAATTTCATTCAGTGCATGGTGGAGGGTACTTATGAATTTCGCCAAAATCCACAGTTTTGCTGCGATCTTGATGAAATTTTGTACACTTGACCGTGAAAACAAGATGAAGGTAATACAGTCTACATGAAATTTCTTCGGTGCATGGGAGAGAGTACTATACTTATTTTAAACCCGGGCAAAGCCGGTACTTGCAGCTAGTTTACTGTATATTGGTGTGGTGTCTGCATGTAATAAGTATTTACACTTGAAGACGGCGTTAGCTTCACTTAACCACAGATGCAGTCATATGTTCGACCTCGCACGGGAATCCGTAATGCCGAGTGTGAAGCCCTTTTTAAACGATGAACGAAAGTGAACAAGATAGATAATAGTCTACTGAAGCGCTCCTAGCGTACTAGTCCTGAACTACAATCTCATGCAAGATCTTGTGACAGCGTGTTTAGATGATAAACTTAATCGAGCAGTATTACCCGATGTTGAAAATGAAGTTATGACAGGCGATCTGCTATGTAGGAAGTCATAGTTTAATACTGGAATTGAGGAAACAACGCTAAACGTTATTGACGGCCAAAGAAAACCTTGCAATCTATGTTTTTGGTCAACTTAGTGTGGTATAGTTCTGGGAAGTGAAACAACATTTCAAAACATTCACATCTTTTTTCAAGCGAAATAAATAAACTTATGAACTAATCAAACAATATTGATAAGAGCGTAAATAGACGTTCTCTACTTTATCTACTACGGTTTGCCCACTGACATTGTTAATAACGTCATGCACAACTGAATTTTTGTCCTCCATTTGGACTGACTTTTTCATTTAAAATGCATTATCAAATTACAATCTTATTTAAATAAACAATTGGCTTCAGTCTTTTCTGTTACAATATTGCAAAACATAAACCATTTTTCGGTTTCAGATGTACGACCTCACTTTTCGGTGGACAATAATTGAGATAAATATTGAAGTCGTCATGAAACATTTGCAATTTACCGCTAAACCAAAGTATAATAATAAAATAAAGATTAATAACATAAATTTGCGTCCAAACCGTTTAATTGTCGACTACAATATGAAAATCGCGTGACGAAAATAGGTTAACTTCCGATGTCAGCAGACGCCCGGTCAATCACAGCAATCTTCTCGAGAAAGCTTAACGTGACGTTGACGTTAGGTCACAGTCTGGAAATGGACAGTGTGAATGCTGTCATTAGAAATACATTTTGGAATACATCCTGACATAAACTACGACGTAACGCAAAATATACATAAATACGAAGGAAAATGGCGAACTAACTGGAGTGGTGACTGCAGCTGACAGCTACTAGCTCGCGCATGCGCAGTGAACCCACTAGTACCGAATTTAGACCTGGCCCTATTTCTTCATCGCTATAATTATCGCGGTTCGATACCAGCGCGATCATTCTAGTGCATCCGTTCAAACGACTGACGGCCGCTATTAACGCAACTTGTTATCAATCTAGTACAAGTTGGTTCATCGTTTAAAAGAGGCTTAAGAGGGCAAGGACGATAGGGGCGCCACAGCCGTAGCGTAGCGTGCGACTTGTGGAAGTTTGAGACGGTCGGGGGGCGCGCAGGGTAGCCAAGTTGATGCCGGTCGCCGTGGCTCAGCGCGCCCGTCAGGGGGCTAAACGCCCTCTGCAATAAAAAACAAAAAAAGTGCTCCAGGAGACCGCTGGTCCGAATCGGGAGACCCAGGTTCGATTTCCGGCTCGACTCATACTTTCACCTGTCGCCATTGTTAAATTTCAGTGCCGTAATGCAGCCACTATCAATCCTCTCCTTCCTAATCCTTCTTCCTTCCCTTCCTCTATCAATAATTTGCAGATGTTATATTTGCTTACGTCGTGCTTATGTGTTTCTTGAGTGCACTGCTCCTTGCACGTCAGTTAGTGTATGGCAGTCGAAGCAGTAGGCTGCGAGTGGACGGTATTTATAAGTGCAGAAAAGGCCGATTTGCCAATGGTGTATGCAGAGTGTAGGAAGAATGCAGTTCGTGTTTGTGCAGTGTATGCGGAAACATATTCCAATAGGCGTCACCCACCTCTTCAACCAGTCACGTGAATGTGGTAGTGTGGAACCTTTACGTCACAGTGACGACAGAAATGAGGGAAATTAACGTTTGGCTGCTTTTGCAATTTCACGAGGAACTGGCATGAGCCATCCAAGCGTGCTATGCTTTCTCCGTCGACAGGATTTCCATCTGTACCGCATCTCTCTCCACCAACAGCTCCACGGAAACGATTATGAGAATGGTGTAACCTTCTGTACATTGGCTTTACGACAGGATACTTCAAATGCATCATGTGTCTTATCTAGTCTTGAAACCACATTTACCAATCCTGACCAGGTAAACCGCCGGAATATGCATTATTTATCTGTTGACAATCCCCGTTGGCTTCGTCAGGTGGAACGTTAGCGTACATGGAGTGTAAATGTGCGGTGTGTGATAGTTGACTATCAGCTCATACGCCTATTTTCATACACGCTACGTTGAACTGGCATAAGGGTCACGAACTCCTGACAGACCGTTTGTTACGATTGATAGAAGACGTTTCTCTGCAGATTAGGAGGAACCTGTCGTACGAACATGATGGCTGACCAGCCCATAGTGCACGGATTACTACAGCATGTCTTAACCATTTGTTTCCAAATGTTGGATTGGACTCCGAGGACCTATACCTTGGCAGGCCCGTTCCCCAGATTTGACTCTTGTAGGCTTTTTCTGTGGAGAAAGATGAGAGACGTTGTCTACAAAGACGTACCAACTACACCCGATGATATGCAACGAGTTATTACCACAGTCTGCACGGACTCCGCCAAAATGCTCACTCGTTTGCAGCAGTCTTACCATTCCAAACTGGAGCGCTTATTGCTGACGCAGGTGGTCAGTTTGAAGACAATCTCTGATGGTCAGTCGTCACTTTTCCCGTTAGAATCCGCATCACTAGTGTATGCACTCGTGTTGTTCTTTAGTATGTGCTACCATAGATATTGAACGACGGTTCGTCAGTTACAGCCTATAATCGCGAGTTACAACAAACTGTGACGCGCCACTTTTCCAAGATTATGAAAACCAATGAAATTGCGTATAATCGGCCTTGACTCCAACGATCAACTGCCATAACCAACACTGTATTTTTCATTCATAAGGAAAGCAACAGCTAGAATGGCTCTAAAAATAGGCAACTATTTAAAAAAAATGCTTTCATAGTGAGCGACCACACACACCACAATGGCTACTTTCAAACTATCGGGAACTGCCGGACCAGGCAAAGACTCTCTCGCGCCGCCCCGTTGAAATGCCACCCCCTTGCGGCCGCGCGTTTCGCACGTGTCTTGCGCCGGCCCAGGCATGCCAACATAATTATTGACAATATTTTAACCAAAAAACTGTTAAAACCTTTTACACAGTCTCTCCTCTGTTACGTATGCTCTCTTCCCCTGTGTTATCACTTCCGTTGGCACTGTCTCTGTTTAGTCGTCCTCGTCGCCATGTGTTTAGTCCTTCCCGGCCTGTCTTTCAGGAAAGGTTCTATCAGGACGCTTGGGATGAGTTGACATCTAAAACAGCTATACAAATTAGTAATACAATTTTTATTTACTGAAAGTTACACCAAATACTCCACTTCTGTAAGTATGTCTCTTCTCGCAGAATCGTCTTCTTCCTCGATGCTAGCTGCACTGAGTCCTGGTGACTGCCTATTTCGGAGCCGAGTTCAGATCTGCTCATCCAGACGCATCTCGGCCTAGATATAGCCGCTTGTGAAGGGCGCGCTTCTAGGTTGCTCCCTCCAGGAGGCGCGACGCCGGCGTGCGATTGGCTGCCGGTCGTCCGCTGCCTTCTTCACAGTCGTTCTCTTACATCTGGCGTGTGGCGCTGACTTTGTGCCACAACAGTCTCCTGTCTGTCTTTGGTGCTGCCACTGTCTTCATTTCTTCCTCACGATCTTTCGCGTCAATCTTCTCTGCTTCTTTTACTATCACTTTCTTCGTTCCTTTCTTTTTCTCTCACATTTTCACTGTATCTTTCTTTCTTACAGTCTGCTACCTGTCTCCTCTCAACACTATCTCCTATCTACCCATATCCTTGTGGGTGGCTTGGTTGGGCTTTAACACATGGTATACGGGATAAGGGACAAAATATTGGTTAATCAGTTTGGAAAACATTGTTTCTTTTCTTGGAATAAACAGCGAACTTATTATTTAATGATAAAAATAACAGCCCAGTTAGCAAATTATTTTTGCAATTTATTAATACAGGTGACCGGTACTAGATCATCTTCAGACCTCGCTACAGATGTTCAGGCAGCAGTCGCCGCACGCTCACCGCCTGAACATCTGTAGCGAGGTCTGAAGATGATCTAGTACTTAGATCGAAACCGGTCGCCTGTATTAATAAATGGCAAAAATAATTTGCTAACTGGACTGTTATTTTTATCATAAAATATTGGTTGTTAAATTTCGCTTGTGAGGGGCATCCAGACCAGTTATATCTCTTGATTTTAGCTGACGATACTTCTATGGCTGACCAAGTTTTAGGTTTTATTCGCACAGTTGGTTTTTATTTAATAGGTTTCAGAAATTACTGCAACCAGTCGCCTTTTTTCTTCTCAATGAAGATTTATTGAACCATGACCGGTTTCAAGCTGCCTACCAGCTCATCATCAGACGGTATATATACATTCAGTATCTGTGTCGGGGTAGAAAACGAGAAAAAGTAAACACTAATAGTGGTATGTTACACTAATTAATTACAATATAAGTTCGTCTTCAAGATGTTACTTACAGTTAGGAGTTTCACATATAGTACGTCCATATCCAAAAGCGGAACACACATGGACATAGTAAATGTGAAACTACTAACTGTAAGTAACATCTTGAAGACGAACTTATATTGTAATTAATCAGTGTAACATACCACAATTAGAGTTTACTTTTTCTCGTTTTCTGCCCTGCCACAGATACAAACGTAATTTGCACTAAATGTATATATACCATCTGATGATGAGCTGCTAGGGAGCTTGAAACTGGTCATGGTTTAATAAGTCTTCATTGAGAAGAAAAAAGGCGACTGGTTGCAGTAATTTCAGAAACCTATTTCAAGATACAGTCGCAGGTTCCGACACATAGTGGATAAAAGTTACATTTTATTGTTCTATTTAGTGGTAGGTTCATTCGCCTGATTTCTCGGGCCTCCACCCCTCCAGAACTTTTAATCTGTTGTCTTTTCACGTTTTATGTCTTGTTTTTAACTGGGGGATTTAAGTGTGTGTAGATTGGCTGGCTCATCCTGTATTATCTTCCTGATCAGCCAGCCACACTTTGCTGCTGTGATGTTCTAGCTCTGTTTACTACTTGCTCTACTTCTTTTGTGTTTCCTTTTTGGTGTTGTTATTTTAGTATTCACTGACAATCTACTCGGACCCATTAAATTACAGACCTACATCATTAACACCAGTTTTCTGTAGAATTCTTGAACATATTCTCAGATCTAATATAGTAAAATTCCTTGAAATGGAAAAGCTTCTGCCCATGCATCAGCACGACTTTAGGAAGCATCGATCGTGCGAAACCCAGCTTGCCCTTCTCTCTTATGACATCTTGCGTGCTGTGGATGAAGGGCAACAGGCAGGCGTATGACACGGACCGCACTACAGATTGCTAAAGAAGGTACGAACGTTCGGAATAGGTACCAAAATATGTGAGTGGCTCGAAGATTACTTAAGTATTAGAACCCAGTACGTTGTCCTCGATGGCGAGAGTTCATCAGAGACTAAGGACAGCTATTATTTTCTGTCTATATAAATGCTCTGACGGGCAAAGTGTGTTACAATCTGCGGTTGTTTACTGATGATGCTGTGGTGTACAAGAGGGGTCGTCATTCAATGACTGTAGTAGGATGCAGCATGACTTGGACCAAATATCTAGATGGTGGGAGGAATGGCAACTAGCGCTAAATGCAGAAAAATATAAGGTGATACAGATGAGGAGGAGAAACAATCCCATAATATTCGAATACAGCATTAGTGGTGTGCTGCTTGACACAATCGCCTCAATTAAATACCTACATGTAACACTGCACAGCGATATGGAATGGAATGAGCATATAAGGACATTCGTGGGGAAAGCAAATGGGCGACTTCGCTTTATTGGGTGAATTTTGGGAAGGAGTGATTCGTCTGTAAAGGAGACTGCATATAAAACGCTTGTACGACTTCATCTTGAGTATTGTTCAAGTGTTTGGGATCCCCACCAGATAGATCTAAGGGATAACATAAAGAGGCAGTTCAGAGGTGGGCGACGTGGTTTGTAACTGGGATATTCGATCAATGCGCGGGTTTCACTGAAATGCTTCGGGAACTTAACAGGAGTCAAATGTTCAAATGTCTGTAAATCTGTCGGACCAAACTGCGTGGTCATCAGTCCGTAGCTTACAAACTACTCAAACCTAGGTAAACTAACATAAGGACAACACACACACCCATGCCCCAGGGAGGACTCGAACCTCCACGGCGAGCAACCGCACGCTCCGCAGCGAGGTGCTCTAGACCGCTCGGCCACTCCACCGCGGCCTCAACAGGAGTCGCTGGAGGGTAGGCGACGTTCTTTTTGAGAAGCACAGTTGAAGAAATTTAGGGACTTGAATTTGAGGCGGACTGCAGAACGATTCTTCTGCCGCCAGCCTACATTTCGCGTAAAGGGTTACAAGGATAAGATTAGCGAGATTAGGCCTAGTACAGATGCATACAATTATTCGTTTTTCCCTTGTTCTATATGGGAGTGGAACAGGAAAGCAAGTAACTAGTTGTGGTAATGAGGACCGTCCGCCGCGCACCTTTGGGTGGATTGCGGATGATGTATGTAGATGTGACCAACTGTTGAATGAACAACTGAGGGACAAGAAAATAAAAAAGGGGGACATTGCATAATTTTGGGAACAGATACATTTTAGCTGTAATTCTGTAGCAATAACAATGTTAATATTTTCAATAGCATTGTGTTGCCAGTTTCTCCTTTTTTACCAAGAGTACTGTTACTGAAACAGTAACATAGAGAAATATATTTCTCTCGTCTTGTGTGAGCAATTTCTTTTCCAGTTAGCGAACTGATGACCCTTTATCTAAATGAAAACATAAAAAATTAAAAAATAAATTGAATAATAAAATAAATAGGTCTACTGAACATTTTATAGCCTATTTTCTAGGATGAGCCGTAAGGTGAGTATTGCCTCCCGTGTTCCTACATTTCTCCTGAACCCAAACTGATCTTCCCCAAGGTCGGCTTCTACCAGCTTTTCCATCCTTCAGTAAATAATTCGTGTTAATATTTAGCAACCATAACTTGTTAAACTGATGGTTCTGTAGTTTTCACACCTGTCTGCACCTGCTTTCTTTGGAATGGGGATTATAAAATTTTTCTTAAAGTCTGAGGGTACTTCACCTGTCTCATACATCTTACACACCAGGTGAAACAATTTTGTCATGATTGGTTCTCCTAGAGACTTCAGTAGCTCTGAGCGAATATCATCTACTCCAGGGGCCTTGTTTCGACTTAGGTCTTTCAGTGCTCTGTCAAATTCATCTCTCAATATAGTATCTCCTATTTCATCCTCATCTACTTCTTCTCACCTTTCTACAATATTGCTGCTAAGTTCATTTCCTCAATAGAGCCTCTCTATATACTCTTTCCGCCTTTCAGTTTTCCCTTCTTTGGTGAGAACTGGTTTTCTATCAGTCTCCTTGATATTCATAGAGCCGTTTTTCTTATCTCCAAATGTTTCTTTTATTTTCCTGTAGGCTGTATCTATTTTTCCCCTATTTATACATTCTTCTACATCCTTGCATTTGCCTTCCAGCCACTCCTGCTTAGCCATTTTACACTTCCTATCAATCTCATTTCTTAGTCGTCTGTACTCCATTTTGCCAGTTTCATTTACTGCATTTTTATATTTTCTCCTTGCCTCGATTAAATGTAGTATTTCCTGTGATATCCAAGGATTTTTGTAGGTCTTGCCTTTCTACCTATTTTGTCCTCTGCTGCCATCACTATTTCATCTCTCAATACTACCCATTCCTCTTCTACGGTTTTATTTCCCCCTGTTTCTGTCAATTGATGCCTAAATTTCCCTCTGAATTTCTCCAGAACTTCACGTTCCTTCAATTTATCTAAGTCCCATCTCCTTACTTTCCTACCTTTTTGTAGTTTCTTCAGTTTCAGCCTATAGTTCATAACCAACAAGTTATGGTCAGGGTCTATATCTGCCCCTGGGTATGTCTTACAGTTCAAATCCTGGTTCCGAAATCTATGTCTTACCATTATAAAATCTATCTGGTATCTCCCGGTGTCTCCTGCTCTCTTCCACATATACAACCTTCTTTCGTGATTCTTAAACTAGGTGTTCGTTATAACTAAATTATATTCAATGCAAAATTCTACCAGGCGGCTTCCTCTTTCATTCCTTTTGACCAGACCATATTCACCTACTATCTTCCCATCCCTTCCTTGTCCTACAACTGAATTCCAGTCTCCCATAACAATTAAGTTTTCCTCTCCCTTAATTGTCTGAATAATTTCCTTTAGCTCCTCGTATATTTCTTCGATCTCCTCATCATCGGCAGAGCTAGTTGGCATATAAACCTGTACTACTGTGGTCGGTGTTGGCTTTGTATCTATCTTGACTACGATTATGCTCATAGTAGTTTACCCGCATTACTATTTTCTTATTCATTATCAGACCTACTTCTGTAATACCCCCAACTGATTTTGTATTTATAATCCTGTACTCGCCTGACCAGAAATCCTGTTCCTCTTTCCACCGAACTTCACTAATCCCCACTATATCTAACTTCAACCTATCCATTTCTCTTTTTAAATTTTATAGCTTCCCTACCCGATTCAGGGATCTAACATTCCACGCTCCGATCCGAAGAATGCCAGTGTTGTCTTTCCCGATGGTCACATCCTCCTAAGTAGTCCCCGCCCGGAGATCCGAATGGGGAACTATTTTACCTCCGGAATATTATACCTAAGAGGATGCCATCATCACATGTTCATACAGTAGAGCTACATGTCCTCGGGAAAAGTAATGGCTGTAGTTTCCCCTTGCTTTCAGCGGTTCACAGTAAATGTGTGGCAAAGCCACATTAGCTGATGTTACAAGACCAGCTCAGTCAATCATCCAGACTGTTGCCCATGTAACTACTGAAAAGGCTGCTGCCCCTCTTCAAAAACCAAACGTTTGTCTGGCCTCTCCACAGATACCCCTCCGCTGTGGTTGCACCTACGGTACGGCTATCTGTATCGTTGAGGCACGCAAGCCAAACCACCTCGGCAATGTCTGTGGTTCATCTTAGAATATAGATTAAGAAAAGGGAAACCTACGTTTGTGGCATTATCTGGAGAAAGCTTTTGACAATGTTGACTGGATTACACTCTTTCAAATTCTGAAGGTAGCAGGGGTAAAATATAGGGAGCGAATTGCTATATTCAACTTGCCCAAATCCAGAAAGCCATTAGAGTCGAAAGGCCTGAAAGGGTGGCAGTGGTTAGGGAGTAGGAGACTGTTGTAGCCTTTCCCCAATGTTGTTCAATCTGTACATTGAGCAAGTTATGAAGGAATGCAAGCAGAAATTTGGAGAGGAATTAAAATGCAGGGAGAGGGAATAAAACCCTTGCAGTTTGCTGACGACATACTAATTCTGTCAGAGACAGAGCAACTAAACGTTAGGGACGGTGTCTTGAAAGTAAGATATAAGAAGAACATTAAGCGGATTAAAACAAGGGTAATGGAATGAGGTGTCAGAAAATCAGGCGATGCTGAAGGTATTAGGTAATGAGACAGTAAAAGTAGTAGATGTGTTTTGTTATTTGGGTAGCAAGATAACTTCTGATGGCTGAAGCAAAGAAGATATAAAATTCAGATTGGATATGGGAAGAAAAGCGTTTCTAAAGAAGTGTAATTTGTTGATCTGCAATATTAGTTTAAATGTTAGCAAGTCCTCTCTGAAAGCATTTGGATTTAGTGTAGCATTGTATGGGAGTGAAACGTGCACGATAAGGAGTTCAGAGAAAAATGTGATAGAAGCTTTCGAAATTTGTTGTTACAGACGAATGATGAAAATTAGATGGGTAGATCACGTAACTAATGAGGAGGTGCTTAACCGAATCGAGAAGAAAAGGAGTTTCTGGCATATCCTGACTAAGAGAAGGGATAGATTGGTGCGACACATTCTGAGACATCAAGGAATCGTCAACTTAGCATTAGAAGGAAGTGTGTGGGGTAAACATCGTGGAGGGAGACCGAGGGTCGAATACAGTAAGCAGATTCAAAAAGGACGTAAGTTGCCGTTCGTATTCTCAGATGAAGAGACTTGCACAGGAGAGGGTAGCATGGAGAGCAGCATCAAACCAGTCTGCTGACTGAAGACAACAACAACAACAACAACCGTATGCGGGATGGTTGGTCACGCTGTACAGAACACGGTGTGCTGTTTAAATAGCACAACAACGTTAATTAAAAAATCACCAACAGCCTAATAAAAATGAAAATGCATCAGACAAAAGTTAACGCAATGTCGATGTACCGTGACGATGAGTAACTAGAGGTAGAGTAACACCAACTTTTTATGTGTCGGTAGCCGACAACCAACCGCTGCTGGTCACCCATTTCTACCATTTTGAGCCTAAGCAAGATATTAGCGTAAGTGACAGATTTCAATAAACTAGTCTTTAAAGTAGCATTTAAAGGTATTGGAAATATATAGACTGAATGTGTATTAAATCAAGAGCTTAACATAGTATATCCCACTTTCCTATGGTGAAGAATGCCGCAGTGTTGTGCTGCAAACTGTTACACAAAGCCAGTCCGAGGTAGCAACCTTTTTCTCATTCGAAAGAGCAAAAGGAAGAACGCCAAGAGATGCGAATTGTGACTACATTGCATTGAAGAAAGATAAATTTTCATCTAACGTGGTACCTGCTATATTTAGCTAAGGAACAATAATTACCAAGAGACAGGGATGTGCAAAATGAAGCTCATTGCACTTACACAGTACAGACAGAGCCAGGAAGGGCCTACTGGTAATACTCATCCAGTAACTGCTTTTTATAGAATTCAAATTTTTTACAATGTAATTCAACAAAACGTTTTTGATATTTGCAGAAAGTTAACACCCCTGTGTGGGGCCTCAAGACATTTTGCCGACCATTGACATATACTAATTACTATGGTGGAGATGGAGGTGGCACCACTGAAAACAGTTCAGGAAATAACTTAAGGACAGGATGCCGAAATAGTAAATTCAACAAATCCTATGCACACAGCTTTATTAACAATAAATAAAATCACTTAAAAGGACTTCTTTAAAGAAACCACTCCAACAATTTAAACTAATGGAAAACGTACAGCAATTAAGTACAACTGGTGTTTCCACCCTTTTAAAAATAACAAAATTTTCTACAACCACTGAATCACATAAAATCACAGTTGATTATAAACTATGCTTCCGAAGCAGGTAACAAATTGGCATATGTTCATTAGTTCCAAAAGAGGGTGTTACCACAAAATTTAAAGTCAGCTCCTATTACAAGTCTCACACAAAACCATACAAATAAAGTTGCCTTCCTAAGACTGGAAATTTAAACTTTCGACCACCAAGAACAATGCACATTGGTAGCCACCTTGATACACGCTACTCGTCAGACCGCAAAGGAGAAGAAGGGTTTACTTAACTGAACAAAGCAAAACAGTCCAACGCTACCAGGGTCCCAACACGCTCATAACCGAAAATCAGCAGAACTTCCTGCTCCGTTGCGGTACCGCCGGGCAAGCCCCAATAGTGTAAATCTGCAACATAAATTCCAGAAACAGTATCTGGCGCCAAATTATGTCAACACATATACCTCCGAAACGCTTTAAATGATTAAAAAATTACATAAACAAGTGCCAAAATCCCTAACTTCCTTAGCAGTCACCTTACAATTGGAGAAATACAAGGAACTCCAACTATCCACCACGATTTTATGGTTAAGTTCAAATTGGTAACATAATTTTGGCATCGATATCAAGGCAGAAAATAAAACAGTAAAATTTTAAATATCAAATAAATGTTAGTACATAAGTTCAACCACTTACATTTTCTTTTGCACAAACAGTAACGGTTAGTAAAATATGCACAAGCCACAGAACTCGTAATATTGAAGGCATGAAAGAATTCCATAAACCCCAATACCACACTTTAATCTAGTGTTTAATGCCAAACCACAACTGTCTGCGAGAGATCAGCCCAGTAACAGTTTTCTAACCGACCCGCTCCCACGATTCAGCACCGACAGTGTTCCAACACGACGCCATAGGTGCACCCAGAACCACCAGGGCGCACAGTGCAGACCTCCATAATGAAAACGAACAAGACCTCCAATCAGGGCGGATACCAGACTGAATGCTGGGGAAACCATAAGAAACCTCAGGCACACTCCACAATTCAGAAGAAAAACACCCTACTCTAGACGAAACTTCTGTTCAGTAAGCACATAACAGACTTTTGCATAACCAACGAAGCCTGGAGCACCAAGGTTCACAAGGAGTATAGCGGAGCCCGACATGGAAGGACACCGAAAATTAAAGCATTCCGGCGCTCGTAGCAAGTCTAGCAGGACAGCACTTACACTCAAGAGCGGACGAAAGAGAACTTGCTTGGCTAGGTGACACACGCGGCACAGCACACCGCAGCCTACATCTCCAGCTACCTGTCCTGCTGCCCAAACATTCAGCTGCAAAATACTTCAGGGCTAAACAGCTACTCCACTTCTAGGAACGCTAAGTTGTGCGCTCACGCCGGCCCGCACGACGGTAACATCATCACAGCTACCCAGGTGACTAGAACCAGCACCCCCTACAGAAGAAAGCCTGCGCACGACGTCACAACATGGCGGCGGTGAGAGGCTTAGAGTCCTCTGAAAGATTGTAAACATTAGCAGTGCACGCTGTTTATATTGCATTCTTTTTTTTTTTTTTTTTTTTTTTCAGGAGTGTATTTATTACGTAAATTGGTGTTGCGTACGGTGTGGTCGCAATGCTGGACGATTTGTGTGTGTGAGAACAACGTGCGATCTCTTTTTTACTGACAAAATGCCGTTTCGCTGTTCTGTGCCTAAATGTAGAGGAAATTACGACTGTTACTGTCTTTAAACGTCCGGAGAAGAAGAAATGCATGTCAAGAATTCCCAAGATAACTTGGCTCCTTCTTCAAGTTAATGAGTAAGTTTTAGTTTTTGTTTAACCTTATAAAAGAGTTTTAAGTCATGTCTGTTTACCGTTGGATATTGCGATTCATTTTATTTACATAACCACTTCCATTAGCTTATTCTTCTCCGGACGTTTAAAGACTGTAACTTTAAGGCCACATTCGTAATTTCCTCTACATTTCGGCACAGAACAGCGATTCGGAATTTTGTCAGTAAAAAAGAGATCACATGTTGTTCTCAAACACACAAATCGTCCAGCATAGCGATCACACCGTACACAACACCAATTTACGTAATAAATACACTCCTGCAAAAAAAAGAATGCACTATAAACAACATGCACTGGTAATGTTTACAATCTCAGAGGACTCTAAGCCTCTCACCGCCGCCATGTTGTGACGTCGTGCGCAGGCTTTCTTCTATAGGGGGTGCTGCTAGAACTCGTTGGACGCCAGCTGTTACTCCATCGCCCCACGCTGGCGGGGGCTGCAAGTCGGTGACAACATCTCCGTAGGAAACCAGGCGACTCGCGCTATTCGAATGCCAATCCGTCACTGACCTCCCATGCGTCACGCGCCTCCAGCTATCCATCGGCCAGCGATGGCACATCGAAAACAACTGCCTTGCGGCAGATCAAAGCGCCACCTGAGGGGAAACTCATCACTACTATCGATATAGACTCTCCAAACGTTCGAGCGCTGTAACCAGTGATCCCTATACAAACTGGATGTATAACTCTGGTGTCTGAGCATAAAATTGCAACGTGCATACACATTCATATATTTTCACTTTGTCCGCCATGTTTAAATTTGGCAAACGAGTTTCCATCAGTTATTATGTGACAAACAATTGCTTGCTTGCCTATTGAAGTGGAATTTAATTCAATATTCGAAGTTTTAGGCTGATATGGGAGCGGAATCGCAACATATTTTCTTCTCTTTTCTTTAAATGCTTCTTAGCAGCCATGTTTGAATTTGGCAAGAAATTAAATATGAATATCTATGGCTGGCACGCTAAGACAACTGAAGTTCAACATCCAGGTAGTATAGAGATCAATAGCTGCAACCAAGGAGGTTAGAATCTCTGGAGATGCCCTAACACTGAAAAAGTAAAACCGTCAAACTGGGCAATCCGGCATTTGTTTGTGCCCAAAACATTTGTTGTAATGCGTGTATATAATAGTTCTAGTCGTTGAAATGTACGTCATATCTCAGTAAATACTCCAATATGATTGTCAATTTTGTGACATTACGTAAAGGGGACATTATTCACACAGGGTTTAAGTGAGAAACCTTTGTTTTGGGCACAAAAGTATGGCTCTTTGGGCTTCAACCAACCCTGTACTCAGCATAGATATCGCCATCTCCCTTTTTTCTAACCTCCTTGGCTGTAACACTGCTTTTTCACAAAAGTTAGCACGAAAAACGTTACTCTTAGTATTTTCAAAAATAAAACGCCTCGATCTCAATGAGGGAGTAGCAAGTTTACATTAATATTCTCAGTAAAAGCGAAAAACGGATTAGCTACTTTGGTTCATTGTTTTCTTAATGCGCTATGGTATACGTTCATTTTCAGCCCTGTTCCCTTGCCCATAAATGAGAATGCAACAGTTCCGAACGTAGCGCTGCTATTGCGGAATATGCTGAAAATGGCGGCGACCGCAGACATCAGCGCTCTCAGCGGCCGGCGTGAGAACTCGGTTGACAACGATCAGCTGATCGCGTGATGAAAGCTGAGCACCTGCTAGTAGTAGCCAAAGAGTAGATATCTCTGAAGTGAGCAACGAGGGGCGTGAGCATTCGTATGCACAGAACAGAAATCTTGTTCTCAACATGTATTGGCCGCGTGGGCACGTGATGTCGATACGCAGAAGGTTTGTCTATAAAGCGCCACGTACCTTTACAACGTCATTTCATCGCTAGTACGGGCTAATTGACCTCGTAGATGACGTGGATTAGGTACAGAAACTTCGTGAACATGATAAGTTTCTACATGATACGTAGGATAACCGGGATCTTAGTTCTGAAGAGTAAAATGAAGTTTCATTTCGTCCTTCGGGCAAATGTCACAGCTCACATGTACCTATTGCTTTTATTTATGAGACAACGGCAGTCGTTGATCTGTTTTATGCGACATTGTTATCGTACTTCTAAGGCTTCTGTAGTAAATATTTCTCATAAGAACATACCAAAATGGCTCGATACGAAGCCAATGCCTTTTATGGTGTCCAGAAATCACTTGAATTTGTCGCACATTGGTGATCATAACACATACACCTTCGCCGTTATTTCAACAGATTTTGTGTAGCATGTTTATTTTTCTCTTCCCGTTTTTTTATGCCAGCGTAAAATTTTGGTTGTTGTTAACAGTTTGACCTGTTTGTGCACCTGTTCTTCATCCTTCGGGAAACTAAAATATAAGTAAAACACAGCATGGTATTCGGTTGTGACTTTAATGTAAAAACAACACTTCGGAAACAAATAATTCGAAGAGGAAGACGTCGTATGTGCAGATGAGCTCTGCTTGAGAAGTATGTACATTCAATAGATTGTCTGTTAGCAAACTGTCACATCTTTCTCTTGTTTTCTAAATCCATGACTATACCTATAATTCGCAAAATACTGAAAAATTCATTGTGAATATTGGTTGCTAAAACCGCAATTCATTCTCTTTCCTACCCCACTCGTAAATTAAGCGTGGGATAAACGAGTGTTTGCAAGACTTTGTACGGCTAGTAAATTCTGTTATTCATTATACAGAAGATAGGCCTACAAAATTTAGTCTTAATTACAACGTGTCTCGAAAATTTTCAACCCTTAAGGCGTCTAAAATAACATGTTACCTTTCATTGTCGCTTTGTGGTAGATACCTATGAAACTTCTGCTCCTTTCACTTATTTCTCTTTACAACCGTAGCAACAACAGTAATTCACGATTGCCGCGGCGGAGCGGACGATCACATTGAGGCGCTATGCTCCGATGCGCGAGGCCGTTGTGGATGTTTGTCCTGTCTTTAGCACACGCTAGTTTATAAGTAGTTTGTAAGTTTAGAGACTGATGACCCCGCAGTTAAGTCCTATAAGCTTAACAAACATTTGAACATTTTAATTCACCATTGCTATTAATAACAAGCAACAGTTGAAAACGCAAGAAATATATGTAATGCGATAAATTTCACATCACAATCACTAGCAGAAAGATACGAACCGAAATGACGTGACTCTCCCATATAGATGTTGATAACATTTGCAGAATGCATTGATCACTCCAATCTACTCTATGGTAGTAGCCACGAATGTTAGATTTTAGCACCCTGCACCTCACTGATATTGCAGTATCCGATTGTCTTATGTTCGTGAGGTTGTGGAAGCGTCCCATTTTTCTGTGTGTGTGTTTATCTATAAGAAGGCAAAACCTAATGACGAATGTGGCTAGTTCATAGTTTCTTGCATACCTCTTTCTCCCTTGCACTACTTCCACGCTGGTCAAATATCACAAAACTATTCGAATAAGCTCGATACCGTGCATAAGGAAATCTCCAGTCTGTTCGAAAGCGAGTAATGTTTGCTCAGTCCTAGCGATGCCATTTCAGCTGTGGGCCTGAGGATAACAGGATCGAAACACCTATTAATAGACGTTTCTACGATCTAGATTGATACAGGATTAATTTTAATTTCTACGATCTAGACTGATACAGGATTAATTTTAATTAACGCCAAAGATTGCTGTATCTCCAACATATTTTGAGATATAATGAATCTCTCTTATCCGCGTAGAGTATGCGCTCCCTCTCCACTTGGCAACCACGCAAACATGTGAACATCGTACACTTACCTGACATCATTATTGTTACACTGTATTTCTTCCCCTAAATGCGTTTCTTCTTGCTTACACATGATCCAGACTCAAGAAGTAATCTACTAAGAAACGATTACGTACACTCCTGGCCATTAAAATTGCTACAATACGAAGATGACGTGCTAACCGCGAGGAAGAAGATGCTGTGATATGCAAATGATTAGTTTTTCAGAGCTTTCAAACAAGGTTGGCGCCGGTGGCGTCATCTACAACGTGCTGACACGAGGAAAGTTTCCAACCGATTTCTCATACACAAACAGCAATTGACCAGCGTTGATTGGTGAAACGTTGTTGTGATGCCTCGTGCAAGGAGGAGAAATGCGTACCATCACGATTCCGACTTTGATTAAGGTCGGATTGTAGCCTATCGCGATTGTGGTTTATCGTATCGCGACATTGCTGCTTGCGTTGGTCGCGATCCAATGACTGTTAGCAGAATATGGAATCGGTGGGTTCAGGAGGGCAATACGGAACGCAGTGCTGGATCCCAAAGGCCTCGTATCACTAACAGTCGAGATGACATGCATCTTATCAGTATGGCTGTAACGGATCGTGCAGCCACGTCTTGATCCCTGAGTCAATAGACGGGGACGTTTGCAAGACAACAACCATCTGTAAGAACAATTGGACCACGTTTGCAGCAGCATGGTCTATCAGCTCGGAGACCATGGCTGCGGTTACCGTTGACGCTGCATCACAGACAGGAGTGCCTGTGATGGTGTACGCAACGACGGACCTGGGTGCACGAATGGCAAAACGTCATTTTTTGGAGGAATCCAGATTCTGTTTACAGCATCATGATAGTTTGGCAACATCGCGGTGAACGCACAATGGAAGCGTGTATTCGTCATCGCCATACTGGCGCATCACCTGGCGTGATGGTGCAGGGTTACACGTCTCGGTCACCTCTTGTTCGCATCTACGGCACTTTGAACAGTGGCCGTTACATTGCAGATGTGTTACGACCCGTGGCTCTACCCTTCATTAGATCCCTGCGGAACACTACATTTCAGAAAGATAATGGAGGACCGCATGTTGCATGTGCTGTAAGGGGCTTGCTGGATACGGAAAATGTTCGACTGCTGCCCTGGTCAGCACATTCTCGAGATTTTTCACCAATTGAAAACGTCTGGTCAATGGTGGCCGAGCAACTGGCTCGTCACAATACGCCAGTCACTAATCTTTATGAAATGTGGTATCGTGTTGAAGCTGCATGGGCATCTCTACCTGTACACGCCATCCAAGCTCTGTTTGACTCAATGCCCAGGCGTATCAAGGCCGTTATTACGTCAGAGGTGGTTGTTCTGGGTACTGATTTCTCAGTATCTCTGAGTGAAAATGTAATCACATGTAAGTTCTAGTACAATATATCTGCCCAATGAATACCTGTTTATCATCTGCATTTCTTCTTGATGTAGCAATTTTAATGGCCAATTGTGTAAATATGAAATAGACTACCATACGTCACTGATGATCCACGATAAAAACAAGAAAAGTGTGTCGCAAAACTCTAAGAAACACCACTATTAAAGAGTTCTGATATCAGTAGCTATGTTCGCTGCTATGGAGGTAAAAATAAGGCCATCATGACCTCACTAACTTGAATCATACACCCTCCATCTTATGTGCCCCAAAATGATTAACAGGACACTGTTTCAGATTGCTTCTAATTCTTAATTTCTGTTGCACGAAGGCAACACCAGTTTAAATACTAAATACTGCTGTACTTACATTAATAACGTAGTGTCTGCAGGGCAGTTTCTCTGCTCTCTAATGCGTATTATTTTAGGTAATTCGACAGATTTGGCCTCGTTAAAGTGGCTGTTTTTTATTTAGCACCAATACATTTCAAATAACCAGAAAGAGAAATAAGGTATATGATGTGAAAACCTTTCAGGTACTAGCGCTTTGTCTGTAATCGTGGTGTTTGATCAAAAGTTGTTGTTTCCAGTTGTACTAAATACTAATCAGTATGATGGTAGACTTAAATGTAAGAAAATTACATTTAATTCGCAAGTGTAGTTGACAGTCACAAAATATGATAGCAGTGCATAGTGCGTATTTATAGGCTAGCAAAGAAAACATTTGTGCTTTTTATTATTCTATTTTATTTATTTATTTTTGCTACGTGAACACTAAAAATGTTTTGTCTATGAACTCGAAAAGTTGAAAATATAACAAATAAGAACCAAAATTAGTAAGTAAAGAAGGATTGCTTTCGACATAAATACAAAGAAAGAGAAATTAAGTGAATTAGGAAATCATCCATTGCACATCACATACTTCTCTTCTTGGTTACTCGAATTGTATAAACAAAAAGCAATCACATTAACAGGGCGAAATGGGTCGCATTACGGCATAAAATTTCGCAGCATAGACCAGAAAAAGTCTGAGATTCCCTTCCCGGCACTAAGTTAGTCACCTAAGCAATATAATTCTTGAAACTTCCTGGCAGATTACAATTGTGTGCCGGAACCGGGACTCGAACCTGGAAGCTTTGCCTTTCGCGGGCAAGCGCTCTCCCGACTGAGTTATCCCGACACGACTCACATTGCCGCCTCACAACTTTACTTCCGCCAGTGCCTCGCCTCCTTCTTAATTCTTAATATAGCAAATAACTAAGGACCGATCGAATATTCGGTTTTCGTTTGAGACAGTTTCGGCCAAATTATTGGTTCCGGCTGCAGTTTCGTTTTCGACTAGAAATCAGCCGAATCTTCGGCTTTGCCGAAACTGGCTTTCTTGAACTTACTGGTGAAGTCCGGTTGCGTTCTGGATGGATTCAGTCAACAGTAACGCTTCACCTCAGTTGACGGCGCGCCGGTTAACTGCTAGGAGACTATCATCGCGCGAAATGTATTTTGTTGTTCAGCACAATATAAAGCAATCGTATCTTATAGTGAGATTTATCTATTTTCGTCTCTCAGCAGCTATCGAATCTTCCATTGTTAAAAGATTCTGATATTAAATTAAAGATTAATGATGAAAATTCTCCTCAGAGATGATAAATTATATTTCAAAAGAGATAGATTGGCTGGCCAGTACTTACCTTTGTGCTGTACCCCGATGTAGTTGTTGTTATGGTCTTCAGTCCGGAGACTGGTTTGATGCAGCTCTCCACCCTACTCTATCCTGAGCAAGCCCTTTTATCTCATAAGAACGGCAACCCACATCTATTTGAATCTGCTCTCTCTTGGTCTCCCTCTGCGATTTTTACCCCACACACTTCCCTCCAATGCTAAATTTACGATTCCTCCATGTCTAACAATGTGTCCTACCAATCGATCCCTTCTTTTAGTCAAGGTATGCCAAAAATTCCTTTTCTCGCCAATTCTGTTCAGTGCCTGCCTCTTCATTAGTTATGCGATCTACCCACCTAATCTTCAGCATTCTTCTGTAGCACCACAGTTCAAAAGCCTGTATTCTGTTCCTGTCCGCACTGTTTATCGTCCATGATTTACTCCCGTACAAGGCAACACTCCACATAAATGCCTTTAGAATAGACTTCCTTATATTTAAATAATATTCGATGTCACAAATTCCTCTTTTTCAAAAATTCTTTTCTTCCCATTGTCATTCTGCATTTTATATCCTCTGATCTGCGACCGTGATATTTTACAACCCAAGTAACAAATTTTGCAACCAAGACTTATCAAACCAATGGTTCTGTAATTTTCTCACCTGTCTGCGCCTGATTTCTGTGGAATGGGGATTATTACATTTTTCTTAAACTCTGAGGGTATTTCGCCTGTCTCATACATCTTACACACCAGGTGAAATAGTTTTGTCATGGCTGGCTCTCCCAGAGACTTTAGTAGCTCTGAGGGAATGTCATCTACTCCCGGAGCCTTGTTCCGTCCTAGGTCTTTCAGGGCTCTGTCAAATTCATCTCTCAGTATAGTATCTCCTATTTCATCTTGATCTACTTCTTCTTCCCTTCCTGCAACATTGTCTCTAAGTTCAATTCCTTTGTAGAGCTCCTCTATGTACTCTTTCCACCTTTCAGCTTTCCTTTCTTTGCTGAGAACTGGTTTTCCATCTGAGTTTTTGATATTCGTAGAACTGTTTTTCTTGTCCCCAACTGACTCTTTTATTTTCCTGTAAACAGTATCTACTTTTCCCCTTGTTATACATTCTTCTACAGATTTGCATTTGGCTTCTAGCCACTCCTGCTTAGCCATTTTGCACTTCCTGTCAGTCTCATTTCTTAGTTGTCTGTACTCCATTCTGCCTGTTTCATTTACTGCATTTTTATATTTTCTCCTTTCATCAATTAAATTTTGTATTTCCTGTGATATACAATGATTTTTTGTAGGTCTTGCCTTTCTACCTATTTTGTCCTCTGCTGCCTTCACTATTTCATCTCTCAATGTTGCCCATTCCTCTTCTACTGTGTTATTTCCCACCCGTTTGTGTCAATTGTTGCTTAAAGCTCCCTCTGAAATTCTTAAAAACTTCAAGTACCGCCGATAGTGACACGAATGAAGAAAAAAAAAAAGGACGAAAAAGGACAAGCTTTCGGAACACAGTTTCATCTTCAGTTGGGAGAGAAGGGAAGAAAAAAGGATGGGAACGCCTGAAGAAGAAACTGTTCCGAAAGCTTGTCCTCTTTTTTTTTTTTTTTTTTTTTTTTTTTTTTTTTTTTTTTTTTCACTATCGGCGGTACAGCACAACGGTAAGTAGTGGCCAGCCAATCTAATTCTTATATTAAGTTAGTTTCAATTTAACTCATTCAGTATTGTACATATTGAAACGGGTTATCACATTGTTATGCTGAAAAGTTTTATTGTGTTACCTTGAAAGCGAGAATTTTTTTTAATAACTAATACGGGTTAGGAAACATTGATCATGTGGTACACAACTTTTCCCGTTCAGGTTTGCGTGAATTTATACTGAAAACAATCATCTTATTAGTAGAAACTGTCGCCTTATTTTTCCTGCAGCAGTGACTGGAGTGATTTACTGACGGTAAGTTATATGCATTATGTATTTAGTAATGCCAAAAAGGAAATATATAAAGTTGTTTGCCGATTGCAAAACCGTAAATTAAGATGGCAATAGGAAGCTAGCGCTCACAAGAAGAAAATTGTAAGGAAGCTGCTTATGAATCAAATAAGTTATTACTTCCAGCGTATTTTGCATTGTGGTAGTCACGTCCAGGCTCTAAAATTTTCCCTCTGCCCTTAAAATCGCTCTTGTTTCAAAAGCTTCTATCATCCTGAAGGACCATATTAATGGGTAATCCTACCCACACGTACGGCACAAATCACAGTACCCGCTCCTGTGACTCTTACATTAGAAATATTAATACATGCAGAGGTGACAGTAGAACTATTGAATTTGTCACCATGCTAGTGCGAGCGTGGAGGGGCTCCACCCCTTATTAAAGAAAAAATGGTAGCTATACATCACAGTGTCGTTAATTCGAAGTGAGCGGACCAATATCACCTCAGAGTATCGAAATTTAAGTGCGAAAAATAAGTAAATAGGCCTTGAAAGGATAACATGTGTCGAAAAACACAAACTTAAAAAAAAGTTTAAATAGGCATTTACATTGGCAGCCTAAAGGTTTTAAAATCTTTTAACCATTTACTTCGGGATATAATGGCGGAGTGCCTTTTTCAGTGAAGACAGAATGTACTCTTAGTTTTTGTTTTGTTTTATGACGTTCGGATTTATGCGACAATAGTAATTCCGAGACTCGAAATATCGAGTCTCCACTGTATCGAGTTCAGTTTACTTCTTCTCTAACTTACTTCAATTTTTAGGTGGAAAATGTCACAACGAGGAGAATAGAATCCAATTTGAAAGTACTCTAATAAAAGTACCGTCGATTTGTCTAAACCTGTTTGCCTCCTATGTCATCTTGTAATCTACGGACTCCTGATTAGGCTTACACGCACTCACAAAGTAACATCATCAACTCGACCTCAAATTTTCTTGAGAAAAAATACATAAGCTAGATATCAACTCCAGAAATCGATATCACATGAAAATTTGGACCATTATTCAGATACTACTCAGTTACGGCCTCCTCAAAGTACAGCTGTTAAACATTTGCTCGCTCGGGTTATTCGTCACTCGGCCCGCTTCACTGCGGTCGCTTAATGCCCTACCGTGAAGTGCTGTGCAACCAAGGGACAACAGCAAGTCCCCCGAAATGTGACATTTGAAGAGCTAGGGAAGTGGAGGAGGAAATAATATTAAAAGATGAAACATATGTACTGCAACTGTTTCAAGTTTACTCCACTTCAATAGCTTTACATATAACAAAATGATGTGCATAAAAGGTATTGAAAATTAAATTACGTTACACTGCTTGTTGAAAAACATCCTCATTCGTTTCCACTGAAGTTATGACGCGCTCTGTAAAACGCAAATAGCTCGTTGTATGTATTCTTCTGTTATGCAGACGGGCAAACTGGTACTCGACGGTTTAAAATCATCAAAGCAGCTTTCACCAACACTGACAACCTCAATTCCACGACCAAGCCCCGATGAAGCAATGAAAGTGCTCGACGAATCTGACGGTGGTGAAATGGCAGCGTCGTTACGGTCGACGTCATCCTCTTGTAAATCTGCACCGAACGTCAACCCTCTAATTTCTTCTATGTCCAGCAGTTCATCAATGCTGTTGTCTACGATATCTGCAACGCAGTTGAAAGATATAAGGAAAAGCATAAAGAAAGCCCCATATATTTTCTTTTACCGTGTATAGTACGTCTAATAACTGCAAATGATTATGCTTACCGGTGACAACTTTAAAGAGCTCTAATTCTTTGACATTCAATCGTTGCAGATTAGTCTTCATTCCATGCCGCTCCTGAAGGTGTCGCAACACAGCCTGCGGGTTAATTGATATCGCGAACACAAACCTCTTACAGACTGCTCACAGTACTGGACAATGAAGCGGGCCGAGTGAGGAACAACCCGAGCACGCGAATGCTTAAAAGCTGTACTTTGAGGAGGCCGTAACTGCGTGGTATCTGAATAATGGCCCAAATTTTCACGTGATATCGATTTCTGGAGTTGATATCTAGGTCATGTATTTTTTTCTCAAGAAAACTTGAGGTCGAGTTGATGATGTTCCCTTGTCAGGAAGGATCTTGCGAAATGTGAAAAAACTAGATGTTTGAGATGCAATGTAAATTTACCGAAATTTTAACTTAATTAATCAAGTTTCGGTTTCGTCCAAAACTAGAAGAGGAAACGAATATTCGATTACGGTTTCGGCCGAAAATAATGTTTCGGTCGGACTCTGTAAATAACTGTTATTTCCACAAGACAAAAAATTAAGAACAAGAAGCAATCGTTAACATTATCTGGCTCTTAAGAAGGCGCCAGGCCCCGACTACCAGCTGCAAAATAACGTACAGCGAAAGTGTATCGCCACCTCCATGGTCAAAAGAAACTATGGAAAGTGGATCTATACAAGATGAAGCGGAAAAAATAATGGGGGTGAATGAAGTGACCTCTGCTGAAACCGGACAACTATATGTAGAAGAACTATAGGAATTAAGTAAATAAAATATCATAAGTACTAATAGTAATATAATACTGTTTAAAGAAGGCAAAACAGATAGCTGCATGCTTCACAGCAACGTTCGCACAAGCATGCGCAAATTCCTCGCGCTTCTGCACGCTTCATGAATACTTGTAAAAGTATCAGTTTACCAGCTGAAAACTGCTCCTGCCGGAGCACAGAAAAGGCTAATATGTTCTCTGACACAAAAGTATGGAACCAGCTGCCTCAATCTTCATTCCGACTTCCTCACCAAAAATTTTGGCATGTGAACATATTCGCGCATAACTTTGTAAATACTATTGGCCAGTTAAGCCGTCACGTCGTCTTACTGTCAGTGTCTATATATGTCTCTGTCCGTTTGTTTGCTGTCTCTCCCACAGCCGCTTTCTGTCTGTGTCAAACTTTCAGTGTCTTCATCCCTTTTTCTCGCGATTCCTCACCGCTGTCTGTTTCTTCCACTTTCATCGTCTCTCTGCTCCACTAACGTTGTCCCATTCACTTCCTGTCCTGTTGCCAGTGTCTTTCTTTCTCACTTAGAGTCGGCTTTTATTGTCTTCAGTCACGATTGTCTCGTTTACACATATGTCCATGGGGATGGTTTGCTCGGGGTTTCACCTATAGACCGAAAACCTTTTGCATGCGGGTGCTAGGGATGGGAAAATTGGACAAATTATTTCGTGCTATAGTATTGCAGAGCCGCACGTTCATGCTTTATGTATGGTCTCCATTCGTCTCAGTTTCCCACTGTTATCTCTTTTGCTCCAATTGCTATTATCTGCATCTGTCTTAGTTTGTTGTTGCCACTGTTCCTAACTTCCGACATCTCGTTTCGCTTCCCACTGCTGTTTTCATGCATATGGCTTTCTCTTGAACTGACACTTTCTCTGTTCCATCATATATGGCTCTCTCTGCCTGTTGCACTGTCCCTGTCCTACACACTTTCAGCCGAAAAAAGCGCGAATATGTTCGCATGGCAAAATTTTTGGTGAGGTAGTCGGAATGAGGATTGAGGCAGCTGGTTCCACTCATTCGTATCAGAGAACATATTCGCCTTTTCTGTGCTCCGGCAGGAGCATTTGTCAGCTGGTTCCCGTTTTTATACTGTTACATCAGAGTGTACTGCTTATGTAACATGAAATCAATGGTGAGTAAAATTTGAACAGTATTTTGTATTATATATTAGAACGCATCGTAAAAATTTCGACGATTTGCCATGAATAGAAGTGTAGATTTGCCAATGCACGCAGTTGGATCTTTTGATACAAAAAATTATGATTTCTGTAGCGTATCGCGATAACGAATACACATTTCCAAAAACGGGAAACGCATTTTCCAGATAAACACCTAAACAACATACACATAACATTTTAGTCATTTCCTATTCGTCAAGATACGTTACCTCACAATCAGAAATAGCGTATTCGAACCTATCATTCACGGACCGATATCTCAAGAACCACATAAGATATCATTCTGCTCTAAACTTTAAATAAAATTTCGATATCTTATCTACATTTCATACGGAGTTATGTGTAACCTAAAACCAACACGAAAAGTCTACGCAATGTGTTTTTACCTCTGCAAACTCTTTAAAATACGTTGCAATAGTTCACCAAACCGTATGCTGCATGTCAACTGTAAAGTAAACGAAAACAAAAATCACTCCTTCATGGAATGAAGATTTCAATCTTTAAGATGTACAAAAATCAAATTTTTTCACCGAGTACTTTTTTCCAAATTGTAAGTTTCAAAGCTGTCCGAACGCCGTCTTTCAGCACAATACGCACTTTTTCTAGCAAAATATCGCGGTTTTTCGGCCGTGTCTTGCTAACGGACTAAGATTTACGAAAATTGAAAAATGCCGTTAATAGATAAATGTCTACAGGATCTACTGTAAATATTTGAAAAATCTTCTATGGTTAGTTATTTAGATATTTGCGATTCGCGGTGCTAAAATAGCTAAAAATCGGGTTTTGTGCAAAACTATGATAAGTTTCAACCTCTGGACCTCGGTAATGGACAACGATATCGGAAAAATTTAAAACGGCCTCGAAAATATCATCATAAGAACATATGGTAAAAATTTCTAAGATCTGCAATGAATAGAAAGTATCGAAGTGAGCATCCCCACAATTCGTTTCTCTCTTTTTCATTTAATTTAATTTAATTTTTTTACCCAGAAATCATGGTTTTATGCGATTTTCTCAGGAACCGCCCATGAATGAATGTTGCTTTTGTAAGCCGATTTAAGCCCCCCATAGACTACACGTCATGTACAAGAGCCAACTGATTTGCTCAATTTGGATGGACTCCAGGAAGTGTGTAACTTTGAAAATTTTGACGATGTACTGTATGATAGCTATAGGATACCCATTCTTCTAATATGTACACAAACGATCACTAGGCCAAGATCTATCCAGAACACTTTACCCCTTCAGTGTGAGATGAATAGAATGAGATATGGGCCCCTAAAGAATCGCAAATTCGCACGCGCCGTTTACGAACATATTAATACCGAGCACTGCCGTGCGCGGTGTGTTTTACCAGCAAATGAGCTCAAACATCGATGAGTTGCGTTTATGTTCCTGTTGTTTGTGCTGCGAAACAAATTAAAGAAAAAATAATAATAGTAAAACAGGAAACGTGATCGTGTTGTATCGAGTTTTAAGGAATCGGAAATACTATTTCCACACGCTGTTTGTGTTTCATGTTTTAAATAATGATTCACTGCACCATACACCAGTTACGTATTTCTTCTTGCTTAGCATGTCAAATATTTAGTTCAAATCAAATGTTCAAATGTTTATAGAACTTACGGGACTTAACTACGGGGTCATCAGTCCCTAAGCTTACAAACTACTTACGAACTAGCTAAGACTAAGGATGGCACAAATATCCATGCCCGAGGGGGGGATTCGAACCCCCGACCGTAGTGGCCATGCAGACCGTGACTGGAGCGCCTCAGTCTCCTCGGCCACCGCGGCCGGCATTTAGTTCATTATTTTGTTTTAAAGTGTGTTGTTCTGCTTCTCTTGCCCCGTAGTCGTCTTTTTGAGGTTATAATGCAACTGAAATATCGTATGAAACATATCTTTTTTAACTACGTAATGGAGGATGTACAATACCAGTACCTGTATGTCAACTGACAAAAATACAATTGCTAACATTAGCGCGTAAAAAAGGTTTGAAGATTTTCTAACTGTTGCATTGCCCCAAAAACAACAGTGCAAAAGAGGTGGAACAACACTAATATAAAATACTTCTGTAACTATTTGTTACTGATAGTTACAATAAATTATCGAAATGCATCTTACTACACGTGAACAAATATGTTAGTGAAGCAATGTTTCATTGTTTAAGTCACGAACAGTGGCAATCAAGAATTTTGGCCCGGGTGGCTGAGTTCATAAAAATTTTGCGGCATCGGGCCTCAAACTACGGTCTAAAGAAAGTTATTGAATGTCCCCCTATCCATGGTGCTTAGTTCTACCTCCCTCCCCCCCTCCCGAAAATATATGTTATATTCGCTACTGGGTACAATTTTTGTACAGAATGTAATTAACATAAACAAATCAAACTCATATCAATCAAATCGTTTATACAATTTTGTACAAGCGTCCATGTTCTTGAAACACATGCTCAAGAATACACATACTTGAACGCCCGTTAAAACCTGCATAATCGAAATTCGATCAAGCATGAAGCTGCTTGTACAAGCCTGATGCTTGGACAACTTTATCCTCACACGCCCAAACTTGCGAGCATAGTTGGTTACGTTTGTGGCCGCCTTAATAGGTGCAATTAACAACGTGAGAGCTGCTTCTGGTGTTTTCAAACAGAGTTGCAATGAAAGGAACACAATGTTACAGTGAGCACCGAAAATTATTTAAAATAAAACAAATTGCATGTGGTCTAAATAAGACTCGGAAAAAATGTAGGTATTCAGGTATAACCAATATTACCATTGTAAATGTCAGTTTCAAAATACGTCACCACCATCCAAAGTGCTACAGGAACGTATTGTATGGAATATTGTAACCGTATGCTTTCCGCTCCGATGAGGTATAAAGTGGCTACTTCATCGGAGCACCTACGACGTTGTGACATCAGAGTAGTAAGTTACTTGTGGATCTCCTTGAGACCTGGACTTCTGCGAACCCAAGGGCGTCGCGCCGTCGTTTTATCGTGTGTTACGACAGCGTGCGACCTCTCAGAGTACAAAGAACTTCCAGCGGCTGACCAGCTCCCAACTGCAACATTCGCGTCGATATCCAGCGCGGAAGACAAAATCTTACGCACAAGGTGCACATTCTGGCGGTGTGTGGATATTTGTGGACTGGAGTCTTATGGGCAGGGGACATTTGCGGATAAGTAAAGTTACGTAACGGTTGGGGTCTACGACGTACGTCCACGAAGTAAGTTTTCTTTGGCTATATAAACCAAATGTGTACAGATACAGAAAAAATATCAATTGTACAAAAATCTACAACTGTTAAACTTCTTTTCTACATAGTTTCCGAAATTTTGTAGGCACTTGTCATAGCTTGGCACAAATTTTTGTATGTCTTCTTCATAGAATGGTGCCGCCTGTGTATTCAACCATGTGGTAACATGTTCTTTCAGCTCGTCATCATCTTTGAAGTGTTGACCACCAAGGACAACTTTTATGTACATCTACATAGATACTCTGCAAATCATATTTAAGTGCCTGGCAGAGGGTACATTAACCACTTTCATAAGTTTTCTCCACCGTTCCATTCTCTAATAGCGCGCGGGAAGAACACCTAAATCGTTCCTTTTTCGATCTGATTTCTTTTATTTTATTGGGATGGTCATGTCTCTCTAAGTAGGTGGGTGGTAGCAAAATATTTTCACATTCAGAAGTAAAAGTCGGTGAGTGAAACTTCGCAAACAGATCACGCCGCCGCCGCAACGATTTCCATCCCAGTTCGTGCAACATTTCCGTGACGTTTCCCCCCTGTAACGTGATAAAACAAAACGAGCTGCCCTTCTCTGAACCTTCTCAATATCTTCTGTCAATCCCACCTGGTGAGGGTCCCACAATGGGCAACAGTACTCCAGGAGAGGACACACAAGTGTGATGCAGGCAGTGTCTTTGGTAGAGCTGTTGCATCTTCGAAGCGTTCTGCCAATGAAACGCAATCTTTGATTCTCCTTCCCCACAATATTTTCCATGTGTTCTCTCCAGTCTAAGTTGTTCGTAATTGTAACGCCTAGGTATTTAGTAGAATTTACTACCTTAAAGTTTGACTTATTTATCGCGTAATTGAAGTTCAGCGGATTTCTTTTAGTGGTCATGTGTATTTCTTCACACTTTTCTTTATTTAGTGTCAATTGCCAATTTTCGCACCATGTAAAAATTTTGGCTAAATTTATGTGTAAACAGATGAAACTCGCTAGAAGCGAGGTCCGGGTTTTACGGAAGATTATCAAACACGTCCCAGTGCAATTTCCGTTAGAGTTGTTTGGTCACATTCGCCGTGTGAAGTCGGGCATTATCGTGGGAAAAAAAACACAACCTTTTGACAGTAAACCTGTATTGCGCGGTGTAATGGTCTTGCAGTAACCATGCGCATTCAAATGTTTGTAGAACTTATGGGACTTAACTACGGGGTCATCAGTCCCTAAGCTTACAAACTACTTATGAACTAGCTAACACTAAGGACGACACAAATATCCATGCCCGAGTTGGGATTCGAACCCCGACCGTAGTGGCCGTGCAGACCGTGACTGGAGCGCCTCAGTCCCCTCGGCCACTGCCGCGGGCAACCATGTGCATTGATTGTTTGGTCTCGTGGTAAAAAATCAATCAGCAAAATGCCTTTCCTGCTCCAAAAAATGGTGCACATGACTTTCCGATGTGTCAAGATTTGCTTAGGCTTAACCTTCGTTGGGGATGAAGTGTGCCTCCAATCCACTGACTACCGTTTTGTTTCAGGGCTGTCGAACGATACCCAAGTTTTAACCCCCGTGACTATCCGAAAAAGATAAACATCGCCTTCTTCATTGTAACGTGTCAAAAAATGAAGTGCACTGCCAATCCGTTGTTTTTTTGTATTGTTCTGTAAGAATTTTGGGTACCACATTCGAAATTTCAGTTTTTCAGTAACATTTACAAGATTTAGTGATCGTGAGATTTGTGCCTAATCTTCTCTACAATTATGTGAACCAGTTCATCAGTAACGACAGACGGGCGTCCACTTCGTTCTTCATCGTGCACTTGATCACGCCCTTCATTGAACAGTCTGAGCCTTCTTCTAACCATTTGAATCAGTCGTGGCAGTTTGTCCGTAAACCTCGCAGATTTGCCGATGAATTTCCTTTGGTTTAACTTTCTTTGCATGTAGAAAACAAATCACAGACTTGATTTCACACGCGGCGGCATTTTCAATTATGGCTGACATTATAAAGAAGCTCTACAAAGCACACGTCGGCTGCAGCAATCTAAAAATGGCGTACATGTTTCTCCTTGAGTCAGAAGAACTGCCGCGCATGCTCCGGACAGCTACCGCAACTCTGCCATGAATAGAAATAGAAACGGAACTTACTTTGTGGACGACCCTGGTTAATGGGCATCTACATCTATATGACCATGTATTTGACACGGAAGTGCCTGGGAGAGGGTCCAACGAACCACTTTCAGACTATTTATGTATCATTCCATTATAGAATAGCGGGATAAAAAGAACACGAAAAACTCTGTGTTCGAGCTATGATTTATCATATTTTACTATGACAATCATCAGTTTGGATTCAGGAGGAACGTAGGAACCCGGGAGGCAATACTTACCTTACGTCTTATCTTAGAAGATACATTAAGGAAAGGCAAATCTACATTTTTAGCCTTTGTAGATTTGGAGAAAGCGTTTGACAATGTTGACTGGACTACACTCTTTCAAATTCTGAAGTCAGCAGGGGTAAAATACAGGGAAAGGAGAGTTATATACAACTTGTACAAAAGCCAGACCGCAGTTATTAGACTCGAAGGGCATGAAAGGGAAGCATCAGTTGGGAAGGGAGTAAGACAGGGTTGTAGCCTTTCTCCGATGTTATTCAATTTGTACATTGAGCAGGCGATGAAGGAAAGCAAGGAAAATTTTGGAATAGGGATTAAAGTTCAGGGGGAAGAAATAAAAACATTGCGTTTTGCTGATGACATTGTAATTCTGTCAGAGACAGCGAACGACCTGGAAGAGCAGTTGAATGGAATGGACAGTGTGTTGAAGAGAGCGTACAAAATGAACATTAACAAGAGCAAAACAAAAATAATGGAATGCGGTCTTAGAAAATCAGGCGATGCTGAAGGAATTAGATTAGGTAACGAAACAATGAAGGTGGTAGATGAGTTTTGTTACTTAGGTAGTAAAATAACATGCGATGGTCGCAGTACAGAGGATATAAAATGCAGAATGGCAATGGGAAGAAAAGCATTTTTGAAAAAGAGAAATTTGCCAACATCGAATATTAATTTAAGTGTAAGGAAGTCTTTTCTGAAGGCATTTGTGTGGAGTGTTACCTTGTATGGGAGTGAAACATGGACGATAAGCAGTGCGGACAGGAAGAGAATAGAGGCTTTTGAAATGTGGTGCTACAGAAGAATGCTGAAGATTAGGTGGGTAGATCACATAACTAATGAAGAGGTACTGAACAGAATTGGCGAGAAAAGGAATTTTTGGCATACCCTAACTAAAAGAAGGGATCGCTTGGTAGGACATATTCTTAGACATCGAGGAATCGTAAATTTAGCATTGGAGGGAAGCGTGTGGGGTAAAAATCGCAGAGGGAGGCCAAGAGACGCGTATAGTAAGCAGATTCAAGTGGATGTGGGTTGCCGTTCTTATGAGGAGATGAAAAGGCTTGCTCAGGATAGAGTAGGGTGGAGAGCTGCATCAAACCAGTCTCCGGACTGAAGACCATAACAACAACAAACTCGTTTTATGTACCAATTTGTTTATCCTTTGATTGGGTCCTCTTCCACCCCTTCAACCCTTCGTAAGACGCGCCACCGCCCGGGAGTAGCCGAGCGGTCTGGAGCGCCACGTTACGGATCGCGCGGCCTCCCGCGTCGGAGGTTCGAATCCTCCCTCGGGCATGGATGTGTGTGTTGTCTTTAGGTTAGTTTAACTTAGCTTAAGTAGTTTGTAAGACTAGGGACTGATGATCAACGTAGTTTGGTCCCATAGAATTGCCATTTTTTTAAGACGCGCCATTACAAAATTAAATAAAATCTTCTGTAAATTAATGACTCTAGAGGCAAACAAACAAAAATTCATGGCAATTTGCATCTAGAAATTCTCGAAAGAGAAAGCTGGTGATCGAAATATCGAAAGTAGAACTCGCCGTAAGGATGAACGTCTTTCTTGTTACGATTCCAACCCCAACTCTTGTATCACTTCGGTGAGACTATCTTTGTTGTATCGCGATAGTACAAAACAAGATGCCCTTCTTTGTATTCTTTCGATGTTCTCCGTCAGTCATATCTGATAAGCTCTCCAAACGGTCTTAGTAGTCATTCCTTTAAATATCTTACACTTTTCAGATGTGCTGACTCACTCTTCAATTGGGGACTGCTTTCTGCGCCAGCATGTGACTGCGGCGTGCCTAAGCAGATCATCCAACACATCAGAGTATAATGTAGTGCCAGAGCGTTCAGTGGGGACTTTAAAGAATTCGTCATGGCAACCCAAAAAGCTGTTGAATATATACAAGGACTAGATGCTTGTCTGTCGATACATGTAATGTAGAATAATGTAATCAGACACCGAAATGTACTTAAATGACATATGCTAAATAAAAATAAAAAATAAAAATAAAATCATTATTTAGGATCAATTGTCAACTTTCTCACCTCAGATATCTTATCTGAATCGTTCTGCAGTTTGTTTTCATCATTTGATGACTTTAATAGACGATAAATGATAACGTAGCCGGCCGCAGTTGCCGAGCCGTCTGTGGTGCGCCAGTCACAGTCTGCACGGCCACTACAGTCGCGGGCTCGAATCCCGCCTCGGGCATCGATATTTGTGCCGTCCTTAGTATTAGCTAGTTCATAGGTAGTTTGTAAGTTTAGAGACTGATGACCCCGTAGTTATGTCCCGTAAGCTTTACAAACATTTGAACATTTGATTTGAATGATAACGTAATCTGTAATCAACCCAAGACGAGAGCTCAGACGTTCTGTTCCATTATTTTAGATAGATAATGATCAACAGAGGACCTAGAACACTATTCCGGGGAACGCTAGATATGCAGCTTGCGAGTAGTATTTTTATGCTACTCACACAACTGACTAGAAAACTCGCCTAACGTGATTTTATATGGATACGTACGCTGGTCAAGTGCATTAACGATATTTAAATCAGATGACAGAGGAAACTGCATTAATTGTTAGTTAATATGACAGAATATGGTTTAATTTCTTTTAAATATATGTTTAAGTCCGTGGTGATACGTAAAGAATAATTAAAGAAATTTACCCACAAATATATTAATCGACATTATTGGTAACAGTACCATATTGTGCCATGATCAAATATTAAATTGCTACTGTTAAATGATCCTTTCCATATTTTTCCATTACCGTAATAATCATTTATATGATTGTGCACCACAGTTTGATGTGCTCTGTATATCCCTCACAGGGAGCTTTACGAAAATGGAATATTATCCGACACAAATCGTCAGTATCATTACCACCACGAAATTGCCACCAAAAACGAGATGGTGTTTAGTATGAAAAAGATAAAAATGTTCAAATAATAGTTCATGTGTTCTGGCCTTCAAACAAGCACAAAAAGTTCTTTACCCTCATAATATATTTTAAATAGCAACCCGAAAACAAATTAACAAACACTGACAGAAATCAAATCAAAAATTAAATTCATAGATGAAATTTCGGAACCATTCTTAATTAAAACAGGAGTAAGACAAGGAGATGGGATCTCGCCCAAATTATTCAACATAGTTTTAGACAAAGTAATGAAAGAATAGGAAATCGAACTAAGGAAACAAAACTTCTGGAAGCCAATTTAACTAGGAAGAGGTAAAGGAAAATTGAACATACCTTATTTAGCGTTTGCAGATGACCTAGCAATTATAACCGACAGTGAAGAAACCGCAATAAAACAAATTGAGATCCTCAAAGAATGTGCAGAGAGGGTTGGCGTGCAAATCTCCTTTGAGAAGACAATTTATTTGTTCCAAATTAGGTATTCCGAAACTCAAATTATGGTGAAATCAATAGAGTCAAACACTTTAAGTATCTCGGCGAAGTTATTGAACCAACAGGACTCGAGAAAATAGCATAAAACAACCGATTACAGAAAATCAAGAAAGCATTCGGACTTGTTCAAAACACATAACAAAAAATGCCTGTCAAAAGGAACTAAAATCAGACATTACAACACAGTTATCAAACCTACAGTCACATATGCAAGTGAAACGCTTTCACTGAATAGAAAACTTGATTTACAAGAAATTAAGAAAGTAGAGAGAAAAATTATTAGGAAAATTCTGGGACCACGATACACACAAGATGGATACAGGCCGCAGACCATCGAGACAACTGAAAAACTATCAAATATCGAAACTGACATCAGAAAGAGACGAATGAAATTTTATGGACTCCTACACAGAGTACCTGGAAACATGTTAACTAAACGTCTACTGGACTATGTGACATCACTTAAAGCAACAATACCCTGGGTAACATAACAAACACATCAGACAGGGATATATTCAGAAGAAAAACTGGAAGTTTATTTCAGAGACGGCACCAAAACCATACCGACCAAAGTGGACCAAAGAAACAAAGAAGGCCTTTTGGGAGAAAACGGAAAAATATTGGGAAAATAAGAAGAACCTTAAGAAATATTGATAAATCACCTGCTTATCGTTCTCCCATGGGGACATTCGCTAATAATAATAATAAATATCAATAAGACCTATGTAGACTCTGTATCCATACTAAAAAAACACAGTTCGGGAATCACAATTTTAATAATACTGTAGTACAAAATTCTTAGACAGTTTAAGTCTATGCAGCAATAGTTTCATTCAGTATTTCTGAATGGGCTAAACACTTTCGCTGTCGTGCGAATCAGATTGATACACGAGGTAACTTCCCTTGGCAGGTCATATACATCAAACTGATGACAAGCATTCTTCAAAAAAAAAAAAAAAATCTTACTTTGCTCCTTTATGTGTAAGAGTAAGATTGGTGCGAACTATGGATGCTAATTTTGTTCATGGTACTACATATTTTCAATATTCCTAATGTTCTCAAAAGGTGCCTAAGTCATCGCAATAAACTTTATGAGAGAGTAGAGCCAGGCACACTTTGGAAAGCAAATGACGCACGTGTTTTTGTGGCTCACACGTTTGTTTCTGAAGCACAGCGTGAATCGAGGCTCCGTACGGGAAAACACGGTAGCGAGGTAGCTTCCGCCTGCATGCTTGTCACGTAGCTGCTTAAACTGGAACTTCTCTCCTTGGCAGTCAAGAGTTCTCCAGTTCAGGAAGCGTAAAAAACACGTCCTTGCCGTGATACAGTTCCGTATTAGTCTACGTTTAACAGCGGCTCATCCTTGATACAGAGGTTTGACTAAATAATATGAACAACTTAATATTACTGTAATCAATCACATTTTTGCGCATTAGTTCACTATCTTAATGCATATAACCCACATCCTTAATTTAGTTGTATGAGAATCACTTGCCGACCGCGGTGGCCGAGCGGTCTGCGGTCTGCACGGCCGCTGCGGTCGGGGGTTCGAATCCCCCCTCGGGTATGGATGTTTGTGCCGTCTATAGTATAAGCTATTTCATAAGGAGTTTGTAGGTTTAGGGACTGATGACCCCGTAGTTAAGTCGCATAAGCTCTACAAACATTTGAACATTCTGAGAATCACTTCGCAGTTCATCCCCACTAATATTTGAAGCCATAGACACAATGAAACTTTATCAATAAAATTCTTCTTGGTATGACACCGCGTCGTCATTTAAACTGTACCGACGTTTCGGCCACTGTTGCAGGCGGCCTTCATCAGGGTCTGCCTCTGAATGTACGATCTCTTGGGGTTTATATATATCAGAGGATGATATATGCAAAAGCCAATCGGAAACGTCCATTTGGGTCAATAAGAGAGAAGAATGCAACCTCCAATCATATGAAAAATAAGCCATTAAAAGACCAATCATCAACGCCCCTTTCCACGAATGGCGTTCAATAATATAACCACCAATAAAGGAAAACCAACGTCCCCCTTCCTTTCCGTCATCCGCTGCTATATAAACCCCAAGCGATCGTACATTCAGCAGTCCGACACAGACCCTGATGAAGGCCGCCTGCAACAGTGGCCGAAACGTCGGTACAGTTTATAAAATGACGTCGCGGTGTCATACCCCGAAGAATTTTATTGATAGTGACAACTGCCGTGGAAGCCTACTTTTGTATACAATGAAACTTTGTTTATATAGACAGTTGCCCTGGTTGGTCGCAGGAATATCGGATTGAGCAGGGTACAAATGTATCACTTGACACATCGAAACCGGAATTTAGCTGCAAATCGTTAATGGAAGCATTGGCGTTCATACGAAGGAGGGTATAATATAGGGAGTCAACCTGCAGGCGTCTAAATACAGCTGTAGGCCAATATGTTCGCGAAACAGATATTGATACAACATCGTTGTCCTGTTTTTGAATAGGGGACGGTATAGTGCTTAGTATTTTCCCGTCATTTCCGGCGTACATGAACTCTTACCTGGCGCGAGTTAATTCCCTGTTTGAGTGAGTTGGAAAATTGTTTGCCGTTTTATAGAGAATTCTGTTTGCTAGCTACTGAGCGGCCAAGGGTATATACAAAAACCTGTCAACCATGGAGCAGTAACAGCATCCATTATTTACTTTTAGGTCAGCACCAAAAAGTATTCCCGTAATTCTATAGGATTCAGCTAATATTATTTGAAAACCGATTCCTATAGAAAGACGGGTATACATTTTTACGCTAAACATGAAGTAAATAATTAACGCTGTTTCTGCTCTATGTTTGACAGGTTCTTGTATGTAACCTTGTCCGACCAGTAAATTAGTTACTCTCCTTCTGTTCCTGCAACTGCAACAAGAGAACTCAACGGGGTAATCACAACTCTTAGTTTCCGCAAAAGTCTCTCACAGTGTTCCTTGCCACAGGCTACGCAATTTGTCACTTCGTCCTTAGATAGCAAACCGAATTCCCTACAAAACGGCAAACAATTTTCAACCGCGCTCAAACAGGGTCTAACCTCCTTGGACTTAACTCACACTAAGTAACATTTCCCAGTAGTGCACTAAACGAAATAGTATATAGCCTTGATACCGTCCAATACTTGGGTACGCTTAACATCAAAAAATACTTTTGGTTTCTGATGCACATTGGACTTGGAAAATTTGTTAATCTTATGTGTTTTCAGAATTTCCTTGGCTTTGAATCCATTCTTAACTTTTTCGGTTTTGTTTATTTATTTAAGTTCGAGACGAAGTACAACAAAAGCACTGAGCCCAGTGGTAAATAAAACCTACTTCGGCAGGTGACTTACGGTTGTCGTGAGTCACGTGATCCGTTATTAGTACTCTGATCAATCCGATATTCCTGCCACCGCCCTGATAGCGGCATTCCAAGTGCTCTACTAGTGTGTCAGTGGCTAGTTCCGAAATATTCCGCCTATGGCGCTACTTATCATTGTACTTCTTATACTACTGAATATTAATCTGTTAAGCGACCGATTTATAAGTCACCTGATCCTCTTTTTGCGCTTTTATTGTCAACTACATCGATTATTACTGTTTTTCGCCCCACTCCTGTTTTTCCTTATTTTTATCCTTTCATTAAGAGACTCAGCCATAGATACTTTGTGCCGGCCGCGGTGGCCGAGGGGACTGAGGCGCTCCAGTCACGGTCTGCACGGCCACTACGGTCGGGGGTTTGAATGCCCCCTCGGGCATGGATATTTGTGCCGTCCTAGTTCGTAAGTAGTTCATAAGTAGTTTGTAAGTTTAGGGACTGATGACCCCGTAGTTAAGTCCCATAAGCTTAACAAACATTTGAACATTTTTTGATACTTTGTTAGCAGCTTATTGTTAATTGATTGCACATTAACTGATTGTTAATCTCTGAACTTAGCGTTTAGTCACCTGCTAGCAAGTACATAGATTAAGCTACAATACTAAAATGTAAGTGTAAATTTTATACCTTTATATGAACATACATTTTATTACAATCTGTTTGTTTCAAAACTGCATCACTCATTGTATTAGCTTTATAAACTTTCACACTCAGGTCGAATACTTTTATACTCTCAAATTCAAATTTCTGTAACCGACTTTTGTACGTTTTATATGGTTTACTGTAATACCAATGCACTTGTTTTCCTGTAAAGAGGTCAGAAGAGGGGAACTCCAGCGCCCGAAACCGGTCGTCACAAATAAATTATTAGAAGCAACAGGTTGCTGCATTTTCTGGATTAATAACTTTCAGTACACTACATCTTGTGGCAAATTGGCCGGCACTGCGTACGTGTTAACACAAGGCGGCCAACCGTCCCGGATTCTGCGGGGGAATCAGAATTTGGACTCGTTGTATTACTGAAAATGTCCCGGAAATTGCCAAAAGCATCCTGCATTCCCTCATTCCAGTAATTTTAAAACTGTTGGTCTAAGAGTACAAGCCGAAACTATTTATGTACTGCACGCTATGTCATACTGCTTGCAAGTCAACTTAATAATGCATCATCTACGAATAAATGACAGCCTGATTGCATTAAATACAAAAGAAAGATACACCTCATCTATTTCAAAAATGAAAAAAAAAAATCGCAAGCTCTGGAAGTTGTTTTTGTTTTAAGATGATACTGCATTTGGTGATAGGATGACTTACTAAAAAAATATGTTTTTGACATATTTTTGTGCCTTCTTAATTACGTCGAAATAAGTGCACTGATATATTTTTCGGTGCTCAAGGTGGCAAACATGATGTAATATTATCACGGTCTGTATAAACGTATTTAAATCTGGCATGCAAATATAATATCACCATTCATCTTACTTCCTTTAGGAATAAGAAGGTGGTGAAATTCTGAAAATGCAACAACGAAAGTGAGTGAGAATTGCATCAAGTAAGGCACAATTAAACTCTGCACTTCATCAAAAGAACTTCTATATAGAATAGTTCAAGTGGTTTTTAAAAGTAGTTTTTATCAAATTTAATTCGAGGTTACTGCAAGACACAATTCTTTGTGCGGAGTAAGCTACTTACTAAATGTGTGGAGCACGATGCTCAAAGAGGTGGACAGGCAATGAAAGTGATCGGAAAAAGGCAACGGAGAAAGAATTTGTAAAAATCTCAGTCTCTAAAATTCAAAACAGGAGCACGAGCATTGTACAATATTTACGTACCACATCGCGGACTTCAGTCTGTAGAATATTGTATGTTTTGTTCTGCGACTGTCAAATGATCGGTGAAATGCGGGATTTCCTAGATACCTAAAGAGGCCAGTTTGATGCTAGCGACATTCTCTTCGGTTATGACAGCGAGCACTAAACAGGTTAAAATATCATTGGCGAAGAAGGTTACTGAACGAAACCCGGAGTTAGCTGACAACCACCTATAACGAAGCAGGTTGGGATTGCCTTACATATGCTTATGTTACGTACCTCTGGATACCAATGCTGTAAATTAATTAGTATAACCACCATTCTACATGCATTCGTAGTTTGCCTAAATTTCTTTATTCAGAGCTTTTAATTTTTTATTCTGGAGTAATTGACACTCAAAATTTTCGTAATTAATCCCTTTTACCCGATTCTATTTCGTATTGTTACTATTTCTGTTAAAGTTGTATAAAATCTATGCAGAAATTCTTGAATCGCGTATTGTTCTGATCTCCAAATTATGTTAGGAACATTCAAAAACGTACCCAAAGCATACAATTTTAATTGGTGGCGACTTTAACATACAGTCGATATGTTATCAAACATATATGTTTACAACCGGAGGCGCCGGCCGCAGCGGCCGAGCGTTCTTCGGCGCGCCAGTCACACACTGCACGGCCGCTACGATCGGGGGTTCGAAACCTCCCTAGGGTATGGGTGTTTGTGTTGTCCTTAGAGTAAGTTAAAGTTAGTAAAGTAATTAGTGTATAAGTCTAGCGACTGATGACCTTGAAGTTTGGGCGCTTAAGACCTCACACACATTAGAACATTTGAACAAAACTGAAGGCAAGCATAAAACATCGCCCGAAATTGTATTGAACGCAGTCTCCGAAAATTATTTCGAGGAATTAGTTCATGAACCCACTAGAATGGTACATGGTTGTTAAAACATACTGGACCTCTTAGCAATAAATGATCTTGAGCTAATAAAGAGCATCAAAACAGACAAAGGGATTCCTTGAAGACAATTGTCTTCTAAGAGAATAAATAAAACGTTTTGAGCAAGAGCGGCGCGATGCCAGAGGTAAAATAGATAATGTTCATGATGGAGTTAGAAATGACCGCAATATGCATAGGGTACAATATGCATATCGCATAGTAAGAGGCAAAGGTATGCCCTCACATATTATGCCGGCACATGTACAGTAGTTTGTAAGTTTAGGGACTGATGACCCCGTAGTTAAGTCCCATAAACTCTACAAACATTTGAACATTTTGTGACACTAATTTAGAGTATGTGTTTAGGCAGGGACCTGAGAGTACAGTTTAAGTTGCTACCACTGAAATGATCAGGGATCATATTTATTGTCTTGCTTTTCAAAGGTAGATTTGTTTTTCACTAATATGTCTTCATTTTAAATGATGCATTTTACGGGGATAATTAATTTATTGAACGGACTAGATTAGGCCTAAATACGATAATCTGTCAACCAAAGAGGAGGATTGGAGGAACAGCATTTTCCCTATTATATTGCACTTACTTTACTTTTTCGAGTCCGGACTCTCCGTCAACCTAAATTATTAGCCCAATATCGGGCCACGTCAACTGCCGCATCGCTGACCAATCATAGATCATCGAGGGTACAGGACTGTGAGCAATTAGATCATTGAAGCAAAAGTGTCATGTCCTGTGGTTTTCCACATTCGCAGAGAAGATCCTCAGCGGCCTATACACCCCAATTAGCTTTAATGCTTTTCACAGGTGCAACTCTCATTCTCATTCTGTTCAGTGTTCGCCAGTTTCTCCAGTCCAGTTCGCTCCCGGTAGGGCTTGCTTATTATAGTGGGTAGTTTTTAGGTGGTTCAATTGGTACATTACTCAAAAAGTTTTTCCTTGATTTGAGTCTTCCTGGCAGAACTTGAGCGTTGTAAAGAATGTGGCGATCGTCGAAAGTTTGCTTGAATCGCTCTGTGTACTCTGCAGCTGTTCTGCGGTCTTTTGGTGAGGCAAAGCCTTATATAGTAGGTCAAGGGGGGTCGGTGATTATCCTACAAATTTCGTTCAGGGCGATATCAACGGTTTTAGCATGTGCAGATCTATTCCACACTGGACAGGCATACTCTCCTGTTGAAAAGCATACAGCCTGTGCTGTGGTGCGCAGTATGTCGGGGTTCGCTCCCCAGCCGCTCCCCGCTAACTTTCTAAGCAGAGCGTTCCTTGAGCCTACTTTCTGCCTGGTGTTGAGGCAGTGATGTTTGTACGTTAGTGACCTGACTCTTGTTACACCAATGTACTTAGGGGTGTTTGTATGCTTCAAGGTGCTTCCTTCCCATCTGATTTGCAGGGTTCTGTGTGCATTTTTTGTATTAAGTGAAAAACACACACTTGCGTCTTTGTGAGATTTGGCTTTAGGCAGTTTATAATATTTAGACATGCCCTCAAGTGCTTTCTCCAGGTTTTTCTCAATATCCTGGAAGCTTCGGGACTGCACAGCAATGGCCAGGTCATCGGCGTACAGGAAGTGTCTGACATTGGTTGTTCGTTAGTGTATATATTATGTAGAATTGGTGCCAGCACGCTTCCCTGCGCAAGGCTAATCCTTCCACCACCGGACAAACCAAACCAAATTATTCGCAAATTGCGAAGTCATTGTTGGGTTGGAACAGAAGAGTAAGCCTAAAATTGTCCAACCGAACATTCGTGAGGAGAATATTTTTTAATTTCACTGCTGCTGTGTTCTGATCAGCTAATATGCTCTATTCGAATTCTGCCTTCTGATTTGCTCACCATAACACTTGCAAATCACACAGAGTAACTTATTTTTCTCACTTCGCAAAGCTCTCGCGCCGTATTTCTCAAATTTTGTATTTACACTTCAGCATCAGTTGCTATACGGCATCAAAGATCTCCACAAAAGAGTCACGAAATTTATCGTAAAGAAAAAATAATACCAAAATTTTCACCTGGGTATGCTGAGCAGACCCACTCAAATTTTGGGGGATGCTTGAGTGACCCGTAGCCTGCTGTACCGAACTTTAACTTAATTCAAACACCGTTGGGAAACCCAAGTAACGTAGGGTAATGTCTTGAATTTTATTTGTTCTTGTGGCCTAGAACGAAAAACTCAACAAATTCTCTCGTGGACAAAGTTCGTTCTTGTTTCTAATAAATAACGTTGAGTACCGAATAATATAATTGTATAAAATTAACAAATAAGTTAGATAAACCGTAATTAAACCAAATCGTGAAACATATCTGGGAGAGTGTAGATGCAAACCTGTTATTTACTCTTTTCCTCCACAGCTCATGACGCTAACCACCACGCTAATACGTCGTCTAAAAAGATATGACAACGAATATCGGATATTACACTTAAATTAGCAAGACAGAACCAGAAACGTTAAGAAACAGAAAAAAGAAAAATATTTCGGAAGTGCACAGATGGGAAGCTGTTCCGCTTGCAATTGCTACACCATAACCTGCGACGTTACCCTCCACGCTATTCCTACACTTCAGCAAGTAATTCATTTTGAAGTATACTACACTCCTAAAACATGTAATATGTTATTTAGGTATTACATGGTGGCACAAAGACGCTTCTTTGATAGAATGCGTTATACCGTGACAAAGGAACGATATTCTCTCACGTTATACAAATTATAACACTGACACGTGAAATACGAGAACTTTAAAAGCTATGAAAATGTTGTTTCCGGTTATTTATTGTAACAAATCATATCTAAAATGACGTGTTTTCAAAAGTTCTTCGATATTCTGACGCTTCAAAAAAGAGTTCATTCACAAATCGTACGCTAGAATGAATGAAGGAACGAAATACGAAGTTCTGCTTGTCACGTGAAAACCAGGTCGCTTCTCATTGGCCAAGTTCCATTCCACGAAGCAAAAATCTAACATGCTGGATCAGGGGAGGACAGGCAGCGCCGGTGTGACGTCAGCCAAGGCCGCTCTGCCGGCTCACAAGGAAGGAGAGCTGACTGTGACGTCACGCGCTCTGTACTGCTGCCACGGAGAAATAGAATACAGCATGTAGAATGCAATAATGTAAGAAACACAGGGAACAGACCTGGTGTGAAGAATACAGTGAGGTCTACGATCTCCTAATTTTAAAAAAATACTGTTTAAAGTAAACAATAGACAAATATTACAGACAATTGTGTATCGTCTCTGTACCACGAGAACAATACACTCAGTTGCAAAAGTATACGAACTGCACGTAAATGCGCATAATTTTGCAGTTTACAGAAATTTCACTTTGTAATGCATTTGGGACTCCGGGTACGATGTCGCAACGTAAAACACGCGTCAAATACGAAGAATTGTATATAATATTTCCTGAAAACGGCATGGGAAGGTGCAACAAAAGTATTCGGACAAAGGCGGACAACGTGAGAGAATAGTTCATTCCGAGACGCACAGAGGGTGAAGAGACTGCAGTGTGTCCGACATCACCGCGAGACGATAGCGATGATTAGTAAACACGTATCGCGAGGCTGTGCAGGTCGACGATGGGACGCAGAGGGAAGTGTTCTACGTTCGAGCAAAGGCAACTTGTCGTTTATCATCACGTGAAGGGGGAAACCTGCAGGGAAATTGCCGCAATAGTGAACATGAACAAAAGTACAGTTCACGACATTATTAAACGGTTCGAGAAAGAAGACCCATTGGAATTCCGTTGCAGTACAGGACGGCCACGGACATTTTCACAGAGAGATGAACGTGTGATTGTGCGACAGGTACAACAGAATCCGAAAATATCTTCCACACGAATTACAAGTGAGGTAGAGGGAGACCTAGGTATAAAAGTTCATCCCGAAACCGTGCGGAGAGTACTACGACGATCGCAGTACCATGGTCGAGTGGCACGGCGAAAGCCATTCATAAATGAAGTGAACCAGAAGAAACGTATGCAGTTTGCGAGGGAATACACCGAATACGATCAGGCTTGGTGGAAACGAGTGATGTTTTGCGAGGAATGTAAATTTACATTATGGCAAAGCGACGGAAAGGCAAACATGTGGCGAAAGACCAATGAAGAGCTGAATCCGAGGAACCTCAAACCAACAGTAAAGTTTGGAGGCCGGAACATCATGGTGTGGGGATGCATGTCCGGCAATGGTGTGGATGATTTAGTGTTCATTGATGATAGGATGAACAAGGAAGCGTATTTGAATATACTGCGAGGACGTTTGAAGCAGAGTGCACGACTTCTAGGTTTTAGGAACAACTTTCATTTTTATCAGGATAATGATCCGAAGCATATCACGCATATTGTACAAATATGGTTGCTCTTCAATTGCCCGAAGGTACTGCACCTCCCTCACCAATCACCAGACCTTAACCCAATCGATCATTTGTGGGATAAATTGAAACGGACCCTCCGTGCGGACAACATATATACGAAGGAGACCTTGATAGAGAAACTGCGCCAAAAATGGGAAAATATAGGCCCAGATTTCACGAAAAAAACTCGTGGAAAGTATGCCTAGTAGATTGGAGGAGGTATTGAAAATGAAAGGTAGACACACAAGGTATTGACATTTTCGTCGTACAACTTATAAACATTTATTGGACAGTGTCCGAATACTTTTGTAGCAGCAGGGTGTGCAGGTTGTTTCATTTTTGTTGTTAATTTTTCTGTTATTTATGTTTTGGAAACGAAATAATACAATAATTCTTTTGTAATTAATGTTGTTACGCATATATATTGCTAATAAATATGTTTGGGTTTCATAGTCAATGTTTCTCGAGTACTCATTGTGAAACTTCCCACTGTCCGAATACTTTTGCGACTGAGTGTATAACGTAGATATAATTTAATGTGAGGATAACACTGTTATAAAATAAAGAGAATGGAACACAATACAATTTTCTCTACAATTTAAAACAAAGTAGTACAGTACATTTAAGTAAATATTTACCGACATTTTCCATTTCGTTATTCTTTCGTTAGTGTTTCAATGTTTGAGATATTTTTAATCGAAGACTGCATGTAAGGTTGTGATCTGACAAGGTGTTTCGGTATAAGGACTTTGCTACTTTCATAATAGAAACACTGCGGTCGGCGGGTTCGAATCCCCCCTCGGGCATGGATATTTGTGCCGTCCTTAGTATTAGTTAGTTCATAAGTAGTTTGTAAGTTTAGGGACTGATGACACCGTAGTTAAGTCCCAAAAGCTATACAAACATATCAACATTTTTTGAACGCTGCGGTCGGGGATCGAATCCCCCCTCGGGCATGGATGTTTGTGTCGTCTTTAGTATAAGGTAGTTAATAAGTAATTTGTATGTTTAGGGACTGATGAGCACGTAGTTAAGTCCCATAAGCTCTACAAGCATCTGAACATCATAATAGAAAAGAACTGTTCACACACATACGTGGAATCGGACATACATAATATCCGTGAAGCAAGAGCATACAACCTCAGATATCTCTTTTGAGGCACATTCTTATAAAAATCTGCCAAGCGTTCATTGTGTTTATATTTGTCCTTTAATAAATCGTACACTTTAAATTTAACAGTTCCATTTGAAACCTTGTAGGAACATTGTTAACATCCACAGAAAACGGTGTTGCAAAGAGCTGACATATGTTACACAGTACTTCCACATTCTCGAACCTTCACTCAAACTGGTTAGGAAGAGCTTCCAGAAATTTCACATATTCTTCAGAGAGAGTAAGATGAGGAACACGCGCCCACGGTTGCTTCGGAAAATGCGCAGTGTTTCCACTCTGTAGCTGGTTCATCCACAGATTCAGTACCATTTTGAAGGCTTTAATTCTGTAGTAAGAATTACGAGAAGGCCTTTTCCTTGGAGTGAGGTATTTAAATCGTTTAAGTGACCTGTTAAATCAGAAAGAAATCCAGGTTTCATGTTCCAACTGAGGAACAGGTTGATTTTGAGTAGTCATGAATAAAGTTATTAACTCAAAGAATCGATCTAGTATCTTACCCCTGACAACCAGCGTACATTACAAAAAATAAGGAAGATCACCATACTGCGTACCACATTCTTCGAGAAATAGTCCATATGTCAGGCCTCGTGATAAGATCGAATTTGTGAGTTGTACCACTGTATCATAACATTTCTAAATTTCATACATCGTTCTTTCGCAAAGTCACCCTCAGTAAATGGCCTAGCCGGCCGCGGTGGCCGAGGGGACTGAGGCGCTTCAGTCACGGTCTGCACGGCCACTACGGTCGTGGGTTCGAATCCCCCCTCGGGCATGGATATTTGTGCCGTCCTTAGTTGTAGGTAGTTCATAAGTAGTTTGTAAGTTTAGGGACTGATGACCCCGTAGTTAAGTCCCTTAAGCTTAACAAACATTTGAACATTTTAGTAAATGGCCTAACTTTCTTGGCTATATTTAGAGCTATTCTGTAACTCAGACGGATTGACGCATCGCTACACAGACAATCCTCCACATCAGCACGTTCCTTTAATTCAAATATTAAAGCTTCTTCTCCTTCAGATTTCTCATACTCATTTGCGTGCCACAAGGTATGTGTTCTTTATTATGAATAAAGAACAGTCTAGAATGCAATAATTTATTTCATTCAACTAGTTTCAGTCTTATTTAGACCATCTACAGGAATATTGACTCCATCGATGTTGTGGAGCTGGCAGGTAGCTGGGAGCCTTCCAGTGCGTCACTTTTTTATAATTCGTACTTCTCTGTTACACACTAAAAACTTCGAACCTTCCCTGCATTGCACAAAAAGAAACAGTTTTTCCCAGACAGAAAGAAAACCCGATTGCTCCGTTTAGATTGAACTCGCCATATTATCGTCAAGAGAGTTATTTGCCACGGTGGAGTAGCCGAGCGGTCTAAACCGTCTCGCTGCGGAGCGCGCGGTTGTTCGCCGTGGGGGTTCGAGTCCTCCCTGGGGCATGGGTGTGTGTGTGTTTGTCCTTAGGTTAGTTTATTTAGGTTTAAGTAGATTTGTAAGCTACGGACTGATGACCACGCAGTTTGGTCAGATAGATTTACTGACATTTGAGAGTTATTGCTGCCCTCCAGCTCCGTACCCACGGCCCCGTTTATCTAGGCAGCAAGGCTTGTACAGCTTATGGGCCTTAACTACGGGGTCATCGGTCCCTAAACTTACAAACTACTTCTGAACTAGCTAATACTAAGGACGGCACAAATATCCATGCCCGAGGGGGGATTCGAACCCCCGACCGTAGTGGCCGTGCAAACCATGACTGGGGCGCCGCAGTGCGGTCGGCCACTGCTGCCGGCACGGATTGACAGGCTTACACTTCCTGCTCACACGTCACACCGCCTTAAGCTGGCTTCCTCTGTGTTAGATCCTTCGTTCCACGCTTCGCAGGGTAGTGGAACGTGGTATTCCACGCAGCAGCGGTCACCTCTTCCTCCTCCACGTGCGTTTGCACCTCCCGTGAGAGGCGACTAGCGTCGGGCGTGTCTCGAGCGCGCACATAGCCCATCCACCATCCACGCGCGCACTACCCAACACGTTTGTTTCGCCAGCGCTGCTCCGCTCGTGCCGGCCGAGGTGGCCGAGGGGACTGAGGCGCTCCAGTCACGGTCTGCACGGCCACTACGGTTGGGGGTTCGAATCCCCCCTCGGGCATGGATATTTGTGCCGTCCTTAGTCTTAGTTAGTTCGTAAGTAGTTTGTAAGTTTAGGGACTGATGACCCCCGTAGTTAGGTCTCATAAGCTCTACAAACATTTGAACATTGATCTTATGACAGCAGTGTCTCACAGTTTTGCCGGACGTGTAGGCTGAATGTTCTGGTGCGGATATTTATGTGGTCAATAATAGTGCAGTTATTAAGCTACAGTGCTTTTATGTCACTAAAATGGATAAGTGGTTGCGTAAAGCAGGTGATAGTGCGAAATCTGTAGATAATCTGCTTGCTCCTCCGAAATTTACTGTCTCACTTAATTTACCTGAAACTCCTACTTTACAAACTGAGGTTGTTGAAAAGGACCCGAATGCTACTTCACCTGAACATCATGTTCTTCGAATGGGGAATCAAAGAAATCCAAAATTAACAGATTTAATAATTCCTGGTTGAGTTTGCCTCAGTGCGCTGGTTGATTGCAGAAGAGCAACAAACGGAGGAACGTACATGATTTATCGTACTGATAGGTATGTGATAGTATGTTAACAGCGCATATATCTGAAATTTTGAGACACACAAAGTCTTCTAAACATATTAATGGAATGAAACTGTTGCGTCTAATTCCAGTATATCTTCAGTGCTAAATAGCAATGCCGACGACGTAAAAAGAGCAGAAATAAAATTAACAACACTTGTCTCTAACAGTAATTTACGGTTCAGCACGTCGGACACATTGATTCCTCTTTCTAAGAGTATCTTCTCTGATTCAACAGTCGCTCAGAAGATTGCTTTAAAGTGTACTAAATGTGTTAGGGGAGTCATTGTATGATAAACCGACACATTCAGGTACTTTTTCTCGCTGGTAAGGAAGAAACTACTGAACTGTTACTAAACAATGTGCATTAACTGTCGTGTATTTTGATCCGGATTCAGGCCAGATTATAATTAGTTTCTTTGACATGTTTGAAGTTTCATCGGGCATGGCTGACACCTTTACAAGGCGACGATAGATTTCTTAAAATCTAAGAGCATCTATCTTGATAATCTCATCGGGATTAGCTCGGACACACCAAATGTTATGTTGGAGAGCATCAGTCAGTTCTTTTCGAATCTAAAAAGAGACTTTCCACATATATTTTTGAAACGGGGGGTATTTTGAAGTCAAATCGGGTAATTTGAGGATCCTGGGTGGGTAATTTCATTCAAAAAAATTATTATTCAAATGTTTGTTAAGCTTAATGGACTTAACTGCGGGACCATCAGTCACTAAACTTACAAACTACTTATGAATTACCTTATACTAAAGACGACACAAACATCCATGCCCGAGGGGAGATTCGAAAGGCCGGCAAAATTTTATCTACCACCTCGGCGGCTTCACACGTTGTTATGTTGGTAGCATCAAGAAAACGGTAGGAAAGCTTTGCCAAGATGTTTATATTCTTAGAAATCCGCATGTACCCTTTTTCCGCCCAGTAAAAGTAATGTCCTCGTACAACGGAGATTTCGTGGCAAAATATGTGATTGTCATGCTATTGGCTGATGCCAACGTCACATGATTGCCAACATTATCACGATAGGGCACCAGGACGCTAAGTAAAATGTAACCACTGTACCAAACGCACTGCTTTCGCAATGAATGTCGTTCCTATTTTCCCATTAGTTGACGACTGACTTTTTTTGTCTAATATAATGGTTTTTATCAAAGTAGATAATACATTTTGGTTTCCTCTGTTCTAGTGCCTAATATTGATAGGTGTTGTATAAGCTAAACTGCATGTGATATTGAAAAGGCATATTATCACATAACATTTATTGACCTAACATTCTGAGAAGAGTTAAGTTTTTATACACCGTTATCGCACTGTTGCGTACTTTAGTGAAATGCACGGCTTCATTTACCGTTCAAACTTTCGTAATATGGAAGTATAAATACGAAATTAGTCAAATACGGTCCATTACGTTAGATATTCATGTATTTATATCATTAAAAAAATCTTTTCTTTTACATGAGTGTCCGGCGAACATTCCTCGCAAGAAACTAACGGTACTCCTATCGGGAAAAGTTCTAACTCTTTAAAACGAAATTCGCCTTCTCCCCTTGTTAGTATAAAGTCTGTTGTTTTAGACCTTATGTTGTTTCCTTTTTTTTTAAATGACGTTGTAGGTGTAATATGATTACTGTATATGAACAAATAACCTAGAATTTTATTGGATATTTCAATGCAAATAGTGAGCAAAATTTTATTGTTCAGTTACGTTTATAAAGTAGACATAATGTCTTTCGAAATACTGCAGTCACTTTAGAAACGAATCTTGATTTCAGTAATCTTAAACTGCATACTCACGTCTGTCGATTAGTTTTTGACACTCTTTTTAACTTCTTATACTACTAAGTTAACGTATATCTGTGCAGAGCTTCAGCAAAATGAAACACCGCTGTTTCGATACAATTCGTCTGTTCCGCCTTCCTGTAACACAACTGTTTTGAAACAGTGAAACCTACAGAACGGAACAGTTTCAATGTTTCCATATCGACCGAGAATGTGATCCGAAACAGAGTAGAATGAAACACGCCGGTTTCGAAAACCTGATACGTGGCGGTTTAGAAACAGTGAATCAGTTCCGCGTAACGAAACATGGTTTCGAAACAATGAAACAGTGACCAACTCTACTGTCAACTACCAAGTAATTTTTATCAGACTATAATAGCAAGTGTGCACTCAGACGCGAAATATCATTTTTCCGCGAAACTAATATGAATTGATTGACTCTTACGTCAGATCCTGTAAACGCTTGTGCAGAAGAGTTGTTCTCGTGTGAAAGTGGTCTAGGATAGGGGCTCGCCTGGCGCATTTCCACACTGCTGCGCGGGGGACGTCTGCTATAACTGCTGTCACAGGGGCCGATTGCCCCATACCTCCGTGGTGCGGCGCGCAAGCACGTGTTGTTTCAATAACACCTGCTCGCCTAGCGCAACATCCGGGCACTTTCGAGGCCTCTGCTATTATTAACCCGCATCAGCCGCGCGCGCAAGATTAATTACACTTCTGGCCATCCAAAATGCAACATCTATAAGTTAGATTAGGATTTAACCCCGTAGGGTGACCAGATTTCCAAAATCAAAATACGGAACACAAATTAGAAGTTGAAATGATGTGACATTCTGTGAAACGTTTCGTACATACTGCATCAGTAAGGCCGATATTACAGTATCAAATGAATTACTATTACTTCAAACTAGAAAGAACACGTAGATAATGTCGTGAGAAAGGCGAACCAGAGACTTCGTTTTATTGGTAGGACCCTTAAAAGATGCAACAGAACTACTAAAGAAACTGCATACACTACGCTTGTCCGTCCTTTTTTGGAGTATTGCTGCCTAGTGTGGGATTCTTATCAGGTGAGTTTGACGGAAGACATCGAAAGAGTCCAAAGAAGGGCAGCTCGTTTTGTATTGTCACGATATAGGGGAGACAGCGTTACGGAAATGATACAGGATCTGGGATGGGAATTATTACAACAACGGCGCTTATCGCTGCGGCGTGGGCTAATTATAGGGTGACCAACTTTTCATCAAAGGTTTAAGGGAGATGACCAGAATCTAACCATGATTATAAGGGAGATTTAGTCAAGTAAATTTGAGCTACATAACTTTAATATTTCCTTGGAATGAATGACAATGGGGATGTAAACATAAATCAGACATACATTGCTTACTTTTACTTGTATATTATATTTTGAGGTAGCTCTACAACTAGGGAGAACGTTTTTAAGAGTACAGTGGCGTTAGTAAGACTTTTTTAGGAAGTAAATTCAAGAATAGCGTGCTAAAACGTATACTAACTGCTGCTCCCCAGTATATTTATTCCTTAACTAAATCTCCTTTGCCAGATAAGTACACACATCTATATACTAGGATTAAAACCATCTACAGACGACTTCACTTTCGTAACTAAAAAAGGGGTCCATTATCGAGAGTCATATTTACTTTAAATTCCCCGTAGCCATTAAGAGCTTAACTTTCAGACGTAGCACAGTTTTAAAAATTGTTTGAGAGATTTTTTTATTGCTCAACTACATCTACTCCATAATGACTCTCTGAATAGAAACTACTACACGGCCACTACGGTCGGGGATTCGAATCCCCCCTCGGACATGGATATTTGTGCCGTCCTTAGTATAAGGTAGTTCACAAGTAGTTTGTAAGTTTAGGGACTGATGACCCCGTAGTTAAGTCCCATAAGCTATACAAACATTTGAATTTGAATAGAAACAATGGTTTTAGCTATAAATGCCCGTTGGATTTCGATTTTTACTTTAATGAAGGATCAATATATTTAAGTGTCAATTTGTGTTTCCTTCTGGCTTTCTAGTAATTCTGTAAACACGAAGGTTTTCAATTTTCTGGTCTTTCTTCTTGCATACACTTTCTGAATAAAGATCACCGAAATGTTTTACACTCAAGTGTTGTGTTGTCAGTCAGTTGATAAATAACTAATGAAAGGCCTGTGTTTGGACATCAACGTTTCCATAATCCGCTTTAGTGTCATTACTTCTGTATATTGCTATGATGTAAAAACGTTAACTACTGATCGTAGGACGCGAGCACATCCTTGAATTGGCAGTATTGACCAAGAAACAAACATTTCCCTCACAGCACCATGCATTACAAAGGCTGCATAAGCACAAACATTAACAGAGAGTAGTATCAATCAATATAAAAAACGTTTTCGAGATCTCTGAATGTGAAAATATCGATGGAAGCTACGGGTTTCGGGTTATAACAGCAATCACTGACGAGATACGGGAGAAATAGCAGGACAATAAAAGAGACGGGAGAATTTGAAAATGATTGCTGAAATACGGGAGAACCCGATAATACGGGAAAGTTGGTCGCCCTAGCTACATCAGCCTAGCTAAAATACGAGAAATCAGAGCTCGAACGGAGAGATTCAGGTGCTCTTTCTTCCCGTGTGCTATTCGAGAATGGTATGGGAGATAAATAGTATTAAGGTGGTTCGATGAACCCTCTCCCAGGCACTTAAATGTGATTTGCAGAGTATCCCATGTAGATGCAGAAATATTCTTTGACCACAAATTTTTGTCAAAGAAAATTGGACTGTGTAATATGGAACTTTTGTCAAAGATGCCTTTCGCAAAAAATTCTTTGATCAAATCTAGCAGCTCAACGTAGATTTGATCAAAGAAAGCGTTCGTCTTATGTTAACTGCGGTAAGAAACGGGAACACTTGAAGTAGCAGTAGCAGTTATGCCGTACTGTTTGAAAACTTGACGGTGTAATTTCGTGTGGTGCGTCGCCGCAACAACAAAATTCATCACGTTGTATGAGGCTGATTATAAAAACTGGCGGCATCGAGCCGAAAGCTAGAAGACAATTGCGAAGGTCATTAAGGATAAAGTGAGGCCTGGTTACACGGCAGACGACGTGAAAAAGAAAATTGTCTTCCGCAACAGTTTTGCAGCAGACAAAGCAAAAGTATATAATGACACTTTAATTCCCTACACATATTTATTCAGACTAATGCAATTTACGCTAAATATATTTACATACAATAAAATTTTTAATGTTTTTGCTTACTGCAAAAGCGACGGAGTATTAGAACGAGGGGAAACAGGTTCCTTTCCAGTCACAAATGTATTGGTTCCAACTTTTGAAATTTTTAGAGCAGGATACCACTGCAGACGCAAGCATACCAATGTTGTTGGTCTTCCAAATGTCTAGCCGTTGCAATTACAATAGAGTACAAATAGATAAATTCAAATGTTTGTAAAGGTTATGGGACTTAACTGCGGGGTCATCAGTCCCCAAATTTACAAACTACTTATGAACTAGCTTATACTAAAGACAGCACAAACATCCATGCCCGAGGGGGTCCGAACCCCCGACGGGGACCGGCCTTGCGCATAGTAGCATAGCACCTCAATGCGCTCGGCCACTCCGCCACGGCTACAAATAGATCTTTATAATATATGTAACCAACAGCTGAGGTTAATAATAAATATTCATCCGCCATTTTCGATGCACTTTGACGAAATAGTGTAATTTACCCTTTTTATCACGTCAAAGATTTTTTGTGAAAGAATGTTGGACAAAGATTCCTTGTCAAAGAAAATTTGATAGTGTAATATCGGCTTAAAATAGATTTGAGTTCAAATATTTGGGCCATACTATAGCTACGTACATCACCATGTCTTTTTGTTAACCGCTTCACACAGTTGTTTACTCAGTGCACTGCATTAACTGAACGGAACAGTATGATTCATTGCATGGAAAGCAAGGAAGCCTTCCTCAGCAGCAAGAAAGCCGGCCGCGGTGGCCGAGGTGACTGAGGCGCTCCAGTCACGGTCAGCTCGGCCACTACGGTCGGAGGTTCGAATCCCCCCTCGGGCATGGATATTTGTGCCGTCCTAGTTCGTAAGTAGTTCATAAGTAGTTTGTAAGTTTAGGGACTGATGACCGCGTAGTTAAGTCCCATAAGCTTAACAAACATTTGAACATTTGAACATTTGAGCAGCAAGAAACTTACTTCATCACTTACGATGACACCATTCCCACGATTTGCAACGAAAGACGTCATACTTTATGACCAAGTTCTGCTCTGAAGGGCTAGGCCGTGTGTGTTTTACAACATCAAACAGACCACCACTGTCGAACGAAAAAGTACTTCTGTTCAACGTTAACTAGAGGATCCGTGCGAATACTTCGCATCGTCAGTCGAATGACAAAAATGTTGGCAAAAAAGCAATTAAATTTGAATGTTCATGCATAGCTTTCTTCAGAATCAAACAGTGCAAGTGTTTAAAAGCGCAAATGAAAGAGCTTGATCCGATGAGTGTTGTTAAGTAAAAAAAATAAAATTAAATTAAAATAAAATCAAAAAATTAAAAATTTAAAATTTAAAAAAAATTAAAAAAAATCTGCCACCTCAATTAGAATCGAAGATATCGTAAAACAAACCAATCAAAATATTCAATGCAAGGACAGAAGGATACCGCGTTTGACCAAATTGAAGGATGGGGAGACTTAAGTTAATTCTGATACAAGATGACAAATCTGCGAATGAATACCTTTCGTTTAAAGGAAAAATTAAGGAAATCGTGGAATAGAACAGCCTGACCGATTGAATTTAGTTTACAGCAAGGACGTCCCAATAAGAAATACACAGAAGAAAATGGCGTTTGAATATAGAAAAAGGAAGGCGAGAGTTATGTAAATTCCGATACTTGATGACAAAACTCTGGATGAATACCTTTCATTTAAAACAAAAATGAAGGTAATCGGTTGGATACTTTGGTCTGGCCGACTGACTTTAGTTTTCGTAGATTCTTTTAATATATAAGATTTCTCACTTTGCTCTTGTAATTTCGGAAATGAAATCTCGCCTTCATTCTGTCATTAAAAACAAACATTCCTTTCAGAATTTTTGTGAAAAAATAACGCAAATGATGTCTGTTAATGGTTTAAAACCAAATGATATGTCCTGAAGCAATAACCAATGTACAACTGCTCGTCATGTGAAAACATTACATAGTACCAAATAAAGATCTTCATAATCGTTCCTAGTACACTTTGTAACCAAAATGTATACTTTCCTTTATCCTTTCGGTAAGATCATATATTGAGTTAACCGCGTTATTATGTTACACTTTACTTACAAACACAAAGATTCAAAATACGGGACGGTTAAAAAACTGGACAAATTATGTCCCGTGTGTGTTTCGTCGGGCAACGGGACACTTACACCAAATAAGGGACGATCCCGTAAAATACGGGACGTCTGATCACCCTAGCTCTAATACCCCGTCGATATCGTCGTCGTTAGAGACGTAACACAAACCAAATTTAATTGGGAGATAACATGTACAAAGAGCATATGATTGTAAAAACAGCCCCATGAAATGAGGTAGATGATGAGTTTGTTGAGGCAGCAGGTTGATATGTGATTGTTTTATTTAGTTTACGGATCTGTTCGTATGTCAAAGCATTCTTCAGTACCCTCCGCTTGTGACGCTTGCATATATTTAAAATATGTGGGAGTTACTTTTCCTACGTCCATTAAACTGAAATTTTTAAAAAGAGTTTTCGTAGTCTATGACTTTTTAGTATATTGCCTGTGGTCGTAATTTGACCAATTATCTTTAAAAAGTAACTTCCGCTTTCTTTAGCTACACTTAACGGTTACGCACACATATAATTTTTTGTGTTGTGCGCATAGATGGCAAAGCTCCCTTCGAATATTATTTCATTGGCTTCCTTGCATAAGCGAAATTGAAACAGGTACTTCAGTTTTCTTGTTGGCCTGTTTATACGCTGATGTCCACATTCCCACCACTTCCGTAGAGTCCATATAGTAGGGGAAGTAGGAAGTCGTAGTTATTCAAAATGAAATAATTAAAAATAAGGAACTTACTTGAATTCTCTAGTAGTATCAGCTGACTACAAAGCTATTCTTTCTGGATAATACTCGAAACAGCGATGGCAAGTAATAGTCCTGAACTAAAGCCCTGAATGTAACGTAGCGACAATCTGTTACGTGTGGATTGCCGACAATCGCGCTTTACCATTGGACAGCTGCACGTCACGTGGTACTCGGCAGCCATTCCTGGGCCAACCTGGTCATTCCGTATATTGCAGAAATGAACTATTTCCAGTGGCGGATACAGAATTTTTCTGGGGATGATGAACATGTCCTTAAGGGCTTTGTGAGACTAATTTTAAAACACATACGCACAAACACATACGGTGTTTCACTAAGTGTGTTTGCCTCTGTAACTTATAAAATAATAGGTGACGGGAAATTTTAATGCGGTAGGTCAACACAAGAAATGTTACACATTCCGCGGAGCTATGAACATAGTTTATTGTATCATTTTCCAAAGAGTTACACTCCAAAGATATAATTTTTTAAATGGAACAATAGTTTTTTTCTATAGTGCATTGGATTCGTTGAAACCAGCTGCGTCCAAATCAATTTAAACTACATTCCTATCACTGTCAGTTTGGGAGCTACAACCCTTCAAAGTTTAGGGGGCGGAGGCTACGACAGCGTAGCTGACTGGCTGGTGGTCATGAGACAGTGGGCCGTGCCTCAGGGGATAGCCACTCGGCCAGTCAGCTACGCTATCGCAGCCTCCGCCCCCGGAACTTTGAAGGGTTGTAGCTCCCAAACTAACAGTGATAGGAATGTAGTTTAAATTGATTTGGACGCAGCTGGTTTCAACGAATCCAATACACGATAGAAAAAAACTATTGTTCCATTTTAAAAATTATTTATTTGTTGTGTAACTCTTTGGAAAATGATACAATAAACTATGTTCATAGCTCCGCAGAAAGTGTAACATTTCTTGTGTTGACCTACCGCATTAAAATTTTATAAGTTACAGAGGCAAACACACTTAGTGAAACACCCTAGGTTTACAACTCACCGCAAAGACGTGGCGACGAGATGCGACAGGTACATACAAAAGACAAACACATACAACACTTTCAGCTATCGGCCATGGCCTTCTTCAGAAAATAGAACACTCACGCAATCACACACTTCGAAGTGCGGCAGCCGGAGGTGATGGTTGTATGACTGTGTTTTGTGCCTGTGTGAGTGTTCTATTTTCTGAAGAAGGCCTTGGCCTATAGCTGAAAGTGTTGTATGTGTGTGTCTTTTGTATGTGCCTGTCGCAGTTCGTCGCCACGTCTTTGCGATGAGTTGAACACTGTACTTACTATATTATTATTAATTCCAACCTGGACTTTCCACTGTCATTGTCACATTAAACAGTGTAAAGTTTCTAAATTAAACACACACAAAAAAAAAAAAAAAAAAAAAAAAAAAAAAAAAAAAAAAAAAAAAAACTGGATTTAGAGCCTGAATGCCCCGTGTTTTGCTGTGGGCACACTTGTTTCACCCTTCATAATCATAAAGGATGAAACATTTGCCAAAAGGTGAACAGGAACTTTGGAATAGTTGGACAATAAGACTGACGACTTGAAACATAAAAAATATATATAATATAATAAAATTGTACAATATGGTCGAAAAATAAGTTTTGTACAATGATGCCCATAGGATTACGATATTAAATGAGCCAAATGACGTAATGGTGATTGTACAAACACCTAGGCCATACGGTAACAAAAAAAATTAATTAAATAAAAACATTTTAAAAATTAAATAAAGATAAAAAAATGTTCAAACGTTTGCAATTCGAAGGGACCAAACTACTGAGGTCTCAGTCCCCAGCCTCAGACAGACTATTTAACCTAACTCATTCTAAGGACAACACACACACCCATGCCCGAGGGAGGACTCAAACCTCTAGTGGGAGAGGTCGCGTACTCCGCGACATTGCGTCCCAGATCACACGGCCATTTCCGCGCGGCGCACACGCTTTGACTGTCTTTTTAAAAATGTAGTGTTCCGATCACTTTGTTGCTCATAGTGGTTTACCCGCATTCCTATTTTCTTATTCATTTGCCGCGGTGGAGTAGCCGAGCGGTCTAAAGCGTCTCGCTGCGGAGCGTGCGGTTGCTCGCCGTGGAGGTTCGAGTCCTCCCTGGGGCATGGGTGTGTGTGTTGTCCTTAGGTTAGTTTAGTTTAAGTAGTTTGTAAGCAACGGACTGATGACCACGTAGTTTGGTCCGATAGAATTTCAAACATTTTTTTCTTATTCATTATCAGACCTACTCCTGTAATACCCCCAACTGTTTTTGTATTTATAATCCTGTACTCACCTGACCAGAAATCCTTTTCGTCTTTCCACCAAACTTCATTAATCCCCACTATATCTAACTTCAACCTATCCATTTCTCTTTTTAAATTTTCTAGCTTCCCTACCCGATTAAAGGATCTAACATTCCACTCTCCGACCCGTAGAATGCCAGTGTTGTCTTTCCTGATGATCACATCCTCCTGAGTAGTCCCCGCCCGGAGATCCGAATGGGGGACTATTTTACCTCCGGAATATTTTACCCGAGAGGATGCCATCATCATATGTTCACACAGTAGAGCTGCAAGTCCTCGGGAAAAGTAACGGCTGTAGTTTCCCCTTGCTTTCAGCCGTCCGCAGTAACTGTGTGGCTAAGCCACATTAGCTGATGTTACAAGGTCAGCGCAGTCAATCATCCAGACTGTTGCCCCTGTAACTACTGAAAAGGCTGCTGCCCCTCTTTAGGAACCACACGTTTGTCTGGCCTCTCCACAGATACCCCTCCGCTGTGGTTGCACCTACGGTACGGCACGGAACATAATTTAGTTATAACAAACCTGGTTTAAGGATCACAAAAGAAGGTTGTATACGTGGAAGAGACCAGAAGACACCGGGAAATACAGATAGATTTTATAATGTTAAGACATAGATTTCGGAACCTGGTTTTAAACTCTAAGACATACCCAGGGGCAGATATAGACTCTTACCATAACTTGTTGGTTATGAACTGTAGACTGAAACTGAAGAAACTACAAAAAGATGGGAAAATAAGGAGATGGGACCTGGATAAATTGAAGGAACCCAAGGTTCTTAAGAATTTCAAAGGGAGCTTTAGGCAACAATTGACAGAAACAGGGGAAAATGAAACAGTAGAGGAGGAATGGGTAGCATTGAGAGATAAAACAGTGAAAGCAGCAGAGGACAAAATAAGTAGGAAGGCAAGACCTACAAAAAATCCTTGGTTATCGCAGGAGATACTAAATTAAATGATGAAAGGAGAAAATATAAAAATGCAGTAAATGAAACAGGCAAAATGGAGTATAGACGACTAAGAAATGAGATTGACAGGAACTGCAAAATGGCTAAGCAGGAATGGCTAGAAGGCAAATGCAAGTATGTAGAAGAATGTATAAATCGGGGAAAAATAGATACAGCCTACAGGAAAATAAAAGAAACATTTGAAGATAAGAAAAACAGCTCTATGAATATCAAGGACACTGATGGAAAACCATTTCTCAGCAAAGAAGGGAAAGCTGGAAGGTGGAAAGAGTATATAGAGAGGCTCTATGAAGGAAATGAACTTGCGGCAATATTGTTCAAAGGGGAGAAGAAGTAGTTGAGAATGAAATAGTAGATACTATACTGAGAGATGAATTTGACAGAGCACTGAAAGACCAAAGTCGAAACAAGGCTCCTGGAGTAGATGATATTCCCTCAGAGCTACTGAAGTCACTGGGAGAACCAGCCATGAAAAAATTGTTTCACCTGGTGTGTAAGATGTATGAGACAGGTGAATTACCCCCAGACTTTAAGAAAAATGTTATAATCCCCATTCCAAAGAAAGCAGGCGCAGAACCATCAGTTTAATAAGTCATGGTTGCAAAATATCAACACGAATTATTTACAGAAGGATGGAAAAGCTGGTAGAAGCCAACCTCGAGAAAGATCAGTTTGGGTTCAGGAGAAATGTAGGAAGACGGGAGGCAATACTCACTTTACGGCTTATCCTAGAAGATAGATTAAGAAAAGGCAAACCTACATTTCTAGCTTTTGTAGATTTGGAGAAGGCATTTGACAATGTTGATTGGAATAAACTCTTTCAAGTTCTGAAGCAAACAGGAGTAAAATATACGGAGCGTAAGGTTAGTTACAACTTGTACAAAATCCAGACAGCGGTTGTCAGAGTTGAAGGGCATGAAAGGGATGCAGAGGTTGGAAAGGGAGTAAGACAGGGTTGTAGCCTTTCTCCAATGTTATTCAATTTGTACATTGATCAAGCTATAAAGGAAAGCAAGGAGAAATTTGGAAAAGGAATTGAAGTTCAGGGAGAAGAATTAAAAACATTGCGTTTTGCCGACGACATAGTAATTCTGTCAGATACAACAAAGGACCTAGAAGAGCAATTGAACGGAATGAACAGTGTGCTGAAAGCTGCATATAAGATGAAGAATAATTATAACAAAACTAGTGTAACGGAGTGCAGTCTAAGAAAATCAGGTGATGCTGAAGGAATTCGCTTAGGTAACGAAAGCAATAAAGGAGGTAGACGAGTTTTGTTACTTGGGCAGTAGAATAACATATGATGGTCGCAGTACAGAGGATATAAAATGCAGAATGGCAATGGGTAGAAAAGCGTTCTTGAAATAGAGATATTTGTTAACATAGAATATTGATTTAAGCCTAAGGAAGTCCTTTCTGAAGGCATTTGTATGGAGTGTTGCCTTGTATGGGAGTGAGACATGGACGATAAACAGTGCGGACAGGAAGAGGATAGTGGCTTTTGAAATATGGTGCTACAGAAGAATGCTGAAGATTAGGTCGGTGGATCGCGTATCTAATGAGGAGGTACTGAACAGAATTGGGGAGAAAAGAAATTTCTGGCATACCTTGACTAAAAGAAGGGATAGATTGGTAGGACACATTCTTAGACATCAAGGAATTGTGAATTTAGAGTTGGAGGGAAGTGTGTGGGGTAAAAACCGCAGAGGAAGACCAAGAGATGGATACAGTAAGCAGATTCAGACAGATGTAGGTTGCCGTTCTTATGTGGAGATGAAGAGGCTTGCTCAGGATAGGGTATTGTGGAGAGCTGCATCAAACCAGTCTCCGGACTGAAGACCACAACAACAACAACAGTATTCCGAAACTCTTTTTTATTTTGCGGTATATTTGTGAACTTTTCACTGTTTAATGTGGTTGAATAATTGTAATATTTTTTGTAATCATAGGAACTTGTGAATGACTCCATAGTGCACCGAAATTGGTAGTGCATTGGTAATTAGATGGAAGTATTTAATTTGACAAGTGAAGACGATTTTACTTGGTGATGCCAGTAGCAGAAAACATCTGCACTACATGTATTTCGGAGAGCTGCTAACGTTACGCTGCCCCTAGACGCAAAATATTACTGCACACATTGTTAGGGCAACGTTTCTAACACTGCGACGCTGCCTTCCGTTTACTGTTCCTCGCCTCCCGACAGTCATGGTACACGCCTCCTGCCGCTGCCAACAGCCAGCTCACGAATCGTCAACTTACCGTGGACAAACAATACTGTATCCGGCGTAGCCGGCCGAGGGGACTGAGGCGCTCCAGTCACGGTCTGCACGGCCACTACGGTCGGGGGTTCGAATCCCCCCTCGGGCATAGATAATTGTACCGTCCTAGTTCGTAAGTAGTTCATAAGTAGTTTGTAAGTTTAGGCACTGAAGACCCCGTAGTTAAGTCCCATAAGCTTAACAAACATTTGTACATATCCGGCATAGCTGTTTATCAATCAATGCATTGAACAACCAACATACAGCCAGTAAATATTCACGCTAATTTGTCTTATCTTAGAAGATAGATCTTATCTTAGAAAATAGATTAAGGAAAGGCAAATCTACATTTTTAGCTTTTGTAGATTTGGAGAAAGCTTTTGACAATGTTGATTGGAATACACTCTTTCAAATTCTGAAGTCAGCAGGGGTAAAATACAGGGAAAGGAGAGGTTTTTACAACTTGTACATAAGCCAGACCGCAGTTATCAGAATCGAAGGGCATGAAAGGGAAGCATTAGTTGGGAAGGGAGTAAGACAGGGTTGTAGGCTTTCTCCGATGTTATTCAATTTGTACATTGAGCAGGCGGTGAAGGAAAGAAAGGTAAAATTTGGAATAAGGATTAAAGTTCAGGGTGAAGAAATAAAAGCATTGCGTTTTGCTGATGACATTGTAATTCTGTCAGAGACAGCAAATGACAGTGTGTTAAAGAGAGCGTATAAAATGAACATTAACAAGAGCAAAACAAAGATAATGGAATGCAGTCCTAGAAAATCAGGGGATGCCGAAGGAATTAGATTAGGTAACAAAACAATGAAAGTGGTAGATGAGTTTTGTTACGTGGGTAGTAAAATATCATATGACGGTCGTATTACAGAGGATATAAAATGCAATATGGCAATGGGAGGAAAAGCACTTTTGAAAAAGAGAAATTTGCTAACATCGAATATTAATTTAAGTGTAAGGAAGTCTTTCCTTAAGGCGTTTGTGTGGAGTGTTGCCTTGTACGGGAGTGAAACATGGGAGATAAACAGTACGGACAGGAAGAGAATAGGGGTTTTTGATATATGGTGCTTCAGAAGAATGCTGAAGATAAGGTGGGTACATCGCGTAACTAATGAAGAGGTACTGAACAGAATTGGTGAGAAAAGGAATTTTTGGAATACCTTGACTAAAAGAAGGGATCGCTTGGTAGGACACATTCTTAGACATCGAGGAATCGTAAATTTAGTACTGGAGGGAAGTGTGTGGGGTAAAAATCGCAGAGGGAGACCAAGAGACGCATAAAGTAAACAGATTCAAATGGATGTGGGTTGCCGTTCTTATGAGAAGATGAAGAGGCTTGCTCACGATAGAGTAGGGTGGAGAGCTGCATCAAACCAGTCTCCGGACTGAAGACCATAACAAACAACAATTTGATATTTCCTCAAAAACTGTATCTGCGTTGTACTGAATCAATTTTTTATTCATAGTTAGTAAAATTGCTACGCAAAACGAGATAGGTTTTCAAGAAAGGTTTCGCGATCAACAAAATTGCACTTAAAACTTCCTGCCAGATTAAAATTGTGTGACAGAAACGGAATTATAACGTGGGACCTTTGCGCTCTACCATATGAGCTATCCCGGAACGCTTCATTGACCGTCCACACAATTCTACTTCTGCCATTACCTCGCCTCCTATTTTCCAAACTTCACAGAAGTTCTCCTGAGAACTAGCACTCCTCATTATGGAAACATCCCTTAGGCTGTGCCTAAGCCATGACTCCACCATATTCTCCCAGGAGTGCTAGTCCTTCATTCTGCAAGGTTCGTAGAACCTCTGTGAAGTTTGGAAAGTAGGAGGCGAGGATTGGCAGAAGTAAAGTTGTGAGGACGGACTGTTAAGCGTCCCGACATAGCTCAGATGAAAGAGCACTTTCCCGCGAAAGGCAAACGTCGCAGGTTCGACTTCAGGTTCCAGCACAAAATTTTAATCTGCTAGGAAGGTACATATCAGCGCACACACCGCTGTAGTGTGCAACCTGCCTTCTGAAAAGTACACTCCGCTGCGTTTTATGAAGAATTTCTACTACCATGAAAATCCTTTGAATCTGATGTGTGGAAAAATGCCGTTGAAATTTCTAATTTTCTCCAATAACTGGAAAAACGAAACGTGTAGCTTCAAATAAATTGATAATGGGTGGCAGTCAGTACTCTCTCTCTCTCTCAGTGTCAAGGAAAAAATCCAGAGAGATGAACCGTTTACCGAAAACGCCTGTACGCAGCCCTCGAAATTCACAATATTTTTCACATAGTTAAATCCTTTATTTAGTATGAGAAAAACATACACAATATTTCATTTATATACCAAGCAATCACGAAACAATAAACAACTTTTATATATTTTTATCGTAAATTACTGAGATAAAAGAGAAAGAAGCGATTAAATGGAAGCATAATACAAAAAGTCAAATTACATTATGTTAATTATAGGGATTTTTCACTTTTAAATAGGGTTATGTGAAAAACACGTTGCTTTGTATGGAAGGAAGGAAGCTTAGGGTTTAATGGCCCGTCGACAGATTGGTTATTAGAGACGGAGCTAACGCTCGGAGGTTTGGGTAAGGATGGGGAAGGAAATCGGCTGTGCCCTTTTGAAGGAACCATCGTGGCATTTGCCGGAGTGATTTAGGGAAATCACGGAAAACCTAAATCTGGATGGCCGGAGGTGGTTCTGAACCACCATCCTCCCGCTAGTCCAGTGCGTTACCACTGCGCCACCTCGCTCGGTGCATTGTGTGGCTGATTTTAGCTTATACTTACCAGCATATCCAATTCAGACGAAAATTCGAAATGTTATTTGAAACTGAGATCGTAAAAACATGTCATTGAGGTCTCGAGATATTGGCTTCATATCCTGCGGAAGAATCCGCACGGTTCAAGAATTCTGCAGCAAATGATCTTGGTCTGTAAATTTGCGGGCCCAGTCTTTTTCTTACAAACATAAGAGTTCCCTAGTTCATTGGGATCAAAGATTCGCAATACTTGTGAGACGATCAGATCGCCTCCAAACCCGACTATGTCAGGTAATCTTAACTTGTGAGACATATTCTATCGTCTGCTACCCACTACGTACTCACCATGCCTCCACTCCTACCGAGTACAAGTCCAGCTGTGGTTGGCTTACAGCTTAAACTCCAAATACTGGCTTCGGGGTAGGGAATCAAAGTCACCCCTAGCTCCAACATTCATTAACTCTTTCAGTCTTGGTGGTTAGTGTTACTAACCACCTCTTTTCGATCACGGTACTTCTATTCCACGCCATCTAGCGATAAACGGTTGAATTAGTATGTCCGTTTGCACTGTGCTTCAAAAGAAATGACAGATTCCGGGTACATTGCATGGAATGTCAGTGCATACCAGTTGTATTGAATATAGCACTAACGTACCTTGTCTCGAGTGTCTGATAAAAACATCAATACAACGGGTACAACGCAGTCCTCTTCACGCCGAGACCTCGACAAGCTGATTCTGAAAGACTTCCGGAGAGAAGTATATCGGGGCATATGTCAGAGACAAACCCAGGCCGGATTCAGTGAACAGCAGCCGTAATTCCGCGGCCTCATCTCCAGAACCTGCATTTACAAAACGCCACAAACCTACAGTCCCGTAGGAAATTCGTCTAGAATCTAGTCGCCATCAACCTGAAAGAAGCACATCAAAAAGATGCTGCAATTGTAGCAATTGTAGCGTACTGTATGGCAGTGTAGTACATGTAAAGTGCCTCTTTGCTTACGCAAAGGTAAAACATGTTTTGCAGATTTTCGTAAAAAAATAATTTGTTTTTGTTAGTTTTGTACGTTTGTAACGATGATTCGTCTAGTAAATAACGTTCACAATCACTGAATACCTTGTATTATGTTTCCTCTATTGTCTTGATATTTCAGTTGTAACAGTTGCTTCAATGAACAGACATTGATAATTATGTTCCTAATGTACAAGTGTGAACAGACATTGGTAATTATGTTCCTATTGTAAAAGTGTGACTGAAAGAGTTAAACGACAGACAACTCTAGGCAAGATCTTACTTTGGATGTCAAGCGGCTTCACTCAATGTTGCGGAAGAAAAAGCAATTGTATCTGCTTCATAAACTGAAGTCAGGGGTACGATCTAACAGTTTATAATGAAAATTTCCGTAAGCAGACGGGTCAATATTGCCAAAAATCATTAAAATTTATTGACAACGTTATCGGTAATGTGGCTATGTAATATTGTAGTATTAAGAGATTTAAAGATGGCAACACAGACTTGCCGAAACTGGTCTCAATAAATTTCAAAGTTTTTCTAAAACTTGAATTATACACAACACCTAAATATAGTGCACACTATTAAACAAAAAACTGTATACCAGAATTGTTCTGCAGCAATAAATGTCAATTTCAAAAGCACATTTTCTTACTCTCTCTCTGTCTCTCTCTGTCTCTGTCTCTCTCTCTCTCTCTCTCTCTCTCTCTCTCTCTCTCTCTCTCTCTCTCTCTCTCTCTGTGTGTGTGTGTGTGTTCCTACCTTTTTATTACTCACATCTATGTGCTAAAAGGTAGTAGTTGCGGGAAAAGAAAACATTTAACTGAATAAATAACGAAGTAGAAAATTTTGCTAATAGATTTTTGATCTTCCATATAGGAAGTCCGGAAAACTGGTAATCTTGCTTAAACCATGCAAATGACCTGCTTTGGCTAGAATTACAGTAGAAATATTTCTTATCGTAATAGGACTTAAAAAATGACCCTAAATTGTAAAAATTACAAAAAAAATCTTGTGGTTGGGGAAGGAGATGCTCATCCGCTAGGAGACGAAACTTCTCAAATAACTTTACCAGTTATGAGTGTTTTCTTAAATTTTCAGACCCTCAGAAATTATTTTCCCCTTTTTTACTAACTTGTCCATATTGCGACATTTTATGTAAAAATTGCCAACGTCCAGAGATCCAACGGTACGAAACATTTACCATCTATTTAATGAGGCGTTACGAAAGGACTGTGATAGGAAGACGATATACAATGAAGAACTGAACAACAGGTCCAACTAGGCCCCATCTGGCGTTCACTGCAATCCCCTATTTCACCACTGCGGCTAGAGCTTAGTTAATGACAAATACATGACGTAGGAGAGATTAGACTTGATAACTATATCTGACGCACCACTCTGCGCAGGATGGAAAAGCGATGGAAACGTGGACTCTGACACCCGGATTATAGCCTTTGTGAGCACAACCACAGAGATAACAACAGCAATAATAATTTTCCGTATGTGAATTTGTTCCCCCGAACAAAGAAATCAATCCATTTAATTGGATTGCAGGAATGACAATAAGTTACATATTAGATAACAATCATATGGAAACGATGCAATTTTGGATGTACATGGGATGGTGAAAAATATGATAAGAGACACAGTAATTTATTTATTAGTGATAATTTGGCCTACAATTTACTTTGAGAACAGCTGTAATTCTTCGAGGAACAGATTCGTAACGTGTTTTGTGGTTTCCAACAAAACGATATCCGCTCTCGTACAAAAATATCCGCCAATTACTTCAACGACGTTGGAGCTGTATGGTCCTCAGTCCCGTTTCTAAAATTGCCCATAACGATTCAGACAAGGGGACTTTGCTGTCTATGGGAGATGCTTGATAATTTTATGATGGTGGCAAAGCACATTACCCTCATGAACTGCAGACATTGCCGAGGTGGGGTGGCTTGAGTGCCTCAACGTTAAGATAGCCGTACCGTAGGTACAACCACAGCGGAGGGGTATCGTTGGAGAGGCCAGACTAACGTGTGGTTCCTGAAGAGGGGCAGCAGCCTTTTCATTAGTTACAGGGGCCTTTGCCATACAGTCACTGGGAACGGCTGAAAGCAACGGGAAACTACATGGGATACTCTGCAAATCATATTTAAGTGCCTGGCAGAGGGTTCATCGAACCACCGATAAACTATTTATCTCCCATTCCATTCTCGAATAACGCGCAGGAAGAAAGAACACCTGAATCTCTCCCTTTGAGCTCTAATTTCTCGTATTTTATTCTGATGATCATTTCTACCTATGTAAGTGGGAGTCAACAATATATTTTCGCATTCGGAGGAGAATGTTGGCGATTGGAGTTTCGTAAGTAGCCCACGCCGCAGCGATAAGCGCAGTTGTTCTAATGATTTCCATCCCAGATCCTGTATCATTTCCGTAACGCTGTCTCCCCTGTATCATGACAATACGAAACGAGCTGCCCTTATTCGGACTCTTGCGAACTGTTTGTAAATCTATCGGGCCAAACTGCGTGGCCATCAGTCCGTAGCTTACAAACTTCTTAAACTAAGGGAAACTAACCTAAGTACAACACAAAAAATGTTGTTCAACTGTTTGTATAGTCTATGGGACTTAACTACGGGGTCATCAGTCCCTGTACTTACAAACTACTTATGAACGACTTACGAACTAGGACGGCACAAATATCCATGCCCGAGAGGGGATTCGAACCCCCGACCGTAGTGGCCGTGCAGACCGTGACTAGAGCGCCTCAGTCCTCTCGGCCACCGCGGCCGGCTAAGGACAACACACACCCATGCCCCGGGGAGAACTCGAACCTCCGACGGCGAGCAACCGCGCGCTCCGCAGAGAGGCGCCTTAGACCGCTCGGCTAGTCCACCGCGGCCGACTCTTTCGAAGTCCTCCGTCAAACCCACCTGATAAGGATCCCATACTGGACAGCAAAACTCCAAAAAAAAAAAAAAAAAAAAAAAAAAAAAAAAAAAAAAAAAAAAAAAAAAGGACGTACAAGCGTAGTGTAGGCAGTTTCTTTAGTACGTCTGTTGCATCTTTTAAGGGTTCTGGCAATAAAACACAGTCTCTGGTTCGCCTTTCCCACGACATTATCTACATGTTCTTTCCAGTTTAAGTTTGAAGTAATAGTAATTTCTAGGTATTTAGTAGAGTTTACGGCCTTCACATTTGATTGATTTATGATGTAAACAAAGATTATCGGATTTCTTTTCGTACTCATATGGAGGACTTCACACTTCTCATTATTTAGAGACAAATTCCAATTTTTACACCATAGTGATATCTTATTCAGATCGTTCTGCAGTTGGTTTTGATCTTCAGATGATTTTACTAGACGGTAACTGACGGCGTCATTTGCAAACAACCTAAGAGAGCTACTTAGATTTCTCCCTAAATCGCTTATGTAAATAAGGAACAGCAGAGGACCAATAACACTACTCTGTGGAACGCCCGATATCACATCTGTTTTAGTCGATGTCTTACCATTGATTTCTACGAACTGTGTCCTCTCTGACAGGAAATACCCTATCCAGTCGCAAATTTGGGGCGATATACCATAACCACGCAATTTGATTAAAAGCCATTTGTGAGGTACGGAGTCAAAAGCCTAATGGAAATCAAGAAATACGGAATCGATTTGCGAACCCTTGTCGATAGCACCAATCACTTCGTGTGAGTAAAGAGCTAGTTGTATTTCGCATGAACGATATTTCGTAATCCGTCTTCACGTTGGGTCAATAGATCATTCTGTTCGAGATAATTCATAATATTTGAATACAGGATATGTTTCAAACCCCCTGCTGCAAATTGACGTCAATGAAATAGGCTTGTTGTGTAGTGGGCTACTCCTACTGCCTTTCTTGAATATGATATCTACTTCGACGTTACTCGTTATGGCCCCTGTTCGTAATTCGAAATCCGGAATATTAGTTTCGTATTCTTTGGTGAATGAGTTTCTAAAAGCTATGTCTAGTAACTCTGCTTTAGTAGCGCTGTCATCGGAAGGATCGCACTTACTATCACGTAGTGAGGGTATTGTTTGTGTTTTTGCCCTAGTATATTTAACATATGATCAAAATCTCTTTGGGTTTTCAGTCTAATTTCGAGAAAGAGTTTCACTGTGATAAGTATTGTAGGCATCTCGCATTGAGGTCCTCGCTAAGTTTTGAGCTTTTGTGTAGGATCGCCAATCGCGGGGATTCTGTGTTTGTTTAAATTTAGCATGCCTTTTTCGTTGATTTTGCATCAGTGTCCTGACCTGTTTTGTGTACCAAGGGGGATCACCATCTTCTTTTATTAATTTATTTGGTATAAAACTGTCAATTACTGTCGATACCACTTCTTTAAGTTTAGAAAATTTGAAAAGGGGAATGGATACGTTAATATGGATATTGGATATGATGGGTATTCGTGAAGTTCGGTGGCGGGATGAACAGGATTTTTGGGCAGGTGAGTACAAGGTTATAAATACAAAATCAGTTGGTGGTAATACAGGAATAGGTCTGCTAATGAATAATAAAATAGGAATGTGGGTAAGTTACTATGAACAGCATAGTGAACGCATTATTGTAGCAAAGATAGACACAAAGCCAACACCGACCACAGTAGTACAAGTTTATATGCTAACTAGCCCTGCCGATGATGAGGTGAACGAAAAAATGTATGAGGAGATAAAATAAATTATTCAGACGGTTAAAGGAGAAGAGAAGTTGATTGTGACGGAGGCCTGGAACTAGGTAGTAGGAAAGGGAAGAGAAAATGTTGTAGGCGAATATGGACTGAGGAAGAGTAATGAAAGAGGAGATCGCCTGGTAGAATTCTGTGCAGAGCACAATTTAATAATGACAAACACTTTGTTTAATCATAAGGAAAGAAGGTTTACATTGAAGAGTCCAGGAGACACTGGGAGGTACCAGATTGACTTTATAATGCTAAGACAAAGGTTTAGAAACCGGTTTTAAACTGTAAGACGTGTCGCATGCAGATATAGACTCGGACCATGACTTATTGGTTATGAACTTTAGATTAAAACTTGAGAGACTGCAAAAAAGGTAGAAAATTAAGGAGATGGAGTATGGACAAATTGAAGGAACCAGAAGTGATTGAGAAAAGCAGCTTGCCCTTCTTTCTTGCCAGCCATGGATGAATGGCAGCAGCGGGCTTCATATTGCTTTATTTCCGAAAAACATTTCACACAGTGCTGCGTGGCAGATTGCTAACGAAGGAACGAGTAAGCGTAAAATTTCCCAGATATATTATGATTTGCTAAGCAATGCGAACAACTACGTTTTCCTCAATGGTGAGTGCTTGTCGGAGAACTGCAGATTAACTGGAAATCCGTGCGACAAATCCTTACCCAGAAGTTAGGGAAGAGGAAAAGTGTTGTCGTCTTGTGCCACATCTCTTGACTTTCTATCAGAAGCAGGAACGTTTGGAGGCTTCACAGGATCTTATCCAAGGAGACTGAGGCGCTCCAGTCACGGTCTGCACAGCCACTACGGTCGGGGGTTCGAATCCCCCCTCGGTCATGGATATTTGTGCCGTCCTTAGTATTAGCTAGTTCGTAAGTAGTTTGTAAGTTTAGGGACTGATGACCCCGTAGTTAAGTCCCATAAGCTGTACAAACACACAAAACAGGATTTTATCGAAATGTCGAATGCGAACTGTTCAAATGTTTGCAAGGTTATTGGACCAAACTGCTATGGTCATCAGTTTCTAGACTTACAAATTGCTTAAACTAACTAACACTAGAGACAACAAACACACCTATGCCCGAGGGGGGGGGGGGAATTTCGAACCTCCGGCGGAAATGGCCGCCCAGGCCGTAGCATGATGTCTTAGACCACGCGGCAATTCCGCACGCTCGGCGGATGCGATACATAAATTTCTTGAAATGTATTGTCACTGAGGATGAAACATGGAGTCTCTGGTACGACCCTGAAACGAAACGGCAAAGCGTGGAATGGCGTTCCCCGTCATCAACTCGGCGGAATAAGGCCAGGGCCGAAAAATTACGCATCAAAACGATGCACATGACCTTTTTCGATAGTGCAGGCATTAGCCACAAGGGATTTCTGCTTGAGGGAACGACGTTGAACGCTGGAAGGCAAGTGGAAATTTTGACTCGTTTCAAGCAACGTCTACACAGGGTACGACCCTGCTTTTTTTTGTTCGCTGCAACGCTTACCCGCCAACAGTCAAAACGTCAAACAGTTCCTGGCAAAGAACTGGATGGGGCGAATTGAAGATCCACCATACTCACTGATCTTCGGACTTCTTCTTATATCCTTGACTCAAACTCGCTTGGAATGGAAACAGATCTACATCTAAATGGGATACTCTGCGAATCACATTTAAGTGCCTGGCAGAGGATTCATCGAACCACGTTTATACTATTTATCTCCCATTCAATATATTTTCGCATTCGGAGGAGAATGTTGGCGATTTGAGTTTCGTAAGTAGCCCACGCTGTAGCGATAACCGCCGTTGTTGTAGTGATTCCCATCCCATACCCTGTATCATTTCCGTAACGCTGTCTCCCCTGTATCGTGACAATACGAAACGAGCTGCCCTTCTTTGGACTCTTTCGATGTCCTCCGTCAGACCCACCTGATAAGGATCCCACACTGGGCAGCAATACTCCTAAAAAGGACGGACATGCGTAGTGTATGCAGATCTGGCGATATTCCTGACGTCCAACGAAAGTGACGAGTTTTTTAACACCATCCCAAAGGAAGTCTTCGTGGAAAGGTTCCACGACATGTATCGCAGAGCTCAGCGGTGCATAGGTACAGGAGGTGACTACTTGGAAGGACAGTAATCTAACAGTTAGTTATGGTATATCGCCCTAAATTTGCGATTGGATTGGGGATTTCCTGTCAGAGAGGACACAGTTCGAAGCAATCGATGGTAACGCATGGACTAAAACAGAAGTCATATCGGGCGTTCCACTGGGTACTGTTATTGGTCCTTTGCTGTTCCTTATTTACATAAACGATTTAGGGGAAATTTAAGTAGCTCTCTTAGGTTGTTTGGAAATGACGCCGTCATTTACCGTCTAGTAAAATCATCTGAAGATCAAAACCAACTGCAGAACGATCTGAATAAGATATCACTTTGGTGTAAAAATTGGCGATTGACTCTAAATAATGAGAAGTGTGAAGTCGTCCACATGAGTACGAAAAGAAATCCGTTAAACTTTGTTTACATCATAAATCAATCAAAAGTGAAGGCCGTAAACTTCACAAAATACCTAGGAAATACTAAACTTAAACTGGAAAGAACACGTACTAAAGAAGTGGTAAAGGCGATGCAGAGACTTCGTTTTATTGGCAGAACCCTTAAAAGATGCAACAGAACTACAAAAGAAACTGCATACACTACGCTTTCCGTCCAGTTTTGGAGTATTGCTGCTCAGTGTGGGATCCTTATCAGGTGGGTTTGACGGAGGACATCGAAAGAGTCCAAAGAAGGGCAGCTCGTTTCGTATTCTCACGATACAGGGGAGACAGCGTTACGGAAATGATACAGGATCTGGGATGGGAATCATTACAACAACGGTGCTTACTGCTGCGGTGTGGGCTACTTACGAAACTCCAATCGCCAACATTCTCCTCCGAATGCGAAAATATATTGTTGACTCCCACTTACGTAGGTAGAAGTGATCATCAGGATAAAATACGAGAAATCAGAGACAGACAGGGTGAGCCGCAATCTGTACATGATTTACGAGCCAGCGAAATGGTTGACACAAGAGAACTCGGAAACGATACACTAATATGCCATTTGAGCAATGAATAATGTATTTGCCATAAAAATAACAGACAACAGACTCTATTTTCAACTAAATTCGAGTGTGAAAATATGTGTGACTTTTGTGGCGATTTTACGTTAATGTTAGCCGCGGTGGAGTAGCCGAGCGGTCTAAAGCGTCTCGCTGCGGAGCGCGCGATTGCTCGCCGTGGAGCTTCGAATCCTCCCTGGGGCATGGGTGTGTGTGTTTGTCCTTAGGTTAGTTTACCTTGGTTTAAGTAGTTTGTAAGCTACGGACTGATGACCACGCAGTTTGGTCCGATAGATTTACAAACATTTGAACATTTGAACGTTAATGTTACGCCGTGTCTCTGTTTTCTTGATCCAAGCACTGAGGCTTTATAGCTGTACTTTTGTCTCACAGTTGTGAGCAGAGAGGTAATTTCCATCATTCTCATCCACTGCTGTTGCCAAAGTGCACGTTGTGCACCTCGTATCTAAAGGTACACGAATGTAAGAAGCATTCATAAAGGTGCACGCACAAATACATTCATATTCAATTCTGGTGATTATTTGTCATCCTGAAAATGAAATAAAATTTTGCGCACTGTAAGTTACTGTCAGACAGCAAAGATTATCAGTAGCTGGAATGGACAGGGAATCTGCTGATGCGCATTATAGCGCCTATGAGGCAAGAAAAGACACAATAAAATTATTTCTTTCAGTATTCGGTTTTTTTAAAATCGATTCATTCCTCAGACTCGCTTTGAGCGTTCGCACTGACGGTATCTCGCCACTTGCAGAGTCGCATGTAAATTGTATTGCTCTGACATCTGGTAAGTCTGGGGAAATACTTCTTTATAAACTAAGTTTAAGACATATATGTATAGTATCTTGCAAGCTGTGATATTTTAACTTGTTGTTGTTGTTATGGTCTTCAGTCCGGAGACTGGTTTGATGCAGCTCTCCACCCTACTCTATCCTGAGCAAGCCTTTTCATCTCCTCATAAGAACGGCAACCCACATCCACTTGAATCTGCTTACTATACGCGTCTCTTGATCTCCCTCTGCGATTTTTACCCCACACACTTCCCTCCAATGCTAATTTTACGATTCCTCGATGTCTAAGAATGTGTCCTACCAAGCGATCCCTTCTTTTAGTTAGGGTATGCCAAAAATTCCTTTTCTCGCCAATTCTGTTCAGTGCCTCTTCATTAGTTATGTGATCTACACACCTAATCTTCAGCATTCTTCTGTAACACCACATTTCAAAAGCCTCTATTCTCTTCCTGTCCGCACTGCTTATCGTCCATGTTTCACTCCCGTACAAGGCAACACTCCACACAAATGCCTTCAGAAAAGACTTCCTTACCTTTAAATTAATATTCGATGTTAGCAAATTTCTCTTTTTCAAAAATGCTTTTCTTCCCATTGCCATTCTGCATTTTATATCCTCTGTACTGCGACCATCGCATGTTATTTTACTACCCAAGTAACAAAACTCATCTACCACCTTCATTGTTTCGTTGCCTAATCTAATTCCTTCAGTATCACCTGATTTTCTAAGACCGCATTCCATTATTTTTGTTTTGCTCTTGTTAATGTTCATTTTGTACGCTCTCTTCAACACACTGTCCATTCCATTCAACTGATCTTCCAGGTCGTTCACTGTCTCTGACAGAATTACAATGTCATCAGCAAAACGCAATGTTTTTATTTCTTCCCCTTGAACTTTAATCCCTATTCCAAATTTTTCCTTGCTTTCCTTCACCGCCTGCTCAATGTACAAATTGAATAACATCGGAGAAAGGCTACAACCCTGTCTTACTCCCTTCCCAACTGATGCTTCCCTTTCATGCCCTTCGAGTCTAATAACTGCGGTCTGGCTTTCGTACAAGTTGTAGATAACTCTCCTTTCCCTGTATTTTACCCCTGCTGACTTCAGAATTTGAAAGAGTGTAGTCCAGTCAACATTGTCAAACGCTTTCTCCAAATCTACAAAAGCTAAAAATGTAGGTTTGCCTTTCCTTAATGTATCTTCTAAGATAAGACGTAAGTAAGTATTGCCTCCCGGGTTCCTACGTTCCTCCTGAATCCAAACTGATCTTACCCCAGGTCAGCTTCTACCAGGTTTTCCATTCTCCTGTAAATAATGCGTGTTAAAATATTGCAACCATGACTTATTAAACTGATGGTTCTGTAATTTTCACACCTGTCTGCACCTGATTTCTGTGGAATGGGGATTATTACATTTTTGTTAAAGTCTGAGGGTATTTCGCCTGTCTCATACATCCTACACACCAGTGCAAATAGTTTTGTCATGGGTGGCTCTCCCAGAGACTTTAGTAGCTCTGAGGGTATGTCATCTACTCCTGGGGCCTTGTTCCGACCTAGGTCTTTCAGGGCTCTGTCAAATTCATCTCTCAGTATAATATCTCCTATTTCATCTTGATCTACTTCCTCTTCCCTTCCTACAACATCGTCTTTCAGTTCATTTCCTTTGTAGAGCTGCTCAATGTACTCTTTCCACCTTTCAGCCTTCCCTTCTTTGCTGAGAACTGGTTTCCCATCTGAGTTCTTGATCGAGTTATCAACGCGAAACAATGCAGTGAAGTATTTCACGTAGTCTTGCATTAGAGCAATTTCTTGTAATTCTGAGCGAATCGATGGATGTTTTAGATGGTAAAAACTATAGCGGGAGTGACCTGGGTAGTTATGATGAGAATGATACTGACTTTTTGTGACAAACACCAAAAAAATGTCAAGAAGCTAGCATATTATGCATACTTGCACTCCATAATGTCATACGGGATTATTTTCTGTGGCAACTCATGAGGCCAAGCAAAAGTTTTCAGAGTACAAAAACGTGCGTTACGGATCATTTGTGGTGTCACCTCAAGAACATCATGTAGAGGGCTATTTAAGGAACTGGGGTTACTTACTACTGATTCCCAATTTTATTATCTAATGAAATTTGTCGTTAAAAATATATATGTTTTTCAAACCAATAGCTCAGTCCATGGGATCAATACTAGAAACAAGAATAACTTGCATAAAGATTTAAAGTCACTTACTTTGGCTCAGAAAGGTGTCCGATATTCAGCAGTACACATTTTCAATAACATGCCAGCAGCCATAAAAAAACTTAACTCACAACAAAGTACAGTTTGAAAAGAGTCTAAAGGATTTTTTGGCGGTCAACTCCTACTCCATCGATGAATTTCTTACCAGAAGTGATAAATGTAAGTTATTGTATATAATATTCACAAATACGAATACTGTGTTCAGTTTGCCTTCAGTACTACTTTTGTGCAGTAATGTGATCAGTGTTGTAAAAAAAAAAAAAAAAAAAATAAATAAAGAGAGAGAGAGAGAGAGAGAGAGAGAGAGAAATGCTATGAATTGTAATATGCACCTTGTATATTAGTATGTAGTAATAAGTTTTATATTTTATAAAATGTAAATATTCTTAAGATAATTGTTTTTACTGACCAATTCCACATCCACAAAGGCAATTACATTGACACATATGCTCTCTTTTTGTAAGTATATATTGTGTATTTTGTTCTGACATGTTCTACCTCCAAAAGGATTTCCTCAATTCGGATCTACTAGAAACTAAAAGTACATCTAATCTAATTTAATCAGAGAGTCGGAAGACAGTGAGGACGAGATTGAACGTCTTGCATTAGTGGAACGTGCGTGATATGAAGAGGACTGGAAGTGGGAAGTGCAATGTTGTGGGGTGCAATGTTGTGGGGTGCTAAGTAATGACTGATTGTCAATTATTAATACAACATTTTCCAACGTCTTCAAGAACATGCTGAAACGTGTGTATATGTGTTTGCCGCGTTGCAGCGACCGAGCGTTCCTAGGCGACTAGCTGAGGAGCGCGCCGCTGCTCGTCGTCGGATGTTCGAGTCCTCCCTCGGGCATGGGTGTATTTCTTGTCCTTATCATAAGGTAGTGTAAGCCTAGGGACTGATGACCAGCGTAGTTAAGTCCCACAGATTTACAGACATCTAAACATTTGAACAAATGTGTCTGAATGTTCAAGGCAATCACTACCAGCATCTCTTTCTAACTGCCCTGATTTTAATACGGCATGAACTTCACAGTTACTTATTGAACACCCTGTACAACCACATTCTAGGTTTCGTATCTGGGTAGATGTATTATGTGTGTGGTTCTTTTGCTCTGTAGGTGTTTTTGAAAATTGTTCAAAAGCCACCCGCTTTTGAACACGGCGACGTCGTACATCGTCGTACATCTATGCACGGAGACAGGGCTACTTTGTAGATTTTTTTTACATAAAGTTATGTAAAACATATGTCCTAAGGTCAGGAATAATTTGTTTACTTATGATTGTGCACGATAAGACTATGCCTTCAAATTTTCTCCCCAACTTGTTGTTTTTCTGGACTTCTCATGAGACGTATACATTAAGAAAATAAAATATTCGCATTCACGAGGGTGTTTAATTAGAAATGTATGTGCATATGGTTGCTGTGCCAGCTGACCTGACAGAGTGGGGACTATTTTATAACAATCTATACAGAGTATTTTATACGGTATTTTATAGAGTATTTTATAACCAAATATATAGCTGAAAACCCAATGTCACCGGGGTACTTATTTATTGCAGTCTTAAGTTACTCCACCTCCCCTTGCCTTTTCTCTATCTGCCCACCTTATCTTTCCTTCTCTCTCTCTGTCCATCTCATCCTCTTACTCCCTCTGTCTGTCCTTCTCCTTTTTCCCTCTCATTAGGTTCATCTGCTCCTACCCTTCTCACTGTCCACCTCCACCTTGCCGGCCGCGGTGGCCGAGCTGTATACGACACGTCAGTCACGTTCTGCACGGCCACTACGGTCGGAGGTTCGAATCCGCCCTCGGGCATGCATATTTGTGCCGTCCTTAGTATTAGCTAGATCATAAGGAGTTTGTAAGTTTAGGAACTGATGACTCCGTAGTTAAGTCCCTTAAGCTCTACAAACATTTGAATTTTGGACTTCTCCACCTTCCCCTTTCTCCGCCAATTATCTCCTCGACACTCTTTCGAAATCCTTCTCCACCTCGTCAGTCCATTGTCCCTTCCACCTACGAAAAATTATACGAGGGGCGCTTGAAAAGTCCGTGTAAAAATAAAAACTACTAACTTGTTTGGGGAAAAGCATGTTCATTTTTCGACATAGTCTCCTTTTAGACTTATACGCTTCGTCTAACGCTGTTCTAATTTGGTTGATCCCTTCCGAATAACAGGAATTGTCCAAGCTTGCGAAATAGCTATTAGTTTCTGCAATCACCTCCTCGTTTGAATGAAATCGTCGTCCCGCCCGTCAGTCATTGCTTGAAATTGGGGAACAAATAGTAGACCGAGGGGAGCTGTAGACACTTGTGAGAAGCGACACTTGTGAGAAACTGGAAAGTGGCGACACTTGTGAGAAATCCGGGATGCTAAGGGACCGGCACAGGGTGTGTCGCAAATGCTGCGCCGCTACCTGCTCGGCCACACCTGCTGTTGTGTGACTGAGGTGTTGACTGAGCGCTCTGCTGCCGCGGCTGCCGAGGGACATACACACTCCTCCAGTACAGCCAGCTTACAAAAAAAAATCTTGGGCAAGGTAGAGTGGCCTTAGTCAAATTAAAAATCGGAGCTGACTAATATTTTTCTGTACCATTTACATGGATTATAGAAACTATTATTATTATTATTATTAGGGGAGACCGGGGCACATTTTCCATAGGGGCAGGTTTTCCAGCTCCCTTTAGTTTCCAAACAAACGGCTAGATGGTACCATCGTTGATAATGTGGAAAGTATCGACTAAGCACGGTTCATTTAGGAAATTTTCAGTGCTGTACCAGCAGTCACAACCTCGGCAGGGCCGTTTTCGTCATTTTTGCAAAGGTGAGTAAACTTTCACATTTGTATTGAAACTTCAAATAAACATATAAACCCATTATTTTGACACTGCGCGCACTAAAAGTGGGTTTCTTCCTTCACGTAACTGTGCATTTGTTTTGTAAATAGCTTACACGTTACTCATGGACGTAGTGTTATAGTTCCGAATATGGTGACGGGGCACGTTTTCCCAGAGCATACGGGGCATATTTTCCTTATTGCTTTGAGTCGTAACGCCAAGTCTAAAGCAAATGAAAAGTGGGTACTGTACACGAACTGCAAGAAATGGGCGCTTACATTGTCATTCAGACAATGAGTATGAGTTTTGTTAAAAAATGTCTGTAGTTGTGAAATATTTGAGTCACATATTTTGTAAAACCTTTCAGTAGCATTTATTTTTATTTAATGTGGTTACTTTTATTATCCTTCTTTTGTAATGTATTGTAAATGCATAATAAAAATACATATTCAGTGAATTCAAGATAATTATCTCTGTTTTACCATTTAAAGTATAGTTGGAAAATTTGCCCCTGTACATTTTACGTAAGCTGGAAAACTTGCCCCGCATAAGGGGCAAATTTTCCAACGCAACATGGTCAGACAAAATCATTTGTTGCCAAGAAGGATATTCACTATTTTAAAAAAATATCTGTACAAGACTGTAGATAAAGGAATAGGAAATATAATGTTCCGCTGTTTTCCTCAAAACCGATAAAAATAAAAAGTGCAAAAATAAAAATGTAAAATGGTGGAAAACGTGCCCCGGTCTCCCCTATTATTCCATTTCCATGCCCTTTGTTGTCTACACACATTTGACAACTCTTAGAAAAAGCACATCATGAGCAATACTCAGACATTCGAAAATAAAAGTTTACGAAAAAAGAACTAAACCTTCGCCCTGCCAAAATAAAGTTCCAATATATAATTATCAAAAAATAATAATAATTAAATGGAACATACAGGTTTAGTTACAACCGCAAAGGCAATGGCAATGGCAGCTACTCCTGAAGAGGTCTGTATCTCTTTTCATTTCTCGTTGTTTTATGCTACAAACTGAAGTCGAAAGTGTGGTTGAATTATTGTACTACTGCATTTCCCCATCGATGTGTCGCAACCCGGAACAGAACCGCGAAATTAAAACACTGGTTCGCGCTAAAGTCTCCTTGTCGAAATTCACAGTTTATAAACAATGAAGTGAAACAATAATCGCGATTCAACAACATAAAGCGAATTAGAAAACATGTTCTTAAAAGTATCATGTAACAGTCATACATTACACAGATGTTATATTCGTGCTAATAAAGAATCCAAGATGCGTGGAACGTTGTTAAGGTTCATCGTTCTGCGTTTACTCCGGATAACATGCTTGATCCTGGCTTTAACCTAGTATTCGAGGCTAATTACGTGGTGATCTTTAGTATACGATGTAGACATTCGAATTTATTTTTATTTGCTTATTTTTCGGGCACACAAGAACTCGAAGGTATTAGTGAAGGTTGTATGCCTTGACGGCTGTAATTTCCAACGTGATTATATCAAACCCGCTACTTACCGCAACTGACAAATAGCACATGAACGTCACCCTCTCACGACCCCAACCTTCCCTGTTGAAAAAATAAACCTTTGTATGCCACTTACAGTGCGACAACCTTTTTCTATGAAAGTAAGATTTTTGCCTTTACATCGCTGCGCCTCATCATAACTTTATTCAATAAAAGTTTTCTGTATTCTAAGTTCATTCGACCAAACATGTAAATTTTCCATCTCTCGTCGAACAGCAAGTCTGGAATGTGTTGGTTTAAGCTAAAGCTAATAAATATATCCTACAAACTATCTGTTACCTAATCAAGATAACAGAGGTTATTGCATAGGCCGCTACGTATAAAACTGATAACATGTATTTAGTGTATGGTATTAATTATCCATCGATAAACATTAATTGTAAATCACAATGATTCTAAAGAACATAGATTTAATTGAAAAGCATGTATTGCGTTTTATATAATTACCGCAATCTCCAGTTTACTTACATGTTTAACACCTCCCCTCCGAAGTAATGAATATTACGGAAAAAATTCTGTATCTGAATCATTTTAATGAATGACGCATAAAGGCATAGCCATACCATACAATCTATATTTTAATAACTTGAGAACGGCTGGTTTATTGCATTTGTGAATGTTAGAACTAGGTTAGTACGAAAGAAACGTTTGGAAAAGTTGTCCCGAAATTCCAGAAAATATTTCATGCACGTAACCTCATCACTTGAGAATGGTTCAACTGATTTAGATTTTTTATTTTTTTTTAATTTTATTTTATTTATTTTATTTTCTTTTCTTTTTCTTTTTTGCATTTGAAATAGTTAGGGCAAGGTTTGTGTGAAAGAAAAGTGGCATGTAAAAGTAGAAAATTCAGAAAATTGACGCATGCGTGTAACCTCGTAACTTCAGAACATCTCAATCTATTTGGATGATTCTTCGTTATTGGGTTTATAATTGTAATGACAAGGTATTTATGAAAGAATCATTCATTTTTATACAATTACCGCGATGTGTTTTCTTTGTTGTTTGTTTGTTTGTATAGTTTATGGGACTTAACTACGGGGTCATCAGTCCCTAAACTTACAAACTACTTATGAACTACTTACTAACTAAGACGGCACAAATATCCATGCCCGAGGGGGGATTCGAACCCCCGACCGTAGTGGCCGTGGAGACCGTGACTGGAGCGCCTCAGTCTCCTCGGCCACCGCGGCCGGCGTGTTTTCTTTATACATGTTCATAAGAAAGAACAAATGTTCAATTTTGCATTTCAGAAGCTTCGACAACAAACATCCAGACGATAGACGGAGTGCTGCCAGTGTTCAACTCAGAGGGGTATCTTAGTTCAGACAAGACTTGGTATCCGGCATTCAATTTATTAAAATTTCATCGGATCTCTGTCGTTATTGTACGCCTACGCACTACTGGTGGTTCGTGACCTTACCCAAAGATGTAGGAAGTGGACGCACAAGGAGACAGCCTTTCACAAATGCCACATAAAGATAACATATACCGCGATGTGATCTTACAAATCAATGGATCAATGCAAGATCCGTAAGCGGAATGTAGTGTCGCATTCTCAACGAAGAAAAGGGGTTTTAACGTCCCGTCGACAATGTGGTCATCAGTGTTGGAGAAAAACCTTCGGATATTTCTGGTTGAGGACGGGCAAGGAAACTGGCTGTGCCCTTTGAAAGGTAGCATCCTGGCATTTGCCTTGCGCGGCTTTGGAAAAGGTTTTTATGAAAGAAAAGCCTGGTAACGTTGTCCAGATAATTTAGGGATTTGAAGGGGGAGTGCAGGAGGGAAGTGGAAAAGGAAATGGACAAATGAAGGTGTAAGAGAAAGTTATACGGAAGTGGGAGAGGCGAAGGAGTTGCAATACACATCCCACTCCCCCACTTATTTTGTAACAGCGAAGCATTACTGGGTTTGCTATTGTACAATATCCCCCAAAAATATATGCTATATCCACCACTGATAAACATACATGGGAAGCGAATTATTAGACGATATTTTTGCTTTTTTGACCGAACTGAGGAAAGTCACATTTTGCCCCCACGATATCATGTCAACCATTAGTTGCAGCACAGTTACGAGTAAGACCTTTTCCATTGGATTTTTTTTCTGGTTAATCTTCCATAGCGCATAATTTTCGCTCAACCTCGTACTTAACGATGTATTTTACAGAAACTATAAAAACCGAAAATGTTTTCCATCTTTCAACCCCTCACCCAAAATGTGGTATGATAGGCAACCTTTTACCATATATTAAGAGAAGCCAACTAAAGAATTTTGTTCTCGGTAGAAATTTTTTTCTTTAATTATTTTGACCTCAATTTTTCCGTACCACGCAGGGAAGTGTACTGAGGTCTAATGTGAGTCCTGCTAGCAATTAGCGTTAAGGAATGAAATCTATGTATTGAAACAAGATGTATTCATCATCCACTCAAACATTGTTTCTAAAATTCTCTACACATAAATTCTGATTGTGATTGTTAGAAAAGCTATGACTTTTCAGACTTCATTAGTGAATCTTTTACAATTTGTAAGAGACATTTAGCAGACTTAGTGTCATCTTCAGGGAACACCAGGAGAAGGTAGTCTCTCCTCGTCACCCATTATATTTATTTACAATATTTACAGGATGATTATCTATTTACAATTTTTACAATAGGGCGATCTGCGTGAACTGAACCTCTTTTCATTATTTACCAGTGTTGCTGTAGCTTCAGCCATTTTCTTTTCATTGTAATTTCTGTGCATATGCCACGCAAGTCATATATGATTTTATATTGCCGTCAACTTGGAGTCTTGTGAGGGCCTTGGAAACTATCTCATCTGTCTTAATTGCGGACTTCTTTCTTCTTTTCCCACCTAGATTTAAAACTAGTCGGTCAAATTGGTGCCTATGATATTCTGAGTCCTCTCTGAGAATTTTTAATAAGGAGTAAAAATTTGGATGAACCTTTGAAATTAATGTGTTTAGCTTACGATTCCATCCTTCTGGAACATTGTTGGTGCGGTGACGTCTTCCTGCGCAGTTCCATATATCACTTGGTTGTCTTCATTATCCAGCCATTGTTCAACAAAATAGTCGTCAAAATCCAGCAGTTTTTCATTATCTGGCGTGCTCTCCTGAATGCGTAGCCACCCATCATCTAACATGTCCAGGGGAATGTGAGCCACAGCGGAACATAATCTTATGTGAAAATGAATTTCTTCGTTTTCCTTGTAGGCAGCAACAAGGCCGCAATTATGTACTTGCCTACACAAGCACAGATTGAAATGGTAGTTCAAAAAATGTTCAAATGCTTGTATAGCTTATGGGACTTAACTACGGGGTCATCAGTCCCTAAACTTACAAACTACTTACGAACTACCTTATGCTAAGGACGGCACAAATATCCATGCCCGAGGGGGGATTCGAACACCCGACCGTAGTGACCGTGCAGACCGTGACTGGAGCGCCTCAGTCCCCTCGGCCACCGCGGCCGGCAAATGGTAGTTGCAGCCATTAATCTTTGCATCAGGAAACAAATTTGTTACTGATTGGATGAGTGCAGCTTCAAAATCCATAATGATAGCTATAATATACCATCCAGGTATGTTGCTCTTAACAGCTGTGAAAAAGCGCTCGTACGTTTCTCGCTTGTTACAGGGTAGCAAGGCGTACACGGTTAGAACTGTGTTTGTTTCCTCTTCAGAACTAGAAATATCGGCATGAGTAATAAATAACTGTTCAAACTGCTTTCCGGAGCTTTTGAACGTGCCATCGACAAAGAACGAATTGTTGTCTGTTAAACAGGATTCCCCCTTTCGCTGACGAACAGCAATATCCTATCATTTAGTCCTCTGTCGTCATCTGCAAGTAATAATTTGCTCCCATCATTCATTAGCAAATTATATTATTGCAGAAATATTCCTGCAGCATCGGTCGGATCTTTTGAAGATCTCATGCTTTTTTGCCTGATGCGTTGCAGCGATCGTTTTGCACTCCTTTGTGACGCTAATGATGTGCCGATGTCGTATCCTTGATTGAACAGCGGCCGTACTTCTTCGGCGTAAACAGAAAAAGTTGAAGTATCCGTTTCTTTTGCACGCCTTTTGGCGTTTGCCACGTGTTTTCGCACTTCATTAGCTGCGACGCCCGGATACAAACATGGCTGCTTTCGCCTAAAACTAAGTTGCTTCTGGTGGATAGTCTTCCTTTACATTTCTTGTTTACGTTTACACACCTCCAATAAATTGTGCCTTTAATGTTGGTACATTCCACTATATACTGGTAACCGTTATAAATCACTAGAGGCTTCCCTTTCGTTATTGTGGTGAATTCCATCTTTACAAAACTTACGAATCAGGAACACACTTCTCAGCGAGAGACGAACAGCAGTTCTGAACTGCGGTGCCGGGTGCTCTAATCTGAACTTTGTGGTGTCCCTGTAGACTGGCCGCTACCTGTCCGCCCGGGTCTCCTCACAAATGTCGCTCCTCACAACTGTCGCTTCTCACAAGTGTCGCAACCCCGACCGAGGGAGCCACGTCTGGAGAATAGAGGGGGGGGGGGGGAGGATGTGAACCGAGTTGGAATCCTATTTCCAGTAATTATGCGACCACAACTGCTGAGGTCTTTACTGGTGCATTGTCGTGATGGAAAAGGATTATTTTGTGGGTCAATCGCAGGCGTTTTTCTTGCAGCTCGGTTTTCAAACGGTCCAATAACGATGAATGATATGCACCTCTAGTAGTGTTACCCTGTTCCATATCGTCGATGAGAATTATCCTTTCCAGCCAAAGGACCGATATTCGCAATTTTAGTGTAGATTCTCCCTTGGTAATCAATACTTTGGTTTCAGGAGTTTAATAATGTATCTATGTTTCATCTACAGTGACGAAACGACACTTAAAGTCCTGCGATTTCTTCCTGAACAGCTGCAAACCTTCCTTGCAACACTTCACACGATTCCGTTTTTGGTCAAGCGTGAGCAATCGCTGTATCCATCTTGCACATAGCTTTCTCATGTCCGCATTTTTATGCAAAATATTATGTACGCCTTCATTAGAGATACCCACAGCACTAGCAATCTCACGCACCTTTTCCGTCATCCATCACCATATCATGGATTTTACCAATGATTTTTGGAGTCGTAACCACAGGCCGTCCAGAACGTTCAATCTCACTTCTGCCCATATGGCCAATCCGAAAATTCTGAGACCACTTATAAGCTGTTCTAATCGAAGGTGCGGAGTCACCATAATGTTTATCATCCTTCTCTTTAGTCTTCTGAGTCGTTTTGCCTTTCATAAAGTAATGTTTAATCACCATACGAAATTCTTTTTCGTCCATTCTTTGACTTCCTTGATTCACACGAATGCCAGATGCAAAGAAACAGACCAATATGGCTAAAACTTGATGTGCGTCCTTTCCAAAGATGCTACTAACTAAACATGACATCAATACGCGCCGGTGGTGCCACTCTCGGACTTTGCACGTACCTTTCAAACGCCTCTCGTATAAATCAGTTACCTTTCATGATGATCAGCGAAGTGGTGTCCACGTTTATTGCATCGTACAATCCGCCATCCACTTACCAAATCTTAAGTAAAAGATGATTTTCCTCTTGTTTTGAAGGTGGAGTGAGCAATTTTCATCAATTCCGGAATAAAACCACAGATTTTGTCGACGTTCTTGGTAAAATACCCTCTGCCATGCACCATACGAAATTTTACCTAGAGAGACTTTCTTCGTGTTTTGAAGATCGCAATCAGATGAACATTACGGGAGCGCATAAAATACGAAGTTACATGAAAAAAATTTTATATGATAAACAGGAAGAGGATAGAGGCTTTCGAAGTGTGGTGCTACAGAAGAATGCCGAAGAGTACGTGGGTAGATCGCATATCTAATGAAGAGGTATTGAATAGAATTGGGGAGAAAAGGAATTTTTGGCATACCTTCACTAAATGAAAGGATCGATTGGACTCGTTCTTAGGCATTGAGGAATAATAAACTTAACAGTGGAGGGAAGTGTGTGGGGGAAAAGTCGAAGAGGGAGACCAAGGGAGACACATATTAAACAAATGTATGTGGATTACCATTCTCATGAGGAGATGTAGAGGCTTGCTCAGGGTAGAGTAGGGTGGAGAGCTGCATCAAACAAGTCTCCGGAGTGAAGACCACAACAACACGTTCGATATAATACGCCCTGTCAGGTGTATTCTATATGCGTGTTTTGCACTGCTACAATTGATTTACACAAAGACGTTTTGGCAGTTGATGTAAAAGATAATAATACACTGAATTAAGTATAATTTCCTTCCTATTGTATTCACAAGGAGCGTCTGGAAAGTTCGGTGAATGGTCCCAAAGTTTACAACGCTCTGACGAGAATGAAGTGCCCGCGCACACACATTGTGGGACATGTCAACAAGCGCACCCTATCGTGCAAAGCACTGCAGTGAAGCGGTGACTCAAGCTGCGGCCCAGCTAACACGGTGAATGTGAGAAGTGTCATTGTAACATGGGGCGGAAATGGAGATCGATCCAACACGTATTTGTACTCGAGGATCATATTGTCAACTCGGAAGTTTACGAGGGATTTTTGAAACGGCTGCAACGCATTCGGCGGGTTCGAGCGGAACTGTACCGGAGTGGACAGTGGAATTTCCTGCACGACAATGCTCAACTTCCTCGCTAGACGCCAAGTCACTGTGCTTCCACACCCTCCTTATGGGCCCTACACACGATGCGATTTATTGGGCCAATTCGTTGGTCACCCGATAAATTGGGTGGTTTTAGGTGCTACCCGACCAACTTTCCTTCTCGGCCGGTTGGTTGTGCCTGACCACCCGATCTGCGATTCCCCCACCACTTTACCCGACAAATTGCACCATGTGTAGCACTTCCCGACCAACTTCCATGCCAGAGGTCGTCTGCACAGCGAACACGGGAAAACAAAAACAGTTCGACGGACAGACACCAGAACAGGGTGGCGCTGCGTGCAGTTGGTCGGGACGTGTGTAGGTTGCTACCAATTGGTTGGTTCGTTAGACATCTTGTTGGGCGTATGATAAATCGGAGTGTGTGTAGGGGCCTTTATTCTCCAGATTTGGGCCGGCAGCCTTCTTTCTGTTTCCCCGCCTTAAATTAGCCCTGAAAGGCTTACGCTTTGCAACAGTTTCGGAGATCCAATAACGCGGGACCTTACTGATTCGACTGATTCCAGAAAAGTATGCTGACAGTTTCCAACACCTGTACAACCGATGCCAGGAATGTATTGTAGCCAGTGGTGATTACTTTGAAGGGCAGTAAAGTTATTTTCTTTATAACTGTTGTTTTCTATATTTCCTGGGTACCTTCACCGAACTTTCAGCCGCACATTATTAGATGTACTATACACAGACAGGTGTGTAGGATATGTATGTTTTGCACTAGTACAATTTATCTAAGCCAAGACTTTTGGCAGTTGATGGGAAAGGTAATGATTCGCAAGACTTTTGGCAGTTGATGGGAAAGGTAATGATTCACAGAGGTCGTTGAATTACGTATAGTTTCGCTCCTATTCTATTGGATACTCTTAAATATCAGACACTGAGACTGTTGTCATTATTCCCCTCAACGACGCCGTTCGATCTATGGTAGTCTTTGTAAATATACATATATGGTGACGAGAATTTTTTTTTATGTACGTGATATACTGTGTTGTGTTTTCCTTTTTATTTTTTCTTCTGTTTCATGTGTTCGAGTACGCTGAGTCAACGACGACGACGACTGGTAGCAGGAAGGTGCGGCAACAAAGGGATTCCGGCCATTATCCGTTAGCAGCCGACAGCCATGCCTCGCCATAGGACGATGTCGTTGAGCCATCGGACTCGAGATAATATATGATATCTTGTATTGACATTGTTCAAGTAAAAAAGGAAGAAAAAGTTCTAAAAGTTGTAATTTATAGTGATAAAATTCGATGTGTTAGAAGAGACTGATATGGTGTGTTGTTTGTATTGAATTTCTATGGAAGTGTGATTAATAAAACGTAAAAAAGAATAATATCCGTGAAAACCGAAAATACTGGTGTTAAAAGAATTATTGTCATGAAAGTATTCAAATTTCAGTTTAGGAAGATGATTTTCTATTTTAAAGAATCATAAATGAAAGGTACGTGCTAGTGAAATAATGAGTCGCAGAGTAATTTAGTCGAGTAACGATTTTGGACATGAAAGTAAATTTTTATTTAGCTATGTCTGTGAACTGTCTTACAGAGTACTATTATGAACAGAATGTTATTTGGAGGTACTAAACCAACCCTTTATGTGTTTTAAAAGTGGTAAAAGATTTAACAGAATATTACTGCAGTATTTACGTTACGTTAAGCAGAGATGTAATTACCACAATTGTGGGCTTGATCGATTATTTAAATTCAAGGCCATCGCTGGATTGCCTTGGTGACAGAAGTTTACGACGAGTGTTTTGAGAATTCAAAGTGTTATAAATTCACGATGTTAATAGGAAAAACACATCTAGAAAACCAAAATTAGTGCCTGTATGTCCTTTATTATTCCGAACCTGCATCTTTAAACTTATTCTTCAAAAACATCATTATATCGCGGCAGAACAGAGGTCGTTAAATCACGTATAATTTCAGTCCTATTGTACTTAGTATTTTGGTGGAATGCAACGTTTATCATGGACATGACACAGACCACTGATTCTTTTATGCATTTCACTCCATTCCATGATGGTGGTGATGGTGGCTGGTGCAGCAACAGTGTTGAATATTAAAATTATTCCAGTCTGACGATGCGCTAACAGCGCGAAACGCGTAACTGGTAAATAAAATACTGCAACAGAGACTGAGCATTTTTTAAGATTCTTTTATGGTTGAGTGTTACTCTAAACATCGTATCGTACATTTTGAATAAAACAGTTCTGGATATTAGGCCCAGGGGGGAGGGGGGGGGGCGGAGGGGGCGGACCGCCCCGGCACTTTTGCCTTGTGGGGGGGGGCTCCAATTTATATATATATATATATATATATATATATATATATTTTATTTTTTTTTTCTTTTTTTTTTTTTTTTTTTTTTCTTTTTTGCCGGCCGCTGTGGCCGAAGGGACTGCGCCGCGCCAGTCACGGTCTGCACGGCCACTACGGTCGGGGGGTTCGATTCCCCCTTCGGGCATGAATATTTGTGCCGTCCTTAAAATTAGCTATTTCATAAGTCGTTTGTAAGTTTAGGGACTGATGACCCCGTAGTTAAGTCCCATAAGCTCTACAAACATTTGAACATTTATTTGTTTATTTATTTTTTGTTACCTCTGTTCTGCCCTTGGCTTTTCTGGGGCCTTCAAAACTCGGCTATTTTTCTTATATTGACCCGTTCCTCTCGTCCTGGGGGGGGGGGGGGGGCGCTCAAAATCTCAAAAGTTACTTTTTTATAGCAATACATGTATTTCCAAGTGGACGGGGGACTTCATTTTGTTTTTCCGCCACCCCGAGCGTCCGACAGCTTCAGTCCGCCACTGATTAGGCCGCGTCATTTTTAAAAACTTAACCGCCATGAAGAGGACCACTGCACAGTGGTCGAAATGTCTGCAATTTATTTGCGAAGTTTTGATAAAATTCAATAAACAAACACCATAAAATCTAAAAATTAAAAGTTAACTTCAATAATATAAAGTCCTGGGCGCAGATGTGTAGAGAAAATCGTAAAATTGTTAAGACGTGTTTATTCAGACACAACCAGTTTCACATCGGTATAGATGTATCTTCAGGTGACATCTGTGAATAAGAAATACATCTGAACTAATAACTGGAGTATCTAATGACCAATAAGTAAGAATTTTGTAAGTATTTGATAATATTTTTTAAAAACTGTTTAAATTTTTTTGAAAGTGAGTGTCGAAAGTATTTACTAGCAAAATGATTACATGATATTTAGAAAACAGCGTCCATCTTTCAGGAGGTCTTGCTAAAATACTCTCACAATAGGGTGTGGTCGTCATTTGATAAATAACATCCCCAATTTGTCCATTACGAAGAAACCAACAATGTGAGTCTAAAATCGAGAATACGGTCAGAATTGCTACCCACGGTCAACAATCTCACTAAGTGGTCAATATAAACTGCGTAAAAACAAACTATTAAGAGTGTGTGATAGGAATCATACAACGAACCGCTTACCAGGAAACAGACGGCTGGACCAGGAAGTGCTGCGGCCGCGGTACATAACAAGTGCACACCTAAAGTGCTAAATGTGTGATATGAACAAGGAAAACTGACGTAACACGGCACCCAGGACTTTATATTATTGAAATTAACATTTAATTTTTAGATTTTGTGGTGTGTACTGAATTTTATCGAAATGTACGAGGGTAAGTCAATTATTATTCGCAATTTAGTTATATTTCTGTTTATGTTGGTAGTACTGTCGTTTTACGTTGGTGACGCATGCTTAGTTTATTTGTTGTTATATCTTTGCAATTTTCAAGCTGCTACGTTAGTTTCGTTGTCGCTCCCGTGCTGTTAATCATGGCTGTCTATTTGCACCAAAGAGGAGCAACGTTCAGTGATACGTTTTTTGTGGGCGGAAGGTGTATCAGGGGCCGAAATTCATAGAAGACTTTCAGTACAGTATGGGAGCAGTGTTTTTCCACTACGAAGTGCGTACGAGTTGATTGAAAAATTCCAAAATGTTCGCACGAGTGTTAAGCACGATGAAGGAGCCGGACGACCGTTTACCGCCACAAATGAAGAAACCATTGAGCGATCACGTGAAATGATTCTGTTAGACAGACGATTAACTATGGATGAAGTGGCTCATCGTCTTCAAATTAGTCATGGTTCTGCCTACGAAATGATTCACAACAGATTTGGGTTTCGTAAAGATTGTGCAAGATGGGTCCCAAAACAACTCACACAGTTGCATAAGCAAACGCGCCTCGACATCTGCAAAAAACATTTGGATCGCTATGGTAACGAAAGGGACAACTTCTTAGACAGAATCATTACTGGTGACGAAACATGGATCCATCATTACGATCTTGAGAGTAAACGGCAGAGTATGGAATGGAAACATCCAAATTCGCCGTGCAGGAAAACGTTCAAGACCCAACCGTCCGCAGGAAAACTGATGCTTACGATTTTTTGGGATGCACGAGATCCTGTACTGGAACATTATGGTGAAAAGGGCACAACAATAAACAGTGTACGTTACAGTGAGATGCTTACTGACAGGCTAAAGCCTGCAATTCGAAGAAAACGCCGATGATTGCTGTCAGAAGGTGTGTTGTTGCACGACAATGCCCGTCCGCATACTGCTGTCCACACTGCTGAAACGCTCCAGAAACTCAAATTCGAAGTACTGGATCATCCTCCATATAGTCCCTATCTTGCCCCTTCTGACTATCACTTGTTTGATCCACTCAAACAGGCATTAAGGGGCCGTCGATTTGACTCGGACGAAGCAGTGAAGGAAGCGGTGCATTCCTGGCTCGCAGCTCAGCTTCTTTTATGAGGGCAGAAGGAAGCTTGTAGAGTGATGGACGAAGTGCGTTGAAAAAAAAACAAGGAGACTATGTCGAAAAATGATGTTCTTGTAAGTTTCGTATTTTATTACAATAAAATTTTATAACTACTTTGCGGATAATAATTGACTTACCCTCGTATTTAAGCTGTGGTTGCCCTTCTCAGACAATCATTTGTATTTGCAAAGCGTTTAAACATGACGCGGCCTAAATAACTCAGAATTGTTTTATTGAAAACTAGCTGAAAACCCGGCGTTGCCCGGGTATTTATTTATTTATTCGAACCTTGAGTTAGTATTTTTCCTATCAACTCTCTCTCTGTCCATCTCCTTTCTTCTAAAAACATGTTACATTTATCAGAGAATATATAAGAAATCACAGGTAAAAATGCACTCGTTTCGAAGAATCCAATCCCGAAATTCAACAATAATGATTGTAATAATATCACTGATGGATCACATCATAAAATGTGCGAATCGTCAAATAGATTTTTTAAAAAGAGATATATTAAAAGAAATTTCTTTTTTACTGCTTTATTTATTCATTCTTATATTTCCTTATTCGTATGCTTTCCCTTACAGAGAAACAGCTGAAGACATTGTAGCACGCATAGACCAAAAATATGGTCTGTGGATCACGTTTCGCTGTACGTAACCTTCTTGCTATAGAGTCGCAAACATCATCGCTGGCCTTCAGTTCGAATTTTTTAATAATTTGACGACTTTCAACCACCATATCTTCCACCCCCTTATAGCTGTCGGCATGGAACTGCTATGGTGTACAACGGGAGACTTCGGACAACAATTACATACACACCATTCGTTTGCGTTCTGTAGTTTTCGCTGCAGAGCGAAATATTAACACAGACATACGTAGAATTTTATATACACCGATAACTTTCCATCCCAGTATACTCCGACCCTTTTATCATTATCAACCCTCAAGCAAAAATGCAAACAATAAAACAATTTTCAAAGAGTAAATATAATTTTCAAAGAGTAATTATTGTTCCGCATTTCGCATTATATTCTTCAAATTACTAAATATCTATCAGATCGCTATAAAACCGTGCCTAAAACCTTCCTCAGGTATAAATTAGTAACTGTACAAATATTTAAGTCTCTGCGTCTTATCGTTTGGACGTGGTAAGCGTACACCGAACAGACATTCACATTAATACATATAGATAAATAGCTATCCGATCGCCATAAATCCGTGCCTAAAGACTTCCCCTGGTAGACATTAGTAACTGTAGAGATTTTTAGCTCTTTATGTCTTGTGGTTCAGACATGATAAACGTACACCGAACAGAAAATCAAATGTTTGTAAATCTTATGGGACTTAACTACGGGATCATCAGTCCCTAAACTTACAAACTATTTATGAGCTACTTACGAACTAGGACGGCACAAATATCCATGCCCGAGGGGGGATTCGAACCCCCGACCGTAGTGGCCGTGCAGACCCTGATTGAAGCTCCTCAGTCCCCTCGGCCACCGCGGCCGGCACACCGAACAGACATTCACATTTATAGATATAGATGACACCGGCCGTGGGAGCCTACGAACTTATATCGTTTCGTACAGTTAAGAGCATTGGAGCAAGGTGTCCCTTGTAAGAGAAGATTTGCTGTGTCAGCTGTGCTGTAGTTATTCTCCTGTAACGCTCGTTGGGTGCTCGAGACCGTAAGCGGAAGGGGAATCGATATCAGCTTTCCGGTTCCTTTTCAGGATATCACAATGCCTGCTATCAGCCTGCTGCAGTTTTTTTTATCTTCTTCCTTTCCCCCTGACTTCCCATTTTCGCTGGGTCCGTGTTTCGATTGACGGCTTTCGTGGAAGACGACCATCTCTGCGATGAAGCGCAGTCGCGTGGTGCCTGCACTTTGTATGACGCTCGCCCGCGGAGAAATTCTCAGCAAGCGCGAGGCAGCATGACTCAGCTAACCAAACAGCCACGTTCCACTCTGATGAGATGTCCAGCCCATTAGCAGAAACTTACCTGCGCGCCTGTGGCCAATCATTCCAAACTCCTCTCTCACTTTCACGATCTGCCCGTGTTCGTCTACCTTTATGATGCGCGCAACCGAAACTGCTAGCACTGTTGGGGTTAATGTCACAACCAGTTAAGGAGAAGGTACGCGTAAAGAGGTTGCACGAACCAATGCTTATTGTCCTTCCCAATGGCGAGACAGGTTGAATAGGGAAGACCAGGGGGATGGCGCCACCTTAAAGGAAACCAGCTTTTTTTACCTTATGAAACGTGTGTCTTTTTCGTAAAGAATAATACTACAGCTTCACCAATTCAAGTACTTGTTGATGTAAAATTGGAATAAAAATACATTTTATAATTTAGGTTTGATTAAGACACCGCAAAAGTCAGAAATACCGGTATAGTTTTTGCCACTTCTAACCTACTACATTCTCTACATTCTGCAAGTGCCCATTTCACAAAATGTATGCATCTGTATTACACTTCATTTTTCCTAAATTCTCCACCATGGCGTCATTGCCAGTAGAAAAATATGGCTAAGAACACAATTTAAAGCCAAAATTTTGCGAAATAATTAGGTTATAGACACGAAATCAAAGCTAAATATCTACATATTACGTTAATACGAGTGTTAAAAACCACTGACAGCCTACAGAGGTACTTATTTAAATAAAATACAGGCTCGAAAATTAAATACAAAACGTCGAAACTAACAATTTCTTTCATATGATTGATACCTGTCAACAATCAGGAACGGCGACCACAGGAATTAGTTCCGCGGCAGGTAACAGAGATAGAACACTGGCAAGCGTACTCGTACTGCCAACCGTTCGTCATAAAACTGGGGTGGCGCGATTACCCAGGGTGGCGCCGTTACCCTGGTCTCCCGTACTTGTGATAGAAAACTAGTAGACAATTATATTTTGAAAAATTATATCGTGGTTTCTTACTAAATGAAAAAAAAGGCCATTCACAGGATATACACACATAAAAAGTTCGGCATCAGCCACCAAACTCAAATTCAATGGTATTCTACTCTGTGGTGAACTGTATTTACAAAGTAATACAGCTTCTCATTTTTTACGAACAAAACGCAACAAATCACTACTTTTGCATTCAAAGAAAACGTAAAGTCACTTTTCATGAGGTAAGCCTATCGTGTAACAACCTCATTCAATGGAGAGGTGCATGACCCATTACATGAATGCAAATCATGCCCACGAGTTTAACCATTGTTGGTCTAATTTATTAGATTCTTCAGTTGGAATCCTTCTTCACTCTCGTACATTTCGTGGCTGATCACGACGTCCATCGCACACCTCTTTTCAGTTTCGCTCAAGCATGTCCAATTGGGTTAAACAGCAACTCCCAAACGGAAATGTAGCCAAGATCGCATTTTTTACAGTCCTTTATTTTCTGACTATCGCGTTTGATGAACAAAATCATCATCTCCTTATCGGCATTGTCTACAAATATTGGTCACTTACTTGTACACATTTAAAGTAAGTTTAATATATTTAGGTGAAGAAATTGCGCGAAGTCATAAAAGTATATTAATTTTTTTAAGTATCCATGTTATATCACCTGCTGCAGGTAATTGACTGACTGAGTTACTTTTATGACTTCCTGCAATAATTGAACATGAACATTTATACGCATATATTAATTTTGTATGTTTTTCCACATACATTCGATTTTCATGTTTCCAGAGAATGTATAGGCATAGATGTTCAATTAACTGTTAGCTTGCGTTTTCTATGGATTTTTATTATACTGAGTCTAAGGTTTTTCTTCGTCGAAAATATATACGTATTAATACATACCTATAAAATAAAACATCAAAAACGCGTACATGTTCTTAGCACCTATAAATTCTTAGCACACAATATTCTGCCAAAGATTATACATATTATCAATAAAATTCTAACGAGTATGAGACCGCGTCGTCATTTTATAAACTATACCGACGTTTTTTCGGTCACTGTTGCAGGCGGCCTTCGTCAGGGTCTGCGTGACTGACACAGACCATGATGAAGGCCGCCTGCAACAGTGGCCGAAAAAACGTCGGTATAGTTTATAAAATAACGACGCGCTCTCATACCCAGAAGAATTTTATTTATAGTGACAACAGCCGCGGAAGCCTACATTTGCATTATACATATTGTAAAAAAAATATTATAATAATAAAAAAGAGCTGTTGGGGGGCGAACGACCCTTCGCCCTCCCCCTCCTTGGATCCGCCTATTGCTGTAACTGTCAAAATACCAAATCAGAATTAAAAGTACCAACCAATTTTGACAGTCAATATACAGACGACTTAGTTGTCTTATGTATGTCAGGCCATCTAGATATACCGTAAGTGAATGTTAAGCCCTATATTGTAATGCTCTACTATAACGTTATAATCTACATCTACATAGATCCTGTGCAAATCACATTTCAGTGCCTGGCACTTCATTAACCACTTTCATAACTTTTCTCTACCGTTCCATTCTCTAATAGCGCACGGGAAGAAAGAACACCTAAATCGTTCCGTTTTCGATCTGATTTCTCTTATTTATCGGGATGGTCATGTCTCCCTAAGTAGGTGGGTGCTAGCAAAATATTTTCGCATTCAGAAGTAAAAGTCGGTGATTGAAACTTCGCAATCAGATCACGCCGCAATGAATAACGTCTTTCTTTTAATGATTTCCACCCCAATTCGTGCAACATTTCCGTGACGCTTCCCCCCCCCCCCCGTACCCCGTAAAGTGATAAAACAAAATGAGCTGCCCTTCTCTGAACCTTCTCAATATCTTCCGTCAGCCCCACCTGCTGAGGGTCCCACAATGAGCAACAGTATTCCAGGAGAGGACGCACAAGCGTGATGTAGGCAGTCTCTTTGGTGGAGCTGGTGCATCTTCGAAGCGTTCTGTGCCTTCCCAACAATATTTTCTATGTGTTCTCTCCAGTCTAAGTTGTTCGTAATTGTAACTCCTAGGTATTTAGTAGAATTTACGACCTCAAGGGTTGACTGATTTATCGCGTAATTGAAGTTCATCGGATTTCTTTTAGTGGTCATGTGTATTACTTCACACTTTTCTTTATTTAGTGTCAATTGCCAATTTTCGCACCACGTAGAAATTTCGTCAAAAATTGCTTTGCAGTTGCTTTTGATCCTCTGTTGACAGCATTATCCGCGAACAGTCTAAGGGAGCTATTCAGATTGTCTCCTAAATCGTTTATAAACACAGGGAAGCGCAGGCGACCTATAACGCTTCCCTGAGGAACGCCAGATGTCACTTCTGTTTTACTTGATGACTTACCGTCAATTACAACGAACTTTGTCCTTTCTGATAGGAAATCGTGAATCCAATCGCACAACTTGGGAGATATTCCATAAGCACACAATTTCATTAGAAGCCGCTTGTGAGGTACAGTGTCAAACGCCTTCCGGAAATCCAGAAATATAGAATCGATTTGAGATCCCTTGACACTTATCACGTGTGAATAAAGGGCAACCTGTGTTTCGCAAGAGCGATACTTTCTGAATCCGTGTTGACTATTGGTTAATAAGTCGTTCTCTTCGAGGTAGTTCATAATATTCGAAAAAGTATATGTTCCAAAATCCTACTGCAAATCGACGTCAATGAGATTGGCCAATAACTTTGGGGATCACTCCTAAAGCCTTTCTTGAATAATGGAGCAACTTGGACAACTTTCCAGTCTTTGGGTACGGATCTTTCGCTGAGTGATCGGTTGTAAGTACGGAGCTATTGCATCAGCATACTCTGAGAGGAATCTAGTTGGTATACAATCTGGCCCGGAAGATTTGTTTTTGTTTAGTGACTTGAGTTATTTTACTACTCCAGGAACGTCTACTTCTCAAGTTTCGCATGCTGGAAGCTGTTCTTGGATTGAATTCTGGAGTGTTCACAGCGTCTTCTTTGGTGAACGAATTTCGAAAAGTTGTGTTTAGTAAATCTGCCTTAGCAGTACTGTCATCGGTAGTATTACCATTGCTATCGCGTAGTGATTCAACCTAAATACCACCCAATTTGTACCGCAGGTCACGTGAAAATGGCAGTTTAAGCCGAAACGAAACGGTCGTGTTCAAATAAATATTATTAAATAGCAGCATTTTGGCTAATTATTATCATTATGTCACTTGTTGAACTTTACCACGCTGCGGACCCTATGGAATATGAATTGAAGGTAATGACTTAGTTAATCGAAACCGGAAGTCAGAAATTAAGGACTGTGAAATAGCGATCTTGGCTACATTTCCGTTTGGGATATTTAGTTTAACTCGTTAGGTCGCCTCTGTCCTGCAATTTCAGGAAACAGTAATTGTATTCAAATGTTAAAATGTTAATTCTATGGGACCAAACTACTTTGCTCAAAGTCCCTACACTTACAAACTACTTGAACTAAGTTCAACTAACCTAAGGACATCCATGCCCGAGGGAAGATTCGAACCTCCGACGCGGAAAGCCTCGCGATCAGTATTGTATTCAATTGGATTCCTATCGGAGGAACATGACGGCGCGGAAAAGGTCGCGCGGTCTAAAGCACCATGTCATGGATTGCGAACCCGCTCCCATCGGAGGTTCGAGTCCTCCCTCGGACATGGTTGCGTGTGTTGTCCTTAGCGTAGGTTAATTTAAGTAGTTTGTAAGTCTAGGGACTGACGATTTTTAAAGTTCGGTCGCTTAGGTTTACAAGCATTTGAAATTTAGCGGAACATGCGAGCCAGTTCAATCGTGCAATGCCGACACTACTCATGAAATCATTGACGATGCCTGCACGATGAACTCGAGAGTTGTCTTCCAGAACAGTGGTTCCCAAACTGCGGGGTCTATTCAGGTGGGTCGCCGATCGACATTTTAGTATCTACGTAGAATATTTCACCGACTGATGAATGTGAAAGTCTGTTTACAAAACTGGCCCTGAACAAGAAACCAATGTGGCTAATAAGGTACTCAGGGCAATACGAGGAAAACGCACTCGTATACTAGCGGCAAAACACAATCAATACCTTGACTATACGCTAGCAAGGTGATGCTACGGATGATAGCTATTGGTAAAACAGAATTGTTTCCCCAGATTTCGAATCAAGAACAACCGGCAGCATGCGTAATTTAGAAGTAGATATAGTGGAGTATTAAAGCAACTTAGATCACTTAGCAAATGCAAGTCTCTCGGTCCAGATTGTATACGAATTAGGTTACTTACAGAGTATACTGATGCAATAGCTCCATTAGATTAGATTAATACTTGCTCCATAGATCATATATACGCCATTTCGTAATGATGTGGAACGTGGCAGTTTAGTAAATGTTGTCTATAGATGACAATCAATATTTAAAGGATTTTTTTAAATTTTTTCATTGTGTTTTTCCTTTTTTTTAAGTTTTATCTAAAAAGAAGTAGTTTTTTTTATTTATTTTTAAATACAAGTGGCTATCTGTCAGACTTTTGATGCTACTTGGTCAGTGACCGAAGACTTTTGTGGCAGCATAATTCATCCCTTTCAGTGTCAAAGTTAGATTTAACCTTGAATAGTGAATATCACCCTTTCTCCTAGTGTTGTAGCTATGCACTGTTATTACTTTTGAATTGGGTCGGATTGTTAATAACAAATTTTATAAGTGAATATATATATTGTGAAGGTACAATGAAGATCCCTAGATCCCTAAATAAATGTGTGCAGGATGATCTTGAGTGGGCTCCAGCAATTATTCTGATTACACGCTTTTGTGCAATGAATACTTTTTTACGCAATGTTGGATTGCCCCAGAATATGATGGCATATGAAAGTAATCAATGAAAATAGGCATAGTAAGCTTACTGAGATATGTATCACCAAATTTTGCAATGTCCCTGATAGCATAAGTAGCTGAACTCAAACGTTTCAGCAGATCTTCAATGTGTTATCTTATACAACCGCTCGCTCAGAGAAAGTTCCGTACCCAACGACTGGAAAGTTGCACAGGTCAGGCCTATATTCAAAAAAGACAATATGAGTGGTCCGTGAAATTACAGGCCTATGTCATTGACGTCGGTTTGCAGCAGGATTTTAGAACATTCAGGCTACTTTCCCCAACCATTACGAACTACATAAAGTCACGGAGGAGGCAGGTGACCATGATGAATAATGAATGAAGCCTGCAAAAAGCTGTACAGGTCACTGTATTGATAAAAGTCATTAGTTGGCCACAAAATTACTCTATTTTACGCATTTAGGCCTGGGTCTACATCAGAATCCTGCCGTTGAAGGTAACCAGTGCACATTAGTTACATGTTTGTCAGGTATCATTAGTTTCGTATTGTCCAGGTAACATCAAAAAGCAGTCGGATTTTGTACCCAAATATGACTTTTATCCCTGCTCTGCTTTAGGATGATGCTGTGATTTATCAGTTTGTAAAGTCACCAGAAGATAAAAAGCAACTGCAAAATGATTTAAATAAGAAATCTGCATGGTGCAAAATTGGCAATTGACACTAAACAATGAAATGTGTGAATTCATCCATATGTACAGTAAAAGAAATCTGTTAAAGATCATTTACATGATAAATCAGTCAGATCTAAAAACCGTAAATTCAGCTAAATTAGACGTTATTCTTCTATGTGTTATTGGCCTCCTTTTCCGCAGTTGCAGTTATACAAATTGTATAGGTTATGGGACCGTCTTATGCAACTGTAAATTAGTCTCCTTAAGACCACACGTATTTCGCTTTATTCTGAAGCATCTTCAGTGGTCAAGAATTTTTATGTTGTCCTATTCATGTATGATTTGTAGCACATTGCCACTTGCTGTCACTGTTTATATGTACACTTTTTCCAGTCACACTTCTTACAACAGTTATTAAAAATAGCCATAATGGCCATAAAGGCTATTTTTCAAAAACTGTTGTAAGAAGTGTAACTGGAAAAAGTATAAATAATTTAAATATAAACAGTGACAGCAAGTGGCAATGTGCTACAAATCAAACATGAAGAGGAGAACATAAAAACTCTTGACCACTGAAGATACTTTAGAATAAAGCGAAACGCGTCTGGTCTAAAGTAGACTAATATACAGTTGCATAAGACGGTCCCATAACCTATACAAATTGTCAACTACATTCCTAGGAATAACAATTACGAACAAATTAAATTGGAAAGAACACACAGAAAATATTGTAGGGAAGGCGAACCAAAGGTTACGTTTCATTCGCAGAACACTTAGAAGATACAACAGTTCTACTAAAGAAACTGCCTACCCCACACTTGTGCGTCCTATTTTGGAGTATTGCTGGCCAGTGCGGGATTCCCACCAAGTGGAACTGACGTACAATTTAGAGAAAGTTTCTGAGAAGGACAGCTCATTTGTATTATCGCTATATAAGGGAGAGAGTTTCACAGAATTGACGCACGAGTTGGAGTGGAAATCATTAAAAGAAAGGAGATTTTCGTCGCGACGAGATTTGTTTTCTAAATTTCTTTCACAAACGTTCTCTTTCAAATGCGACTATATTTTGCTAGCACCCACTTACATAGGGAGCCTAGATCATCACAATAAAATAAGAGAAATCAGATGGAAAACGGAAAGATTCAGGTGTTCCTTTTTCTTACGCGCTATTAAAGAATAGAACGGTAGAGAAATACCATAAAATCGATTCAATAAACCCTCCACCATGCACTTCAGTATGATTAGCGGAGTATTTATGTAGATGTAGCTTTCGTTCATAATTGCGATATGGCAGCTTTGCGTCCTTTTTCAGTTGTGACTGCAGTCAAGTAACTTTCCATTGATTTACTCTTCCTGTGACTGTGAGATCGTGCCCTACTTGCTTGTTTCTTAGTTTGTGTAGTGGCAGTTTGTTTTATTTTACACTATATTTCCAGTTATTTCTCTTTTGTTGCATGGATTAAGACTGGAACCTTCCATATCGAGTGAGGAGGGAGGATATAACTTTGAAGGAATCAATGAGATCCACATCTTGGTTATAGAGCCCCAGTTTCTCTGGGTATTTTTGTCTTTGTAAAATATTTGAAAGAAACTTCGCGTGGTAAATTACTTACGCCTCTAGCAACCAAGTTTCAATACAGTATAGAATACGAGCTCAATAATGCTAAGACTAGACACTAGCACATATCTCATTGATTTTACATTTAATTTGTATAAAATAATTTTTATTGCAGAAAATATTTTTAAGAAATAGCAAATTAATACTCAGCCAACCAGTTGCAATAATAGTTGTGTAATAAACTTGACCACGGTTTCGACGGATATAAACTCGTCTTCTTCAGAAATACATGTATACCTATAGACAATGTGACATCATAAATTACAAATTCATAATCGTTATGCCTGAAATTTGCGTCATACCAAGCCTATTGTGTAAAACATTGTGAAATACAAACCAGAATAAAACTCTTACTTACTATACTTGGATATCACAGGAATTGGACATCCCTATGATCTAGGGAAGGTGTTTAGACTGAAAGATGCGTCAGCGAATCTGCAGTCATTCACGCTTACTGATTTGAAGCAAGGAGCGTGCATACCAGGACCGATGGCGCATGCGCCGTGAAACTTTCAGTGGGTTACGTAGCTATTGGCAGAATCTACATTGAATTTATAACGATGTCAATAAATGGAATATTTGGATAAAAAGAGGGTGAGAAGTTTGAGGGAAGCTATGGAAACAAATATTACAAGGGTCAATTGTAAAAATATGCTGACTAACAAATACTGTTGAAATACATTGCGTAAACGAACAATAATAATAGAAAAGTGTACCTCTCAGGCGAATAAAAATGAACTGGATTAGTACGTGGCTTATAGTAAGGCTACGCAAATGAGATAAAATGGCAGTCATGTCAATTACAAAGGAAAATTACAAATGTAAGCAGGTTTCAGATTTTTGAGGAAATGAAAAAATCGCAAAGGCTACCAGTAGCTGTAAGATTTCGTGAGCAGTATGGGTTTGAAGCCTTGAAAATATTGTTTGCAGGCGAGATTTAACTGATCATTTAATAAATTACCGTCCTTGAGTTCTAGATGTTTAAAGATCTCAAGTTCTTCCCAAAGAAAATGTTAAAAAACAATTTCGAAAGTAGTACTCAGCAAAGTATGTAACTTTAGTTTCATATTACAAATAATTTTATGTTGTTATTAATTGTCTTGCAGTCAGTGTAGATTGAGTCGCGAATATTTTTCCAGAAATGTTCTGGGTCCCACTACAAAAATGAGAACCACTGCTTCAGAAACTTAAATTTTCCCCTAAATTCTGATAAAACGGGTCAACGATTGGTTGGAGGACGTTACCCTTGATTGTGGAGCCTGGAGCTGGCTCTTGGTGGTAACGACGATTCCCGAAATCCCCCACGTAGCGTCCGCCTAGAACATCATTGATCCGCCGCCTTGCTGGACTCGGTTGAAAGTATGCCTCTGGAGTGCTGTCCACACATTTTCGGCGGTCATCTGGTGTCATATATATGCGACAATCGTCTGTGAAGAGAACTTTGTGCCACTTTTCCATTTTTGGTGCTTCTAGGTCGACCTGCATCGCACAGCATGGGCCGGCCGCGGTGGCCGAGGGGACTAAGGCGCTCCAGTCACGGTCTGCACTGCCACTACGGTCGGGGGTTCGAATCCCCCCTCGGGCATGGATATTTGTGCCGTCCTAGTTCGTAAGAAGTTCATAATTAGTTTGTAAGTGTAGGGACTGATGACCCCGTAGTTAAGTCCCATAGACTATACAAACATTTGAACATTTAGCACAGCATGGTGTCTGAATTTATGGGCGGGTCTCTCCACGGCAGTCTACAATACAGAGAGTTGTTATGCAGTCTCAAAGACCTTGTAACAATAACTAGACTCCCTAATGGCGCTGCTGTTGCGGGATAATTTGAACCTTCGCCCGACCGCCGTGGTAGTGGCAAACGTCAGATAAATACGAGTGTTGTTAGCAGGTAAATCGTGTATTAAATAGCTACTGCGGGGTATACACACAATTGAGATTCACTTCTGTATTGTTGGACTACTGTACTGTACATGAAGCACGATTGTGAAGATCTGCTTAGCGTTTAAATGCATAAATCAATTTAAGAAAGGAATAAAAAAATCGAATACTGTATTCCCATTTATATTTCTCAGCAATACAAGTAGCCCTACTACTTGTGTTCAGAAATAGTTACTCTTGCTTAACAGACTGTTAGTGAAGACAACATAAGATTGAATGAAATAAATAACAGGCTTTTACAATACTGGTAGCTCTTAAAAAGGAGCTACTTTAGGCAGTACTGGTGAACAGGAAGTTCAAAAAGTTTCATTTTATGATTGTGTGAAATAACTATTGGGGTCACGAAATCAGTTGCCTCACTGCAGTTTGAATTTTTGTTTATTAAAATAATATTAGCAACTTGTAACGCAGAATTTAAAGGTAATCGCTTTACATTTAGGTATAACAACTGAAAGGGATTTTGCAGAACTCTGTATAGTTCCATATATGAATGACACATAGCCACACTGGATGAACTTTGTGAAGTTGAACCCCATGACAACAGTTGTTGACTTTTGAGCAGTTCACGCTACTGTAAGGTATTTGGCTTACTGCATTAAAAATGCTAATATTCTTGCTACATACTCTAATGTTAATGTTAGATGCATTAGTTAAGAAAAAATAATGGCATACTTCGTGTTCTTAAAAGAATTTGGTAGTGGCTGGTTGCTGTATTCACAATGTAGAAGCTATTTTTTTAGTTATGTACCTGGTAGCATAATTTTCTTTCACAATGGATTTTTAACATTAGCAGTTTCAGGCAGCCCTGTTAGGTTTTCTGATGCTATGAAATATCTAAAAATTGGAGAATACAGCACTAAAGCAAAGCCGTAAAGTGTGAAACTCTTCCGAAATTAATGTTTGTTCAAAAGTTCCACAATCGTAGAATATACCAAAAAAGTGCCAAAAAATCGTGTATAACGATAAATTTCGCTCATATGCTGCATTTAGAACGCTAAAAAATTACATATTACATTTCGGTTTCGTTAGGAAGAGGAAACGCTTTTGGCCAATTTCCACACCGTATGTGTAATAAATTTACACACAACCGATAGTTGCTGTATATTCAAGGAGTCTGAAACTGTTTTGTAGTTATGTATTTCAATTAGACATAGTTTTCGCGACTTAACTCAAATGAATACTCTCTCTAATCAAAAGTTCGCGCGGACGTTTGCCACCACAATGGCCGCCGAGGCGCTCTTCGATTTTTCTGCTGTTCACAGTCGGCCGCTTACGCGATTTCATATAGTCTGGTTTGACGTTTCCCTCCCGGTGGCCCCCACAAAATCGTTGTTTATCTTGGCGGAAGTCTGGTCGGGTTTCCTTCGTGTGAGAAGTCGCAGATACCTGTCGTAAGAAAGGGAGTAGGCTTTCAAAAGCTTGTTACGCTCTTTGTATACTAAGTAATAGTGTAAGACCATCAACGGTCATGCAGGAGTGTTATGCATATCTACTTGCACTACTCCGATATGGGATAATCTTCTGGGGAAGAGTATAACCACTAGCATAAAAATCCTTAGGTTGCAGAAAAGAGCAATAAGGGCTATCTACCGGACAGCTTCAACTAAATAAGCGTATACACACCCACAACACGAGGAAGATGAATAATATCCGCATGTCCCAGTGTAGAACAGCATTGTATCAAAAAACTGTATCACAGATATCAGTTCATATCAGTTCAACTATACAACAGCCTACATAGTTGTTGTTGTTGTTGTTGTTGTTGTTATGGTCTTTAGTCCGGATACTGGTTTGACGCAGCTCTCCACCCTACTCTATCCTGAGCAAGCCTTTTCATCTCCTCATAAGTATGGCAACCCACATCCACTTGAATCTGCTTATTATACGCGTCTCTTGGTCTCCCTCTGCGATTTTTACCGCACACACTTGCCTCCAATGCTAAATTTACGATTCCTCGATGTCTAAGAATGTGTCCTACCAAGCGATCCCTTCTTTTAGTCAGGGTATGCCAAAAATTCCTTTTCTCACCAATTCTGTTAGTACCTCTCCATTAGTTATGCGATCTACCCACCTAATCTTCAGCATTCTTCTGTAGCACCACATTTCAAAAGCCTCTATTCTCTTCCTGTCCGCACTGTTTATCGTCCATGTTTCACTCCCGTACAAGGCAACACACCACACAAATGCCTTCAGAAACGACTTCCTTATACTTAAATTAATATTCGATGTTAGCAAATTTCTCTTTTTCAAAAAAGCTTTTCTTCCCACTGCCATTCTGCATTTTATATCCTCTGTACTGCGACCGTCATATGTTATTTTACTACCCAAGTAACAGAACTCATCTACCACCTTCATTGTTCTGTTACCTAATCTTATTCCTTCGGCATCGCCTGATTTTCTAAGACTGCATTCCATTAATTTTGTTTTGCTCTTGTTAATGTTCATTTTATACGCTGTCTTCAACACACTGTCCATTCCATTCAACTGCTCTTCCAGGTCCTTTGCTGTCTCTGACAGAATTACAATGTCATCAGCAAAACGCAAGGTTTTTATTTCTTCCCCCTGAACGTTAATCCCTATTCCAAATTTTTCCTTGCTTTCTTTCACCGCCTGCTCGATGTACAAATTGAATAATTTGTAAGTAAGAATGAAATTTTCACTTTGCAGTGGGGAGAGCACTGATATGAAACTTGCCTTTCATGGGCAAGCGCTCTACCGTCTGAGTTATCCCGGCAAGCTTCACGGTCCATCCTCACAACTTTTTTTTTTTTTTTCTATCGGACCAAACTGCGTGGTCATCAGTCCGTAGCTTACAAACTACTTAAACTAAACTAACCTAAGGACAACACACACACCCATGCCCCAGGATGGACTCGAACCTCCACGGCGAGCAACCGCGCGCTCCGCAGCGAGACGCTTTAGACCGCTCGGCTACTCCACCGCGGCCCTCACAACTTTACTTCCGCCAGTACCACGCCTCCTACTTTCCAAACTTCACAGAAGTTCTCCGAACCTAGCAGGACTAGCACTCCTGGAAGAAAGGATATGGTAGAGACATTGCTTAGCCACTGCCTAAGGCAGGCTCGTCCAAACTGTGTCCCTGGGGCGCTAGCGCCCGCGGTCAGCGCCCCGGGCGCTTCGGCCTGCTGCTTCGTGTGGAAGGCAGTAGTCAACAGGCGTGAGGCTACAGTTGGTAGAGATGGACGGTCAACAGCAACAGGCAAACAAAAGGAGCGGCACGTCTGCGCTGTTTGAACCCGAGTGGGAAATTGATTTCTTTTGTACTGCTTTCGAAAATCGTGCCAAATTTTTCATGGAACCTCATGTATTTAAAAAAAAAGTATTCGATTGAACGGCACTTTAATACCTGTCACAAAGATCAGTTCGAAAATTTGTCGCAAGAGGAACGCCAGTCAAAGCTTGACGAACTGAAATAAAATTTCAGGCAGCATTACAGTGAATTAAGTGTATCTTATCGTATCACTCATTATTTCTAAATATGCTAAATAAAACTGTACTTTACAATCTGATATGTCGCTTAGCAATGTGCTAGTTATAGAATATCAGATTCTCAGCGACAAGGAACATTTCCTTTCGGTTAATTTTTATATTCTGCTTGTATTAAATCGCGTCGCACAGACAGAAGAAAATGTTACAGATGCGTCATTTTGTACCACTTTCTGAAAAGCCGTTACAAATGCTGTCTCAGACAAAGTGTCGTTAAGAGTCATTCTTTGTTCTTGTGTATTCGTGTTTTGACGGTTGAGAAAAAAGTTGTAGTTTGATCCAAGTTTTCAATTAAAACGCAAATATCAAAAGATAAAAATTTATTTTGTGATCTCATTTCCCCGTCCTTGGTAGCGTCCATGGTCGCTTTTCAAAAGAACTGAAGGAAAACGCAACTAAACCCAACCTTTTATTTATTTTTTTTTTTTTTAACTTGGGTTTCAATGAATGAAACAATTTTTAAAATTATAAGAGTTTTACAAACAGGAACTTAAACAATTAATTGCACCTTTTTATGCCACTGTAGGAACAGGAAACAGGTGCCCAAAGTTTGCTCGCCAGTTACAAATGCTTGATGAGAATTGCGAAAGCAGGAGAACCCTTTGCGGCTGGGAGTCTCATCAAGGATAGCTGGGTCGACTCGGCAACTTGAATTTGTCCAGCAAACCTCACAGAAAATTTTGAAAAAATAGTTCTTTCACCTCAATATGTTGCTCGCCTCAGGTAAGGAGCAGTAATTAATAGAGAGAGCAGCAAACTTCATTTCATTTTTTTTTTTTCGCTCTTGACGAGTCCACGGACGTTTCGGACTTATCTCAGCCTGTCATATTCATTCGGGGTGTCAACGACAATCTGCGTGTGACCGAAGTATTTCTCGATCTCGTTCCATTAAAAGACAACCACAAGTTTGGATATTTTTCCAGCCGTGGAAAACGTGTTCGAGTCAACACGTTTAAAATGGGAACGCCTGACCAGTGTAACAACCGATGGAGCCCTTGCGCTATGAGGACTTCGTACTGTATTCCTGAGTTACGTCAGGAGAAAAATGGCTGAAGTCGGCTGTTCCTTATTCACGGAAGTTAATACACCAGGAGGCGCTTTGTGCGAAGATTGTCAATATAAAACAAGTTATAGACACAGTTGTTCAAAAAGTTAATTATCTTCGATCGCATGGACTCACACATCGCCAATTTACAGAATTCATGGTTGATATCGAAGCGGAGTACTCGGACATCCCCTACCACACAGAAGTAAGATGGCTGAGCAAAGGGAAAGTGCTTAATCGGTTTTTCTGCTTGAGGGACGAAATTAATACATTTTTGCGAATGAAACGACGTCGAGAAGAATTGCTTCGTGATCCTAAGTGGGTGGCGGAATTGGCCTTTTCTAGTGACATTACTGGTCATTTAAATACTTTGAACGCTACACTGCAAGGCGAAAATCACACTGTTGTCGATTTAGTGCAGACGATTCAAGCAACTAAATATATATATCATCATTAGAGACTGATTATGCCTTTCAGCGTTCATTCTGGAGCATAGTACCTCTAATAAACTTCTTCCATGATCCCCTATTCAATGCTAACATTGATATATATTGTGGAAGAAATAGTTGCGCGAGCAGAACTGTGGATCCTTCCCTGCATTAGACAGCGTTAAAGAAGATGTGCAGTTTTCAGATTATGTACGAATGATTTGTAAATTACAAGAAGAGTTTGAAAACAGATTTTTGGAATTAAGTTAGCTTCAACCGGCCATAGATATATTTGTTCACCCGCTTTCGCTTAGGGCAGAGGACATCTCGCAAGTGTTTCAACTAGAGCTGATTGACCTGCAGTACGATATACGCCTGACGGACCGCTTTCTTTTTTGTAAAGCTTAGAAAGACTTTCACAGTAGTTTTCCACGAGAGAAGTATTCTGTTTCGCATAAGCACGCGGCGAAAGTTCTATCAATGTTTGGTTCCAGCTATATTTGTGAGCGCTTTTTCTCTCATTTAGAGTTTGCTAAAAGTAAAAACCGTTCACTACTTAGTGATAAAAAATTGACTAATTCTTTGACGTTAGCAGTCTCCCGGAATATTGTACCAAACATAGACAAAATCATTTCCTCAAAAAAAAAAAAAAAAAAAAAAAAAAAAAAAAAAAAAAAAAAAAAAAAAAAAAAAATAATAATAATAATAATAATAAATAAAAATTTACTTGTAACTAGTAAGAATGAGACTATATCCCTAACGTAAAATTATTGCTAAAATGGAATGTTTATGACATGAGTTCATTTAAAAAATTGATATATTTTTCAGAAGACGCCTACTGTACATATGGTGAGTGTGTGTGTGTGTGTGTGTGTGTGTGTGCAGTACTAAGAGAAGAAACCCGTGGGCCAGAAAACATGCAAGTTGTTCCTTGATTCTTTTTTATATAAATTTGCGTAGTAACTCTGCCATGCGAACACTAATTGTTACCGAAACAGTAAATGGTTACGTTGGAGCTGACCGCGGGACATTCCAGCGCAGAGCAGTGCTGTGCGGTCTCTCTTTCCGCGCCTATCTCTCTCGCTCCGTTGCCGACACTAGCGACACACGGTCGCGGCCGGGGCGCTGAACTGAACTGCCCTGCGCCCGCCGGGCGAAATTCTTGGTTGAGCCTGGCCTTCTAAGGCATGTTTCCAGACGGTATAGTGCTTGCCCGCGAAAGGCGAAGGTCCCAGGTTCGAATCCCGGTTCCGGCACGCAATTTTAACCTGCCAGGAAGTTTCATATCAGCACACACTCCGCTACAGAGTGAAAATTTAATTGTGGAAACATCCCTTACGTTGTGGCTGAGCCATGTCTTCACCGTATCCTTTCTCCCAGGGGTGTTAGTCCTGCTAGGTTCCGAGGAGAATTTTTGGAAAGTAGGAGGCGAGTACTGGTAGAAGTAAAGTTGTGTGGGCGGACGGCGAAGCGTGCCGGAATAGCTCAGCCGGTAGAGCGCTTGCCCGCGAATGGCAAATGTCCCAGGTTCGAAGCTCGGTTCCGGCATACAGTTCTAATATGCCAGGAAGTTTCAGCCTACCTTATGTTTTTAAAACTGCAGCAACATAAAATATTGCCGCGAGACCCTACGTTAACCGACTGCCGGCGTGGCGCAAGGGATAGCGTCACCGATTGCAGTGCTGAAGGTCGCCGGTACAATCCTGTCCGCCGGCAAAAATTTATTTCTTTGTATTTATAATTCCCAGAATGTTCTACATGTTTCTTATGCCATTTGTAATTTCTACTTGTTTCTCATGTTAACTATTCTTCTAATTTCTGGTACTTTCTGTCTGTGTATATATAGCAGAGCACTCTGCCCGAGAGGCATTCAGTGCTGCGCGTACGTTTCAGTTCGCAATAAACCGGCTTTCAGTACAAGTGCTGTATTCAGTCGACATCCCTGCCTTCGAAGTTAAGCCTGCTTCCATTTCAACGCGACAATATGTATGAACATAAGCTTAAATCATTTCTGGTTGAACAATTTTTTTACCCTGTAAAGAATTTTTAAATTATAAAAATAGATTTGGAAACATCAGTCTTGTAGGCAATGAGTATGTAATTATTGTTAAATTCAAATTGCGATACGTCCCGTCAACAGCGTGGTCATGAGAGACGAGGCACATGCTCGGATTGTTTGTTTAAGGATGGGTAAGGAAATCGGCCGTGCCCTTTGAAGGGTACCGTCCTGCTATTCGCCTGGGGTGATTTAGAGATATCGTGGGAAACGTAAACCAAGATCACTGGAAACGGATTTGAACCGCCGTCCTCCAGAATGTGAGTCCAGTGTTACGACCGCGCATCTCGCTCGTTATATCTTCTGCAAATGTTTCAAAGATGGCGAACCCATGACACACGTATCTAAAATCATGTTTATTTATGTTGTTGTTAGTGATTTTTAATGTTAATGATTCTTATTTCATGATTCTTAAAACAATGTGTTGTTTTCTCATGTTTGCTGGCCGCGGTGCCGAGGGGACTGAGGCGCTCCAGTCACGGTCTGCACGGCCACTACGGTCGGGAGTTCGAATCCCCCCTCGGGTATTGTGCCGACCTTAGTATTAGCTAGTTCATAAGTAGTTTGTAAGTTTAGGGACTGGACCCCGTGGTTAAGTCCCATAAGCTCTACAAACATTTGAACATTTGATTTTTCTCATGTTTCATGTGTGGTGACAACGGTGCAATCCACGAGAACATCTCTGCCGGTGCCAAAGATGATATAGCTGGCCATCAAACGTCGCAGGTCGACAGCAAGGAGGTTAGAAGACAGGGAGGTGGCGTTCTCTATGCTGAGAACAGGCATTAGTTGAAGGCAGGGGGCCATGCTTTTGTGCCTAAAACAAGGATTTCTCAATTACAATCCAGTGTGAATATTGTCCTCTTTACCTAAAGCCACTAAATTGACAGTCATGTGGTCAATAGCTGTCATTCACAATTACTAGCAATAAATATAACAGACGTCGTTCTGGCGCAAGGCAAAGACGACTGTCACATGCTGGTTCAATCCACAGGCGGTAGTCATCTACGACACGCAATTACGGAAGTTGATCACACGATATAATAAGTGTCTGAAATCTTTTGGCCACTACGTCGAAAAGTAGCGCATACAACGCAAGATGTAGCTGCTCTGTTCGGTCGGTGGGAATGGGAAGTACTGTACCATCCACCATACCTTTCGGAGTTAAGTCCTTGTGACTCTGATTTGATTACAATGATGAAGGGATCACTTCATGGCATTTGCTTCAGAACTGTTCCAGAGATTCGACAGGCAGTAGACCGCTCCATTCGCACCATCAACAGAACAGGCTCTGTTAACGGTATACTACGCCTTCCACATCGCTGTCAACGCGGGTGACTACTTTGAAGAACTTTAAACAGTTTCACGCCATAAATAATAATTGAAACGAGAGTGCGAGTGTTAAATCAGGACAAGTTAGATGAAAATCAGTAAGGGTTTAGGCGTCTCAAAGGCTGTGAGGACCAGATATTCAGCTTACCTGAGAATATTTTGCCTACAACTCTAATTAAAGAGATACCTCGATAGTTGTTACAGTCTTTTCTGTTTCCATGTTTGAAAATTGGCGTGATTACCGCTTTCGTCCAGTTCTTCAAGATTATGGTATAGGAGCCAAACTTCTGCAGACAATGAAAGGGCTTTATGTAGACTGCTGGGCAGCAGTTAGAGTAGATGGCAAATTAAGCTCGTGGTTCAGGATAGTTTCAGGGGTAAGACAAGGCTGTAACCAGTCACCACAGTTGTTCATACTATTCATGCATCATATGTTGAAAACAGTAGACTGGCAGGGCGGGATTAAAACAGGTGAAAACAAAATAAGCAGTCTCGCATATGCGGATGACTTAGTTGTATTGGCGGATTCGATTGAACGGTTGGGAACTAATATTTCAGAACTCGATCAGAGGTGTAAGAATTATGATATGAAGATCAGCATCTCCAAAACGAAAGTAACGTCCGTGGGAAAGAGATTTAAACAGATTGAGCGCCAAATAGGAGGAACGCAGTTAGAACACGTAGACAGTTTCAAGTACCTGGGATATATTTTCTCACAGGATGGCAACATAGTGAAAGAACTGGAATCGAGGTGTAGCAAAGCTAATGCAGTGAGTGCTCAACTAAGATATACTGTCTTCTGCAAGAAGTAAGTAAGTACCAAGACTAAGTTAGCAGTACACCGCTCTATCTTCCGACCAACTTTGTTGTATGGGAGTGAAAGTTGGGTGGATACAGGTTACCTTATTCATAAGGTAGAGGTTATAGATATGAAAGTAGCAAGAATGATTGCAGGTACTAACAGATGGGAACAATTGCAGGAGGGTGTCTACAATGAGTAAATCAAAGAAAAACTGGGAATGAACACCACACAGTTAGAGCGAACAGACTGAGATGGTGGGGTCATGTTACACGCATGGGAGAAGCAAGGTTACCTAAGAGACTCATGAGTTCGGCAGCGGAGGGTAAGAGTCGAGGTAGACCAAGAAGAAAGTATTTAGATTCGGTGAAGAACGATTTTGAAGTAAAAGGCATAACATCAGACGAGGCATCAATGTTAACATTGAATAGGGGATCATGGAGGAATTTTATTAGAGGTACTATGCTCCAGACTGGACGCTGAAATGCATAATCAGTCTCTAATGATGATGATGATAACCCGGGGGGCTGAAGGTTCTTTCGTGAGTACGTGCGTAGCGAGCACGAGGCCCCGAGCTAGTGCAGTCTTTCCTCCATTCCTCCCTAGACTGTATTTCCTTTCCCTTCCCCTCCTCACTAACCTCACTCCTTCCTCTCCCCACCGCGGGACTGACGACTTAGGCAGTCAGGTCCTCCTGTCCCAACCAACCAACTACATTTAGATTGATGATTAAAACACAAATGTTGAAATGTTTGTAAAGCTTATGGGACGTAACTGCTGGGTTATCAGCCCCTAAACTTACAAACTACTTATGAACTAACTTGTACTAAAGACAACACAAACATCCATGCCGGAAGGTGGATTCTAACCTCCGACGCAGGAGGCTGCGCGATCCACAACGTGCTGCTCCAGACCGATCGGCTACTCCCGCGCGGCGATTTAAACACAACTACCTTTTTATGAATACAGGGTTGAAAGCTTGCTTCAGAATTTCTTGCTTCACTCTTCAACCTAATCATCGCCGAAAAACAACTTCCTCACGTATGGACAACTACCATAACAGTTCCAATCTGGAAGGGAAAAGGAGACGTGAATGAATGCTCGACTTATCGTCCTATTCGACTCCTCTGTCATACTTGAAAAATATTTGAACGTGTACTTGATAGCAGACTCAGAAATATTCTCACTGTAACACCAAACTAGTGCGGATTTGTTAAGGGATGCAGTACCATCGATGCTATCCATGCCACACGCCTTTTGATGGAAAAGCACAGAGACAGAAGAGTGTACACATGGCATTTCTAGACCTAGAAAAGGCTTTTAACCGTATCCCACACGATTTTATCTGGCGAGCTCTTCGTTGTCATGGAGTCCCTGAAGAGTATGTAAGCTGGGTGCAACTTCTGTACCGCAATTCCACTAGTGCAGTTCGGAGTAGGTATTTCTCCTCCTTTCGGTATCACTGTGGGTGTTCATCATGGTTCTGCTCTTTCACCTTTACTATTCATCCTCTACATGGATGCGATAACACCTGACATACAGACTTCACATCCGTGGACCCTTCTTTATGCCGATGATGGGGTACTTGCCAAAAAACCCGCCCAGAACTCCAACACCAGGTTCAAAAGTGGAAGGACAGACTGGCTGAAAATGGACTGCACCTCAATGTCCAGAAGACTGAATACTTAGAATGCGGCTCCCAAACAAGAGGCAACATAAGTATCGGGGAAGAAGACCTGCAGAAGACCAAGCATTTTTAGTACCTGGGGTCCGTTGTCACCTCAGACTGTGATACAACTCTCGATACTCGGACGAGAGTGAATGCAGCTTGGGTCAAGTGGAGACAGGTCACTGGAGTCCTCTGCAATAAAAAGATACCTCAACGTCTAAAGGCAAAAGTTTACAAAACCATTGTACGTCCAGCAGCAATCTATGGGACTGAGTGTCGCCCTATGACGAAACAGCAGGAGCAAATGCTACATACGATGGAAATGAAGATGGTTCATTGGTCCATGGGGCTGACCCGATGTGACCATGTGAAAAATACAGAAGTCCGGCAAAAGTTTGGTGTGGCGCCTATCACAAACAAACTGAGGGAAGCCCGTCTCCGCTGGTACGGCCACGACATCAGAAAGGAGGACAACTCTAGGTTGCAAAACAGCACTCCACATCAACCCAGGAGGAACAAGACCACGAGGGAGACCGGTAAAGAGATGGACTGACAACATCAGGGCAGACACGGACGCTGTTGGTTTAAGGCAAGAAGATGTCAACGACCGAAAGAAATGGAGGAGACGCAGCAAAGTAGCAGAGAGAGAGTGTTGAGCAGAACGCAACAGGCAGACGTAATGGTTGCTAAGTGGTTACGTCGTAAGCTCTGATATAAAAGTGTTTGGGTTCGAATCTACTTACATGCTGCATTATCTCTCCCTTATCTGCCGCGGCAGAATAGCCGTGCACATTACGGCGCCCTGCTGCAGTGCGCGGCCGTTCGCCGTTGAGAGTTCGAGTCCTCCCTCGGGTATGACTTCTTGTGTCGTCCTTAGCATAAGTTACTTTAAGTTAGTGAAAGTAGTTTGTAAGCCTAGGGACTGATGACCAACGTAGTTAAGTCCCTTAGATATTCAAACATTTGAACATTTCTCTCTTATCAACAGTCGTCTCTACTGCTCGGTCATAAAAGATAATGATACGAACACTACCAAAATATAACACACCATTGCATTATTTAAGCATACTCTCAGTTTCTAGATAATTCTAGACAACTGTTGGGCAACAGAACTATTTCACATTATTGTTTTTGAATATGCAGAGCTTACTGAAAGATAATATGTACCATAATAGTTGTAATGAGAGTTCAGGTGAAAGTGCTTTTGTAGTAATTTTCTTCATATTTTCACAGCACAGTTTCAAACTCTATCTGTTCCGACACTGTGCAAATTAAAATCAACAGAAACGTCTTTGCATGTCTGTACCTTCTAGGCCGTAGTAACTCAATCAGTTTTTTCTTCTTCCTATTGGCTCCTTCTATTGCCCTAAACAATTTCTAGAAGTAAATCTTATTCGTGTTGGAAGACATTTCAGTGTAGGTTCTCTAACATTACTCCTGTGATGTTGCCTGTACGAATTAAAGTTTTAAACTCCACGATAAATAGAATAAGGATTTTTGTTAAAAATTCGTCCATAAAAGAGTTGGATAAAAATCACAGCAAATAATTTAAAAAGGGCAGATGAAATTTAATACACGAAATGACTGAATAAATGAAATGGCAGAATGCAGACTGGGGTTGAGTCAACACACAAAAATAACGTTACAGAGAAAACTTACGGAAAGTGCCCATTGAATCTTCTTTCTGGAAATGTTGATGACAGCAGCGGAACTGTTAAGCTGTTGAATGGTTTAGATAAATTTTATGATACTTTACGAAATATATTAATGTTCAGACTGTTCACCTCGCAAGTCATTGTCGCTGGATCGTGTACTAGAGTTTGATAAAGTAAATAACAAACAGAAAAATCTATAGGACTTCGCGAAACTGTTAATACGAATGTAGGTTCTAAAAGGAAAAAGGTAATGATATAAAGTAACTGATCAGGATTTAATCAAGGAAATATGCGAAGCGAAAGTGATGGCGTCTGAACATTATCGTACGACGGAATATCGAGGAGCTGAAAACCCCAAAGAAAATGAATAATTAAGAAAGGACGGGACATTATTAAATGTAGTGTGGAGACATTGCTCTCAACAAAAGAGGGTATACTTTGAAATAAAATATCAAAGCCTTCACACTTACATTGCTGAGCAGTTTGCGGACAGGTCCACACTTAACAAACAAGAGAATGTGTGATCGCGGTTAGGTCCTCTCGGCTCGCCGGAAAAAAACGAAAGACGAGCGAAGAAACCTTTTCACAGATAAAATATTACGAGAAGGAGGGGACTACGGCGACAATCATCGCTGATCGATAAAAACCATTAATTTAATCATGTATCGTTACAGTTCATCTTTACAACATGGGAGCTTCGATAATAGAAGCGCACTAATCATGTAGATAGACGATTTTAGCGGAATTGCCAAACATCTTCCGTGTAGACTCACAAGGAGAGGATCTGACATGAGGGTCATCGATTTCGATCAGATTTTTCACTGGCGTTCTAAACTGAATTTCGCCTTTTGAAAAGTCAGTAGTTGAAAACGCGATATTCTATCATCAAATTTGACCTCGATTTTTTTCAAAAACTACTGAGCATCCAACAAAAAGCTGCAAGACGTGTCACTTTATATTCAATATAGAACGTCCATGAAATATGTTATCGAAATCGGTGACCTACACGTCAGCCCCTCACGTTGTTACATCAACGTTGAACCAGTTTCGGCGGATGTAGGTTTATCGTTATACAATAGAGAGGAGCCCTGAACAGAGTTTAATCCCTGAGCTAACGTCAGCTTTAATCTCGAGCCTGCGAAGTGTATACAATTGGCCCGATAACTTTTAAATATACGTTACGCTGTGATATTCCTATGTAAATAAACACACTGAAGTGTATAGCCTATAAGGATAGTATGCGCTGTGTTTAATAATATTACGTAGAACCTAGTAACGAATAAAATACATACACAAATCAATTTTTATACATAGAGAATATAAATTACATACGTCCGAAGTGTATAGCCTATAATGATAGTATGCGCTGTGTTTAATAATATTACGTAGAACCTAGTAACGAATAAAATACATACACAAATCAATTTTTATACATAGAGAATATAAATTACATACGTCCGAAGCCGGGCTGGTCGCAAGTATATATGTATATGGAAACCTACTTTCTGGTTTCGTCCCTCACATTGAGAAAAATACGCCATAATTATTTTCTCTCAAAACGTACGACGAAACATCAACATGTGTACGGTCTGCCATCGTAGAAATCTGGCAAGCAACTGGCTTTTATTTGACAAACGTAAACGCTTGAGCATGTTTGTCATTTCGGGAATAAATCAATATTTCTCGCAGACACGTCAAACAGAATCTTAGTTTGACAAATATGTCAAAATAAAGCTGAACACTGTCGAAAATAATTCGTCAAGTAGTCTCATGGTATAATGTGGTCATAACATTTGTGTTGACAAGTATCTTTAATTAATAATAATAATAACAAAACAATTGTAACAGAAAGTCACGTATAATGTGGTCATAAATTTTGTGTTGACAAGTGTCTTTCATTAATAATAATAATAATAATAAAACAATTGTAACAGAAAGTCACGTATGAGGCAGGGGACCATGATGAATAATGTATGAAGTCTGCAAAAAGCTCTGTAGGCCTCTGTATTGATGAAAGTAATTAATTGGCTACAAAAATTACTTATTTTACGCGTTTCGGCCTGGGCCAACGACAGGATTCTGATGATGGCTCAGGCCGAAATACATGAAATGAAGTCATTTTGTAGCCAACTAATGATTTTCATCAATACATACAACTTTTTCAGACTTCATAAAAAAAATCATTGGGTTTCTGCAACGCTGTAAGAGCCCTTCGATTCTGAAGGACGTTCATCCAGATGCAAGTGGATTTACATTCTACCTCATACGAGATGCACAGAGCTTCGTCTTTGGCCCACTGTGCTTGTTGCAGCGAATCATCGTAAGAGTAAGCAGTTGGTCGCAGTGAGTCACTGTTTATCGTCCTTCGTGTGCGGTTTCTGTGCACTCTGTCAACTCAGCAGCTCTGTTGTTACGACCAGCTGACTGCTGTTTATCATTAGACTTCATAGTACTAGCGACAGTACCCCGCGCACGTAGCGAATTTCCGTCTTTGGTTTTCGTTTCCATTCAGCTCAGTCCGAGCTCGACGGAAACTCAGCGCCCACGAACTCAATCCTTATGACAACACATCTCCTGAACAATGTGCCCAACGATAATATATTATTTCCGGTTACATATAAGGGAATATTAGGAAATTGTTTGTTGCGGATGGAGCTAGCAGTAAAGACGTAATAAATTAAAACCTCATGGGGAATGAGCAGTATTTCATGCATATCACTGTTTATGACGTCATGTCTCCTCAACTATGTGTCGTACTACAATATAATTTTGAAGGCACATTAAATTGTACAAGTGTATACAGACTGCGAAATTTGTCACGAATAGAGTGAGTGACAAAGAAGTAATAAACTATTGTGTTCAATATTGTGTCGATGGTTTTTTATTTATTTATTTATGTGTCGCTAACTTCGCTCATCTCGAATAGTGGATGAATGAACTCCCGCTATTCAAGCGTCGCATGATACAACAGTTCTTTAAGCATCACGTAACTTAAGACGACCGCGGTGGAGTAGCCAAGCGGCCTAAGGCGTCTCGCTGCGAAGCACGCGGTTGCTCGCCGTCGGAGGTTCGAGTCCTCCCTGGGGCATGTGTGTATATGTGTGTGTGTGTGTGTGTGTGTGTGTGTGTGTGTGTGTTGTCCTTAGGTTAGTTTACCTAGGTTTAAGTAGTTTGTAAGCTACGGACTGATGACCACGCAGTTTGGTCCGATAGATTTACGCTATGCTCCGATGATGACATGTCGCGCGGTCTATTCGAATAGTTGGTTACGGAACAGGTCAGTCTGAATTTACTGGTGAACTCTTTAGATCTGGAGCCACAAACCAAGCAGTTTTCTTAAAATCGGACGATAAGTCCGCCAGATCCGCATGGACAGATCTACGCGAAGTTCCCGCATCTGTACGTCGGATATAACACCCTATATCTCGAGAATGAAAAGAGTTATCATTCTGCACTTCACCTTAAATAAAATTTCGATATCTTCCCTATATTTCGTCCGAAGTATTGTATGTGCCAAAATCAACCAAACGCCAAGTCTACGCAATGCGATTTTTACTCTGCAAACTCTTCAAAATTTTGCGCAGTAGTTTACTTAATTTTATGTAGCACGGAAACTATACGTAATAATGAATAGAAAATCAGATAATTATCGAGCTGAAAGGTGCATATAAGATGAACATTAACAAGAGCAAAACTAGGGTAATGGAGTGCAGTGGAAGAAAATCAGGTGATGCTGAAGGAATTAGATTGGGAAACGAAGCAATAAAGGAGGTAGTTGAGTTTTGTTACTTGGGCAGTAAAATAACAAATGATGGTCGCAGTACAGAGGATATAAAATGTAGAATGGCAATGGGTAGAAAAGCGTTTTTGAAAAAGAGAAATTTGTTAACATCGAATATTGATTTAAGCCTAAGGAAGTCCTTTCTGAGGGCATTTGTATGGAGCGTTGCCTTGTATGGAGTGAGACATGGACGATAAACAGTGCGGACAGGAAGAGGATTGAGGCTTTCGAAATATGGTGCTACAGAAGAATGCTGAAGATTAGGTGGGTGGATCGCGTAACTAATGAGGAGGTACTGAACAGAATTGGGGAGAAAAGAAATTTCTAGCATACGTTGACTAAAAGAAGGGATAGATTGGTGGGACACATTCTTAGACATCAAGGAATTGTGAATTTAGCATTAGAGGGAAGTGTGTGGGGTAAAAATCGCAGAGGAAGACCAAGAGATGGATACAGTAAGCAGATTCAGACAGATGTAGGTTGCCGTTTTTATGTGGAGATGAAGAGGCTTGCTCAGGATAGGGTATTGTGGAGAGCTGCATCAAACCAGTCTCCGGACTGAAGACAACAACAACAACACGTGAAAAGTTAAATTTTTGCAATGAATAGTTTTCTCAAAATCGGTTGATAAGTATTGCTAAGCGCTGGGAACGTTGTAGCGGTCGGTGCGTAAGCAGCAGCGGAATAGGCCCAGCATGGCTGCCGCTGGCAGGCTGGCCATACTTTCCCTATACAGAGCTTTACGCCGCCAGTGGCGGTGCTCGTCATCGGGCATTGCCTGTTATGGAGCCTGTGCCACGAACTGGCTGCCGTGCCCCGCGACCACGGGGCAGCCACTGGCGGCCGAACAGTCGTGGCGGGGCACAAAAGATTATTATCTCTCTCTAGTTTCTTAAAAAAATATATAAATTGCTTTTCATGTAATGAATGAACAATTTTTACTGTCTGTACTTTGTATGCCAAAGTGATTGTAACCTGTGTGGATGTCATATCTTTGGGTGGTATACATTATCGCTGGTAAGTGTGCGCTTCGGATATCGTATCGAAGCCGGGTGCCGTGGCTCAGCGTCCTCTGTAATAAAAAAGCTGAGCCAACAACACAACGAACAAAAACGATCAGCGTCCGCAACGAAGAGAACTACCCACTGGGAAAAAAAAAAAAAAAAAAAAAAAAAAAAAGGTTGCACAGTGGTAGAGTGCTAGACTACAAATCCAAAGGTCGCGGGTTCGATCCCCGCCAGGTCCTAGGATTTTTATCTGTCACTTTCCACTTCTTTCACCTCTGGCAGTATTGCTCATGTGAAATATACCGAGTAGCACCGTGGTTCGGAACCCACGTTAAACTGTAGGGCCCCCTATAACTGGCTGGGTAAGTCAGTTCGAAGGTCGGAGGAAGGCAACGGCATACCACCTCCATGCAGGACCATGCCTAGTAAAGCACTGTGGTGTTCAAACCAATCTTCGGATTGTTGACTGCTTTACCTTTTTTTTTAAGTGTGTGAGAGAGAGAGAGAAAGAAAGCAATATAGTATAGTCAGAGTCTAACATAAGTGTCACGAAACTCCCAGTGAATTTTTGCAACTTCGCGACTGCAGCGCTGCCAAGTGGCTAGGTCGTAAAAACATATCACGAAATGATTGAGTAATGAATGTGTATTTCGTGTGAAGCAGTAGATTCAAAATACCTTAGTATTTACGACATTTGCAGGGATATAAATTGTGGCAACTATCAAAAATATAATTCGGAAATCTCTCATTTGCAAAGGATGCTTAGAAGTAAGAGAATAATGTTACGAATAACAAGTGATCGTTTACGATGGTTATAGTTTTAGGCATAGAAGTAAATGTGTAACAATTCATTCAGTCCAAACTTCTGCTCTTAATGAGGATCGCAAATACTTTACTACTATTTCATAATATTATTGCTGCATAAAAGTAATGTCCAAATGCTTCCAGTAGCAGTTAATCAACTATTTCAATAAAGCCTGTTCAGTTTCTTACCTCAGTTTCACAATATATATATATATATATATATATATATATATATATAATAGAAAAGAGATGACTTACCAAAAGGACCGGCTCGTCGAAAGATACAAATAAAATCACACACAAAAACACATACTAGCTTTCGCAACCGTTGGTCGCTTCTTCAGGATAACAGAAAAAAGGGAAGGAGAAAGGGAAGGATATGGGTTTTAAGGAAGTGGAAAAGGAGTCATTCCAATCCCAGGAGTGGAAGGACTTACCTTAGGGGAAAAAAAGGAAGGTAAACAAATACACACACACTCACACATATCCAAACGCAAACACACCTAGACAGACATTATATGGTCATATTTATTTTTAGCTATCCATTCACTTTATCAAACTAGTAGGTAATATACCAACATATTTTGGCGATTACCTACTAGTTTGATAAAGTGAATGGATAGCTACAAATAAATATGACCATATATAAACTATAAATATTTGCTCGTCACATTCTTGAAGGTATTCAGTTTGATACCTACCAACTACCGTAGCTAAAAAATAAAGTGAGAGGAGGGTTTATAAGGCGATGTAGAATCTAGTCTCGCACAATGTAAAAATCACGTGCAGTTTTGAAACGACACTAGATCCACTAAAACACAACTCGTGCAAAATGTCAGTACGCATCGAGCTCACGAACATAAATCATAATCAGTTCCTTTTATAATTGAACACGTTGCAATTCATTTCTATTTTCAAAACGTTATGGACAATATGAATGAGACTCGGGAGTTGTGAACTGTATGAATTACACTGCACTGACAATTCGTTATTACAGTCTGCCGTGAACAGAAGCAGTGATAATACTTAAATGATAATTTTCATATTTGTATTGGAAAGTTCACAACAACGTTCACTGAGTAGGAAATATGAAAGTAACAGCATTAAAAACAACAACTTCTAAGTTTGTATTATTCCATTCCTCTGTTACTACCTACTGGCCGCTTGGAGCGCTAGTATCGCTTCAGTTGCAATTTTTTCCCCCCTAGAGAGTTTCGCGATTGTCTGTGATAGACTGTGGTATAGTTGTGAGAGTAGTGTTGTGCAGAAAGTCGTCGTGGTAACATGTCTTGAATGAGTAGGCTTCCCTACCAAGCAGTGGAGACAGTATTATTAATCATCTTTCTTTGTGATGAAGATATGAGGTTTTTCTGTTTATGTAAGAAACTTGCAGAAATGGAAATACTAAAAGGTATTTATAATATTAGTCAGTTTTGAAATTGTAGACATTGTTAAACTAGTATCCAAAAGAAGATTTAAATAATAATAATAATAATTATGTCACAAATCGTAGATTGTATTTTTTATTAGCGAGTAGTATTGCATTTCCCCTTTCATACAATTTTGATAAAATTTTTAATGTTACATGGTTTGGTACGTGTGTGATTGTGCTACATTGCACTTGGTAGGCACTATAAAGAAAATTAATTTACAGGGTATTAATGGGAGTCAAGTTAGTTGCTATTTTAAAAGGAATTAATTGCATGACATAACGAGCGTTTCCATGTGCCCAGTCAGCTAAATTAAATTACTAATGACTAAGTTCAGATGATTGATAGAGATCGATATTGTTCAGATGCTGTTGCGAAAGTACATGTTAAAAAAAACTTTTAAAAAATAAAATAAAAGAGTCTGATGCAAAGGTTATACGTTCTTTCTGTCATGCTGTTGGATTGCTCAAACACGACATTTAGATCGCTTTGCAGTTAACTAACAATTTATTGAAGAGTACTAGTTTTTATCAACCAAAGGGTTTTAGCACGCAGACTGACAGGACAGGTATTCAAAGAACTCATAGTTATATAGCGTAATATGCCGATGCACATCCATGGTCTTTACAAAAAGCTCAAATATAACGATTTCTGGTATTTGCCTAATCTAATTTTTTAGTCGGAGAAGGGGCGCCGGCCGCGGTGGCCGAGGGGATTGAGGCGCTCCAGTCACGGTCCGCACGGCCACTACGGTCGGGGGTTCGAATCCCCCCTCGGGCATGGATATTTGTGCCATCCTTAGTTGTAAGTAGTTCATAAGTAGTTTGTAAGTTTAGGGACTGATGATCCCATAGTTAAGTCCCATAGACTCTACAAACATTTGATTTTTGACAAGGGGCAAATATTTCACAGAGCGTAATACGGATCCTATTACACAGGACCGCCAGGCGGCGCAGCCAGTACCTCCACCACAGTTTCGCCACCGCGTGGTCAGTCTACCGTGCAGTGCGCACTACTCATGAGAAAATTAGCAACGAGTATCCGTATATGCTCCTCCTTGTACTTTTAATGAAAAGGCGAAGGAATATACACTATGCTATCGTTAAGGGAATCTAAAGGGTTGTAGTGTACTCTTTTTGAAGAACTGTGTTCAGACGACAAAAAGTTGTTTCTAACAAATATGGTTTATATTGTTTTGTTTGAGATAAACATTTGAAATAAAGATGAAACTGAAACTAATAAATGTGTGATTACAGAGCTGTGTTACAATAACATTACTCCTAAATTCTACAGAGATAAAATTTGGTAAGTATACAATTAATTAAAAATTGTTTTTAAAAATGAATTACATTTAAGCTATAACAAGAGATAGTACAGATCAGTAGTAGGATAAAGATGTAATCAATTCTTATTTGTTTACGGTGCATCACATCGTATGGTGGGGAGTAGATTGACAGAATGTAAATAAATAAATAATAAAAGAGACTTGCGAAGATCACAAAACTAGACTTTAAAAAATGCGGCTTTACGTGAAAAAAGTTTTGATCAGGAAATACTTGACGTTTACGACGTTACGGTAGGTGACTCAAATATCTGGATAGTCTATAAAAGATTCGGCCGAGTATCGTTAATTTGCTCCTAATAATTGAAGAGTTCCGTTACTTTGTCATTAATCCCATAATCAGAACCTAACCAAACTCTCATCAAACTACCCTTGAAGTACCAAAAAAAAAAAAAAAAAAAAAAAAAAAAAAAAAAAAAAAAAAAAAAATGTTCAAATGTTTGTTAAGCTTATGGGACTTAACTACGGGTTCATCAGTCCCTAAACTTACAAACTACTTATCTACTACCTTATACTAAGGACGGCACAAATATCCATGCCTGAGGGGGGATTCGAACCCCCGACCATAGTGGCCGTGCAGACCGTGACTGGAGCGCTTCAGTCCCCTCGGCCACCGCGGCCGGCTTTGAAGTACATCCTTTGCAATAAAATAAGAATCATCGACATCAGTTGGCATGGTATTGAGTTATTCGTAAATTTGTCACGCACATACTTAATGCAAATTTTAAGACATATGGCGCCTCAGTTGTACAGTGGTAGAGTGCCAGACTACAAATCCAAAGGTCGCGTGTTCGATCCCCGTCAGGTCCTAGGATTTTTATCTGTCACTTTCCACTTCTTTCACTTCTGGCAGTGTTGCTCATGTGAAAAATACCGAGTAGCACCGTGGTTCGGAACCCACGTTAATCTGTAGGTCCCCCTATAACTGGCTGGGTAAGTCAGTTCGAAGGTCGGAGGAAGGCAACGGCATACCACCTCCAAACAGGACCATGCCTAGTAAAGCACTGTGGTGTTCAAACCAATCTTCGGATTGTTGACTGCTTATGGTTTTCTTATGGATGTCATTGTCAGAAGTGGACCAAATTGAAATGGGATCACACGGGAACCACCAGCTTTAAAATGAAAAAAATAATAACAATAATAAAAAAGAATCATCAAATAGGTTCAAACAGTTGAAGGTTCTGAGGAAACAAACATAAAAAAGAATACAGCCGAATTGAGAACCACCTCCTTTTTTAAAGTCGGTTAAAAAAGGATTGTTTTTGTCAAGGGCAGTATACGTCGCATGTTCCATAGTCTGTAAACGGTCTGATTGGCATGTTTATGCAGAAAATGAAAAACATAACAAAAATTATTCAATCCACCGGCTTGTCATTGATAATGATTTTTCTGAGAAAACATCTTTTTTCTAACATTATTTTCATTCTACACTGAAGAGCCAAAGAAACTGGTAAAGCCAAGCGTATGCAAACGCAAGAGATTTTACACACCCACGGGACAGTGTTGCGGTAGACAAAGCCTATATAAGACAACAGGTGTCGCGCTGGCGTTACATCAGTTACTGATGCTACGATGACATGTTATCGCGATTTAAGTGAGTTTGAACGTGGTGTTACAGTCGGAATATATAGAGATCCTCTACAAAGGGAATAAACTTGAAGACAGTATTCTAGAAATGGAAGACGAAGTAGAGGTATATGAGACAGGAGATACTAAAGTGCGAGAAGAATTTGATGGCGCACTAAAAGATTTGAGTCAAAACAAGGCCCCTGGAGTAGATGATGTTCCGTCTGAACTGCAATTATTGTTAGGAGAGCCAGTCAGGAAAAAATTGATCGACCTGGTACGCAAGATATTTGCGGCCCGGGAAATACCATCAGACTTCAATAAAAATCTTGTGATTCCAATTTCTAAGAAATAAAGCGCAAACAAATGCGAAAATTACAAAACTATCAGTTCAATAAGTCATGGCTGCAGATTTCTGGCACGAATTATTTACAGACAAATGGAAAAACTGGTGGAATACGACCTTGGGGAAGATCAGTTTGGATTTAGAACAAGTGTAGGAATACGTGAAACAATATTTACATTACGACTTATCCTTGAGGATAGGTTAAGGAAAGACAAACCTACGTTTTTAGCATTTGCGGATCTGGAGAAAGATTTTGACAATGTTGACTGGAATACACTCTTTCAAATTCCTAAGGTAGCAGGGGTAAAGTATAGGGAGCGAAGATTTATATTCAACTTGAACAAAAACCAGACAGCAATTAATAGAGTCGAAGGACATGAAAGGGTTGCAGTGGTTGGGAAGGGAGTAAGACAGGGTTGTAGCCTTTCGCCAGTGTTGTTCTATCTGTACATTGAGCAAGCTGTGAAGGACTGCAAGGGTAAATTTGGAGAAGGAATTAAAGTACAAGGACAGGGAATAAAAACCTTACAGATTCCTGATGACGCAGTAATTCTGTCAGAGACAGCAAAGGAACTGGAGAAGCAATTGAATGGAATGGACAGTGTCTTGAAAGGTTCATATAAGTTGAACATTAACAAGAGTAAAACGAAGGTAATGGACTCAGAAAATCAGGTGATGCTGAAGGAATTAGATTAGGTAATGGGACGATAAAAGTAGTAAATGAGTTTTGTTATTTGGGTAGCAAGATAACTTCTGATGCCGAAGTAAAGAAAATATACAATACAGAATGTCTATGGGAAGAAAAGCGTTCCTGTAGAAGCGAAATTTGTTGACATCCAGTATTAGTTTAAATTTTAGGAAGTCCTTTCTGAAAGCAATGGCTGGAGTGTAGCAATATATGGGAATGAAACGTGAACAATAAGGAGTTTGTACAAAAAGATGATAGAAGCTTTTGAAATGTGGTACTGCAGACGAATGATGAAGATTAGATGGGTAGATCACGTAACTAATGAGAAGGTGTTCAACAAAATTGGGGAGAAAAAGAGTTTCTTGCATATCCAGACTAAGAGAAGAGATAGGTTGGTGGGGCACATTTTTAGACATCAAGGAATCGTCAACTTAGCATTAGAAGGAAGTAAAAATCATAGAGGGAGATCGAGCGACGAATACAGTAAGCAGGCACAAAGTATGTAGGCTGCCGTTCTTATTCTCTCAGATGAAGAGGCTTGCATAAGACAGGGTAGAGTGGAGAACTAAATAAAACCAGTCGTGGACTGAAACCACAACAACAACAACAACTTTGTAGTCAGTGCACGAGATATCCGACACAGCATCTCCAAGGTAGTGATAAAGTGGGGATTTTCATGAGTGCGCCGTGAATATCAGGAATCCGGTAAAACATGAAATTTCCGGCGCTAAGGCATCCAGAAAAATATCCTGCAAGAACGGGACCAACGACGACTGAAGAGAATCGTTGAACGTGACAGGAGCGGAACCGTTCCTCAAATTGATGCGGATTTCAGTACTGGGACATTAACAAGTGACAGCGTGTGAATCATTCAACAAAACGTCAACGAAATGGGCTTTGGGAGCGTTGGCCCACTCGTGTAACCTTGCTGACTGCACGACACATAGCTTTACGTCTCGCCTGGGCCCATCAATACCGACGTTGGGCTGTCTATGACTGGAAAAATGTTGCCTGGTCTCACGAATCTCGTTTTCAATTGTATCGAGAAAATTGACGTGTACGAGTATATAGACAACCTCATGAATCCATGAACGCTGCATGTCATCAGGGGACTGTTCAAGTTGGTGGACGCTTTGTAATGGTCTGGGGCATGTGCAGTTGCAGTGGTATGGGCTCATGTCAAGAACGTCAACGATATTGTGCGTGCCAATAGAAACCTGACTATCCGAGAGATGGCAGAATTCAGTTATGTCATACCATGAATTCCTGACACAGCAAACTGGAATGCATCATGTTGCCGTCAAGTTGGTGCCATGGCGCATGAGTCCAGAACATCGCCTCACTGTCTTTGAAAATTGGATCGTGTACTCTCCACTCTTCACATTTGGCCCCGAGGAACTTATTTTATTTCCTAAGCTGAAAACGCCGTTTGAAAGGACGAAGATTTGCAACGGTAGACGAGATAAAAGAAAATTCGCAGGCGGCACTTCCCGTGATCCAATAACAGTCGGGCCAAGACTGATACCAAAGTGGAAACTCACATTTTCGTTTATTTTTCCTGTGTCTCTTACCACCCCTGTAACCTGTCCTAACACTCGCCATAACGTAATAAACAAAACAGAACCTTCTACAGCCTAAGGGCTCCGTTGGCAAAACTAGTAATCACATGGTGGCATTGTGCTTGGTGCATGGGGTCAGATTCATATTCGGCATAGTGAACCACTCCACACTCTCACTCATCGGGGTGGTTCCATTAATAAGGGCCGCATTCCTCGGCAGAACTCCCACACAGTCTCTATGCAGTGACTCTGAAACTAATGCTCAGGGGTTTCAGAAATGTAGTACAGTATACAGTTTGGTTTATCAATAAATTGTATGTCAACAAGTCACTGATTGGTCTTTATGACATTGTTCACCAAGTGATACCATAAAACCAATTGACTGTTGGGTGCCATATTTCCAGTTTGTGGACCAGTGGGCGTACTGGAGTTTGCCATATTGCATTCTTGCTGTGTGAAGCCAATCGTGCACTGTCCAGAGGAAGTAGCTTTTATTGGGCAGTAGTCTCAGACAAAGAACATCTTGAGGGGGATACCCACAATCGACATCAGGGCTTTTCCAGTCTGTAGCCAGCAGAATTCCAATATCACTGCTTTGGGGCCCTGCAGACGGGTGGCCTGCATGAGCAATGCCACACACTTGCACAGCACGTCAACAAGACCCAGTACTCCTACAGAAGTGTCCAGCTCACACGTCTCAGCCTTTAAAGTACTCATGTAGCCACAACAACCACAGGAGTGCCTGACAGATAGACTGCGCTAGCATTTTGGGCATAGAAAACACTTGCACCACAAACCAGGCTTGGGAATGTATATAAATACTGATCATGAAACCCGCGAAATCAGATCAAGGCAATAAATAGCATAATTCATGCACTGTCTTTGAATGGAATCAAGTAACCATCACAAGTCAGAGCTTGCATCCGCTTCGGACCTGCAGTGACGTCCAGCCCCAAATCTTCTGCTCTTGGACCACACGATATCAGGGCCAGGGGGCATCAACAATGGACTGACAGATGGGAAGCAGCATAGTCTTTCATTGATTTATCTCTGCCCCAGAGGCTCGTTTGTACAACCTTAGAATAGCTCAGGCGTTGTCAATATTTGGGTCTGTATAAGAAGCACACCAGATGGGAACGGTATTGACAGGGATGCCATAAGTTGAGTTGCAGGGGATCAGTTGCCAGGACAGATAAACATAGACATTGTGCACCTTTGGCAGACCAATCGACATCGGTCTGGAGCGCCACGTTACGGATCACATGGCCTCCCACGTCAGGGGCTCTAATCCTCCTCGGGCATGGATATGTGCGTTGTCCTTAGTTTACTTTAACTTAGTTTAAGTAGTTTGTAGGTCTAGAGACTGATGACCAATGTAGTTTGGTCCCATAGAATGACAAACATTTGAACCAATCGATGTATCAGGAGGAGCCTGGTCATGTGACCATTGACAATTGCAACAAATGTAGCACTGGTCAACATGTTTTGGATGACATATAGAAATTGCAGTCCAAAGCTAAGTGAATCCATCACACAGAGGAGGTATGTCTGTCCAATACAGTCGAAGTCATTTGCAAAATCTATGCTAAGAATTCCTGCCTACTGTCTAGTGACTGCAGCATGAGAGACAACATCCGTTTTGGGCACTGACTGCACACGACTGAAAAGCACTGATGACCATGTCCACAACTGTTTTCATTTTCTCGGCGACACATTGAATTAGAAGCATATAATCCGCGTTAAGCAGACCTGCACCAACCTCACATCTTCAGAATCAGCACAAAGTGACTCTCTAAGAGTTTTGGCGGAATCAGTGCTCCTCTAAGGACTTCGTTGACTACGACTTTGAGTTTGCTTCCAGTAATGTCAAAATCCGCTCGGTAGAATTCCGACAGAATAATGTCATGTCCAGGAGACTTCCCATTTGGACTCTTCTTCAACGCTGCCTCGACGTCTGTTACAGACAAAGGCGGCACAAGTTCATCCAGACGTGTGTGCGGGACACTTCTGGAGGACGATTGTATCTCATGGACGTGCCATGGAAGTGTGCAGCATTACTCATCTATCATACGCCTACCTTGCAGACCACCCATCTGCAGGGCACCAACAACAATATTGGAATTCTACTGGCTACAGCCTGAAAAAGCCCTGATGTCGATCTTTGGTATCTCCTTCAAGATGTCCTTTGTCTGGAACTACTACCTCAATAAAAGATACGTTCTCTGGACAGTGAACAATTGGATTTTCACAGCAAAAAATGCTATATGGCAAACTCCAGAACGCCCACCGATCCACAAACTGGAGATTTGGCACCCAACGGTCAATTGGTTGCAGGTGTGAGAGAATCGCTTTAACCCTTTCCTGCCAACTGGGGCCCATGGGTCATAGTATCACTTGGTGAACAACCATCAAGACAATCAGCAACTTGTTGACATACAATTTATTCATTAACCAAACTGTTGACTGTACTATGTTCCTGACACCTGTGAGCATTACTATCAGCGTCAATGCAATAGACTGTGTGGGAGCTGAGGAATACTGGCCCTTATTAACACACCATCCCAACGAGCGTGACTGTTGAGTGGTTCACTATGCTGGATATAAAGCTTTCTCCACATGTCAAACACAATGCCACTGTGTGGTTACTGGGGCACTCTGAATCGGTATTATCGACGTTTGGCTTGTGGTGTACATGGATTACCTGTGGAACACTCACCAGCAGGAATAACCACTCAGAACATATGAGGAGCTCTACAACAGTCTCCTCTTGGTGGCACTCATTCATGGCCACCAAAGAGTTCTAAGACATTAATTACAGAAATGTCATTAAATGGTGTACTGAAGAGTGTAAGTTGATACTGGAGGGCTTACAAAAAATACCGCAGATAGCGTTCACATTCTCATAAACAGACTGAAATAAGTCGCTATAGTATTCCTGTGTATGAGATACCATGTCCTTTTGTGCCACAAGGTGGACCTGATCATCAGTTACAATGCCCTTCACATGGTTCTGCTTGGCTCTCCACTGCTCCCAAGCAAGGTGATAGGTTGTGGGGTCTTTGTTCGCCATTGGGCATTGTGGGTGACTCTGCACCACTTGGCCCTTGGCCCTTTCGAGCTGGAGGATCTGGGCCTTGAGCCTGTTTAACTGGAGGCAAAGGTTTTTGTTCTGGCCTACCGGACGGTCGTCCACATCCTGCAGACATTGGTGGAAGAAGTCCAGCTTCTGCTCCTCCAGTAATTCGTCTTCCAGCTGTAATACTGGACGGCGGTCCAATGTTGTGGTTCCACAAGAGAAATCCACCACATTACCACTAAGCCACGCGTCCTGCAAGTGTTTAGCAGAGATCAGGTCGACCAGCTCTGTGCTCTTCATTGGCGGAGGGACATGGTCTTCATCGTGTGGATTTTCTGTTGCACATATTCGACGATTCTTTGTATTGACACTTCCTGTTAGATGGAAATGGTCTTCATCTGTCCAAAAAATCTTCCACAACTTCCATGCGACCAAGAAATTCTAAAGTAAAAGTCTTTCTGACTGGTCAACAGGAAGAAAGTCGTACACATGAGTAATTTTGAATGGATAGCAAAGAAGAGTGTTTCGTAGGATGTTACGCACTGAGCTCACAGGTTTGTCCAATGAGACCCACGGCAGTCATTGGACCAACACCTTTTTTCAAATCCTAAAGTGTGCGGAACTTCTGTAGGGCGACTTGTGGACAGTCGCAGCGAACGTATCAGATGCAAAATGAGGAAAAACCGTGCACCTGGCGTACTTATACCAACTTCAATGGGTCATGCGCATGACTTGTTGACACATACAACGCCTTGTATTGATTAATTTTCGCACTATTTATTTTTCTTCTGCCATATGTTTTCCCCCTTCTTTAGTAACATTCCGTTGCAATTGGACATCATTCTGACCAGTGGTGTTATTTTTACGGCATTTTGAATGTTTAACTATAATTATAATCACTCTGTAGAATGGTCCATTAGCATTACAAACATTTGAACATTAATCATCCATCTTTGTTCATCTCCCCCTTCCCTTCTATCTCCTCCTCCCTCCTCTTATCTACCCTCTCCCCATAGGAGGTACTATACTGAGAGATGAATTTGACAAATCCAGTTCCAAAGAAGGCCTCTGGGGTAGACGACATTCCCTCAGAGCTAATGAAGTCTCTGGGAGAGCCAGCCATGACAAAACTATTTAAACTGGTGTCCGAGATGCAGAAGACAGGCGAAATACCCCCAGACTTTAAGAAAAATTTAATCCTCCCAATTCCAAAGAAAGCAGGCGTTGACATCATGAAAATTACACAACCGTCAGTTTAATAAGCCAAGGTTGCCAGATTGTAACACGAATTATTTATAGGAGAATGGAAAAAACTGGTAGAAGTTGAATCAGGGAAGATCAGTTTGAATGTACGAGAAATGTAGAGACACGGGAGCAATACTCACATTACAACTTATCTTATAAGATAGTTTACGGAAAGGCAAACCTAAATTTCTAGCTAATGTAGATTTGGAGAAAGCTTTTGTAAGTGTTGATTGGAATACGCTCCTCCAAATTCTGAAGTCAGCGGGGGTAAAATATAGTGAACGGAAGGTTATTTACAACTTGTACAAAAACAAACAGAACTATTAAGGTCTAAGGAGATGAAAAGGAAGCATTGGTTTGGTTGGGAAGAGAGTTCAGAAAGGGTTGTAGCCTTTCTCTAATGTTATTCAATTTGTACTTTGAGCATGCTGTAAAGGAAAGCATTGAGAAATTTAGAGAAGAAATTAAAGTGCAGAGTAAAGAAATAAAAACACTGTGTTTTGCCAGTGGCTTTGTAATTCTGTCAAGAAGTAGCAAAGTACCTGGAAGAGCAGTTAAACGGAATGGACAGTGTCTTGAAAGGAGGATATAAAATGAAAATTAAGGGTAATGTAATACAGTCTTATAAAAACAGATGATGCTGGGAGAATTAGATTAGGTAACGAAACAATAAAGGTGGTAGATGAGTTTTGTTACTTAGGCAGTAAAATAACATAGATGGTCCTAGTACAGAGGATATAAAATGCAGAATGGGAATGGGAAGGAAAGTGTTTTTAAAAAAGAGAAATTTGTTAACATTGAATATTAATTTAAGGGCAAGGAATCCTTTTCTGAATGCTTTTGTGTAAAGTTTTGCCTTGTTCGGTTGTGAAACGTTGACAATTAAAAGTTGAGATAGGAATAGGATAGAGGCTTTTGAAATGAGGTGCTACAGAAGAATGCTGGACATTAGATGGCCAGATCATGTAACTAATGAGGAGGTACTGAAGAGAATTGGAGAGAAAAGAAATTTGTGGCGTACCTTGACTAAAAGAAGGGATCGATTGCTAGGACACATCCTTAAATAAGGAATCGTGAATTAGTATTGGAGGGAAGTGTGTGGGGTAAAAACCGCAGAGGGAGGCCAAGAGGCCAATACAGTAAGCAGATCAAATGGATGTGGGTTGCCATTCTTATGAGCAGATGAAGAGGTTTGGTCAGTATAGAGTACGGTAAAGAGATGCATCAAACCAGTCTCCAGACTAAATACCACCACAACAACATCCTTATAAAACATTTAATAATTATGAGGTGTCGTATGCACAAAACCAAATTGGAAACATAAACAATGCACACTAATGCAGTGTGGCGATTCGTAAATATCTGTCAGTATATGGATGGAGAATATTATCCAGTCATCAATACTCGTCCTCACACGTTAAACATGTACTGACAATATTGAGAATATCGAAGTTCCAACAGTACTGCTCGTCCATATTTCTAGTACTGGCACACAATAATTATTATTCCGTATTTCATATTAACTGAGGTCAAATTTTGACACAGCATACAACCCGCTTCAAAGAGAGATTTTAACAATTGTTTGCTCCTGTAACATTCCTGCACCCGCGTAAATAATAATAGTAATAATAATAATAATAAAGCAACCGAGATAAAACCTCGGATTAGACAAGGGGAGGGTCATCGTCTTCGTTGCTCAATTATTTATAGACAGAGTCGTAGAAAAATAGGACAAGAAACTGGAAGAAGAAAATTTCTGGAACCCAGTTCCATTAAGAACCAAAATAATAACCTACAAATCACCTATTAAGCCTTTGCAGACGATCTCACAATAATGGCAGATTCTAGTGAGATAGCTATAAAACAGATTTAAAGAAAAGTTGACTTCAAGATTTCGTATGGTGATGGGTACATTACTTCAGACTTCGGCATTATTTGACCAATGATCAACACATTTGGCAAATATATGTAATGTTTATGTGCAGGTAAAGGAGGAGATTGGGAGAGAACGAGAGACAGTAATAACAGGGGACTGTAAAAGAGGGGAGGAGGCAGAGGTAAATAGGAGGAACAAAGAGAGGAGAAGTAGAAAATAAATGGATAAAGATAGGGAGAAAGGATATAGATGCAAAGAGGAGGGAGAGAGTGTGAGAGAAGAGATTTACATGGAGTGGGGTGAATTTGATGGGCAAGGATAAGAGGGAGGGAGAGGAGATTGACAAAGAGAGGGGGATGCGGAGATAGAAAAAGTGAGGGGGAGGAGGTGAGTGGTAAAGAGAGTGAAGGAGAAGGAGTTTAGGGTGTATATCCAATTCCCATACAAATTAGCAATAGTCAAGCATTTCTGGGTTTGCTAGTACAGAATATTGACAGTTTCGCAGTATTTATGAATGTGGGAGAGCCCCCTGAAGCATATGCACACACTGCAGCCTCTCAACTGACAGGTCCCTACTAATTGCTGGCACATGACGGTAGTTATGGTACCAACTTTCTGACCCATTTCAAGGTCACTGGTGATTCCGGAAATGCTGAGTCATCAAGGTTACCAGTCTCCACATGTCATGGAGTGGGCAGGGGAGTTCCCCATACCCCTCCTGGGTATCAGATTACACAATTCACTAGGTCCAATCAGAGCATTCTGACATCGTCACCGAGGGAAGGTTTCTATTACACGTATCTCATCTTTATCATCAGACCATTCCCTCCCCCTTGCCCTTCTCCCTCACCCTGCCACAGATGTACACATTTTGCACATCTATTCTCAAAATCCAGATAAGACCCACATATTAAAAATCTGCTCATATATTACACAATTCTCTCCCACCCCCCTTCCCCACTGTTTCGAGCACCTCCACTGAAGGCTTTAGATGTCAGTAGCACCTATGTTTTCATTACTGACCACCAAAATTGGTTTATGACTGGGTACGTTTGCACTCAGCACTCCAGGCTCCAATCCACAGGTTTTTTTTTCTTTATTGTGTTACAACACCCCATGAAAGCAAGCTGGCAGTGCTTTAATCATGCTGCTCTTCAGCTGACACAATTGCAACATAATAGAGCAGGATCTTGTTCAGTAGTGGAGTCAATAGATGTAATTCTGACTACAATATTCAAGATGAACATAGTGAAAGAGAGTTAAAGTAAATACAAAATCCTCATGGAAGAGAAGAAAAAGAGCCACAGTGTAAAAGAACAATCACTGATGAAAGCACAAAACACTAATGTAAACGTGATAAAAATACACTGGTGTCGACATTTGTTCTGCCCTTTTGATGGGTGCAACTAGTTAAAATAAAGCATTGAAAAACTTGATGGCATGAACACAAATGCCATCTCAAAGAGGCACTACCACTGTTGCAACTGGATCTGAGGGAAGAGAAGGGGTGTAGGAGGTTGAGGGGAAGCACAGGGCTTCGAGGAAAGTGAGGAGAGAGGGGCAGCAGGAGAACGGGTGGGCTAGGGGCTGATTTACATGAAAAAGGGGAAGGAAATGGGGTGGGGATGGGATCAGAGCTGATAGGATGGATGGACTTCAGGAGGGAAGGCATCATATGGGAAAAAGGCGGTATGGAAATTGCCCAGGGATAGTATGTGTAGGTGCTGAACTGGTGGGATACATTGCTAGAGACATAACAGAGGTTAGGGATCAGTTAGGAGGGGATAAATCAGGGGACTACAGGAGTCACGTTTGTGGTTGGTTTAGCGAATGCAGATACTTTTGAGGAACTGGAGGAGGTGAGGGAAAGGAATAAGGCCATATAGGATCTGTGTGGGAGATGAGTTTGGTGACACAGAGTGTGTGTCGTTCAGGGATTTGAAGGGCTTTGTAGAAGGAAGGGAGGTGGAATTGAAGCTATAGAGGACAGGATGCATAAAGGAGCGGTAGGTGTAGAGGATGGTGGAGGGCTGGAGGCCCCATGTCTGGCCAGAAAGGAGTTTAAGCAGACAGTGTTGGGTATGGGCGTTTTGTTGAATGGTCTTGAGATGGGCCGGAAGTTAGGGGCGGTGCAACCACTGAAGATAGCCTCGGATTTGTTGGCGTTGACGGTAAGGAGCCATTGGTTACGCCAGGAGGAAAAGTGGGATAGGTGCTCTTGGAGTACGTGTTGGGAACGTTGGAGAGAGGGGACAAGGGCGAGGAAGGTTGTGTCATCAGCATATTGTAGGTGATGGATGGTAGAGGCAGATTGGTACATGTCTGCAGAGTACAGAAGGTAGAAAGGAGGAGACAGGATGGAGCCTTTGGGAACTCTGTTGGAGGGGTAAAAAAAGGGATTTAGAGTTGTAGTCATGACATAGGAGAGACAGTTGCAGAGAAAGCAGGTAATGAGATACACGTAATAAGACGGGCATAGGTTTGGAGTTTGTAAATGAGACCGGGATGCTGTGAACGGTCGTAGGCTTTCTCGATATTGAGGGACATGAAGAGGGTGGTTGACAGGAATTAAAAAAAAAAGTTTAAAAGTTTGTATAGCTTACGGGACTTAACTACGGGGTCATCAATCCCTAAACTTACAAACTACTTATCCGCTACCCTATACTAAGGATGGCACAAATATCCATGCTTGAGGGGGCATTCGAACCCCCGACCATAGTGGCCGTGCAGACCGTTACTGGAGCGCCTCAGTCCCCTTGGCCACTGCGGCCGGCTGACAGAAATTCAACTGGAGTTGGAGGAGGGGAGTGAGGCGAAAGAGCTGGTCACCAGCACAGAAGGATGGTCGGAAGCCACGTGTTCACAGAGATGTTTGTGAATATGGCAAGAAAGGATGGTTTCCAGGACATTGCTGAACACTAAGGTGAAGCAATAGTAAGAGGTGGCGGTTCGGGTTTATTGGGTTGGAAACGTGAGGATACAGGAGGTTTTCCACATATGTATATTTTAACTGCTTTCAGACAGGAGAAAGATTAACATTCGTAAAACTGTGCCTGCTCCACCACTTTCTATGAATTCGCTGAACGCCTCCAACACTACCAAAACAGTGTTCTATTTTTATGTTAAAAGCCTGCACCTTTCTCTGGAGTTGAGGACTGCACCACATTGTCTGAGTGAAGTAGTTGGACCATGCCCCTGTGTCCGTCTACCTGTTTGGCTAGCCACAGGTTTTGGACCCGACACTGTATGGTAATGACAGCACCTCTCAGGTCGATCTGTGAGGTTCTTCGATTCGCCACCAGTTTTCTGTCTTCCTGCTGTTACTGCCTGTATAAGCAAAGTGAAATATTTGCATCTAGGCTTACTAAGACCTGTATTTCTAGTAAAAAGATAGAAATGGAAAAGATGGTCTGACCTTACAATGACTGCCCTTAGGCTGTTATTAAATCTTGAAATAAAGGAAGGATGGTTTTGTACTTGGAAATAAATAAATAAAATATTTTAAAAATATTAAAAAGCTGTAGGTCGCAGGCCGGGAATGCACAGTCGCTTCTCGTGGTCTATATCACTAAGATTACATGTAACACATCTTCCTGAAGACGAAATCAGAATATCATAAGGCGTTTTTCATTGTTGTGTTTAGTTTATTTTACAGCCCAAAGTGGACTCTTTCCAGCCCACTTCTATATGCCGTCTGAAAAACAGCTGTTTCAGATCCTGACTTAATCAGCACAGTCACTATTTACTTTCACTTAAATCCGCAGACTGATGTTGTGTCTAATACTTATACGCATCTTTTATCGCAGAAAAAGTTACTCTGTCCATATTAACCGAAAATTCGTACCTGGAAGACGCAACCTGACAAGACAATCACGATTCAAAAACGTTTTCTTTACATGGGCACGAAAATCGACTGTGTAAATGGAAAAAGCAATAATCTGTCGGCGCTTATGTAGGTTACATTTTACTTACGGCTTTGCCAACTTAGTGTGTTAATGTTGGCAACAACATGTTTGCTTTAACAGGCTAATTAATGAACTGACTGGGCATGGATACATACAAGAAACTGCCGAGTACAGAGCATGAACAGCATTAATTGAACATAATTCTTGTTTGTTTCCTTTTTCTTACGTCCTTCTTCGCGGTTGCAGTCATACAGTTTTTATAGGTTAGGTAACCGTCTTTTGCAACTGGTCTAATGTAGACTAATTTACAGTTTCAATAGACCGTCATCGAACCTATACAAACAACATTATTTGTTTATTTGATTGTCAAGATAATAAATTACTGCCACCCATTCTAAGCGACAGAGTTTTCAAAGAGAATTCATAGCTCGTTACCAACATCAGCACACTACTTCGCCGAGGCCGCAAGTAAAACTCCATCCAGATTCTACGTTCGCAGACATTTCCGCATACTTTACATGTAGATGGACATTAACAGTCTTCACGTCTTTCTTTTTCCATCTTCTTATGACAAAACTGTGTGTACCCTTCGGAAAAAGATTAGGTGCAATTATTAGCCGTACGTCCTCCTACACTGGCTTCGTCAGGTACATTTCATACCTTGTTTTGGCTATAAAATAAGGTGTGGGAATCAACCTGTCGTTTGTACTTTGTCCACAAACTATTATCTACTCGCCAAAGATATTATTTGTTGTTGTTTTTGTAAAAGCTTTGATATCTTTGGGTTGCCACGAATCACAGTAGTCTGTGACTTGTTTCTGTTTTGATTGGATTTTAGAGGGCGCTTTCGCATCTGTAGACAGTTGCCTTTCATTTGTCTTGTCCGTATCGTACTGCCATCTAGTATGATTGAAGTTCATTTGTCCTTGATAGTTAGGATTGTTGATGGGAAATGGTGCAATATTTTTAAGAACCAGTTTTTATCATCCACCCCATAATGCTCTATCGTTCACAACAAATATTTTTTTGACCTTATATCGAATTGGTCGTCGCGGCTTAACCTTCAAAATTGCTTAGTCTACTGATGTCAAGGCTTAATTTGTTGCTGATGCCATCGACCGTTTAGTCTGTTTCTTTTATTCCTCATATATTTTCATGGTGTATCATTGCCTATACGTCGTTTTGACAGATCGTTTGACTACCATAAGTCGTATGGGTTGGGCGTTAATGGAATTACTTGTTTGGCGAAAGAAGTTTTACGATTAGTTCGAGAATGGCATCCAATAGTAATGCTGCCCATGTGTTAATGAAAAAAGGTAAACGAGGTGCAGCAGCGTACGTCCATGCAGATTGTTCGAATTCTTCGTCTCCACAACACCTTAGTGAACTCCTAGATATAATATTAAATCCTGGAAAACCCATAGAAGAATGGGAGACAATCGACTGGATCAAGTGGTTGATGGCTGGAGGAAAGACGCCTGATGAATTTGCAAGTATAGGTAAGACTTCTCAGTGTATTTAACGAGTGCTTATCGTCCGTCCACTCCTGATACTTTAATCCGCATTTTGTCATTAAAATATCGAGGCATTCTCGATGAAAATGTACTTGACATGTTGTGTGTTTACATATCAGCTGTGAGATGTTCCATGTCTTAACATGCGAATTCCTTGAAGTGCGCGTGTGAAACTAGTGTTTGTGTAATATCTGACTGATAAAACTGTGAAAATAATTTCATTCGTGCAAAAGTTTCTAGAGTTGTCGTCATTTCATCTTTTGCGCAGGTGACATTTAAGTGATCCACAGAGGTGAAAGAAGAAAAAAGTTATTTCCACTTTGATGGCTACGAATAGGTGTTGAGTCTGTAATATTATTGATTCCGAATGAATGAACTACATTTATAGTGTAACAGTTAAAAAAAAAAAAAAAGTTGCAGTCTGTTTGTTATGTAATATAGGCCTAATAATTTTAGATCATAGCATTATTATTTCTTGCTATTGACAGTCGACTATCATTTTATTCAGCACACTTCTGTTTTGTTATTTGCATAGATCTCACCGAAAGTTAATTTGATAAATTTTTTAGTTTATTTACCATTTAATTCTCGTGTTTTTCCCTCTTGCATATAAGGCCTATGAATATCTGAAGAATAGTTTGATTGATGAAATCGTTTCTTTTATCGCAATAACGAGAGATCTTGTCAGTAATCAGTAATTTGTGATTGAGGAGACGAAGTTGTTCATTTAGTTGATAACATTTGAAGGGTTTTCCGTTATATGAGAAATGCATAAAACTAGGTGTTAGTATTACTTTTTCTTCTGCAGTGCTACGTATCAAGTGTTGAAAATTAATTCCAAAATTTTATATACACTTGATTAAATCCCAATAATAAGGGTTCAGAAGATATTTGTTTTATGAATTCTGTAATTTTGCAAATGCAAGTAGGCTCTCTGTATTTTGTAAGTTTAAAACTTCAAATATTTATATTTTTATACATATTCAGTCTCGATGTGATTTCAATGTTGTTGTTAATTACTACTACAATGATATCTATTGCATTTTCTCATAAACATATTTCTCATTGGTCTATTAATTATATAATACAGTTTATATTAATGTACTGTGCAGTTGGTTATTTGTATTGAAAATTGTGTTAATGTGTAGTGAAATTAGGCTTTGGACTGTACCTACAGTATAGGACAATCTGATGAACTACAAACTTTTATTTTGGAATCTGTTATTGGCTTTGGAAACTTAGATTATCATCTGCCAACCAAGATTGACAAGATGAGAATTGACAACATTTAGCCAAGTGTGATCTTACGTCACATATTTGGATTCTTGCATGCTAGTTTGGGAGAAGATTTTTTCCTCATAGTGGAAGGCCCTCTTTATGTAGGCCTACTGTAACTTGTTTCTTTGTATAAATGATAAAACCTTTAGTGACACATCACATGTATTTAAAACTGATATTGACAATGAAATGTCTTTCAGTTCGCAGGTACGACAATGCGACAACATGTGGTTTAGTGTGGACTGCCAACTTCGTAGCCTATCGCTGTCGCACATGTGGCATTTCTCCTTGTATGTCACTTTGTGCTGAGTGCTTCCAGAAGGGAAACCATGTAGGACATGACTTCAATATGTTTCGTAGTCAAGCAGGAGGTGCCTGTGATTGTGGTGACACATCTGTTATGAAGGAAATGGGGTAAGTGTAATGATCATTGATTTAATACTATTACTATTTTTTTTCTCATTTTAATTTAGGCTTCTTATTAAGAGGTTGCTCATAATATTACAAAAGATATAAGTAACAAGTCTTAAATAATGTTTAGTATTTGCTGGCAATGTAAAAAGAAGTATTGTGGTAGTTTCTGTGAATATATTAGGTGTTATTTTTCATTGTCAAAGCTATGTAAGAGCATTAGACCACTCTAATTCCTGGCACCTTCTGCATTTATTTGTGTGTTTGAATGCTGTCAAACATAACAGATGATATGGTCTTAAATATACTGCACTTAAATCTACAGTGCTGTGCTACATTGCTACTTATCTATGCTTTGTGAAACTTGGCATTAGGATCTGGAACAGGGAGCTTGTCCGTGCAACTTGTTTGGCATCTTTGTTTTATGGGTCCAATACTTAGGAATTTGACAAAAAATGAGCATACTTCACTACATGCTCAGCTGTTAGGTCTTAGCCCTGCTTCATTTGCTCAAAGTAATAGACAGCCTCCTCTTCAAATAGCTGAACTTAACTGTTATTCTTGATGGATACAGGACTTGTCAGAAAGAAACACTGTCCCATTGGTAGGATTTCAGGCATAATTGAAGACAACAATACAACCCATCGGCTTAGACCAGTGACGTCATATCTGAGTCTCACAAGATATGCTACGTTGATATACCAACTAGCAAAACAAACACTATCAACAAATATAGACATATCGGAATATTATTGTAATACTTAGATACTGTAGTTAATGAATAATCTGCGGTTATCCTCGTAAATTGCAGATTATCACAACAGAATATAGGCTCCCATCGATCACAGGTCTTGGCCCAAAAATTCGCGTCTTCGGTGCTCACTTGTGAAAAGAAACCATTCTGTTAACTTATACCTAACCATCAGAGAGAAGCTACAGATCACTTTTTAAACACAAGATAGTAATTTATAACCTATGTTCTGCTTGTAAACAAACTATCATCCTTAACTCAAGTATGACAAGGGTCAAAGCAAACGGGTCATATCGCAGGCTCAGTTGGCTCAGATTTCATATAATTAAATGTCAGTTAAACAAGCGCTGACAGTAAGAAGTTTCGAGTGATTCTAAAATAATTTAGAAGATCTCGAAAATTGGTGCTTGCTTTGTGGTCAGAGGCATGAAGATGAAAATGGTCTCTGGTCCGTGTCTTCTCTTATACTATTCTCCCCTCACCCTTGTATCTGCCTATTTGTAATAGATTCTAGGTCCAGGAAAGACATTTACGCTGAAGAACCAAAGTACCTGCTACACCTGCCTAATATCGAGTAGGGCCCTGCGAGCAGACATAAGTGCCACAACACGACATGGCGTGGACTCTGGCTAATGTCTGAAGTAGTACTGCAGGGAACTGACATGCATCCTGCAGGGCTGTCCGTAAATCCCTGAGACTATGAGAGGGTGGAGATCTCTTCTGAACAGCACATTGCAAGGCTTCCTAGATATCCTCAATAATGTTTGTGTCTGTGGAGTTTGGTGGCCAGTGGAGGTGTTTAATCTCAGAAGAGTCATCTTGTAGCCGCTCTGTAGTATTTCTGGACATGTGGGGTGTTACAATTTTCTGTTGGAATGAACAATGGACATGAAGGTGATCAGACAGGAGGTGTACATACATATCACCTATCACAGCCATATTTGGATTTATTGTTCTGCTGGAATGGCCAAGTGTTTTAAGGCGCCTTACTGTGGAGTGCGCGGTTGCTCCCCATCGGATTCCTACATTATGAATTCAGCTGCGGAAAAATTAAAATTCAGTGTTTTCTGTATTATTCATGTATATGCTTCGCAAAATTTCCCAATGTCTGCTGCTCCTGTAAGATGGACAAACGATCTGCAACACATGAAAATTTGTACCGGACCGGGACTTGAACCCGGGTCTCCCACTTTTCGCGAGCAGTCGCCTTAACCACACTCTGCCACCTGTGCACGCTCCCCGGCCAGACCCAAACTTCCATATGTTGCATGCTTGCACACGTTATAGTGAGAGTTCCGCAAGAGGGGGAGAGACAATTCAACCACCATGTGCTTGTCAGGCCTTAATGTTTATTATGTCTGTTATTGTTGTATTCACTCCGCAAATTGGTTTGATGCAGCTCTCTTCATCTGAGAATAAGTTCGGCAACCTACATCCTTTTGAATCTGCTTACTGTATTCATCCCTCGGTCTCCCTCTACGTTTTTTACCCTACACTCTTCCTTCTAATGCTAAGTTCACGATTCCTTAATGTCTCAGAACATGACCTACCAAGCTATCCCTTCTCTTAGTCAGGAATGCCGGAAACTCCTTTTCTCCCCAATTCTGTTGAGCACCTTCTCATTAGTTGTGTGATCTACCCATCTAATTTTCATCATTTGTCTGTAGCACTACGTTTCAGAAGTTTCTATTATCTTTTTTTTAATTCCTTATCATCCAGGTTTCAGTCCCATACAATGCTACACTCCAGACAAATGCTTTCAGAAAGGACTTCCTAACATTTAAATTAATATTGGATGTTAACAAATTATACTTCTTCAGAAACACTTTTCTTCCAATAACCATTCTGCATTTTATATCTTCTTAACTTTGGCCATCAGAAGTTATCTTGCTACCCAAATAACAAAACTCATCTACTACTTTTATTGTCTCGTTACCTAATCTAATTCCTTCAGCATCGCCTGACTTTCTGACGTTACATTCCATTATCCTTGTTTTACTCATGTTAATTTTCACCTTGGTAATTTGGTAGAATCCATGTACATCGAAGGAAACAGCAGTGCCATCAATATATATCGAACATTCGATATATATCGTTGGCAATGCCGTTTCCTTCTATGTACATGGATTCTACCAAATTACCTTCATCTTATACCCTATTTTCAAGACACTGTCCATTCAATTGAATTGTTCTTCCAAATCCTTTGCGGTATCTGGCAGAATTACTATTTCACCGGCAAACTGCAAAGTATTTATTTCTTCTCCCTGCACTTTAATGCCCTCTCCAAATTTCTCCTAGCATTCCTTCACTGCTTGCTCATTGTCAAGATTGAACAACATTGGAGAAAGGCTACAACCCTTTCTTATTTCCTTCCCAACCTCTGTGTCCCTTTCATGCCCTTCAACTCTAATATCCGCTGTCTAGTTTTTCTTTGAATATAACTCTCAGCTCCCTATACTTTACCCCTACTACCTTCAGAGTTTGAAAGAGTTTGTTCCAGTCAACATTGTCAAAAGCTTTCTCCAAATCTACAAATGCTAAAAATGTAGGTTTTCCTTTTCTTAGCCTATCTTCTAAGATAAGTCGTAATGTGATTATTGCCTCCCGTGTTCCTACATTTCTCCTAAATCCAAACTGATCTTCCCCAAGGTTGGATTCCAAAAGTTCTTCTTCTGTAATCTTCACATTTGTCGGCACTTGCTTTCTTTGGTATTGGAATTACTATATTATTCTTGAAGTCGGAGGGTATTTCACCTGTCTCATACATCTTGCATACCAGGTAGAACAATTTCTTCAGGAATGGCTCTCCTAAAGATATCAGCAGTTCAGATGGAATATCATCTATTCCATGGGCCTTGTTTCGACTCAAATCGTTTAGCGCTGTTAAATTCTCCTAGCAGTATCGTATCTCCTATCTCCTCTTCCTCCACTTCCTCTTCCAGTTCTAGAATACTACCTTGAAGTTATTTCCTTTGTACAGGCTCTCTATATATTCCTTCCACATTTCAGCTTTCCCCTCTTTGCTTAGTACTGGTTTTCCATCTGAGTTGTTTACATTCATACAGCTGCTTTTGTCTCCAAACGTCTTTTATTTTCCTGTAGGTGGTATCTATCTTTCCCCTTGGTATACATTCATTTATGGTTCTGCACTTGTTCCCTAGCCATTCCTGCTTAGCCAGTCTGCACTTCCTGTCAATATCATTTTTTCAGACGTTTGTAGTCCCCTTTACCTGCTTCATTTGATGCATTTTTGTATTTTCTCCTCTCATCAATTAAGTTCAGTAGATCCTGTGTTATCCGGGGATTTCTATTAATTTAGGCTTTTTCTGCTTATATGATCCTCTGATACTTTCACTACTTTCTTTCTCAGAGCTACCCATTCTTCTTCTACTGTATTACTTTCCCCCATTTCAGCCAATCCTTGACTAATGCTCCCTCTGGAACCCTCAACCACCTCTGCTTCCACCAATTTGTCAAAGTTCCATCTCCTAACTTTTCTACCTTTCTGCAGTCTCTTAAGTTTTAATCTACAGTTCATTGCCAATAAGTTATGGTCAGTCTATATCTGCTGCTGGTATGTCTTGCAGTTTAAAACCTGGTACTTCCCAGTGTCTCCTGGTCTCTTCCACGTATACAGCCTTCTTTCATGATGTTTAAACCAAGTGTTGATCATTAAATTATGCTCTGCACAAAATTCTACGAAGCTGTCTCCTCTTTCATTTCTTTTCCCCAGTCCATATCCGCTTAAAACATTTCCTTCTCTTCCTTTTCCTACTACAGAGTTCCAGTCCCCCACCACAATCAAGTTTTTGTTTCCTCATACATTTCTTCGATGTCCCCATCAGAGCTAGTTGGAATATAAACTTGTACTGCTGTGGTCAGTTTTGGCTCCCTGGCTATCTTTGATAATACATGCACTACACTGTTCATAGTAACTTACCTGCTTTCCTATTTTCTTATTCATTATCAGACCTACTCCTGTGTTACCATCTACTGATTTCGTGTTTATAACCCTGGATTCACCTGACCAGAAATCCTGTTCATCCTGCCACCGAACTTCACTAATCCCTACCATATCTAACTTTAACCTATACATTTCTCTTTTCAAATTTTCTAGCTTACCTACGCGATTAAGGGTTCGAACATTCCACTTTACAAACCGTAGAAAGTCTGTTTTGTTTCTCTTGACCACGACTTCCTCCAGAGTAGTCCCCAACCGGCGATCTGAATGGGGAGACTATTTTACCTCCGGAATATTTTACTCAAGAAGATGCCATCGTCATATATTCATACAGTAGAGCTGCATGTTCTCGGGAAAAGTAACAACCTTAGTTTCCCCTTGCTTTCAGTTGTTTGCATTAATTGCATGGCAAAGCCATGTTAGTTGATGTTACAAGGCCAGCTCAGTCAGTCATCCAGACTGTGCTCCTGTAACTGCTGAAGAGGCTGCTGCCCCTCTTCAGGAACCATAAATTTGTCGGCCCTCTCCACAGATGTCCCTTCGCTGTGTTTGCACCCACTGTAAGACTATCTGTATCGTTAAGGCACACTAGCCACTCTACCTCAGCAATGTCTGTTGTTCATGGGGGTAGTCTGTATTTACACAGTGCACTAAATATAAAAATATGTGTTTTTGATCGAATTATTGTTTTTTTGTCATGAACACCAGACATTTGTAGCAAGGTATTTTATTACTTGAGACATTATTTTGTTGATAGCTAACAGTGTCAGATAAATAATGCTAGCATAATCTTCACCACAACACCAGAGACATGACAATACACTGCTGAAATAAAATAACTTGAACCACACTCGCAGCCACATACAGACGGCAATGTAACTCAGCCTCCAAGATGGATAGATTAATGCGTCAGAAGTGGCTACTTGCTGTAATGGGCAGCTAAATGTCGTACTAGGAGCATGTTGTTCAACAACTTTAAGGACTGATGCTCAAAATACAATATGAATCAGGTTTTAATACATTGTTGTCAAGGAACAACACTGGGAATGAAAGGGTTAAGTAGTTTGTAAGCCTAGGGACTGATAGCCTCAGTAATTAAGTCCCATAGTTTTGTGAACATTTTAGTTTAGACATCAGATTCCTATATCACTCAAACTGCACACACCATTACAGTGCCTCGACCAGCTTGAACAGTGCCTTGCTGACATGCATGGTCCATGGATTCATGAGGTTGTCTCCATACATGTGTATGTCCATCAGCTTGATACAATTGCAAATGACTCATCAGGCTAGGCAACATGTTTCCAGTCATCAGACGTAAGGGTTGCACTTCTATCAAGTTGGACTAAAGTCATTGTTGGACCCATTCTTGGCGGGTGTTTTTCCGCCCGCAGTGATGTTGGACGTTTGTTTTACTGGTTTTCTGATGTTCACATTGCACTCGGGAAATGGTCTCCCTTGGAGATACTATGTCCCATCGGCTCACCTGCAGATAGGGATACCACGTGTCAGCTTCGACCCGTGGCATCATTGCAGCTTGGTAGTTTTGAGGTGCGTGCATGTTTGTAGAAGGCGTGAGTGATTACGTGGTTGTTGAGTTAAAGACAATAGTTTGTTTACAAGCAAAACAGATTAATATTGTGTGTTTAAAAAGTGATCTGTAGCTTCTCTCTGATGGTTAGATGTATGTTAACCAAGAGGTTTTTTTTTTCCGTATGTAGCGCCGAAGGCGCAAATTTTTGGGCTAATACCTGTGATCGATGGTGCATTCTGTTATCTATAATAACTAAAAATTATTTGTATTTACAATACAGAAGTTTTGAGATATCCAGTATACTGGTTTTCTGACATCTTGATGATGTCATGGGTCAAAACAGACGGGCAATATCTGTCTACAGTTATGCCCTCCCATCTTGTGCGCCAACTTTAATACCACATTAAAACTCACTTAAATCCTAATAACCTCACATTGTGTACAGCATTAACCGATCCGACACATGTGCCTATAAGGGCATTGCTGATGCATAGCTACCACCAGCATTTACATCTGTGTTTACATACAAATATCGATACCAGTTTGTTTGGCTCTTTAGTGTTAAAAGGTATATTTATGTGGGTGTGTTGAAAATAAAGGTTAAGGTAGGGAAGAGGAAGGACGGTATGCAAATGGTTTGTTCACTTGATATTAAAGGATAGGCATGGCTGACCCACCCTCAAACATTTAATTAATTTATCCTCTAGTTTCCTAGTAATAAAACCCATCCAAAATTGTGTAAAAGGGTCTTAATTCAATGATTTGAGTAAAGAAATTTGTTTTGACTCGTTTTATTCTCTGAAGTCAAATGAACATCAGAGTTGAAAGCAAGATACACATACAATTGAGCACAGATCGAATTATACAAATTTACAAAACAATATAAACACTCCTACAGCAAGTGACTGGTAAGAAAATTGTATTTGATTCTAAACACTTGTGACAACCGACATTTAACTGTAAACTGTGATGTAATTGAGAGGAATATTCCGATACCAGATTTCTGTGAATTTAACTAATGTTTTCAACAGTCCGAAACTTTGAATACCCCTTGAAACACTAGAAAATGTACGCGATACTGTACCAAAACTGTGATGGCTGGCTATGTCAGCAACACTACGTCCGGGCGACTGCTGCGAGTGTCGATAGCTGCAAGTCGCGGACCCGGAGATAATTCAGCTTCGTATTCCAGAAGCAATATTTAACTAATATCAGCCAACTTCAACCCCGTTGGGTCTTGGTGCCTATGATCTTATTTGTTCGGCTATGTCGTGCCACTGCAGACAATTTACGTGTGAAACACAAATGTTCTGTAGGCAGAGGTGACACCAGAACTGTGACAATTGCAATTAGCGTGTCGGTATGTCTTAATACCAGGCAGGCTGACCTTGCTCTCGGCTTGCCAATACTCGGCTCTATTAGCACAAGTTTTGGAGCAACTCCAAAAGTTGTACTACAAACTCTAAGTATGGCTGCTCGACGACAAGTATAAAATGAGAGCAGAAGAGAAGTATCTGATCTCCTCGGCTGCACAAACACCAGTCTCCTTCTCTCCACTTCTAAAATCTCCCTCTCTTCTCTGCCAAGCCTCCAGGCTCTGCCTATCGCAACTGAAACGCCAGTCCACAGCTAGGCGCCAAAGTATGGCCAATCACGGCTTGCGTTCGGGACTCGGACAGCCGAACTCCCTTACTATGAAACAGCAGCTAATGGCCAACTCTCCCGCGTTTCCACCGGTCGGGCCTCACCCTTACATCCAGCGTACTCACAATATCGGTGGATGGTCTTCAGGCACCTTCGAAAACACGGCCAGAAAGTTGTTCCCAGCAAACGGCCAAACTCCCTCGCTATTGTATAATTGAGGCGCCCGCCAGCTTGGTGCCAGAGACGTACAATATCCTAGCGTTCACCAACTCGGCACCGGATGTCTCAACTCTCCCTTTGCAAAACACAGTACACCACCCGTGGAGGCATTGTATTGCTCCAGACGACGCCAGCGTCGCTGACGCCAGCCAGATACTTAGAAGGTTAACACCTCAGTCCTACCTGCTGTGGCCTTTGGCCGTAAGGTGTCTTCTGGGAACCGCTGACCCTCCGAATAACAGCCACCCTTGTGCTCACCACCGATTGCCGTTAGCTCTGAATGCTTGTTTTTGCCCCCTGATACAGGCCTTACACAGCCAAGTAACAGAATATTTCTCTTTCGCCACTAGTTTTTAAATTGATAACCTAAGAATAATCTAATAAAATTAAAAAGTTTGTGTTGTCCTTTTACTGTTGGAAAGCAACTTGGCAGTACTGAAATTACTTATTCTTACTTTTTAAAAATATTTGCCCATTTTTTTCTCACATAAGTCACAGTTTCTACAGCTTAGTCTTTAGTCAATTGAGCAGCAAAGACATTTTCTTAGGCATTGTCAAAAGTAGATGTTTGAGAAGGAGAGTGAAAATCATGCTTTGCATGTGCGCAGGATGAGGTGCTGGCTATAAAGTCCTGTGTTCACTACTGACTCACCTGACCACTGCTACTTTGTCTGGAACTTCTTAAAGGCGAATGATCGAATAAATAAATAGTCTTTTACCAAACAATGAAAATTCCAGGAAGGATTCAACAATATTTTTATGAAGGATATGTTGCTTACTCACCACAGATGTGTAATGAGTTGCGGAAAGGCACAAATAATAGAATACAGCTTTCAACGGTTAAGGCCTTTGTCAGTAAGACACACACACACACACACACACACACACACACACACACACACACACACACACTCACTCTCACACAGCTGTGACTGCTGTCTCTGGTCACTGTGACCAGTGTGCGAGACTCAACATGGCCGAGGTGGGGGTGAGGAAGTGGCAAGGAGAAGGAAAGAAGGAAGTAGGAGGGGAGGAGGGAGCTGCACAGAACGAGTCGGGGAATACATCAGTGTTGTCTGATGAACAGAAGGATGGGAAGGGACCAAACTGTGTGGTGGGATGGGAGACGAATGTAAGGATAGTGTGGGCAGGGAAGGTTGAGGCAGGAACTAGCGAAGGTTTAGGCCTATGCTCCCACAATCCCCCAAGCCTAAACCTTCTCTAGTTCCTGCCTCCAGCATGCTTCCCTGTATCTTCCCTTCCCACCTGCTTCCCTCTCCATGCCACTTCCTGACCCCCACCACCGGTTGCTCTTGCACACTGGCCACAGCGGTCTGAGATGGTGATTTTGTGTGTGTGTGAGAGAGAGAGAGACCCCGACAAAGGCCTTAATACCCGAAAGCTATTAAGTTTATTTTTACCTGTTGTTTGTGCCTTTCTGTGACTCATGGTGAGTAAGTAATAATCTTTTATCGACATATATAAATCTGTTTATCTGTAATGGAGGATAGGTAACAACTTGCCGTAAACTGTGGAATCCCTCCCAATGGCCTGACCATATAATTCCTTTTTCTGGACCCCATCCCTACTTTTACAATTACTTTCACCTTTCAGATTCCACCAATCCTTGTCTCTTACACATCTAGTATTCCAAAAACACATATCCACGGCATAGGCATCCATAAACCACTTCTTTTCCCTCTGAAAGAAGTCTTTACAGTGAGTTGTTATTTATCCTCGATTGATATTCCTATCGGATTTTCCATTGTTAAAATCTGTTTAGGTAAACTATATGCAAAGCCAGGGCATTTCATAAGAAGAAATTATGCTGTAGTTTTGTTTCAGAAAAACAGACCTAGTGAGCAAAGGCATATCCTTCATATTGTAAACTGTACATATTTGCGAACAAAATTCCACAAAACCATTCTTCTAAGGTTAGATAAGTTATTGATGTTGTTTGAGTATTATTATTGGTGGGGGCTGCAGTTGTATAAATTTCTTCGTAACCGTACTGTCACAAAGCAGATTCTTTTTAACACTTCAATGTTTATCTGAATCAAAAAATGTCGGCACCAAAAATGTATAGTTACAAGCCATCACTGAGTATTTTGGAAGAATGCTCTCAAGCAATATATATTGAAGGTGCGACTGTTATGTTACTCCATATCAGTTGTAATTAACCATCACCTTGCCTAACACCAGTTTTTATTTCAAATTGCTGAGATACTTCTCCCATAAATTTGACTGTAGATATTGTACCTGTTAGTGTTTCACGAATTATATTTGCTAATTTTAACATCAAATTCTCTAAAGACCTTATCTATTGTGTGTCTCTCTATACAATCAAATGCTGTCTTGAAATCAATAAATGACACTATTATTGGTTTACTGGTTAACATTCTATGGTGAATTATTGGCTTTAAGTGAAAAATTGTTCTGCACAGTATCTTCCCTTTCAAAATATACCCTAATATTCTCCCAGTTGTTTGTCCAAAGTATCTACCACTCTGTTCAGAAGAATTTTTGATAATATTTTGTGTGCCACTGGCAGAAGTGACACTCTTCTCTAATCGACATTTTGTCCGTCTCCCTTTTTATTTAGCAGGTGGGCTAATGCTGTATTCCATTCAACTGGAATCTTTTCAGTTTTCCAAATGTTCTAAAAAATAGCTGTAGATCCTTTGAATTTTGGTTCTGGCCACTTCAATAATTCTGATGTCATGGAGTCTTCACCACTTTTTTTTTTTTAAGCGTTTTGATGGCTTCATGAATTTTTAACTCTGTTGGAGGAAATCTTGCTCTATATTTTGAGGTGTCACTGGAAATTCTAATTTATCTGTTGATACTGGTCAGTTTAACAGCTTTACAGAAATATTTGCTAGAATTTCACATTTTTTGTTATTTAATCCTATTTTACCATTTTCATCTTTGAAACAAATACTAGATGCCTGATATCCTTTAAGTATGTTTTTAAAAGTTTGGGAAACATTTATAGTGTTATTTTTGGCGAAATTTTGTTCTGTTTCAATGAGGTGAAAATTTTCAAAGTTTCTTTTTATTTTCCAGTTTTTTTATGTTTTCTTTGTTGTCTGAATTGTTCCGGGTATTTCTCTTTTTTCGAATGTCTCTATTTTCTCCATTTTTTCTTTTTTTTTCGCTCTTTGTATTAGTGCTTCTTCACACTTCTCATTCCATCTTTTATAATATTAGCTGTAGTGGGGTATCACTTTCTTGGTCACTTTTTAGATGGGAGAAATTTTATTTTAATGTTAGAGAGATAATGATCTGCCGGCCAAGGGGACTGAGGCGCTCCAGTCACGGTCTGCATGGCCACTACGGGCGGGGGTTTGAATCCCCCCACGGGCATGGATATTTGTGCCGTCCTTAGTATTAGCTAAATTGTAAGTAGTTTGTAAGTTTAGGAACTGATGACCCCGTAGTTAAGTCCCATAAGCTACACAAACAGATAATGGTCTGAATCGAATTCCAAATTTCTGACTATTTTCACGTTCATAATTTCCGTAATATACCTTTTAACTGTGGCTACCTGATCCAGTTAAATTCTCCTAGGCTTGGATTTGGATGCTTCCAAGTTTTGGCTTTTTTTGGTTGTTTGTAAAAATGTGTGGATATGAGTTTTAATTGGAACATTTTACACAGATTGATAAATCTGTTGTTCTTGTTTGTTCTTGTGTGCTGGGTATTCACCTACAATAGTGTTCAATTTGTTTTCCCTCCCAATTTGAACACATTCTTTTTAGGTATGATAGAAATTTCAGATTCTAAAAGATTCCAGAAATGATTTACTTTCTCCAGATTCCTTGTGTTGTCAGCATTTATAGCTGCATGACAGTTTATGAGGGTGTAACTCTCATTTTATTGTTAATGCGGGTATTCTTTCTGAGTACAATATGAATTCTCTTACACTATGATTTTTTGTTTACATGAAATGCTGTTCCAAACATTGGCATGTTTCCCTTTATAAATCCTATGATGTTGTGTATCAATAACATTCTCAGCTAAGAATCATGTTTCCTGGACTGCTATAATTTGAATGTCGTTCTTATGCAGAAATAATTCTAATTCCTTTTGTTCTCCAGTTTTTAGAAGAGACTTTATATTTAATGTACCAAAGTAGTTCTTCTTGCACTGAAACTTGGAAGGCTTTTCAATATATGCCATCTCTTCTTCACTGCAAATGTTGGGACTCCCCAGAATCCTAGATACCATTGCATTGCATGGCTTCCTCATCAGAGTTATCACCTTGGGTAGAGCATCCATTGTGTGAATTTTCCATTTTGCTACTTCAAGCTGTAAATTGTAAAGAGTAGGGAATCCAAAGTCATCCCCAAATTCTCAAAGATCAGGTTGTTAGCCTGGAATACCCAATTTGCTCGAATATAGGCTGCACATTTTTCCAAATTTTGGCTTAAAAATCATGGTGCCACTTATAATTGAGATTTCATCCTACCCCCATCTTTTCCCGTAAGTCATTAGCTTCAAAAAATTACATGCTCATATTTATTTTCGTTTGAGAAACGTAATAAACTAGATAGTCTTCAAAAAATGCTACAGTAACTGTTTCACAGAAGGGCATCTACGTTTTTGTACAAATTCACAGAAACAGCACGGCAATTCTTAGAAGTCGATATTTTGATATAAATCGAATGATGTCATTCTGTAATGCAGCCAACCATAGCAGACGTCCGTACAGCCTTAAACAAAATCATTACATAACACACACTTCCTACGCACAGAAATGATTTTAATTTGGTGTAGTCAATGAAACTAGTCTTTGCATTAAAAGTTTAGTGTGTGTTGCGAGAGTTCTTACCGCTCTTCAGGGGCTCAGCAAATTAGCTGAGTACGGCCTTGGCGAACCTGGAGTCACGAGCTGCGGACTGTGTCGCGGCAACAGTCCTCCACACCGTAAGCTCTGTGCATGCTTAAACGACCATTGTTCAGTGTGATGGTGGAATGTTGTACATTTCAGATCCCGAGGATCTTGGCTTCATCGTCCGGGTCGCAGGGACGGTACAAATCTGCTGCACCTCAGTTGTATAGGCTTACCCAGGCAAGCGGGGCTCTGCCTGGGTGGATGTTTAGATCCCTAGCTGTTCTAAGAGAGCACGTAGAATATGATACCAAAATGTTTCCTTTCCTGGCCACACCATTGGGGGAATGTTGAGCTAGGAATCAGTGTGAGGCTTATGCCCCTAAGTATCTAGTATTTAGCTGCACCGATGGGGACTCCTTTAAAAACACTAAGCCCTTATTCTTTGTGGAAAACTTGGAGGACAAGTTTGGTGAGGTGGAAGGGATGCCAAAAATATGTGCTCTGGGTCAGTATTAATAACAATGTCATCCCCAGCCTAGTCACTGGCATTGCTTGTCTGTGACAAGGTGGGTGATGTTTCCGTTAGTATAACACCTCACAAGACCTTAAATATGGTGCAGGGAATAATATTCCACAAAGACTTTTTGCTGCAGTTGGACGACGAACTTCGTGCAAACCTAGAACGATGGAGAGCTCATTTTATTCAGTGGTGCATAGGGGTCTGAAGGACAACAGGGTTGCCACCGGTGCCTTCATCTCGGTTTTCGAGGGTAATTCATTGCATGAGAAGGTCAAGTTGATGATCTACCGGTGCAAAGTAAAGCCCTACGCTCTTCCCCCTATACATCGTTTTATGTGCTGGAGGTTTGGGTGTATGTCCTCCCAATGTGATGCCAACCCTTCATGTCGGGAGCATTGACATGCAATCCATCTGAACGTCCCTTGTTCCCCTCCTCCAGTATGTGTCAACTGTGGCCTAAATCACTCCCCTTGTTTGCCTGTCTGCACGGTTCTGCACAAAGAAAGGAAAATCGTGGAATACAAGACCCAGGACCGACTGACCTTTTCAGAGGCAAAGAGAAAATATCAGAAATTCCACCCTGTGTGCCTGGTTAACTCCTATGCCACAGCAGCCTTGTTGTTGTCGTCTAAAGTGCCTATAGTCGAGACGCCGAAAGAACGACTCTGACAGCTAGCGGCTATGTTGCCAATGCTGCTACGCGGCTGTTTGTTGTTATGCCGTGTCGGTCGCCGGCATACGAATATCACGTCCGAAAATTTTGGGACCGTTGCTATGTACTAATAAAGCGTGAACGAACGAGAACCATCATGAAGTAATGAAAAACACTCTTTTTCAGTTAAAAAGAAAAGGTTTAGAAATATATGTCGAGTTAAAAATTCATATGTTCCAGTATTCCATTAAATACAATGTATCATTTAGTTTTTAGCCAAAGTTCGCTCGTTGAAGAATTTTGTTTATATATTTCATCTTCTATAACTATTTTCCACAGACTCGCTCGCTGTTATTACTCGGACACTGTATTGTGGCAGTCTGCCGAGAGGGTAAACAAATAAGGAGTACCACTTTACAAGTAGTAAAACCGCCTCTTCCAGTGAAATGATTTGTCTTCTTACATAGAGTTTTCGTCTCATTCGTTTGTGGTCGCTGTTGACTGCCATAGTATACTGTCTGAGTAATATTATCAGATCAGTTTCGACAGCTGGTCTATTGGTCACAGAAGTAGAAATAAAATAACATAATTTTTCAATAAATGATCTATGGTTGCGAAACAAACTATACATTAAAAATCAGTCGCGGCCAGCATTATGTGCAATGCACTGCTGCTACTGCTACTATCGTCCCCTAATCTTATTATTAATTCTTCTACCCTTCTTCTAGTGTACCTTATCGTTCCCATGCCTCTTCTAAGATGTGCCACGTATATGTGACAACATTGTTCCATTTTGTGGGAGTAATACTGCCCAATGCTTCACGAACTAAGAATTCTACTTTTGTTAATGAAAAACGTTTATTTCTTTCAGCAATTTACGATTTCACCTGAACCCACACGAGTTCTATGCATTGAAATGGCAATGATATGGTGGAAGGCGAACCCTGTATGACCACTTTCTTCAGCAATTGTATCAATTTCATAAAGGATTTTTCGGCTTTTGTTCTTGTAACACAACGAGACAAACGATGAACACGCGACAGATGCTTTGCAGCGACTGAAGCACGCCACCCTGTACGACTTTGAGTGGCAGGGTGGCAACGCGCTGCGGCCCACGTGCGCGAACTGTCAGGGTCGTTCTTTCGGCGGCCCAACTATAGTCTACGGTCCGTCCAACCTATGCCAGTGGGCTCCCGGGCCCAATCAATTGACCCTGCCCTCTTGACAGCTGGGGGCACTTCCTCTTTGGTGGCTTCCATTCTTTTCACTGTGAGAGCAACAACCCCTCGAACATCAGGGACACTGTCTCCACCTGTCAGCCGGAGAAGAAGCCTCCTCCGGCTGAGGCTTCTCAGTGTCTGAGGATCCTGGCTGAAGGCTCAAGGATCCCTCAACCTGCTGGTCGAAGGGCTTCTCACTCTTCTTCCACACACCTGTCGCCACTTCAGAGAAGCCCTACCAGCCCCTCAAACCGAAGGGCCAGTGAGAGGGCAGACAAAAGAAGTTCAAGAAACATGAACCTTCAGTGGCTGAAAAGCCACAGCTTTGGTGATTTCAACACCCACAACCCATTGTGGGGTGGTGTCATGTTTACTGGCCGTGGTAGAGATGTCGAGTCATTGATATCTCAACTCAACCTCTGCCTTTTAAATAATGATCCCACACATTAGTGTGACACATGGTACGTACTCGTAGCCCTAGCCTCTTCCCTCCACTGTAGTGTACACAATGATTTGAGTGGTAGCGACCACTTCCCGATTTTATTGTCACTGGCCCAGCGTCAGGACCAAACGCTCGTCCAGATGGGCACTGAATAAGGCTAATTCAGTTTTTTTTTTACTTATGGTGCCACTGTTAGTTCTCCTATGCACTCCAGCATCGATGTGGCAATTGACAGCACTACCTCGGGCATTATTTCAGTGGCTGAGTGTGCAATCCCTTGCTCTTCAGCATCTGCCCACTGGAGGACAGTGCCCTGGTGGTCGCTGGAGATTGGTGAGGCAATTAGAGATCTTAGGCAAGCTCTGCAGTGCCACAAGTGGCAGCCAGTGGCAAGAGTGTCTGATCGTTCCAGTGATCAAACCTAGTAAACACCAGCACGAGTTAAACTGCTACCAACCAATCAGCCTCACCAGTGTTCTTTTCAAATTGCTAGAGCATATGGTGGGTTGACGGTTGTGCTGGCTCCTTGAGTCCAGGGGCCTCCTAACTCTATGCCAGGGTGGTTTCCAAAAGGGCGCTCAGCTGTCGAGTCTGCCATCCGGAAAGCCTTCTCTCGACATCAACACCTGGTAGCTGTCTTCTTTGACTTATTGAAGGCCTACGACATGACCTGGAGACATCACATCCTTACTACATTACATGGGTTGGGTCTCCGGGACTCGCTTCCCATTTTTATCTTTGCGTACCTTTCACGTACAAGTCAGCGTCCCTCGTAGCTCTTTGCATATACAGGAGAATGGGGTTCCCCAGGGCTCTGTAATGAGTGTTCCTCTATTTTTAGTGGCGATTGTGGTCTAGCAGCAGTGGTAGGATCATCAGTCTCCACCTCTTTATATGCTGATGACTTCTGTATATATTTTAGCTCTTCCAGTATACGTGTTGCTGAACGACAGCTGCAGGGAGCCATATGTAAGGCGCAGACATAGGCCCTCGCCCATGGTTTTCAATTCTCTGCTGCCAAGACCTGCATTATGCACTTCCGCCGGCGTTGGGCAGTTCATCCGCATCCCGAACTTTACCTTGATGGCCGCTTGCCGAATGTGGTGGAAACACATCATTTTGTGGGATTAGTGTTTGACGACAGGCTGACATGGCTCCTCATATTCATCAGCTTAGACAGAAGTGCTGGCAGCACCTTAATCCTCTCCGGTGCCTTAGCAATACTACTTGGGGAGCAGACTGCCGTACTCTGCTACATTGTTATAAGGCTGTGGTTTTGTCATGATTGGACTACGGGAGCATTCCGTATGGTTCAGCATTGCCTTCTGCTCTGCAGATGCTGGGCCCAATCCACCATTGTGGGGTTTGGCTGGTGACAGGAGCTTTCAGAACTAGTCCTGTTAATAGACTCCTTGCAGAAGCTGGAGTTCCGCCACTACGAACCATGTGCCAACAGCTGCTTTGTAATTACATCACTCATGTTCGTGGCTTGCCTCATCACCCCAACCATCGTCTCCTTTTTCCAATCAGGCCACTTCCTATCCCACGACGACTGCTGAGGTGGGGGATGACAGTTGGCGTTCATGCACAATTACTCTTCGGTGAACTGGAATCTTCTCCACTTCCTCCCCTCTTACAGTTCCAATCGCGTACTCCACCATGGTGTATATGCTGGCCACACCTTCACCTCGAACTGTCACCCAGGGACCATTTGTCACCAATTCCTGTCTATTCTTGGCATGTCATGGAGCTCAGAAGTAATTTAAACTGATGGCTCAATGGTGGGTGGTCGTGTTGGCTACACTTACATGCATGCAGAGCAATGAATTGCGCTCCTTGCCAGCTGGCTGCAGTGTCTTCACTGTGGAGTTAGTAGCCATCTTTCGTGCACTTGACCACATTCATAACTGCACTGCTGGGGAGTCCTACATCATCTGCAGCGACTCCCTCAGTGGACTAAGATCTCTTGATCAATGCTTCCCCCACCATCCTTTGGTAATAGCCATCCCAAAAGTCCTTCTACACTATCGAACAGCACCAGTGGTCAGTAGTATTCATCTGGACTCCAGGACATGTTGGGATTGTAGGAAATGAACTGGCAGACAGGTTAGCCAAAGAGGCCACCACTAAACCTCTTCTGGAAGTCTGTATACCATCAATTGACCTACGTTCAATGCTGCGAAGTCGAGCCTGCGGTGTGTGGGATACAGAATGGCGTACCATCCAGATCCCTAACATGTTACATGCTATAAAGGAGACAACGAACGTCTGGAGTTCCTCTATGTTAAACCATTTGCTTGGAGAATTTTAACACATTGTTTCATACATTGTACTGATTTTTATTGCATTCTCTACAGCTGGAACAAGGGACTGATAACCATAGTCGTTTAGTCCCTTAAAAATCAAACCATTCATCCAGTTCTTACATTGACGTTTATGTTGCTGCAGTAACGCCTACCTCAAGTGGTGATGGGAGGTTAAGACAGTGGAACAACTGATTTGTGTAGCTTATACTGGTGTTGAGTTCAAATGCTACATTTTAAAATAACATTTTACTACCAGATTCGCTGGTTATACATTCGTTAGAGGTAATTTCTGTGAAACGATGTATACGGAACTCGGGGCTGTTTTGCAGCCTTGCAACTAAATAATTTCTGTTGTAACAGCAAAACCACAGTTCCTGTTTTGAATTACGAAGTCAAGAAAGTATTTTTCTGCATGGGGATATTTACATTTTAGCCCTTGAAATGCACAACGACTCTTTGAACATTTAGTTTTTCCTCATTTACACACTACGGTCGTTACTGTGATTGGTCAACCTGAAGCTGACATTTGGCAGTGTAACTCGTACATTTTTTGCCAGTACTACTTACAAGCCAAACTATTGTGACACACATGCCGAAGAAACTATATTTCTGTAGCACACTCCTACGCTATACAACACTTGAAATGTCCGGTAACACACCTTGGTTCTTCCTCCCCTCACTTGGGGCGCTTGGATCAGCATGTCATCTCGCTTTCTTATTCATTGATTAACAGTTTTCCATATTTGTTATGAATATATTGAAAAGAGAACACGATTTCCTAACATCGTGTTTCTGATTACGAGAAATTATGATATAAAAAATATAAACAAATCTGCGGCCTATACTAGAGATATTTTTTTTTTCTGTAATTTTGTGTCAAAAGCATGCGGCCTATAATCGTGCAAATACAGTATTACTTATTCAGCCACCATTAACATGTGGAACAGGCGCTGTCAGATGCCGCCACTAACATGTGCAACTTTACATTGGTTATCCCTGTCAGGGAACAAATTGCGGGCCATTAAACCTGTGCCTGATCTTTCGTCAACGTCATCTCGACCCTCTCATTGAGAGGAGATTGTCCTGGCCCGGCTTCGTATTGGCCACTGCTGTTATAGCCACCAGTATTCACTTCGTGGTGATCCTGCTCCCTTATGTGAGCACTGTGATGAAGCTTTTACTGTGTACCATCTTTTAGTGCAATGTCCGTTTTTTAATCGTCTCCGACATGATCTAAGTTTATCATTTGAAATGTCTGATATTTTAGCTGATGATCTGCATTCTGCTGACAGAGTTTTACTATTTATACATTGTGCAAATATGGAGAAAGCCATTTAAGTTCTAACCCCAGTTCGATTTTACTATGGGCAGTGTTGGGCGCTAATGACCTCAGCAGTTGTGCGCCCTAAAAAACAAAAACAAAACAAAAAAAATGTGGAACTGTCGTGCCCTCTGTCCATTTTGGCCCTGGACAAGAGGCTGCCTCGTCCACCAGCTCCGCCATACCAAAGTCCATCTTTTCTGCCTTTGCTGCCATTGAGGTCTTCTCCATATACCTGGCAAGGGACCCCATAAGGTACTATCACCTGGGTCAGGTGACCAAGGTTTTTTAGCGAGGTATTACTCCTCCCCTCCCATCCCCTCCCCTCTCCTCCTTTCTCAACTGGGCTTGGGACCGGCTATGCAGAGTTTTATTGTGTTTAATTTCTCTGCCACTCAATTTGCATATGGCAGTATTTGCTCTCAAGTATCTTTCCAGTTTTATCAAACACACAAAACCATTGTCTCAGTCAAAACAATTATTTTGTGCTTTTATGTAAAGGTAAACAGTTTAGATTTTCAGTAAAATTTGTAAATTTTCATAAAAAGTTACCTTCAGTGATAGCATTTCTGTAGCCAAAGATGAACATTAACAAGAGTAAAATGAAGGTAATGGATGCAATGTCAGCAAATCAGGTGATGCTGAAGGAATTAGATTAGGTAATGAGACAATAAAAGTTGTAGATGAATTTTGTTATTTGGGTAGCAAAATAAATTTTGATGGTCGAAGTAAAGAAGATATAAAATGCAAAATGGCTATGTGAAGAAAAGCGTTTCTAAAGAAGTGAAACTTGTTAACATCCAATATTAATTTAAATGTTAGAAAGTCCTTTCTGAAAGCATTTGTCTGGAGTGTAGCATTTTATGGGAGTGAAACGTGGACGATAAGGAGTTCAGATAAAAAGATGATAGACGCTTTCGAAATGTGGTGCTACAGATGAATGATGAAAATTAGATGGGTAGATCACATAACTAATGAGGTGGTGCTTAACCGAATCGGGGAGGAGAAATTAGCATTAGCATTAGAAGGAAGTGTGTGGGGTAAAAATCGTAGAAGGAGACCGAGGGACGAATATAGTAAGCAGATTCAAAGGGATGTAGGTTGCCGAACGTATTCTCAGATGGAGACTTGCACAGGACAGGGTAGTGTGGAGAGCTGCATCAAACCAGTCTGTGGACTGAAGACAACAACAACAACAACAACAGTGAACATCAACTACAGTGTTGGAGCTTATGGACTCCACATAAAACTGTAGATAGGAAACCAAATGGTTGCGGATTTGCAACCCAATTAAATCAAACTTTTTTCAGTCTGATGGATCACTGGGATAGTTTAGGTACACGTAAGTCGCCAAAGTTGTTTTCATTTGAAAGACTTGCACCAGGCCACCGAACCACAGATAATAATATTAACATCATAAGATACCGCTGGGCGCACAAACGTGAGATACCGAGATACCGCTGGGCGCGCAAACGTGAGATACCGAGATACCGCTGGGCGCGCAAACGTGAGATACCGAGATACCGCTGGGCGCGCAAACGTGAGATACCGAGATACCGCTGGGCGCGCAAACGTGAGATACCGAGATACCGCTGGGCGCGCAAACGTGAGATACCGAGATACCGCTGGGCGCGCAAACGTGAGATACCGAGATACCGCTGGGCGCGCAAACGTGAGATACCGAGATACCGCTGGGCGCGCAAACGTGAGATACCGAGATACCGCTGGGCGCGCAAACGTGAGATACCGAGATACCGCTGGGCGCGCAAACGTGAGATACCGAGATACCGCTGGGCGCGCAAACGTGAGATACCGAGATACCGCTGGGCGCGCAAACGTGAGATACCGAGATACCGCTGGGCGCGCAAACGTGAGATACCGAGATACCGCTGGGCGCGCAAACGTGAGATACCGAGATACCGCTGGGCGCGCAAACGTGAGATACCGAGATACCGCTGGGCGCGCAAACGTGAGATACCGAGATACCGCTGGGCGCGCAAACGTGAGATACCGAGATACCGCTGGGCGCGCAAACGTGAGATACCGAGATACCGCTGGGCGCGCAAACGTGAGATACCGAGATACCGCTGGGCGCGCAAACGTGAGATACCGAGATACCGCTGGGCGCGCAAACGTGAGATACCGAGATACCGCTGGGCGCGCAAACGTGAGATACCGAGATACCGCTGGGCGCGCAAACGTGAGATACCGAGATACCGCTGGGCGCGCAAACGTGAGATGTCAAGTCTCTTCCAGAAATTATATTTAGTGAAGAACATCATTAATAAAACATACTCAGGTTTCATGCCTTGTCAAGTGGTTTACTGCCCACAAGCTTTTGACAGAGATCTCCCCTGTTGTTGTCAATTTGTTGACTGTTCTGTCAATGCCACTGCCATGCTTATACAGCCATGGCTTTTCAACTCCCTGACAACATGTTCACTAGCTGTAATGAGTTGCTGTTCACTGTCTTTATGGAGAATGTTGTCAGATATTTTTATCTCAATTGCTTTGTTTATTACACTGTCCCAGAACCCATTTGTCCATTTAATAATGGGCATGTCATTGAAAGCAGTGCAATGACATTTTCCAGAGCATGTTCCTCTTACTTAGTATTCAGGGAAAGAGGTTATAACAACAGACAAATTTTGCAAGCTATAAAAACAGAACAATTAAGAAGACACTAAGAAGATTACATTTTTGCCATTTTGTGGCTCAATAACAGGGAAGAATAGCCGACTGCTGAAGAGACATAAAACTGACACAATCTTCAGGTCTCCAGCAAAAATTTGGCAATTAATGTGTCCTGTGAAAGACAGTGTAGGCCTTAGAACATGAGCATATACAAAATTCCATGTGAGTGTGGGCAGTTTTATGTCAGACTATTCACACTATAGAACAGCACTGCACAGAGCATAAAAGGTGTTTCCAGTTATGCAACCCTGAAAAGATAGTTGTAGTGGAACTTGCTTTGGAAAAGGGACATCAAATTCCCGGTCTGGGGAGTTGAAGCGGGCGTGTCACCCGTGCAAGCAAGGCAAAGAAAAATATGGTCTAGAACTGGGCACCAAAGATATCACTGGTGCTGGCGCTGTTATATAAGCACAGCAACACCTTTGACAGGACAATCAACCACCTAAAAAATGACTGATGAGATCTGTCGAAACTCATGGGCAGTACACCGCCTGATGTGGGCTGAAACCTGAGACATTTATTAACAAGTAAGATATCCCTGAACATATGAGGGGAAGTTGGAAAATAAGTTTCCGCTGTCAGCTGTGGGCAGTGTTGTGTATGAAAGAAAACAAATAGAATGAAACATTAAATATAACACATATCTTTATTTTTCTACATAATTTCCAAATACATTGAACACTTGTCATACCGCTTTATAAGCTTCAAAAAGCCGTTTAGAAAAAAAATTTGGGTGTTGCATACGGAAGAAGCATTGCATGGCTTGTTTGACGTCAGCATTGCTTCCAAAGTGCCTTCCACCAAGAGTCTTCTTCAAAACTGGAAACAGATGGAAGCCACTTGGTGCAAGATCAGGAAGATATGGCGGATGGTGTATTCACTCCCAAACAAGAGTTGCAATATGGTTTTGTGTTGCCATTGCCGAGTGTCATCCAACAGCAGAATGCCAGATCTGAGAAGGCCTGGCCACTTTTTCTGACTCCCTTCTTTCAGTTTTTACAGAGTGGCACAATACCGCACAGCGTTGATAGTTGCATCCTCCAAAAAAGTCCACCAACAAAACTCTTTGGGCATTCCTGAAATCGGTGGGTAGCACTTTACCTGTAGACGGAGTGCTTTTGAACTTCTTTCGAACAGATGATGTCGGATGTTTCTACTCCATGGATGTGGCCTTTGATTCGGACATGTATTGGTGGACCCATGTTTCTATCCTTGTCACAATTCGAAACAGAATGTCATTGCCATATTCACGGTCGACGTCTACCCAATGGTGGATCGGTCTTGCATGCTCACACCTGATGTGTCGTCTTTCACCCTTAGCCGTTAAACGCTTCTTTCATATTCAACATCCTGATTTTTTTTCCTGGATAGCTTTTTGAAGCTTATATAGAAGTGTGACAAATATGTCAATGTACTTGGAAATTATGTAGAAAAATTAAGGTATGTCTCTCTTTAAAGTCTCATTCTATTTTATTTATTTACTAGCTTATATGCCCTTGCTTTGCAACGGTTGTTAAAGAAGGTCCTGTGTATATCATGGTTCTTTGGGTTCCGGACGTAGGTCAGCAAAAACACAATCCTTGTTGGATCTCTCTGTCAATAAACTCAGTTCTCCTACCCAAGATGTCAAATTTAAGTACAAGTCATTGTCGAAAACGATGAATGTTCAAGAGCGAAATTAATTTAAGTCCGTGCTTCAGAACAATGTAAATTCAATGTTAGGTTGTGTTCATAAAGTTACACATTGCAACAGCAGCGCCGAAAGCGCCTGGCAAATTACATTTCTGAAAACAATATTGGATAAGTGCGAATATTGATTTGTAACAGTTTTCATAAATATCTTCTTGAATAGGGATTTGGAATGAATTGTAAGACTGTGTGAATCATGAGACTCTGTAGAAGAGAGTTTCGCATGAAAGTGCTGGTCATAATAAGATGTGACAACAATGGATGTATCTGTTTCGGTAAAATTTTACTTTCTATCCTGGCGGCTTCGTGTTTTTATGTTGGTAACATCAATAATACGATATAAAATCGTTGCAAAGATGACCGAGCCACATAGAGTGTAGATAAATACTGCTGTTCCTGCTGTATGCTTGATTTCATGGCAAAATATTTGCGTGTCACGTGATTGGGTTGTGACGTTATTCAACATCTGTTGCGCCCCCCCCCCCCCCCCCGAGGGCCCACAGCTCTTTTGTGGGTACGTGTGTGGCGCGCACGGGGCTCCGAGCCAAAGCGACCTTTCTTCCGTCCCAGGCCGCTTCCCTCTTTTCCCCCCGGTTTGTGCCTTCGCCCAGAGACGGGCGTTTTTAGTCAGTCCAAGGGTTCTTTTTCGCTTCCTCTCAGACTTCTCCTCTTCTTGGACCTCTTCCTTTCCTGTTCTTTAGCCTTCCCCCCTTTCCCCTTTCTCCTTGTACTCGACTCGCCCTTTAATCTCCGCCTCGGCGTTTGAGATTCTCCCTCCTTCATCCCTTTCTCTCCTTCCTCCTTTCTTTCCTCCCTGTGCGTGTCTGAAGGTCAACCCACGCTCTGCGTAGCCGGTGAAGGGTAAGGCGTAACTCCCCGCCCCGGGTAGACATGTAAGGCACGTACGTACCCTCCGGTAAAGGCCGGGTCCAGGGAGGTGTGATTACCCAAGCTGATACCTTCCAAACATACCGATTGGTCCCTCCATCCGTTCTCGGGTGGTGTGACCTGAGGTGCGAACAGTCACCTAAGGCGGGTGCGCCCTCAGTGAGGGGCCCCCACAAGGAAGGAGCGCGCCATCGGACATGCCGGTAATCATGGGGGACACCTCCGCTATGAAACCTTCCAAATCATCTATACTCTTGACCCATAAGCGGAAACATGATGATTCTCAGCCACAGAAAGTATTGCCTAATATTCCTAAGTTCCTGGTGTTATCGCGTACTGACGATAAGGATTTTTCTGCAGTAAACCCGTTTATCATTCAGAAGGGTGTCGATGCGATTGCAGGTCCCTTGAAGACCTGCTCCAGGCAGCGCAATGGGACCTTGTTACTCAAAATAGAAAATGCATTCCAGGCACAGAAGTTACTTCGGGCTACACTTGTACATACATTCCCTGTGAAAGTGGAGGCTCACCGCACCCTCAACTCTTCGTGGGGGGTAGTGTTATCTAGATCGCTGGATGGGTTATGGGACGAAGAGATATTGAACTATATGTCTGATCAGGGAGTTACGGCTCATCATCGCGTGATGAAAAAGGTTAACAATGACCTCTTGCCGACTCGTACTGTCTTCTTAACTTTTGACAGGGTTGACCTACCTTCTAAAGTAAAAGTGGGCTACGAAGTCATTTCCGTTCGCCCATACATACCAAATCCTACATGCTGCTTCCATTGCCAAAGGTACAATCGTACCAGTAAATCTTGTCCAAGTGCGCCACCTGTGGCAGAGACGCTCATGAGGGTGAATGTCTACCTCCATCCCCTCGCTGCATTAATTGCATGGGTGACCATGCTGCTTCTTCACGGGACTGCCCCGTTTATAAAGAGTGGGTCATCCAAGAGATTCGCGTGAAGGAAAAGGTCTCAACCTATGCCGCTCGGAAGTTATTAGCGAGTAGGAAGCCCGCTGTACTCCCATCAGGTACTTTCAGCCAGGTCCTCGCCTCCCCTTGACCAACTAAGGAGGTAGGCATTCAGACTTGTGATTTAACGTTCTGTGACACTGTCGTCAGGTCGGCTAGCCCGAAAATTGCTCGTTCCATCTCTCCAATCCCTTCTGCCCGTTCTACAGTGAATTCGTCGATCAGTTCACGCACATCCCGGGCACCCAAATCTGCTGCCCGGAGTTCAAAAAAAGAACCCGTCCATGAAGATTTTCTCAAGACTAAGACTTCTCAATCGTCAACCGCTTCTTCAACCTGTCACGCTTCTAAGAAGGCTCCCAAAAAGAACAGCCCCCCCTTCCCCGCCGCGGCGTGACTCTTCGGTCATGCCATCCAACAGTTGCCGGCCTCGGCCGTCTTCTGTTTCACCGGGACGCTCCGTCTGCTGGGTACTCTGCCCTTTATTGGCGGTGGAAGCTGCCCCTCGTGATCAACTCCGGGAGGTGGCAGACGCGTCGGTCGAACCTATGGAACACGACCCTTTGACCCTAGATGGCAATAGCAATGCTCCCTCGAAGTCCGGTCCTCAGAGGCCGTCGAGGTGACCCCACCTGCTTGTTCCTTTTTATCTTTTCTTTTCTCATTTTTTATCATGGCGCTCCTTCAATGGAATATTCGCGGCATTCGTTCCAATCGGGAGGAATTAAAACTACTCCTTCGATTGCACTGCCCGCTTCTAGTATTGTCTCCAAGAAACTAAGTTACGTCCAAGTGATCGTGCAGACTTTCGACACTACACCTCTGTGCGGTTCGACCTGCCACCTGTGGAAGGTATACCAGCCCATGGAGGGGTTCTGATGCTCCTTCGAGACGACGTCTATTACCATCCCATTTCATTGCATACTCACCTACAGGCAGTTGCCGTCTGCATCACTCTATCCACATTTACCTTTTCCCTCTGTAATATCTATTCGCCATCGTCATCTGCCCTTACTAGGGCAGATGTGCTACACCTTGTTGACCAGCTCCCTTCACCTTTTGTGTTGGTAGGCGACTTTAATGCCCACCACCCTATATGGGGCTCTCCAGCACCTTGTCCGAGAGGCTCCCTTTTGGTGGACATTCTCCAACACCTCAATCTTCTCTGCCTCAACAAAGGTGCATCGAACTTCCTTTCAGACACAACACACACTTATTCCCACATAGACCTCGCAATATGCACTCCTCAGAGTGCCGGTCGGTTTGAGTGGTATGCACTTTCTGACACGTACTCGAGTGACCATTTCCCTTATGTCACCCACTTTCTGCATTATTCCCCATCTCCTCGTCCCACCAGTTGGAAAATCTCTAAAGCCGACTGGGGGCTTTATTCTTCCATGGCTGTTTTTCACAACCAGAATTTTAGGCCTTCACTTTCCGCCTACTCTGGAGGAACTTTTAGCTGATGACACACGAGCAGCTGCTAGAGTATTGCGTTTTATCAACATGGCCAATTTATCAAAAGATATTTAACCCTTTTAATTGTTTTTATCTTTCATTCTTAGCCTTCTTTTAATACTCTGGTAGTTAGCAATTTTTTGAGATCTAGCGAAACTCTGTTCTTGTCTGGGCGCTAATGACCTTAGCAGTTGTGAGCCCTAAAACCACACAAGAAGAAAAAAAAATCTGTTGCCAACATTATCACAGGAGGCCGCCGGGATATGAGTAGGACTAAGTCGCATAGTTTTTCTCGACCCAGCTGTCAAACGATAACACCTTTCACAGCAGAGAGTGTCGTGGCGATATGTATCAGAGATCACTGATTAGCACAGACCAGTGAGCTTACTGGCACAGGCATATCAATATCTATGGCCTAAGAGACATTCATTAATGTATGTCTGTGTTTCCACCACTCTTTCATGACAGTGATCAATGTTCCACGAGTATTTTTATCTTTGAGTCTATCTGGATTTTTATCTTTGTTTTGTGTCTCTGTTCATAGTCGGTAATGTGTGGTTGATGGAAACATGTGATCTATTTAAAAAATTGCGTAATATTATTCCTCATCATTATTAAAGTCTGAAAGGACCTCATTGTCTGACGATTGAAAGAATAAACAGATTTTGACTTGTACCGTAAAGTTCGTAAGTCACAAAGTATGTAGCTTTTCCTAAGAGTATTTATTGCATATTTTGCGAATTTTTGCTCGTCACTCACTCACTGCCACGCACCGCGACTAAACTCCCTTACTAACATCATTAGACCAAGGGCTATGTACCACCACAACCACGAGTGGGTGGCAGTATGTGGTTATGGGGAAAAGTCTGTCAGCACGTACACACACAAGCCTTTTATATATATAGATTTTCCTTTCATACACAATTCTGCCTGCAGTCAAAAGGGGAAACTTGTTTTCTAATTCCTTCTCATACTTACAAACTTGAGACATTCCAGAAGATATATGCAAATGTACTTAGTTACTTTTCTAGGTCCACACTGCAGGACTATACAACCACGCCTCTGTTTTCTTTCTTATTTTTTCTTTGCTGATGTAAACATAAAAAGGAAATAAGCACTGAAAAACTCCCACGAACTAAAAGTTTTATATCTTTATGTAAAACTTTTAAGTAGGATGTTAATTAGGAACAAAGAAAGAAGCTATTGCAGTTCATTTTTCAATTCCTTGTCTTTTTGTGCATATCAGGAAAAAGTTCTGTGAAAGTGGATCAATGCCAAACTATGACTATGTGTAATGAACATATAGTGTTGTCCTGTGTTTGGAACACTTTGTTGAGTTCTTGAAAACACTAGGAAATGGGTTCCTTCACATCACGGAGAACCTTTTCAAAACTGAGAGCTGTTTGTCATATTGTCATCACAAACCTTTTTCCTAATATTGACTCTAATTTTAATGTGTAATAATAGATACATCATTTGAGGAATCAGTTCTTATTGAAAGTTGTTGATTTTTACTTGTTCCAATGTATGAAAGTCCAGAAAAAATGTACACAGAACAAAAAAAAGTTGTTAGTAATGTACCTTGCAGTGGTTATAGAATATTAATTGGTATTCTTTCAATGGACCGTCTTTGTAGTAAACTGTTATCTTGGTTACTGAAGAGGTTAGTTTTTACTATCAAAATCAGCTGTAATTCTTGTTAGGTGTATTGTAATACCAACCAGCAGAACAGTATTTATCTTTCGGAAATGAAAATGTAGAGGACGATAAACAAGGTAGGATTTTTTATAATTTCAAGTCATTGTTCCTAATTATGGAGCCCTTTATGTAATGGTTGCATCACAGTTTTAAGGTTATCCATCAAAAAAGGCTACAACTGTTGTTTATGTATCTGTTTTACCTAAGCTGTTAAGGAAAACTTGAAGAGGAAAATGTTGAATTCAACTAATCATAACTTTTCCTGTCGTTCCTTATTTTATGTATGCCTTATAACCGTTGAAGTGGTTAAGCTTGTTAGACCTTCACAAATTAATAACTGCATTCGAATTATGTGTCGTGTATAGGATTTTTTTGTCTAAAAAGTTTCAATTTACTGTCTCTTTAAATTACACAGGTTTTGTGATCGGCATGGACCAAAGGCACAAGTGAATAAACCTTCTGCTCCTACTGATCTGATGTGTGTAGCAGAAGCCATAATGCCACGTATTATACTGAGACTGCTTCAACATCTCCGTGAACACAGGTACTAGAAACTGCAGAGTTTTGTGTGTTTCCATTTAATTGGCTCTGTTAATCTGTACGTTAGTATGTTTCTATTTCATTGTTTAATGTAGTCACCCAACTACTACTTCCTCTTTGTTGTTTATTAAATGTAGCTATTTTAAAAATTAGTGCATAGTATTGTATAACTTGAATTAACAGTGATTCTAAGTACAGGAGAACCCCATTTTTACTCTTTTCAGGAGACTTTAAAGAAAACAGTTTAAACTAGCTAAACCCAGCCACGCTTTGCTGTAACTCTCTCTCATATGAAATAAATAGAAAATGAAATACTGTAATTGATGGGAACATAGAATCACTGAGAGATTGCTCCAATCAAATCAGTATCGTTCATTGGGATGCAGTGGCTATGTGAAATGAAATATAGTTTTCCAGATACTCATTATTTTAAACCCATAAGATAGATTACATTTTTTGTCGTTAGTTTTCTCCACAAACATACAGATAAATTTACCAACTCTGGAACGTGTGACATATAATTCACCTTAGTAAAAAGCTATTGTTTTCTACGTTATTTCAATCTATTTCTCATCTGCCATGTCTATCTCCTGTTTCCCCACTATCTACTTCATCCTCACTCTGTCTAATCCTCGGCCTCTGTTCATCACTCCCTTTCATTACATCCATCTTCAATCTCCTCCTCCATCTATCACTATGCCCGTATCTTCTTTCGCCCATTGTACTTATATCAAAAGAATATATTAGAAATTGGGGAATTACTTCAAATTATCTGTTATCTGCTGGAAACCGTCACAAAGTTACTGTTGCATAAAATTAAATTAAATGAAGACGCCCATAAACAACATTTTGTTCAGAATTTGTATTTATGGTGTTTTGATTACCACTGCTAATATGATCTATGTTAATGAAAATTAACCATTAAACATGAACATACCTAAAATGTGTTCCCATGAAAAGTTGTTACTTTAGTGTCACATTTTTACCATAGCACCTGACTGGTTTGCAAGCCATAAGTTGGTACCACTTCAGTTTTTGACGCTCACTTATTTGGCAGTTGGAGAATTTCTTAGAGATCACTGGAGAATTTTAGTGTGTTCAGAGTTATAGATATGAAAACATCAGCTTCCTTTTGTCTTTCTTAACGGCTACGTATACACATGATTTTTGTTTTGAATGCATCTATGGAAAAGCACCTTTTGAATTATGCAAGTTTCATTGCCATCTTGTATAATTATAATCGAAAATCGATATGTCATTTTTCATGTTGATGTATTTGTATGATCTCAGTGAAATTTCACTTGCGGCAGTGGCTAATGTTGCCAAAATCTCTTGATTGTCCCTGAAAACTCAGTTGCATACGATTTTGAAGATTTTACTTGATGGTCCAATAAAATTTTGATATGGTCTAAGGTGCCAAGACACAAATTTACAGTTCAATATAAATCTGTGTTCCATTTTGCATATTATTTCCTTGTCCAGTAAACTGTGAAATTTTACTTATGACAGTGGCAGCCTAGAGTGTTGAAGTTGGCAAGGATCGCCAAATGAACCCAATTACATATGATGACTGGCATATTCTTGCATGGTCAATAAATCAATTATCCTTGTAAACTGAACGTTTTGTTGCAAACATTACTACTCTACTCTGCTCACACCATAAGTGAAATTTAACCGAGCAACCAATAACAGGCTGAAGGGAACATTCACTTGTGTTTAAAATTTAACGCATAATTAAGTCCATGCTTGCTCCTGGTTTGTAGGTTCTTGTATGTACTTTTGTCCTGAGAGTAAATTAATTATCCTCGTGAAACGAACATTCCATTCTTAGTATTAGCAAGCTATGTCGCAGCCTTAGGTAAAATTTAATCAATACCTTGAAGGTGACAAAATTATATATGTTTATCCATATCCCTTAAATTTGTTTTATCCAGTCTCACCAATTATTCTTTGCACGGTGGGGCACTGTCGTATGGCCCTCAGGGAAGATTACTCAGGAAGATTACTCACCAGGCGAAGGAGCACAGGTGTGACAGCATCACAAATAAATAAATAAATAAATACACACAAACGCAAGCTTTCGCAACCCAGTTGCTTCTTCAGGCAGAAGGGAAGGAGAGGGAAAAGGAAATGGAAAAGGAAATGATGAGGGTTTTAAGGAAGGGGGTAAGGAGCCATTCCTTCCCAAACCCACACCCAAATATATAAATTTTTGCCATAATTTAATTTCTTGGAAATATCTTCCAAACCGGCTGAAAAGAAAAAGAAATTACAAAAATAAATATCTTACTGATCTGTTTTTGGGCCCACTTTGCAAATATGTGTCAAATAATAAAAATATATTATTTTTGTGTATTTAATTTTATACCATATCTATTGTTAGAGATATTTGCAAACATCATAAAATTACAGGAGAAGCTATAGTGGGCCATAAAACACACTGTATGATTTTTTCACTATTTATACTAAAAACTTGTCCTTTTATTAGTGAAGGTTGTGATGTTTTTATAAGAGTGTTTAGTAACGAACAATGGATGAAAAATACTTAAGCATGAATGCTCAACATATGTGATGACATTAATTGCAAGCTGTTTTGTTGACAATGTATACATTTTTTAGTGAAGTATTCATTTCTTTTATCATTTAATGTGCCACTTCACAGTTACTAATTTTTATAACATCCTGGTAGACATGTTTAAACTTAAGAATTAATTACATTTTTTCTTTCTTTCTTAAGTAAATCGGGGATACAAGATGCGTACTTAGTTGCCATTCAGGATGCTGACTTGTATCTTACAATGCTCCACGACTTCAGTGCAATGGGTGCTGCAATGAGAAGAGTAATGACAGGTGCTCTAACAAACCCACAGGTAAAATAATTTTTCTGTTTGATTTGTTTTGATTTTATTTCTTCAGAGAAAGTTAATTATTTATGAAGTAACTCAATTTTCATCTCGGACAAATATAAAATAGTTTTACGCTCGTTCATCTAACATAAAGTATTTCTAATTACATTATGCATTACCTTGAAACAGGCATGTTTTATCCATCAAGTTACAATCAAGCTGACAGATGTAGGCTAAATAATTGTTTGTGAGTATCATCTGTGGCACTGACTCATCCTAGTAGTATAACACTTGGCCAAGTCACTGGGACTCTCTCTGAATGACATTTGTTTACCTAGCTTCTGCTGGAACAAAATTGCATCCAGCTGTACACATAGAATCACTCCCAAACGGTCTACCATCTGATAACAATGACGCACCCTCTTCAAAAGTGCTAAAATCAACTTATTATTTTCTTAGTTGAAGAACATATTACCACACTTAACATTAACACGAAACATGCTTGATCATAAAGTGTTGCCTTACTACATTATGTGATCAAAAGTATCAGGACACATGGCTGAAAATGACTTACAAATTTGGTAATGGTGGAATTCAATATAGTGTTGGCTCACCTTTAGTCTCGATGAGGGACAGCTTCCACTCACAACCATACATTCCACCAGGTACTGGAAAGCTTCTTGAGGAATGCAGCCCATTCTTCATGGGGTGCTGCACTGAAGAGAGGTATCAATGCAGTTCAGTGAGTCCTGGCACAAAGTCAGGATCATTCCAAAACCTCCCAAAGGTGTTCTGTAGTATTCAATGAGGACTCTGTGCAGGCCAGTCCATTACAGGGATGTTATTGTTGTGTAACCACTCCACCACATGCCATGCATTATGAATAGGTGCTCAACTATGTTGAAAGGTGCAATCACCATCCCCAAACTCCTCTTAAACTGTGGGAATCAAGATGTTTTAAGCACCATCTACGTAGGCCGGTGCTGTGATAGTGCCACACAGAACAACAAGGGATGCAAGCCCCCTCCCTGAAAAATACCACCACACCACAACAAGACTTCCTTGAAATTTTACTGTTGGCACTACACACGCTGGCAGATGACGTTCACCAGGCATTTGCCATTCCCACACACTGCTATTGGATCACCACGTTGTGTACCATGATTCGTCACTCCACACAGTGTTTTCCACTGTTCAGTTCTCCAATTTTTATGCTCCTACACCAAGTGAGGTGTTGGTTGTCACTGAACTGCGAGTGTGTGGCTTATGTGCAGCCACTCAACCATGAAATCAGTCTTCTCACCTCACGCGTAACTGTCGTAGTACTAGGTGTGAATCCTGATGCAGTTTGTAATTCCTGTGTAATGGTCTAGATAGATGCCTGCCTACTACATTGTACGACCCTCTTCAATTGTTGGCGGTATCTGTCAGTCAACAGACGAGGTTGACCTGTACGCTTTCATGCGTATTTGTCACTTCATGTTTCCACTTTACTATAAAATCAGGAACAGTGGACCTAGGGAGGTTTAGGAGTGTGGAAATCCCATGTACAGTTTTCTGATACAAGTGACAGCCAATCACCTGACCACATTTGAAGTCCACAAGTTCTATGGGGCACCTCATTCTGCATCCCCCCAGGGGGCCCTCAGATCTTATGTGGGTACGTGTGAGGCGCGCATGGGGCCCTGACCCGAAGCGACCTTTCTTCTGTCCCAGGCCGCTTCCCTCTTTCCCCCCGGTTTGTGCCTTTGCTCGGAGACTGTTTCTTTTTCCCCTTCCTCACAGACTTCTCCTTTTCTTGGTCCTCTTCCTTTCCTGTTCTTTCACCTTCCCCTCTTTCTACTCTCTCCTTGTCCTCGACCCGCCCTTTTAATCTCCGCCTCGGTATTTGAGATTCTCCCTCCTTCATCCCTTTCTCTCCTTCCTCTCTCCTTTCCTCCCTGTGCGTGTCTGAAGGTCGACCCATGCTCTGTGTAGCCGGTGACGGGGTAAGGCATAACTCCCCACCCCGGGTAGATATGTAGGGCACGTACGTACCCCCTGGTACAGGCCGGGCCCAGGGAGGGGCGATTACCCGGGCTGGTACCTTCTGAACATACCGATTGGTCCCTCCATCTGTTCTCAGGAGGTGTGACCTGAGGTGCGAACAGTCACCTAAGGCGGGTGCGCTCTCAGTGAGGGCCTCCACAAGGAAGGAGCGCACCATCAGAGATGCCAGTAATCATGGGGGACACTTCCGCTATGAAACCTTCCAAATCTATTATAACTTTGACCCAAAAACGAAAACTTGATGAATCTCAGTCCAAGAAAGTCTTACCCAACATTCCAATGTTCCTTGTAGTATCACATGCAGATGATCAGGATTTTTCTTCTGTCAATCCTTTTGTTATTCAGAAGGGTGTCGATGCGATTGCAGGTCCCTTGAAGACCTGCTCCAGACAGTGTAATGGGACCTTGTTAATCGAGTTTGAGAATGCCTTTCAGGCACAGAAATTACTCCGGGCTACGCTAGTGCATACCTTTCCTGTGAAAGTGGAAGCTCACCGCACCCTCAACTCTAAGCAGGGGATGGTCTTCACTAGATCACTGGATGGGTTATCGGACGAGGATATACTGAACTATATGTCCAATCAGGGAGTTAGGGCTGTTCACCGTGTAATGAAAAAAGTTAACAATGACCTTGTGCCGACTCGTACTGTCTTCTTGACTTTCGACAGGGTTGACTTACCATCTAAAGTAAAAGTGGGCTACGAAGTCATCTCCGTACGCCCATATATACCCAATCCTACGCGCTGCTACCATTGCCAGCGATATAATCATAGTATTAAATCTTGTCCTAATGTAGCCAAGTGCGCCACCTGTGGTAGGGACGCCCATGAGGGCGAATGTCCCCCTCCATCCCCTTGCTGCATTAATTGCATGGGTGACCATGCTGCTTCTTCACGGGACTGCCCCGTATATAAAGAAGAGCGGGTCATCCAGGAGATTCGCGTTAAGGAAAAGGTTTCAACCTCTGCAGCTCGGAAGTTATTCGTGAGTAGGAAGCCCGCTGTACTCCCAGCAGGTACTTACAGCCAGGTCCTCACCTCCCCTCGACCAACTAAGGAGGTAGGCACTCTGGCCTGTGATTTCACCTTCTGTGACATGGTTGTCAGATCGGCTAGCCCGAAAATTGCTTGTTCCATATCTCCGATCCCTTCTGCCCGTTCTACAGTGCATTCATCGACCAGTTCCCACACATCCTGGGCACCTAAATCTGCTGCCCGGAGCTCCAAAAAAGAACCTATTCGTGACGATTTTCTCAAAACTCCCTCTTTGCAACCGTCCTCCGCTTCTTCTACTCGTCATGTCTCTAAGAAGGCTCACAAAAAGAACAGTCCCCTCCCCCGCCGCTGTGTGACTCTTCAGTCATGCCATCCAATAGTTGCCGGCCTCGGCAGTCTTCTGTTTCACTGGGACACTCTCTGCCGGGCACTCGGCCCTTTATCGGCGGTGGAAGCTGCCCCTCTTAATCAACTCGGGGAGGTGGCAGATGTGTCGGTCTAACCTATGGAACACGATCCTCTGCCCGTAGATAGCGATAGCAGTGCTCCCTCGATGTTCGGTCCTCAGCGGCCGTCGAGGTGACCCCACTTGCTTGTTCCTTTTTAGCTTCTTTTTTTCTCTCATTTTTTATCATGGCGCTCCTTCAATAGAATATTCGCGCCATTCGTTCCAGTCGGAAGAAATTAAAACTACTCCTTCAATTGCACTGCCCGCTTCTAGTCTGTCTCCAAGAAACTAAGTTACGTCCATTTGATCATGCAGGCTTCCCCCACTACACCTCTGTGCATTTCGACTTGCCCCCTGTGAAAGGTATTCCAGCCCATGGAAGGGTTCTGATGCTCATTCGGGAAGATGTGTATTACCATCCTATTTCATTGCATACTCACCTACAGGCAGTTGCCATACGCATCACTCTCTCCACCTTTTCTTTTTCCCTCTGTAATATCTATTCGCCATTGTCGTCTGCCCTTACTAGGACCTTCCTCCCTCGCAAACAGGTAGAGGTGGCTCGGCCGCCCTCTTTCCACTCTTTCAACCGTGAAAGTTATGTCTCCTTCACCATGCAGGAGCTAGACCGTGCTCTCGCCCTGTCCCGATCTTCTGCTCCTGGGCCCGATTCCATCCATATTGAGATGCTGAAGAACCTTTCTCCTGCAGGCAAGTGCTTTCTTCTTAGCACCTATAATCACATATGGACTGAAGGTCAGGTTCCCACAAGTTGGTGTGAAACCATTGTTGTCCCCATCCCCAAACCTGGGAAGGACAAACATCTTCCTTCCAGTTATCGCCCCATTTCTCTGACGAGCTGCGTCTGTAAGGTGATGGAACACATGGTTAACGCTCAGTTGGTCTGGCTCCTCAAATCTCGACGCCTCGTGACTAATGTTCAATGTGGTTTTCGTAGATACCGCTCTGCTGCTGATCACCTCGTTACCTTGTCGACCTTCATTATGAATAACTTTCTAAAGAAGCGTCAAACAGTAGCAGTGTTCTTTGATTTGGAGAAGGCATACGATACCTGTTGGAGAGCGGGCATTCTCTGCACATTGCACACATTTTGCCTTTGTGGCCGCCTCCCTCTCTTTATTCAAGCATTTTTGGCGGACCGCAAGTTCCGGGTATGGGTGGGCTCTGTTTTGTCAAATACCTTTTGCCAGGAGAATGGGGTGCCACAGGACTCCGTCTTGAGTGTGGCTCTGTTTGCCATTTATTCAATCTGATTGTAGATTGCCTTTCAGCCGACATTTCCGGATCCCTTTTTGTAGACGACTTCACAATTTATTGCAGCGGCCAGCGGACGTGTCTCTTGGAGCGTTGTCTTCAACGCTGTTTTGACCGCCTATATTTCTGGAGCATTGCGAACGGCTTCAGATTGTCCATTGAGAAAATGGTGTGTATAAACTTCTGGAGATACAAGGAATTTCTTCCACCATCCCTACGTCTTGGCCCCGTTACTCTACCATTCGTGGAGACAACAAAATTCTTGGGGCTAATGTTGGATTGGAAACTTTGCTGGTGTCCACACGTGTCCTACCTGGCTGCCCATTGTGCCTGATCCCTAAATGTTCTCCGTGTCCTCAGTGGCACATCATTGGGAGCGGATCTTACCGACCTGCTTCACCTTTACCAGGCGATTGTCCAGTTGAAGCTCGACTACGGAAGCTTTGTATACTCTTCTGCACGGCCATCCATTCTCCCCTGTCTCAACTCCATTCACCATCAGGGATTACGCCTGGCGACCGGTGCATTTTATACCAGCCCTGTTGAAAGTCTTTATGCCGAAGCTGCTGTATTACCCTTGACCTCTCGGCGTGACATACTCTTGTGTCGGTACGCATGACGACTGCTGTTGATGCCCAACCATACATCTTACCCATTATTCTTTGATGAATCACTTGATCGCCAATATCGGTTTTCTGCAATAGCCTTGCTTCCACCTGGAGTTCGGTTTCACCGCCTGCTTCAGCGGCTCGCTTTTACCCTTCTTTCCACCTTTCGGTTGAGCGAGAGCCCATTGCCACCGTGGCATCAGGCCCAGGTTCACACTCACCTTGAACTTAGATTTGCTATACCGCTCAAGGCTTGTCGAACTCCGTTCGTGGTTCGATAATGCCATATTTATCTACATATTTGCGTTCCATCAGACGGTGTTCAACGGGCTCTCCGCCGGAGTATTGTGTCGTCCTGGCAAAGTGTGTGGTTCTCACTCCACGACAATAAACAGAACCGTAAAACTGATCCTGACGCTTGGAGGACCTCCTCACGCCCCTCTCGGCGAGAAGTGGTCATCCTGGCCCAGTTGCGGATCGGTCACTGCCGATTCAGCCACCGTCATTTGCTAACCACTGACCCTGCACTGCTGTGCTCCTGCAGTGAATTGCTGATGGTGCGACATGTTTTACTGTCTTGTGTTAATTTTAATCATCTCCGTGTAGCCCTTCACTTTCAGTCTACTCTGGAGGAACTTTTAGCTCATGACACACTAGCAGCTGCTAGAGTTTTGCGTTTTATCAATTGCGTTGGTCCTTTGCCTCCTTGGTTCCGTCCCGAAGTTTGTGTTAATCTTGCACTCCATTCACTTTTCAAAGACACTACCCTAGGTTTGGTGTATCACAGCCAGTTTCTTGGCCTTTGCGCACAGCTTGTGAAAAAATTTCTTTTTCTATAGCGGTGGTTCTAAGACCAACCTTGGTGTTGGACGCCTTTGTACTCGGCGGTGATTCTTTTCAATATAGTCTTACTGACCAGTGCTCAGTCATTAGTGCAGAACTCTTTGCCCTTTATCAGGCCATACAGTACATAGGGCGACACAAGCTCTCTATCAGCATTGTGCGCTCAGATTCTCTTGAGTGCTCTCCTGAGCCTTTGCATGCTGTTTGCAGTACACCCCATGGTACAAAAAATCAAGGTTTGCTTTCACTCCCTTACTGCCAGTGGAACCAGAGTGGGTTTCCTATGTGTTCCTACCCAAATCATATTGAGGAATGAGATGGAGGATTCTGCTGCAAGGATGCAGCCCTACACCCTCTGCTTGCAACTTATTCAGTTCTCTCGGATGATCTTCGCGTCTGTGTCTCTAGCAAGTGATATCGCTCTGACGTTCACATTGGTCTTCCCTTGAAAGGAACAATCTCTGGATCATTAAATCTTTTCCTACTGCTTGGATGACCTCCTCTCGGCCCCTTCGTCATGAGGTCATTCTCACCTAATTACATGTAGAACACTGTTGTTTCAGCTATCACTACTTACTAAGTGGTGACCGTGCTCCTATTTGTGGTCACAGTTCTCAACAATTGACTGTACCTCACCTCCTGGTTGAATGCCCATTCTTTAACTGTCTACATTACAGCCCGTTTTTCCTGCCGGAGTTGCCCGATATCTTAGCAGGTGACACATGGTCTGCAGATCGCGTTTTACTTTTTATCCGCTGTAGCAATATGGTGAAGGAAATTTAACATTCCCCAGCTGGGGAATCGAGCAATGTTTCCTACTCAGAAATCTGAGTAGGAATGGCCTTGTTACCTGTTCCTTTTACAGTGTTGACAGACTGTGAAAGGCCTTTTCCCCCTTTTATTTCCCTTTGCCTAGTCCTTGCGTTCAATTACTATCTGACATGGGCACTTAGGACCTCGGTAATTTCGCACCATAAATAAAAAAAAAAAAAAAAAGTCTGTGGGGCACAGTATGGCTAAGGCGAGAGCAACTAGTGGTGGATGTAAGGAAGTGGAATGGAGTGAGAAGCAGGAAAGGAGATGCATGGTGGGGGTGGGGAAATATGCCAATACTGTCTGGTGCACAGGGTGGAAGGAAGGGTAAGGGACTAGTTTGTGGCAGGATCGGAGACATGAGGCTACACTGTGGGCAGGGAAGTGGGGGGGGGGGGGATTGTTAGGGGCAGGAACCATGCTGAGTCCCACAGACAGGCCACAGCAGCCAGATATGATGGTTGTGTTTGTGTGTGTTTCTGTAACTGCCAAGGACTATAATGGCTGAAAGCTGTTATGTTTGTTATTTGTGCTTTTCTGTGGCTCATCAGACGTCTCTATGGTGAGTGGCAACCTGTCTGTCTCAAAAATAAAACACTTGGGCTTTCAACAACTGCCACCACCATTATGAGGAGTATAAAAACACTCTGACAACTGTAGCTAGTGCATTTTGTTGCTTGTATGGGCATGTTCATAAAAAGGCAAGTCGTGCAACTCACAGTAGGTCCCATTCACGGTGGGACTGATGACCCAGTAGTTTAGTCCCATTTAAACACCCAACACCAACACCCAACTATTCACGGTGGGACTAATGGCACCAAACGGTGCACGAGGTAGTGGTCTGAAACTGCAGCTCCCGCCTCCCTGCAAGTCTATCTTTGCTTTCTTTTGATACTTGAAGCCCTTTCCCTCACCTACTAAGCTACTACCCCTAGTCTATATTAAAACTTTTGCTGTTCATTCCGATGTGCTGATGCAAGAACCAAGAATCCCCTCCTTTGAAAGTGTATTTTATGCCCATTTTCCAGGTGATGCTCATCTGTGGTCTACTTGTCCAGCTCTTTTTTGTTCAATATGTTTGTTGTGGTTAATGCAGCACTCTGAAACTTTGTGAATTGTTTGAACTATAAAGATACTGCCATATTCACAAGAAACACCTTATTCACTGGGCACAAAAAGACTATGTTGTCTTTCAAGGGCCCAGCTTATGTTTTGTCTTAGAGGTGTGCTGGAACATTGGCCTTCTTAGTCTATGCCTTGACAGCACATATCCTAACTTGCTGCTTGTTGCCCCATAGGAAGGCAAGAACACGGCTGGCTTATTCTCTCTTTGTAAATCACAAGGTATCCATTTAATTTTAACCTTTCAAATATATTCAAATGTCTCACTTGCTGTGACCAATTTCGGAACACAAGTCACAAATTCAGACAAATACTGCATCATCAGAAGTAATCTTCACTTTGTAAACTAACATGTTCACGAGTGTTTTTGTGTGTATAGTGTGGTGAGAACTATTGGTATTGAAGTACCAATCTGAGCACTTTGGTTTCCTGTAGACTGAATGACCATTCTGCCTCTGCCTTCCAATTAACCCAAGATAGATAGCTTGCCATCCTTCTCTATCTTGATGGTAAAATTAATGTAACTCTCAGTAAGATGTAAGCAGTGTACCCTAGGCAACAAGACAGTCCACTTCCCAAAGTGCTAAAATAGTACCCCTAATAAAAACTGGTACAACATCGAGATTAACTTAATCGTTTTTTGGCATTTTAATTTACTTGTGTCTCAACAGATGTCTGAGAGTTTACAATATGGTGTTCATAAAACCCCAGTTTGGCAATTAATAACCCTGCCCAATGTCTTGCCAGATGAACTGATAGCATTTTAGCCCCCCTGTTTGTGGAGGAAATTAGTACATAGGCTGTAGAGACGAACCGAGACCAGTGGACCGGCTCACCCCAAAGGTAGAAGATGCTGCATCCAGCTAAAACTGAAGTAGTTGTTAGACTTCCCAGCTTGTATGGTGGTGTTTGTGAATGCAGCGGGTTGAGCAATTGGCACAGGTGCATGTGTGAACGCATATTTGAGCGAACACACTACCCCAATAAAAGGTTATTTCTGAAATCCAGGATGTCTTCTTTTCCCTTTGTGTGTGCCTTTTGATGACCCAGCACTTCTTTTGCTTGGTGGTTGTCTCATTTACACCTACATTGTACCAAAACTTTCCTACTTAAATTATAAAGCAATTGCAATAAAAAAAATTAGACATTGAAGTTAAAACACGCACTCAAGACAAATTTACAACATTAGCTGCCAGTGGGCATTGAATTAAATCAATGGGGAAAGTTGAAATTTGTGCCCAGCCAGGATTCAAACCTTCATCTCCTTCTTACTAGACAGTTGCTTTGACGACTGAGTCACTCAGACGTAGTGGTCACCATGACTGTGTACTGCCCCAGCATGCTTCCTACTAGATGTAAATTTTCAACTTATCCAAATATTAATGATGTAATGCCTGTGCTCAGTTTCTCTACTTACTTGTGGCATTTAGCCAATTCTCATAAGACTTTGGGCCTGGTGTGCATCCCCACTGACAAAACAGTATTCACACACTTTTTATGAATTCTGTTAAACTGAAATTTGGAGGTCCTTGTCAATGAATGTTGTGCTGTACCAAACCAGTCAGTACTAAGAAATAACTTTTTATTTTTTAATTCTGTTCTTAACAACTTCACAGATACGGCAAAAGAACTTTGACACTTGTTTCAAAACCTTTGCTGAGCTGCAAATAGGTCCATTTGAAAGACTGACATTCACACAACTTATTGTTTGCCCATGCCCCTCTTAAGAGCCACATGTACTCTCCCTTGCAGACACACTTGTGTGTCCAATGTGTTTGGCAAAGTAAATACTAAATATTAACTAGGTGGAAATGAGAGTTGCAGCTTTGGAATGAAGTGAAGAGATGGAAGATGGCGAACAAAAAGGGAAGGGGCAGAGATGAAGAAGGAAAAAAAAAAAAAAAAAAAAAAAAAAATGTGGCAGACTGTTGGAAAGGGATATTAATTAGGGAGAGGGGGGGGGCTGGTGACTGCTGGGCAGCATTGCAGGGACTGAAGATTACGTAAGTTGAGGCCTGGATGTTGGAGAGTGTAAAATGTATTGTAAGTGTAACTCCAATCTGTGCAGTTCACAAGAGCTGTTATTGAAGGAGAGGAGCCAGATGGCCCATGTTGTAAAGTAGCCCTTAATATCGAACACATTTTGCTCAGCTACATGCTGTCATATAGGGTAGTCACCTTGTTTTTAATTTCAGTTTGGCAGTGGCCATTTATTCTTATTCACTGCTGGTTGACAGTGATGCCATTCTGATGTTGCTGATGGGTTAGGACAAGCCTGTGAGTGACTGGAATATAAGGTTCTGGGTTTTTGGATTGGGCAGGTATTGCGTCAGGGTCTTTGCAAGGGGTACAATCCCTGTGTTATGACGTGGAATGGGATGGGAGTGCTCTAGGATGTATATATTGAGTGGGTGATGGAATGCCAGTTGGGGAGGGATGGAAAGCATCTTGGGTAGAATGTGTGCATTTTCAGGGCTTTACAATAGAAAATCAAAGCCTTGACAAAGGACATGTTTCAGTTGTTGCAGTCCAGAGTGGTATTGGGTGGTATGGGGGGGGGGGCTCTCCTTTTTGGCCCTGCATTTTGGGGGTAAAGGGTGATTGTGTTGTGTTGGGGGTTGGGCTTTGACAAGAGACATGTGTTAGTGACCAGCTCTGGGGAATAGTGTCTTGTCTGTGAAGGGCTCTACAAGATATTCAGTATATTGGGTAAGGGAATCCTCATCACTGCAAATATGCCATCCACTGGTGGCCAGGTTGTATTGGGGTGATTTTGTGGTTGGAATGGATGACAGCTGCCAAAATGCACATCCTGTCAGTGGTGATAATGGAATATTGACAGTGGTGTTGATGAAGCCATCAGTGAATCTGAAGGTTAACATCCAGGAAGGCATCACATAGGGTTGATGAGAGCCAGGTGAAGAAGATAGGAGAAAAGGAGTTAAGGTTGTGAAGGGGTAAAGATAGGTTGTTCTGTCCCTGAAAGCAAAACATGAAAATATTTTCAAAGAACATGGACCAGCCCAGGGTGTCAGAGGCTGGAAAGTTTCCTTAAGGTGGTCTGTAAACAATTTGACAAAGGATGCTGCCATGCAAGGGTGACTGTATGGGAGGAGAAGAGGATCAGAACTGAAATGAGATTGGAATATTTTCAAACAATGTTCTATATGGGGTTTTGGTTGGTTATTGTCAGTGAGGTGTGTTTCGAAGAAATGTTTGCACTGTAGAAAATACAAGTAAAGGAAATTCGATCCTCCCAAAATCCATCATGGTCTTAATTAGGTTTAAGAGTAAAAGGTAGGAGTTTAGGAATACTCAGACTTCTGCAGGAGTCTTAGTTTTGATAGAAAGGCTGACAACAGTGTTGCAGGATAAGTGTACAGAAGCAGTGTGTTTCATGACTTTCATGAAGGGTGGAATATATTTTTGGATATGCAGAAGATGAAAATGAGGGCAGTGTGTGGTTGGGGAGCTATGAATGGTTGAATGTGCAGGTTGTATCAGAGTGGTAGGCCTTTCTCAGGTACACACAATCCCATGTGGGCATAAGACAGTAGGAGTGATGAATTATGTTGTTACTACAGAAATAGAGAGAGAGAGAGAGAGAGAGAGAGAGAGAGAATTAGATGCAATTTTAAGGCTGAAACAGTCTGCTAATACCACAGTCATTTTAAGTGCACTTTGTGTTTTATTTTTGCAGATCTATAAGCATCTCACAGAATGCTTTTCAGAGGATTCTGAATACTATAGCTATATGGTAGAGAGCCAGAGGGTGTATCATGAAGCTTTGAAGTCTCTTCCTAATCCTGAACCACCGGAAGAGTACAAAGGTATAAAAAAAGTTTTCATTCTTAATTATAGTACCTATTACTGATCATAAAGATGAACGTAACTAAAGGAAATGTGTTGTATGTCTTTACAGGTGTCTTGTTTATAGTTCATAATAAAATTCTTTTGCCTGTGAAATATTGTTCATCATATTCTTCCTTACTATAAAAACAGGAAAAGTGTTATTCATTACACAAAAAATTTATTGATTGCACTTATTTGCATCTGCCAAATACTACATGTTCCATCTCAAACTTGTGACGTTTCTTAATTTTTTTTCTGTTGATGACATTCTCACATTTTTCTACATTTATAGATAAAACTGATTTTAATTCCATTCTTTCATCAGAAAGTTAAGATTGGAATTTTTTTTAGTGATGAAAATACAGCTCAGAACACAAATAAATAAATTACAGTACTTAACTGTGTACAATGAGGGACAAAAAATTACCCGGCCCAAATAATTTAAAGTCCAAGAACAGAGCACTATGCATGCCCAAGCACATAGATGCGAGTGTTGCCAACTCCAGCGGTCTGTGCAGCTTCAGCTTGCTGTTTACATTGTCAAATAGAAGCAATACAATAGTTAAGATACCGTATATGTCAACATTAATTGCACTCTAACTCGCGTATCATTTATTTTGGGAAACATTGAGCACATACAAACATAGAGGTATAAGAATTCTATGTGCGTACATTTACTACAACAAGCTCATGTCCGTTTCATTGGGTGAGTGGATAAGCTGACGGTTTATAAACGCAATGGGCATGCATTCCAATCCCACTGGAGCCAATTTACTTTTTAGACCTCTTGCAGGTAATATTTTAAATATTAATTCGCTAAAAATTGTGCAATTATAGGCTTTTGTAGGTTTTTAGAAGATTCTATTTTACGAGGGTTCCCTGTAAAGTAAAGTTCCCATGGCGCTACAGTTCTGAAAAGTGCTGTTACGGTTCGTGCCGCAATTCCGTAGTTTATCTTGGTTCCCCTACTCTGAATCCTCTCCCTAGTGAGCTGCCTGCGGAGCTGTCTTGCAGCCGTATGTGATGGATCTCTCACTCGCTTCGCCCACCAGGTGTGAGCTGTGCTCAGTGATTTGTTTCCTGTCTGCAAAAAAAATTGTGACATGAGAAATCCATTCCCAGCTATGCAAAATCTATAGAGACAAGTGTATGAGCAGACGACTCGTGCACAAATGATGCAGAGTGTTCAAGAATGGGTGTACTGATGTCCACGATGATGAGTGTTCTGGACAGCCATCAGTTTCTGATGAAACAATCGCAAAAGTGGAGGCACCGGTGCTCTCAGATCGAAGAGTGGTGGTACTGCAAGACACTGCAAAAATTGCGCTGTGCAATTCAAAACAAGAGGAGGGGTATGCTGTTAAAGGGCGTGCATTTGCATCAAGATAATGCTCGACGCCAACAGGCTCATCGCAAAAGTTGGATGGGGTATTGTCGTACACCCACCCTACAGCCCAGACTTAGTCCCAGGTGACTACCATCTCTTCCCTGACACCTGGGTGGAACACATTTTGGTGACAGAACTGGAAGAAGCAGTTCTCAGGTGGCTGCGCAGCTAGGCAGCAAGATTTTCTTGACTTGGCCATTCAAAAGCTTATATACCGCATGCAAAAATGCATTGACCTTGGTTACAACTACATAGGAAAATAAATTGAAGTCTGAACTTTCCAAAAATGTACGCATTCATGAAATAAACATGTTTTACACTCTGGTGGAAAAAAAAAAAAATTGGGAACCTTATTTTATGGACACCCCGTGTATAACAATCTAATCAGAGACCACTTAACCAGGAAAGCCGACATGCTTATCAATGAGCTACCTGTCATTTCTCGTTAGTGCAACATTCAAATAGTGCTGACAGAGTTGAGGAACAATTCCGTATTTGCGCGAATATAGGCCGCACCTAAACTTTTGACACAAGATTATAGAGAGAAGAAGGGGGGGGGGGGGATCTCGAGTATAGGCTCCAGGTTCTTTAATTTTTATTTTATTTATTTTTACTTTTTATTTATTTTTTTGTATAATCGAACTTCTTCATAATTAGAAACACAATGTTAATGAAATAATGTTCTCTTTTTCAATAAACTCAAAACAAATATGCGAAACTGTAAATCAACGAATAAGAAAGCTTGGCGACAGGCCGATCTGGGCGCCCCAAGTGAGGGAAAGCTGAACCAAGACATGTTACCGGGTGTTTAAAGTGTTGTATAGCGTAGGCATATTCTGTGAAAATATATTTTCTTCGGTGTTTGTGTGTGTGTGTGTGACTATGTTTTGGTTTGGAAGTTTGTAGCGGGAAACTAACGTACGAGTTAAACCGCCGAATGTAAGCTTCATGTTGCCTAGCCACAGTAACGGACATGGAAAATGGGAAGTTAGACGTAAATCTGACTCTGACAAAAAAAAGTTAGACGCTAGTATGCAAGTGACGACAAACTATTAAAATTTTCGAAGAGTCATTGTGCATTTCAAGGGCTAAAATGTAAATATTCCCATGTTTGCTTGACTTCATAATTCGAAACAGGAACTGTGATTTTGCAGGTACAAAAGAAATAGGCTGCAAAATAGCTCAGAGTTCCATGTACATCATTTCATGGAAATAAGCCCCAACGAATGTGAAACCAGTGAATCTGGTGTAGTAAAATACGCTAATTTAAAACGTAGCATTGGAACTCAACATCAGCATTAGCTACACAAATCATGTGTTCCGCTATCTTTATCTACCATTACTGCTCGCGGTAGGTGTTACCGTACCAACGTAAACGTCACAGTAAAATCTCTCACGACACACACTAAACTTTTATTGCGAAGATAGCCTCATTGACTACATCAAATTAAAATAATTTGTGTGCTAGGAAGTGTGTGTTATGTATTATTTTTGTTTTAGGCCGTGCGGACATGTTAAAAAACAGTCTTCAGCTTTTGTATGCTGTGGTACAGAATGACACCATTAGATTTATATCGAATTATCGACTTCCACGAATTCCCGCGCCCTTCCTGTAACCGTGTACAAAAAAATATATGCAATTCTGTGAAACTATTACTGTAGCATTTTTGAAGACTATCTAGTTAATTACGTTTCTCAAACCAAAATAAAAGTGAGCATGTAATTTTTGAAACTAATGACTTTGAGAAAAGGAGCGGTTGGGGGGGGAGCATTGAATGTCTATTACAGGCTGCACCATGATTTCTCACGCCAAAATTTGTGGGGAAAAGTGCGGCCTGTATTCGAGCAAATACGGTATTAAACTGGAAACAACAGATAACAGAAAGCACAGCCACTCACTCATGTAAACTGCATGTAAGGACTTGGAAAATTATGCCTATCTGCTGATTCATTTATCTCAGCTTAACACTACAGGTTCACCATGTGGCAGGCGAATTAATTACAAATACGTGGATCTATTTTCAACATAATTACTACGGCTTTCTTTCGTCTTGAAAAGAAAAGAAAAGAAAAGAAAAGAAAAAAGTTGACTCTAGTGGTACTCGAACTCGCACCCCTTGTGTTGTAAACTGTCAGCCTATTCACTCAGCCAATTAAACTATGTAAGAAGCAGTTTGTTGTGATAAATCTACCCATGTGAAGTTCCTATACCTCATCCGCTTCTACGTGCTCGAATAACGTTTACCACAATAAATGATATGTGAGTTAAGCTGATACGAATTTCAACATACTGTATCCTAACTAGGGTTGTGTCAGAGTGGTTCAGCCGAATCCATTATTCGCCGAATCTAGCACACTGGCTTTGGATTCGAGATTCGGGGCATCATGGCCGAATACTACCGAATCCCGAATCCAAATTATTATCTGCAAACCTTTAGTTACGAATGTTGTAATTTGCTTCGCATAACAGTGCACTTTCATTTGCATTGTTTATTTTATTCTCCATAGATCCGCTGAAATACGATATCCTAAAACGAAACGACCTTACTTTGAATAGTTCTGATAAATGGTGCTAGAAGCCGCCACAAGTAACTTTTCCCGTCTGGCGCTAAAACTTTTGCGCTCGTAAAAATAATGAATAAAATAAGGAAGACGAATCTAATTTCCTTTTCATTTTCGACTAATGAATTTTAATACACCATCCAACGTAGCAAATAGAACTTTATTATTGCTCAACTTCAAATGTAGCAGCCTTTCAAATATAAGTAGCAACAAAACTAAATTTTTTCACGTAAATACCAACAATTCATAAGGCTTTAGGATTCTTACATGAGTTGCCTCATTCTGATTTCATGTATTGTTTCGTCGAATTTTGCGAAGTGCTTTAATGAAGCGCTGGGATTTCAAGAAGAAAGTTATTTATTATGTGGAAAAAAAATGTTCTAATCATGTGCCATCCAGCAACCACTTGACGCCTGTTTCAATAAATCATGTAAAGTAAATCTTAAACACATGTACACCTACTGCCTTTCGAGAAGTGACAGACAGCTGGCACCAATGGAATGATGGTACATGGAAGTGAGTCCCAAATCAGATTGTGTAACAGGCATTTAAAAATGTTCGATGTCGAATGCACTAGATTGTACGAGGGATGATGTTCTGTAGTACGAAGGAACTGTGACTCAGAATTACCGCATCGGTATCTAATTGCTATTACAAAAATTTTGTAAAATTTTTATTATTAGTCTAATCAAAATGTTTTATATTTCCGCATTCAGTTTCATACAATAGCCGTACATTTGAAGTTTTATCTAAAACCTACTATGTAAAGCCGACTGGCAAGCATGTGTTGCGTCAATATGTCTGACGCTAGAACTACTGCTTCATGCTACAATTTGTGTGTTTTTCTATTAGGGGTAAGGGATTGGTAATTCCACACTTTCTTAGCCATAAGAATAATACAAATGTAAACACTACGCCATGTAATCTTCCGTGTTAGCAGTTACCACATTTAAATTCCGCCTAACAAAACCGAAAAACAACGGCGAATGCGGGAGAATATACGTATAACGTCAATGTTTACATTTGTATCATTCTTTTGCTGAATGGGAATAGTTAGAAATTAAGCACGGCAACTGACTTCTACTACTGGTAATGATTTTTAAATCTTTTAGGGATAAAATTTCTGTGGAAACAAGTTACGTGATCTTAAACGTTTTAAAGAATAAATAAATTTACAAAATATCCTTTCTTAACGCTCCGGAATGCACAGTCTACACGTTAAGTACTTTTCACAGTTCTGTAATGTTTTCGTGGCAATAAAGAGTACACACACGTCGAAGAAACACGGATTTCTCTGTTTCTGAATGTCATTTTTGTCACTCACGGAATGCCTGATATTATTTTGACATATTATTTAACATTTTACACATCCTATTTTTTAAGATTCTATTTTTTTAACTTCCAAAATTGCTACTCCGGTTTTATTTTTGATTCTTCCACTTTGGAAAAAAAAAAAAAAAAAAAATTCATCAAAATTAAACAGTTTGTATTAGAGTGAAAAAGTTTCTTATTAACTTTTAAAACATGTAAACAGCATATATATCAATGTTTTATGCAAATTTCTTTTAAGGCTTGAAGGTATTAAAAAATTTAAAATAAAAGTCTAAATGAAATTTAAATTTCTTAAATTTTACTGTTAATGATGTCATTTGGGATCCACTCCAGAAGGCTTTATCTTCATCACTGGCTGTGGTAAGACTAGTAATTCTTTTTAAATACATGTACTTGAGGTGACAGATTATTTTTGTTTGAGATTTGGAAGATTTGATTCGGGTTCGGGATTCGGCACATGTTTTACTTAAGATCCAGTATTCGGATTCGATTCGGTAAAATTGGGGTTCGACCCATTTCTAATCCTAACTATTATAATGCATGTATTTGATGATGTAAACACGAAGCTGAAGCTCTGAAGACCACTAAAGTTGGCAACACTTGCACTTCGGATCTAGGTCATGTGCAATACTCTGCTCTTGAACTTTAAGTTATTCTAGCTGGGTAATGTTTTTATCCACCACTGTACATAGAGCTCTGTCTTCTGCTAAGGAATTGGAATTTGCCTCTTGTGTAGCACCCTGAAGTAGCTGCCAGTATTGTTCTCCTTTGATAATATCCTTGATAAACCCAAGCAAACAATATTTTCTTTGCTGTGGGGATTTGTGACCATACATGTTCATTCATGGAATACTCAAAATAGTAAGATTCCCAGGGGAGGGCACACTTGATCTCAGTTCTGCGTGTTTCTTTGGAAAGCACAGAGGCACTACTCCTGCAGATATACTGAATTGTATCATTATTATAATGGAAAAAAATCCACTTCAGTTGTATATAGACTTCAAACAAGCTGTCAGCTCAGTCCTTGCTAGCACCTGCAGAGAGCCATTATCCACAGTAGATACCAACCAGGCAACACACTGTGTCACAAAGCATGCACCGACTGCTTCGAATCACACAGTATATGACATAATTTATTTGTTCAACTGAAAATAGGAGTGCAGTGTCCCTAAACTGGTGGTGTATTCCCCACCCCCCCCCTCCTCAAATTAACCACGCCTATCAGTTTGGATGTCCAGACAACCAAATCTTATGTGTATTATCAGTATTTCTGTCTTGCTGCACTTCTATCTGCATTGTCTAGACCAAGGAGGTTAGAATATACAGGGAGATGGCATTATCTATGCAGAGCACATTCGTCAGTTGAAGCCTGTCCGCCATTTTGGTCAGTTTTGGAATGCCGTTTCACTGTGAAAACTATGGGTTAAGTCGACCCTATTACTCTTAATGCATTGAACTGACAGTCACAGCAAAGTATTTACTTTCAAACATTATGCTTTCTTGAATAAATGGTAATAAATACTCATCATAATATATTTGAAAATTTAATTTTTAACGGCTAATTTGCACTCTTTTAACACGTGGGACATGACGGCAAAACCATGGGACCTTTTATTCCTGTTATAAGTGACAAAACATTAGCTCTACAATACGAACACTTCTCCAAAAGTGACCAATATGGCGAGGCTGGCTTCACATTTTCAGTGTAAGGGCGTCTCCCTGTATTCTAACCTCCTTGGTCTAGACACAGTGTGACCTCCCCTCAAGTCAGAATGACCACCTTTTAAAGTGTGGACTGCTGCAAGACAAGCAGTTAGTGCCATTGAGGTTCTGGAAAGTATGAATAAGCATATGGAACCATGCTGACACCCGTTTGGTGTCACCTTAGTTGAAGATCAGTGGCATGAAAAGCCTGATATGTTCCTCAAATTCTCAATTAGATTTTAATCCAAGAAGTATAGAGGCCATAGTAGTATACTAAACTGTAGGTGTTTTTTGAACCTTCTCCTGCACTACATCTACATCTACATGGGATACTCTGCAAATCACATTTAAGTGCCTGGAAGAGGGTTCATCGAACCACAATTATACTATTTATCTCCCATTCCATTCTCGAATAGCGCGCGGGAAGAAAGAACACCTGAATCTCTCGGATTTCTCGTATTTTATTCTGATGATCATTTCTACCTATGTAAGTGGGAGTCAACAATATATTTTCGCATTCGGAGGAGAATATTGGTGATTGGAGTTTCGCAAGTAGCCCACGCCGCAGCGATAAGCGCCGTTGTTGTAGTGATTCCCATCCCAGATCCTGTATCATTTCCGTGACGCTGTCTCCCCTATATCGTGACAATACGAAATGAGCTGCCCTTCTTTGGACTCTTTCGATGTCCTCCGTCAAACCCACCTGATAAGGATCCCACACTGGGCTGCAATACTCCAAAAATGGACGGACAAGCGCAGTGTATGCAGTTTCTTTAGTAGTTCTGTTGCATCTTTTAAGGGTTCTGCCAATAAAACGTAGTCTCTGGTTCGCCTTTCCCACGATATTATCTACATGTTCTTTCCAGTTTAGGTCTGAAGTAATGGTAATTCCTAGGTATTTTGTGGAGTTTACGGCCTTCACGTTTGATCGATTTATGTTGTAAACAAAGTTTAACGGATTTCTTTTCGTACTCATGTGGACGACTTCACACTTCTCATTATTTAGAGCCAATTGCCAATTTTTACACCATACTGATATCTTATTCAGATCGTTCTGCAGTTGGTTTTGATCTTCAGATGATTTTACTAGACGGTAAATGACGGCGTCATCTGCAAACAACCTAAGAGAGCTACTTAGATTTTCCCCTAAATCGTTTATGATAGTCGATGCCTTACCATCGATTACTACACACTATGAGCTGTGTTATACATTGAATTGCTGGTAGATCCCACCATACTGAGGAAAAGCAAACTGTGTGTACCGATGGACATGGGCCACAAAGATAGATTAATACATTTTTTGTTTTATCCAGTGTGGCTTCCAGAATGATATGTACAACAGGCCATTAAAACATTGTCCACACTGTAACACTCCCTCTTTTGACCTGGACATATCTGACAATTGTTGCTGGCTGTTATCTTTGTTGTCTAAGTCATCTGATGGAGCAAAAAATGGTGATTCATTTGAAAGAGCACCTAGCGTTACTTTGTGGCCGGCGACAGTATTAGCATTTTGCTAAATGATCATTGAAAAGATGCTATTGATAGCCCCCTTTCTTTCATCTGGGTGGGTAGCTGCTCAATAGTTATCCGTTCATCCATGCACATCCCTACAACCACAGTTCACCCTCCATTTATGCTGCATGATGCATCACAGTTGCCTCTGTAAAATGGTCTCCATTTTACTATGCACAGTATACTATAGGCAGGGCGGAACACAGTTAGTTTACAAACTTAGCTGATCCCAAAATGCTTCCACCCTTGCAACCAAAAACCAAAAATGTGTGAAGCCAAATTGTCAAATCCAGCTGTATAGTAGAACATGTGAGCCACATTTTCAGCAGTTGGTTTGCAATACAAATATCGCATGCTACTTAGTGTATCTCTGTAACAGAGTGGTCCTACTCAAAGCAGGTGATAAGTGTCAAAATTTCAAAGCATAAATTGTACATGCCATGTAACTTTCAACATTTTCAAAGAAAGTGTTGATATGGTTCTGTATACAACAGACACTCTGCATGTCAGGCCACTTGAAATGATGAATTATTAGGCTTTCATTGCATAGACTACTGGAATTGATCACATTGTCAGCAGATAGGTGTTGAATCATCCAAAAGCAGAAGTCTCCACAGAGGAACAGCTACTTGAAAGTTGCCAAAATGATTGCTATTCAGTTGGTGAATCACAAATGAAATAAAACTGGGTTGTAATCTGTTAAAAAAACTTCTAATATGTAAGTTTCATAATGTTATAAGAAGTTACTTCAACTAGAGATAAAACAGGCAGGGAGAAGGAACAGATAAATGAAATCTTTCTGGTGGTGGTGGTGGTGGTGGTGGTGGTGGTGGTGGTAGAGGAGGAGGAGGAAGCGGAGGAGGAGTAACTTTTATGCTATGAATGATTCATTAAGGTTCCTTTCATAATAAGAGAATCATTCATTTACTTTGTCTGTAACTGTCTGACCTTCATGTTAAACGCAGAAACTTTTTTCATAGTTTTGAACATTTGAGGTTTACTGCTATGGTAATGTGTTATTCCTGTGATGGTTATGTATCTGTATGGAGCCAGTTCCCTTCTCCTTATCATGTTAATTCTATGATATTTGTATTTTAAGTTTTGAAATAATATGTTCAAATATTTCACTCTGGTTGGATTTATTTTAGCAAATTAGAACACTCTCTCTCTCTCTCTCTCTCTCTCTCTCTCTCTCTCTCTCTCTCTCTCTCTCTCTCTCTCTCTCTCTCTCTCTGATGATCACAAACATTGTATTGTTTCAGAAATTGCTGATTTAACAATAGATATGTTACATACCATTTCCTTTTTTTTTTCAGACTGCCCATCGCTGCAAGAGCAACTAATAAATCGTACTTTTCTTGAAGAGCTTGTGTTTTGGACAGTTAAGTTTGAATTCCCCCAGAAAGTTGTTTGTCTTCTTCTCAACATGTTACCTGATCCAGATTACAAGGTACTTTGATATACATCGTAATCAGAACTTTCATTGAAGTTTAACATTTCTATATAAAGCTTCAGGAACCTTGCAGTGAGTTCTAATGTTGTGTATCAGTAGCATAATTCATTTAGAACAAAATATATATATTTTTGTATTTATTTTTAGAAACACACAGAAAAAAGATACTTTGACTACTAAGAAAGCTATACAGTTACTAGATTCCAGTTTTTATAATGAGGAATATGACATCCATCTCTGTTTTTTGCCTCTCCCTCTCCATCTCCCTTTCCTTCAACCAAGGATAATTTTCTACTTTTATTTATTTCATTTACATCTACATAATTAATCTGAAAATCATATTTAAGTGCATGACATACCCCCTCCCCCCTGCAACTTATTTTATTGCAACTTGTTCTTTTGTCCTACCTTCACTTAGCTACAAAATCCTTTGGTGACACAGCTTTGCACTTCAAATACTTATTCAGTGCCTACTCCTTCTCTTATTGGTCCTCCAATATTCTATTATACCTTTAATGCCACACAATATAAGGCGTTCAGAAAGTCTTTGCACAGTGCTGTATGATTGTTAGCCGCACATGCCGTATGATTGATTGATTGCCATAATTTTCTTCAAAGTTGCATTAACCATTTATTTGGTGACTAGTTTCAAACCATTCTGTCCATTTTCAAAACTATATGCTTCATCATAAAAGTTACATGCAATGTATCCTTTCCTTGCAGAAACCCAATACATCATTGACACAAGTTAAACTGACAAATTTCAGTATGTTGCAGATTGCAACTTTTCCCAAACCAAGTGACAGTAGTTCAAGAATTGCCATATGCAATGCAGAAATCTTAACTATAACTTATGTAATAATCATCTTACATGTTCTTTAGCATATTGTCGTCAAAAGCCATGGTGATAGTTGCAACTTTAACCTTTTTCTCGGAAGACTGTTGGTATTCACTGCCACTGCTTCCATCGCCTCTTCCCGCACTTAGCGTAGCACTACCATATGTAATGAGTTGTTCGTCATTATCTTCCCCATTATCATCATTATGTGTTAGTGTTTCAACAGTATCTAACTTATGCTCATACTTCTGTATCATAACAGATACGAGAAAGCATGCGAATGAATCATCTTCTGCACTAATACCATCTTCATGTTCTTCGTAATTTCATCTCAACCAATCGCAATACATTTGCAGGATTGATTACCAATCACTGCCCCATCTGACGCTTCACCACACAAATAACGTCACAAAACACAACTTGGGAGGCACACTGCAGTGTCCCTACTGGCGAACTGACAGGTCAAAGTGCAATGTGGCAAGAGACACGCAGAGGCCTCTAACAGACAACTGCAGAGTTTTGCAGATGTGGGAGTATCACTAATGCAATAAGGGATCTTGACATTATCTCATACGATTTTTGTGTATGTGTGTTTGTTGGAGCCCAAGTACTTCCCTTGTGAGTTTTAGTTCTGTATATTCACTGTGGTATACAGGATGTATGGCTAACAATCATACAACAATGTGGAGAGATTTTTTGAACACCCCTTACATTCTGTAAACCATGACTCAGGATATTTTTCATTGTACTCCACAGTAGTCATTCTTCCCATCCAGTTTGCATATGAAATGGGAGCAGAATGGGGTTTTTAATGTTCCTAATTAAAGCACATTGATTCTAAATTTGAAGCCATTATAGTAGTTCTATACTAGATGTGGCCAAAATACTTCATTTTTGGGAAGCAGTTGCCTAACGATCATTCCTTTTTGAGAACTTTTCCTTTCTACTCATTCACCACTACTTTTTTCATCCAGTTGTTATCCAATAACAGATGATCAAAATAATTAGAAACTGAGTAGTTCAATTATAAAAACTGAATGATAATTTCTGAGATAAAAAGTAAATATGATATTGCAGTCTATATCTTAAAAAATTGAAATCCCCTTTTCCTACTCAGCCTATATCATGCACAAACTTTTCCCCCATTTTTATGCAAAAAGAAAAATTAACAAGTGTGTAACAAAAAAGGAGCCACATGTTACATATTGACTAAGGAGGAAATTGAAAAATCTGTTTGTTCAAACTCTCTTACACCACATTTTAGGCAAATGATTAAAAGTTACATTAAAAACTAAACCACCACACGCACGCACGCATATTCAAAGGAATTGTGTGGAGGTCAAAGATACTGTGCCAGGTCCAGCTGTAAACTATGGATGGGTCAAGAAGTAAAAAGAAGTCAGAAATGAACCAAATAATGCTGGAGGACTTGAACCTCCTACAGGGAGCAGCAGCAAGCTCCGCAGCAAGGCGTCTTAAAGCACATGGCTGTGAGTTAACAGATGAAAATTTTGCCCCATTTATATGGTAGCCTTTTGCAATTTGTAAAGTGTGCAGATTTTGCATTTTTTAGCATATAAGTCAAGTTGACAATCTTAGAACCCACTGGGATCATGGATTTTTCAGTTTGTCATTCATCTTAGGCCTCATCTTGTAACAACAAGATGATTTGTCAGAAATGTCGTATTAAACTGTAGATCCTCTTTGCCCAATTGGATAGCCAGAGTAGGTTAATGAGATGCAAGTTGCTTAAGTGGCATACAGTGGAAACACTGTCGGGCCCGGTGGTCTTGGGGTAAAGTTCTCGACTGGAAACCGAAGGGTCGCAGGTTTGAAACCCTGTCGGACCTCAGATTTTTCCAGTCTGCACTTTAATTCAGCCTTCGCCTCTCAACGATATGACGAGTCGCCAGAAACAACACGTGGTTCGGATTCGACGTCAAGCTGTACGTCCCCATTCCCCGGTTGGATAACTGGGGTAGACTAGGGACACGCTAGTCGCCGAAGTGGCATCCAATTGAAAGACTTGCACCAGGCCATGAGTCATATGAAATTATTATTGTTATTATTATTACTATTATTATTATTATTAGTGGAAAGACTGCCGCGAGGCCACAAAGCCACTTTAAATTATTCTCAATTGACTATCAAAATGTGACTATATTCGTGCAGCTGGTCTTTTGGGCTTCCTCTATTTATAATTGCCTTATCTGCAAAAAGTCTGTAGTCGTTAATATACAACTTTAATAGCAAGGATCGCATCACACTGCCCTGGTGCACTCCTGAACTTACTTAGCTATATTTGTCAGTGATACACTTCTCAACATAATCTGCTGCATCCTTCTCATTAAGATAGCCTGTGACCAGTCACTTTGTCAAGTAAACTATGTCAATAATGGAGGACAGATAACAACTCACCGTAAAGAGGCTCTCTAAGCTGCTGGAAGGCACACAACTTAAATGTTTGCCCATGGACTTCACCAGAAAAGGAAAATACATACATTCACACAACCACTCCAACAACTACAGTCTGATTTAAATTAGTTGTCACTTGACATTTGCGGGCCAAAGTTGCAGCATTGTCACGTCAAGTACTGGCTGGCGGCAGTCGCCACAGCGCATTGCTCTCTGCGGCGATAGAAAATCGCTTTAAAGCCCTTATCTTCTACAAGAATCGAGTAAAACATTTCAAATTCACACACAATGCACGTCTCTATAGAGTCTCACAGTATGTCAAAAATCTATTCTTGATTTTAATTAGGGCAAGAGCTACGTTAATTTGTTTGAAAGTATTTAAATTTTCTAGTTCGCTAACAGCTTCAAACTTATCACTTTATATCTTAATAATTATTGGTCTAATAGACGGAGATTACTCACCAGGGCGAAGGAGCACAGGTGTGACAGCAGCACAAATAAATTGCGCGCACGCGCGCACACACACACACACACACACACACACACACACACACACACACACACACACTTGTCAATGATCTACTTTCCTATACTCGTAGTCTTTGCTGGAGATACCACTTTGCCACGGAAAAAAATAATCCTACTCCTAATGATCCAGATCCCCAAGACATCATTCAAATTGAACCCTGCCTAGAACAGGTCCGTCCTCCGTCACAGCGAGACTCGCCTGCTCTTCCTCAAAATCACCCTCTTCAAACCTTCCAGGAATTCCTTACGCCAGCCGCGGTGGCCGAGGGGACTGAGGCGATCCAGTCACGGTCTGCACGGCCACTACGGTCGGGAGTTCGAATCCCACCTCGGGCATGGATATTTGTGCCGTCCTTAGTATAAGGTAGTTGATAAGTAGTTCGTAAGTTTAGGGACTGATGACCCGTAGTTAAGTCCCATAAGCTTAACAAACATTTGAATTTTTTGAATTCCTTACTTCCCACCTTGCCTCTCAGTCTTTCCTGAGAAACCTTAATGCTACACCCAACATTACCGCAGCTGAATCCCGAGCTATCCGTGATCTGAAGGCTGACCATTCCATCGTCATTCTCCCAGCCGACAAGGGATCCACGACCGTGGTACTTGATCAGCGGGAGTATGTGACTGAGGGACTGTGTCAGCTTTCAGATAGTACCACATATAAAGTCTTTCATGGCAATCCCATCCCTGATGTCCAGGCAGAGCTTCAAGGAATCCTCAAAACCTTAGGCCCCCTACAAAACCTTTCACCTAACTCCATTAACCTCACGACCCCACCAACACCCTGCACCCCCACCTTCTACCTACTTCCCAAGATTCACAAACCCAATCATCCTGGCCGCCCCATTGTGGCTGGTTACAGACCAACACCTTCAACCCATCATGTGCAGTCTCCCATCCTTCATCAAAGACACCAACCACTTCCTCGATCGCCTGAAATCCTTACCCAGCCTGTTACCTCCAGAAACCATCCTTGTAACCATTGATGCCACTTCCTTATACACAAATATCCCACATGCCCTGGGCCTTGCTGCGATGGAGTATTTCCTTTCACGCCGACCACCCACTTCCCTACCTAAAATCTCTTTCCTTAATACCCTAGCCAGCTTCATCCTAACCTACAACTTCTTCACCTTTGAGGGCCAGACATACCAACAACTAAAGGGAACAGCCATGGGAACCAGGATGGCCCCCTCGTACGCAAACTTATTTATGGGACGCTTAGAGGAAGCGTTCCTGGATACCCAAGCCTGTCAACCCAAAGTTTGGTACAGATTCATTGATGACATCTTCATGATCTGGACTCACAGTGAAGAACAACTCCAGAATTTCCTCTTCAACCTCAACTCCTTTGGTCCCATCAAATTCGCCTGGTCCTATTCCAAATCCCATGCCACTTTCCTCGATGTCGACCTCCATCTGTCCAACGGCCAACTTCACACATCTGTCCACATCAAACCTACCAATAAACAACAGTACCTGCATTACGACAGCTGCCATCCATTCCACATCAAATGTTCCCTTCCCTACAGCTTAGGTCTTCATGGCAAACGAGTCTGCTCCAGTTCTGAATCCCTGAACCAATATACCAATAACCTGGTAACAGCTTTCACATCCCGCAGCTATCCTCCTGATCTGGTACAGAAGCAAATTGCCAGAGCCACTTCCTCATCCCCCCAAATTCAGAACATTGAACATAACCCCAGAAGTGCCCCTCTTGTCACCGGATACTTTCCGGGACTGGAGCGGACTCTGAATGTGGCTCTCCAGCAAGGATACGAATTCCTTAAATCCTGCCCCGAAATGAGATCCGTCCTTCATGACATCCTTCCCACTCCACCGAGAGTTTCTTTCCACCACCCACCTAACCTCCGTAACTTCTTAGTCCATCCCTATGAAATCCCCAAACCACCTTCCCTACCTTCTGGCTCCTATCCTTGTAACCGTCTCCGTTGTAAAACCTGCCCTATGCACCCTTCCACCACCACTTACTCCAGTCCTGTAACCCGGAGGGTGTACATTATCAAGGGCAGAGCCACTTGCAACAGCACCCACATGATTTACCAACTGACATGCCTGCATTGTGAAGCGTTCTATGTGGGAATGACCAGCAACAAACTGTCCATTCACATGAATGGTCTCAGGCAGACAGTGTTTGTTGCTAATGAGGATCACCCTGTGGCTAAACACTCCTTGGGGCACAGCCAGCACACCTTGGCACACTGTTACACCGTCCGGGTTATCTCGATACTTCCCACCGACACCAATCCTTCAGAACTCCGGAGATGAGAACTAGCCCTTCAGCATATTCTCTCTTCCCATTGCCCACCTGGTCTGAACCTCCGCTAAATTCGAATTCCCATCCACCATCTTAACATCTTTGCCTCAGTTCTCTGGACAGAGCCTCTGCCTCAAGTGGTATCTCTAACTACTTAACTTCTTTGCTTTCTACAGTATGTCTGCCTAGGTGTACTTGCGTCTGTGTAAATGTGTGGGTGTGTGTGTATTTTTTCCCCCAAGGTAAGTCTTTCCTGTCCCAAGATTGGAATTACTCCTTACCCACTCCTTTAAACCCTCATCATTTTCTTTTCCCTCTCCGTCCCTTCTGCCTGACGAAGCAGCTAGGCTGCGAAAGCTAGCGTTTGTGTGTGTGTGTGTGTGTGTGTGTGTGTGTGTGTGTGTGTGTGTGTGTTCTATTTATTTGTGCTGCTGTCACACCTGTGCTCCTTCGCCTGGTGAGTAATCTTCGTCTATATATAATGTAAAAAAATAGATGAAGTCTACTTACCAGGCGAAGGATCACAGGCAGTGATAGTAACAAATAAACACACACACACACACACACACACACACACACACACCACACACACACACCACACACACACACACTAGCTTTCGCAGCCTTGCTGCTTCGTCAGGCAGAAGGGAAGGGGAGGGAAAAGGATATATATTTCCATTCATTGCTAAAATAACAAGCTTGGCAACGAATCCTTAATAGTTTTCGTAGTGCTTTGCTTTTCCGGTATATAAATTTCTGAATACTACGTTTTTACGCATCTATATCAATATTGAACTCATAACAAGTATGATGTTTAAAATCTCTATTCCATACAAAATGTACGTAAAAAATTTTGAAATTTACACACAGTATCAATCACTGTGATATTTCTATGCACATAAAAAAGATTTTCTTCATTTTAATTAGGGCTGGTGTTACATGGGCTACTGAAGTAAGAGATTTTTGCATCCGGAAAATTTTCCTTCTTTTCATCGCAGATCTCAAAAACTACTACACATATTGAATAACATCTTTGTGTCTACAAAAATGAATTTTAATTAAAATGCAGTGTAACTTACCATAAGGAGGTGACTGGAGCTGGCTGAACTGTAGTTTTTAGTCTCGCAACAAGAATGAGATATTAAACTAAATAAATTCACACACACATTATTTGGTGGCAGTACTTACACTATACACTTATCAGACAATGAGAAAACACCACTTAATTCAGAGTCACTGGAGTTGTGTGTCGCTGCTTATATTGACGGATATTATTAAGTCTTCGACACATTGTTGTAAGACACCTTCATTCTTCCAGGCTTCCTGAATCACTCCTTTCACATGATGCACTACCTTTCGCCAGTCTTTTGATGTCACTGTCTCAACTCTCTCTTTAAACAGGCATTCCACTTCAGTTAATGTGCTGTTTAACCTGTGCCCAAATAAGCTCTATTGCGTTAAAGTGGCAATGGTAGGGAGGCTACTTCAGCCACAATGTAAATGGAGTTCTTTGGCTTGTGTTGTGATAAAAGTTCTAATAATTCTGCCCTTGTCAAATTGCTGTCGAACTGTATCTTAGGTTTCAGTAGCCAGCAAACAGTCGTTTTTCTTCGTTGCCTTTGTGGATGCCTTGTCCTGGTAACTGAAGGGTATGGACCGTTATCCATAATAATTATATAGCTCTTCCTTAAGTTTTGAAGCACAGAGTCTTCAAACCATTTCATGAAGGTATTGTGTTTCATCTCTTCGTGGTAGTCGGTCTTTTCAAAAAAGAATAATTGCTGACAATTCGGGATGAAACCTTTTGAATTTCTGTCATGCGCTACAGTAATTCTATTTCCTCTGCCTATCGGGGCTACCATACTACCGCTGATGGTGTCCTTCCAACCTTTTTTTAAAGTGTGTCCTGCATTCACCCATGTCTCATCAAGCCAAATGATATTGTCAAAATTAGTCCCTACTAATTCTCTAAGAAAGCGGCATCGCCAAGTTGCAATATCTTGCTGTTCCATTAACAACTTTCTTCAAGAAATAGATTTATAGTGAAAACAATTTCACGACTTGTAACAAGGACGATTTACTGCCTTCAAACAGGTCCGCTGCTACGAGAGTAGCATGTAGTTTTTTGAATGTCGGATACACCTTCCTCGAATAAAATGCGTATATCTGCCATCGAATCGCATCTTCCTGAAAAAAGTCAAGTTTTGTTACTCTCTTCTCAAGCTACGTCTTCTTTCACGAATTTCTCCTTGCAGATCCTTATCACTGATTGTTCGCTGATTTGCTGAGCAGCTGCAGTTCGCTTCACCACTTTATCCAAAAGAGCAAGAGGCCCTCCTGCACCCCCCCCCCCTCTCTCTCTCTCTCTCTCTCTCTCTCTCTCTCTCTCTCTCTCTCTCTCTCTCTCTCTCTCTCAAAATATTCCCTTAGAGAACACACATATTCACGCGACTGACTGCATATAATGACTCCATGTCCGCCACTTTTTGGAAGTTTCCGAGGTGAGTGCAGCCTCGGTCTTCCTCTTTTTCGACTAATTTTGTCTCACATCGTAAAACACGTGAAGCTAAATTCACAAAAATTTGTCACTCGCACGTCTACAATGGCTCACTGAGGACTGACTGCCACATGCCTTAGGCAGCGCGCAGCGGAATGGAAGTGGCAACTCAGTGGGACCCGACTGCGCCGGCCACCAATTGGTTTATGGCTGGCGGGAGCCGTGCCGCCCGCTACCTGTCAAGTGACAACTAGTTTAAATCAGACTATAGACATACACAATCACCATGTCCAGCCGCTCCAATGTTAGTAGTTTACTTGATAAACCATATAATTGTATGTTCATCAATAAACATTGTTATGTTACCAAATCAAATGCATAATTGGAAGTCTAGAAATATTGCATCCACATGATTGCTGCATTCAATGATTTTCATTATGTCGCATGAGAAAGGTGTGGATTGGGTTTCTTATGTACAATTTTTTCAGAATCCAAGTTGGTTTATATGTATGAGGTCATTCTGTTAAAAAGCTACCTCATTGTATTGAAACTGTGCATATATTCTAAGAAAGATGGATGTCAATGATATTGGACGATATTTTTTGCTTTCTACCAAATGTCCAGCCAAGTTTTTGTGGATAGTGCTGGAATTTTTGTAGTCTTATGTATGGGGTGGCATTTCTCTGTGTGAAACACTAATACTTTGTATGTAGGTTGCATATGACTCCAGTCAGCAATCTGGGTAGCAGCCTTTGATGTTGAATGCACACAACACAGTTAGGATGACTTCAACAGTTTTCAGCCATATAATAAGAGTGTAGCAAGTCACAAACTAGCTCTTAACAGAAGCTTGGTAGTAGTCTGATTTACATAGAATTTGTGGGCTAGGTGGTGCAGATCAGTAGTTTTATTAAAATTCCTTGAGCATTTGGTATTCCTCTGCTTATTACCGGAATGACAAAAGTATTATCTTAGGCATAGTTTATTTTAACTTGTCCCATAACTGCAACTGTTTGCACTCTGCTCTCTAAATGTAATAGTCTTGGCAGAAAAAACTTAATGAAAAATTTTGTTAATGTGCCAAGAAAATGCTCATAGGCAATGTGGAAATGGATTTGACCAATATGGGATGGATGTTATATTTACCAATGATAAGATTTTATTGATGGGGAACTGGAAGGGAATTCAGCCACCTCTTATCTACACCAAATCAGTAGTTAACATACCTGCCAACTCTCACAATTTAGGCAGGAGTCTCCAGATTTTTCACTTTTTCTCCCACCTCCTGATTTTGCAATTATTTCTCCCGATTTTTAGCTTTTATCCTGAAACCAAAGATGTTCTTTGGCCAACTGTCAAAAGTCCTTTGTTCATTTATCAGTTTAATATAAATACATATCAAAATGCATAAAAATTAGGAGTTGCACGTGACTTGTACTCTTTGTCAATGTGATGTTCCACATCACATGGTGTAAAAAGCGATGTACCAGAATACATGCAGTGAAAATGAAAAGTGTGTGAGAAACAATAAAAGACTGAAATTGCTGAGAAAAGTGAAAGTGATTATGTGATACACGCAGAGTGCTTATTAACATTGTTTATTTTAGAGTACAGTGTACCAATTAAATGCAATGATCATGTGGGTCACTTGTTCCATAAAATGTCCCCAGGTAGCATTATAGTGCAAAATACAGCAGTGAACTTCTTTCTTTTAATAAAAAAAATCAATCACTTTACCTGAACTGGCTACAAATCAACTTTTGGTCTAATGCAAGTGTTTTTTTGTAGCCATTAAGTAGTGTTGTGAGGTGATAGGAAAAGGCTAAAATCAGTTATCTCACGGTTTGTAGTAAAGTGCGCCGAGGTTTTTGATGGAACGTATCTCCTTATTTTCTGAAGAATCTCTCTATTTTTTAAACTGGAGCTCCTGATTTTTACATTTTGAAGGTTGGCAGGTATGAGTTGACCAGATGACCCTGTGCAAACAGGATAGGTTTTAGAAAAGGAAGAAGATGATATTTCTGAAGTGACATTTTTAACTTTACAGATGCTATGGTGTCTATTAGTGTTTATAAATAACTACATCTTACCGTGTAAAGTTTAGAAGAGTAGTAAGTTCATGTTTGTGCGGCTTGCTGTGTCCACCACCACCACCACTGCCTGCCATCATAGTGGTATTCATCTGAAGAGCTCTTCATTTTTAATTTTAACCATTATATTAAGAGTGCTGTTTTACTCCAGTATGCTTTCTAAAATTAATGAGTAAGAAGTGTTTGCTTGTGAGTGTAATGATGGTATGTCCATTTTATAAGGCAGATATTTAAGCAATCCATCTATGCAACTGAATAATACAAGTTCAATTTGCCATATGCATATCACCTTTATTTGTAAGGCATCTTCAGTGGCCTGTGCTATATACATGATGATTTACAATTTAGTATTTTAGGTTATAAACAGTTCTGCCGCATTATGGAAGTATAGCTACTGATATTTTTATGTTATTACTTACTGTTTTTGGTGAATGCTGGTCTACACATGGTGTGTTAGGTGACTAGGTTGTTTTGTTAGCCTTTATTCCATTGGCTTTTTTGTTTTAGCATTTCACCACTAGGCACATGCCATTTTGTTTATGCTTTTTCTCTCTTTTTATGGTTGGTGTTGCAAACTGTTGAATGTGTGTTTATTCAATCTTTGTGCTCTCTCTCTCTCTCTCTCTCTCTCTCTCTCTCTCTCTCTCTCTCTCTCTCTCTCTCTCTCTCTCTCTCTCTCTCTCTCACACACACACACACACACACACACACATACATACAGCAAAAACAGCACACACACACATTCAAGAGTTGGTAACACCACCCATAACAAGAACTACACACAACATAAACAAAATGGCATGCGCCTAGTGATGAAGTGCTAAAACGGAAATAAAACAACCTAAAGTCACCAAATCACATGTAGGCCAGTATCCACCAAAAATTGTAAGTAATAACATCAAAATATCATTAGCTATACTTACATAATGCACCAGAACTGTTTATACCGTAAATTAATAAAAAATATTAAAAAAAACAAAGTATTGTAAAACATACCATCGTGTATATAGTACAGTCCATTAGATGCCTTACAAATAAAGGCAAAATGCATATAGTAAAATAAACTTGTATTATTCAGTTGCAAAGGTGTATTACATAAATATCTACATTATATTATAAAAAGCAATTGTGGAAAGACAGGACAAAAAAGAACTAACAATGTTATGTCCATTTGTTTGCAGGAAGCTCTGACGGAAGCCTTCGTTTTACATTACAGTCGAATCTCCATGATGTTGGAACGTTCAGCAGATCCTGATACTCTATCGAACAGAGTTGTTCATGTTAGCGTGCAGTTGTTCTCTAATGAATGCCTAGCATTCCACATGGCAGAGAATCTGAATCTACTTCATGTCATGGTTATTAGCTTAAAGTATATGATGGCAAAGATACTTATACCAAATACTTTACATGGTAAGTTAATTAATTTGTATTGTACCTTTTGAAGAAACTTTTATACAGAAAATATGTAAAAATCTACTCAAGATAACACACTATTCTGTAAATAATAAAAACTTAAATTTGTTGATATACCAAGCCGGGTGAGGGGGTGGGGGTAAGGAACAGGCAAAGTTAGGGAGAAGGGTGGTAGTGAGTAGACTAGCTGCAACCACAAGACACAAGAAGGGAATTTTTAGCAGGGTTCCACTGAAAAATAAAACCCATTCTAACATAGGCATGAAAAACTTTGTGACTGGAAGAACATAACATGCACACTTAACCCATTGACCATGTAATTTTTCTCACCCTCGCCAGATTTCATGCTTTGCTTAGTAAACTTACATGTTTTGGCATGCTTTCCTGTGATTTTTACATTGTGAATAGTTTAGTGCTATCGGCAGTAAAATATGTTTTGCAAAAGCAAAAGCAGAATTTTAATAAATTTATTGTTGTTGTTGTTGTTTTTTTAGTAGTTTCAAAGATTACACGAGAGGAGCAAATGCTTACACATTATGTTTACAAAAATAACCTTTTCAAGTGTGACTTTTCTCTAGTAATACATACCAAAATCTTGTGAAATGTGCCTTGTAGGAATGACATCGTCAACAAGGAATAAAATTCCTAGTTTTTTGTTGGTAAACATTCACGAAATTTTCATCTTTAACTGTTACAATCTGTCATCAAAAATATTGTTGAAATGTCAAGGGCCATTGCATCCGATATAAAAGTCCCAATACATTTGGTACTGTCTCCTGCACATTGAGGACTGTTGGCCCGAGCTTAGCTTGAGCATGGTTGAGAGGTTTAAGGAATCTCTGATAAATAAATTCTGGTGATGAAGTAAACTTAGGAGGACTAGGCTTGTATAACTGTTTTAATTCTAAAATATAAAAAAATAGACGAAGATTACTCACCAGGCGAAGGAGCACAGGTGTGACAGCATCACAAATAAATAAATAAATAAATAAATAAATGAATACACACACACACACACACACACACACACACACACACACACACACACACAATCGCAAGCTTTCGCAACCCAGTTGCGTCTTCAGGCAGTAGGGAAGGAGAGGGAAAAGGAAATGATGAGGGTTTTAAGGAAGGGGGTAAGGAGCCATTCCAATCCCGGGAGAGGAAAGACTTACCTTGGGGGAAAAATGGAGGGTAAACAAATGCACACATGCCCACACATTCACACAGACCCCCAAGGTAAGTCTTTCCTCTCCCGGGATTGGAATGGCTCCTTACCCCCTTCCTTAAAACCCTCATCATTTCCTTTTCCCTCTCCTTCCCTACTGCCTGAAGACGCAACTGGGTTGCGAAAGCTTGCGATGTGTGTGTGTGTGTGTGTGTGTGTGTGTGTGTGTGTGTGTGTGTGTGTGTGTGTGTGTGTATTCATTTATTTATTTGTGATGCTTTCACACCTGTGTTCCTTCGCCTGGTGAGTAATCTTCGTCTATTTTTTTATATTTTATTTTTCCTGCTAGGAATTTTTCGTCTTAATATTCGTATCATATGTTTTAATTCTAAAATTTACAGTGTATATCTATTCTGTTCCCCCTCCAGAGGGGGGCTACATGCTTGGCTACAAAGGTGTCCCAGCCTTTGCAGCACTAGTTTTACATGTTGCACGCTCCCTTCGTATTGTTTCTTCCCCCCCCCCCCCCCCTTTGGGGACAATCTTATGCATCCTTTGCTCCTTTGATAAACTTAAGATTTGGAGAATATTTCAGATGAATCAGGATATTTCTTTTTTCAATCTTTTCTTTTTTCCCTCTAATGTGGCATTTGAAGTCCCTCTCTCTCCCCTTTTTCTCTTTTCCTCTCCGCGTGCTCAAACTCACCCAAGTTTGGTGCATAAAACGTGACTGGGTAACGCATAAATCCCAGTGCTCAGATGACATGGAGAGTTCACACATACTTCCTAGTAAAGGCCAGGCCCAGAGAGGGGTGACTGGCTGAGCTCTAACCTTCCCAAAATGCTGATTGGGAACAGACAGTATAAGGACATTAAGGAAACCAAGGACTCTACTCTTCTAACTGCATCAAGGTATTTGGTGGTACCTTGCACAGGAGGAAGGAAAATTTTTCCACAGTTGATCTTATTATCATCAAAAAATGAGTAGATCCAATAGCAGGCCCAATGAAGTCTTGCTTCCATCTGTGCAGTGGAACTTTTCCACTAAACAGACAGTGCCTTTCAGGCACAGAGACTCCTCGAAGCCAAAGATTCTGCATAGCTGCCCTGTGCAAGTGGAGGCTCTTTGTACTATGTTCTTTTTGTGTGGTTGTTTCCAGCAATTTGCTTGATAACTGAAGACTAAATTTAAGACTAACATGCAATTGTGCACAGTGTGATGAGTAATGTCAAAAATGAATTAGTACCACCCCATACCCTTTTCTTTGATCTTTGACAGTGTGGTGGTCCTTCCACCAAAGATCAAGGGCAGTTAAGAGGATCTTACTGTCAGACCTTATATTCCCAACCCTACATGTTGCTTAAAGTGTCAGCAATTCAAAAACACCTATAATTTGTGCGAGAACACTGCCAAATGTGATACATGGAGCAGCGATGCCCTTGAGGGTGATGGTACACCCCCTTCCTCTCACTGCTTCAACTGCATGATGCCACCTCGTCATAAGACTGCCATATTTACTGAGATGAACAAGCCATCCAGGAGATCAGGGTGAAGGAAAAGATGCCTACACATGTTGCCCAAAAATTGTAAGCAGGTAGTAAAAGCTAGAGTACCACCTCCTGGTACCTGCAGCATGGTAGTAGCTACACCTCAACCAAAGAGATAAATAGCCACACAGACTGTGACATAAAATGAAGTGCTGAAGTTGTGATGATGACTAGCTCCAAGATAGCATTATCTTCATCTAATAAGGGTGCACACCATGCCACCAAACCTATGCCCGCACCAATGATGTCACTTGTCATGTATGCAGACTGAAAATCTTTAGGTCTATTCCCACGACTTACTGCACACACCTTGCCAACAACCATCTGGGTCTTCGTCTGAGACCTGCCAGGGTTCGAAGAAGTCATAGTGGGCTAAAGGTTTTTCCTCCCCTAATCTCCCCTCACCTCCTCCCACTCTCCACTCCTCTCCCCCTCCTCCCCGACCTACCTCCCTGTCCTCCCCCGCCCCCTCCTCCCCCTCCCCTCCTCCCCATCACGTCCCCCCTCCTCCCCCTACCCTCCTCCCCATCACGTCCCCCCTCCCCTCCTCCCCATCACGTCCCCCTTCCCCTCCTCCCCATCACGTCCCCCTTCCCCTCCTCCCCATCACGTCCCCCTTCCCCTCCTCCCCATCACGTCCCCCTTCCCCTCCTCCCCATCACGTCCCCCCTCCCCTCCTCCCCATCACGTCCCCCTCCCCTCCTCCCCATCACGTCCCCCCTCCCCTCCTCCCCATCACGTCCCCCCTCCCCTCCTCCCCATCACGTCCCCCCTCCCCTCCTCCCCATCACGTCCCCCCTCCTCCTCCTCCCCATCACGTCCCCCCTCCTCCTCCTCCCCATCACGTCCCCCCTCCTCCTCCTCCCCATCACGTCCCCCCTCCTCCTCCTCCCCATCACGTCCCCCCTCCTCCTCCTCCCCCTCCCCTACTCCCCATCACGTCCCCCCTCCTCCTCCTCCCCCTCCCCTACTCCCCATCACGTCCCCCCTCCTCCTCCTCCCCCTCCCCTACTCCCCATCACGTCCCCCCTCCTCCCCCTAAAATAACTTTGATATTTAGCAAGTGATTTCATACAGAATAATTCGCAATTTGCCAAATAATTACCTGAGATATGATACAGTTTTGTTATTTCAACACTTACAATGACTCTGCTACACGGTTACATGAGAATATTTCTAAAACTACACTATGCCAACAATGTATCAAAAACCATGTCGCACACAATACAGGGTTTTATAACTAAATAGCTCTGGAATCTAGTAGCCACTGCATGTTATGAAGATGCTACCCCATAAAGCCATAGGAAAGTCAGATTTGGGATTTCTGCCAGGCCATTTTGTTTGAGTTGATTTAAATCCGATTGAGCTGAGGTTACTGGTGCCCTCATTGCAACGAAAGTGTTTTTAAATGAAATAAATGTAAAGGTAAATGTATTAGGTTACGAAAGATGGAGAACAGTTACAGCTACCAATGCCATTAGCTTGTGCACATTTTCACAATTGAGAAATCACTTAAAAGTGCCAAAATTATAAACATGGGTGTTGTTAAACAATGCTAAAATTTTCCGGGCTATTATGCCGTGGTCTTTGGATATCTTATTAAAACCCAATGTTTTGTCCCAATCTGCGGAGGACGCTCTCAAGGGGAATCGTGGTTTTAATGAACATCTGACACACACCCTGGCTCTTTACTGACAGTCAAAAATGAGCTAGGGTGTGTATCGGAGTTAATGAAGTCCACAGGAGCATGGCAGAATGGCCTGATAAATTTGAGCAATATTGACACTTTCTGCTGTGAAAGTTTGCACTGTATAAGGGTGTTGTCGTAACCTTCATTATGACCAACAATGTTAACTGAACATGTCTAACTTCTCCAACAACAAATTGATTGTCTATGAGCCCATGATCAAAAACATGTACTTCTCGGTGGTATATTCATATGAACCAACATAAACAAATGAGATACTTACTTATTAAGTTTAACCAGTTCATGCACTATTTGATGAAAAATTGCACTTATTGTTATCAAAGCAACATACTGGCTCGATGGTGGAAACAAAAGTTCTAATTTTCTAGCACTATACACACAATAAACAGTAATGTGACAGGGATTCAGAGTCTGCTGATGGAGATGATACATAAGACATAAAACTGATCGAGCGGTAGCTTTTTGTGTATTGCTGCATTTATGCACTGCACAGTGTAGCATTAGCTTGCAGGAAAAATTTGTGTTAATAGCTGGTGATATCAGCATAACTGTTGCCGTAAGTGCTGTCTCTGTATATGGGTGATATTTCGCATAGCATCCCCTCTCTATTTTAGATAATTTTATGTTCAAATGACTGTATTTATGGCATGTTTCAAAGTTTCACCCTTAAGTGACACAATCTTTGTCAGAATGAAGTTCACAAGTGTGGTAAAAATTTCTGTCTTAGACACATTGGATAGTGCTGGAAAAAAGTTTTGTGTGTGTGTGTGTGTGTGTGTGTGTTTATTACTGATATGTAATCTTCATTCCTACTTACATTTACAATTGCAATTAAAATTACTATAATATTGCTTAATTATTTCATTTACCAGATCCAAGCAAGAATTCTCACTTTGTTGTGGACTGTGGACGCCATGTAATGAAGGAACACTGCTACTGGCCGCTTGTTTCGGATCTGAACAATGTTCTTTCACACCGCCCCGTTGCTATTAAATTTATGAGTGATGACAACTTACTAGAAATGTGGTTTGGTTTTCTTTCCATGTTCCAAGGTAAATAGTCATGTTCTGTGCTTATTACCTGGTGTTCAATATACCAATGGTTATATTACTAATTTTCTTCTTACTGTTATACTTTTTTTCCAGGTATGAATGTAAACCAGCGGGAGCTTACGCAACATGTTGAGTTTGAGCCCAACACATACTATGCGGCATTCTCGGCTGAACTAGAAGCTAGTGCGTACCCCATGTGGGCTTTGGCGTGTCACCTTGTCGACTGTTCCACAGTGGAACTGACAAGAAATGTACTGTCAATATGCCGGAATGCACTTCAGGAGTGGCTGAATGCTGTCGGTTTCACTAGTCCTAAAACGGTAGGTTTTAAAATCAGTTGGATACAGTAGATTTCATTCTGCATAACATAGTTGGGAGTGAATGAGGATTCTGACCATAGTTTCTTGGTTACTAGCTGTAACCCTGTGTTCCAACATGAGTTAAAGAAGGCCCATAGCATTCTGTTACTTTTTAGGGTCCAGTATAATACAGTACATGTATAGTGTGTTAAGAGCACTCCCTAGTCCGAAATTGGTACATGTTGCTAGATGTCGGGGAAACTTTGGTCGACAATCTTTGTTTGAGGCTGCAGCTAATGTTACTGACTGAACGTGCTGTGTGAGGCAAGCATTGTCACCTGCTTTGTTATTTTTTGCATACCAGTGTTTTGAGTGTTCAGTGTTTTGCAATATGTAATTAAAATGAGTAATTCCTGTAGTTAGGATGGTTATCAACCATGCATATGTATAAGCTGCTTTGTTACTTTTACAATCAACATTCAAAGCGATGTGTATGTCTTTTACTTTCTTGGAAGCATGTCACATAGTTTGTGGTGCCATTATTTCAGGTAGTAGGCTTGGCTTGTCTCCCCCACTCGTTTTTTCCCTGTGGGTGCTGTACTGTGAGGCGGGGCTTGCTTCCTCCATTCCTTGCCCCCCCCCCCCCTCCGCCTCTTCAAAATTGTGTCATCTAATAGTTTACACACTGAACTATGGCATACTACTAAGTAGAACAGAGAGCTGAAACTTTAAATTTAAATATATTTTTTTGTCCAATTTTGTTGAAATACAGCTTACACACTGTTCAACCAGAACATTATGACCACATATGATCTATAATGGTTAAAAGTTTTATTATGACGACTTATGTAACAGGCAGTATGTTCTCCTCCTTTTTTCATTGACAACAGCAATGCGCACCTTGGTGTGGAAAAAATTATGTTTGGTTGGTCCCTGGTGGAAGTAGGTACTATATCTGTGTGCACGCACTATCAATGAGCGCTGATGAAATGTGCCATCACATCCCAGATGTGTTCAGTTGGGTTCAGATCTGGTGACACAAGGGCTAGTGCATGAATTGCAAGTCACCACTGTGTTTCCTGGACCACTTCATCACACTCCTGACCTTGGGACATTATTTTGTTGAAAAGTACCACTCCTGTTGGGGAAACACTTCACAAAGAGGTGTACATGGTCGTCAGCTATTGTACACTGACTCATGAATGCCCACGTGAATGTTTCCTAGAGCATAACGTAGCCACTACCAGCTTGTTTATGTTCCAAACTGCTGTCAAGTAGCTGTTCCCCTGGAAGATGACTGATTGATGCCATCTCAATGCAGTGATGAAGGTATCAGGATTTATCAGACCTTGCAACAGCCTGCCACTGCGCAAATGTTCAGAGATTATGGTCCCATACCCATTTGTTGTAGTTTCTGGTGTTGTGTTGTGTTGTCAACATGAGTGGGTCATTGGTTGCAGTGGCCCATCACTAAGAGTGTGTTCATACACACTTCTGCTCTTCCTAACATTATAGTTTGTTGTTATTTCCACAACAGTTTGTTGTCTGTCATGTCATGTCCTGTCCTGTCCTGTCTGCTCAGCTGACACCAGACATTTGTAATGAGAAGTGGCTGCCCCTCTGTTTGGATGTGGTTTCGCCACTAATTGAAAACACTCAGCACAGCAATCTTTAAATATCTGACAAGTGGCGCAGTTTCCGAAATGATTATGCTGAGGTATGGGTCATAAGAAGAGTCATAACAATATGCCCTCAGTCAGACTTGAGATAGCTTGCGCACCTTCCTCATTATATGTGTGGACAGTACTTCTGATTTATAAAATAATGACTGTATTTCACCCCAGAAAATACTCAAGCTACCTGTGAAAACCCCATTTAATTTTGTTGTGTGTTGTGGAGATAAGTGTGTTCAAATAGATTGTTTCACAGTTTTACCATAGTATGACCGCCAGGTAGCTGAAGAAATTCCGAAAAGGTATTAAATAAAAGAGATGGGCTTTGAATTATTGGGAGAAACAGAGGCAAGAGTTTCAAAGGAAGCATTAAGCATCAGTTGACTGTGACATATGTATGGAGCATAGAAGAAAAGGAATAAAGTAGTGAAGGTGGCAGAGAACAGATAAAAAGAATAGTTTTCATACCAATCCTCTGATAACACATGAGGGCCAAAGTTATAAACTTAAAATGTTGTCATAATCTGCTTGTTCATATATATATAGTCTTATTTTAAAATGTTTAACACAAGAAGATGATTATTACAATTAGGAACTGTGTGTTTGGCTCGAGTTTGTGCCACTGACTCTGCACTAGTGCCTGGAGTTCATTCATCTACTATTTGAGAATAAAAGGATTATGGACATCCAGTAAAATCATCATCATCATCATCATGCTCCTGGCAGCCTTCGAGGCCTAAACCCACACTGATTTTCATCTAACTTGTCTTCAACTAATACTCGCACTCTCCTGTCAACAATACCTAAGAATATTTTGCCCATAACACTAATTAATTGTAAATATTTCCTGTTTTATTGCTTGAAAATTGCCGTGATTACTGCTTTCTTCCAGGCAGACAGAACCTGTCCCAACTCCCATGTCATTTTAATTAGCCTGTGAACCATTTGAGACCTGAGATTCCACTGTATTTGATGAGTTTCAACTTAATTTCATGTATTCCAGCTGCTTTATTACACTGTAATCTGTTGTCAATTCTCCCCATTTCCTCAAATGTGATTCTGTTACCCTCATTAATTCTATACCGTTGTACCTAAAAATGTGACACATCATTGAATTCTTCACCTGCATTGAGAAACTCCTCAAAATATTTTCTCCATCTGCCACAGTATTCACTAGCAACTTTCCTGACCTTTCCAAAGCATTTGTTATTCTTCTTCCCCCCATTTTGAAGATTTTTAATTATACTACAAAATGGTTTTCCCATGACTTGACCAGTAAGCCTTACACATAATTTTAAACTGTTTTTGTAAAACATTTTCTCATTGACACCCTGTACAATGTGATGAAAGGAAAGAAAAAGTTTATCGCTCACTACATTTTTGTTGTTCTTTATTATTTTAATTTATTAGGTACTTCTTTACTACTGACTCCATTTGCAATTAAGTTTGCAGATTGTATCCATAGATACACCACTGAATAAATATGCAAAATTATACCATTGTGCAGCACATATATCAGGAATATGATGTGATATGTGAAATACTAGTTTTTGCTGAAAATGGAGTGCAAATCACAATACTATATGAATCCAGTGTTTAAGAATGAGAGTGTTAATAACTTCCAACAAACAAAGCATAATTTCAAACCTTTAATCTAATTTTTCTCTTCTGTCTGTTTAAAATCAGGTATTTATCACATCAAATCATTTATAAAGTAACTAGCTTATATGCCCGTGCTTCACAACAGTTGTTGAAGGGCCAGTGAGAATCACTGCTTTATAGGGTTCCAGACCTCAGTCAGTAAAAATAGAATCCTTGATGAATCGCTCTGTCAATAAACTCAGTTGTCTTAGCCAAGATGTCAAATGTAAGTAAAAGTCATTGTCCAAAACTATATGAAGATACAAAGTTTTTTATACAAAAAGTGAAATGTGCCAAAATAAGCAAAGAAATGTTGTTAAGTATTTAATACACAAAATGAAGTCAGTAACACTATGTTAAATGTTTGTTAGTATTGGTAGATATAAGATTGCTTAATTCTGTCAAAGACATCCGCTTCCTTGTTGTATTACCCCATACTCATTATGCAGCAGCGGTGTTTTAGTTCTTTGGTGCACTACAGCGCCTCTATCGCTTGTTCGCTGTACTACGCAATCCATACTTAAAGTATAACCTACATCTAAAACAATTTCCCTGATTCCACTTTTATGAAACGAAGTTGGTCCATGCAAATCTGTGAAGTAGTTTAGGAGATTAGGTATTTCTAATAGATGAGCAGACAGTTACTGAAAATACTAAAGATTGTGATGTGTCTTTTTTCCGTGATCATGATTTAAATGATGAAATCATGCCTATATGTTGCCTCAATGTTAGCTCAAGTTTCCTGAGAAAACCACATGAAAAGTCAGTAGTTTATTTATTTATTTATTTATTTATTTTTAATATGTTTGCAAGACATGTTAGAAATAGGCATATCTTCATGAATATGATGTAGTTTACATCATACATCAGTTATATTCGCCACTTGAAACATTTATTTGATGATCATATCTCTGGACAATGGGCTGAGGCTTAGAAAGCTGAAATAAAATAAATATTTCCTTAATGAAGTAAAAATATCACTGAAAACAATTATTGTTACGGTTGGCTCTCTTTCCGGTAGATGTGCTGCTGTCGTTCTAAGTGAGACACTTTCATAGCAGTTGTACATATACATTAGACTGTGATATCAGTATGTAAATATACGGATTAAACACGGTGAGGATTGTATCAGTTTTGTATTCATTGTGTTGAATCATATTTCATAGAACATAGCAACCAAGAAAAAGATTTTCAGAAATATGGTAAATTTGAAAAGTCAAAGAGTAAGTAGTATTTTCAAAGGGTAATAATACGTTCACTGCCCCGACCTTCACACGAACACCTGCAGTGCTATCTATTAGTTCTTTTCTGCGTTACGCCGTTCTTTTCAAGTATGAAATACACCTAAAACTTTAAATGAAGATATCTTTTACTTTCCTAATCTGATTTTGATGAAATGACGCATTATATGTTGCCCAGGATATTCTCTATTTATCTGTGATACCCCCATGAATGTTCATTCAGTACTTTTTGAGATTACTCTACAAATAGACACATGCGATTGCTTTTAGAGAAATGTTTAAATTTCTGATCAGATTTTGTGAAATGAAGCAGTTTCTGTGACTGCAAGATTCCCTCAAGTTTCCCGTGAAAAACCCCTGAAAATTCCTCTGTTAGTTTGGAGATGAAAGAGAAAGATAGACATGACAGTTGTCAATGAAAAACATTAAATTGTGATGTTCTTCTTTCTGTGATTTGATTTTTATGAAACGAAGTCTATATGTTTTCCCAAGGTATGCTGAAGTTACCTGTGAACCCCCCATGTGAATTCATAAAGTAGTTTTGGAGAAGTGGTTTCTAATAGATGAGCAGACAGACATGACAGTCTATGAAAACACCTCGTGATTCTATTTTGATGAAATCGTGCATAGATCCTGAACCAATATTTGCTCATGTTTCCTATAAAAACCGCATGAAAATTCGTCCAGTAGTTTTGAAGATTGTAGCGAATAACGACAGGCCTACATTTACAGATTTATTATTAGTATAGATATGGTGTACAACATTGATTTTTATAAGTGCTGTACATCGGTAAAATCTGTTGCGAATATGGTTAATAGTAAAGAAGTAATAGATTAATACGTGATGCTTGATGGTTTTCGATGAATGTTACTCTTTACGTCCTCAGATCTCATGAAGTATGTGTCATAATGTGATAAAATTTCTAAAGTATATTCATCTATATGTACGTATACTATCTGTAAAATTTCCTGTGACTTAAATTTGTAGTGTAGAAATTATAAATTGTAATGTTATACCGAATGTCGCAGTTTTGCTCCATGAACAGCGGAAATGTAGTAAGTGAGAAACTTTTTTCCTTTCATTATTTTGATGAGGCTGTCTGTGAGAAAAAGTTTAATAAAGGTTTGAATTTACATTTAAAGTTTGCTAGTCGTCAAGTACTGTCATTCTCATATAGTGTATTTATAAAGTCTTGTCACATTATGTAGCAGTTTTTTTACGGTTCCTATTGTTAATGACATTATATCTCCTGAACCATGTGTTGTATGTGGTTTGTACTCCTACAGCAGTTGTTACCTCATGTATGAAATATGTTTACAAAATTCGGTTGAAATCTGTCCAGTGGTTTCAAAGGAAATGTGCAGCATTGTCGTTTGATGCAGCAGTTTTTCGCACATGTCATTGTTTATGACGTCACATCTCCTTACGTATATGCCATAGGTGATTCTTACCCCAACAGCGAATGTTACCTGATATTAAGGAACATGTGTACAAAGTTTGGTTGAAATCGGTCCAGTAGTTTAGAAGGAGATGTGGAACACACACACACACACACACACACACACACACACACACACACACACACACACGTGTGTGTGTGTGGCCATGAAGTGTTTGTCATATCATTGTCCATCTGTGCATCTGCTTGTGGACTCAGTTGTACATTTTCCGTGAATCAACATCCTCAGGGGAGCTCAGTTGCTAGTCTATCCACAGTTTCTTCCTTGGGCAAAGCTTCTTTGGGACCTTACTAGTTTCTCCTATTATCTTCTGAGAACAGTTCTTGACGAACCTGAGAAATGTGAAGCTCTCGTTAGTTCCTGGATGATTGGCAAAGGAGCATCAGGGGCTACCATGATCAATTCGTCATATTATCTATGTGTAGAGTCTTAATGGTCTTTGTAGTATTAAATGTCTGACTACTTCACCATTACATCTAAGGGTGCATTCACGTTGCCGGCCGGGCCGAGCTGAGCTGGGATGTGCCAAGCCGACTGGCCCCCAGTCGGCGCACGCTGACGGCTTGGGTGTTCACACTGCGCGCCAGGCCGAGCCGAGACGAAAAAGAGGGGGAAAATCAACTTTTCCGATTTTCGACTTGTAAAAAATTTTGATGGTATATAAGACCACGCCACATCATTTTATCAACTTATTTTTTCCCTAAAAGCTTTGCCTTGCCTGTGAAAAACTAAAAAGTCTAGTTTTCATTCTGCGCGAGTTTTTAGTTTCATAATGCTCCTTACTCGATTTTGATGAAAATATGGTTATAAAATCTGATTTTTGGACACTTGTTAGTACAGCATCTTAGCGTTCGAATAAAACGTTCACCTTTCCGTAATTTGTAACAGTCGTTTTCAAATTACGCTATTTGTCAAGTATGCACACTTGATTTACAAATCGTGTATTGAAAAGTTCAATAGCAGGCTGCTTACTGTTCTATGCATTTTAGACCATACATTACTGCACTGCAAGGAGCTGAAGGTGTAGAAAAGTTTTTGAAACGGTAGTCACACCAATATCTGCCTCCTTTCACAAGTAATTGCGAGTTATCTGTGCGGTGTTAGTGCTGTGATTGCAAGCCTACGAACTCGGCAGCTGTTGAGCATAGCGTGAAGCACTGCAGTGCCGGAAAAGTTAAAATGCTGACCACCCTTGTAGATCCTTTGTGATGTGTTAGGTTAGGTTAGGTTAAGTTAGAATGACCCATAACCACAAACAAGTATGAACTAATTTTTCTTGGGTGGCGACTGATTAAAATGGACAACGATCTGCTACGGTTTTACACCAGGTCACTCGATTTTATGAGAGGCATACAACTGGTTTTTTTCCACACCAGATTTTAATGGAATATATTTTTCATGTTTGGAACTAGAAGAGAAGAAAAAAATTAATGTAAACTGTGACATTACTGTTGACGGACTGAAATAAAATTTTCTGACATTACACTTAATGGTTTTCTACTTGGGGATGATAAAATAAGAAGCCCAAAAATAGATTACACTTATATTTATAGACATATCTTCTCCTAATAGGAAATATATACCTTTCCTTATTTTCGTTTTTGTAGCTTTCGAATAATGTTGTGCCACAACGTTGAAATGATTGTGTACAGCATGTCCCACATAAAAGCGGTACCCTCACGTCTGAGATTAAATTAAGAATAAATTAAGTAAAAAAAAAAAATACTGATCAGTGTCATTAAAAACACGTAGTTACCTCCTTACAGGAAATGCTGCAAGTTCTGGCTACGGGTGTATGTGAGGTGTACTGGTATTATATGCGCCATCCTGTACATCATTTCGGCCCACCTCAACATTAAAAGAACTCTACACACACAGCTCTCTCTCTCTCTCTCTCTCTCTCTCTCTCTCTCTCTCTCTCTCTCTCTCTCTCCCCCCCCCTCACCCCCCTTTTTTTTTTTTAGGAAGCTGTCGGAGGGGAACGAAGTTTCTATGAACATTTTACTCAATCATCTGATGACAATTTTCTCTGTCTGGATGTTGGTACTTTAGAGTTTTCTACTTTAACTTAAAAATACATTGATTTGGGTTAGCCTCTGACACTGCAGGACAGGTCAGTAAAGGATAGAAGAGTGTGGCACTTTTTAAAAAAAATTTCTTTATCCTTCTTGGTAGGCTTGTCCACAGCAACAAGCAATCCCCACCCACCGTCAGTAGAAGATCGAAGCAAACAAGGTAGTGGCCATAACTTGTTCATTGTCGTCTAAATGTCACTAGAGATAATACACATGCAAGTGACAAACTCATCAGAAACCTCCCTGCTTTCATAATTGTTCAGTACAATATTGTGATTAAATTTTGAAATTACTTACTTTTGGTGCGGACTACATGAAGACAGATTAATACGCCTTCTTTTGCAGAGACAATTGTACTTACAGTTATAATCAGACTTGTGAATATATAGTTCTATTACACAAGATCAATTTCAACTTTGTGCTTTACAAAGTAATCACTGGAGGATGTGAGGAAGTGTATTAGTTGAAAGAGTGGCCGATACTGCTAACACCATCAAGACAATTCACTGGAAAACTACTATATTTAATGGAATGTTCTAGACGGGGGATCAGCTGATGCCATTCCTTCAATGATTACCCGGACTTACTTTATTGCCCATTGACACCACCATGAAGTGTTATTTAAACAGACATGAACTGCTCTGTTGATGGAATTACCAGACTTTGTTTTCGTCAACTTTTCGATAATATGGAGCACTGTATACAGAAAAACTACATTGTCCCCAGTGCAACCTTGCAACATTCTAATACTTCAGCATACACTAACTGTGATGAGAGATACACAGTTTAGTACTACACCATAGAACCAATACAAGGCTCTGTTATTATTATTATTATTATTATTTCTCATCTCAACAATAAGTCTTTTCAGAAGTTTATGCCAGACAGACATTTACACATCTCAGTCTTAACTTTATGAACACAAACTAACAATAAATTTACATCGTACCGGAGTACAGACTTAAATTAATTTCACTTTTTGTATGAAAGACTTTATGAACATTCGTCATTTTCGACAATGACATATTCTTAAATTTGACATCTTGCCTAGGAGACCTGAGTTTATTGACAGAGCGATCCAACAAGGATTCTGTTTTTGCTGACCTAGGTCGGGAACCCTAAAAAAACCATGATATACACAGGCCCCTCTTTAACAACCGTTGCGAAGCACGGGCATACAAGCTAGTAGAAAATAAAATTTAATGCCATTGTGCAACATTTCAAAACTGAAGCAGTTGAAATTTCATTATTTTGCTATTTTGTATTAAAAGTGATGAATATGATGTAGGCCAGGGGTGGGCAACCGTGCTTACGCGAACACGGGTCCGAGTGTGCGCTCACACCACTTACCTGTGGGCAGTTCCCCCTCCACATCTCTGCCAATGTCGCAAGCGAGACGTGGGGGCAAGACCAGCTTTTCTATTTCATGATCTCACTCTCTTTGGCACCAAAGTCTCAAAGGAGCTGATGGTAGAACAAAATTATAGGATATAATGTGGCTGATTAGTAGTTCAGATCTTCAAAAAGGAAATTCTGACCCCTATTGGTAATGGAGTCTGCATTTGTAATGACTGTACATAGCACATGAATGTCTTCGGTACAACTTTGCTGATGTACTCATCAACTAATTGCTGATCATATTGACGTGGTTTGGGGTTATAAAAGGAAATTTCTATTGTGGATAAAGCAACTTTGAGGAAGATCACACACACACACACACACACACACACACACACACACACACACACACACACATGAATTGCACCGAACATTTATGGGATATAATCGAACAGTCAGTTCATAGGCAAAATTCAGCATCGGCAATATGTTCGCAACTATCGATAGCTACAGAGGGAGCGTGGCTAATATACTCAGAGCTTTAACCCCATACTCTTGCCAGGCAAAATGCAATCTGACACAATGTTAGGAGGTATTCCATTACTATTGTAACCTCATTGTACATGCAAAATTAAGGAGGAAAACCAGCCTGTATACTGCCAGAATAAATGAGCTAAATACAGTTGTGGAATTTGTAACCTTAAGACAACAGAAGGGTAAATGTCTCTTGTTATTATGTATGTGTGAATTTTTAATTGTTTTGTTTTCTAGCTTGAATGTTTGTTTGTCTTAACAGCCTGACAGTCTTCAGGTGTCGTTTCACCTTCCTCTACATCGGTACTTGTCAGTATTTATGTGCCAAGCGATAAGGCTGCAGGGGCTTACATTGCGAGAGGTTCTGCCACCACCAGACTTGCTTACCCTCATCATGATGCACCCTCTAAGAGTTCAGGTAAGAGACTGCTGAGATTTAATAAGTCTAATTATGCATGGTGGTTAGTTGTTCTGTGTATTATTTTTGTCAGCAAAAGGATGTGAATTTTAAAATGAATGTTCATACTTTTCGAGCCTTAAGTGAAATAGTTGGTGTTATAACAACAATTTTATTTGACCAAGATTTTTCTTTATTGATGAAAAACAGCAATGGCAGCACAAGGATTAAGTAAGGCTGGAAAATTAGGATTTAACACCTCATTAACGACGATGTTGTGCCATTCTCAAAACAGGTCCTGTCACCAGACTGGGTAAAGGTGTGGCCTGCATAGCCCAATCGGAATAAATGACAATGTTTCTATTGTGAGGCATGGTGTTCTAACAAGGGGACCATCAGAAGTGTAAATAAGATTTTGATGGACCTTGGATATGTTGTAGAGGGACATAGCCTGAGTACGAGGCTATTTACTTTTTTAATGGCGAGTCTTGGTTTTCAAGAAAATTGATGTTGAAGTTAACTCCGCGCAGTAAGACACGTTGCATTAGCCACATTCCAGCCAAGTGAGCGTGGCACAGCAGTTGCAGTAAACGTTTACCACGCTGCAGGTACCACGTTCGGGCTCTCTTGGTTTCTTTGTTTTTTAAATCGGAATACTGACACTTTTTCATTATAGTATACAGAATGTCAACAAACAGTGTAAATCGAGAGAAATTATTAAGAAGTTTAAATTGTGTAGGCTCAGCCAAACAAAAAGCAGAATGTCCGCATAGACATCTCGTGCGAACTCTATGTATTGTGACAGTATATTGCCCTGATCACTGCCTTCAATTTAAAAACAACACTATAACTTCATAATACACAGAGTTCGCATGGACAGTCCTCTGTGTATTATGAACATGTAGCACCATGGCTAAACAAATGGCGGTGACCTAGCTCCTAAACCATTAGTTTGCATTTGTCTTCAACGTCCATTGCTCGCAACACATTGTTAGTGCTGTGCATGTTCGAAAAGTACTGTGAAATGGATGATGCGAGTGTGCCTACAGAATTGCAGCCAGAAGAAGACGCAACAGGGGTAGAGGAGTTGAATTAATAAACAAGAGGAGAAATCACTAATGCCATCACGTACACCGAACATGGTGAAAAATGTCACACTATTTTGGTTTTAAAAAATTTGTGTTGGGGGGGGGGGGGGCGGCAAAAACAAGGTACCTCCAGCGTGGTAGCTCTAGACCTTAACCATTGCATGCAATACTCACTCGGTTGGAACATGGTTAACGTTACATGTCGTACAGTGTGCAGTGACCTCCAACATAAGTATTCTTGAAAACCGTGGCCTGTTGCTAAAAACACGGATAGCCTCATACTCAGGATATGTCCCTCTACAACATATCTGAGAGCCATCAAAATCCTTTATTTACACTTCTAATGGTCCCCTTGTAAGTGGTCTTCAACTGAGTGAGATGAGGAGTGTCTCCTATGTGACTTGAATAGAGGGTCTCAGTCAAAAGCTTCATAGTATGTGATGGTCACAGCTGCAAATCTCATGCATTATCAGGCAAAGAATTTTAGGGCTTACTTTGATAGGTGAGGGATGCTCTATACAGAAGAATAGTAAAGATTTGTGGAGTGCACATTTTTATTTTTTTAATGGCTGGTTGGTAGTTCTGTTGAACTCACCAGCTGACACACAGACAATGAAATGAGGCCATATTTAGATGAAAAAGCTTTGATTGTCAACATATTAGCAATCAAACATTGGAAGATCCTTGTTGGTATGTCAAATAATGGGGGTATAGGTAACAATTTATGGTAAAGATGATCACTGAGCCACAGGCAGGCACGTGAATAAACAATCCCATTCTGTTGAAAAAGAAGCATACATTCACTTAGACATAACTCGAGATCACACAATCATCTATGAAAGGAAGGATGCTGGGTAAGGCTGGGCATGGAATGTACCACATTGGATGATAGATTATAAAGGTTCTGATTGGTGTAACTGAGATGCGGCATGGAATGCAGAGATAGAAAGGGGGCAGGACAGGGAAAATGGGGAGGTGTGTGTGAGGAGGGGGGGGATACTGAAATATTAAATAAATCAAATGAAGTAGGAAAAAGGGGGTGACACACAGTTAGAAGAGAGACATAAATTGAAGGGAGATACTGGATACGAGTTGGGGAGGGGGGATTGTTAGACATGGAGTGTAGGGCTGATAAGTTATCTTAGGTAAGGGCCACAGTGGTTGTGAACCATAGAATGTGTTGTAGGGTCAACTCCCATCTGTACAGTTCAGAAGAGACGGTTTGTGAATGAGCCATTGAAATAGTGTGTGTTGTTCAGTTGTGTGCTGTGCCACAGGGTAGCCCATCTTGCTTTTGGCCACAGTTTGGTGGTGGCTATTCATCCTGATGGACTGCTGGTTTGTTGTCATGCAATGTAAAATGCTTTGTAATGAAACTTCCTGGCAGATTAAAACTGTGTGCTGGAACCGGGACTCGAACCTAGAACCTTTGCCTTTCGCGGGCAAGCATTCTACCGACTGAGCTATCCCAACACGACTCACAATGTCGCCCCACAACTTTACTTTCGCAAATGTCCTAGGTTTGAGTCCCGGTTCCGGCACGCAATTTTAATCTGCCAGGAAGTTTCATATCAGCGCACACTCTGCTGCAGAGTGAAAAGTTTCATTCTGCTTTGTAATGATATGCAACAGAGCTGATAAGTTATGTGGTTGTTTTCATAGGGAGCCCAGCCTCTTATGGATTAAGGTAATCCTGTGACAGGATTAGGATTGCTGGGTGGGTGGATTGGGTGGGTCTTGACTCATGGTCTTCCACAGGGATATGAACCCCATAGTAAGGGGTTGGGATTGTGAGTGGCTTACAGATGGACTAGAATATTGTATTATGGAGGTTGGGTGGATAATGGAACACCCCTCTAGGAGGTCCCCGAAGGATCTTAGGTAGGGTGTATCTCATTTCAGGGTGTGATGAATCACCCTGTGGTCAGCATACATTTAACACAATACTCTAGATTTCAGTGACTGCTTTAAACCCAGGCCATCCGGATCCTTCCCTCCACCATCACCAGCTCTTCTGAACTGTGCAGATGTTGTCACTACAACATATTCTACAGTCCCGAAACCACCCTGGCCTCAACCAAGATCACTTATGAGTACCCTATAACCTAACAGTACCTATCCCCTTCCCCCCAATCATTTAATATTTCAGTAGCTTTCGCATTATTTTCTTTTCTGCCCTTTTTTGCTGTCCCGCCCCTTCCCTTTACTGCATTCCATGCTGCATCACACATTCCCACCTATGAGAGCCTTTACAACCTGGCATCTAATGCAGAATGTTCCATCTCCACCCTTAACCAGCATCCTTCTCCCCCTCCACCCACTCCCACCTCTCACTGTTAAGATGCTTGTTGTTCTGGAGTGGCATGTGAGCCTAGAGTTACATCTGAATGAGTGTGTGAATGTGTGTTTCTTTTTCTGGTGAAGGTTATTGGTGAAAATTTAAGTTGTGTGATTGACTAGTTTACATGCCTGTCTGCAGCTTAGTGATCTTGTTTATGTTGAGTTATCTCTTCTCTATTTATTGACACTCAGAAAATTTAGCAATAAATTCTCAAAATATTATAAACAAAGTTTCCCAGTTGACTGCATTGCAGGAACTGGAGGTTCCCTCACCTACACACACACACACACACACACACACACACACACACACACACACACACACACACACAATCGCACGCGATTTCTAGTTTATTATCTAATAAAATGGTTTTGCCATTTAATATTAAATATATTTGATTTGTAAATTGATTTATAAAGTGCACCCCCCCCCCCCCACACCGGCAAGGCTGATAGAAAGTAATCTTTTTTTTTTCACCCCCCCCCCCCCTCTTTTGGGCATCCTTGGCAGGAATTATAGGCACTCAGATGATCGTCAGGACTCAGAGTTGATTGAATCTCGACTTAAGAAGTTGTGAAATATTTAGCAATGCATGGAATGTATACCAGAGGGGTTGATCAGGCACAATGGGAGATAGTGTGTTCATTGCAGTCAGGAAAAATATTGTTTCAACCGAGGTAAAATATGACTGTTACTGTGAAGTTACCTGAACTCACTTAACAGGTCTAAATTAAATCAAACTCCCAGTTACCATCCAAATTCTAGAGTTATTCAAAGAAGGTCTACACTCAGTAGTGTAAAGGTACTTGGACCTTTCATTGTTAGTTGGGAAAAGAGGTGGCTTTAAACTATCAAGTGAAGACTGGGATGTCTATGGTTTCCTTACAGGTGGTACAGACAAGCGGTCTCATGAACTGCTATTCAGTACTTTTTCTGAAAACTATCTTGACCAGCTAAATCGACAGCTCAAATGCGATGGAAATATTTTAGACATGTAGTAGAGTGCACTGACCTCATTTAAAAAGCAGTAGAACAAGGATCCTGTGATCACAGTAAAAAGTAAACTGCATTTTTCTGTGATGCACTGACATTAATCGCCTGACAGCAAACTGTAATCAACCAGCTATACAATTGACCTAGAATAACTGTATATTGAAATGAAAAGTCCCTTGCAGATGAAAAGCCACGGTGGAGTAACCGAGCGGTCTAAGGCACCTCACTGCTGAACGCATGGTTGCTCGCCGTCAGAGGTTAGAGTCCTCCCTAGGGCATGGGTGTATGTGTTTCTCCTTAGGTTAGTTTACCTTAGTTTAAGTAGTGTGTAAGCTACGGACTGATGACCACACAGTTTGGTCTGATAGATTTACAAACATTTGAATTTTGCAGATGAAAAGATGTCAATGCACATGTGAATTTTCAGATGTCTCCCTATTCGCATAAGTTTTCTAGACATATGCTAATGAATGATGTCATGTTATATTCTGTCACTTTCATCGCAAGGAGAATAATAAAATAGCACACAGTTGGAAGAGAGATATGGTTTAGCAAGAGAGTTGAAATAAATAAAATTGTTGTAAGGACAACTGCCATCTGTGCAGTTCAGAGGAGCTGATTGTGGAAGGGAAGATCCAGATGGCATGGCTAGTAAAACAGCCATTGAAATTGAGAATGTTTTGCTCAGCTGCATGCTGAAAATGCATTAAAAATTTATAATGATAATTTCACATTGCTTGGAGTAAAATGAAAAGGAAAAAAAAGAGGAAGAGGGGGGGGGGGGGGGGGGAGAGAGAGAGAGAGAGAGAGAGAGAGAGAGAGAGAGAGAGAGAGAGAGAGAGAGAGCAACAGAACATTCTGAATCAAACCTGGATTTGGAAACTACCCTTGACCAGTACACCACGCTGTTAACACCTTCTTCCACTCATATCAGTTGCATGCTACTTAATTTGAAAAGACTCATAATGTATATGCTCTTAAAGTAATTAAAAGTATGTTCCTTAGCAAAACAGTTATTTCTGATCAGTAGGAAATTGTAACCCATAATTAATTTGGTTTAAAAACAACCATAATGTTGATTTTTAAGCCTGTTGGTTTGCTTTTAATCTATCCAGCAAAAAATATTAAAAATTTCTTTTAAGAACCGATCTAGTTTTGAACACAAAATGATATTTATGCTAAAAGAAAAAGCTGTTGCAAAAATTGCTAGTTTTCTAAACCTTTTGAGCTGTCATTGCTAACAAATGGAAACATCATTGGTTTAAAACTTCTTGGTGATTAAAACTGTCTGTCAGATTAGGTTTCGAACATTAGACTTTTTAGCAGGCAAGCGCTCTACTGACTGAACTATCCTGGCACACTTGGAAAGTATAAGCTGAGGCACTGGTGGCAGTAAAGCTGTGAGGACAGTCCGCGAACCATGCCTGCAGCTTAGTCGGTAGAGCACTTGCTCGCAAAGGACAAAGATTCCAGGTTCAAAGCTCGGTCTGGCACAGTTTTAATCTGCCAGGAAGTTTGATATCACCACACTCACTGCTGCAGAGTGAGAACATCTTTCTGGAAGTACTGATTTACATTACATGTAGATAAAATAAACTTCTCTTGGACTCTCATTCTGCTGGACGGTGGATCAAATCGATGTTCAGCCATCCAGATATAGGTTTCCCGTGCTTTTCCTAAATCACTCCAGGCAAATGTCAGTATTGTACCTTTGAAAGGGCATGGCTGATTTCATTCCCCATTCTTGACCAAGCAATAATTGCGTGAGCTCAGTCTCTGATATCCATGCTGTTGACAGAACATTAAAACCTAAGCTTCCTTCCTCCTCTTGAAAGGAAAAATTAGAAATAACACAAATTTTATAGTAGCTGCTCCAATAATTACATCACACACACACTGATGTATTACATACCACAATTTAAAATTCTGAATATAGTCAAAAATGTGTGTTTTCACATACATATTCATTGGAACCTGGGGTTTAACTACCTTTGACAGTAACTAAATCAGACACTGATTCACCGCAGTGGAGTGGCTGAGCTTTCCAAGGTGTCAAGCTGTGGAGTGCGCCACTGCTCGCTGTCGGAGGTTCGAGTTCTCCCTCGGGCATGGGTGTATTTGTTGTCCTTGCCATAAGTTAGTTTAAGTAGTTAATAACCAGTGTAGTTAAGTCCCATAGATTTACAAACATTTGAACATCAGACACGGATTCACTATTAATCACTTGTAACTTACGAAGCTTAAAATTACTCATGTGATTATATTTAGGGAAGATAAAATTTGAATGTGTTTATAACTGTTTCTCGCCAGTAACGACCAGAGCACCATCTGTGGTTACCTTTTAATTGAGAACATTTACAGCCATAAGTCACAGTGTGATATTAATGTGTAAAACAAACAGCTGTCATGTCACGGAGTTGCTACCGAGCGAGTTTGAAAAGGGGTCAATTTGTGACCTTCAAAGTGCTGGGACAGTCCCTTTAGAGAATTTCCACCCATGTTGGATGTATTGCACCAGTTGTGCAAATACTGGTTGCAGTGGTCATATGAATACGCATACAGCCATTGATCAGGTTCTAGACATCCACGCAGCATAGACATCGACCAAGATCATGTTGTAAGGACAGCAGTGGCAAATTGCACATCTACCACAGCCCAGCTATACTACGTGATCAAAAGTATCAAGACACCCCCAAAATCATAATTTTTTTTTTTTTATTTTTTTTTTTTTTTTTTTTTTTTTTTTTTTTTTTGTATTGGGTGCTTTATGCTGCCACCTACTGGCAAGTACTCCATATCAGTGTTCTCAGTAATCATTAATCATCATGAGAGAGCAAAATGGGGTGCTCTACAGAACTCAAGGACTTCAAATGTGATCAGGTGATTGGGTGTTGCTTGTGTCGGAAGTCTGTATGCGAGATTCCCACATTCCTAAACATTGCTTCGGTCACTGTTTTTGATGTGATAATGACATGGAAATGTGAAAGAACACTTACAGCACAAACGTGTACAGGCCGACCTAATGTACGGAAATTAAATCTGTGAATCATTATTTAGTTCCTGATACCAAACAGCCATAAAAAAAAAAATTAATCCTTCAGTATCGTTGCATAATTCGTCTATTCCTGAATTTCAACATTATAGAAAAGGTGAAGTACAGGATGCCATGTTTCAAGAAAAGACACCTTTACCTCTATATTTGATTAATGATGAAAATTCTCCTCAGAGATAATAAATATTGTTGAAATGAGATAGAATGGCTGGCCAGTACTTACCATTGTGCTGTACCGCCGATAGTAACACAAAATGAAAAAACAGAAAAAAAGGGACAAAGGGACAAGCTTTCGGAACAGAGTTCCTTCGTCAGGTGGGAGAGAAGGGAAGAATAAAGGATGGGAATAGAAGGGAAAGGTGGTTCACGACCTAGGTCATGAAGGTGGTGTTTCGGAAGTGTGGGCGTCAGAGATACTGCATGTATGTACTGAGCCAAGCCAGAGAGGATAAATATAACTAAAAAGGAAAGATCAAGTAGTAAAGAGAAGAGAAGAGAGTGAAATTAATGATGCTGAGGGGTGTAGGAGGGGCGGGAGGGGGGTGTCTAAAACGTTTTTCATAAACAGGGAAATATGGATGGATACACACACATACACACACACACACACACACACACACACACGGAGAGAGATAGAGAGAATGACAGAGAGAGTGAGAGGGCGGTAGAGAGAGAGGGGGGGGGGGTAAGGAACGGATAATGAATAGGTGAGCTGAGGATGGAGGAAGGGGAGGGGTTAGCGTAGATTTAGGCCAGGGGGGGTGGCGGGAGGAGAGGATATGTTGGAGGGCAAGTTCCCACCTCCGTAGCTCTGAGGGACTGGTGTTGGTTGGTACTATCCAAATGGCACGTGTGGTGTAACACGTGCCCAGGTCCCTGGAGTTATGCTGGAGGGCATGTTCTGCCACAGGATATTGGGTGTCCCCCAGGCGAACAGTTCGTCTATGCCCATTCATCCGCTCAGCCAATTTGTTGGTAGTCATACCAACATAAAAGGCTGAACAGTGGACACATGTCAGCTGGTATATGACATGCGTTGTCTCACATGTGGCCCTGCCTTGAATTGGGTAGGTTTTTCCTGTGTTGGGGCTGGAGTATGTGGTAGTGGGAGGATGCATTGGACAGGTTTTGCAGCGGGATCGGTTGCAGGGGTAGGAACCATTAGGTAGGGAGGGTGGTTTTGGGATGTTGTAAGGTTGGACAAGGATGTTGCGGAGGTTGGGAGGACGGCGGAAGGCTACTCTGGGTGGTGTGGGAAGAACAGTTTGGAGTGATGGTCTCATTTCAGGGCATGACTTGAGAAAGTCATAGCCCTGTTTGAGGAATTTGTTGAGGCATTCCAGGCCAGGATGGTACTGGGTGACTAAGGGAGTGCTTCTGGGTGGTCTGGGGTTAGGAACATTGTTTTTGGAGGGAGAGGAATCGACAGCTCGTGAGATCTGTTTGTGGACAAGGTCTGTAGGGTAGTTGCGGGAGAGGAAAGCATTGGATAGATTGTTGTTGTAGCTGGTGAGGGATTCGGAACTGGAACAGATACGTTTCCCACGGATGCCCAGGCTGTAGGGAAGGGATCGTTTAATATGGAAGGGATGGCAGCTGTCAAAGTGGAGGTACTGTTGTTTGTTAGTGGGTTTAATATGGACTGAGGTGTGGATGTGAGACTCAGCAAGGTGAAGGTCAACATCAAGGAAGGTGGTTTGAGTTTTGGAGAGGACCAGGTGAATTTAAGGCTGGAGAAGGAGTTAAGGTCGTGGAGGAAGTTCAGAAGGGTTTCTTCACCGTGAGTCCAGACCATAAATATATCATCTATGAATCTATACCAAACCAGGGGAGGCAACTTCTGTGTCTTAAGGAATGCCTCTTCCATGCGGCCCATGAAGAGGTTGGCATAGGAAGGGGCCATCCTGGTACCCATAGCTGTCCCCCTGATTTGTTTGTAGGTCTGGCCCTCAAAGGTGAAGTAATTATTGTTGAGTATGAAATTAGCAAGTGTGACAAGGAATGAGGTTTTTGGGAGGCTTTCAGGTGGGCGTTGGGAAAGATAGTGTTCCAGAGCTGATAGACCATGGGTGTGAGGGATGTTGGTGTACAGGGATGTAGCATCAATGGTGACAAGGAAGCTATCACGTGGGAGGGGCATAGGGATGGATTTGAGGCGTTCCAGAAAGTGGTTTGTATCTTTGATATAGGATGGGAGCCTGCAGGTTATAGGTTGGAGGTGTTGGTCTACCAGAGCTGAGACACGTTCTGTTGGAGCTTTGAAACCTGCTACTATGGGACGGCCAGGATGATTCTCTTTATGGATTTTAGGGAGTAGGTAAAAGGTAGGCATGCGAGGTTCAGGCGGAGAGAGAAGTTCTAAGGAGGCAGTGGTGAGACCTTGTAACGGACCTAGGGTTTTAAGAATTTTCTGTAGTTCAGCCTGGACTGAGGGAATGGGGTCATAAGGAATAGGTTTGTAGGTAGAGGTGTCCGAGAGTTGACGCAGCCCTTCTGCCACATACTCCCCTCGATCAAGTACCACAGTTGTGGAACCCTTGTCCGCTGGGAGAATTACAATGGTGCGGTCCGCTTTCAGCTCTCGGATGGCTTTGGATTCAGCTGGGTTGATGTTAGGAGTGGTTGGTATGTTGTTCAGGAAGGATTGGGAAGCAATGCTTGATGTGAGGAATTCCTGGAATGCCTGCAAGGGATGGTTTTGAGGAAGAGCAGGAGGATCTTTTTGGGAGGGAGGTCGGAATTGTTCAAGACAGGGTTCAACAGCGGCTCTGCTGCCTGGGGGTTGTGACTGGGTGCTGAAGTGGTATTTCCAGTTGAGGTTACGGGTGAATGAGAGGAGATCTTTGACCAGGGCAGTGTGATTAAATTTAGGTGTAGGACAGAAGGTTAAGCCTTTAGACAGGACAGATATTTCTGGAATGGAGAGGGATTTGGATGAGAGGTTAAGGACTGAATTGGAATTGGTATTGGGTGGTTTCTGCATGTGGTGACGGTTGTGATAGGTTCTAGGAGGGGTGTGTGCTGGGATTGGAAGATTCAGTAGGGAAGCCAGGCTTGGTTTGTTGCCAATGAGTGGGGGGGTTTTGAGGGTGGTGGTGTGGTGTGTGGTTGTGGATTATGGGAAGAGGGATACCACTTCTGATATGATGGACCAGTAGTTTGGACAGTTTTCTAAGGTGTTGTGCGGCATTCAGTTCAAGTTTACAGTTGGCTTGTTGTATTATGGATCCAAGTGTGTTATTTGAGCCAGGTGCTGAGAGGAGAAGTATTTTGGAGAGAGAGAGGAGTTGTTGGGAGTGGTGGTTACACGAGGCAACATACTGTTGGAGGATAAGACGGGTGAGAGCTAAGGACTGCTGAATTTGAAACTGTAGGAGGGACTGATGGAGACAAGGATTGCATCCAGAGATGGGAACTTTTAAAGTGAGTCCTTTGGGGATTGTTCCAAATGACAAACAGGACTGGAGGAAAAGAATGTGGGATTGCAGTTTGGCTATAGCAAATGCATGTTTGCGGAATGACTGAAGGTACTGTGGTATAGGGTTGGGATACATGGTGGATAATAGGTTTGAAATAATAATAATAATAATAATAATAATAATATGTTATATATCATACACACACACACACACACACACGCACGCACACACAAAGGGGTATAATAGGATGAAAATTTATCGAAAATATTAAAAAAATTATTAAAAAAAAAAATCAATATATAAAAAAGTTCAACGAAAGAATTTACTACGAAATTGTAATTACCAAGTGCCGGTGAAAAATGATCGTAGAGGGCCGAAAAAAGGGTTTTAGGCGGCAAAAAAACGATCGCTAGCTGCACATAAAAGGTAATTACCGTCCATTAAAGATCGCTGGCGGCACCTTAAAACTTACCAGCGGCACAAAATTTATGGTCAAACCGCAGATCAACAACCAAAAACGCCATTATACAGTAGCCATAACGAAAAAGTCGCTGGGATTATGGTCGAAATAAATTGTAAACAATGCCACAATGTTGGATTGTTGCAACAATCTCCAGTAAGGGAGGCGTTTCTTTAAAAAATGACTGTTTAGTAAATGATCAAATAAAAGGATGTGGGCGTAAAATTGCACAATTGTAGGAAATATATGGGAGGATAGTTAATTACAAGACGTTACAGAAGGAATATAGAAAACAATGGCGAGATGGAAAGAGTTCAGACGAAAGTTATGAATGAAAGCAAACAGATAAAAGTAGTTGAAACAATAAGAAGGATGTAGACCACGAAGGTAATATTCGATTAATGATGAAAATTCTCCTCAGAGATAATAAATATTGTTGAAATGAGACAGAATGGCTGGCCAGTACTTACCATTGTGCTGTACTGCCGATAGTAACACAAAATGAAAAAACAGAAAAAAAGGGACAAAGGGACAAGCTTTCGGAACAGAGTTCCTTCGTCAGGTGGGAGAGAAGGGAAGAATAAAGGATGGGAATAGAAGGGAAAGGTGGTTCACGACCTAGGTCATGAAGGTGGTGTTTCGGAAGTGTGGGCGTCAGAGATACTGCATGTATGTACTGAGCCAAGCCAGAGAGGATAAATATAACTAAAAAGGAAAGATCAAGTAGTAAAGAGAAGAGAAGAGAGTGAAATTAATGATGCTGAGGGGTGTAGGAGGGGCGGGAGGGGGGGGTGTCTAAAACGTTTTTCATAAACAGGGAAATATGGATGGATACACACACATACACACACACACACACACACACACACGGAGAGAGATAGAGAGAATGACAGAGAGAGTGAGAGGGCGGTAGAGAGAGAGAGGGGGGGGGGGGGGGGTAAGGAACGGATAATGAATAGGTGAGCTGAGGATGGAGGAAGGGGAGGGGTTAGCGTAGATTTAGGCCAGGGGGGGTGGCGGGAGGAGAGGATATGTTGGAGGGCAAGTTCCCACCTCCGTAGCTCTGAGGGACTGGTGTTGGTTGGTACTATCCAAATGGCACGTGTGGTGTAACACGTGCCCAGGTCCCTGGAGTTATGCTGGAGGGCATGTTCTGCCACAGGATATTGGGTGTCCCCCAGGCGAACAGTTCGTCTATGCCCATTCATCCGCTCAGCCAATTTGTTGGTAGTCATACCAACATAAAAGGCTGAACAGTGGACACATGTCAGCTGGTATATGACATGCGTTGTCTCACATGTGGCCCTGCCTTGAATTGGGTAGGTTTTTCCTGTGTTGGGGCTGGAGTATGTGGTAGTGGGAGGATGCATTGGACAGGTTTTGCAGCGGGATCGGTTGCAGGGGTAGGAACCATTAGGTAGGGAGGGTGGTTTTGGGATGTTGTAAGGTTGGACAAGGATGTTGCGGAGGTTGGGAGGACGGCGGAAGGCTACTCTGGGTGGTGTGGGAAGAACAGTTTGGAGTGATGGTCTCATTTCAGGGCATGACTTGAGAAAGTCATAGCCCTGTTTGAGGAATTTGTTGAGGCATTCCAGGCCAGGATGGTACTGGGTGACTAAGGGAGTGCTTCTGGGTGGTCTGGGGTTAGGAACATTGTTTTTGGAGGGAGAGGAATCGACAGCTCGTGAGATCTGTTTGTGGACAAGGTCTGTAGGGTAGTTGCGGGAGAGGAAAGCATTGGATAGATTGTTGTTGTAGCTGGTGAGGGATTCGGAACTGGAACAGATACGTTTCCCACGGATGCCCAGGCTGTAGGGAAGGGATCGTTTAATATGGAAGGGATGGCAGCTGTCAAAGTGGAGGTACTGTTGTTTGTTAGTGGGTTTAATATGGACTGAGGTGTGGATGTGAGACTCAGCAAGGTGAAGGTCAACATCAAGGAAGGTGGTTTGAGTTTTGGAGAGGACCAGGTGAATTTAAGGCTGGAGAAGGAGTTAAGGTCGTGGAGGAAGTTCAGAAGGGTTTCTTCACCGTGAGTCCAGACCATAAATATATCATCTATGAATCTATACCAAACCAGGGGAGGCAACTTCTGTGTCTTAAGGAATGCCTCTTCCATGCGGCCCATGAAGAGGTTGGCATAGGAAGGGGCCATCCTGGTACCCATAGCTGTCCCCCTGATTTGTTTGTAGGTCTGGCCCTCAAAGGTGAAGTAATTATTGTTGAGTATGAAATTAGCAAGTGTGACAAGGAATGAGGTTTTTGGGAGGCTTTCAGGTGGGCGTTGGGAAAGATAGTGTTCCAGAGCTGATAGACCATGGGTGTGAGGGATGTTGGTGTACAGGGATGTAGCATCAATGGTGACAAGGAAGCTATCACGTGGGAGGGGCATAGGGATGGATTTGAGGCGTTCCAGAAAGTGGTTTGTATCTTTGATATAGGATGGGAGCCTGCAGGTTATAGGTTGGAGGTGTTGGTCTACCAGAGCTGAGACACGTTCTGTTGGAGCTTTGAAACCTGCTACTATGGGACGGCCAGGATGATTCTCTTTATGGATTTTAGGGAGTAGGTAAAAGGTAGGCATGCGAGGTTCAGGCGGAGAGAGAAGTTCTAAGGAGGCAGTGGTGAGACCTTGTAACGGACCTAGGGTTTTAAGAATTTTCTGTAGTTCAGCCTGGACTGAGGGAATGGGGTCATAAGGAATAGGTTTGTAGGTAGAGGTGTCCGAGAGTTGACGCAGCCCTTCTGCCACATACTCCCCTCGATCAAGTACCACAGTTGTGGAACCCTTGTCCGCTGGGAGAATTACAATGGTGCGGTCCGCTTTCAGCTCTCGGATGGCTTTGGATTCAGCTGGGTTGATGTTAGGAGTGGTTGGTATGTTGTTCAGGAAGGATTGGGAAGCAATGCTTGATGTGAGGAATTCCTGGAATGCCTGCAAGGGATGGTTTTGAGGAAGAGCAGGAGGATCTTTTTGGGAGGGAGGTCGGAATTGTTCAAGACAGGGTTCAACAGCGGCTCTGCTGCCTGGGGGTTGTGACTGGGTGCTGAAGTGGTATTTCCAGTTGAGGTTACGGGTGAATGAGAGGAGATCTTTGACCAGGGCAGTGTGATTAAATTTAGGTGTAGGACAGAAGGTTAAGCCTTTAGACAGGACAGATATTTCTGGAATGGAGAGGGATTTGGATGAGAGGTTAAGGACTGAATTGGAATTGGTATTGGGTGGTTTCTGCATGTGGTGACGGTTGTGATAGGTTCTAGGAGGGGTGTGTGCTGGGATTGGAAGATTCAGTAGGGAAGCCAGGCTTGGTTTGTTGCCAATGAGTGGGGGGGTTTTGAGGGTGGTGGTGTGGTGTGTGGTTGTGGATTATGGGAAGAGGGATACCACTTCTGATATGATGGACCAGTAGTTTGGACAGTTTTCTAAGGTGTTGTGCGGCATTCAGTTCAAGTTTACAGTTGGCTTGTTGTATTATGGATCCAAGTGTGTTATTTGAGCCAGGTGCTGAGAGGAGAAGTATTTTGGAGAGAGAGAGGAGTTGTTGGGAGTGGTGGTTACACGAGGCAACATACTGTTGGAGGATAAGACGGGTGAGAGCTAAGGACTGCTGAATTTGAAACTGTAGGAGGGACTGATGGAGACAAGGATTGCATCCAGAGATGGGAACTTTTAAAGTGAGTCCTTTGGGGATTGTTCCAAATGACAAACAGGACTGGAGGAAAAGAATGTGGGATTGCAGTTTGGCTATAGCAAATGCATGTTTGCGGAATGACTGAAGGTACTGTGGTATAGGGTTGGGATACATGGTGGATAATAGGTTTGAAATAATAATAATAATAATAATAATAATAATATGTTATATATCATACACACACACACACACACACGCACGCACACACAAAGGGGTATAATAGGATGAAAATTTATCGAAAATATTAAAAAAATTATTAAAAAAAAAAAATCAATATATAAAAAAGTTCAACGAAAGAATTTACTACGAAATTGTAATTACCAAGTGCCGGTGAAAAATGATCGTAGAGGGCCGAAAAAAGGGTTTTAGGCGGCAAAAAAACGATCGCTAGCTGCACATAAAAGGTAATTACCGTCCATTAAAGATCGCTGGCGGCACCTTAAAACTTACCAGCGGCACAAAATTTATGGTCAAACCGCAGATCAACAACCAAAAACGCCATTATACAGTAGCCATAACGAAAAAGTCGCTGGGATTATGGTCGAAATAAATTGTAAACAATGCCACAATGTTGGATTGTTGCAACAATCTCCAGTAAGGGAGGCGTTTCTTTAAAAAATGACTGTTTAGTAAATGATCAAATAAAAGGATGTGGGCGTAAAATTGCACAATTGTAGGAAATATATGGGAGGATAGTTAATTACAAGACGTTACAGAAGGAATATAGAAAACAATGGCGAGATGGAAAGAGTTCAGACGAAAGTTATGAATGAAAGCAAACAGATAAAAGTAGTTGAAACAATAAGAAGGATGTAGACCACGAAGGTAATATTCGATTAATGATGAAAATTCTCCTCAGAGATAATAAATATTGTTGAAATGAGACAGAATGGCTGGCCAGTACTTACCATTGTGCTGTACCGCCGATAGTAACACAAAATGAAAAAACAGAAAAAAAGGGACAAAGGGACAAGCTTTCGGAACAGAGTTCCTTCGTCAGGTGGGAGAGAAGGGAAGAATAAAGGATGGGAATAGAAGGGAAAGGTGGTTCACGACCTAGGTCATGAAGGTGGTGTTTCGGAAGTGTGGGCGTCAGAGATACTGCATGTATGTACTGAGCCAAGCCAGAGAGGATAAATATAACTAAAAAGGAAAGATCAAGTAGTAAAGAGAAGAGAAGAGAGTGAAATTAATGATGCTGAGGGGTGTAGGAGGGGCGGGAGGGGGGGTGTCTAAAACGTTTTTCATAAACAGGGAAATATGGATGGATACACACACATACACACACACACACACACACACGGAGAGAGATAGAGAGAATGACAGAGAGAGTGAGAGGGCGGTAGAGAGAGAGAGGGGGGGGGGTAAGGAACGGATAATGAATAGGTGAGCTGAGGATGGAGGAAGGGGAGGGGTTAGCGTAGATTTAGGCCAGGGGGGTGGCGGGAGGAGAGGATATGTTGGAGGGCAAGTTCCCACCTCCGTAGCTCTGAGGGACTGGTGTTGGTTGGTACTATCCAAATGGCACGTGTGGTGTAACACGTGCCCAGGTCCCTGGAGTTATGCTGGAGGGCATGTTCTGCCACAGGATATTGGGTGTCCCCCAGGCGAACAGTTCGTCTATGCCCATTCATCCGCTCAGCCAATTTGTTGGTAGTCATACCAACATAAAAGGCTGAACAGTGGACACATGTCAGCTGGTATATGACATGCGTTGTCTCACATGTGGCCCTGCCTTGAATTGGGTAGGTTTTTCCTGTGTTGGGGCTGGAGTATGTGGTAGTGGGAGGATGCATTGGACAGGTTTTGCAGCGGGATCGGTTGCAGGGGTAGGAACCATTAGGTAGGGAGGGTGGTTTTGGGATGTTGTAAGGTTGGACAAGGATGTTGCGGAGGTTGGGAGGACGGCGGAAGGCTACTCTGGGTGGTGTGGGAAGAACAGTTTGGAGTGATGGTCTCATTTCAGGGCATGACTTGAGAAAGTCATAGCCCTGTTTGAGGAATTTGTTGAGGCATTCCAGGCCAGGATGGTACTGGGTGACTAAGGGAGTGCTTCTGGGTGGTCTGGGGTTAGGAACATTGTTTTTGGAGGGAGAGGAATCGACAGCTCGTGAGATCTGTTTGTGGACGAGGTCTGTAGGGTAGTTGCGGGAGAGGAAAGCATTGGATAGATTGTTGTTGTAGCTGGTGAGGGATTCGGAACTGGAACAGATACGTTTCCCACGGATGCCCAGGCTGTAGGGAAGGGATCGTTTAATATGGAAGGGATGGCAGCTGTCGAAGTGGAGGGACTGTTGTTTGTTAGTGGGTTTAATATGGACTGAGGTGTGGATGTGAGACTCAGCAAGGTGAAGGTCAACATCAAGGAAGGTTCCTTGATGTTGACCTTCACCTTGCTGAGTCTCACATCCACACCTCAGTCCATATTAAACCCACTAACAAACAACAGTACCTCCACTTTGACAGCTGCCATCCCTTCCATATTAAACGATCCCTTCCCTACAGCCTGGGCATCCGTGGGAAACGTATCTGTTCCAGTTCCGAATCCCTCACCAGCTACAACAACAATCTATCCAATGCTTTCCTCTCCCGCAACTACCCTACAGACCTCGTCCACAAACAGATCTCACGAGCTGTCGATTCCTCTCCCTCCAAAAACAATGTTCCTAACCCCAGACCACCCAGAAGCACTCCCTTAGTCACCCAGTACCATCCTGGCCTGGAATGCCTCAACAAATTCCTCAAACAGGGCTATGACTTTCTCAAGTCATGCCCTGAAATGAGACCATCACTCCAAACTGTTCTTCCCACACCACCCAGAGTAGCCTTCCGCCGTCCTCCCAACCTCCGCAACATCCTTGTCCAACCTTACAACATCCCAAAACCACCCTCCCTACCTAATGGTTCCTACCCCTGCAACCGATCCCGCTGCAAAACCTGTCCAATGCATCCTCCCACTACCACATACTCCAGCCCCAACACAGGAAAAACCTACCCAATTCAAGGCAGGGCCACATGTGAGACAACGCATGTCATATACCAGCTGACATGTGTCCACTGTTCAGCCTTTTATGTTGGTATGACTACCAACAAATTGGCTGAGCGGATGAATGGGCATAGACGAACTGTTCGCCTGGGGGACACCCAATATCCTGTGGCAGAACATGCCCTCCAGCATAACTCCAGGGACCTGGGCACGTGTTACACCACACGTGCCATTTGGATAGTACCAACCAACACCAGTCCCTCAGAGCTACGGAGGTGGGAACTTGCCCTCCAACATATCCTCTCCTCCCGCCACCCCCCTGGCCTAAATCTACGCTAACCCCTCCCCTTCCTCCATCCTCAGCTCACCTATTCATTATCCGTTCCTTACCCCCCCCCCCTCTCTCTACCGCCCTCTCGCTCTCTCTGTCATTCTCTCTATCTCTCTCCGTGTGTGTATGTGTGTGTGTGTGTGTGTGTGTGTGTGTGTGTGTGTGTGTGTGTGTGTATCCATCCATATTTCCCTGTTTATGAAAAACGTTTTAGACACCCCCCCTCCCGCCCCTCCTACACCCCTCAGCATCATTAATTTCACTCTCTTCTCTTCTCTTTACTACTTGATCTTTCCTTTTTAGTTATATTTATCCTCTCTGGCTTGGCTCAGTACATACATGCAGTATCTCTGACGCCCACACTTCCGAAACACCACCTTCATGACCTAGGTCGTGAACCACCTTTCCCTTCTATTCCCATCCTTTATTCTTCCCTTCTCTCCCACCTGACGAAGGAACTCTGTTCCGAAAGCTTGTCCCTTTGTCCCTTTTTTTCTGTTTTTTCATTTTGTGTTACTATCGGCGGTACAGCACAATGGTAAGTACTGGCCAGCCATTCTATCTCATTTCAACAATATTTACCTCTATATTTTGTAGATGAACTGGCAAAAATGTTTGGTCACAATGTCCCCAACCTGTCTTTGGATTACTGCCATTTCAATTTCATTTCCTGATTGCCCACCTTCCAATTTCTGCCAGTACAAAGATTGCTATGAACCAAATTTTGTCACAGTGCCGTCATACAAGGAACATAATTATGAAAACCTGGAAGAATATGTCCATTGTGGAGAGGGGATTATTATTTCATTAAATGATTACAGCAGTTACAGGCAATAAAGTTTCAGATATAACTATGGCACCTCTATTGTTAATATAAATTATCAAAAATTCAATTGCTTCAATACTGTACATTTTCAACTGAATTAAAATCACAATTTTTGTGTATGTTACTCCACTTCTTTAATTTGTTACCAAGTGACGTGACTGCTCATATTATTGCTATTATTCACCTACAATGTATACTTCACAGTATCTTATCCTTAACCACTCTACAAAAACAACAATCCCCACCTCCACCCTCCTCACTGTTAACAAAGATGTTAAGCAAACAAGTTGTTCAGTTTTTGGTAACTGTGCAGTTACACTCAGCGCCCAACTCCATGGTTTAGGATAAAGAGCTTCGGGGGAAATAGAAAATGGGCAATCTCAAAGGGTCCAGGTGGATCACAGGAGAAATGTAGATCCGGAAACTATCGGCATAACAGTTGTAAATTGTCGTAGCTGTGTCGGGAAAGTTCCAGAACTGCAAGCGTTAATAGAAAGCACCTAAACACACATCATTATAGGCAGCGAAAGTTGGCTCAAGCCGGAAATAAGTTCAGAAGAAGTATTTTCAAAAGATCTATCGGTGTTCAGAAAGGATAGATTAAACAAAATAGGTGGGGTGTGTTTGTCGCTGTCAAAAGTAGTATTTCATGTAGCGAAGTTGAAGTTGATAGTTCGTGCGAGCTATTATGGGTAGAGATTGTACCCGAAAATCATAAGAAGTTAATAATCGGTTCCTTTTACCGGCCTCCCGACTCTGACGATACAATAACAGAAAGGTTCAAAGAAAACCTGAGTCTAATTACAAAAACGTACCCGACTCACACGATAATAGTAGGTGGTGATTTGAATTTACCCTTGATCTGTTGGTGAAATTATATTTTCAAATCAGCAGGTAGGATAAAACATCGTCCGAAATTGTACTCAGCGCATTCTCTGAGAATTACTTCGAACAATTAGTTCATGAGCCGACTAGAATTGTAAATGGATGTGAAAACACACTTGATCTCTTAGCAACAAATAATCCTGAGCTCATAACGAGCATCAAAACGGATACAGGTATTAGTGAACACAGAGCTGTCGTAGCGAAATTGAATATCGAAAGTCCCAAAGTTACCAAAAATAAACGCAAAGTATATTTGTTCAGGAAAGCAGATAGAAACAAAATACATTGCTTCTTGAAAGACAGCTTCCACTTGTTTCTAACACTAAACGTAGGTGTAGACCAGATGTGGCTCAAATTCAAAGAAGTGGTATCGACAGCAATTGAAAGTTTTATACGTAATAAATTAATAAAAGGAGGCGATCCCCCTTGGTACACAAAACAGGTCAGGACACTGTTGCGAGAGCAAAGGAAAAGGCATACTAAATTTAAACGAACACGAAATCCCCAGGATTTGCGATTGTACTCAGAAGCTCGAAATTTAGCGAGGATTTCAATGCGAGATGCCTACAATATTTATCACAACGAAACTCTTTCTCGTAATTTGACTGAAAACGCAAAGAGATTTTGGTCATATGTTAAATATACTCGGGGCAAGTCACAAACAATACCTTCACTACGTGATAGTAATGGCGATCCTGCCGATGACAGCGCTACTAAAGCAGAGTTACTAAACTTAGCTTTTAGAAACTCATTCACCAAAGAAGACGAAACCAATATTCCAGATTTCGAATTACGAACAGATGCCGTAATGAGTAACATAGAAATAGATATCATCGGAGTAGTGCAGCAACTAAAATCACTTAACAAGAACAAGTCTTCTGGTCCAGATTGTATACCCATTAGATTTCTATCTGGTTATGCTGAAGCGATAGCTCCTTACTTAAGTCATATACAACCGCTCTCTCATAGAAGGATCTGTACCAAAAGATTGGAAAGTTGCACAGGTCACACCTATATTCAAGAAAGGCAGTAGGAGTAACCCACTAAACTACAGGCCTATTTCATTGACGTCAATTTGTAGCAGGGTTTTGGAACATATCCTGTATTCAAATATTATGAATTATCTCGAACAGAACGATCTATTGACCCAAGGTCAACACGGATTTAGAAAATATCGTTCATGCGAAACACAACTAGCTCTTTATTCACACGAAGTGATGGGTGCTATCGACAAAGGTTCGCAAATCGATTCCATATTTCTTGATTTCCAGACAGCTTTTGACACCGTACCTCACAAACGGCTTTTAATCAAATTGTGTGGTTATGGTATATCGCCCCAAATTTTCGATTGGATAGGGGATTTCTTGTCAGAGAGGACACAGTTCGTAGTAATCGATGGTAAGGCATCGACTAAAACAGAGGTGATATCGGGCGTTCCACAGGGTAGTGTTATTGGTCCTCTGCTACTCCTTATTTACATAAACGATTTAGGAGAAAATCTAAGTAGCTCTCTTAGGTTGTTTGCAGATGACGCCGTCATTTACCGTCTATTAAAATCATCTGAAGATCAAAACCAACTAAGAAATCTGTTACACTTTGTTTACAACATAAATCAATCAAATGTGAAGGCCGTAAACTCCACAAAATACCTAGGAATTATTATTACTTCAGACTTAAACTGGAAAGAACACGTAGATAATATTGTGGGAAAGGCGAACCAGAGACTGCGTTTTATTGGAAGAACCCTTAAAAGATGCAACAGAACTACTAAAGAAACTGCATACACTGCGCTTGTCCGTCCATTTTTGGAGTATTGCAGCCCAGTGTGGGATCCTTATCAGGTGGGTTTGACAGAGGACATCTAAAGAGTCCAGAGAAGGGCAGCTCGTTTCGTATTGTCACGATACAGGGGAGACAGCGTTACGGAAATGATACAGGATCTGGGATGGGAATCATTAAAACAATGGCGCTTATCGCTGCGGCGTGGGCTACTTGCGAAACTCGAATCGCCAACATTCTCCTCCGAATGCGAAAATATATTGTTGGCTCCCACTTACATAGGTAGAAATGATCCCGCGCGCTATTCGAGAATGGAATGGGAGATAAATAGTATAATTGTGGTTCGATGAACCCTCTGCCAGGCACTTAAATGTGATTTGCAGAGTATCCCATGTAGATGTAGATGGTATATAAGTGACGGTCAGTTGCGACTATAGCTAGTCTTCGGTATGCAGCACCTAAACATGGCCAAGGGGATATTGGCCAAAATATCGTGCGAAGTAAGCAATTACATCCCGCTATATGCACGACATTATTTTAATCAAGAAATTCGCCGTAAAATTTTAAAGTACACATCAAGATCCTTTACAAGAAGATGGTCCGAAGTATCCATATATTGGATAAACTGTGTAACAGAAGAGCAAAATTACAGAGTTCATTGGCTTTTTTGCTTAATTGCAGAAATAAGTGTTTTATTCCTAAGTTTGCCACAGTGGTGCATTTCATCAACACAGCGGCTGTAAATAGGAATAAATCAAAAGGCAAATTTGGCCTTGGTCCGAGAGAGAATCAGATTTACTCGTCGAGAGTTGGATGTTGCCTTGAGAGAACTGTATGATCTTCACTTAAGAATTGCTCCCTCCTTGGTGAGCTGGTCCTGGGAGTGGGCTGACAGAATTATGTGGGCAGGAGCTGATTGGATTCGTAAAGTAGCCAACAACAGAATAGTATCAAAACTCTCCAACCTTTCTAACAGTACATCGCAGAAGGCAACCATATGACAATCGCTGATTAATCTTGCGACTATGTCAGTTTGAACTTCGCAATGATGCCGAAATCTGCGCACCGATACCGAAATCTGTACCACTAACAGCTTTCACGATTGGTGTTGAAGTAGCAGTTCGTCAACTTCCTGGGGATGTAGCGGAGGAAATACATTGGGAAACGTGTAGTGTGCTTACTAAGGTTCAGCCTCAGAAGAAGAATATTACATAAGATCAGACGGCTGCTCTTTGTGCTTTGTGAAGATCCTGAGATAATAGTTTTACCAGCAGATAAGGGGAACGCTACAGTTCTTTTACCCCGGGAAATGTATTTGCATAAAATGGAACAGCTTTTGGAAGATCCAGCTTACAGAAAAATATCACTGGATCCTACCAGGTGAATAGACAAAGGAAAACAACCAGTCTATTAAATTCCAGTTCACTACTGAAGGAATAAGATTAAAACCACATAGCACTGTTCCACCTCATTTATGGATCTTCGGCAAACCATATAAACAGGGAATCCCGTTACAGCCCATAGTGAACAACATTGGCATTGCAAACTACGACTTGGCAAAACATTTAGCGTCATTACTTCAACCGGATGTAGGAAAATGTAAACACCATGTTCGAAATTGGGTAGATTTTATCATTCGTCTAAAATAATTGAGTATTAAAGATGCAGATGTACTTGTTAGTTTTGACGTTATTTTTCTGTTCACGAGGGTACCATTCTTGGATTCTTTGGAATTAATTGCAGAAAAATTTGATCCTGATGTTTCAGCACTTTTCAAACATGCCTTGTGCTCCACTTTCTTTTATTCAATGGCAGATATTACGAACAGACAGACAGTGTTGCCATGGGCAGTCCACTTTTACTTTTAGTAGCAAATATGTTCCTGGAAGATTTTGAGGACAAAGGCTCTTGCTTCTGCTACCCTCAAGCCTTTTGTGTTGTGGAGGTACATTGACTACTCCTTTCCAGGTGGCCACATGGGCATGATAAACTCAAAGAATTTCTTCAATATTTAAATTCTGTTAACAGTAGCATTTACTACGGAAACTGAGAAAGATGGTTGGTTGCCCTTCCTAGATGTGCTGTTTCGACGAAGGGAAGATGGCTCTCTCGGTCATTTGGTCTATAGGAAATATACGCATACAGTCCTGTATCTTCAGACAGACAGTTGTTATCACCCTGCTCAAACAAATGGTGTACTTATAACATTAATACTTAGGGCACATATGATTTCTGATGCAGAGAACTTACCATCGTCATTGGCACATCTACAACTAGTATTCAAAGAAAATGGTTATTCTGTACATCAGATTCGTAAAGCAATGAGCAAGTACCAACAGAAACCACCAAAGCAAAAGTGATGATACTACTGAGTCTACAAAATCATTGGCCTTTTACCATCTGTAGGTAATGTAACATCAGAAATCGCCAGAATTTTAAAGAAACATCAGATTGAGGTGATTTTTTCATCCGACCACCAAAACAGATCAAAGATGATCTTGGACTGTGTAAGGTGGGTGTTTAGACAATTAATTGTGAATGCGACCTAGCATATATGTAGGACAAACTACACAAACAGTTGCTGATTGTTGGGCTGAACATGACACACATGCCTTCTGCAACTGGATAATTCTGTCGTTGCTAAGCATTGTTCATCAACCGGACTTAAGATGGATTACACAAGTACGAAGATTTTAGCTCAGACTTCAACTTTTTGGCAGTCTATAATACGTGAATCAGTTGAAATGAAACTGGCAGAAGGACTTTATTAATAGAGACAGTGGCTTTCAGCTGAATAAAGCTTGGGAACCAGTAATTTCAGTTTTAAGAAACCAAATATCACGTTGTATACAACAACTACATACAGACGAAAAAGCAGATTAAGCTTGTGGTCTCACCGTCGAGGGCGCTACTGACTGTGGCACCACTGCAAGAGACGTGTACGCTTTATGCGCATGCGATACCACCCTACTCCGCGGTATATATGTGACGGTCAGTTGTGGCTATAGCTAGTCTTCAGTATGCAGCGCCTGAAGATGGCCAATGGGTTATTGGCCGAAATATGTGAAGTAAGCAATGACATCCAGCTGTACGCCCAACATTATTTTAATTGATATTATCTTTGTTTGAAGATCTTGACTTGTTGAACACGTGTGTAATTGAGGCCTTCCGCCCCCCCCCTCTCTCTCAAGTAACAATTCATAAATATTAGGCCTGCCTCTGTCTATGACGTATTAGGATTCCATGTATTTATTCACCTTGCTTAAAATGTCTCTTGAAATTTTCTTTTGACCACCCTATCTTTACCTCATCTCAGTAGTTTCATTGCCCTTTGTGAAAATAATCATTAACTGATAACCCTATTTCATAAAAACTGCATGTAAACTGTTGAAAACCATCATAGTGTAATATTTAAACGAGAACTGTTTTTAATGTAGATCTTTAGGCCGCTGCATTTTGAACAGCATGATGATCAGTTAGACCTATTTAATCAGTATCCTGCTTGGTTTTGGGCGCTCAACTGTACAGAGCCATATTTATCTTTCCTTTCTGTGTCTCAGTGAACTCTGCAGTAGTTTTGCTTTTACAGTCATAAGGAGTAAATCACCACAGAGCACACTGTTGGTAGGGAAGGCAATTTCGTGACCAAGAAGTTAAACATTCCTGGAATGTTAATATAAGAGTCTGTTATACACTGTATTAAAACTATTGCTATTGTTCATAGAAAACAAAGGATTGGCTTTGAAGTCAGCACGAAAAATTTGTAAGCTAATGGTGGTAACCATTGCTTGAGTAGATGAAGTCACTTCAAAACTTTAAACATTTTCTTAGAAAATATTTAGTATTGGCATGTTGTCCTTATTTTCACACTTAGTCTTTCAAGCTCCGAAGTAATCTGACAAGTTTCTCTGCAATTAAAAGAACACACAAAATGTGCCTAATGGTATGTAAAAAGTCTGAGAACTGCCATTTAATATTTTACTGTGTTAACTAATAATAGTGCTATTTAAAAGTGAAATGTATTTGGTAAAACATGACTAAATCCAAAATGCAGTTATTTGTTGTTTAGATACACCATAGTCAGTTTGACACAAACAAGCAATGATTAGTTTTGAAATGTTGGTATATTAAAATGCAGTTTTCCTGGTCTTATTTCCAGAATATAAAAAATGGGTTGTCCTTTAAATATGAAGAGGCCATAAGTGCATAACTTTTGGAAGGTTTCACTGTCAGCCTTAAAAAAATTCTAGTGTAACTTACAAAGTTTTAAATGTTTTCTATCCTTGAATACCTAAACTGTTTGGATATAAAATATGAAAAATGCTAATAACTCACTGTTATTACATTGGCTTGCTCTTTGTGACATTACCAGAGCTTCAGCAAATAAGAGTATTTTCAATCACGTGAACAAATTTTGATATATATGATTTTTAAGTTTTAATTACTAACAATAAGCTAGTTGAATGGTATAATTATTTAGAAGACTCCAAACCATATTTTTAACATGGGGAAACACCATATGGTGTGATAAAAGCAGTGTACTGCTATAAATTCTTAATACCCAGATTTAAGAATAGGACACATGTGGTACTAAAATGGCAAATAAAAATAGCAGGAAACTAATAATCTTAGCCTCAGTAGGGACAAATTTTATTTAGCATTGTAGTATCTGGTGCTCTAAAACAAAAGCAGATTTTTTAAAATTTATTTATATGCTTGTTAAATGTCAAAGAACCTATCACATTCCATAATTGCCCAATATAGGCCTACTAATACAAATACATTAGTATCAATTCTCAGCCTGGAAATTTGTCACAATCTTCACCATAAAAAAGGAAAATAAAAGAAACAAAGACAGTGATTAAAAATTTTATGAAAACTATTTACTCTCTGAAAGACATACAAAAATCTAATTAGTGACATTAAAAGATAATGCTGGAGATCAGATGAGAAAAATGTTTGTATATGCCCACCTGGTATCATTAGCATTTGTTAAATGTCTGTCACTCAGAAATTCCATGAATTTCATTTCAAAATCTTCACAGGTAACTTATTGCTAAATGTCTCAATACACAACTTTTCACCATTGCTTAACCTACAAGGGCCAGCAACTGAAGGGTCAGATTATAATATTATTTCACTAAACACTTTCAGCACAAAGCACTCTTGCACATTTCTCAGCATTGTCTTGCTACAACTATTCATTTTGCAAAGTGAATCACATTGATCACTTTCATTTGTATCAGTCTTCATTACTCTGGAAATTCAGCCTTCATGTGTTTGCTGTAATCGTAAGTTATTAGTTTGGGTGCTACAAATCCACCATAACCAGCAGTCCCTTTGTGATAAATTCCTGCTCCAGAAAGAAGAGCAGGTGGTTGTGGTTCTATTAACTGAGCATCAAGGAATGGTACTGTTGTTTGTGCAGCATCATTGTTGATGTCAGAGTGGTCAAATAAAAGAAACTGGTCTGTGTGGGAATCCGGAACAGAGCCTGTATGTGATTTTACTGGCACATCTGCATTGTGGAGTTCCAGCTGTGTCCTTTAAAAGAAAAGTGTTCAGTGTAGGTTACATATATTTCATTCAGTACAACTGCATTTATAAAATTCAACTTTATTACCTTGGCTTATCAGATGCATCCGTATTGTCGTTGCCAATCCACATTGCTTGGTCCTGTGGTTTAATTAGTTTTCCGGATGAGAAATTGAATGGGGATACCATTATCTCTAGATTAAGATGTGTACCAACTGGGCGGAACCTGACACCTGAAACATAGTATGTGATGTTTTGATCCTAAAGTGTTTTCTATAAGAAATTTAGCACCCTATTCCAAGAACAGAAGTGAGTTTCAGTTCAAATTACCTGTTAGCACATGACCTGGTGGTGCTTCAAGATCGTCCAAGTCAATAGCTCTCTGTTCCCAACTGAGTGTCTTATAGTCTCGTCCATTTTCCACATTTCTATCAGTTATGCTGTAGTTATCAACTGGTCGCCATCTTATGGATGAAGCATTTATTCCTCCATATGGTTCAAGCTGCCCTTCCCTTATTTGCAGGTGGATGACTCGTTTTACCTTTGTGAAGCGCATTCCTGTAATTACCCTGAAACAAAAAAATTATTGTAATGAAAAAAGTTTGTGTGTCACTTCCAACAATGAAAATTTTGCCAAATAATTTCAGTACTCTTTCTCATATATACAAATGTCGTAGAATTTAAAAAATAAAGGAGACAGCATCCTTACATGTTGTTATTCGTGTCAGCAACAACTGGACGCAGGTTAAAAAAGCGATCAGAATGTGGTCCTTGTTCATCACACAGGCAGAAGCAGTAAGAACAATGCCAGAAAAGCCATCGCCACCAGCTGTCAACTTTGTATTCACGTGGATTTGGACAGTTGTGATACTGACCAAGTTTGCGTCCATTTTTGTAACGAATTCCTTCATATCGTCGACCAGAATTTCTGTCCTGAAATCAACAAGATCACTTATTTAAAGCTCAAAATCAAATATTATTGTGCAATCAAGCATTTCTATTATCTGTTTTTCCTCTCTTAAGAGAAATGGCCCATTATTAAGATTGATAGTTTACTCACTGTCTCACAGATCCACATGTCGGAATCAATGTAGCGGCAGTCGTGTAATTTGCCTGCACATCGTGGCAGACGGTCGCACACTCTGTTATCGTAACACCCAGGATCCTTAGCGTATGTGTAATACGCGCAGTTCTCTCTACAGGAATTATCAGAATTCAAATCTACTTCATTTTGGATGTGCCCTTGTAGCAAGCGAGTTAGTTGTTCATATGTTTTTCCTTCTTCGTGCTCATGAGGGTCACACTGCCACATTTGACGACTTGCATTTCTCATGGCATTTTTTGCAGCATCGAGCTTCGTAAGAGCTCGTTGTTTGTATGCCCTGTGCATCATTTCTGCTTCAAGAGTGAAGTTACCTTGAGAAAGAAAATTATATTGTTTAGCATAGTTACTTGAAACATTTGCAGTTTCGTGAATTCTTGAAACAGAGAATTTCAAATAAATTTTGTAAAGAATAGTCAGTCTGTTTCCTTAGATGCAATTGATGTAAGTGCAAACATTTTGTAATTTAATAGGAAAAATGCTTACCTTTCCCATAAAGTCTTAGCAGCATCCATGAAAACTGCATCATAGCATAACCCTTCAGTTCTGTGAGTGTTATTGAACTGTACAAGTTGTAGATTACTAACTGTGGAGACTGCTGAAAGCTGCAGGTATTTGAATTTATTTCCTGAAATAGTAAACAGTAATTACATTTTACAGTTTGAAAACTTGACACCACAAATATAACTGTTCTTATTGCATCAAAACACAAAAATGGTACAATAATTTGTTTCCTCCTGTCCATCTCAATGATTTTAGTCTTGAGCCAGTGTGCATATTTTGTTTCAAAAATTGCTGAATATATAATTTTCTAAATTCTATAGAAACATGATAAAGATTGCTAAATGATTTTTACAATCATCTTTTCTGTTGCTACTACTTACCTCAAGAGCTTGCTGGAAGAGGTCACCATCTGTGGTGTCCACAGTTATATTGTGCAGACTAGCCAGAGCTCGAGGAACAGACCTCGTCGGATCATGCAAGACAGTTGTCGCCATATCTGTCCATGTTATTTCGGACCTAGGAGGACCCTTTTGATAATGACGGAATGTGCGATACAGCCCCTCAATTGTAACTAAATCTGATTCAGCTCTTGCCCAGGCCCATAACGAGGAGAGAGCAGGGGCTACTTTGGGACGAGGTGCTATACTTTCAAGTTTGTCTCCTAAAACTTGGAATGCCCTCAATAACTCCTTTGCTGCACCTCCTAGTCCTTCATCAGCCATAGCCACCCACCGTGGATCACTGACATCTTTCCACAAGTCAGTAACAAGAGAGGTAATCTCAGTACGTAGTTGGTCACTAGCAGATAATGCGGGAGATAGATCGGCACTACTGGTGCCCAGTAGCAAAGCACATACCACCCATAGCCACAAAACAGTCATTGTGTGTGATATGCTAAGAGGATTCACATAACATCAGTGTCGTCTCCTGTAGAAACTTCAGGCCTGCAATATGAATTAATGTGTGTTGCATGATACTCATTACTGGAATTGAAATTTAATGTCTTTAAATGATAGGACTACACACTAAGATCCAAATTGTAATGCAAATTTTCTTTATCATATATGTTAATGGTGTTTCTAATCATGAATAAATATTTTAGAAATTCTTTGTTATTGGAGATGATAATACCATGAGATTTTACATAAGAATATACCCTTAAACCTTGTCCAACATTGTAGTCAAAGCAAAAGCTGTTCGTAAATATTCTTCCTCTGACATAGTTAATAGTGTAAACCATTTAATATTGTGACAACATTGGAATTTTAGATCTATGTCTAACGAGAATATAAATATAGCAGTGCCTCTTCCTTTGAAATCTTTTGTTGTTATGACTGATCTGTAGTGTAACCAGAGATCTATATGTATGCCAAATGAATGCAGTTTCTGCTAGAGAGAATTTAAACTTCAATGCAAGTTTGGGAAAACTATGTTACATAAAAGGCAAATTGTTGAGTAATGTGCGTACCCCGTAGAGATAATGTAGGTGTACCTAAACTAGCTACACAAAATGAGGACATTTGTGATACTACATAACTTTTACTCTTTAAAATCCTTGTAATTTGTGTTAAAAAGTTGATAGCCAATTTCAATGGTCTTAAAAATCAGACTTTATGAATGAATGTACTTTTACTAATCAAAATAACTGAATCAGAGAAATATTTAGTTAATCTAGATAATTAAATCTGCCATAAAGGAGGCAAAATTATTGATCTTCATCCTCAGTCTGCATTAACACCCCTCCCCCCCCACCACCACCACCACCACCACCACCACACTGTTCTCAGTGTTATTCAATTGTGTGCTGAGATAGTTGCAACAGTCAATTTTTTCTTTTTTTCTTTCTTAAATTCATCACTGGATTAATTCATATTTATACTCCAGTGAGGTGTTGATTAAATTGATGCAAGGTGAAGCTCAACAGGTGGAATGTCTTCAGATAATTAGAGGACATTATTGTCTTCAATTAAAATTTAAAAGGAAAAAAATACTGTGCTAGATGTCTATATAAATATTATGAATTTCACTTTCCCAAGAAAGGGAGACATTGTATGTATGAAAATATAATAATACAAACATTATTGAAGTTACAGTTATTAGCTTTGTTTTCTCTTGCAATTTGCCACCTAATATGTGACAACTTTAAATGAATGTTGAACACTAATAAAAAAAATCCGTATTTTTGTAATTTCAAAATGTGTACAAGTGAGGTCCTTAGTTACCGTAACTAGTGTTAATTTAAATGAGGCAGAAATATTACGGCGCTTATTGTAATTCAGATTTTCAGTGGTATCTTCAAAAGTACAGCAATTATTATCGATCTCCGGAACGGGAGGACTGAGAAATAGACAATAAAACAATCACTGTGTTATAACATCGTCAGTTTTCCCAAATAATCACGCGAATGTTCCCGCTACTCGTTGTTGCCAACCTAATAATTGACCGCGAAAGCGATGGTGCGACTATTGCGCGTCAGACTTGACGGGAAACTTCGTTAGTTGGCGCTGCATCCGGAAAGAAACACTCGGCGACGTTATTGATTAAATCGTGTGTTCTGGAGCGTGGCGTTGTTTGACGGGACCCACCCTCTTAAACAGCACTGCGCGCACATACACACACACGTACCACTGCACACCTCCGTGGAATTGGCACAGATCTGACGTACGAAGCACTGTCGTAGCCCGCAGCACGGCACCACATCGACGGGTTCACGCGCACTCACGGCAGCAGCTGTTTGCCTCAACTGCCTGGTGGAGCTTTCTCCGCCTCCCCACTCCACAGAGCTGCGCGAACCGTGCACTCAGAATTCCGTACCGTATCAAGGCCGCCTGTCCTACGTCATCTGTGTTAGTACATTATAGCCCTTGACAGTTCAGACGTGAAACGACACCTCGGGAAAATTATTCTGCGGGTGAAAGAAGACGAGCGGCAGTCATGTCATTTTTATTCTCCTCTCCCCTTAATCGCTTTGCAAGCTGCATCTGATTGCGTCATTAAGATTGCCGAAGACCTGCTCGTTAATATCCAGGTGTTTATTGGAACGCGGGTTTGGTGTGTCCTTCGCAAAGGATTTAGTTCAATGATCTCGCGAATTCTTTGCACGTTAACAAATTCAGGAAATCACCAAATTTTGTTTAAAGTTTAGGAGGATGATAAATGATTGCATAGCTGTGCTTGAAGTTGATTTTTCAGCACCGTTACGCCAAATTTGAATGTCATTTGACAAACTAAAGTACGGGACAGTGTTGTAATACTTGTGTACGGGAATTCATTATTGTTCAGATTGATTATCCTTTTATTTCTGGCGCCGAATCTCATTCCTATCTCCTCAGACTGAGGTAGTGTTTTGCCGTAGAGAACGAGCTAGGTTTCAAAGTGACAAGCTCACAGGAGTCATATTCAGAATCACAGTTCAAATATCTGGTCTGGCCATCCTGATTTAAGTTTTCCGTGATTTCTCTAAATTGCTCTCGGCGAATATCTGGGTATTTCTTGGAATCCCTAAAAACAACGACCTTATGCTCGCGTCTCTAATGACCTCGACTTACTTCTGAGTAGAGAGCTTGTCTGTTACGCGGAGCAGGTACTAACATAAGTCTGAGTATTAGTACGACACTCGTTTGGCTGTTAAATCGTGCTATATCAAATTTCCTCAAACTAACAAATCAAGTGACAGGAGAAACCATGTTATTCCTGAATGTCATTTTCATAAATACTGGATTGTTTCAAATTTGAGGACCTAATAAACACGTTCTGTTAATTTCGGTTGCCTCAGTCTGTATTCGTTCCTTCGAATGGGCAAAATACGTCTGCAATTCATTCCCCATGATTCGGTGCAGAATACACGATATTTCTGTCTTATCGTGAAGTGCAATCAATAGTTAATTGATAGTGTGGCCGATTTGTATGACAGTACATCTTAACGGCAATTGCAAAATAAATCTCTCGTCTGGCTGATTTTTGACACACCTGCCTTAGCGTACAAGATATAATATTTGCGGACTAATATGTCATCACTGATAGAAAATGTGCTGTCGAATAGATCCTTTTCGGTTAGGGTAGCACCACTACTTGTAGTACAGGTACCGGGTTTCCAACTTTGTCTTAATAGCACTAAGAGGCTAAACAACAAATATTCCAAGAAAATTCAATCTTAAAGAGGTATTACTTTAAGCGCAGTTCGGATAAACAATTGGCGGTAGTTTTCGTGCGGACTGTAAGACCTTCTAACGGCCACCCAAGTATAAAAGTCGGTCACTTTCTTAGCGGTTACCTCAACGTACACAGTACTTCAGTATAACATTAAGGTGTGGCTGTAAACCTGTTATTCCTTAACGCACATTTTAACGCACCTACGCTACAATAGCAGAGATGTCTATTGTTTGATTTAGTATTGGTGTCCATGTTTTTAATTAACTTCGAATCAGATCCAAGGAAACAGCACTTCTCCATTTCATTTCCTAGTATTTAATGATCTGCCTTCACTCCATGATAAAAGCTAAAATGATTTATCTCCAGGAATTCTCATTTACAATTCATTGCAAGGTTGCCGTGAATGGCTTTCTCAAACTACGAATCCTGTTTATGACGTAATTTGTGCGGATTTACGTTAAGAACGATTATGGTTCTGTTGGGGGGAGGGGGGGGGAATAGGCTGAGCTTTGGCAGTTTTGTGTCACCGCGCCGTTTCCAAATTTTCCAGAGTAAACGAAAGCCTTTTTAAGAACATTCTCTTTCACTCTCTGGCCATTGGCCCGGGCGTTCCCTGCTTGTCGAAGCCTGCCTTGCGTGCTTAACGGTGTGTCCGCGTTCTTTGCCCCCTCCCCCTCTCTCTCTCTCTCTCTCTCTCTCTCTCTCTCTCTCTCTCTCTCTCTCTCTCTCTCTCTCCCTCTCCCACCCCACGTATGACATCTTCGTTGACGTGCCTCAGCGCTTGATCAGCATGGGTTCCTTTGCAAACACCTACCACAGACAGGGCGTTCAAGAATTTGCCTTTTTTACATTGGCAACTTGCTTGGGGTCGGCCCTCCCTCCCTCCCTCCCTCCTTTCTTTGTCTTAAGCTTCTCCCGTGTGTTTTCACGCGCACTGTACCAGATCTTTGTGTATCCGGAAAACCCAGGATTCTTTCATGGGGGAAAAATCCTGAAATTTTCAGTATTACTGAAATTTTTAATTATTTTAATTACTAGTAAAATTGGACGATTTTGACCACTAAGAACTGATACTATAACGAGGAATTTAACTTTATCCCGCCGCTGTAGAATAATACCGCAGTAGTAAAACAACCGAGGGAATAACACAAAAATAAAACATTAGTTGCAAAGAAAAAGCTCTATTTACAACAAAAAACGGTGCTAATACTAGCATCTGCCAACAGCTAAATGCCAAAGGCTTTAGGATGCAGTAATAATACTACTCACAACAAACTGCTTTCGGAGATCGTGACGTGAGAACAGGTAATGAGAAAACATTGCAAATGATGGTGGTATGAGAAGCGTTACTTTAAAAGAAAATTTACTTTTACGCAATTTGAATTATGTTAGTGTGAAAATTTCTTAAAATACGGATCGTTTAATTCTCGCTCAAAACTTGCGACTTCATCTACACACTGCATTTTATGCCCTTATTAAACGTTACATCGGCACGTTTTAAAAGGGTAACGCGCTAAAAGAAAGGCTCAGGTTAGTTACAGCAATTCTAAAAAATTGTGACATTCTTAGAAAACAAGAGTACGTTTTACAAGCAACAGCGTAAACCTAAATGTCATTGCGGTGCGTTTCACTCGCAGTAGTTAAAGCTGTTCTTCTAGCTTCCTGCCTTACTGCACAAAATAGAAAACAGAATAAATGAAAAACGACATTCTAGAATTACATCATCACGATAAATTGAAAAACACGATAAATTCATTTAGGAAAAACAAGAAATTAAAAATATTCTGATTCGATATCCGCTCTTGTCCCATTATTGGCTGTTTTGATAGTCACTGTTACCGACGTCTACACATCACGGTGAGTAGGGAAGAAAGGGGGGGGGGGGGTCACCGATACAGTTCTCGCCTTTTTTCACCCCGGGAAGTTTGGTGTTCGATCTATAAACCTTAACTTTTCAAAGGATGAATAGTTTTTACAGCTCCAGGGGAAATTATATTGTTATTTAACGTGAAAAACATTTTGACCAGGAAAAATGAGATTTCTGTCTTGTGCGCGTATAAACCCAGGATAAATCTTGCCCCTCTCAGGTTGGCGCTCAAACGGCGACTTGTATAGTTAAGGTTTTAAATCTGCGCCGATCACATACCGCAACAGGTGAGTTGCTGCACTGTCTAGCTCGGAGGAAAGAATGACACCGTGAGCGACAGGTACCTACCAATGTCTACAACATTTGTGGCGTATGTACACGGAGAGGTCTGGCACTGGTGATTGTGGAAGAATTCCTTAAATGTTCGTAATGACGCAGTGGCACAAACTCAACGCCCGTTGATTTCCAAGCCATGCAGTTAATACAGTGTTCAAAAGTTATATTGTTTCTTTAGGCTGTGTGCATATGATATAAATATCGTTTAGGAAGAATGTCTGGGGATAGTAATAAAGATTTAATCAATACCTACAGAGAAAGGGGAAAAAAATCTGCAACTACGAACTTCGTGATGGTGTTATCTTCCTCTTTACTCGTTCCCCTTTCAATGCAACACTTTCTGCTAATGATAAATGACCTGGTGGAGACCTCTGTTGTACGAGGTTGTGGTCCAGCGATCCTCCCAACATTTTCAGTTCATCAGAAAAAATAGGTTTCGTTAAATGCATCACTTATTTTATGAAAAACTACTCCCAAAAAGCCAAAGTTTCAATTTGAAGACTTGGGGTGGGGCTTTGGTTTATTACATTTCTATCAAAACAAGGCATCAGTACAGTGTGTGAAATGTTTTCTTTCTAGTCTTCGACTATTTCACTTCATTCTATCCTGAACCCTTGAGGATTTTAGTATTTTTTATTGTTCCTCCACGTCAAGACAACCTACAATGCTTTTGGTTCTTTTACTGTCAGTTAGCCCCCACTTAAATGCTATAGTTAATTTTCTTCAATGGTAAAATATCGCAAAGCAGCATCTATTTACAACAGGATAGGAATCTTATTAGACGGCACACGCTAATTGTTATATTGAACTAAAGCAAACTATGTTCAGCCCCCCGCGTCAAATACGTATAGGAATGCCTCTGCTACTCCCATGTTTTACAGTCAATGCCAAAAAAGTCAGTAAATACGCCATAAGTTAAACTTTTAATAGTTAAAAAAAATTATAAAACACTTCCCTCGAAGTCGCAAAAATACATTTCCGTTGGTAGATGAATAACTTTTGATAAGTTGCAAAATTAACGAAATCGCACCGCCTACGTTAATGCCACTAACTTCTTTTTAACGATTGCCAACAAAAAATGAAACGTAAAAGAACACTTCCTCGTTATGTGGGGAGAAAAAAAAATTGTTGTTGTTTTGAAGGGGGCTAAACGGCTGGGTTATCTGTCCCCTGGTCCCAGCTAAGAGATCATATTCACACCGTTTACATGGGCTCCCAAATCCGCCTTTGGTTGGTCATGTAAACACTCCAGAATCGATTCTGGAAATCCGCTTCTCTAAAGCGGTTTTCCAGTTCCACAATCGATTTTCGTTCCCATGTAAACGCAACCGTTTTTGAAGCGTTCTCGGCTTGTCAGATAGCATTTTCTTCTTAAGAATTTTCGACACATATGCAAAGAGTGATAGTTTCTAATGTGCAATAAAAGTATAAATATTAGAGTGAACATAATTCTATGTATTTAAATAAAGAAAAAACTAGCGATTGTGCTTAAATAAATCAGGAATTTATTAAGCTGTTTTAAGCTGCCATATTGAGTGGGCTAGGAAATCCGATTCACGACAGCGAAAAACTGTTTACGAAAATCGGTTTTCGTCTTCCGGAAGATGTGTTGCTTGTAAACGTAGTGATAATTTCATTTACGGTTAAAAATAAGCAGCCCACAACCAGTACACAAGATGTTCAGGAAGACAGTGTGTGCGTAAATTACATTTAAACAAATGTTCAAATGTTTGTATAGCTTATGGGACTTAACTACGGGGTCATCAGTCCCTAAACTTACAAACTACTTATGAAGTAGCTAACACTAAGGACGGCACAAATATCCACGCCTGAGGGGGGGGGGGGTTCGAACCCCAGACCGTAGTGGCCGTGTAGACCGTGACTGGAGCGCCTCAGTCCCCTCGGCCACCGTGGCCGGCTAAATTACATCATAAAAACAAAAAGGAAAACCACAAAGTAGTGGACCAAATAACTATGCTAAAAATCGCAGCAGAAGATTGTGGCTGGCTGATCATTGGGATAATAAGGAATGAGCCAGCCGTTCTGCACGGTTTATGAGCTGTAGTATCGAGAAGTGGTAACATTATCTAACCCTCTTCTGTTTGTACTTCCGATATTAGTGGGAGATTTAAATTTCGTGAATATGTGTGCGATTTGTAAACTAATCACCAATACTGTCAGTTTTATCGTTGAGATTCGAAACTTGTTATATGCCCATGGTTTTTATACGGTCGCCCCCCAAAAATGAGCCGCCAATTGCCCACTTTGCCACCCCTTATATACCGCCCGGAAGTTCGAAACACCGGTACAAATGAACACACCAGATGTATTTTGCATCATTGGCCGTTGTTTTATTTTAAAAAACCACAGATCGATTTCAACCACCTAGTGACCATCTTCAGTGTCCTTGAAACAAGCATTATGAATGCCCTGAATGTAATGGCAGTTACATTCAGGGCATTCATAATGCTTGTTTGAAGGACACTGAAGATGGTCACTAGGTGATTGAAATCGATCTGTGGTTTTTTTAAAATAAAACATTAACGGCCAATGCTGCGAAATACATCTGGTGTGTTTATCATTGTGTGGTCGTGGAGCACCTCCAGGAAATGGAATCAAACCGGTACAAATCGTATGATGGGTATGCTGTAAATTCCGCCGTTGTTCCGGAAAGGTAATTGCGAACTAATTTTTCGTCAGGGGCCTGTTTTTAGTAGCGCACAACACGTTCTCCGCGTTTTACGGCTCTGTAAACATTTGTAGTGTTTGCCTGCTGGCAGTTCGCCTGGTGCAGCTGGATCGCCGAATTGCAGCGGCCCGTGCAGCGAAAGCTGCTGCGTTTGGCAAGCCGGCTGGGCCCAGCACCTTCCCCTCCAACGCCCCCACCCCTCGAGGACGGTCTCATTGTGCGAGCAGGATGTGAGGGATGCTGTGGGAACTACTGCACACGCGCCGCCCAGCGCGACTCCCACCAGTCTTTGCGTCCGTCTCGCCTTCTTCCTGGACCCTTCTAATTCACTACGTTTACATGTAACACATCTTCGGGAAGACGAAAACCGAGTTTCGTTAACCGTTTTTCGCTGTCGTGTTTACATGGCACAGCCTGAATCGGATTTCCTAATCCACTTAAGATGACGGCTGAAAAACAGCTGATTCAGTCCCCGATTTAGTCAGCATAATCGCAATTTTTCTTTACTTGAATACACAGATTCATGTTCACTCTAATATTAATACTTTTATTTCTCATTAGAAAATATCAACCTTCATATGTGCCGAAAATTCTTACCAAAAAAAACACAATCTGACAAGCCAAGAACGCTTCAAAAACGGTTGCGTTTACATGGGCACGAAAATCGATTGTGGAACTGGAAAACCGCTTTAGAGAAGTGGATTTCCAGAATCGATCTTGGAGTGTTTACATGACCAACCAAAAGCGGAATTGGGAAATCGGTTTACGAAATCCGGTTTTGGGAGCCCATGTAAACGGGGTGATTGTCTCCTATCAAATATCGCCAAACCCACAGCTAACTGCTGCTGCCACGGGAAACGATATTTAGTTATTGATGTGGTGACAATAGCGGTCGTAGTTTTACGAATTCGAAATATTCTAACATATAGAGAGTAGATGTCGTGGCTTGCGTTCATCTCAAAGATGATGATGTTTCCGCTGTTTGCCCTTGCACTTTGAAATTTCGCAGAAGGGCAAATCATGACAGTATACTATTTTTAAGGCAATAGTACATTGCAGATTTGCCGCAAACATACCTGCCAAACTTAAAAACGTAAAAATCGGGAGATGGAGTACAAAAAATCAGAAGATTTTTCAAAAAGGCAGGAGTTTGGTCACAGAAAAGAAACCGGGTACAAACATGCTTCAAAATTTGCTTCACCTCAACATCGTATAATTTCTGAAATTCCATCACCAATTTTCTCTTCGTGCTTCTCCGTCAATGGTAGACAGTGAGTTCCCTTTTTTTTTTTTGCAGCCGAATTTAATAAATGAAACATTCCTTTTTCTATCAAGTGATAGGAAAACATCACACTAACAAACAATACAAACTTCAAATAGCATACCTTTCCTAGATTCGATAATGTACAAATCGTACCAAAACAGTCTCAAAACCAGTTATATTTTTTGCCATACCACCGAATGTAAATTCCACGACACGTAAAATCGCTGTACACAAAGTTGCATTTCCGCAACCAGCGTACGAAACTAACACTCAACTATCCGCTCGAAAGGTTTCCACAAGCAACTTCACTTCCCCACAACGACAAAACATTGCCTTCAAATAGAGCTCAACACAAAGTGTACGCGCATGTCTGCAAATAGCGCAGGGAAGAGCAAAAATAATAGACATGCGAGTTGCGCATGATTCCTAATTTCTATGAATTTCAATACGTATGCCGATTAGACTGACGAGTGATCAAAGGGCTTTCGACCATTGGTGATAAAAATGGCTGTATTTTAAAATGAATCTTAAGTTCCACGATAAAAGTTAAAAATCGGGAGAAATAATGGAAAAATCAGGAGACGGCAAAAAGTGAAAAATCGGGAGATTCCCGCCCAAATCAGGAGAGTTGGCAGGTATGCGCAAACGTTTCGCTTTGCTACAATAAACGTCAATTAAAAACGAGTATCAATGATGGCATAAGGATGATAGGCCTAAGCAAACTTTACATAAATTACGAGCAAAGAAAATACAAGCGTCTATTTATGGCGGTCTTTAGGTTGGCTGTAAGAGTAAGGGATGGACGTTTTTATATACGAATCCTATTGAAGCTAATTTTTTTCTTCCTCGTTTGTAACAGTTTGGAGGAAGAGATTAATACATCGCAAATCTGTTTTAAAGTACTCAGTAGTTCTTTTTCCGTATACGTTACCACATACGAGAGTGAAAATGTGCAGGAACGTTACGGGAGAGTTTAAAGTGCCGTGACTGAAACAAGAAGACTTACGAAAGAGTTTTATAATCTTACTTCTCAAGTAGTAGTAGTAGTAGTAGTAGTAGTAGTAGTAGGCTGTCTTTCAAAAATGTGCGTTGACACCTACATACATAGGGAGACGAGAATATCAGAACAAAGTAAGAGGAACTAGATGTAAAACGGAAACATTTCTCTGCTCCATTTCCCCCCCTCGCTCTATCCGAAAATGGAACAGTAGAGAAATAGTGTGAAAATCGTTCGATGAATCTTGGGCCAGGCACTTTAATGTGAATTGCACAGTAGCTATGTAGGTGGTCAACATTCCTGATGGTACAGACTTATCGAAATCGCAGAAAAGAAGAATTTTGTGAAACTGTCAGCGGAACACGATAGTAAGACAAAGTAATATTAAAAGTTGGACCTTTCAGTGTCAATTTTCTTGGAAAAAAAGAAAAAAAAAAAAAAGACCGCAGCGTTCTATAATACGTAATGTCATTATTTCTTGTCATGATCGGAATGCAGAAGCGTCGTTTAATTTTCGGGTAAGAGAGGTTACCGTGCGATGAGCCTTTTGTTTCAGGCGTGTTCCTTTGCGCGACACGCCAGAATTCGTAGTTGACCTCTGAACTGTGACCCTGGGGACCATAGGCAGGCGGCTTACGTGGCAAGCAGACTGACGTTACCTCGGTATGTGGCAGAGGAGGACGTAAAGTATACGGCTGCTGCGTCAAGCGGCATACACAGAGTGATAGAGCGCGTACCGCCGCATCAGTTGCCGATAACAACTGCCTTCTTACTCCTTGTTCCGCTTCTGCCGTTTGCTTCACCACACAGGTAAAACGTACCAAACAACGCACCAAAACGGAGCACATTGACTTGCCCAGGGACACAAATCTGTAGGTGACAAATTTCGAGCCCGACGGTTGAGATTTGTTTTGGCTATGTCTTATAAATTACGTCTTACTCTTGTTGTCAGTATCATTCTTAACTGGCTGACAGTTCATCTGAAACGAATGCCTCACCATCGTCGGTGAGGATTTTCATTACCTCGTTGTCTCGTGCAATTCATTATTACAAATAACTTATCATTAGCTTTGAGCATATGCCCATCCATCTTCATTTGATTGTCGTTAAAGTAATAATTACATCGTTATCTCGCTTTTTTCCCTGATTTTGTTTCCCTGTACCTCTAGTAATTTCCAGTTTGGATCTCTCCATTCCTGAGAAAAACTTGCAGTTTCTGACTTTCTCCCGTTAAAAGCTTATGCCATGCTAATATAATGACTATCAGAACATATTCCTATCATTCTACATCTACATACATAGATACTCTCTCTCTCTCTCTCTCTCTCTCTCTCTCTCTCTCTCTCTCTCTCTCTCTCTCTCTCTCTCTCTCTCTCTCTCTCTCTCCCCCCCCCCCCCCCCGCAATCCACCCAAGGTGCGTGGCAGAGGTTTCTCAGTATCACTACTTGCTTTTCTATTCCACACCAAAATAGAACGAAGGAAAAACGAATGCTTGTATGCATCTGTACTAGCCTTAATCTCTGATCTTTTTGTGGTCTCCACGCGAAATGTAAGTAATGAAACCTACTATATTATTTAAGGCGCTCGGGCGTAAAACATGGTAAGACATTCTAGTGGTATGCCATTGTGTGCCTATTTACCAGGGGGGGGGGGGGGGACTGTATTCTGCTTCCATCTGTGAAGATTTTTTAAACTCATTTATTTATCTCTGCATGCAAGATACTACATCGTATGTGGCGTTAAGTAATTTTTTGCCCAAAACATCAGTTACTATGTTTTATTCCCGAGCCCCTCATATGTGCGAAAATAGAATACTACTAGAATGTCAGTTACCATATTTTATGTCCGAGCGCATCTTTTTAGACCCTTGATGTCATTGAAAATACTGACAAAAATTGATATTCTATATCACATGCTCAACATTTTGAAGCCTCACTGCAGTAAATATGGAATCACTTCGTGAAGGTGTTTCGCGTGCTGCTTTATTTTTACATTTGACGTTGCCTAACGGCACAGAAGTTTGAATCACTGATTTTGTATAACTTGGTACCGAAACGTGTTGTGACAAATCACAGATGCGTAATATTGACAATACTGTATAGGCGTAGAACAAAAATAGAATCGTGTTCAGTGCTCTAGTACGTCTTTTAAAAACACTAAGAATATGTAGATATGTCTCGTTCGCCTAATGTATGCACCCTACTAACTATACTGTCAATTGACCACAGCTGAGTTTTTATCAGCTATGCTCCGACTGGGCCGTTAGCTGTTCAGGCTTCTCAAGGTCCGATTTTTTTAACCACCTTATGTGAGTGAGAACCATAAGCGTCACCACAGCAAATAAAATTTCGTCATTGTTTACATCACGCGCCTGGCCGTGAAAATTGGAACAGTGAGTAACCACCCACACACCCACGATTACGTTATCAACACTGACCGTTGAAGGTTCATTTTCCTTTCTTCTTCAAAGAGCTGGTACCTCCATTTATTAGTAATCTTAATTAATGGTAGGTTTGTACCCCACGCGACAGTGAACGCCAGACACCATCCGTTGTTTTTGTTTGAAGTGTGTGGCGTTTGAGATAGCGGCTAGAAAACAATAGTTGCCACTAGCCATCAGTAGCGGTCGTGTCCTGTGTGTTGAGGAAGAAGGCTATTTGATGACACCGCAACCAGCACAATTTCGCTCAATGACCAAACACTTTAGCGCTGACTGGGTATCGCTGTAATTTCTCATTTTACGTATTACCTTTAAACTGAATTTTCCTCTGCACTTTATGCGTACATTGACGAGTAAGAAATTCCTTGTGCTCTGCAGTGAAGCCCAGAGAACGAAAGATCAATATGGTATCAGAAGTGTAGCAAAACAGAAAAAGTAGAATAGCTCAAAAACAAAGTGGATGCTGACGTATACGCGCCGATTCTCTCAGCCTGTGTTTAATAAATAATGCGATTTTCGAAATTTGTTCCGAAAAATTATTCGTACCTTAAGTCTTAGAGCGCGCGCGCTCACACACACACACACACACACACACACACACACACACACACACTTCATTGATTGCCTAGCTAGAGATGAATTTGTACGTTAGTGCACATGTAATATTTGAACATTCCGTACCTACTGGATCCATTAATTCTTATTTCTTAGTTTTAGTTAATCATGTATTTCTCATACAACCGTGTGTCAGAACGACACTAACAGCGCTCTCATACACCTTCAGTTGGTAATTTTGATCGCCTTAGAAGTGTTTAGTGCGATATCTTAGGTGATTCGCTTTTTTATTTGGAAATAGCAAAAATTAAATGCATCTCCTCGTCTTCTCAGTACGGAGACCGGTTTGATGCAACTCTACGCGTTACTGTATCCCGGCAAACCTGTTCATTCCTGAATAAGACTGGCAACCCAACCCCATTTGAAGCTGCTTAGCGTATAATGTCCCCCTCTGTGGTTGCCCCCCCCCCCCCTCTCTCTCTCTCTCTCTCTCTCTCTCTCTCTCTCTCTCTCTCTCTCTCTCTCTCTCTCTCCACACACGTTTTCTCGATATCTCAGAATGTGTCCTACCAATCAATCCCTTGTTTTAGTCGTGACATATTTCTTTTCTCCCAAATTCTGTTCAGTACTCCATCAAATTGAAATTGCATACTGTAACAAAATTACAGTGGAATACTAACAACAGTGACTGCATACTAAGATTAACGACGGAAAAAATGAAAATCTATTGCAGTCTGACAAGAGCTACATAAAAAGTCTAAACTTGATTTTAATATAGATTTTAAGTACATAAAAAGGTGTGGGTGGATTCTGTCAATTTTGGAAGACATATTCAAAGACTTCTTTTTTGGAAGAAGAAGACTAGTGCAAATACGAATTTGTGATGCTATGATAGCTTTCGGTGATGGAATGGATGAGAGATTAAAAAGGTATTGAGAGACAAACAATGGGGCAAATTATTATAAATTGTCCGATGAAAGAAGACAGACTAAATTCTGTAAAAAAAAAAAAAGTAAAGGTTAAAAGGGTGCACCAGGAGGCAATGAAAGCAGGAAAGAAACCGAAACTAGAAAATTAATCATGGGAGGAGAACAGTTTTGGTTCATAGAAACCATATTCAGGTACAGCTAAGCATTTTTCAAACTTCGAAGCTGATTTTTCTCATTATGAATATTTACAGAATGGTTTCCCTGATAACTTAATGAATCAATTTGTAAATTTCAGATGATTCTTTACGTATGATAGACCAAGACGTGGACTATAATTTCTGCTGTAGATAAAACTATTTTCGTAAGTTAAAAGTTTGAAGTGGATGTAAGAAATGCTGTAGTACAAGAAGTGGTTAAGGAACTCTTTAATATAAAACCGTTTGCAAAAGGAGAAACTTCAAGATTGCAATGAATGTTCTATGTAATGTAGTTATAGAATTCAATTTGAGTAAATGCAAGACGATATTAGTATTATCAAGGAACCTTTGATTAGCAACAGTGTTGTGAGACTTCGTGTTAAGAGAAACTAGTCGTTCGTCAGAGTCCTTCTTGTTGGTTGTTCGCAATTTCTTTACTCAATATATTCATGACTTCATTTACATTTTTATCAGGGACAGAATTTGGAATGTGCGTTAAATTTACTGTTCGGTAACAGTTTTTCCTTGAACTAGTTTCACTAAGGACAAAATTGAAACATCTAAAATTTTGAGCTTGTCTGCTTCTTATCTGCCATTGAATTTCATTTTTATTTTCTATAACTCCAGTGTGTATAAATCCTAAATTGTTCCGTACTTGCTTAACAGTGATTGGCATAGGCATGATTTCGAAAACGTTACAGCGTTGCTCAGCTAACTCTGCATTCCTCTGTACTTGATTGTAGGGACTATCGAAAATGTTACGAACTAGGTTGAAGAATTTAGTTTCCTAGAAGTGTATCAAGAAGTTGGGAAGAGGCGGTATCGCACAGCTGCCGGTAACCGTCTTCCGGTCGTCCTTCGGTCTCTTGTGACTCACTTCCGCTGCTACAGAAACTCGTTGTCTTAGCACATCTCTCTGGCGCAATCTGCCATCAGTTTAGGACGTATACAACTACTCATGGCCAGTTTTATACGGAAGTATTTCTCCACGTTTGTTACCGCACTGGATTCTCCTTTCTGTTACATGTAAACCAAGCCCAGACAAGTAAATATGCATAAGACTCTTAGAGCACATTTGTGTTGGAGCGTCGCACCTCGCACATTACCTTATTGGCAATCTAACCTTGTAGTTTCGCGCCGATATTTTCGAGCATATTGGCACGCTCTTTTTCGCAGCTTTTACGATTTTTTTTGGCAGTGTTTAGTTACATAGCTTGAAGAAACGACAGTTTTACAATACATACGAAATACATGATCACAATTATCTTTCTCAAGCGTCAACTGCAATGCCCCATCGCAGTGAGCTCTGGTATGGCGGTGCCGTTGTATCTGTAATAGAAAGCATCTCTGAATTGTGGTTGCATACATCCCACATGTTTATGTCATGTAGTCTTATATTGGCATATGGTGCGACATGAGAAATTGCTTGCTAGATCAAATTAGACATAACGTTATGACTCGTCGCATTACCTTACAAATGCGCGAATATATAATTAAAAGAAAAAAACTGCCAGATATGTCGCGATGTTACAGCACATCTTAAATATCTTATTCTGACCCGGTCTTATTAGCCTTTTGTTTTACTGTAATAGTATTTTTCATCTTGGTTTATATATATCGACGTTTGGCAACCAAAACCTCGTAACTCCAGCTGTTAATGAAATGACAGTAATATAAATTTGTTGATAACGAAGCATCTGGGCTCTCGAAACACGCACTACGATGGTTTCTAAAAAGGAGATATAGGTTAGCAATGATTATCAATTTTAGGAAGTATGGATGTATTTTTGTGGAGTGTTACCTTCTACAGGAGTGAAACATGGACGATAAATAGTTCAGACAAGTAGAGGATAGAAGCTTTTGAAATATGGTGCTACAGAAGAATGCTGAAATCAGATGGGTTAATAGCGTAACTGAGGAAATACTGAACAGAATTGGGGAGAGACTTCTGGCATATCTTGTCTAAGAGGTCTATTGGTTAGACATCAAGGGATCTTCAGTTTAGCATTGGAGGGAAGTGTGTGGAGTAAAAGTGTCAGAGGAGACCAAGAGAAAATACAGTAAGCAGGTTCAAATAGATTTGGATTGTTATGAGGAAGTGAAGAGGCTTTCTCAGGATAGAGTAACGTGGAGAGAGCTGCGTCAAACCAGCCTCTAAACTGAAACGAACAAATTTTTTTTATGGAATGCCGATGTTTTCATTTCTTACTATATAGAAAGTTATAATATACCCAGTGTCCGTCGGAATGTTAAGTATCGTGAATGTATATGGAAAAAATTGTGGAATCTGACCTCGGGGAAGATCAGTTTGGATTTAGGAGAAATGTAGGAACACAGGAGGCATAACTGACATTACGACTTACCTTAAAAGATAGGCTAAGGATAGGGAAACCTACGTTTTTAGCGTTTGTCGAATTGGAGAAAGCTTTTGACAATGTCGACTGGAATACACTCTTCCAAATTCTGAAGGTAGCAGGGGTAAAATATAGGGAGCGAAGAGTTATATTCAACCTATACAAAAACCAGACAGCGGTTATTAGAGTCGAAGGGCAAGAAAGGGATGCAGAGGTTGGGAAGGGAGTGAGACAGGGTTGTAGCCTTTCCCCAATGTTCAATTCGTTCATTGAGCAGGCAGTGAAGGAATGGAAGGAGATATTTGGAGAGGGCATTAAAGTGCAGGGAGAAGAAATAAAAACATTGCGGTTTGCCGATGACGTAGTAATTCTGGCAGGGACCGCAAAAAGATCTGGAAGAGCAATTGAATGGAATGGACAGTGTCTTGAAAGGAAGATATAAGATGAACATTAACTAGAGTAAAACGAAGGTAATGGAATGCGTTGCAGAACGAATTAGATTAGGTAATGATACAATGAAAGTAGTAGATGAATTTTGTTATTTGGGTAGCAAGATAACTTCTGATCGAAGTAAAGAAGATATAAAATGCAGAATGGGCTATGGGGAGAAAAGCGTAACATCCAATATTAATGTAAATGTTAGGAAGTCCTTTCTGAAAGCATTTGTCTGGAGTGTAGCATTGTATGGGAGTGAAACGTGAACAATGAGTTCAGAAAAAAGATGATAGAAGCTTTTGAAATGTGGTGCTACAGAGGAATGATGAAAATTAGATAGATAGATCACGTAACTAATGAGGTGCTTAACCGAATCAGGGAGAAAAGGAATTTCTGGCATATGCTAAGAGGAAGGATAGATTTATTGGACACATTCTGAGACATCGATGAATTGTCAACTCAGCATTAGAAGGAAGAGTGTGGGGTAAAACTCGTAGAGGGAGACAGAGGGACGAATACAGTAAGCAGATTCAGAAGGATGTAGGTTGCCGAACGTATTCTCAGATGAAGAGACTTGCACAGGATAGGGTAGCGTGGAGAGCTGCATCAAACCAGTCTGCGGACTAAAGACCACAACAACATGTTTATTAGTTTTAGAAACGACGTGCCAAGTCAGGTGATACTTAGAGACACCCTGTATTTTACTTACTTATTTCAGAATAAGTCCGGCGACTTACCTCAATGATCCCGCGATCCGTAGTTTGAGAATATCTGGTGTAGAGTATACTTACAGATTACCAGTGTAGTAAGCCATCAGTGGGAGTCCTATGTCTTTTTTCCCTGCTAAATTGTGCGTACTGAAGAAGCCTGGAATCCGTACTTACGCCAATTGTGCGGACGAGCCTGTGAAGCAGCGTGGAGCCGTGGAAGGAACCACGGAGCAGATCATCCAGACGGTCGAGTGCGGCTCGGACAGAGCCCTCGCGATGCGACACGATGCTGAACGCCAAGTCCTCGACCGTGACCCGCTCGATGAGCCAGGTGTTGGTTTCGTTGTCCCAGCCGTTCATGACGTACTCTTGCAGCTGGTTGTCGACCACCCGTATCTTGGACAGGAGCTTCTCCAGCTCGGACAGCTGCAGTTCTAAGCGCAGCCTGTCCGGTAGTGTGTTCAAAATTAAAGCCGCGTGGCGCGTCGCTTGGGCGCTTTGCTGGTAGACGCGCTCCAGTTGGTGTTCCACCTGTCACAGTCCAAGCAATTTACAGCTCCGATAAAATAACTTCGTAATTGGAAAAAGCGTAGTCGTGCCTGCTATCAATTTTTTCGGACACTTGAGAAACACTGTACAATATGAGAGTAGTTTTGGCAATCACGCAGTCAGGAGCGACAAAAGAGAATCTTTTCGAAGAATGGGAATCAAGAATACAGTTTTCAGTGGAATTTGTGGCAGAAAGATAATATCCACATATAGTCATTTTACTGAATACGCGTTACGTTGCAGTAGTTAGAGGCAGTGTTACTGGCGTGGTTAAGTATCCTCAGTGGTACAGGCTCGGATATTTTTTTTGCGGTGGTTCTTTTATAATGTACTACATTTAAAAGATAAGTTTGCGTGTCTTTACTTGCTCTCAGCGCTTTACCTGTGTTTAGAATACTCTCTACCAGCCAGCTTATTGTAAACAATATGACATTATGACATTAATTGCGAATGGGTAATGTTGAAAATGAGAGACCCGACTTGGTACAAACCCTGGTTTCCTGCTTTCTAGGCAGTTGAGCTGATCTCTACACCACTGTGGACACTGCGATCACCACACATGCACGGAATTACTCAAGTACGCCTCGCGTCAGATACAAATTCTCAACTTTATCCTGCCAACTAGAACTTGTAGTTAATTGTAAACTAATTCCCGTAATAAAGGATCTTCAGTGCGGATGAAGTCCTAGGTTCTTACTCTTACGGGGATTAGTTTACAATAAGAGTGAGTTCTAGTGGGCAGGGTAAAATTGAGAACTTGCATCTGACGGAAGGCGTACTTGAGTAATTCCGTGCAGGTGTGATGATCGCTGTGTCCCCAGCGGTGTAGAGGTCAGCGCAACTGCACAGAGAGCAGGAGACGCGGGTTCGAGTCCCGGCAGGGTAAACATTTTCAATTTTACCCATTCGCAGTTAATGATGACATACATTCTGTGAGTATGAATAGATAACTGCAGGATGTCCGAAGAAACAGACTTCACATATATATAACTCAAGAATAATATATCGGAAAGGTCGTCTAGTGATAAATTTCCTGTTGCGCTAATTTAAAAAATGTTAGTCCCTAGGGGACTAATATCGACGCGAAATTTAAAAAAAACCCATGTAGAGAATGATTTTCGATGTACTTTTCTCGCAGCTAACGTGTAGAACACCGATGAATGAAGATAAATTAATTTGATAATTGGATGTTTAGAAGGAAATAAACGATTCTCTGTTGTCGCTCCTGTCTGCTTTATTAACTCACACATTCCAGTACGGTGCTCGCGTGTTCGATGCATGCTGATATTAGGCCGCAAATGCGATAAGCAACGCTTCTTCCAAATGCCAGTAACTTAGTCATTTTACTGAATACACGTTACGTTGCAGTAGTTAGAGGCAGTGTTACTGGCGTGGTTAAGTATCCTCAGTGGTATAGGCTCGGAATTTTTTTTCGGTGTATTTTTTTTTATATAATGTACTACATTTAAAAGATAAGTTTGCGTGTCTTTACTTGCTCTCAGCGCTTTACCGGTGTTTAGAATGCTCTCTACCAGCCAGCTTATTGTAAACAATATCAGCGCCATCAAATGACGCGCAAAGGCATTTCGCACTTTAGTACTTCAACCGTAGTCCGATTAAAATGACTTGCTAATTGTCAGTTCACGCACTGTAGCTGTTTTCCGCCAATCAGAGCGCTCAAAGTTACGCTCGAACCATTCCCAATTGCCAAACTGCCGCAACAATTGGTCAATTCTTTTCCATTTCTTTCTCTTCCTCTCTTGATCGTTTTGTTCTCGATTCATAGGTCTCCCATTTTTATTTCGCAATTCATCGTTAATGATAACCATAAAAGAGACATTGACAACGGTGCTAACGAAATACTCAAAAAGCACACGCTACTTGATCCTTTATTAAAAGCCGTGATTATAACACACATCAGATGAGATTCGTATGTTTACATGAAACCGAAAGCTACAGTTCAGTGTTGTTACTGGGTGTGTAGTGTCTTTCACCTCGAACGCTTGGTACCGCACGAAACCATGCTTAGAATAACAAACATAACGGTGTGCGTTATTTTAATGCAAAACGCCGCACTTGCCTTCTACCGCCACTAGATGGTGGCATAGTGTAGCTGCACTAATCAGTGCTCCAGTTGCCTGAGTGGTGTAGCTGCAGTACGTATGTCTCTTTAAGTGTTCGCTAGAGTTACAGTCCGTGTACAGTGCAGTGGTACCATGAAGATAATTAATCCTAAGCATGTGGTCCAAATATTAGGGACCAAGTTGCGACGTGCTGAATATGGAAATGACATCAGGGCCGAGGATATGAAGTTCGCAGATATGTATAATTCAGAAATTTAATGGCGATGCAGAAATAAACGAAGTTACGCTGCATAATAGACTCGCGAAATTTGAATAACTGGAGGAACCCGAAGTGGCTCTTCAAGCCGTACAACGCCGGAGTAACAAGAATAGTCAAGACTTAGTGAATTCGAAAGTGGTTTGGAATGTGACAACATGGCTTTAGCTGAGGTGTGCACTTTCTCTCCCATTTTTGTTTTAACCACTCCATCGAAACCCTGCATCTGCACTTTGAGGACTATTATAAACACTTTCAGGTGTGTGGTACTACTGTCTGTGTTTTGCGCTATTTTAAGTTCTTTGAGCAGAGAGTTGTTGGCGCTGCTGATTGAAGCCATTATATTACATATAATTGCCTTCCTATGTTTTGATATCTTATTTTGTTTCTCTCTGTTAAATGTTACTTGAGGTACAATGCAACGTTTAGCATGGAAATTACGCACGCCACTGTCCTGTTTGGCTGTTACAAGCATGGTTTCGTGCGGTTCCGAGCGTTGAGTTGTCAAGAGTTCCTTGTAAGAATAGGGATTGCGTAGCGCAGTGATTTCCCACAAGGAAGATTGTGGGTTAGAATCCAAAAAGGGGAAACCTGCTGTGTGCTAATATTTTAATTTCAAAATTATTAAATATTCATTTAATTGAATTTAAGTTCATACCTGTTAGGTCTTTGTTAATAGTACAGGCTTATTTATTCGCTCTCATTTTTCATCGTATGTTTTTTTTTTTTTTCAATTGGTATCTACGTGTCACTAATAACCAGTAATTAATTGCCAATCAAGACTGCTGATTGGTTCCTAAGTCAGGTAAACAATGATAGCGAGAAATTACAGCCCTACATCTGAAATTTTTCTGTTTGATTATAGACGTTATAATCACCGTGAACGAAGCACATGTTTTAGTTCTGATGGAGATAGTTAATCCCAGTTTTGTAGGATACATCGTACAACAATGGAATAGATTGACTGCAAATCGCGTCTTCTGCTGCAGGGATGAATCGCTTAAAATTAGCTATCGACAGAGGTTTTCGCATTGCCGTAATTAACTCTAGGCGGCTTCATGCAACAGTGATCCGCATTATAAAATATATTAACAGCGTTTGTGAAGTGACCCGTCGTGTTTGTATGTCGCATATAGCCCAACGTAACCCGCTGCCTACTGTATGTGGCAACACTGCAGCGCCAAGTGACAAACGTCAAGCAGCAAGTCATTTTAATCGGGCTATAGTAGAGAATACTGATGAGACCGATGGCGTAAAAATTCTCGTGTAGGTACTCTAAGACAAATATTTTTACGTATCACTTGTTAAATAACCGAATGTTTAATTATAGCCACCCTGTACAGTGACCACAAAAATTGTCTCAATTGGTACACGATATAAAATTTACAGCTGAACTGAGGTACGACTTTTTGAAGGCCTGCTTGATGCATGAATGCTAAAGAAACCAAGTAGAGGATTCATATGTGCCGATGCAATATACCAGCAAGCAAACACCAACAGACGAACGAGACGGACCACAGTACTGTAAAAGTACGCCATAAAAACCGTTAACGATTTTGTGTGTTGTTGACTTGCCGTTAGGCGTTGGTGCTGTCATTTGCTAGAATATTTGGACTGGTGTATGTCAATGTTAACAAAAACGTTATTTCACACGGTCCATATTATAGAGGAAGAGTTAAACATCAAGTAACAAATTCTTTGTCCCAAGTGCTGTGGAGTCGTAATTTATTAGTATTCGTTCTTGGCCTTGACATGATCTATTGCATATTCGAAGAATTGGAGAACGGCACGTGAACAGTAGAAAAGGAACAGTTTTCCATTTCAAAATAATTCACACGTACAATTATTAATTAATTATTAGTATGCATACTTCAGTAAAAGGGGAAAGTACACAAGTAAAAAATTAGAATTATCAAATGAAATCTCCTATGTGGATGTGGAGTCAGTCAAAAAATCTTAGCATATTTACACTTAAAAGGATAGTGTGTGTGTGTGTGTGTGTGTGTGTGTGTGTGTGTGTGTGTGTGTGTGTGTCTCAAGTTTTTGTAGCCACGCAGTGATAATATTGACATATCTTAAGTGTCAGGAGCATTCTCTCTGCTGTTCCGGCAGCTAATTTCAATTTCTTTTTGCAATAGGTAGTTGCAGTCCGCGAAAACGATTGCGTTTTTGTTGAGACACTCAATGTCAACAAAAGCATGTTTCTTGTTCGGTGGAGCGTCTAGGGTTATGGAAAGAAACCAAATACTATTTTCGAGACTAAACGCTTACTCTCTTCCATTTTTAATTTTGAAAAAGCGCAAGTCGGAAGGAGCTGCAGCCTCATAGATTCCTTCCACCCCTACCGTATTCGCCAGTGTAATTGTTTTCAAACGGCGACTTATTTCGCAAAATTTTTCGTGCTTATTAGAGCGGTCGCAGACCACTATTGCGATATTTGTTTTATCGGTATGTAGTAATAGGCACAGTGAAACACGAATCTCAGTACTCCGCATTGCAACAGCAGGATCGCTCTGATTATTCGGTGCTGTTCGTGTTATTACATGTCGAGTTTGACTCGAAAAGACCAATCAGACCCGTTCTATCTAAAGAACATGCCACATTTCGGCTTACAGATAATTTTGTTTGTAATGTAGACACTCGGCGTCTCATGAAATACGTGACGAGTAGCTTGTTTGGTCTGATTGCAGCTACATATTGCAAATAAATGCCATATATCTGCTGAACCTGCTCGTAGGAGGGATACTCGGTATTGTATTGGGAATGCTCAGCTCACATTTGAAGGCAAACGAATAATTTTAATTAAGAATACAGCAGCCGAAACGTTTGTGCCTACGGTGAGCAACATGCCAGCTTATTAAGCAAAATAACCAAACGACAGAGCACGCCTCTGATCTCATACAGTAACGGAATCTTACCTGCTTCAAACGGCCCAAGAGCTCCCTTTCTTCGAGATCAGCCTTTACTGGAAATGCAGGACCATCTTCTTCTTCTCCTCTGTGCAAGGCTGATTCAGTATCGTGGATGAATCTGGGCAGCGCTTTCATGAAGACTTCCACCAAGCTCGTGATGTCGTGTAAGTCGAAACTGCTTGCTGGCCGAAGCACAGCCAGCAACACAGGGAACCACAGCAGCTGCTTCATATTGCGCGCGAGCTGCAGTCGAATGGGACCGACCGCCTGTAACACAGTCTCTGTACAGTGCTAGTAGAGTAGGTTCGTTCCAGCAGCTGCCAGACGGCTACTTTCAAGCGCTAAGAAACAGGTGTTACTGCGCATGCGCAGCTCCTATGACGCAAAAACCCTTGTTTGATACTTGCACTGCTGGAACGCTTTTTGCACTGTTTCTGGTTGCAGTCGAAGGCGAGTTTAAAGGAATAATTAAAATACTTTCCTTCTTAATAACGAAGAAGTGTAAACGAGAAATATCTGATCTCAAGTGGGATTGCAGTGACTTCGAAATAATCGAAATCACGCTACAAACACTCACGTATCACGTGATGGCTACCCCCCACTCTAACTCAGACCTTTCTGCGCATGCGCAAATTGGCAGCTTGACCGCGCCAGAAATATTTTTTCGGGTAGCGTCTGGCTGCTTGCGACAACTGCTGGAACACCAAACAGCCACACTCCAAGTAGCCAGAAGCGGGAGAAGGCGCTGCTGGAACAAAATTTCAGCGTTGCGCATGCGCGTCAAGCAATCTGGCAGCTGCTGGAACGAACCTAAGAAGTCTTCCGACCCAGCAGTGTTGCCACACGTCTGCCGCGATTCGGCATGCGGAAGTGTGTTTTAATCAAAGAGTTCAATTTTCTTAGAGTGACTATAGGTTTGTTCAAACAGCTGCCAGAGAACTACTTTAAATCGTTAGAAAACAGCGTTTCTGCGCATGTGCAGTTACGGTGACGAAGAAATCAGTGTATTGAGTTTGCTATGTTGAAACGCGCGTCCCTATTCTGTTTGGATTTTCGTGCATGGTGTTGGATCAACACCTTACCGTCAATCTGCGGCCACTTCATTTTTTCGCCATTCCTAGATTATACCAATCAATTATGCAGAGTTTTTTTAATTAGTGTGACTTCATGGAACCAAGTTAAGGGAATAAAACTTCACATAATACACCATACGTAACATTTTATACACTGGTAATTTACCAAGGGATGCCATTCTGAAAATTGAAAACTTAAATACAAATTTTAGGTATCGATACGTGTCTTGCTATTGAAAACTGTTTCGTGGGAAGAAGTTTTGTAAAAGAAAACTTTTTTCTCTTTTTCAATATATCTTAAATAAAATATTTATTCCAGGTTACTGATCAAATTCACCTGCTTAGTGACCTTCAAGTGGGCATTGACGAATTGTAGTACACATAGCACTAACAGATTTTACATTCTTATAAAATAAATATCAGAGGATACGCCAAACCACGGGTCGAGAGCACGGGAATTGTGTAAACATCACTGAAAGTAAAATTCTGCTTTAAGAGCACATTCGTATGTCCGGATTCAAACTTATCCTAGTATTAAGCTTTTCGGCGAGGGTTTCGTGATGTCAATCTCTTGGAATGTTCTCTTACGTTCATTTCTTTAGTATAGCATAATATGATTCGTCAACTTTATAAGCACTAAAAAAATTTCAAGGTGCCCTTAAAATAAAGTGAACAGTTGAAACCAGCCAATAGCGTTGAATATTGTTTCAAATAAATCGACTGCCTGTGTGCCAAAGAACAATTTATTGCAGCTGTTTGATAAAATCCAATTTTATTTAGTAACAGGTGGAAAAAACTATGTTCTGCAAGACCATTAATGCTTGATATGCTAATGTGCAAATACATTCTGAAAACTGGTGTGACATTTCAGTCTTATGCGATTGTGTGACCAAATTCACTTGGCAGTCCCAGACTCTTTTGTTATGTGCACGAAGAGAAAACAGCGACAATGAAACGTAAACATTTGGTCACGCGTAGACTAACCCCACGCCTCCCCACCCCCCTCCTACAACTCAGTTATGCGCACATGTGACAGCTTGAAAGTGGCAGAAATATTTTCCTGTGTAGCGTGTAACAGTTTGCTCTAACTTCTAAAGCAGCAAACAGTCCATGCAACAATCATCCTCCCCAAGTACCAAGAAGCAGAAAAGGCGATGCTAAAACGCGTTAACCGCTCTGCTCATGCGCTTGAGCCCGCCGGTAGCTGCTTGAACGAATCCTAAACGTCTACCCTTGTGTGGTAATAGCTATTAACGTTACAGAGTATGAAAAGATATAATACAGTAAAGCAGTGTAACTATAAATTTAAAATTACTTACCATGTGGTACAGACTACTTCATAAGAGTATTATATTCAAAATTGTTGAAAGTTTACTGCCTGCACACTCGTCGTGACCGTTTTTTGTAAGCGTCGTGCAAAATTAAAGATTTTGGGATTGCTTTGGACAAACGACTATCGTCATTTGTTCTACGGATATATTTATCTTGCAGTCTTAAATAATTTGCCTATTTATTATTTACTACCTATCTGTACTGTATGTTTCTTATCTTAAAAAAACTGAAAAGCTAATTTCTTTCCTGCACTTACTTAAAGGCTACTTAAAATTACAAGATGGCCTTCGATTTCTAAAGAGACTTCCTCACAGCTGTCTTGTAATATGTAATATTTTGTGATATGTCTCTTCAGTTCGTCCAATTGAAAGCTGAATACAATTTAGACAAGTGGAAATTATATTTTGGTAAACAACTTGCAGAGAATAAAATGTGTTTTAGGAAATAAAGCATGTCAATTTCAACACTGACAAACCGGACGTCGGTTACTCTCAATGGTTTGACCACTTTGCAAATGGCCCACCTAATCTTCAGCATGCCGGCCGCGGTGGTCGAGGGGACTGAGGCGCTCCAGTCACGGTCTGCACGGCTACTACGGTCGGGGGTTCGAATCCCCCCTCGGGCCTGGATATTTGTGCCGTCCTTAGTATAAGGTAGTTAAGTAGTTTGTAAGTTTAGGGACTGAATGACCCCGTAGTTAAGTCCCATAAGCTTAACAAACATTTGAATTTGAATCTTCAGCATTCGCCCGGAACACCACATTTCTAAACCTTCAATACTCATTTTGTCCGAACTACCTCTCGTTCACGTTTTACTCCAATCCAAGGCTACTCTAAACAAATGCCTTCCCCAACACTATTATATTCTCTTTTTAGAAATGCTTTTATTTCCATTTCCATTCTGAATTTTATATCTTGTAATCTCCAACCATCGTATGTTATTTTACTGCCCAAGTAACAAACTCATCTACCACCTTTATTGTCTCGTTACCTATTTTCTTCAGCATTGCTTAATTTTCTCAGACTACACTCCATTACCCTTATTTTGCTATTGTTAATGTTCATCTTAGCCGCGGTGGAGTAGCTGAGCGGTGTAAAGCGTCTCGCTGCGGAGCGCGTGGTTGCTCGCCGTGGAGGTTAGTCCTCCCTGGGGCATGGTGTGTGTGTGTGTGTGTGTGTGTGTGTGTGTGTGTGTGTGTGTGTGTGTGTCCTTAGGTTAGTTTACCTAGGTTTAAGTAGTTTGTAATCTACGGATTAATGACCACGCAGTTTGGTCCGATAGATTTACAAACATTTATTTTTTTGTTCATCTTATACCTTCCTTTCAAGACAGTACCGTATCTATTCCGTTCAGTTGCTCTTCCAGGTCCTTTGCTGTCTGCTGTCTGACAGAAAGCGAATGTCATCGGCAAAGTGCTAAGTTTTTATTTCTTCTCCCATTCAAAAATTGTCCTTGCTTTCCTTCGTAGCTTGCTCATTGTATAGGCTGAATAGCATTTGGGAAAGGTTACAACAGCGGCTTACACCCCTCCCCCCCCCCCCCCCCACTCTTCCAAAGCTTTGTCTCTGATAAATGCTGTGTGGTTTCCGTAGAAGTTGTATATAACTTTCCGTTCACTACAGTATATTTTACCCCTGCTAACTTCAGAATTGGAAAGTGTATTCCAGACAACATTGTTAAAAGCTTTCACCAAATCTACAAAAGCTGTAAATGTACGTTTGCCTTTCCTTAATCTACTAAGATGTGTTGTAGGATCCAGTATTGCTTCGAATGCCCCTACATTCCTCCTAAATTCAAAATCATCTCCCAGAGGTCCGCTTCTCCCACTTATTCCATTTTTCAGAAAATGATTAGTGTTTGATTTCAGCTACCATGACTACTTTGATACTGGGATTATTGCATTCTTCTTTTTAAGCTGAAAGTATTCTGCGTGTCTCTTGCACACGAGGCGGAATAGTTTTATCATGACTGGCTCTCCCAGAGACTTCAATAGCTCTGAAAAAATATCATCTGCTTAAATATTACAGTGCTGGCAGATTCTTTTCTCTGTGTCGTATGTCCTATCTTATCTACTTCCTCTTCCCTCCATAAATATAGTCTCGAAGTTCATTTCCTTCGTCGAGCCACTGTATATTCTGCCCAGTTTTCAGCTTTTCCTTCTTTGCTCAGTACTGGTTTTCCAACTGACGTTTTGACATTCATACAGATGCGTTACTCCAAATCAGCCTTTTTTTCTTGTAGGTGATCTCCATCCGCTTTAATTGTTCTACAGATTTCCCTTTGTCATCTAGTCCCTCCTTGCTTAGGCAATTTACACATCCTGTCAATCTCAATGTTAAGTCGTCTGTACTTCATTGACTGTATTTTCATATTTTCTCTTTTTATGTTCAAATGTTTGTAAATCTATCGGACCAAACTGCGTGTCATCAGTCCGTAGCTTACAAACTACTTAAACCTAGGTAAACTAACCTAAGGAGACACACACACACACACACACACACACACACACACACACACACACACACACACACATGCCCCAGGGAGGACTCGAACCTCCACGGCGAGCAATCGCGCGCTCCGCAGCGAGACGCTTTAGACCGCTCGGCTACTCCACCGCGGCTCTCCTTTTATGAATTAAATTCAGTATCTCCTATGATATCCAAGGATTTTTATAAGTCTTATCTTTCTACTGTTTGGTCCTCAGACGCCTTCACTGTCATCTCTCGAAGCTTCCCATTCTCCTCTATTGTTTTACTTTGCCTTGTTTCAGTCCATCGTTGCTTAATGCTTCCTCTGAAACAGTAAACCACGCCAGGTTCCTTCAATTTACCTACGTTCCATCTCCGTTTCTACCTTTTTTACAATTTTTATCAGTTCTAATGTACAGTTCACAACCAATAAGTTATGGCCATAACCTGTATCTGCCCTTGAAAATGTTTTACACTTTTAAAGCCTGGTTCCGAAATGTCTTCCCATTATAAAATCAGTTACCGCCCGGTGTTTCCTGGTCTCTTCCAAGTATACAATTTTCTTTCATAAATCTTAAAGCAAGAATTTGTGATGATTGAATTATATCAGGCTGTTTCCTCTTTCATACCTTTATCCCAGTCCATATTAAACTATTTTTCCTTCCCTTTCTTTTCCGTATCACTGAATTCAAGTCCCCCATCACAACCAAGTTTCCCTTAACTGTCTGAATAATTTCCTTATATATTTCAACTGTGGTGGGTGTTTTCATATCGATCTTGTTTCGATCACGCTTTCAATACGCTTTCCATAGGTTACCCGCATCCTATTTTATTATTAGACCTACTCTTGCATTACCCACAACTGACTTTGTATTTAAAACCCTGTACTCGCCTGACCAGAAGTCCTGTTCATCCTGCCACCGAACTTCACTATTCCCCACTATATCACTTCAACCTACCCATTTCCCATTTCAAAATTTCTTACTTATCTACCCGATTAAGGAATAGAATATCCTAAGCTCTTATCCGTAGAATGGCAGTTCTGTTTTTCGCAATGACAACGGCCTTCTGAGTAGTCCCCGCCCGAAGATCCGAATGTGACTACTGTTACCTCCGGAATATTTTAGCTAAAAGAACGCCTTGTCAATTAAGTATCCATACAGTAGAGTTGCATATCCTCAAATCATCATTGGCACGTAAGTTGCCCACGCGGCGTCAACTAAGACGACTTACACTAACGCTTATTTTATTTTTTTCCTCAGGAAATGTAGCGACTCTAGTTTCCCCTTGCTTTCTGCCGTTCGCAGTAACGTTGGCTGATGTTGCAAGGCCAGATCATTCTGTCATTTAGACTGTTGGCCCTGCAACTGCTAAAAAGACTGCTACTCCTCTTTAGGAACCACACGTTTGTCTGACCTTTCCAGCTATGGATGCAAGCGACACTTGCGACGGGCATTAATCCTTTGATACGTCCATACAGCTACACCGCGTGTCAACAATTGCGACCATCAAATGGCTGAAGTTGTTCCACTGAATATGAAGTAGACTTGTCGATGGCTTAAGATAGACTGTGGTAGTTTCCTACAGTGAACGTAGAAAATACTGTTCACCTTTAGACTCGGCGGTGCAGTCAAAACAGTGCCTACAGACAGGCCCCCTAAGCGAGAGTTTTTAGTGTTTTATCCCTTCTGCTGATTGGGGCGTCATAGACTATGATCCATATTTTGTGTTCTTTCCCCTAGTTTAAACGACTGGTCACAAGCGAATAGTAGTAAACACTTATGAACTGCCTGCGTATTCTCAAACGCTCGTGTAAAGTTAAGCTTTGCCGTTTATAATTAATTACTAATTGCAAAGGTCATCTTTCGTCGTTGTAATAGAAATATATTAGGTTAAGAAGAAGAAGAAGAAGAAGAAGAAGAAGAGCACACACACACACACACACACACACACACACACACACACAGCCACTAGTTGCAGGGATGCAGATTTATAAACTATCTGTTTCAGGCAAACATTGATCTTCTTAGGTATCTGCACAGGAAACAGTTACAGAATAATATAAAAGTATAAATATTACATAAAAGATCGAAGTACAACCACAGAATTGAAGGGGCAAAAGATGCAATGTATATAACGCGTTCATGAAAAGTGTCAAAATTTGGAATGGTTATACACTGTACTGCTGAGTTCTGATAAAAGTAGTGAAATATAAAAATAAATAAGTCCATATAAAAGAAAATAGTAACTAGTATTTTTCTTTTTTATTAACTTATTTCTTTTTACCTTGTGATCAAAAAGTCAGTATAAATTTGAAAAATTAATAAATCACGGAATAATGTAGATATAGAGGTAAAAATTGACACACATGCTTGGAATGACATGGGATTTTATTAGAACAAAAAAAAGCAAATGTCCGACAGATGGCGCTTCATCTGATCAGAAGAGCAATAATTAGCATAACAAACTAAGACAATGTTCTTTACAGGAAATGCTCAATATGTTCACCATCATTCCTAAACAATAGCTGTAGTCGAGGAATAATGTTGTGAACAGCACTGTAAAGCATGTCCGGAGGCATTGGCGTAGGATGTTGTCTTTCAGCATCCCTAGAGATGTCGGTCGATCACGATACACTTGCGACTTCAGGTAACCGCTAGGCCAATAATCGCACGGACTGAGGTCTGGGGATTTGGGAGGCCAAGCGTGACGAAAGTGGCGGCTGAGCACACGATCCACCACCAAACGACGCGCGCAAGATATCTTCCATGCGTCTAGCAATATGGGGTGGAGCGCCATCCTGCATAAAAATAGTACGTTCCAGAAGGTGTTTATCAGCCAGGCTGGGGATGATGCGATTCTGTAACATATCGGCTTATCTCTCACCCGTCACGGTAGCAGTCATTGAAGTTTTGCTGTCCAGCGCCATGTCAGACATTTTTGAACTTTTTTCTTTTTCTGCTCTAATAAAACCCCATGTCATTCCTAGCAAGTGTGTCAATTTTTATCTCTCTCTCTCCCTCTCTCTCTCTACATTATTCCGTGATTTAATAAATAATACTTATACAACACTTTTTTCAAATTTACCTTGGCTTAAGGTGGTATAGTGTATTACCATTCGAAATTTTGACACTTTTAAAGAACGCTTTAGATACACTGCATCTCTGTACTTCGAACTTTTCTGTAACATTTCTACTTTTATATAATTCTGTAATTGTTTCCTGTACTGATACCTGAAGAAGGGTCAAAATTGCCTGAAACCGGTAGTAAATAAATCTACGACCCTGCAACTGGTGGCTCTTTTTTAACCTATAAACCACAGTTGCTGTAAAAGATAAAAATGTTAAAGAAATCTTATTGTATGATCATCTTTATTTTAGTAATTCAGTCCCAAGGACTTGGGTAAACTGCCAAAATATCACAATTACAGCAAATACGTAGACAGGCGTGTCAGAACAACAGTACAAATTAAACTGAAGGTGAGAATGCAATGATTGAAATCGATATGCAATAAAGGTAAACATTTCTATTCCAACGACCGATGCTGAGCTTCCTCTTGTCATTAGTGTTGTTCCGATGCACCCCTAATGGAGTCTTTGTCTAGTTTATAATGTCATTGGCTTTGTATTGGCGAAGATCTCTGGAACTCGTGTCGCTTTGGTGTGTCCTGTGGGTGTGTCTCGCGGGCGGCGATGAAAACAGAGAGATGGACACTAAGTAACTATCAGTTCTTTGAATAAAATAATAAATAAATTTTAGGATACATGGGTTCTTATCTCTAAAAGGGCCGCCGAGAAGAGTGTTTTTGTGGTTTGAACTAGATAACACAAGCAAGCCTAAAGGAGGCACTGATCGCGGATGTGACCTTCAACAAGATTGTCACTTATCGGCATGCCATTTAACCTCTATGTAGTGACTTATTCCGCAGACAAAATACGCAACACTGGTCGAGGTCGTGTCTCCTCGTAAGTGTCTAAGCAAGGTTTTCCTCCTTTTCGCCTTGTTCTTCCTTAACCGAATCGACGTTCGGATGACGATCTTAATGGGTAACACTAAACAGGTTTTTAAGACTTTAATATTCGTACGCGTGTGCAATACCTCTCCCCCTATTTCTAAAAGTCCCCTGCTTGTCCTCGTCATTTGCAGTCCTTGCTGCCAAGTATCGATTCTAGTATTACCGATTGATTCTACATAACTTGAGATCAACGCATTGACCCTGCTAGGATCGACAAGCTACGAAAACAGTCTCCTAATATTTTTTTTAGTCGATTCATTCACATGGTGACATCTATCGGCAGTGAAAAATGCCGAGTAGCACCGTGGTTCGGATCCACGTTAAACTCGAGGTCCCCCTAAAATTGGCTGGGTGTCATTTCGACGGAAGGCATCACCACCACCTCCAAAAAAGACCATGCTTAGTAAAGCACTGTGGTGTTCAAACCAGTCTTCGGGTTGTTGACTCCTTTACCTCGCCTTATCCATATATATCTCCTAACCTACTTTTTTGGTAATTATTTTCGTAGTTTTTGATTGAATCCATCCTATATCGTGTATTAAAGTAACTCCTGCAAACAACAATTTTTCTCTATTTCGCTACATATGAGTTTCGACTGCGATGAAATTCGGGGAAGACACTACTGGTGCACCGTCAGACGTATTGGTTTGGAACCCATTTAATTTGTGGGAAATTAGGGCAAAGAAAAATTCGATATTAGACTGCTTGTGTATCCGGACAAATGCCAAGAGCCGTTTTAGAGGATTTGTAACTTTTTCAGACTTGAGATCCAAATGTTCCCGTTTAATAATTATCCTAAAATAATTTTATGTTTCAGTTACCATTCAATAAATACATCTAGGTACATTTTAGTAACAAACTCGAAATATTCTGGGAAGAAAACATAGCTACTTCGACATCAACGCAAAAGAAAAAACTTGTTTTCTGTATCTCGAGTATTTAAACACTAATCAGTACATACGAACACTAGTAACTTTATTATGCCACATTTGTCATCTTCGTCCCAGAGTCCCTTTTGTAGTTTATTGTCGTTAACACTTCATCCAAATCAGTTCACGTTTGTCCATCGGAAATTTAAAAAATGTTGCCGCGACCGCTGGCCAAAAGCTGGAGACCCAGGTTCGAATCCATGCCCGGCACAAAGTTTCGCTAGTCGCCATTTCTTTCAATGTCCTGATGCAGTCATTCCTTTACTTCCTCTTCCTTTTTGTCACCAAAAGTGCAATTTCATTAGCGACTGCAAACCAAATGTGCCTGTTCTTTCGCACATATCCGACATATCGTTTGTGTTCGCATCTCCACAAACTGGATTAAATTTTTATTTGAAAAGCAACAATTCATACTGTCGCATAACTAATACATAGTCTTCTTGATGTTAAAAAGGGGCGTATTCTGCATAGTAAGATCCTTTAACATGTTCATTCTATTTGAATGGCAACGTAGTGATAATTTTAAGACCACCCAACTTCATATGCACAGAAAGCACATAAGAATACTTTCTCTTCCAGACTTTGAAATGATTTAATACACAGAGTTTCATGAGATGTTTGCTTGCGTAAGTATGATTTTACATGCAGTTTCCTACAACTACAATGTTAGCAAACATTGAAGTAAACTGGAGGTTTGTCTGTTTTCTTGTAAAATAATTGTAGAGGTGTGGACTGTTCATTCAAAACAAAAGCAGGTGAAGAGGTTGAATAGAAAAGGAAAAGAAGAAAATGGCGACAGGAGAAGGAAAAATATCCTGCTGGACATTCTCGACTGTATTCTCCATAACTATTCCAGTAATTTAGCAATCCGCGTATTAGGAAAGACTTAGGCTAATTGTTAAACTAACATTGCAACTTTAGAACTACTTGGATTAATATAAATATATACAGTATCACGTAGTGGGAAACCTATCTGTCAAAACGAGGGACCTATCACACTTCGGCAAGAAGAGTGTCAAACGTCGAAGTAAGCAGTTTGAGTTTGTAACTGAAAAATAACAGTATGTCCCAAGAGCTCCAACGTGCATGCAAACTCAGCCTCGCAATTTGTCCGCTGTAGGACTGTAGTGTTGTTTTTTGTCGTAAGCTATAATACATTGTTATGGTAAGAACGGTCGCTTTTTCAAGTGTTGCAGTTTTTGAGTTGTTGCTGTTCTTGCCGGCGTCCAACGGTAAGTTCCGCGAACGATAAGCAGTATTATTTTTGGCACAAAGTATTCTTGGTTCAAACTTTTGAACGCGGACGCTAACAGATCATGCACGGAAGTGCAAAGAAAATAATAATACGAAGAGTTCGGGTAAAGTGACATGTGAAATGCGGATCTTTTAGGAGGAAATCCGGGATTAGGAACAAGAAGAAACGCTGGAAATGCCTTGGTAATTAAGTCTCTAGCATTTCTGTTCGTTAACTTTTCGCAGGGAAGGTTTTACAGCTCAGTAGAACAAATAATTTTTGAAGTGTAAAGGCAGAGCAGTTTTTTAGATTGAATAATACAAACGCGGCGCACGATTTCCAACTGCTCGTAGCTAAAGCCGAGCGTTCTCATTTTCACGCACCAGTCATCATTTCAACTCACCTGGACACGCTTCCGGTTATGCGTCAGCTGTTCTAACTGTAGCCGCTGTGGTGCGGCTTGTACTGAAGACAGCCACACGGCCGCCCGTTGAACTCCACGCGTCGACCGTTTACTCGGAGCTCGGTGCGAGGTTGTCTTGGCAGCTGTAGTATCACGTGTTGCAAACGGGAGCCTGGAGGGGGGGGGGGGGGAGCCAAGGCGCTCCGATACAGCTGTAACAGGGTTACCAACGTGGGGGGCTTCCCCACAAATTTAAGGAGAAGAAAATATCACGCGAATATTACTTTTTGTCCGTTTTAAAGGGGGTTTTCATTATTCTCGTTATTTAATGTTAATACAAACAGTAAACCTCCATATAAGCTTGAAACGTATCCTGACACTTTCAATTTCGTATTTATATCATCATCCTATTCGTTGTGCTCAATGACCTTTCTTCCTACACTGGAGGTGAAAACGGTAAATACCCCAGGACAATGGACATCAACGTCTGTCCTAAGTGCTTCATAAACGATGTCGGCGGCTTTTCAGATAAAATGACCTACATTAGTAGATGACTCTTTCGATTTATTACGAGAACGGAGGAGGCAAATTTGCAATTACATTGTCAACATATTAAGCACTATCCTTTCCAAACGTCTCTAAATTCTTGAAACTTAAAAAATCTGCATATCGGATGCCGCCTGACAGCCTTGTCAGTGGGACAGTTGTTACTTCATTACACTTTTCACAAATTTCCTTTATTTTCTCATAGCGGCCCAAGTTACTGTTGTAAAAAGCTTTTAGTTGTCTTGCTTGCACTAATTGTTAATCACGATTACAACTTTGCGGAAATTGTGGTTGTAAATGTGCCCAGCCATTGGCAGAGGGACAGCATTGATAATTGAAATCAGAATTTTTCCCGAATTTATAGTACGAAATAATAATCTTAGCCATTGTTGGGTAAAGGTGGACCGTCCCGGGCCTCTCGTCTTGAGGGTCATCCAAATACCGGGAAAGTACTTTTATTTATTTATTTATTTATTTTGAGCGCCATTGACCTCTCGTACTGGGGCCTCAAGAGTAATTTTATTTATTTATTTATTATTTTTTTTAGACTGTCCCGTGCCTTTCTCCTAGCGGCCTACAAATCTCAAAAGTTGCTTTTTTATAGTAATACTTGTATTTCCAAGTAGAGCGGGGCCTCATTTTGTTTTGCTACCGCCCTGGGCCTCTGAAAGCCTTATTCCGCCACTGAAAGGCACCCCTGTGTCTCAGTTTTTAATAGGTGAATAAGGGGGTCTACCCTAGCTGCAGGCTTTCCTCAAAGACCCTCTTCAGTAAATGCCTATGAAGGGCACGGAGTTTGGAGAAAAATGCTTTTGGAAATCTCGTTCAGTGACGAGTTTTTAACACGAACAGACTTACGAATTGTTGCTGTAGAAGTTGTCAAAGCAGCATGCTTCTAACATAATTCCCGCCGAAGTTCCGATCTTCATGAAATTTTTCACACTTAACAATCCAAACATGAGGAAAGTCACTGTCTACGTAAAATTTTGTGTGGTGCATGGCGGAGGATACTTTAACTACTAATAAATATACGGTTTTATTCCATATATCGATAAAATTTTGCATACTTTAAGACAAGAAAAATATCATTGTGTACCCATGTTTTTATACGGTGTATGGTAAAAATAAATAATACTTATACAACACTTTGCTGATCACCATGAAAGTATTATAAAAAAATTGGCAGAGAAAGATGGAGATAGGCAGTGTTTGGGGAGATAATGAGATAAACATAGAAGGTGGACAGAGAGAAAATGGAAGGAGAGACTGGAATAAATGAGAACATGGATAGGGCCAGGTTTACAGCTATTAACCTATATAAGTATGTACTGGACAAGAGGAATAAACAGATAATGCATGACCAGATTAATTTTTAAATATCCATAGGCTTAAAGAAAGGTTTAGTAGTTTTTGTGTATGCTGTGAAAGCCCAAATTCATACATGTATTGTTGATATCTAGTAACTATGTGTTAGCAATGTGATAATTGTAGTTTGTAACCAACTATTACCTTCTGGACCATATTTGTATTGGCATTTGTGCAAGCATATTCTTCTTCTAATATTAAAAATTGTATTTTTCACAACATAATGTGAAGATGCAAATTACTCTCTAAGCTGTATTTTGCTTAATACTCATTTTCATATAATAGCACAGAATATGGAAGTAAAAATTGACTGGCCCACGTAGACTAGTATGTTAAGTGCCTACTTCTAGGACCGGGCATGGAGGCATACTTGAGTTCTGGCCAGCCTGGGTGTGGTTTTTAGTCAGTTTTCTACATCCCACTAGCCCATAGGGGGGAGTATCAGGCTGGTACCCAAATCCAACATCAGTTACAAAGTTCACAAACAGTTTAGAGGTTTGAAAACTTATAAAACACTATACACAGACACTGAGTAAACTTTTTTCCTTCCAGTGAGGAGGGGGGATAAAATTATCCTTACAGTTTGGGAGCTTTTAGCGTCAAACTAGGGGGAATATCAGTGACAGTGTTGGCAACCCTGATTTAAAGCAAGATCTGCGTAGTAAATGTTGGTCACATTGGCTAGCACTGTCGGGAGGACACCCACTGAGTGGGGGGACTCTTGAAAGGGATCGTTGCACAAGGGATAAGTACCCTTAATCGAGAAGCACAAAAGCTTGCATGACGCCAGAACGTCTGCTGTATCTGGTTGAAAGGAACACACGATGATTGCACTTCCCGATCCCACCAAACAGTCGGACTTCAGATGTAGAATTTAATCTATAATATGAGAAGCTGGGCTTTTTATTTCAACTGTCTTCCTGGAAATAATGATGTCACATCCAAACAAATGTAGGCTTTTTAATTTTTAGCTTTTGTAAATATCCATTGTAAATTGTCAATCACCACGTGTTATGAGCAATAACAATAGGTACTTTTTCCAATTTTATACTAAAAAGAGAAGAAAGGGAAAAAAACCTAGTCTCATGTTTTCCTTTAACAAATTTTGATACATTAAATTGATTTGGCTATAATTTTGGAGATGTATCTCAAATTTACCAGGTGCTAGTTATGAAAAGTCATAGTCCAGCTTGGATTGACTGTGTTAGTATTATTCTATGGGGAAAATGTGATCCATTTCTCAGAAAGAATTAGACTGGGCTGAGAGGAGAAACTTTTAGGCAAAATGGATGTGTGTCTGTCTCCTAGGCAGAAGCAGTGATTCAAACAATATATTGATAATACCAAAATGCCAATCTTTTAATGTAGTTGTTCTAGTATTTCAGTACTACAGGAAACAAATGGTTTTCAAATGAACAGTAGTAAGTAGATTTCCAAAACAGTTTACAACTTAGTGAGAGAAGTTGACGTAACGTGGGTCCACAGCAAACTTGCCACTTTTTTTTAAGGCAGCTCCCAACTTCATTAGACATTGGGAATTGTTGACACATCTATTTGAACTTGTTCTTTCAAATGTCCCCACAAGGTAGAAAGTTTCCAGAGGACAAATTTGGTGATGTTAGTGGCTTTGATTCATCTTTTCAATGAGAGATGAGGTAGCCAGTAATGCACATGTTCTGACAGATGTTGCATCATCCAGTTGAAAATATACACTCCTCGAATTTATCCATTGACCTTGCAATTTCTGCTGAAAGAATTGTGTTGAGAGGTGTATGTAAAATTTTAAGTTTCCTGTCACTATTAAATCATTCTGAAAGAAAAAAAGTCTAATCGGACCAACAGAAGCTAAGCCATACAATAGTCAAATGTGGTAGTGATGAAGGCTGTTTGTGGTAGAGAGGAAGGTATTGTGATCTGCTGAACCACCAGTATTTTATGTATCTAGAATTTGAAATCCAGTCATGTGATAGTTTTCTCACTGATTCATGGCTTATCTTTAGACATTGCTGCTGCAATGGCCTATAGTCATTTCCTGAAGTGACTGACATACATCCTATATTCTCCCCATTTACCGACAGGTCAGTACCCTCCATTCTACAGTAGTCTCTTTCGCATAGGCCATCCTGTAATCCTATTTTGAAAAGGTCATTGGGAATTTTTTTTGAGAAGTGGACTTCATAAGTATAGCACCCATTGTTTAAGCTACTATGTGCATGTTGAACAACATTGCTCTGAAACTGTCTGGAGAAAATTAATGTGAGAGGTTGTGGATTGCATTGTACCAGTGTGCTCTCTCTTCCTATCAAATACTACAAATGAAGCTGTTGCCAATTTGTTTCCCTTGTTTTCAGAGATTAGGTATTTAACACTAATGCCGGTATCATTGCTTCCTTTGGCATGTATGTTTTGACTCTTGTAAGTCGTTGTCTCTTTGTTGCACTGCTTTGGAGCAATGCATTGTTTTACAGTCAAAAGTTTCGAAATAATTTCCTTGATACCACTACTGTGATGACTACATGTTCTAGTACATCTTTTTCTTTCTTTCTTTCTTTTGAGGGATAGGTGGTATCTGTGCTTGATTTTGGGCTAGAAACATGGAATATAAAGTTTTGAGTTTAACCCAGACCAGTGCCTGTTTGAACATCTCTATTTTTGCATCTAGCTTAAAGTTTCCAACAAAGTTCGAATAATGAAGCAAAGCTGGTGCCTAGGCAAATTGTCCAAATTGATCAAATCCTTTTGAAAAAGGTGTGAATTGGGCTGAAATTAATGCTCAGATAATGGCGCCATTGTATGTCCATTATTGGACAAAAGCTGGTATTTTGAGTGTTTTTAGTCCATCATTTCTTCACAATTGGTTGAAATGTTGCATATGTATGGATAAAGTCAAAACAATCCTTTTTCAGAATCTAGTAATCATTCTCCATTTTTGAGATATGATAGTTGTGCTAAATTTAACATTTTGTAAGACTTGTTAGTAATCCAAACAGTGGTGTACTTCACTAATAGTATTTTGTCAACTGATTATCTTTCTGTTTATATGTTAATCACATTAAGCTTTTGAGTAACTACAGTAGAATAATCACAAAAGAGGTGTCAGTAACAAGTCACATTCAATCCTGACCAAACTAGGACAAACTATTTAGTCAGAGGGGAGGGGGTAGTGATAACGCAGTAGATGAGATTTTTATTGTGCCTGCTATTCATCATATTACTGTGACTGATGTTTGTCTGTTTTCTTAATTACTTTCATAATTTGTTGCAGGTTGCATTTTACGAGATTTTGAGTGGGATGTGGGTTCGTAATGGACTCCAGATAAAGGGACAAGCAATGACTTACATCCAGTGCAACTTCTGTAATTCCATGGTTGATGCAGACTTGTACTTGCTGCAAATATGTGCAACACAGTTACCACCTGAAAATTTCCTTATGACTGTGTTGGAAAAGTAAGTATCTTGATTGTTATTGTGCTACATTATCTGGAAGAGTCAGTTTTCCCATTCTTATGGAGACAGTCCACTCTCAGAATTTATATTGCAATCTGGCTAATAACCATTATTTTTAAATGTCACATAATTACGAACAGGTTCTTTATATACAATTATTGACCTCCCGAGCTTCACACGGGTAGCTTTAAGTATGATACAGTCAGATGACTTCTCTAACATAGCAGTAATACATTATATACACAGATTCTCCTTTTGAAACAGTCTATCTATTAGTGAAAACTGCATCAAAACATCTACAGTAGTTATTGAAATTGGACTTCCCATACAGTGAGAGAAGTTAGGATCTGTTTTTAGTTTATAATATGAAAAAGTGATGTAGGAATACCTCAGGTTCTCATCTCTGTAGTTTTAGTAGTTTTATGTTAACATTCAGAAAGTACCATCTAGCAAGTATTTCATATTAAAGCATTTCGTTCTTGTCAGTTGCTAATCAGTATCTGTTGTCTTTCACTTTTAGATTCCACATTATGGAATGGATGAGCTTAGGACCTTTCCAAGCATGTCATAACAGCTACATGGATGGTGAACACGATGCACCCATGCTAGAAAGTTGTATGACTTTCCTGGCCACTCTAACGAGTATTAGAACTAATTTAGGTAGGTACTAAAAATTAAAGCTTGTGCAGATACATGTAATAGAAAGTATATATTGTACTTGAGAATTAATTAGTAATTATTGACAGGTTATAAGGAAATTAGATATTTTAATAGACAATGAAAAAGTTTATGAAAATTGTAGAAAGAGCAAAAGAAGGTGATAGGTTATGCAATTACTTTGTAATTCAAAGAATGTATATGTCAAAAAGCAGTTTATTGTGTATTTACCAACTCAACAGATTATAGCAAAAAATCTGTTACGCAGCTCAACCCACTTTGTTTCAATTCATGTAATAAAAGAATTCCCGTAACCCCTTTTTTAACAGGTTGTAGATTAATAGATTACATGCAATGGTGTGGCAGTTTAAACTATGTGGAAAAAAAAGTTACTCACTATTAGATTTTTAACGTCAGTCATATATTCAACTGATTCAGCAATACGTGTTTTTGTTTACGGCTGTTCTCTGTGTAATGTAATGTTAAAATGGGCTTCTGGGTGACAGTTTTCACTTTAAACTTTCCTTTTATTTGTTTATTCTTTTTTTTCCCCGATCTCTTTGATTTTTGGGGTTATAAAAAGGAGGCACCTGCTCATCAAGACTCTTTTCAGTTCTGGAAGATTATCATCTTACCTTTTTTCTTGAAGTTTTGTTTATAATGTTACCTACAAGCTGGATGATGCATATACTTCCTTTCCTCCTCTTTTCAAATTTGAAGCTTGCATGATTCAGAAGAGCATTTGTTCCCAGATACTTCTTATAGATGTATAATTTCCACAGTAATAATCAGCTGTATCCATTTCTCACATATAAAGTAATTATAAGTAAATGAAATTTCCAGATTCGATCTTGAAACATATAAACTATAACCAGTGTAACATTTTTCAGGCCAAATAATGTATTCTAAATGGCCAGTGAATCTTATCATTGTACAACAAATATTGATATGTCTCTTAGATTGGTGGATAAGCTATTAATTTTGAACAAGGATATTTTGTGTGTTTGAAAAATAATTTCTTAATAGTACAACTATCAATTCTACATCAACATCTGTAGTCTGCAGTCACATCACAGTATGTGGCAGAAGGTACTTTGTGTGTCAGTTTCACTTCCTCCTTTTCCAGTCCAATCATTTGTGGCTCAGAGGATAAATGACTGCCAGTAACTTCCAAGTGGCCTCTAATCTCTGTAATTTTATCTTCATAGTCTTTTCACAAGATACATGTTGGAGGAAGCAATATATTGGATGACGCCTAAACTACTGAGAACTTTGAACAGTAGTCAATACCATGATACAGTACAGGTGTCTTGCAGAAATTTCCCTTGGAGTTGGCAATTCATTTCCATAATGTTTTCGTGCTTTCTACATAAAACTTTAAAGAAGGGTGTTACTCTTCTCCGCATCGTCTCTTATTCCTCTTACCATTCCCACCTGCTACGAATCCTGTATTGGTCGAACAAATGTTTTGTTGATACACCACACTTTCTCAGTATTCTTCTAATGATCTGTTTGGCATCTGCTATACTCATGGCTAATAAATCATTATTGTGCCACTTCAAATCACTCCAAATACATACTCCCAGATATTTTATGGAAGTAACCGCTTCCAGTGGTGGTTTTGCAACTGCACGATCATCTAAGAAAGGATAATTTTCCTTTGTATGCATGGTGTGTTCAATTTGTTTATGTTGAGGGCAATTCCCACTTCCTGCACAAAGTGTCAATATGCTGCTGATCCTCTTGCACTTCGCTAAAATTTTTTGGCATTACAATTTCAAAATATAGTCTAGAATGATATGCAAGAATCCTCATGGAACTACCAAATCTGTCTTCTACATCATATATATTGTGAAAAGCAATCGTCTATAATACTTCCTTGGAGTACACCAGAAATTACTTTCACATCAGAACACCTGTTCAATTCAGTCACACAGTTGGTCTGATATGCTCCTGTTTTGTTCATTAGGGAACAGTGTGAAACGGTATGTAGTGCCTTCTGGCAATCAAGGAACATGGAAGCTACCTGGGGGACTGCATGTAATGCTTGAAGTTTCGTGGACGAATAGAATGATATGGTAATAAACTGGAGGCGAGGCATTAAAATAAAATTTGTCACGGCTGGTTTTTTAACCCGGGACCTCCTGCTTACTAGGCAGGTGTCATAACCACTTGGCCACTGAGACTTGATGCAGATGGTGACTGCATGGACTGTCTTAAGGTACGTCTCCCTCCATTACAGAAACTTCAATTCTGCCTCATGTTCTCTCATACATATGTATCATCATTGCCAAGGCGCTCAAATAGTGGAATAGCACTCCAGGGAGATCCCTGGGAATGTTGATACATATTTATAAGGGAACATAAGACAGAACTTAAGTTCGTGTAGTAGAGGGAGTTGTGCCTTAAGACAGTCTGTTCAATCACCACATCCATTACGTTTCAGTGTCATAGTGGTTATGGCACCTGCCTAGTAAGCAGTAGATTCCAGATTTGAATTGCTGCCATGACATAAATTTTAATTCAATGCTTCAGTGCAACAGTTTAATATCTTCTATAGATATTGATATTGAGGCATATTTTGTCTCTGGACATTGTTTACTTGATATTTATAAAGTGAGCTGGGTTTCACACAATAATTGCTTTTGTGATATAACATACGTTGATTCCTACACTCTCCAGAAATGTCGTAATACTCAAGTATAAAACATGTCCCATAATTCTGCAACAGATCGACGTAAGAGATCTAGGCCTATAGTATTGTATGTCTGTTTGACAAACCTTTTTCAATTCTGGAATGACTTGGGCTCCCTCCAGTTATTAGCAATAGTTTGCTCCTATAGATCTGTGTTACACTACTACATATTCTATGTATAAATGAAGTGGTATTCTAGTGATATTGCCTTTGGTGAAAAAATTTCAATTGCTTTTTTATCCCTTGGCCACCTTAGAATATTTATTTGTGTGTGTGTGTGTGTGTGTGTGTGTGAGAGAGAGAGAGAGAGAGAGAGAGAGAGAGAGAGAGAGAGAGAGAGAGAGAGAGAGAGAGAGAGACAAGAAAATTTGTCGTAGCACTTAATCTAACAAAGCCATTTAGTGATACAGACGAAGAAATATTTTGGTGCCATTGTTACCTGAGCATTTTGAGGAAGTGTAAATCCATGTTGTTAAACAGAGTTAGGAGCCTACTTAGGAAACAATTGCAGCAACTTGAAAATATGTAAAAACTACTCAAAAAGCTTGGTTCAATTGCATGTATCAAAAAATGAAAATCACTGTGAAATAGTGCATTTAACTTGAGATGTTTGGTGGAATGTTGGAAACATGTTGAACAGCTGAAAGCAGAATTTTCAAAAAATGGCAATAAAGGAAAAACAAGAGTGATGTTTGAAATCTGAGCCAAAGATAAAGCCATAATGTTGGGCAAGGTCTGACAGTAGATTGGAAGGCGTTAATGTTAGTTGTAATGTATGACAAGTGAATTATTGTGAAGTTTGTCTAGAACCAGAAAAATTTTCATATTTAGATTTGTCATTCCCTGTTGAATCAACCTGAGATTATCAATGAGAATCTTTAGAAGATTGTTTTCACCGGGACAAAGTAAAATTCCACTATAGGGATTGTGCTCAAGACACCCTCCATGAAGTGCTCAACAGACATATCTCATCCAACAAAAAACTTTGAAAAACCAGTATGCATAGTTTATTGAACAAGTTGTAAAGTCAACTGTTGATGCAGTAAAGGGTATCTTGCATAACAGAACTTCTTGTACACATGTCTTTCTTACCACCTTCTGCAGCTGTTTTATCTGCTTGTGCCCCCCCCCCCCCCCCACACACACACACACCTGTCAGCCAATACATTGCCTTTCCATCTTTCCAGTACATTAAAATTAATCTTCCACTGAAACAGTCAAATTTAGTTATAGTTAGTTGCTCAGTTGTGTTCCATCTCTTTTAGCTTTGACTAAATGTTCTGTACTACTTTTGAAACTTGGTGAAACTTACATTTTTCAAGAAAATTTAATGTGCCTTTGGAATGAAGAAAGTAAAATAGTGTTGATTGATGATGTGAACAATATATACCATGATGAAGAAACATACATATATTTTAAGTTGTTTTTTTATTTAGTACAGCAGTTACTTCATGAGATTTGTATTCACAGGTTTGCCTGATGCCTCTCTGTCTCAATTGGAAATGGTAACATTATTGTGCATGGGTGACAAGACTCATAGTCAGCTGATAGAACTCATGCCAGAAAGATGTGGAACTGCTCAGAGCCGTGATTTTGAGTCTGTTCTAGCAGAGGTGAGCCTTCATTTTTCATTGCCTGAGGTAGAACAGCTAGATTTGTGACATCTGGATTCATTTAAAATAACTGAGAAATTTTGTCTAACACCCCATTAAAAATGTGTAATTAATGATCTGATTGGAAACTTTATACTATTTCTATGAAATGATTTAACAGGTGGCAGAGTACAAAGCACCCAACTTGGAGGCTAGTGGCCACATGCAACAGGGAATGTACGTGCCTCGACCAGTAGTCTGGGAACAACTATACGATCCAGTACATGTGTTACTGCGTGCAGTCCATCGGCGTGATTTTCAGACATCTATGGATCGATTCTCTGAGTAGTAAGTGGATTCCTGAATGTGATATGTTATATTTTTCTATGGTTAGGGTTAACTGTTGTCTCATTACAACAGCTGTCCGTATGCCACTCACATTCTTTATCAAGTTACGATTTTAATTTACCACTGATGTAATTTGAATGCAGTTTTATTGAAGTTGTGACACAATTTTATGGAGATTTGTGTTTGTGATAGTGTCATGTGGCAAATATTGTGCCACTGCTACTGAAACTGTGAATATGGCTGTTTGGTAGAAATGGAAGAGCTGTGTTCTTAAACAGTTTTAAAAACTTAAAAAGTTCAGATGGCATTAAACAATATAATGAGGACAGTTTACAATTCACTGCAAATACTTCACGACGAACTGTGACAGACACAACAAAAACACATGTACATCACATAAGCTATCGGCCATGGCCATCTTCAGAAAATAGTGTTGTATGTGTGTGTCTTTTTTATGTGCCTGTCACAGCTCATCTTCACATCTTTGCAGTGAGTTGTAAACTGTCGTTATATTGTTTGTGGCCTTAAACACTCGTGTATGTTTAACTAAAGTCTCTGTCTTACGAAAATTACATTTGGCAAGCTTGTTCTTTGTACCTATAACATTCATCATACTGAACAAATTCGGAACTTTCTTTTCTTTTATCTCTACATCTACATCCATACTTTTGTGTCCCAGCCTCATCGCCGCTTTTGTGTCCCGTTTACGCCGTAGGTGTCGGTGGCCGAGTAGGAAGACCGGCACAGGAATAAAGGTAGCACGCTTGTGCAGGTACGGAGGGGAGCAGCCAGTGGGACAGCAGAAACTTTAAACACTAGAGTAAATTAGTATGAGATATATATTGAACAGAATTTATACAATACTTAACTTTTACATAGCTCAGTACTGCAGAGTGCTGATACATAGTTGAGCTAGAGGCCTGCCTAGTGCCTGTCCGATAGCAAAGTCTTCACTGGTGCCTATCTGATTCCGAAGGTCTTAACTGGTTCCTATCTCAGTCCCAAGTGAAGGATGTCGTTCAGTGGTGGCCACGAGCAGAGTTGCAGCAGAGGGCGCTCGTGGCTGTCGATGTAAGAACGCCGCGCCATGCATGCATGGCGGCGCGCGGCGAAAGCAGGTGGCGCGCACTTTGTACTTGTGCGACACCACACATACTTCATAAGCCACCTAACAGTATGTGGCGGAGATTACTGTGTGTACCATTGTCACTTCCTTCTTCTATTTCAGTAGTGTATGGTTCACAGGAAAAACAATAGCCACTAAGTCCCCATGTGGGCCCTAATCTCTAATTTTATCATTGTGGGCATTTCACAAGATACACATAAGAAGCAGCGATATATTAGTTGACTCTTTGAGAAACGTATGCTCTCTGAACTTTGAAAGAAGCCCGTACTGTGATTCAGAACCTATCTTGTAGTGTCTGCACCAGCGTTTCCTAGTAATCTGTGTGACCATAATAAAGCGTGCTGCTCTCCATTGGATCTTCTATGTGTCTTTTATTAGTCCTTATCTGGTACAGATCTAACACTGTTATGCAATATTCAACATTGGTCAAACAAGTGTTTGGTGACCTTCCTTTGTTGACAAAATATAATTCCTTTCGATTCTTCCAATGACTGTCTGGCACCTGCCTTACCCATGATTGGTTTTATACATCATTCCATGTCAAATCGTTCCTTATGTTTGCTCCCAAATATTTTATGGAAGTAACTGCTTCCAGTGTTTGTCCTGCTATTTTGTAATTATACAATAAATGATCTTTGTTTCTATGCAAATACAGCACTTTACATTTGTTTATGTTGAGGGTCAATTCCCATTCCCTGTAGCATGTGTCTGTATCCTTCTGTTATGACATGAAATTAAGTATGCTTCAGTGTCAAAACACTTACTAGTGGAGCACAGCCTCTTAAGAGAGGCAGAGAAAAACTGTTCAATCTTAAAAAACACTATAACACAGCCATGAAGCTATTTAATTAATTAATATTGAAAACTGACAACCTCAGGTCCACGCACATTACATGCGTGACCACATACTATTTTAATGATACACAATACATCATTGTTATGGGTAGTGACATTCTGTCAGAGGACATGTTGCCCCAGTAGCTGAGACAGCTAATATTAGCTCGTTTAAAGATATAAGGTAATGTTTGAGAAGATGTAAATTTGTCTAGTCCAGCAGGAATCCATGCTCATCTGATTACAACTCGTACACCATTTCAGTCAGGTGGATTAACTTGTTGCTGTTGGTATATGTACACTTACCTGTAACACAATCATAAATTAACACACAAAAATTAGGACAACTGTCACTACAATGTTGGTTTCATGAAAGTTACAGGAATTTGCTGCAATATTTTTAAATTTTTTGTATCTACTGATAAATAATTCTATAGTGAAAAGTTTCAAGGAAAGAACTCGCCAAAAATATTGTAGGGAAGGCGAACCAAAGTCTATGCTTCTCTGGCAGAACTTTTAGAAGATGTAAAGAAACTACCTACACTACACTTGTCGTCCTATTTTGGAGTATTCCTGTGCATAGTGGGATCCCCATCAAGTGGGACTGACATAGGATTTAGAGAAATTCAGAGAAGGCTCTTTTTGTGTTATTGTGACATAGGGGGGGAGAGTGTCATGTTAGGGTGGAGATCATTAAAACAAATGTATTTTTCGTTGTGATGACATCTATTTGTGAAATTTCTTTTACCAACTTTCTCTTCTGAATGTAAACATGTTTTGTTAGCACCCACCTATATAGGGAGACATGATCAGCATAATAAGAGAAATAAGATTGAAAACTAATAGATTTAGGTGTTCCTTTTCCCTCTGCATGCTAATAGAGAATGTAATTGTAGAGAAATATCATAAAAGCTGTTCAATGAACCCTCTGCCATGCACTTCTGTGTGATTTCTAGAGTATTTATGTAGCTGTAGATCTGTGAACTCTTGTGTTTGACATTGAAGTACTCATATTTAAAATGTTGTACAGTTAACAAATTGTACTATGAACTAGTTATTTGTTTTGTCCCGTATTTTATTTTCACACTGAGCAACATCTTTTTAAATATCAAATGCTTTAACTGTATGTACCTTAACGTGTGTTGTGTGTGAGGGGTGAGGGGAGGATTCTCATTATAGATAACTCCTCGTGTCCAGTTAGTTTACATAATTTTATTTTTAGTTCGGCAGTTACCTAGTTGTAGGTTCAATGCTCAATATTTTCAGACTGATGTGTTTGTGATCAGGTTGTTGATGTGCACAAATTTGTCTTCCTCCCACATTATTCTCATAATTAAATATTAATAGAGGACATATTTTGTTATGTTTGTAGTCAGATTGGTAAAAAACCCACAGTAATATATTCCTTGCTATTGCTTATTAGCATTGCAAATGAAGGTAATAGTTAAGAGATACTATATTATTTTCTAGAGCATAGCCATTTTCTACACACAAGATGAAAACCTGAATAATATTGATTTAATTAATAGTATAAAGCTATCCATATGCTGCATGTGTTTTTTTCTTTTTGTAAACATGTATGTTTTACTTTTTGTAAGTTGTTATGTTGATGCATTGCTCCTTTTCTTCTGTTCAATACATATATTTAAACATTATTTGGAGCAGAAGTTGTACTTCTACCAAACTTAATCCATATAACATTTTTATTATATATGCACTTTACATTTCAGTGTTCAACAGGCAGGAAAACTCAAGTCTTCTGGAAGTACTCCATGGCCACCATTTAGAGAACCAGCACCATGCCATGAAGCATATGAAGATCCCCGTAAAATTTTACGATCACGTGTATTTCATGCTGCAGCTTTTGTAGTGTTGCATAAAGCAGTTGTTGGCCACACTGTATCTGAGCATGTCATGTCAATTGTAATTTACTTGTTGGAAATGGCTGTCATCACTGCTGAACATGAAGATCAACAGTCACAGGTATGTTTACAGTCACTTCATAAACTGGATCTAAGATATGTTTCCTAATTAAGTCATGAACAGTACTGGATGCTGAAGTAGTCTAAATTGATGCATTCTGGCCTTCAGGGAAAAAGTCACGGTATTCATCACTAACAGTGATAACTAAACAGGGAAAATATATTGTCTTTCTTGAAAGCAGTCAAGTATGCACTTAAAGAAACAGTCAGCCATTTTCTTCTGGACCCTCCATTTAGCATGTGACAAAAGTAAGAGGAGAGAGACTTTTACAGAGACTGAATTCTAAGCTGCTAAGAACATGCCCATCAATTACTATTATTTAAATGTTGCTGGGGGGATGGGAGAGAAAAAAATTCTGTTAATTTATAAATTTGATTCCAAAAGTAATGATTTCACAAATGAGTTAGTTTTTATGAGGCCTGTTAAATGCTATGGTCTCATTAGCACCTTCAAAATGCTCTTTTGGCTGTAGCTGGTTTGATATAAGTAGGTGAGAGAGATTGTGTGTATTTCCAAACATTTATATGAACTATATATCCATGCACACTAGCCCACTGCTACATTACCCCAGCTGGTTGCTTTTCCAACCTGCCCCCATGGGGGCAATAGGTTAAGACTGTGGGTGGTATATGACGGAAGAAATATAGAGGGCAGAACGTGGGTAATGTAAAGTTAACTGATCCTTGAAGAGAACAACAGAGTAATGAGAGACTGATTAATTTGCCTTAATGGGCATAAGTAGAATTGTACAAGTGAGTTGGAAAAAAGGGGTGAGGGGAAAATGTTAGTGTAAATTCGTATATGAAATCGATGTCAACCAAGCAAACAGTCGTAGCCTGCTCTCTCTCTCTCTCTCTCTCTCTCTCTCTCTCTCTCTCTCTCTCTCTCTCTCTCTCTCTCACACACACACACACACACACACACACACACACACACAAAAACTGGTACTGAACATGCACAAAAAGAAAGTGGGTGTCGGGAAGGTTTGAGTGCGACTTGTGCCATGAAATTGTTGGCACACCCTAATGCAAAGGCAGGAAGAACAACAAAGTATGAGCATAGTGAGTCAAATTTTGTGTTACAATTGATAAATCTCTGTGGGTTTCTCATTAAGTAACTTCGTTTGATATGAAAAACAATAATCTGAGTTTTATAATTTGCCTTCTTTTTTAATGTAATCCCCTCAAAGTTCAATGTGCTTGGTCCATCTTTTGCCTATGTTCAAGTTTCCATCTATAAAGTGATGTTCTTAAAGACCCTTGAAATAGTCATTAACCACCTGGATGCCTTCATTGGTCACAACTTTTTGTCCAGCCATAAGTTTTTAATTTTGGAGGAAAAGGAAAGTCATGGGAGCCAAATTGCATATAGAAGGTGGATGTGGAACAGTAAAAAACTGAATTATCACTTTTTGTTCAGCAAAATGGCTTGAATGAGCTTGTGCATTATTGTGATGACATAACTTTTTTTGCCACTCCAGGACATTTACCCATGATAAATGCCTCAAGTTTGTCCAGTAATGATACACAGTACTTCCCTGTGATGATTTTTCCCTTTTTGAGGTAGTTCAAAAGAATACCTAAAGCATCTCAAGAGTGATGTAATCACCTTTCTTGCTGATGAATTGTATTTCACATTGTTTTGAGCCAGTTTTCCTCTTGCAGTTCACTGTTTTGACTTTTGCTTTGTTTCTGAGGTGTAATTCAAGTATCATCTATGATGATAAAATGAATCAAAAATCTGCTGGATTTTTCTTGTGCAGCTGCAAACACTCAGCACATGTTATTGTGCAGTTTTATTTCATCTGTGCTGATGCAAAATAAAATGAATGCTGCAATATAATGAGGATAGTTTACACCTCACTACAAAGACATACATTTGGCCACGACAGTCACATAATAGACAGACATAGTTTTTGGCAATTAGCCTTCATTGAAATACAATCACAGAGAGACAGAACTATCTCCACTGCTGTGTTCCTGATGGAGATGATTGTTACGTGTCTGTGAAGTGTGCTTGTGGGATTGTATGAATGACTGTCTCTCTTTCTGATAAAAGTGAAATGGCCAGAAGCTGAAGTTGCATGTGTAAGAGTGTTTTTTATGCACCAGCCACAACTTAATGTACCTTTGTTTGGTGAGTCATAAACTATCCTCATTATGTTATTCAATTTCAACAGGGACTTTCCATTGTTAGCTAAAATAAACACACTCATTTGAAATATGTCACCTCTGCTACTTCACGCTATTGAACTATCCTGTCTGCTAAAACAGTATCTTGGATTCTGTCAATGTTTTCTGCTACCACAGGTGTTTTGGGAGGCTTTGATTGCGATGTCTTTTTGATGTTTGTCCTGCCTCCCTTAAATTTGTTGACCAAAGTCTCACTGTCTCATAGGAATAGCAAGAGTTCCCCAGTGTATGCACTATCCTTTCTAGAGAGCTTTCCATCCATAAGAAACAACTGGATAACGCTAGAAATTCCAATTACATCCATGTTTCATTTTATCAAAGTGCAATAATGACTTGCCACAATGAAATTTTACTATAAATTGCTGATGGTTTAAATTCATATACACAGATGGTGCCTTCATCTCTTATTAGTATGCGAGCCAAGTTATTTATTGAATGATCCTTCAAGGTCTTCTCCAGTTTGGGCAATGATATGTGGTATTATAATGGAAATAAGGAAAATGACTACTTATTACATTTATGGTTGAAACATCTTTCTGTTACTTTCTATTACATTTTATGTAATGCATTCCTTAACAACTCTCTAAGAATAGGGTATTTGACTGTTTCCTGGAAATCGTTTTAAATTGTTAATTATGTCATATTATGGTCCGAACATGCTTTTTACCTCGTGGATTTCAGTAATTTTTTTAAAAAAAAGAAATGAAATTCAAATAATTTGAAAGCCCCCTAAAACGCTACATTTGAGTCACGTGATGCCTGTGACGTCATACAACACGCTGCTGCTGCTCTCGTAAGATAAACAAATACCTGTATATTGTTTGGGCCGAGGCCTCGTGTTTGAGCGTTAACGTTTGCATAATGACCTACAAATATTGCTTAGTTCCGCAATACATCTGTCAAGACTCCAGAAAAATTGTTCTTGCAAGTACCAAAAAATGAGAAGATACGCAAAAAGTGGTTGACACTGGCGCGAAGAGATCCAAATGAAATAGCGGCTACTTCATGTGTGTGTTTCTGTGAGTTAGTTGACTATGTCCACTGAGTAAGGCAGCAGGACACAGTGTTTCGACGAAAAATATGATGTAATATAAAAGTTTTAAACACAAATAACTTAAGCCTTTTCTTCTGCACAGGGCTCTACCAAGCAATTTTCATTGCAAGTAAATAATGTTTCAACTGATTAGCGGTTTTTTTTTTTTAAATTAAAGCATGGGGCTTAGTATGTGGACGAGTAAACTTAAATGGATTAGTTTGTAGTGTCAAAAGTAGTGACACATTCATATCAAACCAAATCTTAAACATGTAAGGAAAATACTGATATGCATGGCAGAAAGTTCACACACAATCGCAAACATTCACTCACAAAAACAACAAACCAGAAACGGCTGTAATTTCGGCGCTATACATTTATTCCATCGTGTCTCGCTGGCAATGTTTACGTGAAAGTGACATGCCTTTGGCTACGCGAAATGTGCGTTGCCAACCTACGAGTGATATGAAAACACCGCCGACGCAACCCGCTGTCCCTGTTCTATACTATAGATATATTGTATAACTATACACAAGGCATTTTTGCTATATTTTACAGGTTTTGATGTTTCACTTTGCACCAGTATTGATGTAGTTAAAATTACTCACTTAACTGCGTGCTTTACTGGGTTAAATTTTACTAACTATCCCGGCGGCTTCGTGTGACTGTTGGCAACAGATGCTGAATAGCGAGAATCATGAGACGTCGCCATTAGCCAATCGCGTGACAGCGCAAATATTTTGTCGTGAAACTTTTGATTTACGAGGGCTGTTACTTTTACTGGCCAGACAAGGGTACATAAAAGAATCGTAGAGCAGGAACAACATTATTTACTTACTTCATGGTCTGTACGATACACTAATCTAGTCATTCTATGTGGTCTCAACATCTGGACAAAGATTTTCTATAGTGTTGTTGATGTTGCCAACATAATCACTCAAGGCCGCTTGGATAGAAGATAAAATTTCACCCTTTATTGCATAATATGGTGACTTCAGACTAAGTCTGTTGACATCAACAAATAGGGTACTTCTTCCAATGGCATAAAATATCTCTTGAAATAATTAGCTTTAAAATGGAGGTATGCGTTATTTACAATGCAGTTTTCACATTTCTTATTTCTGGCACGTAAAAATTTGGATTGTTTTTAAAGAATGAAGAGACCATAATTGCATCAACTTTAGGGAGGTTTCCGCTGTCAGCCTTCACATAACCATCTTCCATTGTGGCATAAAAACTGTAAACGCGTTTAGATCACGAAAAAAACTGAACTTAAAGCTGCGAAATGAAGGAAACGCGTACAATAATACACCTCAGACTTCTAGTTGCCGCGCTGTAGGTGTTCTATGACGTCACCAGTACTTCAGCCAATAACGGAGCGTTTTCGATCACGTGATCTAATTCTGAAATTTGATGATTTTTTAAGCTTTAATTACGTAAAAATAACAGATGTTTTGTAAGAATTATGAGTGAAAATGCTGTCTGAATGTTATAATCATTCAGAATAACAACAATTCGAACCATATTTTGAACACAGGAAAATACCCTATTACGCTTCAGAGAAAACCATATTTTAACATATTAAAGAATAAAAAATTATGGCATAGGCCTTTTCTGTGAACTTGTCAGGTAATGATATTTTTGTGAAGGATAGGTTGCTTACTCACCACAGAGATGTCCGATGAGCTGCAGAAATGTACAAATAATAGAATACAACTTGATAGCTTTCAGCCGTTCTATAAGATTTTATCTCTGGTGCTTAGACAGGTTGGGTGGGTTTGTGGCCCTCCCTGCGAGCAGCAAGTTTTGGAGCTCTTCCCCCCCCCCCCCCCCCCCGACGACTTCCATTTCTCCTCTTAATTTGGATTTATTTCGCGTTGTTTCCCATTTTTACATTTTCAAGGCTTCTGCTTCAGGAGCATACACTGTTCTCATGTACCTGCTTATTGTTAATAAATGGTGGTTCTTGATCTGTAGCAACGTACCTTGCAGAATTATGCTCTTTTTTTTTTTTTTTTTTTTTTTTTTTTAATTTGTTGTGTGTGTGTGTGTGTGTGTGTGTGTGTGTGTGTGTGTGTGTGTGTGTGTGTGTGTGTGTGTCCTGTCCTAATTGATTTTAACTTCCCTTTTAGTTCCTCAATTTTACTGTTGGTAAGGCCTTAGCTGACCACACCCTTGCTTGCATTTCATTCAGAGGTCATTGGATTGATGATATAGCCATTTGGTCCCATCCACCCATCAACCACCACCACCATCAGCGCTATCAGCTGTTAAGGCCTTTGTTGGTCAGAGAGATACACACACTCACTCATCTCCAGCCATTCTGGCCAGTTTTTGGGACTCAGCACGGCTGAGTGGAGAGCAACCAGTGGTGGAGGTGAGGAAGAGCAAGGAGAGGAAAGCAAAAGGGAAGGGGGGGGGGGGACATGCACGGAATGGGTGGGGGAATACACCAGCATTGTCTGATGCATCCTCCCCCCAAACACCAGCATTTTCTGAAATGCGCAGGTGGGAACTCTCCCTACAATATATCGTAGGTTCCCGCAATACCCCAGGCCTAAACCTTCGCTAGTTCTTGAGCCCACCACCCTTCCTTTCCCTTCCCTGCCCACACACTATCCCTAAATGTCTCCCATCCTGCCCCACATTTCAGTCCCTTCCCATCATTCTGCCCTGTCCGTCAGACAACACTGGCGTATTCCCCCACCTGTGCCGTGCATCTCCCTCCTGCCCTGCTGCTTCCCTCTCCTTGCCACTCCTCCCCCCCTCCTTACCTCCACTGGTTGCTATCTCCTCAGCCGTGCTGAGTCCCACGGACTGACCGCAGTGGCCGGAGACAGCGATCATGGTTGTGTGAAGGTATGTAGGTTTGTGTATGTCTCTCTCTCTGACCGATGAAGGCCTTAACAGCCAAAAGCTATGAAGTTGTGTTCTATTATTTGTGCCTTTTGGCAGCCCATCGGACATCTCTGGTGAGTAAGCAACCTATCCTTCACAAAATATTGTTGAATCTTTCCTGGAAATACCATTGTATCATCTTGTCAAGTCTCTGTGTTGCATAAATCTTCATAAATAAATTAGTCACTATATTTGTTGCAATTGTGGCAGCTCATGAGCTGTAACGTCTAAAGAATTGTATTTCACACATTAAAAATAAGTTCTTACTTTTCACTTAATATTGCTGAATTTTTTATTTAGGTTTGCCAAGCATCAAGAAATTCTCGAAAGAAAACAGTAAAAGACAAAGAACTTGCTTCATGGTACGATTCAGATTGGCTATCCGAAAATCTCCGAACTGTTATACACCAAGTCCGGTTTGATCCAGAACCTGCAGTTGTATTTGACAGCTCGGACAGTGAGTTTATTTTCAATCCTGTTTTTATTTGAATAAGCAAATATGTATCTTACACATTTTGATTTCCCATTGTCAGTAACTGTGACTGCAAGACATTTTATTATTTTAGAGTCACTTTGTTTTCACTTGACGATTAAAATGCTACTTTCAGGTGAAATAGAGTGGGAACCTTCAGAAATGGATGGAGATCCGGAAATGAATGGAGAATCGTCTGGTGCTGTACCTGTTCTGGCCAGTGGAGAAGATTTGACAGTTTCTGTGGTCCAAGATCTCAGTGTCGTTACACATCCTATCAGTAAGTGAAGAAAATTATATTTTTTATTATTAGCACAGTTATTATATTCATAATCAACCAGTATTAAAAGCCTATCAGGAACAGGCCTCATAATGTAATAACAGTATTTACATGCAGATTCTCGAGAAATTGTGGAAAGTTTTAGCTTTCCAAGACCTGTAGAAATTTTTCACTTGTGACTAGTTTTATAGTTTTGAATGCACATTATAATTAAATATTTCAGATTATTTCATGGGTGTTTTGTATCTCTCTCTCTCTCTCTCTCTCTCTCTCATCTCTCTCTCTCTCTCTCTCTCTCTCTCTCTCTCTCTCTCTCTCTCTCTACTTTAACTGTAAATTTAGATTGTCCCATCAATCCTGTACGGAAGTGGGGGAGGGAGCTAAACATTGCCACTGTTAAATAGAAACCCTTCTTTTTGAGAATTCATTACACAAATCGTAAAAGGTTTTTAAATTGTAAGCAAAACAAAAAAGATTTAAATATATTTGAATGTTCTGCTAATAGTGAAAGGTTTCTTTCCCCCTCCCCCCTCCTGATGAATAATTTTAAAAATGGGGGGGGGGGAGGGGGGGATAATTGGAAAGTTCTAGATGTGCCGAACATGAGAGACAGCTGTACCAAGATATACTTTTTCATTCCAGTGGTACATTTTATTGCAAAAGTTGATTTCCTTGTCAAGTGCATAGTACTCATTTTTGTAAACTGTAATGAATGATTGTTTGGGTCATTCATTTTTTAGTACTTTATTATGAACATCAAACTTCTATGTGTAGATAATAGCAGACTAACAGACAACGGATCAGGAAGACTTTGCTTCATGTGATACAGTAAACAATAATGAATGTAAAGATCTGCCACATAAAATATTTTGTAATACTTGTAAGGTTTTTTTGTGCTTACACATTTTGTCATTTGTTTTTATTTGATTCAAAGATAACCTCAACTACATGATTTTACAAACAGTTTACCTTTGAGGTACTTCCCCTGTGCAGTCTTATATGTATATAAAAATTGTGTTGTTAATACCTCAGTTTCTACATCTGTGCTGAAGAATAATGAAAAATACCATAAATACTCGAGTAATTCACGCACATTTTTTCCCTAATTAATGAACGAAAAACTGGGGTGTGCAGATTATTCGAATTTAGGTTGGTATTACTCCATCTGCAACAAAAACACACAATGCGGGGATTACTCCGCTTTAAAAAACACCCCTTTAGGCCGGTATTACACGATAATATTTACGATCAAATCTTTGACAAAGAAATATTATAAAATATTTGTAATATTACATAGACATAAATCTTCATCGTGGTGTTAAAAAGGGGTATTATTGTCATCATATTTCAAGATAGTGGATGATAATAACAACTTTTTATAGTGTGCTACCTTAGCCGGTCACAAACGTAGTGTAGTAGTGTATTTTTCCCAGCAGCTTCTTTGCCAGCGCGCATGGCGCATACAAACAGTTGTATTGTTGATGTAAGATAGTGAGGGGACAACCGATTGTTTTTAACAACAGATTGTTCAATTGATTGTTTTTTCATTCAGTCGGTTTTTTTTTTTTTTTTTTTTCTTCTTTTCAGTCAAATGAAAATAGTCTCTGTGTCCATATGAATGTTTTCACTCACTGGTGGGGTTTGAGTGGTTTCAGTCGATGCGAAACAATCGAATGAAACCAGTCTGTCAGTTGCAGCCGCTGTATGAATGTTTTCACTCATTCAGTGGGTTTGATTTCAGTCGATGCGCGAGCACCGAATGAAACAACTCTCTGTCCTTTATATGACTGTTCTTGGCATTGAGTGGTTTCACTTGATGCTTTACAACCGACTGGAAAAAGTCTTTGTCGGTTTCTGCAGTTATATGGATGTTTTTATTAATTTATTGACTTTGTGCGACTATTTGCGTACTCCTTCAGCCTTTTCGGGTATAATCTGCAGTTTTGTTCCAATCTTAATGAAATTTTGCACACTTGATCTTCAAAGCAAGAGGAACGTCACTGTCTACATCAAATTTTATTCGGTACATGGCGGAGGGTACTTTACATACTGACTTCGACAAATTCCGTTTGCATTCGAATTTTAATGATATATTTCACTCTTCACCTTCAAAGAAAGAGAATGGTCACCGTCTACAACTACTTTAGTTCGATGCATGAGAGAAGGTATTCCAGACTTAAGACGCCAATATAGTGTTTCATTCCGATCTTGATGAAATTTTGCACACTTGACTTTCAAAACAAGTGGCAGTTCACTGTTCATCTAAGATTTTGTATGGTACATGGCGGAGGGATGGAATAAACCTGCACACCGTTTCACCGATAGCCACAGAAATATCTGTGACAAGAGTGAATAATTATGAAACTTGAGATGAATGTTTTCATACATGTTGACGAATACAGACGCGCTGAAGAAAATTTACAGCACTAATAAATGTTGTATGTCTTCTCATACTCCTTCAAATTAGATGGAATTAAGAAAAATATTGTTATAAGAAATATTTTTATACAAAATACTTTAATGAACTTCTTTTTTACAATACCTAATGTCTTAGTGATCTTCGAATTTGGATCTAGCAAATATGCTCAAAGTTAACATACTTAACTCTGTCCTACTAGTACCTTAGATATGTATGAACAATAAGCCGCAGACCACACGTTTCTACCTGTTCCCACTTCGGAGATATAGAATGCAAGATTAAACTTGTAGCGATCATTTTGGAACACCCTGTAGTTTCCACGCTTCTTTATTGAGACAGTAAGATACCAACAACAATCTGCGATGGCACGCCCTGCCTGCCAGACACTATTGTGTGGAGTTTGGCGTGCGCCTGCTGGCACTGTCAGCAGTGGAAATGCAAGCGAGGCAGCAGACCCTTTCGTGTTCCCGCTCCCCGCAGTATTTTGTGGTCATTGGCCACTTCTACAGATTGTCGGTGTCTGCGAAAGCAGTCTGATCGGGCCCAGATGATCGGCGTTTTTGAAGTCTGGGGTGGGCAATGAAAGTGATCGCAGGCCTGCTCCAGTGATATGACAACTAGTTCCTCGTTGATGGCACCTCGAACAATTTAATCTACAACAAAATATGAATCACTGTTACTGTATGTTATAGAACAAAAGATTATTTCATTCAGTACATAATTAAATGAACATTGTAATACGCATTTTATCTTTGGCATACCCCTTTTACATGACGGTATAATGTAGCACTGCTGTAGTTATCTGATGTGCATGTCAGTTTCATTCATATAAATAAATGGATAGCTCTGTAAGCTAAAACGCTAATGAGTCGTTTGAGTTGGGATAATGATTACATGGTGCAACAGACAGAGAAACTTACTGCCTGTTTTCACTTGAAAAGAAAGGAAGAGTAATTCAGTCAATGTACAAAACTGCAAAAGTGTCGCATGTGTTCATTCGGTTGTTCCTACAGACTTTTTTCATCCGAAAAAAATAAACGAATATTAATCCAACATAGTAAAACTACGACCGACTGACTCTTTCATTTGGTTGCTCCCACTGAATCGTTTCACTCAAAAGAACGAATGAAGAGGCCAACATACTGTGTCAATGTTTTCATTCAGTTGGTCCCATCGACTGATTTCACTCAAAAGAAAAGGAATGAGTGGTCCAACCGACTGTGTCGATTTTTTTTAATCGGTTGCTCCGACCGACTGGTTTCACTCAGAAGAACGAATAAATAATTCAACCGATACAAGAAACTACAACCGAATGATTGATTTTTTTTCCAACAACCGAATGAATCGATTGTTTTCATTCGATTGTTCCCATCACTAATGTAAGAATGAGTAGTTTATGGTACCATCTTTCTGAGTAATAAAGTATGTTATCTATTTAAGTTAGGTATTATTCAGTTCAGTACCATCATATTACCCACATCGGTATCAGGACGTGACAATGACTATATCTGGAGAAGACAGGGTTACAGCGATTCCTTGCTGCTGTGTTTAAATGCTAATTACGGCGCGGCATTGTAGCTATGCTCAAACGCACGCACACGTCGATTAGCAACAGCAATGGTAGTGCTCAGAGCGGATACTTTGCAGCGGAGAGACAAGCAACTTTTATAATCAAATATATTGTGGGGCGCTACATTTGATGACATTTCTTTAATGAAAAATACATGTATGTCGAAGCTCCTTATTACACTATCAAATATCTTTGATGTAAATACATGATATATAGACTTTTACAAAGATATATGACCGTGTAATACCAGTCTTAGCTCCATTTATTTAATGGTTCAGATACTGTTAGTGTTCATTTTAGTGTGTTACTGTGAGTACGTTTTCACAGTAATACTTTACAAATGAATTATTTTTCAGTTTGTATGAGAACGTTTAGTAGGTGAAATATGAGAATTTTATGAACCACAGACATTGCCGAGGTGGGGTGGCTTGCGTGCCTCAACGATACAGATAGCCGTACCGTAGGTGCAACCACAGCGGAGGGGTATCTGTGGAGAGGCCAGACAAACGTGTGGTTCCTGAAGAGGGGCAGCAGCCTTTTCAGTAGTTACAGGGGCAACAGTCTGGATGATTGACTGAGCTGGCCTTGTAACATCAGCTAATGTGGCTTTGCCACACAGTTACTGCGAACGGCTGAAAGCAAGGGGAAACTACAGCCGTTATTTTTCCCGAGGACATGCAGCTCTACTGTATGAACATATGATGATGGCATCCTCTTGGGTAAAATATTCCGGAGGTAAAATAGTCCCCCATTCGGATCTCCGGGCGGGGACTACTCAGGAGGATGTGATCATCAGGAAATACAATACTGGCATTCTACGGGTCGGAGCGTGGAATGTTAGCTCCCTTAATCGAGTAGGAAAATTAGAAAATTTAAAAAGGGAAATGGGTAGGTTGAAGTTAGATATAGTGGGGATTAGTGAAGTTCGGTGGCAGGATGAACAGGATTTCTGGTCAGGTGAGTATAGGATTATAAATACAAAATCAATTTGGGGTATCACAGGAGTAGGATTGATAATGAATAAGAAAATAGCAATGAGGGTAAACTACTATGACCAGCACAGTGATCGCATTATCGTTGTCAAGATAGATACGAAGCCAACACCGACAACAGTAGTACAGGTTTATATGCCAACTAGCTCTGCCGATGATGAGGAAATCGAAGAAATATATGAGGAGCTAAAGGAAATTATTCAGACAATTAAGGGAGAGGAAAACTTAATTGTTATGGGAGACTGGAATTCGGTAGTAGGACAAGGAAGGGAAGGGAAGATAGTAGGTGAATATGGTCTGGGCAAAAGGAATGAAAGAGGAAGCCGCCTGGTAGAATTTTGCACGGAACATAATTTAGTTATAACAAACACCTGGTTTAAGAATCACAAAAGAAGGTTGTATACGTGGAAGAGACCAGGAGACACCGGGAGATACCAGATAGACTTTATAATGGTAAGACATAGATTTCGGAACCAGGTTTTGAAGTGTAGGACATACCCAGGGGCAGATATAGACTCTGACCATAACTTGTTGGTTATGAACTGTAGGCTGAAACTGAAGAAACTACAAAAAGGTAGGAAAATAAGGAGATGGGACCTGGATAAATTGAAGGAACCTGAAGTTCTTAAGAATTTCAGAGGGAGCTTTAGGCAACAATTGGCAGAAACGGGGGAAAATAAAACGGTAGAGGAGGAATGGGTAGCATTGAGAGATGAAATAGTGAAGGCAGCAGAGGACAAAATAGGTAGGAAGGTAAGACCTACAAAAAATCCTTGGATATCACAGGAGATACTAAATTTAATCGTTGAAAGGAGAAAATATAAAAATGCAGTAAATGAAACAGGCAAAATGGAGTTCAGACTACTTAGAAATGAGATCGACAGGAAGTGCAAAATGGCTAAGACGGAGTGGCTAGAAGGGAAATGCAAGGATGTAGAAGAACGTATAAATAGGGGGAAAATAGATACAGCCTACAGGAAAATAAAAGAAACATTTGGAGATAAGAAAAACAGCTCTATGAATATCAAGGACACTGATGGGAAACCAGTTCTCAGCAAAGAAGGGAAAGCTGAAAGGTGGAAAGAGTATATAGAGGGGCTCTACAAAGGAAATGAACTTCGAGACAATATAGTAGGAAGGGAAGAGGATGTAGATGAAGATGAAATTGGAGATACTGTACTGAGAGAAGAATTTGACAAAGCCCTGAAAGATCTAAGTCGAAACAAGGCCCCTGGAGTAGATGATATTCCCTTAGAGCTACTCAAGTCTCTGGGAGAACCAGCCATGACAAAATTGTTTCACCTGGTGTGTAAGATGTATGAGACAGGTGAAGTACCCTCAGACTTTAAGAAAAATGTTATAATTCCCATTCCAAAGGAAGCAGGTGCAGACAGGTGTGAAAACTACAGAACCATCAGTTTAATAAGTCATGGTTGCAAAATATTAACACGAATTATATACAGAAGGATGGAAAAGCTGGTAGAAGCCGACCTCGGGGAAGACCAGTTTGGGTTCAGGAGAAATGTAGGAACACGGGAGGCAATACTCACTTTACGGCTTATCCTAGAAGATAGATTAAGAAAGGGCAAACCTACATTTCTAGCTTTTGTAGATTTGGAGAAGGCTTTTGACAATGTTGATTGGAATAAACTCTTTCAAGTTCTGAAGCAAGCAGGAGTAAAATATAGGGAACGTAAGGTTATTTACAACTTGTACAAAAACCAGACAGTGGTAGTCAGAGTTGAAGGGCATGAAAGGGATGCAGTGGTTGGGAAGGGTGTAAGACAGGGCTGTAGCCTTTCTCCAATGTTATTCAATTTGTACATTGAGGAAGCAATAAAGGAAAGCAAGGAGAAATTTGGAGAAGGAATTAAAGTTCAGGGTGAAGAATTAAAAACTTTGCGTTTTGCCGACGACATAGTAATTCTGGCAGAGACAGCAAAGGACCTGGAAGAGCAGTTAAACGGAATGGACAGTGTGCTGAAAGGTGCATATAAGATGAAGATTAACAAGAGCAAAACTAGGGTAATGGAGTGCAGTGTAAGAAAATCAGGTGATGCTGAAGGAATTAGATTGGGTAACGAAGCAATAAAGGAGGTAGAGGAGTTTTGTTACTTGGGCAGTAAAATAACAAATGATGGTCGCAGTACAGGGGATATAAAATGCAGAATGGCAATGGGTAGAAAAGCGTTTTTGAAAAAGAGAAATTTGTTAACATCGAATATTGATTTAAGCCTAAGGAAGTCCTTTCTAAAGGCATTTGTATGGAGTGTTGCCTTGTATGGGAGTGAGACATGGACGATAAACAATGCGGACAGGAAGAGGCTTTTGAAATATGGTGCTACAGAAGAATGCTGAAAGTTAGGTGGGTGGATAGTGTAACTAATGAGGAGGTACTGAACAGAATTGGGGAGAAAAGAAATCTCTGGCATACGTTGACTAAAAGAAGGGATAGATTGGTAGGACACATTCTTAGACATCAAGGAATTGTGAATTTAACGTTGGAGGGAAGTGTGTGGGGTAAAAACCGCAGAGGAAGACCAAGAGATGGATACAGCAAGCAGATTCAGACAGATGTAGGTTGCCGTTCTTATGTGGAGATGAAGAGGCTGGCTCAGGATAGGGTATTGTGGAGAGCTGCATCAAACGAGTCTCCGGACTGAAGACAACAACAACAACAACAACAACAACATGGGGTTGGTACAAGATTTGCTCGCTCTGATATGACAACATTGTGTGCGCCCCCCCCCCCCCCCCCCCCCCTCTCTCTCTCTCTCTCTCTCTCTCTCTCTCTCTCTCTCTCTCTCTCTCTCTCTCTCTCTCTCTCTCTCTCTCTCTGTGTGTGTGTGTGTGTGTGTGTGTGTGTGTGTGTGTGTGTGTGTGTGTCAATTGTTTTGATATTTACGTTTCATTTTGAAATTTAATAGACGTGATATCCCAAATGGCTGCCCTCATGTACGTGTTCAAATCTGACGGGTGGTATCCTGATCTAACACAAATCTGCTTGTGTAGATCAATATTTGGGGTGCGCGGATTACTCGAGTATATACAGTATATCTTTCAAAATTGTAGATCAATATTTGGGGTGCGCGGATTACTCGAGTATATACAGTATATCTTTCAAATGTAAACTAACCGAAAGGATGCATGAAATGTCAGCCATTGAAGAATGTTTAAAGTTGAGGTACAGCAGTGCTAGTAGTAGTTTTGGTCCTCGCAGTACCAGTTGCACATTAGTGATAGCCAAGATAACAGTAACATTGGATTTTTAATTATGAGAGTATCATTTAAGGTAACAAGGCACAGAACAATCAAAGGCATAAACTTATTGTGGCCAGTGAATTACATCAATGGGGAAAAGTTAAAAGTTTATTCAAGGTGGAGATTTAAATTCAGGTTTTCTGCTTTCTAGGCAGCTGCAGAGTTCACCACAATACCCGACACAGTGGTGGCAACAACTTCATGGATTATCATAGTAACCCCTCTGTTCAGATCTAAATTTTCAATTTCTCCACACACTACTGACACAGTGCATCTGCTCATTATCCTTAGAGCATGGTGTGCATATGCACCAAAAAGATCACTGATAGTAATTGCCTTAATTACATACATATGTGCTATCTGTTCTTTCATTCATAACATGGGGGGAGGGGGGAAAGGAGAAAAGAAATGTGGGGACACCACACACACACACACACACACACACACACACACATATTATAGAGGAAAAATTCCTAACAGGAAAAATATACGTAAAAAATAGATGAAGTACACTTACCAGGCGAAGGGGCACAGGCAGTAATAACAACAAATAAACACACAGACACACACACACACAAAAATGCATTTGTGTGTGTGTGTGTGTGTGTGTGTGTGTGTGTGTGTGTTTATTTGTTGCTATTACTGCCTGTGCCCCTTCGCCTGGTAAGTGTACTTCATCTACTATATAGGCTTATATCAGAAATAGACCACTGAGCACTTGCAATAAGTGGAAAATATTTTATGATTGCTAATTATAGCTCATAGCAAAGCCTCTCCTCCATTATGGCCAGTAAGACGAGTTGTCAAGCCTGAACTAGGCTGTGTGCCATACAAATAATCGATAATAGGAATACCTCCAGTGTTCAAAGAACCTTCTGTGATTGTTATATTTGAATCTTTACTCTGTTACTATTCCTCCCTCTCATACACTTTCTTTGACACTGGAGCGAATTTGCAGCAGTACGCTAAATGAGAGCCCTAATGGATTCCCAAAAATAGTCTGCAGCTTCATTTTGCCCCATTTTGCAAAATGTTTTTTATGGTTTCTCATCATCACATTCTTTAAGAGGAGCCAATTTCACATTTTGTGTTGTGGTGTGAATAAGTGAGACAAATTTCAGAATAATATTTTTTTATTTGCGGCCATGAGTTAGATCTTTTATTACAGTGTTCCAGTTCACTTACAAAATGGAAACTGCATCCTTAAAGTTTGAAAGATCATCTTTCATCAAATTAAATTCAGTTTAAAACAATGCATCAGAGATAAGACCTTTGACATAGTTGCAGCTTCTTGGTCAGAAATTTGAATCCATTCCTTGTCACTTGCAAAGTCTCCACAATTCTTGATGAACCTGCCTAACTTTCTGTGGTGCTACCTTTTTTTTCCCAATATATGAAGACCCAGCTAAACAATTTACACTCAGTGAAATTTTTCCTTGTTGCAAAACATAGTGTCAATTTGCATAATAAAAATTAAATGTTTTATTCTAATCTTGATGAAAATGTGTAGAAAATAAGATATGATTTGATGTCATAAACAATAAGATGTATGGAAAAACCACCCCATCATGCAGCAGGTTTTAATTTATGTTTTCACTACTAACTTCATTTAAGATACAATTTGTGAACAAGTTTCCTGATGTTCCACTGTAGATACAAAGAAAATTATATTATTGGAGACACACTTTTAAGGAGATGTGCCATCAGTAGACCCAAGCTCTGTGAAAACAAAACTACATGGTGAAATTCACTTCAGCTACAGGTGAAGTGGACAGTATCTAGTGTAGAAGGTGATGGATAGATGGGAAGGTGATGGATAGATGGAAATCCTCATATTATTGACGTAAGAATGAAAGTAAATACTTATCTGGGCAATGCCGGCTACTAAGGCTAATTTGTATATATAGAAAAAAAATAAACAATAAAACTACAATAAGTAATATTTATGTAGTAGAAAGGATGCACCAGTCATGAATAGTAAGTTAACAAAATTAAAGTTTGTGATAATCAGGGAACCAGGGTTCTCCACCAAAAGAGGGGGGGGGGGATGGGAACAGAGGGATGAAATTATTGATTTTGCAAGACAAAAGAGGACTGAAGACAATTGACAATATGTCAAGAGCAAGCTTATTACTCACAAACTGAACTTGGTGTCTGGCAACCTGGTGTTGGGTGGCGAGGGAAAGGTTATTCATGACTTTGGTCATGAGGTGGTGATGTGTGGAGGTCAGACTTCCACACTTCACCCATCACCACTTCATGGCCTAGGTTGTAAATAAGCTTCTCCTTCTGGTACCTGGTCCCTTTTTCTTCCTTCCTCTTCTACCTGATAAAGGAACACAGTTCTGAAAGCTTGTCCTATTTTTTTTTTTTTTTTTTTAATTTTATTTGTGACTATCGGTGGTATAGAACTAAAGTAAGTACTGGCCAGCCAATCATTTCTTTTGAAGAATATTTGTCCATTATATTTATGAACAAGTCTAAATTAGGGGTACTATCTCTGATAAAGAGAAGGTGCATTTCTTAAAATGATTCAAGTTGCTATTAAAGACTATACTAGATGACCCATGCTAATACTTCTCACAGCGGTCACTGACGTAAAGTAGAAACATAAATATTTATCTAAATTGTAATATTTTATTAATGATGGAAATTCTCTTCAGAGATGATAAATTATTTTTCAAGAGAGATAGATTGGCTGACCAGTACTTACCTTTGTGCTGTACCACCGATAGTGACACAAATGAAGAAGAAAGGAGGACAAGCTTTCGGAACACAGTTCCTTCTTCAGGTAGGACAGAAGGGAAGAAAAAAGGATGGGAACCAAAGGGGAAGGTAATTCACCACCTAGGTCATGAGGATGGTGAATTACCTTCCTCTTTGGTTCCCATCCTTTTTTCTTCCCTTCTCTCCCGCCTGAAGAAGGAACAGTGTTCCGAAAGCTTGTCGTCCTTCTTTTTTCTTCAGTTGTGTCACTATCGGCAGTACAGCACAAAGGTAAGTACTGGCCAGCCAATCTATCTCTTTTGAAAAATAATTTATCATAATATTTTATTATAGTTTTAACAGTATATACAATATTATTTTTTACAACACTTCCTTGCAGACATGTTGGCTGTTTGTCGATCCTTAGGTTTAATTTCTAGTTTTACATTTTTGAACGAATTGCCCAGAGATAAGGCAACATAAAAACGGCTGTGACTAAAAACTGGATCAGGCAAGTACATTACAACTTGAACAAGTGTTTGACCCTGCATTTTGCTGATTATAATACAAAATGCTAATCTATTTGGAAATTGTCATCATTTAAAAGAGAAGGGCATTGTAATGTCATGGTGTTGCATCTAAGTGAAGTAACAGTACTTGCTTCCCAATATTCACACCAGTTGCAACTTCTAAATATATGATATCGTTCTACATATTTCTGATTATTAGCCTTGGACCATTTGTTTATCCCTTAGCTGCATTCTTTTCTGAAGAGCATTACAATAGCACCTTCTTTCAAAGAAGTGTGGTCCCTTTCAACCTATTTCTATTGCTTATAACACTAGCTCATAGGAGTGCACAACATCTCTACCTACAGCTCTTCACGACTCTTACCTGCTGCACCAGGCCTAGTACTAGTAACAGTAAGATTGCACCATAGCAGGGAATTCAAATACCGATCATTGTCATACCCCCCAACTGATGATCATTTCTGAAGTTACCATTGACAGTCAACAATGGCTTTCAGCTCTCTCTCTCTCTCTCTCTCTCTCTCTCTCTCTCTCTCTCTCTCTCTCTCTCTCTGTGTGTGTGTGTGTGTGTGTGTGTGTGTGTGTGTGTGTGTGTGTGTGTAGATGATAAATGATCCTAAAAGATAACAGTAGGAATAAATGGTTTCATTGCTGACATTAATTGGAAACACACAACCTGTAAAGGGGGGAGGGGGGGTGAGGAATTAATGCAGAAGGGATGGGGGGACAGTTGAAGATAAGTGAATGATAAAAAGAAGATAAATACGTTAACACCTTTGAATGAGTTTTCCTTAAAGCAGGATTGTGTGGATTTCCCAATATAACGAGATCATCTCTGCGATGTTAATTCCTCTACCCTTCCAAATGGGTGAACCCCTGCTTCTGTAACTTGCTTTCTTTTGGCTTTGTTTGTGTGAATGTCATTCTTTTGACACCTTTGTCCTGTAAATAAGATGAAACCAATGAAATTACTACTTTTGTCCACATAAAGATTCATCTGAAATCAATGATATTTTTCCCTTCGAAGTAGGTTAACCATACGTCACAATTGTCCCTATTGATTTTAAACTTCTGCTGATCTCTCTAATGTTTTCTTGATATAATTTCTCTCCATACAGGTTTACTATTACAAGAAATACACAGCAATATTGGGTTACAGCTCTTCCAGTAAGTACTTCTCTAGGTGTCACTGTTTGTGTGTCCTGCTTTAGATGGTCATCTATGAAAATACTAAATAGGGTTCTTTGTTTTATAACCATTTCACATTTTATAATATTCTTACTATCTAATACTTAGAAGGCTCATTATATTATGTCTGTCAGCTAAATTTTAGGAAAACTGTTCACTGACCTATATTAAGATAACATTGACCAAACATTTGTCTGATGATGGAAAATTCTGAACAAACTGTAAATAGTGACAGATTCAAGAACATCACTTTGACTTAAAAAAAAAAATTACTCTATGCCCTTAATAATTGACACCACTGTTAGTTGAAAGAACATTTTGAATAAAAATGGAAAATAGTGTCAGCTAATGAAGATGCATGAAGGACTTATTTTTTTTATTACTTTGACAGTGATTATGTTTTTGGAGTTTCATTTCAAATAACTTTGTTTACAGACACGGCTCTAAGGAGATGGTCATTGAATAACTTCAATTTTTTGTAATTAACAGTGCAAAAGCTAAAGATTCAGATAATGATTACCTAATTTCTGATCTGCTTGACACCTGTCACTACAAACTTTATTCAACAGTACTTAAAAATAGAGACTACAATTTGTAGTTCAATTAAAAGCTTACCTAAAGTTACTGTGACCTACTTTACTAGGTAGGTTTAGCTACCTGCTAGTGTTTTGTGTGTTGAAGTTGCAGATTTGACATTTGGGGTCTCATAGTAGGAAAATAAGGAGATGGGACCTGGATAAATTGAAGGAACCTGAAGTTCTTGAGAATTTCAAATGGTGCTTTAGGGAATAATTGAGAAATGGGGCGGGGGGGAATAAAACAGTAGAAGAAGAATGGGTAGCATTGAGAGATGAAATAGTGAAGGCAGAAAGGGACAATCAGTTGCAGCTCAGTATTAACAGGTGACATAAGCCGCAATACCTGATATGGTGCCTTTTTAAAATAACTTTCTTTTCCTACCGTAAGACTTCACAGTAAGATTAGTAGAGAGAAAGATATTGTCTTTATTACTTTCTTTTACACGAGATAACAAGCAATGCCTATGAATGCTGTGTTATTAGTGTTTGGAGCTAATAATCCATATGCAGGATATAAAACTATCTTGTTAGAGCCACAGTGTGAAACTTTGTTATTCGGTTAGGATTATATTGCTAGGCGCACACATCGTTGTTGACGTAGTGTGCAAATGGTGCAGGGGAGAATTAAGTGTATCAGTGTGTCAGTGTGTATGGAAGTGTGCATTACCAACTAAATTGTATCTCCAGTTTTCCTTAGTGCTGGTCAAAAATTTTGCTTGTATATAAACTGTCATTTTTCTCTGGATTCTCATTGCCATTTATAAGAAATTTATAAACAGAACACTAATTACTGAGTACCAATATGATATGAAGAGGCCTAATGGTATAGCAGCAAAGTGCATGCCCCCTAACCCAGATTTGCAGGATTTGATACGATTCAGACCACAAATTTTTCACTATGACTTTTAACCTAGCATTCACATCTTAACGATGTGTGGAATGGCTACAAACAACACATGGTTTGGATTCCACATTAATATGTAGGTCTCCATTTACGTAAGTGGGGAATGTTAGGGACACACAAAGCACCAAAGTGATGTCCAGCTGAAAGACCTGCACTAGACCTACTGGTACACCAGACTAAATTCTCTTTGTTGGTGCTTGTTAGTTTGTGTTCATTGCAGTAAAAACCAGGCTTAAACTATACCAAAAATGTTTCATTTAATTAATGTTTTAAATAACTTCATGTTGGCAGTAAATACAGTAAATTGTTTCAGATTTAAATTTTAATTAATTTATTTCTTTAATAGAAGTAGCTAGCAGAGAGGAAAACTATGCCAGTGTTTCATGTCACATTGTAGATAACTTCACTTCACAGTAATCAATTGTTTTATTTAGACAGAACTGGGATGGAGTAAGCATTGGTCCTGGACATATTGCATTGCACTGCACACCAAGCATACTTGATCAAATTCGTAAAGCATGGTAATGCATAAATGACTGGAGCTTAAAAATAATGTTCCGTTGATAAACTTGAAATGACAGAGGTATCCGAAGTTATATTGTCTGATAATTTCCTGAAAAATGTTTTCCACTTTCGAAAAAATTCTTTTAGACGTTTAATCATGCTAGTAGTTCCAGGCGGAATCTGCAGTACAACAGCTTTTTCATCATTCTCCTCAAACACAGAGGTGTTGTATCCAGCCCATGAGTTCAACAAAAGCAGTGAATTGGCAAGGATGCTAACACTCCCGATGTAGGTGGGAATCTCTTGGTTTTTAACTTGTACACTGAAACTGAAGATTCTTTTTGAAAATCCCACCTTTTTTTGGTCAATGGATAAAAGTTCTTTATTGTTAAAAACGAGATAGAATGGCTGGCCAGTACTTACCATTGTGCTGTACCGCCGATAGTAACACAAATGTAGAATCAGAAAAAAGGGGACAAGAAGGACAAGCTTTCGGAACACAGTTCCTTCGTCAGGTGGGAGAGAAGGGAAGAAGGAAGGATGTTCCCATCCTTTCTTCTTCCCTTCTCTCCCACCTGACGAAGGAACTGTGTTCCGAAAGCTTGTCCTTTTTGTCTCCTTTTTGTCCCCTTTTTTTCTGATTCTACATTTGTGTTACTATCGGTGGTACAGCACAATGGTAAGTACTGGCCAGCCATTCTATCTCGTTTTTAACAATATTTATCATCTCTGAGGAGAATTTACATCATTAATCGGATAAAAGTTCTTTGCTCATTTATCATTTTAATCTATATACATATCTAAATTCATAGAAGTTAGGAGTTATGTGATACCTTTCAAGTGGATAGTTAAGTGTGTTAGTTTCATATATGAAATGCAGAAAAGCAACTGTCATTTAAAAAGCTATTTTTTGTGATTGTAGAATTTCAATTCAATAGTATGTGTTCCAGTATGGGAAAAAATATCTGTTTTTTGAAAAAGTTTTCAGAACAATTTCCATGCATTATCAAACTTAAAAAACATATCTGTTATTTGTATTTTGGACTGTTAGGCAGTGTGATGTTTTCATATCACATGGTGGAAAAAACTATGTATCGAGACATGTGCAAACAAAGAAGCATAGAGAAAATGAGAAGTCTGTAACAATACAAAACTGAAATTTGCTGATAGAAGTGAAAGTGTTGGTGTGATACAAGCCGAGCACTTAATGATATCGTTTATTTTAGAGCAAATTTGGCAATAAAATGCAATGACCATGTTGTGTATTTGTTCTGTAAAATGTTCCCTGATAAAAGTATAGCAGAAAAATACAGCCGGACATTTTTTTGTTTCATTACAAAAATCAAATTACCTGTACTGACTACAAATAAATATTATATAATGAACATTTGGCTTACTGGAAGAGTTTTTATATTTGTTTTTGTCATCATTTTTAGTTACTACAAAATGGCATTGTGAGGTCATAGGAAAAGATTAAAATCATTTATATCATCATCATCATCATCATCAGAGACTGATTATGCCTTTCAGCGTTCAGTCTGGAGCATAGTACCTCTAATAAAATTCCTCCATGATCCCCTATTCAGTGCTAACATTGATGTCTCGTCTGATGTTATGCCTTTTACTTCAAAATCATTTTGCACCGAATCTAAGTACTTTCTTCTTGGTCTACCTCGACTCCTCTTACCCTCCACTGACGAGCTCATGAGTCTCTTAGGTAACCTTGCTTCTCCCATGCGTGTAACATGACACCACCATCTCAATCTGTTAGCTCTAACTGCTTAATCTATGGTGTTCATTACCAGCTTTTCTTTGATTTCCTCATTATGGACACCCTCCTGCCATTTTTCCCATCTATTGGTACCTGCAATCATTCTTGCTACTTTCATATCTGTAACCTCTACATTATGAATAAGGTAACCTGTATCCACCCAACTTTCACTCCCATGCAACAAAGTTGGTCGAAAGATTGAGCGGTGCACTGCTAACTTAGTCTTGGTACTTACTTCCTTCTTGCAGAAGAGAGTAGATCTTAGCTGAGCACTCACTGCATGCTTTGCTGCTGCACCTCGATTCCAGTTCTTTCGTTATGTTGCCACCCTTTGAGAAAATACATCCCAGGTACTTGAAACTGTCTACCTGTTCTAACTTTGTTCCTCCTATTTGGCACTCAATCTGTTTAAATCTCTTTCCCACAGACATTACTTTCGTTTTGGAGATTCTGATCTTCATATCATAATCCTTGCACCTCTGATCAAGCTCTGAAATATTAGTTTGCTACCTTTCAATCGAATCGGCCATTACATCTAAGTCATCTGCATATGCGAGACTGCTTATTTTGTTTTCACCTACTTTAATCCCGCCCTGCCAGTCTACTGTTTTCAACATATGATCCATGAATAGTATGTACAACAGTGGTGACAGGTTACAGCCTTGTCTTACCCCTGAAACTACCCTGAACCATGAGCTTAATTTGCCATCTACTCTAATTGCTGCCTGACAGTCTACGTAGAGCCCTTTAATTGCCTGCAGAAGTTTGCCTCCTATACCATAGTCTTGAAGAACTGACAGTAGCTTCCTCCTAGGAACACGGTCATAAGCCTTTTCCAGATCTATGAAACATAGATACAACTCCCTGTTCCACTCATAGCACTTTTCCATTACCTGTCGTAAGCTAAAGATCTGGTCCTGACAGCCTCTAAGAGGCCTAAACCCACACTGATTTTCATCTAACTTGTCCTCAATTAATACTCGCGTTCTCCTTTCAACAACACCTGAGAATATTTTGCCTACAACACTAATTAAAGAGATACCTCAATAGTTGTTGTAACCTTTTCTGTTTCCTTGTTTGAAAATTGGCGTGATTACCGCTTTCGTCCAGTCAGACGGAACCTGTCCTGATTCCTACACCTTTTCAATTATCCTGTGTAACCATTTGAGACCTGATATTCCACTGTATTTGACGAGTTCCGGCTTAATTTCATCCACCCCAGCCGCTTTATTGCACTGTAATCTACTGACCATTTTCTCCACTTCCTCAAATGAGATCCTGTTTCCATCCTTGTTCCTATCCCATTCTAGCTGAAAATCTGATACATCATTGAACGTTTCACCTACATTGAGCAATTCTTCAAAATATTCCCTCCATCTGCCCAAGGCATCCACAGGATTGACTAACAGCTTTCCTGACCTGTCCAAAACACTTGTTAATTCCTTCTTCCCTCCCTTTCGAAGATTGCTAATTACGCTCCAAAATGGTTTTCCCGTGGCTTGGCCTAGAGATTCTAACTTGTTTCCAAAGTCTTCCCATGATTTCTGCTTGGATTCTGCAATTATCCGTTTGGCTTTGTTTCTTTCTTCAACATAACTTTCTCTGTCTGCCTGATTTCTAGTATGGAGCCACTTTTGATATGCCTTCTTTTTCTTTTTATCTTTATCTTGAGGTATAAACTAAAATGAGCAGCAGTTATTAATAGTACACATCTCCTGAATTTTATTTTCATTTATTAATTTTTATTTTTTTTAAATTTATTTTTATTTATGAAGAATCTCCTGATTTCTTAAACTGGATCTCTAGATTAAGGTTGGCAGGTATGAATTAGTTTCTGCAACTGATATGAATACATTTTGAATTGAAAAATATTCTTTCCCATTTTTCCAGAATTACAAGATTTTTGCAACTAAACAGTCAGAGGTTCCTGAAGTCAGATATACAGTTGTGCAAACAGTGATCAATTCATACTTACTACTGGCATTATTTATATGAATGTGTCAATAGCATTCATTATTTGCGCAAACGGATTCCATCTTTTTTCACCGTATAATGATAGTGTGGTGTGCATGCAATTCAGTATTATAAACATCTGTAGCAAGGCTAACAGCATGTTTTGTCTTTTACCTCATCTAGGAATTTCTCTGTAGAATTGTGTGGAACTGCTCTACACATTTACTTGAAGTAAACTTCGTACGAGGGGAGTTGGAAAATGTTTCCCATGTTGACTGTGGGTAGAGTTGTGTATGAAAGGAAAACAATAGAATGAGACATATTTCTTTTTCTACATAATTTCCAAGTACATTGACACTTATCAAGCCGTTTTGTAACCTTCAAAAAGGCGCCCAGGAAAAAGTCAGGAAGAAGCATTGGACAGCTATGGGTGAAAGACGACACAGTAGGTGAAAGTGCACATGCAAGACATCAATACACCATTGGGTAGAGGTCGACTAGGACTATGGCTATGACTTTCTGTTTTGGATTGTGACGGGGTGAAATGTGGGTCCACCATTACATGCCTGAATCGAAGGCCACATCCATAGAGTAGAAACATCCATCATCATTTGTCTGAAGAAAGAAGTTCAAAAGCACGTCATTTGCAGGTAAAGTGCTATTCATCGTTACCTGGGACGCCCTAGGAATTTTGTTGCTGAACTTTTTGGAGGATACAACCATCAATGCTGCGCAGTACTGTGCACTCTGTCGAAATTGAAAGAGGTGATTCGGAAAAAGCGGCCTGGGGTTCTGCTGTTGGATGACAATGGAAGACCACACTCGGCGACAGCAATGCGAAACCATATTGCAACTCTTGGCTGGGAGCTTCACACCATCCCCCATACAGTCCTGATCTTGTAACAAGTGACACACTGACATATCAAACATACCCCCATCTGGTCTTCAACATCCATTTACTGCCAGAAATATGATTCAGCATTGCAACATATTTTAAAGAGGTAAAAACACATTGTGTAGATGTCATGTGTGGTTGATTTTAGTGCATACATACTTGTGGATGAAAATCAGAAGAGATAGCAAAATGTTATTTAAAATTGAGGGCATGAGAATATTACATGGAGTCCAGTGAACAAACCTGTGCAAGATGCCTACTCCTGACTCCTGTTCACGTGGACTTAGTGGCCTTAAGAAATACGTACCATACATAATAGCTTTGGGGGACTAGATACCACAGGCTAGAGAACTTCATCAACAGAACTTTTACCCATGTGTTAGTCTAGGTACTACAATCCTGAGCAAACACATTACAAGGTCATGTGTATAGATACAGACAGCAGACAGTGAGAAAGAAAGAGACAATGGCAATCTGAGAGAAGGCACAGACAAAGTGAAAGTGTTAGAGGAGGAGGGAGTGGTAAGGAAGATATAGAGAATGACGTTGTGGGAGACAGACATGAAAAGTGTCAATGCGAGAAGGTGACAGTGCTAGAGACTATGTACACAGTGGTGGTCAGATGGAGATGCCTTGTATGAAAACTTTACTACTAGGAGAGGTGGTTAAAAAGGAGGTAGTGTAATGTGTGCTAAGAGCACAGGTATGTTTGTTTGCATGCCTAAATTTTTTGGTGAAGAAGGCAAAATGAAGACTGGGACACCTGGTTGTGATCGAACAGGAATATTTTTTTTAAGTTAGTGGATACATAAGTGAATGAAAGAGGAGGATGTTTCAAGGTTTAACACCCTTTAGACATTGAGGCCATTAGAGATGGAACATTTGAATTGTTTAAAGGATGGGTAAAGAAATCGGCCATGCCCTTTCAAAGGAACCATCGCATAATTCGCCTCAATCAGTTCAGGGAAATTGCAGGAAACCTAAATCAGGATACACATGCGTATTTACATACTTGTTCAAATATGTTTAAATGTTTGTAAATCTAAAGGACTTGACTATGGTGGTCATTAGCCCCTAAGCTTACAAACTACTTACACTAACTTAAAGTACATTATGCTAAGGAGAACACAAACACCCATGTCCAAGGGAGGACTCGAACCCCCGATGGCGAATTCGACGTGTACTGCAGCTGGGCACCTTGGTGTGCACAGCTATTCTGCTGCGGCTACATGCTTGTCCTGAGTGTGACTCCATGGTGCTGACCACTGCAACACCTCACTCGGTTTAAGAAAACAAGCCTCACATATCAATTTGAAGCTAAATGGCTGTGTGCTGCCCACAAAAGTTAGTGTTATGGATCTGAATTCCAATATGCTACAGCTTTAACTTATACTATCTAAAAATCCGGTGTTCCTCAGGTATTTATCTACTGCAATAATCAGTTAGTCCATGTACTCCTACTTCCTCTTTCTGTCAATCTCCTCCTCTCCCTATATCTGCTTCCTCCTCCTCCTCCTCCTCCTCCTCTAGCCACCCATCCATTTCCCTGCCTTTTCCATTACCTCCCCCACTCTCTATAATGTTCATTGAATAGTCCTGTAAAATTAACATAGATGAATTATGAACTACAGTTACCTTATTGTCCTTCGAAATAGTCACCTTCCATAACTATACACTATACTGATCTCTGGATAAATGTCCTGGAAACTATGCACGAAGTCTTCCTTTGGGATGGTGTTCAAAAGCCTCGTCATGTTTCATTGAATGTCAGCAATATCGTCAAATCTCTTTCCTTTCAAAACAAGTTTGAGTTGAGGTGATAGGAAGAAGTATGGAGGATGTTAAAGTTGCATGACAACACTTGGCCACACATAGCCAATATTGTCAAACAGATCCTGACAACAACAAAAAATCACCATACTCTCCAAATCTCAATCCTCCAGACTTATTCCTAATTCCTCAACTCAAAGGACAGTTAGATAAGTTACAGTACTATTCACCGAACTTTATTTGTGTGTGTGTGTGTGTAAAAATTACATATAGCTGCCAAATTTCATGGTGATCAGTCACATGATGTCGAACTTGGGAGTAAGTTTCTATCAATCATAAATCATATAAAATCTTTTGCAGACAGTTAAGTTACTCTTGTTTTAAATGTTAAGTGTGTAAAATTTAAGCAAGATGGGAGTAAAAAATATAGATTGGTGTCGAAGGCTGTTGCAAAATTTCCTCCACAATGCACCACAAGTATTATTATGTAGGCAGTGCCATTCCTTTTGTTTTTAAGGTCAATTGTGTGAAATTTTATCACAATTGGATAAAATACAAATAAAAGACATGCGGCAGTTTCCCATGCGTCTCAGTGTTTGTGATGTCATCTCTCTTATACTATAAGTTGTATAATGAAATAACTTTGTAAGTAGATTCACTGCCATAGATTGATGTGGTTTCCAAAATATGTTATGAATACATGTAGTAAAAAGAAGTAATATATTTAAATGTCATTCTTAATGCAGCAGTTTTTCACGCAACTCGGTGTTCATGACAACATATCTCCTGAACTACGTGTCTTACAGTGATAATCTTTGCGAAAATGCAGACAATATGTTAACAAAGTTTCATCGTAAATAGGTGAACGGTATGGCAGTACATAAAATTTGAAGAAACATTCATTTTTATATATTAGGTAACACAAAAAGATTCTTATTGTTATAGACTGTGATGTTGTGAGTACTAGAGATTATAACTTCACTAGGAACCCAAGCTTCCGAAGACAAATTACAATGCTGCACTGAAGAGAGACTGAAGTTCAGTATTACATAGCTTTCAGATGTTACAAAATATTAGTTAGCCCTTTCTTATCCACTGTCAAACTATGTCAGGCATATTATGATTTTCTGGTACGGCTCCAATGTTGGAATTCACTAGACGAATGGCATCATTTAATATGGTGATCTGACATCTCGAAGCATTTTGGATTCGCTTGTTCTACTACAGTTTTGGCCAGCAGCAGAAAAAGAAAACCTTGTAAGTGACAATGGCAGGTAGCTTTTCATAGGAAGTGAAGACAAAGGAGAACTCACTGTTTAAAGTGATTGGAAACTTATGTCAAGTTAGGAATGCAGATTTGAAGAAGAGAGGAAGGATTTCATCTTCTGTATAAAGAAGAGACTAAATGAGAACATGCATTTATAATGCCAAATAAGAAGAAATTAACAAAGGATTGTGCAATTTGCAGAAAATACTTGAAGAAAGGAGGAAGAAGAGAGACCATTTTCTACTGCAAAACATGAAAGAGGGATGCCTGGGCTTAAAGAGAATGTGTTAACAAGTACTATAAAGGGAAAAAATTATAAAAATACATTAACCAAAAACACCGTAAGTAGTTTCAAAAACCTCTGTAACAAAAATTACCTCATACAGAAACTTTATTTAACTTGATAATCTGTAATTCTATCTCAACATCATAAGAATGCAGAATGCAGTGAGTAGAAAAATTGAGTGGGAAGGATTAAAAACAAAAACGTCAATGAAGAATGGTATTGGTTTCATCATAAATAAAGATCTACGAGGAGTCACTGATGTGCAGTACATTAATGAGAGACTAATAAAGTTGACTCTCATTTAGGGAAAGAAAAACTAACTTTAGTACAAATGTATGCACCTCAAACTGGATGTTGTCAAGAGGTTTCTTGGAGATTTGAAAAAAAGTCATTAGTAAAGAGGGAGCGATCATTATAGGAGAACTAAATGCAGAGATTGGGACAGATAGGACAGGATATGAGAATGAAATGTGACCCCACACTCCATGGATGTGATAGAAGAAATAGAGAAGGTGAACATCTCCTTTGCTTCTGTATGAGGAAAGAGCTGGTTGGGGAAAAACAGTTTGAGAAGAGACAGGACCATAAGATAACACAATACAGTTGGGACTGATTACAAAATACTGTAATTGATTGTGTCATCACATATGGAGAGATAAGTAAAATGGTAACTGATGTCACAGTAATCTCTAGCGAGAGTCTTGACAGTGATCGCCCTCTATTAGTAGCATACCTGAGAAACCTTTGTGTGCCAAAAGTACAGAACAAGAGAATGCCAAAAATCAAAGTATGGGCACTACAGAAAACAGAGGAGAGCTGAATATCAGAACCAGATAAAATACCTGTTACCAAGAGATGAAAGGAAAAATGGAAAGGCAGAATGGACCAGACTAAGGGACACATTAGTAAAAGAAGCCAAAAAAGTTTGTGGAAAGACAAGTATGACAACAAGAGAGAAGGAAATGCCTAGGTGGAATGAAAGGGTGAGAGCAGTAATCAGGGAAAGAAATCTCTTCAGGAAAGAGAGGGACCAGGAGAAAATTAAACCAGAACTTATTAGAGATGAGGCAAATATAAGAAACCTCAAACAAATGTACTGAATCAAGAAACTGGAAGTTAAAAGAACAGTTTCAGAAGTAAAGACCAAAGCTTGGAAGATATTCACACAGAAACTGGTGGAGGAGAGTATATGCAATAAGAAACTGTTGTATAAGGTTATCAGAGGTAAAGGGAAACCATTGAATACCTCAAAAGCACTTAAAAATAAACATTGAAATCTGGTTAGGACAGAAAGTGACATGAGAGAAGTTATGAAAACATTTTGACCACCTATTAAATAGTTCAGTTGATGAACCATATGCAGAAATGGAAATCCACACTTACAATCTGTCCATCTGGACAGAAACAGAGGCAGCTTTAAAATCTATGTGTAAAGGAAAATCTTCAGGTGCAAATGAAATGAACGCAGACATGATAAATGCGGCAGGTATACAAGGCATGCACTGAGTGCTCAATGACACTTAGGCAGATAACAAAATACCAGTGAATTAGAGCAAGTATGTAATAATTCCTGTTTAAGAAAGGTAGCAGGCAGAAACCCACCAGCTATAAAGGAATAACCTTGTTGTCTCATGGGCTGAATACTTGAGGAGATAATAGAAAGGAGACTGAGAACTATCATAGAACCACAGCTGGAGGAGGAACAATATGGTTTCAGAAGTAACAGATCAACAATAGATCTAATTTTTAGCACCCGCATGTTGATGGAAAAGTATTGGAAGGAAGTCAAGAACCTGGTCATTGTATTCCTGGATATAGAAAAAGCATATGATAATGTTATAAGGGAGAAGATCTGGGGATGCCTGAGAAAAAAGAAGATGCCTGAAGGACTAATACAGAAAATTCAGATGATGTACAAAGACTGTACGAGCTGTGTACCGATTGGGGAAGGACGATCATCATGATTTGAGACCAACAGTAGAGTTCAGCAAGGAAGTGCACTATCCCCACTAATATTTGTCACTGTTATGAATACTATAATGAAGAATGTCAAGGAGAAGTAAGGTGAATTGAATGCCTTTGCTGATGACATAATGATTTGGGGTGAAACTGAAGAGGAAGTACAGATCGGACTCAATGAATGGAAATCCCAGTTGCAGAAATATAACCTCAACATCAGCAAGACCAAGACAGTGGTGATGGCAGTCAACTGAGGTGGGCAACCAGCAAGAATAAAACTAGGAGACCACCAACCTAGAGTGTTGGGACAGTTTTTCTTACCTTGGAAGTGTAATCTCCAGTGATAATTTGGTGAGAAATTAAGTCACGAACAGAGTGCAAAAAGGATCTGAATTCTACCAACAAGTAAGATTCCTTTTATGGGATAACGTGGTTCCAAAGCCAGCCAAACTGATGATTTTTAATAGTTATTTCATACCAATATTGACCTATGGTATTGAAACATGCACCCTCACAAAAAGAGAATCATCAAGGCTGCAAACAGCAAGAGATGAAATTTCTTAGATCCACCATCGAGAAGACCAAGATGAAAAAGTGAGGGGTGAGGAAAAGAAGCCGGAGTAAAGACATCCCTATTAGATTGAATTGGCACATCTATATTTTGTTGGTACGGGCATGTGATAAAATAGAGCCAACTGGAACAGCCAAAATAAATTTGGAAAGACAGCTGAATGGGAAAAGACTTCAAGGAAGACCTCGAGCCTGATGGATAGACTGGATTACGGCTGATTTAGTGACCAGAGGATGAACAGTGGATGATGATCTCCATGAACAAGTGTATTTGGACAGGACGAAGTGGGAGGGTCATTACTAGAACCTGGGAAGCAGAAAATGTTAGGTGGTGGTGGTGGTGGTGGTGGTGGTGATGATGAACATCAATATGTTCTACTGAGAAATTAATTAGTGTAAGAGGAAGAGCTGGACATTAATAAGGCCTCTATGCTCCTTAACAATAGGGTTTTGCTGTTGACCAGTAGCTCTTATTAACTTTCACAACTCTGGTGAATAATTGAAAATGTCTAAATATGGACAATTTTTATTGACCAGAGAGAGTGAGAGTGTATTTGTATTTCCAATTTTTTACCCTTACATTGATTGCCTGAAATGAACTGTTAGTTTTACTGAGAAAGATTGTAAAATTATTTAAAGGCTCTTTTCTTTTCTTTTTAAGTTTTGTAATGTGGTAAGCAAAATCACCACCACCTTACTGAAATCGAGAGAAGAATTGACAGTGAAATAAGTGAAATATTTTGGGAAATACCATAAATTTGTTAAAACTGGATACATAATTTAATTTCATTTGTAATAAATACGTTTCTCGGGAAACTGCAACTGTGTTAGTAATGATTTGGTAACTGCAATGGTCGAGCTTTTTTTGTTGTGTGGTATGACATGTTTCAAGATGTTAATCCCATTTTCAAATGTTGTGGAGTTTACAGCAGCACTGTATGGGATATCTACAACACAATCACACACAGACATAATGTGCAATATGAAAGTAAACTCTCATAGCACAGCACTTGAAAATGTAAGTAACTTCTTGGAATATGGTGTGCCATACAAGAAAAAATGTAAGAAGTGCAGCACTTCATTTAATATCCCATAAACATATCGAGTTTTCAGTGGATTCAACTTTTATAACAAAATATTGATGAAATTGCTTTAGTTGTTTTTGTACTCGAAACCCATGCTCTCTCGCACATCTCTCTCTACACTCCTGTTACTCCTCTGTAGCTACATTTTTTGTATTTGAGAGTTTACCCAAAAATGGTGGAAAGATGATGATGATGGCATGGCATACCCATTAGGATCCCTAATAGAGGCTACTTAATAACTGAGCAAAGGCAATATTGCAATATTTTTAGTGATAACAATTGTTTGCAGACATTGCCATAAGGCATGCTTCCCGTACTCCTCGCCCTGCTCGTTCTTCATCATCATCACAGCATGCAGCAGTGCTGTCAGGCACTGAGCTAGTTCCATCAGCAGCTGGAACTTCGAGTCAAGCTGTTGTTCCTGCAGGTTCTGTTCATACTCCTGAGTTTTGTCCACATGGTAAGAGTACTAATCATCACTAATAGTTCATATTTGAGTAGCCAGATTTGAAATGTTTAGATGGTGTGAATAATGTAGTCACAATGTGTATTAAACTTAGAAAAAAATCCTGTTCCAGTCATGGGGAAACACTGTCAGTAGCAACAAGAGCATGAAGTTAACAGTAGTGAACCTCAAACTTTAACGGAGGCAACCAGTCACATGTACACTGTTGTTTATGAAAATTAAACACCAGTGAGACATAAGATTACAGTGACTTTCTTTGCATTGATTGGGCATGACAAGACATAAAATATGAGAATTGCAGAACTGTATGTGCAGTTTGATTGTGGTAGTTTCAATATGATATGAAGAGCCTCTAGATATCATGGTGTGAAATGAAAGAGAGCATTTGATATATTGTTGAGCAACACACAATCACCTATTTTGTATGCACATGCATAAAGAATTTGAAGTTGCTTCAAGAAGAGCAGGATGAACATGTTACCAGCCAACCATATCTTAGATATTTGGACAATGTATAAAGTGAATGTGCATACTAAAGAAACAAAGGCACATTCCTTGTCAACATGTGGCCAGGCATTGTTCTCCTGAAATTTTACATGTGTTGCTAACTGCAGAGGGGCAGTATCTCAGGCTCCTAAAACCTCCCTGTTGTGGTAGTTGCTGTTTTAATTACCCCAGTCAAGGCTCACATTATAGCCAGTGCCCCTCCCCAACCATTGCTTTGCCATTAGGCTATTATGCGACCCAAAATGTGGTCTATGTGATTGACTTCTCCACGATAACGCAACTCAACATGTTAATGAAGACATTCAGGTGGTAACAGCTCTCTGAGGCAGAGGCATTAGTGGTTTCTGGATCACTTCTCACTGACTTCAAATTTGTATTGCCCCTCCATCCCTAAGAAAATTGTGTTGAACTGGCAACATAGATATGTTCATATTGTCAAACCAGCGTGCCCTGTATGAGCTGCAGTGTCGTGGCAGGGAAATCACCCCCCCCCCCCCCCTCTTTACATCAGTCATTCTGACCCATTTGAATTTACTAACATAGTGACATTGTACATTCTAATTTCAACCAAGCATATCAGCACTTTCTTGCACATTTCTATTTCATGCAACAGCTCTATATCAGCTGAGAATCACATAACACTGGTTTTTCTCAGTTGCACAAAACTGGCTACTGTCAGATGTATATGCTCACTGTCTCTCTGCTATCTTAATTACATATTACACATATGCCATTTTTGCAGTGATTTGGACTATTCATGTGGTGTGTTGTGATTTTTGCAAACATTAGTGTACATTAATGTTGGGTGGGTGATTAACAAATGTAACAGACCACAAAATTGCACTAGATTGCTGTATAATTCTTTTTCTGTTACTAGTAATCTCTATCTCTTCTGTGTGTGTATGTTACCATTAATGTTAGAATAAGTGATTCTGGTGGTCGAAAGCTAGTGCAGTTTTTTAATCCAACACAAGGGTGTATGCACAACCTGTCCATTACTGGCTACCTTTTCTAATTTTTGTGTGTTGTTTCCATTTAGCTTCCATTACTCATTTCTGTCCATTAAAGAGCAATATAGAGACATGGAAATACATACTGAATAGCAACTCAAAGATTATTTAAGATAGTTCATCGTAGTATGTCTTACTTTAAAAAAAAAAGGTGCCATTATCAGTTTGTGGCAGAACAAAATTCATTGCTAATGCTGTTTCAGAGAAGTCAATAGTATGTCATACAGATCCATAGCTTACAGATCAGTGGTAATAGAGAAACTGAAATGAAATAAAAGTATGGACCCAGAGTACTCTGTATAGAGTGCAAATATTTTAAGACATAAGAGGAATTGGGGGGAGGGGGGGGGTCCTGATCCGTTAATCAAAATTCTAGAACAATGGAAATACTTCCCACTATTGATTGGAGTCACATTGAACATTGTACCAGTTTACTTTTTGTTTAAGAAATTTCTTGGCAAATTAAGTGTATGGCAGCCCAGGGTTCGAACCCAGTGCTCTTCCTACTGATCTACTTGTGCACATCTCTCAGCCTGTCCTCACAGGTTCTGGGTTTGAATCATTTTCAGTCACACAGTTTTAATCTGTCAAGAAGTTTCATATCAATATACACTCAGCTGCAGAGTAAAAATTTGATTCTGTAATTCTGTTCTGTTTAAATGGTAGTGACATTCAGATGAAATAAGAGGATTTGTTTATGAAATGAGAGACTTGGCAGTAAACAGTGGTAAGGGACAGTCAGTGAGAAAAAGAGATATTAAATGTAAAATGTCAGATCGCACAACTTTTCAACTTTCTGATTTTTTATGTTGGCAGCTTTTTCAATGTGTCTGCAAGTAAACAATGGTAAGTGCCAAAAACATGGTGGCAAGTGAGAGCGAAGTTTCCAATTTTTGTGTGAAAAACAAGATTCATTGTGTTTTAACGAGTCTGGAGATCTGTATACTTAGGAGTCTGATAAAGACCCAGCATACATTCCTAAAGATGATAGTACCTCCAGAGTTGTTGATAATCGTGTAAAGATGAAATATTTATTTTTGCAAGTAAACAGTCTTGAGTTGAATCTAATAACATTATTTACATGAATTTATGTGGCAATGCGATGCCAATGTTTTCATGTAAACAATGCTAAGTAAGTGCGTTAAGACTACTATGTTTTGAATAAATAATGTTAATTATATAATAATGGAAAGTCCAGGTTGGAATAAATAATATAGTGAGGACAGTTACAACTCACCGCAAAGACGTGGCGACGAGATGCGACAGGCACATACAAAAGACACACACATACAACACATTCAGCTATCGGCCATGGCCTTCTTCAGAAATAGAGCACTCACGCAATCACACAGGCACACAACACAGTCATACAACCATCACCTCCGACTGCCAGTCGGAGGTGATGGTTGTATGACTGTGTTGTGTGCCTGTGTGATTGCGTGAGTGCTCTATTTCTGAAGAAGGCCATGGCCGATAGCTGAATGTGTTGTATGTGTGTGTCTTTTGTATGTGCCTGTCGCATCTCGTCGCCACGTCTTTGCGGTGAGTTGTAACTGTCCTCACTATATTATTTAATGTTAATTATATGTTTCTGAATATTAAAAAAAAATTGAGTTGATTATACAGCTTAAAAATATGTAATTACTGAAGATGTGTATTAAAACAATGATGCAACTGGAAAAATGATATTTTATGTATTTCAGATACCTGATTTATGGGATTTTATTAAATATTTGAGATGTGTTTTCTCAGAACTACTAAATAAGTGCAAGAGCAGTTGCCATATCATCTTTAGGCTCTCTTTTTAAATCAGATTTTATGTTATTTCATAAATAGGGAAAACTTTTAGTATTACACCATAAAAAACTTTAAAAATACAACTAAATTCTCAATTTATGGTGGCAATATGGTTGATGCTGGACTATACCAACATACAGAAATGGTAATAATAAAAATGATCGTGCAGGCATGGAACTAGTAGCTGAGGTTTATATGTTGGGCATTTGATGATAACCGAACGGGCAGCAAATGACACAAATAGAAAAAATGGAGTGGAATGCTATTGGTAAATCAAGAAGTTAGATTGAAACTGTACATCTGATTTGCGTGAAAATCAAAATAGCAGCAAGTGTAAGTTACTAGTGTTTACTTAGGTCAGGGAAAAGATAACTCTTAAAGTGAAAAGTTGTTGAAAAATATGTCAGTGAACAAAGGAGGCACCGATGCTTCGGTTTATTAGGTGAGACAGGAAAAATAAACAAATTCTGTTGTAGAATAGCCTGAATTGGAAGATGTAATTATAACTGTAATGAAAAATGGAAAAGTGAGGGATACAATATGCAGCTAGTTGAATTTGCTGGATTTAAAATATGAGATGTACAGCATGGCCTAATTAGAAGTGGGAAGATGACATTAGAAAACACAAAAATGGAATACAGGTGTGTATAGAAGAAGACTGTAATGTTTGTAAAAATATAATTTTTTGATTATCAGACGCTCTTCTTATTAAGATACAGGTTTATGTAGCTGTGTGCAATTATAATATTGGTTTCTCCTAAGTGTTTCTTCAAATACAACTGTTGATTTGTCTGGAGGTGTAACCTTAGAGAACAGAAATACATGAATGACAAATAGAGGTTCATTTAGGTGGCATTTTTAATGTTCCAGTTGTTCTATCTAGACTTTTCCAGTTTAGTACTTGCAAAACATACAGCTGTGTGAAACTGTCAAAAAAGGTTCTTGTTTGGGATGATGTTGAATTGACTTGTCACTTTGGCTTTGAATGTCCATTATATTGTTATAGTGTTGACTGAATTTAATTGTTTCGTTGTTGATTTGCTTTGCTGACAGTGTATGAGATGCAGTTTTTCAGTTAAAAAGATTAATTAGAACCAGATGTACACAATATTTTGCTGTCAGAGAATTGAGAGACAGAGACAGCCACATCCCGATATAATGACACATTAGTTCTTCATTTTGACTTTGCTGAGAACTGGACTGTTGCTTTACATAAAGAATATCAAAGTTATTACTGGCATACAAGTATCAATATTCACACATGTTGCTCACTGCCTTGGAACACAACACGCTTTTGCTGTTCGTGAGGAACTCATTCATGAAAGTGCACATGGCTGCTACATTGTCAACTTGATGATTGATGACACATGGCATTTAGAGGCCATACATTTCCTAAACATGTGTACATGAGTGAAGGTGCAGCATTTCATTTTAAAAACTGCTTTCAGCTTTGAGCTTGGTTAACACTATTATTGGAATTAAGGCAAAAATGCATGTTTTCATCATCAGGTCATGGAAAAAGTGCTAAGGAGTGGGGTTGGACGTCCCTATAAACATCTTTAATCTCCAGCATAATGCTGTTGATGTTATACAAGATGATACTACATTTGTATACACTATGTCAAAATTAACACAAATTAAGCTCTTAATTTTAAAAGAAAGTACACTAAGGTAATTCCATTTAAAAAAAGATAAGGGTGGCCTGCTGTGAAACCTGCTGTAGGAATTCAGTTAAGTCATTACTCGGTTGCAACATAGAGCGGCACATAGATTGCGAGAACAGTTCTCTACAAAATGCAGCCTGTTACTGTTTGTGAAATAGACACACAACAGTATATATAAGAAGACTGTAGTCAGAAACTTAATTTCTTGTGTGTGTGACTATTAGTGCTGGGTGTGACAGATAATAAGTCTCTCTCATAAGCTGCAAGCTATAACCATCTTATTTATGATACCTCATGGTCCTTCTAATGCTTTCAAATGGCCATCATCAATAGATCAGTGAGCAGTTCCCCTTTCTACAGTACTGTTCTTGTTTGATCGTTGTCTATGTGTAATTATGGCTCAGCTCTGCAAGTTCAGTGAGAAGCATTTTCATATATACTCTCATTTAGAGAGGTCTGTAGCATTTTAACAAATCATCAGAAAATCAAAGTATTGTAGTTTTGGAAAGGCTTCATGTGCAACTTAAACCTATATTTGTTTCAGTAAACTTTGACATAATAATGCGACATATTTACTGTATGATAGGGATGAAATCGCCCTTCTGAAATCTTATATCTATTATGAAATCAGTCTGAAACCTTAAGGTCTCCTGGTCTCTTCCATGTATATAACCTCCTTTCATGATTCCTATCTCCATGTGTTTGTGTTGATTAAATTGTACTCTGTGCAAAATTCTACAAGGTTGCTGCCTCTCATTCCTTTCCCCAATCCATATTCACGTATTATTTTTCCTTTATCTTCCCTTTTGTACCTAATTAGAGTCCTCCATTACAAGCAAGCTTTTCTCTTTTTTTCTATCTAAATAACTTATTTGACCTTATCTTAAAATTGTTTAATCTCATCAGCGAAAGAGCAAGTTGGCATATAAACTCTTACTGTTGTTGTGGACCTTTCTTCATATTCATCTTGTTTCGATAATACATCATAATTCATATTAGAATACCTGCAACCCTTTCTTTTATTCATTAATAGACCTACTCCTGCGCTACACCCAAATGATTTTGTATTTAACCCTGAACTCACTTGACTAGAAATTGTGTTCATCTTTCCACTGAAGTTAATCCTTGCTAAATCTAATTTCAACCTATACCATACAGTAGAGCAGTGTGTCCTCAGAAAAGTAAACACAGTACTTTCCTCCTTGCTTTCAACAGTTCTCAGTAACCTTATGGCAAAGCCATGTTATCTGATGTTACAAGGCTAGATCAGTCGTCCAAGTTGCCTCTGCAGCTACCAGAAGAGACTGTTGCCCATCTTCAGGAATTGTGTTTTAGTCTGTCCTCTGCACAGATAACTCTGCACTGCGATTGCACTTACATTGCACACACCACACACACACACACACACACACACACACACACACACACACTACCCCACATCAGCAGTATCTGTGGTTTATGGGAACGTGCTGGAGGCAATGTTACTGCAAAAACATGTAAATTAAAAAGTATAATTCATGCACTTTTTCTTACTTTATAGTTTCTTTTTAATTTACAGGTCCAGTAGATAGCCAGCCAAGTTTGGAATGGAACCCAAGTATTGCTGGAAATGAAGTTGTACCTGCAGGAACTTCGTTTAATTCTGAAGTTGTACCTTCCACATCTGGTACACGCAAAGTTCACATGAAGAAAAGGAAACAGGGAAAAGGTAGTGGGAAGTCCTGTGGTGACTGCATGGATAGGTGCTTAAAAGTAAGTGTTATTTCTGTTTCTATGTTTTTAAATTTTAATTAGCAATCACTTGCCTTACAACACAGTCCATTGATAGATGGACTGATCTTCACTAGTATGGATACCATGTTAGACGTGATCCTACAATAATATGGCATTCCTGTGATAGTTATTTCCTGAAATTCAATAATAATTTGGTCCTTGTGTGCATCCACACAGACATAGGCATCAAACCTACATTAGATTTAAGAATGACAACATCTGCTCTTTTGGACATGTAGGATGGGTTATGGGCCCGGGTAGACCTTGCAGGTGGTTTAAGGCTGTGTGCTTTGGGTGGCTTAGTGCACTAGAACACAAAAGTCCTAGATTTGAGTTCAGGGCCTCGGCACAAATTTTTATACGTCCAAGTTGTATGTTTGCAACAGCTGCGGCATCACATAGTGATGTCTGTTCTGTCAGACACATCCACAAGAACAGACATTGCAATTCTTAATTCTTAATTTTTAGTATGTTTCTGATTCTCTCAGCACAGATGTGCAGACATCTGTTTACTGTATAGTAATACATCATATGAATTACATAGAATGTAAAAGAAATTTTTGTCCCCCTCCCCTTCCCCCATACCTTGGTTGGTAGGCTCACTTGGTGAACATTAGTGTTGTCTGTTAGTCCATCCATTCTTCTGTTAAGGCCACTTTTTTCAGGAACGCGTAGAGATACCAAGTTAAAATACATGTGAACTAAGATCTGAGAGAATTTAAGCTTCTAAGGCAATGCATTCAAAAGATGTGACCATTTATATTGTACTGGTCAAAACACTTATGGGATTAGTTGAGATATCTAGGTTCTGAGGTATTGTCATCAGCAGAATGAACCTAAATGGTTTGTTAGGAGGCTGAATGCAACTAAGCTGAAATGTACCCTTCAGGCAGCAACAGAATGCACAATGTCGACAATAAACAGTCCAAAATTGCCTTCTGATATGTGGCCTCTGCACTCGGAGGTCTATGCTGTGTGTATCCCATTAAAACCACAACTTCGTTTAACCCACAGAAACTTGGTGTAGCAACATCAGGATTGGAGTCGTAATAAATGGTGCTGGGTTCTGTTCAAAGATGAGTAAAGCTTTTGTGTTCAGCTGGACAATCTTTGTTCCCTTATCTGGAGAGAATGTGAAACTCGGAACCATCCTGCTAATGTGCAAGAAACATCACCATATCATGGTGGTGGACGAATGGTGTAGGTATGAGTCAGTATTGGTGGATGTAGGGATTTCTTTGTTGTTCAGAATGGCACTTTGACTCAGAGATGAGCTCCTTCAGCTCTTAGTTGTGCCCTATGCTGGTGCAATAGGAGAGCTGTACTGGACTATATGCTTGAAGCTGAGGGAATTGAATGAAAGGAGTGACGAGCTTGTACTGGACTTAAAATAGATTGAAAAAGTGTGGGCTGAACTTGGCACACACATTGCAGCTGGATACTGCACTCGTGGAAGAATTTATAAATGTCCCTCAAGAGCTTGTTGATAACCTCATACTCTCCAAGCCAAGCAGATGTGCAACTGTACTGGCCAACCGAGGTGATCACATACCATATTAGAGGGCAACAAGAATGACTTTATAACTATTATAGTAGCCCCTTGGTGCCTCATCGTAAGTAAATTCCATGTAAACCCCAAGTAAAGTGCTGAGATAGTAAAATATCGTACTGCATCACACGTGACTTACATTGTAGCCAACTCGCCAAAACATACAGATGAACAGTCTTGACACACAATTAAGCTTGTACATAACTTTGCGTAGTTTGGTAATTTTCCAATAGTCTGCACTAAACCAAACATGGTAAGTTCAGGTGCAAGCAAGCTATCTATTTCTTGGAGTTTGACAAAAAGGAGTGTGCTACAGCTGTTAAACAGATATTTAGGAGCAAGTGCAGTAAGAAGCCACCAGAAAGGAAGGCCTTTTACCAGTGGCACAACAATTTCATTAAAACAGTTTGCTAGTGCCCGGCAAAGAGTAGGGGCCGTCCCAGAGTGAGTGAAATGAATGTGGAGCATGTATGAGACACATTAACGAGTCCAAAAAAAATTAGTGTGTCGTGCATCCCGTGAACTTGAAATGGCTCCGCTGAGTGTATGAAAAGTCCTTGCGACAGAAACTGTTTATAAAACTATTCAGATTTGAGCTAGTGCAGAAGCTCAATGAAAATGGAAAAGACAGGTGTTTTGAGTTTTGTTTGTAGTTGCAACAATTGAATAAGAATGGGGATGGCGTTGTTGATCACTTGGTTATTAGCGATAAAGCCAGTTTTCACACTAATGGGGAAAGAGATCGGGCATAATTATTGAATCTGGGGTACAAAGCATCCACATGAATGCATTGAATTTAAGCGTGATTTCCCAAAAGTAAATATTTTTTGTGACTTGTCACATCAAAAACTGTATGGGCCTTTCTTCTTTGTGTAGAGCACTGTCACTGGATATTCCTACTTAGACAAGTTGCACAATGGCTCATGCGTCTAATGCAATCAGACGCTCTGATCTTTCAGCAGGATGGAGCCCCACCCCAATTTAATCTTGAATTTCATGGGTACCTGAACACAGAGTTGTCGCATTGATGGATCGGCCATGCTATAGAAAGGTCAGCTGTTTCATGAACTGGCGTCCCTAATCACCAGGTCTCACTCCACGTGACACTTTCTTTGTGGGGAAACATTACAGATCTGGTGTATGTACTGGCTATATCATGTGATATAGTACAGCTCCAGGAGAGGATACAGGAAGCACCTCCCTCAGTCAATTATGCCATTCTGGGCCTGGTATGGCAAGAATTCATTGACTACATTGATAAAGCTTTCGCAACCCAGTTGCGTCTTCAGGCAGTAGGGAAGGAGAGGGAAAAGGAAATGATGAGGGTTTTAAGGAAGGGGGCAAGGAGCCATTCCAATCCCGGGAGAGGAAAGACTTACCTTAGGGGAAAAAATGGAGGGTAAACAAATGCACACATGCCCACACATTACTTGTGTCTGTGTGAATGTGTGGGCATGTGTGCATTTGTTTACCCTCCATTTTTTCCCCTAAGGTAAGTCTTTCCTCTCCCGGGATTGGAATGGCTCCTTACCCCCTTCCTTAAAACCCTCATCATTTCCTTTTCCCTCTCCTTCCCTACTGCCTGAAGACGCAACTGGGTTGCGAAAGCTTGCGATTGTGTGTGTGTGTGTGTGTGTGTGTGTGTGTGTGTGTGTGTGTGTGTGTATTCATTTATTTATTTGTGATGCTGTCACACCTGTGCTCCTTTGCCTGGTGAGTAATCCTTGTCTATTTTTTATATTTTATTTTTCCTGCTAGGAATTTTTCGTCTTAATATTCGTATCATATATCTGTAAAAACAGAAACTTTAATAAGAGTTTCTCTTCAAAATGCAATGTGTATGACATCTGTACAATGTTTAGTTCTTATGAAACAAATAATTGAAATTGTTCCTGGTCTCAATCTACACCCTGTAGATATCACCATATCACAGGGATAAAATCCTAACTATAGTTACATGCAATACATTCTGAAGCTCATGTAGCATAACTGGGGCAAATACATTTTGAGTTCTGGAGTAGTTATCTGAGAAGTAGTTCATTCACAAGGTCATTCACACATCACCATTAAAATAGACCTGCAAGTGTTAGGTCTGTAGATCTAAATGACCAAGTGTAGGACCCATCATCTTCATGCCCATTGTGTAAGAAGTGGAAGATGTTAGTTGAAAAATGTGTAAACCTCTGTGCATTTAGTGGTGGCCCCTCCTGCTACAGCACATTTAGGTTAATGTTTGTTGTGTCACATAAGTATGTGAAAAAAATGTGCAGGGATTACACGAAACACTTTTATTTTTCATAAATGGACCTCTGCCCAATCACTAAAAGTGAGATGAGTAGTAAGTGTTTCTTACTCCATAGCTTCCTGCATGTGCTACCTTAAAATTTACTGTGTTTGTACATAAACTGAAATTTTGAAGTTTCTTTCATATTCTTTATCAGTATTATTATTACACCACCATTAAAAAGGACAAGTGCAGAATGATGATTTCAGGGGGCACAATGAGCGCTTTAGAGGGGCTCAACTGTAATAGCGAGTATACTTGATTTGGCAGCATTCATTCTAAACAGCATGGCATACAGTGTCATACTGCATGACATGATATATGCCATGTTGGATGAACTTTTGCCATGTGTCATGGACTCCAGCAAGGACATAGTCACCTTCTGATGTACTGTGATAGTATTTTTCATTGTGGCTTTTTATTGCCTTGCATTAAATAGTTATACCTGTTTGTGATTACAAACTACATGTTCCTTAAATTGTCTGGCACTACATTCAAATGTTACTTGGAAAATACAGTACTGTATCTGGTTCAAACTGATTCTATAGCAGCAATTCTTGGTTTGTATTTGTTTCTCGGTGTACTATTGTGATTATTGTTGTCATAAAGAACAAAGTATTTTGTGTTTGTTTACCTTTAGTACTCATTATTTACTGTAGTATTATGCTCTAGACTAACATATATCTCAATATTCCCCACTTTATAATATTCACAGGAGGAGGATGATGGTTATTATCCATCCTTTGTCGCCGTCAATGAAAGTATTATATCATTGCTTCTCAAGCTGCATTCACAGCTATCAGGTACACCTGATAGCTTCAATCCAGATGAAGTGGAAACCCCAGAAATGGCACAGAGCCGTATTGGTGATGGCCCATTCTTTATTGGGAAACTTTTACACAAGATAGCAGCATTGGATACTCTTTGCAGGTAAGTTCTTGTAGTTTACTGCCAAATGAGTAGTGGCACTGCTGTGGCTGCAGGATAATGTGTGTAGACATAGCAGGTGCTACCTCAGTACACACCATGTCCTTGATAAAAACCTGGCATAATCCTTTGGACATAAAAAGGGGAACCTCATTAGTTTCACAGCAGTTGGACATAGCTCCTGAAAGTGATGATGTATTCATCAAAATCGTGGAATTTTATTTCAATTTAATGCAGCAAGTTTACTGACAAGCTAAGTTCTAGTCACTTTTTACTACCTTCTGTGCCACTGAATTTTGTATTAGTTACAGTTGTTCAGTTTGACAAATCTGAAAAGTGAGATGACTGGTTTCAGTTTCTAGTTACTCAGTCTGATAGTAGCCGAGGAAACAAATTTCATTTGTATGTAATCCTAAAAGTTATTTATTTCATATTCACATATCTATTTGTAAATGCTTGGATAATTTTGGTGACAGAATAAATAGGTTAAGACGCAAAATTAAGAAATCACAGAACCAATTCAATCTGTACTTACAAAATGCTGCAGCAAGCCTAGTACACTATATAAAGTGATGAAAAAAGCAAATGGCCTTTTTGAATGATGATGCTATTTCTATCTCTATGGTAATTTCTATAAGAGTTGTCTCCCACATAGTGAGTTTATAAGATATCCACTCCGTTGTGTTAATAGAATAATGCATAAGTTAGAATAGTGTTAATTTCCTTGTAATCAGCCTTCATCAGTCCACATGTCATTGTTACATAATCTGCTGTGATTGATAATAGTCACAAATTGTTTGGTGTATGTTTTAAATGGTCATAAATAGGATAATTCCAGCTTTGTTTTTATTCTCCAGGGAAAATATTAGAGAAACACGTAATCAGATTTGGCCTCAAAAGGAAGAAGAGCGGGAAGCAGCAATAAAAGCACAAGAAGCAAAGGAAAGAGAGGAGAGGAGACGAAGGGCAAAGGAAAGACAGCAGAAACTGATGGCAGAGTTTGCAACAAGGCAAAAGCAGTTCATGGAACGTGCCATGGAAACAGGTATGAATTAATAAATAATCCAGGAAAAATGTATCATCTTATACTTTTGGCCGTAAATTCAACTAAGTACTTCGGAATAAGTACTTTGGAACACACAGAAAATATTGTAGGGAAAGCGAACCAAAGACTTGGAAGATTAAATAGTTCTACTAAAAACACCTTCCTGCACCACTCTTCTGTGCCCTATTTTGGAGTATTGTTGCACATTGTGGAATCCCCACCAATTGGGGATTGTGTCTGTGTAAATGAGTGGGTGTATGTGCATTTATTTACCTTCCATTTTTTCCCCCAAGGTAAGTCTTTCCTGTCCCGGGATTGGAATGGCTCCTTACCCCCTTCCTTAAATCCCTCATCATTTCCTTTTCCCTCTCCTTCCCTTCTGCCTGATGAAGCAGCTAGGCTGCGAAAGCTAGCATTTTTGAGTGTGTGTGTGTCTGTGTGTTTATTTGTTGCTATTACTGCCTGTGCCCCTTCGCCTGGTAAGTGTTCATCTATTTTTTACGTATATATATATATATATATATAAAGACGAAAAATTCCTAGCAGGAAAAATAAAATGTAAAAAATAGACGAAGATTACTCACCAGGCGAAGGAGCACAGGTGTGACAGCATCACAAATAAATAAATGAATATTGTGTGTGTGTGTGTGTGTGTATTCATTTATTTATTTGTGATGCTGTCACACCTGTGCTCCTTCGCCTGGTGAGTAATCTTCGTCTATTTTTTACATTATATATATATATATATATGTGTGTGTGTGTGTATGTGTATGTATATGCGTATGTGTGTGTGTGTATGTGTATATGTATATATAATATATATATGTGTGTGTGTGTGTGTGTGTGTGTGTGTGTGTGTGTGTATGCGGTCTTGTGTACTTGCTGTGTGCATGCATTTTATATATATATATTATTTTATTTTCTCCGCTCACCCGCCTCCCCACTCCATTCCTAAGCTGCATCTCGTTATTCCCATCTAACCCATCCCCACCACCGTGACGTAACCTTTCTATCCCCTCCCCCTCCCCTCCCCTCCCGTCCCCGATTCGCTGCAGAGCGTGATTCGAAGTGTGGCAGTCGGAGGTGATGGTTGTATGACTGTGTTGTGTGCCTGTGTGATTGCGTGAGTGCTCTATTTTCTGAAGAAGGCCATGGCCGATAGCTGAATGTGTTGTATGTGTGTGTCTTTTGTATGTGCCTGTCGCAGCTCGTCGCCACGTCTTTGCGGTGAGTTGTAAACTGTCCTCACTATATTATTTGGGAAATTTCTTTCACCAACTTTCTATTCTGAATGCGAACATAATTTGTCAGCATCTACCTACATAGGAAGACATGATCGTGAAAATAAAATAAGAGAAATCAAAAATGGAAAGATTTGGGTGTTCCTTTTCCCACAAGATATTAGAGAATGGAACTGTAGAGAAACATAATAAAAGTGGTTTGCTGAATCCTCCGCCATGCTCTTCAATGTGACATTAGAGTATTTATGTAGATTTAGAAGTCGGGTATGCTTTATTAGTCTTCTAAACTGAATTTTCTTGCGACACATGCAGCAATATATCATATGGGGAATGAATTCTTCCTGTATTGCAGATTTCTTTCTCTATTTATTTCTTCCCTTTTTTCTTTCTATGAAAAGTCACCTATAATTTGAGTCAAATTTAATCTGCAAGCTTATTCATATTTTATATCGCCTTTCTATTGGCTGACATCCAGACTAACGTCCAATAGCAGTTTCAAATTGACATAGGCACAAAAATCGAAAATCACACTGCTATTTGATAATTGGAACCATTGACTTATTTGTGAGTATTCATTGGGTTGCACATTTATGGATGGATGAAACTGTTTGCCATCAAAGGCCAGAACTCGCTCAAATTTCTGTTGTGGACAGTAATCTTTCTATGGAGCTACAGGAGCATTTCACTTAACGACATACTACATGAAAGTTGCATGTATATTGGAACAATAATAGCATTTTATTACTGTTGTGACATCTGAAATAATAATCTACGACCCGATACTGGTATAAGAAAAGGTTTGTCATTTTTAACAACCATTACATTTCTTGATTGGCTGTGGGGTTTATAACTAATCTGATCCATAGCTCCCATTTAAGGGTTACAGTAGCAACATTATGCCCTTATTATGCAGCAGTTTCATAGTACTACAAATAACATTTACAGAGCCTTACCATATCACCAATTTATCCCAAAATAATTATGTGGAATCCTTCGGCACAAAATAACTATAGAGATGTTATGTGCTCATATTGAGCAGTCCACATACATAAGACTCCCGCCACTACAGGCACAAGCAGAACAAGTGCAGGCAGCTGTGTAGCTGCTATGTACATGAAGTCGACATCCAAAGAAGGCTTTTTGAGTTAATGTTGATATCGAGTGTGTTTGAGTATACAACACTAATAGGCGACAAGTGTGTCCCATTCTACGTGTTCAGTTTCTTCCGCTATTGTTTTATTTGGTCTTCTTTTCTCAACGACGGAAACAGCACTCGACAAAGTGCTACGCTGGTGTGTCGACCAACAGGAGACTCTCAATGCAGTTTTGCGACACCAGAATCGTCTTTTCATCATGCCGCTGGAGACTCAACTCAGGTATTGTAGTTTTAGCTTCGGCCATAATGTCCGGGTCTCACACTCTAGAGGGTCTCATGCACCTCTCTGTCTCGTACCCACTGCCCTTTCCTGCATGTGATGAGGCCACAGAAGAGTGGGAGCCCTACAAAAACATTTGTGGCAACACTTTCAGGCTCCCTTGCAGTATCCCGCGTCTCTTACTTTTGCACATAGTGTCAGTTGCTGTTTTCATATTACTGCAAGCAGACTGATGTCGTAACTTCTCGAGTGGAATTTTACAGACGTCGCAAACAACCACACTAATCGTATCAAGCGTGGGCGAGCGAATTACGTGCCTCAGTCACTGTTGCAATTTCACACTTAAGGTTCACAAGGCCGATCAGATGGTCAGGGCTGTGATTATTCGTCTTGCGACTGATTGAGAAGTGAGGGAGCGAGCTTTGCATAGTGAGAACCCTTTGTTGTTCAATGTGCTAAACATTGCTTAAGCTTTCAAGGTATCAAAGGCCATGCAAAACCAAATTGAGGCTTGGTGTGAGGTGTACACTGTTCAGCCCTAGCCCCCTCGCCAGCCAATTGAAGACAAGCGCCATGACACCAACGTGGCCTCAATTCAACAATAATCTGCATGGTTGGGTGGTCGGAGTCGTCTGCAGCAACAGCCAAGGGCACATGGCTTGCAAAAACAAAGACACAGTCTTGCTCGTGTTCTCCTCTGCCTTCCTGCCCTTCTTGCTTTGTCAGTCATGATTGTGCTGTTTGTTCTCGGCACTGGGCCACATGTCATTGGTGCAGAAAGAAGGGTCACATTGCATCTGTTCGTAAATCTGAACACACACCCCCCCCCCCCCCCCCCGCCATATGTAAGTATGAGCAGGATATGGACACTAACATCAATTGTGTTGCAAGGCTTACAGCAACCGTTTCTAAACTCTTCCATGACCTTAAAATATTTCACAAGATCCTTCATATGCAGGTTGATATGGGGGCAGCAGTCATCTTGTTAAATTCACAAATTGGGCTCCCCCCCCCCCCCCCACTCCTGCTGGTTTCTTGCAAGGTTCTGAGCTATAATAAACAACGAATTTCCTTGCTCGGCCAGTTTACTGCTCCGGCGACTTACCGCATAGTGTCTCGCCCTTTAACATTTTTGCTGGTGGACAACGTGTCCACAAACATCCTTTTTGTTATGGATACTTTTTGGCTATTCAGATTTTCTATTTCCAATGAGATAAATTTAGTCTGACAGAGTACCATACCCGCAACTGGACATGCTTTTTGCGGATTTTCATCCTTATTTATGCCGTTTTTGGGTTGTGCCATGTCATTCCTTGCCTATGTCACTACAAAATTTTCAATGCATCTGCGTTTTATTTGGGCACATCAGCTACCTATGGCCCTCTGTGAATCAGTTAAAGCAGAATTGGGTTACTTCATGGACCTGGGGTAATTTACCTTATATGTTTGAGTGATTGGGCTAATCCCCTGGTCATCTTAAAAAAAAAAAAAAAAATGACTGGCAAACTGCGGCACTGAGGCAATTTTAAGGCCACAATAAACGATCAGTCCATTATCGATACTCGCCCGTTACCTTGCCAGGAGAGTTGTTAGCTAAATTGTTGGGAGGATATTTTCTTTTTCTTTTCTTGCAAGGTAGATTTGGCAGAAGCCTATCTCCAGCTCCCCTTAGACGAGGCTTCTCAACAATTATTGGTGGTTAACACTCCTTTTGGCCTGTACCAATATTTAGGGCTCCCATTCAGGGTGGCCAGTATCCCTGCTATATTTCAGCGATTCCTAGGACAGCTCGTGACTCTGATCCCTGGCTGTATTAATTAGCTGGATGACATTGTGGTTTCGGGCATATCTGCAGATGTCCATTTACGTAACCTACAGTCCCGTTTTTTGACCTTATAGTCTGCTGGTCTTCAATCTGGATAAGTGCCAATTTTTCCAACGCTTTGTTGTCTATCTAGGTTTTCACATCTTCCATGAAGGTATTTCCCCTCTACACCAACACAGTGCTGCCATTTCGGCTCTCTCACCCAGCATTGGAGGAGAGTTCCAGGTCTTTCTAGGCAAAACTGAGTATTATGATAAATTCCTTCACAACATGGTGTCCATTGCGCAACCATTGCATGCCCTTGTGCACAAAGGTGTGTGTTTTCAGTGGTCTCTGGATGTGAAAAAGCATAGTCTCTTTTGCAACAGAAGTTTGGTCCTCTTCCAGCCTGGGCAGCACTTAGTATTAGCCATGGACGCTTCCCAACATGGAGCGAGGGCTGTTTTGGCCCATACAGATGAAGATGTTACTGAGCGGCTCATTGCTTGTGTGTCAAAAACATTGAACGCAGCACAACTCGAATACTTCCAGATCGAAAAAGAGACACTCGCCATTGTCTATGCATTACACAAATTCTACATCTTCTACTGTGGCGCAACATTGCAATTGGTCACAGACCACAATCCCCTGATCTTGTTGTTTAGCCCTTCAGTATCGCTCCCATATAAAACTGCACACCACATCCAACTCTGGGCTCTCTTTTTGTCGAGGTTCAATTATGAAATTCATTTCCACCCTGTGCCTCATCATGCGAATACAGATGCACTCTACAGTCTCTCAGCGAGTCCCAACCCTGTTTTCGACAGTAACGAATTGCTTTGTTTTCACCTGTATATGGAGGCTCAACAGGCAGTGCGACAGTTTTCCCATTACCGCCTCATGGATAGCGAACGCCACCTCCTCCGATCCTGTGCTACGACAGATGGTCTCTTTTGTACGAAATGGCTGGCTAAAGTAGCCGCCAGAGCCATGGTTCGTACCTGCTATCTAATTACTTATCTTTTCGGTATCAGTTTTTGGTCCAGGATGGTGTCCTCTTGTTATCTACATCTGACACGGCACCAAGGGTGATCATTCCCTCCTGTGTCCATCGGGAGGTTCTCTGCTTTCTTCATGCAGACCACTGGTGGGAGTGTCCCATACAAAACCATTGGCCCGCAGGCACGTGTTCTGGCCAGGTCTAGATACTGTTAGACTTGTTTTTGCCTGTTTGAAATGTTCTACCTGCCAGGTGGCTCTAGCACATCCTTTTCTCAGTGGCCAGAACCGAAACAGGCATGGGAACGAGTTCTTGTGGACTTCACAGGTGCCCTTTTGCATTCTTTTTGGCTGTTGGTAACACACGTTCTCAGTGTTTCCGTATGTGGTTCATTGTAGGACTATATCAATGACAATAAGTCACTGTGATTTCAAAAGCCTTTCCTTTGGAAGGCTTACTAGTCACATAACAGCCCACAGTTCTCTTCTCAAGAGTTTTCAGACTTGTGCGCCTGCCAGGGTATCCGCCATGTTTTGGCTCTGCCATTCCAACCCCAATCCAATGGGGAGGTGGAATGGCTGGTCAGAACATCCAAGGCCCAAATGAAGAAATGTGTGGTTCAGTCAGCCCCTGATGTTCCATACAGAAATTTCTGGCATCCTACCAATTTTTCACTGATCAGAAACAAGAGACCAGCCGAGCTTCTAAAGAGGGGGGGGGGGGGGGGAGTGGCGGGCAGAATGGACTCCATGATTTGACGGGTGAATTGTTGTAAAAGAACAAATAAAGATAATTTTAAAACATTTTTATTTCACAAAAGTAGATTCGATGTCATTTTATTTTAATTTGGATTTTTACTCGTCCAGTAACAAAAATTGCTTATTAACTGTGCCAGAGATGTGAAAATGCACTTCATTGCTAGACCACAGAATAGTGTCGGGTTGCAAAGAGGTAAAAATTTCATTGCAAGCACTACTACTCCTCCCCCACTAACACCTGTGTGCTCTACAATGAAAGTTTGAAACTAGGGAGTCCATTTTGCCCCACCCTGTGCGTGGCCACCATTGGCAGACACACTGCAGCCCATGCCTGGCCATGTTCACAAGTCGCCATTGACCCATTTACAGCTGGGAGCAGTATGAGCACACAGTTTGTCATCACCCTAAAGGGATCCCAGCGGTCATCAGGCACTGTTCCAGTCACTTCCTCTTTGAGGTCTGCACAGAAAATGGTCTCGCATCTCAGCATGTGGATCAACTGCGAGTGGCGATCTGAGAGTGGCAAGACATATCACAGGCCCCTCAGTGCTCCCATCAATGTCGGAGAACTCAGCTTCATCCAGGCCAATTCCCCATGGCAATTTGAGAGCCATGGCCCCCAACAGCAATAAACAGGCAGCGACAGCCCCACCCATCACCCCCTCCCCCTCCTCTACCTAAGCTTGCGTCTACACACTTGATGGTACTAACCCTGGCAGAGAACAGCACCATGGATGTCAAACCATCCTCACCGGTCATATCGCAATGGCCTCCATCGGGGAGAGGTTGCTGAGCTGCAAGGCACTTCCAGTTCCCGTGACTGTACTCACCGGTGCCAGCTTGACATTTTGGTGGTGAGGAAACAATGGATGTGTTGTGTATGTAGTGTTCCTTTTCTCTACGAGGAAGGGAGATGTGCTGTGATGTGGTGAGTGCAGACACATATTGAAATCGTGCACGCTGTCCATGTACTTAATACTCCCGAACAAGACAAGTGCAGGCAGTGCGCTACATGCCAATATCGGGTGGAGAGAACCGGAGCAGTCAGTACTGATGTGTAGCTGCTATGTACATGAAGTAGACAGCCAATGAAGTCTTTTTGAGTTAGGGTTGATATGGATTGTGTTTGTGTATACAACATTTGCTGCTGTTCTAGATGGCAGAGGACTTACTGATACAGGTGACTGAGAACAGTTGCCATTGTTGGCCTGATGTGTCAAAAGTTCAGGTTTACAAATTTATATGGTCTTAATAATTAGGATCCAATTTACTATATAAGTAGGTTATTGAGTTACTCATCCTGTGAATCAAATTCATGTCAAATATTAATGGCCATGAATTAGATATGCCTAAGCACAGTAAAGCACTAGTTACATCATTTGCAGTGGTGTGAAAAGGTACCTTTCAGCTATCCAAACTAAGTAGCCAAAAAATTCTCCTAATAAGTGAACCAAATTGTTATGATGAGACTCTTGATGCAGCTTATTTCAGAAATACTTATAGAACACTGAATATTGTTTCTAGACATCACAGATGAATTATCGTAAGTGACATCGTGCTAACTTTAATGGGAGAGCACAGAGAAGCTACTGTGGCTCTGACTTTACCACTAAATTAAGTCAAATACATTATTATGAAGAGCCTTACTTTTTGTATCCCTTCCCACCTGCATCTATATGTACTTTTGTCTTTTGAATGTTTTTATGAAATATTTACGGGCCAATTGCACTTATGGTATTTTACCTCTGAAAAATATAATTGAGAAGCGTCTTTATCTATACTTGACATATAGACACAGTATTTTATCCCTAAGAATGTATGACTTACACAAGTGATACAGAATAAAAAAAAAATCAAAATTGTCATTTTTTTTGTAACGATAGTTTACCTCTGATGTTCAGCAGTGGCGGCTGGTGGGCTGTTTATTAGGAGGGGCAGCACGTCTCTTCAATTGTACACGATATTTTGTTCCTTCAGAACATTTCTTGAACGGGGAGAATATAGCATTAATTTTATTAGCTAGTTACGTAATTTAAACCTTCATCTAACTCGACTTTGTCCTCTTATACCAAAAAACAAATAAATCTACGCACAAATATGTAGTTTTTAATATTTTCTGCAGGCAATGAAAACCTCGTAACTCCATTTTATTAGATTTCACAAGAGACAAAAAAAACTGTACCTTAAAATAATATAAATTGTTATGTGTAACTATGTAAGTAAGTATTCAGTGAACACAAATGCTTCATCAGCGACAAACATAATATTTTAGTGAAATTAGAAGACTGTCACCAACAAATGTAGTAACGAAGTTTTTATTGCCTACCATTGGTATGAAATAAAATGAAAATAGCGTTCTTACCTTAATTAATGTTTTTAAACAAAGTCCAGTCTTCACTCCTTCTCTTCAGCAAATTTGTCAATTAAAAGTTCATTAAAATTATTAACATTTAAATGCATTTTTTCTACAGAGCACGTAGCTAACGCACTAAGTCCCTCCGTTTTCATTGTGTCTCATTGAGTCTTGATTCTTTTGAGTGTAGAGGAACACCTCTCACTTTCCGCTGTTGTCATTAGTATTGTACAAATAATACGCATGAGTTTCACTGAATCTGGTAGCACAGTTTGTAAATTATTCTCGTATATACGATTGAGAAGTGTTAAAGCTCCATTTTCTGTTTGGAAATCGTTTCTACTGTATATGGCTGTCAGTTTCTGTCACAGTTCATTTCCGTTTAAGTGAAATATTGCAACTGTGGTCGGAAATTCTGTTTCAGGGAATAGCAGCTTATGTTTTGGAAACAAACTAGGTTGCAATAATACAGCTGCTGTCAAGTGATTGATAAATGCGAAATGCTCATCAATGTTAGCCATAACAAGGTCACAAACTTCCTTTGCAACAGTTTTACGACAGCCTAAAAAACAGAATCATTTTGGGCCGGTGATCATTTCCATTCCCAATGATGATCGAAACCAAGAGCATTTCTCGTCAGTTGTATAGCTGACTTGAAATTGGAGACAATCTTAAGAGCTTTCACACTATCAACATCTCTACATTGGAGCTGATTAAATAAAATATGGCAGTGTGGCAAGAGCTTACTGAAAAACTCGAGACAAAAGAGAAACTCTTGGTTGATGATAAGTGTGCGAAGTCCAACTGCTGTCCTAGTTGTTAAAGAATCATTGCTGGCATCATCCTCAGTTATCCCAGGGCATTCAGCTATTTCTTTCTTGTACTTAAATATGGTGTTCATAATTCATGTTTTAAAATTCCATCTTCTATCAGCCTTTTTTGGAAGACGTTTCTACACAACATTATCCAGTATGGCAGTTCTTTTCACTGACTTTGAGAAGAAAGAAGAGAATCCCTGTAAATTGCTAAAAAATATTCTTAGTTCTTTGAGCGCTCTACAATGAGATTGAGTTGGTGGGCATAACAGTGTACAAAATTTGCTCTCTCATACACTGTTTTCACTCTTGCCTGCAGCCCATTGTGTCTGCCACTCATAACCGAAGCTCCGTCATAACTCTGAGCTATCTGTTTTTCTAGAGAGTTGTCAACTTTTAGTTTTTTAAGCTCGTTGAACACTTCACTACTTATTGCATCAGCTGTGTGATCTTTGGGTGTTACGAAATTTATAAAACTTTCATATACTTTCCCCTTTACTTCGTATCAAATAATAAATACTATTTGAGACAAGCTGGCACAATCTGTTGTTTCATCGTCTTCAATAGCTACATAATCTGTTTCCGACATTTCTTTGGAAATTAACTATGGCACACAGTATATATAGAGTCCAGCAGTTTGTTTTGAATTGTTTTGGTTTTTTCAATATGTCCCTTCAACGTGGAATCCAGTTCTGCCCTGAGATTGACCAAACCCTGAAAAATACCAGGAGTATCTGAAGCATCCGTTTCGTCATGTCCCCTTAGTGCAAGTTCAAATTTCTCACAGAACTTCATACAGTCGATCAACTTGCTAAGGACGTAACAATTCTTAGAAACTTCTTCATTAAACTTCTTAATCCTCAGTCTATAAGCTGTATCCAGCTGACATCTAATATCTACTTTGCCATGCATAACGAATTCGATGTTACTGTTTATGTGAATTTCACTTAATTTATGTTTTTTAACTTCATCAGCTAAATGTTTAATGTCTATTACCCCATCTGTGGTCCAAGGATGTTCCGCAACATTCATTACCAGACACGTGTAGCAAAAGAAAGCATTTCTTATTTCACATCCACAAAACCAGTCTGCATGTTTATATGAAGCAGGATTAAATTTCCTAGTGAAACTACTTTTGCTTTTCACGCATTTTGTGTCTGTACAATGTTCAAATCAGGTCTCGGTGGTCCTAACCTTTTTAATTCCAACTTTCCCCCAAAAGTCAATTTTTACTGCCAAATATTAAAATATAGTTTACGCTATTTATATTATTCATTTTAAATAGGAAACTAGAAAAACAGTTAGGCAATAATACGCACCTTCACGCACTGCTCCTGTTAAGTTCCGCAAAGAAACTGCCTGACCGGTGCCGCCCTTGGCGCAGACGCTGTCCTAAGTGGCCCAGTTCAGCACACTACCCCCACCCAACCCCCAGTACCCCCACACACTCAAAGCACCCGTTGCCAGCCTTTACACGGCGCAGACGGATCGCGTAGAGTCTGACAGTCAGCCCATTCTGAATACATTAGCTGACCCTGGCTGGCAGACTACCTAGTCTAAAAACATTGATCATTCACTTACACGGGCTGCTGCTACACAAAAATTAATCAAGTCAATTTGTGATTAACGATTGGTACGTATTCTGTGTTGGATATTTTTTGGGAGGGCGCCGCCCCAGAGTCCTCAAGGAGTATCCGCCTCTGAAGTTTAGATTTGTGAACATGAAACTAAAGTACCATTTAACTGAAACTTGGACAGTAGTAAATCCGGGACTGATGACCTTGTAGTTTAGTCTCCTATAAACAGCAACAAGAAGTAGTAAATACAATGCAAAGGAATAGTGTTTGTTTTGATATGGATGACACTGAATAACATAATTGTTTGAGAAATAAAATTTCTATTCAACTGAAAAGAATATTTTGTATTTTTCAATATTTTCTGGTATTTAAAAAAAGCTATTGAATTAAATTATTTCTTGTTGCAGTCTTCTAGTTTATTTAAGAAAAACTTTTACTGGGATTTCTATAAATCTTCCCATCTCAATTTTTAACATTACTTCCAATGGCCACACAATCAATCTTGTGAACCTCCATTTCTTTGTGACATAAACATTTTGTTTCATGCAGATGAAGGAGCCTCAGGAATGGACTGGAATGAGGAAGAATCTGCAACACTTACGACAAGCAAAAAAGAATATGACTGTGTTATTTGCAGCCAAACATCACCCAGCACTGAAGAAAAACCTATGGGCCAGGTTGTGCTAGTACAGGTATGTAATGTGGTGGTTATGAATGTGCAATATTATCTACATATCTTGTTGTTACACTTCAAAGGAAATTGATAAAGAATTTAATGTGTTTGAGCTTTAAATGAAATGTATTGGATGAAAGTGGTGAATGTAGTACTTGTGACCCATTATATATAAGATTACATTTGGCTTTCATTAAAATAATCTTGTAATATTTGAACCGAAGAAGAAATTTAACAAGTGAAATTAAACCAAATCATGATGTGAAGTTGTAGGCAACCAACACATCAAAGATGGAGTGAACGAATCATGTACATTAAATACATAATGTAAGCTGATATATATTGCACGCTTTTGTAGCTTAGAGTACAACAGTAGCATAACATGATGTCGAAAGAGATAACATGACAGTCTAAAGATTTTGGGTATGATTGGGTCTTAACAAAGAGATGAGCATCTTGAATCTCAGGCTGAGTAATGGGGATAATCAAGAGAAAGCAAATGCTAATGGGGAAGTATATTGAACACCGTTATTGTTAAAATGTTAACATCTGTTCTATTAATATAATGTGTAGTTTTTAATAAGTATTTGTGTAGAAGGAACTTTCATGTGCAGTTTTTTTCTTCAGTTTTTACCTGGGTGCAGGTAAAAATCAGAAGTGCAGACTAATACTGATTTTTTTTTTTTTTTTTGCCTAATTAAGTTTTAGTAACATTTAGTCATAATGTGTTTCAGGCAAGCAGTGTCCTCGCACATAAACGACGAAGTGCAGAACCAGCTTTCTTCCCCACGTGTGATGAGGAGAGGCAGAGCTTGCGGAGGGATGAAAACTTCCTTGGAAGTGAATTTGATCGCCGTGTCGAAGATCTGAATGCACAATTTGATTGTGTAAGCTTGCCATTTTCATAAAGACACAAATAATTTAATGTTTCAAATTGGTAATTTCTGAGTGATGGTACAGTGATTGTATCGTTACTTGAAAGAGAGAAATGATGTACTGTTGTTTGGAGTGATATTTATTAAGGGATTGCAGAGTTACAAATTTGGATGAATCCTTGGTTGTATCTGACCATAACATTTTGGTTACGAGCCTCAGATTGAAACTGAGGAATATGCGGAATGTTAGCAAATGAAGAACATGGGGCCTATTAAATTGAAAGACTCTGAGATTCTAGAGAATTTCAAATGGAGTGTTAGGAAATAGGACTGAAAAGGGGGAAAGGAACATGGATAAAGTGGGAGCTTTCAGAAATGAAATACATATTCCAACAGATCATCACATGAGTGAAAAGACAAGTCCCTGATAACAAAGGATGTATGGAATTAAAAAAACACATGCACACACAAAATAGCATATAAGGAATAGCTAGAAGACATCGTAAAGACTCTAGAAAAATGCCTATTTAAGGGAAATATCAGTGCTAGCTATAGGAAAGTTAGAGAAACTTTTGGGTATACAATATTCTGTAATGATGTTGAATATGTTAGTTTAATAAACGGTATCTTTGCATGATATTAGAAGACATTAAATTTTTTTCCTAATTTATATCTAAAAATTACTCTACTGAGCAGAAGGAGTTATTCTTTTAGTTTCTTTTTAATTGTTAGTTGACTGTCTGACACTTTCGATTCTATCTGGTAAGTGACCAAAGACTTTTTTGGCAGCATAATTCATCTGTTTCAGTTTCAAAGTTAAATCTAACTTTGAATAGTGAAGGTCATAATTTCTCAGTATTGTTTTTTAATTGGTTTGGGTTATTCATTACAACATAGATAATTAGTGAAGCTACTGTGAAGATCCCTAGATCCTTAAATAAATGCATGTGTGATTATCTTGGATGGGCTCCAGCAATTTTTCTCATGAATTTTTTTTACTCAATTATGAATTACCTGAAAAGGTGCCATATGAAAGAAACAAATGAAAATAGGCCTAGTTAATTTACTGAGATATTTATCACCAAAATTTGCAATAATCCTAATAGCATAGGTAGCTGAACTCAAACATTTCACCAGATCATCAATGTATTTGTTCCAATTGAATCTCATCAATCCACACACTTAAAAATTTTGAGTTATCCAGCTTTCTGACAAAACTATATACAGTGTTCTATCAACATGTAATGAGAGTTCTTTTACAAAGAATAATTTAATAATTGTCCGAAATACATAATTTAAAATTTCATCAGTTAATTCTTCATTGTCGGGTGGCGTTACAATACTTGTTTTGTCAGTAAAAAGCACTTCCTTAGCATCTTCGTAAGTATATTGATTCCATATATACAGTAAAACCTCATTTTTACGTTCCTGGTTTTTACATTTTCCTGCCATTTACACCATTTCTTGTCAGTCCATCAAATTTCCTATATTCACAATGTTAATTCACCCTCGTTTTTGCGTTAACATATTTACACTTTTCCTACATTTTACACTTTTCGAAAGCATGTTCGTGAAGATAAAATGACGTAATCTACATAAATTGACGCTAGCATGGCTTTCCCCTTAAAGTATAGCGCTTAAAAATTATTCACAGTCGACTTTTCTTGACACTTTGCATTTATTCAAACATATATTTCGCATATCATTGTTGGCAGTACGAAGCTAGTTGACTTAAGACGCGCTGATTTGTGGCGGTGTAGTTCCTCTTTCCACCAGTTTCTTTGCCAGAGTGCCTGGCGTGTACTCAGGTAAACAGAACATTTTGTTGACGTGAGAATAACGCTGATTTGTGGCAGTGTAGTTCCTCTTTTCGCTAGCTTCTTTGCCAGAGCGGCTGGCATATACTCAAACAATCAGAACCAGTTGCTTTGTTGATATGAGAATAAAGAGTTGCATTGTTTTTGTGATGCATATTTCTGATTAATAAAGAATGTTACCTGTCAAAGTTGGGTATCATAACCCACAACCTCAAAAAAGTGATAATATCCTATGCAAACGTCACAAAAATATTTATGCGTATGTTTGCACTCAAGAACACGAATAAATTCTCTAATATTGTCGTGTGAAACATCAGAAAATACAAAAAGAACTAAACTTTAGGAGTTTTACTACGTAACTAATTAATGCCGGTAAAAGGCAGTAATTTTGAAGATGTGTTACATAGCCCGGCAGCGGCGTCCAAACGATATCTATCAAAGTGGTTCAGGTAATTTCGAAGATGTGTTACATAGACCAGCAGTGGCATCCTCAATTATAATGAATGAAATTAGGTCAATAATTTCTACTTCGCATAAAATTACCAGTTCTGCCTGGCACTTAAAATAGTAAAGATTTGTATAACCTTTATTGTATAATAAACTTCCTGGCGAGTATTTAGATGCCTATTATGTACATATATCACAAATAAACTATCAAAATGCAAGGCTGATCCAGTAAGCATATTTCAACATCTAAAACATTATTTCCTGCATTTTACACCATTTTACTGAAGTCCCTTGAAAAGCGTAAAAATGAGGTTCTACTGTATTTTGAATGGCAGAGGACCCAAGATCGTTCTTGATAGCTCCCCGGTTTGAGGAATCAGCCAAATCTTGTACATCATGTGAACTGTTTATTTCAACTTTTGTACTCTTACAGTTACGTAAGAATTAAACCATTTGTGCCTTTCCCCACTCTTCCAACAGTACTTAGGAGGACTGTATTAGAGAGATACACTTACGGTAAATATTATGAAATATGTGAAGAGATGGGAGATTTGAAGTTGTAAAAAGTTGTTCACAGGGCATTTACAAAATGGAAACAAGACCCCTGGACTACATTCCATCAGAAGTATTGAGATCCTTGATAGCATGACAAAACTACTCAATCTGTTATGCAAAATATATGAGACAGGCAAAATACCTTCAGGCTTCAAAGAAACTGTAATATCCATTCCAAAGCAGGGAAATAGTGACAGGCATGAATACTACTGAACCACCATGTTAATACACACACAATTGCAAAATGTTGTCTGCAAGTATTTCCTGAAAAATGTGGTAGAACCCAGCCTCCATGGATGATCAATTTTGGTTCTGAAGAAATATAGGAACACCAGTAGAAATATTGACTGTATGACTTAGCTTAAAAAATTAGTTGAACAAAAGCAAACCTAAATGTATAACATTTGTAGATTTAGAGAAAACTTTTAGTGGTGTTGATTGAATTTGCACTTTTGAAATTTAGAAGGTGCTAGGGAGCAAAAGGTCTACATAACACCTCTACATCAACCAGATGGAAGCTATGCATCAAAGAACTGGAAAGGAAGTGAGATAGGGGTGTAGCTTATCCCCATTGTTGTTCAATCTGTAAATTGAGCAAGCAGTCAATGAAGCAAAGGAAAATTGAATTAAGAGTTCCAAGAGTATAAATAACTTCTTGCTGTAATCTTTCAGAAAGAACTAAAATTTTCAAGGAGGCTTTGGAATGGAATGGATAGTGTCTTGAAAAGAAATTACAATATTAACACCAATAAAACTAAAACAAGTATAGTAGTCTATGTACATTTGGTGAGGCTGAGTAAATTAATCAGGGAATGGGACATATAAAACAAGTAATATAGTATACGTGAAATTTAAAGCAAGTGTGTACTTGATGTACAAAGTCTGATTCAATATGTCTCTTACAGAGTTCGTGGCAGTTATCTGTAAATATAGGTTGGGATGGTGGTGTCCATATACAGACCTGTGGCCATCATTTGCATCTTGATTGCCTGAAATCATATCTACAATCGTTACGCAACCAGCAGCGGCAACAAAGTCTTGCAGTCGACAGGTAAGTTCACATTAATTTCACTTTGTCATTGTAAAACTACTTGTGTTATGTGGAAAAGTTCTCTCTCTCTCTCTCTCTCTCTCTCTCTCTCTCTCTCTCTCTCTCTCTCTCTTTCTTTTAATCTGGTTCTTTATTTACCCACTGGGTAAAAATTGAGCTCCATATAACTTTATTTCAGTTTCTGTAGTGAACTTTTTATTTCATCTACCAGAGAATAGTCCTTTCCTCGTGTAGCATACTCATCTGCCGACCAGTTTATTGCTCACCTAGAGGAAACCTTTCCAGCAGCAACAGAAATTCTGGAACCCATCATTGGGTTAAGTTTCATGAATGATCTGGACACAGGAGTAAGACTTAATTCCTCCACAGCTCTAATACTTCTCTCCTGTCTGTTTCACCTAGTCCTCTTTTGCTGTGATTCACTGTCTTGTGAATACTGCATTTTGCTTCAGTATGTCCCATACACTTCTCATCTGAAAGTTTCCTCTCTATCATGTTACCTGTAGACCAACTGTAACTGTAGATGTGATCATTGTGTGTGTGTGTGTGTGTGTGTGTGTGTGTGTGTGTGTGTGTGTGTTTAACAAGTAATTACATACATTTTCCAATTTGTTTTCTTTACCACTTATGTTCACTTGAAAAATACAGACTACATTTTTTTTTTCCAGAGGTGAATACTGGTGTCCACTGTGTCGACAGTTAGCTAATTCGGTGCTGCCTCTTTCACCACAGTTGGGAGAATGTTCAGCAATTGTACGATCACGACCCTCTAGTCTTTTGATGACAGTGGCAGAACTCACTGTCTTTCTGAAGGATATCCAGCCAATAAATTTAGTAGGTTTTCCTAATATATTTATCTATTTAAAATAGATTGTAATAATACAATTTGGAATGTGTGTTTGACTGTCACAAAACGTAACGTTACAGGTTTTGATTACATATCTTTCAGATTCCCATCTGAGATGTTGCCATTTTTGCATGCAATATATTGAACACTAATGTAGTTGTATCCTTCACCTGTTGTTGATACCTAAGCATATCACCAAAATATTCTACACAAAGTAAAATCTTCAACTATGTTGGAAATCTGAAAATATGTCAGTGAGCCATGCTCTGTAAATTTACCACTCATTGTAGCCATTTATGTCCTACAATCTTTTACCTGTGATTTCGCTCTCATTGATGTCCTTGCATACATCCCAAAGGCCATCGAAAGTAAAATAATTTCACAATGTTGTTCTTAAGTTTCCAATTTTCCGGTTTAAATATAAACTGTGTGTAGAATGACAGTAAATACTGCCCTCCTTTATCGAGATGAAAATAAAGATATTATTTAATGGGGGGGGGGGGGGGGAGACCTGTTACATTGTGACTAAACTACTGACTGAAGAAGCTACACATCATACAATATGTAAATTGTGCAGAATTCAAATGTCATTGAAATCAGTTCAGCAGTTAGAAGACTTTGACGACTTGAGTAAGCATAGTTTTCATTATGTTGAATCACGAACATACAACATATCATCCATTAAAAGTAATTTAATAAATATGATAAATTTCAAACATCAAAGAGTAAATAGTTTTTCCAAGGAGTCTTGAAGCATCTTGGAGGCTATAATGGAAATGTTGATGGTCAGTTGTTCCATATTTCTTGTTATATACTTAAAATCAGCAAATATCTTGAATTACACACTGTCTAAAGTACCATATATTCTTCTTCAGTCTTCAAGCTATCTCCATACCCAATTTCATTAAAATTGGTTAAGTGGTTTAGTTGTGAATGCGAAACAGACAGGGCTTCTTTCACATTTGTAATATTACGATGGATAACCCCAGCATGGCTGGCAAAACCAGATGGGGAATCTCATGATGACCCAGCAGTTGTGTTAATTCTTTCTATGGTGTGTTATCTGTGAAGATAAGATGCTTTCTCAGGAAACACCAAGTGAAGGTGGTCTTATGCCCATGAGCTAAAACACAGTGTAGGGCTATGTAAGTCTGGTATCTGTCAAATCCTCTGCTAATGTGGTGTGACATATGTAGGTGCCAAGAACACCACCAACTGCACACAGGATTGCTGCAACTTAACAAATCATCCAGTTTCTGGGGCTGTGTCATTAAGGAATGCATGTAAGGGAACCACTGATAAATTGGGATAGTGTTTGCATACTTAATAAGGCATGGGATCCCAATATTATATTGGTCAAGAAGAGGTGTGAGATACCAGACAATGAACTAACTTTGGGGGAAGGTGGAGGAACAATAGTAGTGCCCCCAGTGGCATACCATCATTTTATCATATCACAAACTCGCAAATGGAGGATATATTAATAGGCACCCGTGGTGTAGAGAAGCAGCTGAAAGATCTGCAAACAAAAATGTTGCCAGGTCAAGATGGAATCCCGTTTTGGTTTTACAAAGAGTACACTTCAGCATTTATTGTAAATATTTGGTTCAGCACAGTCCCCCAAGTGACTGCAAAAAACATGCAAGTGACTCCTATATATAAGAAAGGTAAAAGAATGGACCCCACAATTACAGACAAATATAATTCACATCAGTTTTCTGTAGAATAGAACATAGTCTTAGTTTGAATATAATGCATTTCCTTGAGATGGTAGAGCTTCAAATCATTGCATCAGCATGGCTTTAGATAGCAATGCTCCTGAGAAACTTGGCTTGCCCTTTCCTCACATATCTTGCAAGTCATGGATGAAGAGCAATAGACAGACTGTATATTCCTTGATTTCTGAAAGGAATTTGACCCATTGCTGTACTCCAGACTGCTAACAAATCAGTGAGCATATTGAATAGGTTTGCAGATATGCGAGTGGCTCAAACATATCTTAAGTAATAGAACCCAATACATTGTCCTCAACAGAAAGTGTTCATCAGTATGAAAGATATCATCAGGAGTGCTCCAAGGAAGTGTGATGAAAACTTTATTATTTTATTTGTACATAAATAATCTGACAGACATATTGAGTTGCAAACTGTGACTATTTGCTGATATGCTATGCTGTATGGAAAGGTGTCATCATTGAACAACTGTAGTAGGATGCAAGACAACTTTGATCAACTTTCTAGTTTATGTGAGGAATGGTAGCTAGCTACAAAAGTACAAAAATGTAAGGTGGTGCAGATGAGTAGAAAAACCAATCCCATAATATTTGAATACAGCTTTAGGAGTGTGCTGCTTGACATAGTGGAGTTGTTTAAATATCTTGGTGTAACATTTCAGAGCGATATGAGGAGGAGCATATAAGGACCATCATGGGGAAAGTGGATGGGCAACTTCAGTTTATTGGAAGTATAGGGTTCATCTGCAAAGAAGGCCTTATATAAAATGCTTGTGTGACTCCGTCTTGAGTACAACTGAAGTCTATGGGATCTCCACCAAATTGATTTAAAGCAAGACATGAAGCAATTCAGTGGCAGGGTGTTAGATGTATTACTTGTAGGTTTGATCAGTGCGCAACTGTTAGAGATCCTCCGAGAAGTCAATAGGGAATCACTAAAGGGAAGGAAACATTCTTTTTGAAAAACACTATTGAGATACTTCAAAGGTCCAGAATTTGAAGCTGAGATGCGCTTCTGTTGCTGTCAACTTACATTTGGTGTAAAAAGCACAAAGATGAGATAAATTAGGGTTTGTCCAGAGGTATATAGGCATTAGTTTTTCCCTCATCCTATCTGGGAGTGGGTCGGAAAAGGAAATGACTAGTAATGGTATGGGATACTTCTGCCACCACCCTTTTGTGGATTTTTAATATATAAGTAGAAATTTAGGTTTTACTACCTGAAACTTCCGATGTTAATTCCTTGTATTTATAAAGTTCTCATAAATGAAAAATTACCACTCCCTCATCCATAAAATGTCTATTTATCTGATAGCCCTAAAACTAAGTTATTTTTACTTTTATTTTTTATTTATTTTTTCCTGTTTTATTTAATATGAAATTCTCATCATGTTTCTTCTTCCTATAGAAATCTTCAAATATTATGGAAGCTATGGGAAAGTCCATGGAGGACATGACAAATAGCACACATCACAAATTTAAACAAAAAAGTCATTCAACTACACCAGAAAGCCTGTTTCTTTTTGTTAATTCTGTGGCAAGAACAAATTTAGAAATTGAGCTTGTCCAGAGAGGAGGTTCATTGGTTGTAAATAGTAATGTGGCACCTGGAGCCTCCAGCGCAAGTCCAGGAGGTGGTGCACAGTTTTACGACGTTCTGACAACCCTCATACCAAAGAGATCGTGCATTGGTGAGTCATATGCAATATTTCACTATTCTTAAATACTAGTGTGCTTGGATAATCTCTCAGTAATTTGGAAAAATCGGAAACAGTGTCTCATGGACTAATGTGAAGCTTAGTAGGAACTTCTATTCAATACTTATGAATTAAGATATATTAATATTATAATATAACCCTGTTTTATGTTCCTGGATTTTACACTTTTTACACCATTTTTTGTCGGTCCCGTGAAATTTATAATCAAAGTGTTAATTCGCTCCCATTTTTGCATTAAGATATTTCCATTGTTCCTGCATTTTATGCTTTATGAAACCATGTTCAGTGAGAAAAAAAGGTGTAATTCACATAAATTCACACTGGCATGGCTTTCACTTTTAAACATACCGGTACTGTTTATAAACGTTACACAGTTAAGGTTCTTGAACATTCTATTTATTCAAACGTATATTTCATGTTTCATTGTTTGTAGTATGCCGTCTTGACAGAAACATCCCATCAGTCACCATGCCAAGCTTTGGCTTACCATAGTTTACACAACTGGTAGTTTCTAATGATTTGCAAGACACATTTTGAGAGTTTTTAGTATTGTGAAGTGGAAATATTTATGAAAGTAATTTTTGTGATGTTTTATGAACAGTGAGACTTATGGTTTGCTTTTGTATGTTCTTCCACACATTGAAGGGGGCACAGAATGTTATAACCTCAAAAAGATGATTACAGTGTGAGATGCCAACCCTGTGCAAATGTCAAAGAAAAAATATTAGTATATATATTTGTGTTTGAGAATGTGAATAAATGTCGAATATTGTCTTGTGAAACATTGAAAATTACGGAACTTGTACATTACTTAAACAATTAATGCCAGTTAAATTCTTATGGAGAATGTCAGTTATGATGAATAAAATGATGTCCAAAATTTCAACACCCTATAAAGTTATCAGTTCCTGTTCTGCTTGGCACTTAAAATAGTACAAAATTCAGATAACCTCTATTACATGATAAATAAACTTTCTGGCAAGTATTTTGTTGCCTATTATGTACGTATATAAAACATAAACTATGAAAATACGAGGGTGAGCCAGTAAGCAAGTTTTACCATTTTAAAACATTATTTCACACTTTTTTCCCGCATATTCATCATATTCTTTGAAGTCCATTGAATAGTATGAAAGCGGGTTTCTACTATAGACTGAGATTATACAGCCCACCAAGAAAACTGTTGGACTCGGGGGAATTGGTCCAATATTATCCCCATTTGGTACATGTGCATACTATTAATATGTGAGTAAAATATTACACTTACATAGCTCTGTAGTGTGTAAAACACTCTCTAGTGTCCAGGCCGTGCATTTTCATTAAGACACCACACTTCATTTAAATTGTAATAATCTTTTTAAGTTTGAAGTAGAATTATAGTGTTATCCCTTATTTGGAAGTGGCTAGTTCGTTTCCAATTAATGGTAAATTCTTGCAATTTAGGTTAGGACTTTAATTCCGAAGTTGTAGTTTATGAATAATTAGAATTGATTCAGCAACTGTTTCTAAATAACTTCATAGAGGCAAATTTCTGATTTCCAGACATTTATAAGATACTTTCTGATGGAGTAATACATTTATTAGTCTGCATCTGTCTGGTCATTACTTTTTTTTTTTTTTTAAGTGAAGTAACTTAGATCAACAAGGTTGAAAGCACATATCTTCAAAACACAAGCTTATTACTTTGGTGCTTCTACTTCTTCTTTGGCCCAAAGCTTCTCCGTGATTTCTAATTCTCAACTACTGTGCATCCACCCATAACTAGAGACAGGAAAATTTCGTGATAACGATAACGCGAAAAATAACGCGAAATCGGCGGTTTTTGGAGACATATCACGAAATCGGCGGTTTTTGGCGACAAGTCGCGAAATTGGCTGTTTTTTTAACAAACTGACGCGAAATTTTGCTATTTTTGACTAACTGGCGTGAAATGTTGTTTTTTCTTAATTACAATATAGAAAATGTTCGTAAATCAGAGGGTAGCCAATACTAATTTTACGTTAAAATTGGTTCTTGACTTTGACATTCACATATAACTTGAAAATGATTATACATTTATCACTCAAACAACTTATGTCCTATATATCACTTCAGGTGTCTGATGAAAGGCCAATGGGAAGAATATAGACTTTCCGATAGCAACAGATTTGTTTCCTAAACAAATGGATCCTGCGGGAGTGAGTCGTAACAAAGTTTTTTTTTAATCTGATGAGAATGGTCGATACCGGGTCGTATGTTCGATATGTATCGCTTGGGACCGAGCATTCGATCTTTGACTCTTTGTGCAAAGAATGCGGCTGCAATGTATTAGACTCACCCTGTTTACATGTGCTCCCAAAACCGGATTTCGTAAACAGATTTCCCAATTCCGCTTTTGGTTGCTCATGTAAACACTCCAAAATCGATTCTGGAAATCCGCTTCTCTAAAGTGGTTGTCCAGTTCCACAATCGATTTTCGTGCCCATGTAAACGCAACCGATTTTGAAGCGTTCTTGGCTTGGCAGATTGGGTTTTCTTGTTAAGAATTTTCGGCACGTATGGAAAGGGTGATATTGTCTAATGTGAAATAAATGTATTAATATTAGAGTGAACATAAATCTGTGTATTTAAATAAAGAAAAATAGCGATTGTGCAGACTAAATATGGAACTGAATCAGCTGTTTTCCAGCCGCCATGTTAAGTGAGCTAGGAAATCCGATTCAGGCTGTGCCATGTAAACACGACAGCGAAAAACGGTTTATGAAAATCGGTTTTCGTCTTCCGGAAGATGTGTTGCATGTAAACGTAGTGACTATTCGTTCAGTATCATCCACGTTGTCTTGAGGTTTGCGATTGATTGCTGTTATTTGGGTAAAGGTTTCATATACGTAGGCATAATTTCTCAGTACTTAATTACGACATACCTTACTTTAAAATACGCGTTTTGCAAATGTCTATCAAGCGCCGTTACATATATGCTGCCAGTTTTTGTAATATTGAAGTATGAATGAAAAATCCACCAAATACGGCACATTTGCTTCAGATCGCCTGAATTGGAGGCTGCACAATGCGATGTTCATTTGTTGTAGACCACGTGATTATGTGGCTAGCGAATCACAGCACAAAGAAAAGTATCGTCGTCGGCCAATGGTAACCAAACCTCACCGCCGCGCAACATGCAAATAAGAATTTTTGATGCGTTAATGTTTTTATTTACGAAACCGCACAATGATTACAGGATGTGAAAATTAACGTCGTAACATGAATTTTCAATTATTTCATTTTCGAAATCCCTTGATTACACTTTCAGGCAGATGATAAAATAAATAAAACAAGCTTTACCTGCTCTATGGTTGACAGGTTCTTGTATGTATCCTTGTCCGGTCAGTAACAGTAATTGGCCTCGTAAAATGAAGATTTAGAATTACTTGATCACTGTTTTACACAGATCATAGGGTAAATAAAACATGCTATACCTACTCTATGGTTGACAGGTTCTTGTATGTTCTTTTCTCAAACTATTATTAAGACAAAAAATTCCTAGCAGGAAAAATAAAATATAAAAAAAATAGACGAAGATTACTCACCAGGCGAAGGAGCACAGGTGTGACAGCATCACAAATAAATAAATGAATACACACACACACACACACACAATCGCAAGCTTTCGCAACCCAGTTGCGTCTTCAGGCAGTAGGGAAGGAGAGGGGAAAAGGAAATGATGAGGGTTTTAAGGAAGTGGGTAAGGAGCCATTCCAATCCCGGGAGAGGAAAGACTTACCTTGGGGGAAAAAATGGAGGGTAAACAAATGCACACATGCCCACACATTCACACAGACACAAGTACACCTAGGCAGACATACTGTAGAAAGCAAAGAAGTTAAGTTATAGAAGTTAACTTCTATAACTTAACTTCTTTGCTTTCTACAGTATGTCTGCCTAGGTGTACTTGTGTCTGTGTGAATGTGTGGGCATGTGTGCATTTGTTTACCCTCCATTTTTTCCCCCAAGGTAAGTCTTTCCTTTTCCTTTTCTCAAACTAGTTAAGTGTGCCAGTAATTCTTTTCTTTTGAGTTCCATGAAAACATTTCTTTGTAAAATATGTAAATAATTTTTGTATGTGTAATAAATATAATGTAATGGAGAGGTGTTTTTTCATTCAACATAGACCTAGTACTGAAAAACATTAAAATAGTTTTTAAAAAATGAACAAACTTGAAACAGTTTGAGAAAATTTATCAGTCCAAGAATTTAAACAAATTTGATGTTTCATAAATATAGTATCGAAAGTATCTTTTCATTGTAAAAGCAGTAAACGATGAAAAAAATTTTTAAAAAATGCATTTACAACATTTTTGTCTAAAAGTTTGAATAAATCATAAGTTTAATGGCTGATAAATATGTGATTGGGATGTATATATTTTTAATTTCAACATAGAACTGAAAAACAGTGAAATAAGGCAATACTAAAGGATGAAACTGACAAATATGCACTGAAAAAATAACACCGAAAAATAACACCGCTAATGGCAGAAAATAACACCGAAATCGGCCATAAAATAAAACGAAATTTTCCTGTCCCTACCCATAACCTGTGCAGAGTTCCTTTGGAAATTTCTTGTGTCATGTTATATCCCCACAAAATTAAACATTTGACTATCTTGAGTCAAGCCTAAGGAATGTGGTGAACCATGTTACACTACATATCTCCCCCCCACTCAGACACAAGATATCAAATTGATTACTTTATTTTCCCCACACATGTTTAACATGACAGCATAATATTATTCACAATCCAATAATAAGCAGTAAGGCATAGACAGAATACATTTAAATCATGTTTTTACTCTTTTCAGGAGATACATAAACTAGCAAGTGAATAATTCTTCATATTATTAATTTGATACTTGAATTTAAACAAAGTACTATTCTTATATTTGGCCAATGACTGTGCCGAAGTTGATACACCAGTTCCCGTAATATCACCTAAGTTAAGCACTGTCGGGCTTGGTCAGCACTTGGTTAGGTTACCAACCGGGTCTGCCGAGCACTATTGGCAAGCGGAGTGCACTCAGCTTTTCTGTGGCCAATTGAGGAGCTACTTGATTGAGAAGTAGCAGCTCCGGTCGCAAAAACTGCCGTAACAGCCGAGTGTGCGAGGCACTGACCATGTTGCTTCAGGCAGAGGATGACACGGCGGCCACTCAGTACCCAGTGGGCTTCTCAAGGGCCTGTTGGAGTTCAGCACTATTTTTATATTTGAATTCTCTCAGACAACCCATAGAGGTTCTAAATGTTCTGCAGTGTTTATAAAATTTAGAAAAATTAAATAAAAACCTTGTATGTGAGCTATCACATTAGGAGCTTAACCCTTTCCAACCCTATGATGCCATATGGCATAATCATTTATCTTTATCTGTACCTCTCAGCCCAACCATTTGACCAAAGTTTATAAAGAATGCTGCAGAACTTTCCAAACTTCATTGTGGGCAACTTGTCTACCATTACTTCAAGAAAACTAGGAGCATTAGGCAACAACATATTGAGAAAATATGTATTGTTTGTACTCTGACAGATACCAACAGCAAGACTATCAAAATTTTAACATCAGAGTGGAATGTCAATAATGGAGGATAGATAACAACTCACCATAAAGAGGCTCGTCGAGCTCCTGACAGATATGTAAATAGATAATTACGTTCACACATCTATTTGACAAAGGCCACTGCTGAAAATTTGTGTGAATGTGATTATCTATTTTCATGTCTGTCAGCAGCTCAACGAGCCTCTTGATGGTGAATTGTTATCTATCCTCCATTATTGACAAGACTTTAAAAGTACTATATCAAGGAAAAGGAAACAAAATAATTTCATAATTCCAATGAGACACACGAAATTATTATTATTATTATTATTATTATTATTATTATTATTATTATTATTATCTCCCTCTCCCCCCTCTCTTTTTCACACCCCAGTGCTGGAACTTTCACAAATGTTAAAATAGGGAAAATGATTTCATTAGGCGTAGTAATATGCTGGAAGAAGAGTGTAGATGGAGACATCATAATTTGACCACTTTCTTTAACTTTCATAACCTACACACTCACCTAAGTATCTTAACCTGCAATCTTACTGTAAGTTATGATTTTGTGTTATCTTGTGTTTGTGTGCAATACCCCCCCCCCCCCCCCCAATATACACACACATTCCTACTGTACACGTCAGAATGATGATGTAATATGTTGCCCCCCTCATCTGCAACCTTGCAGAAGCGTTTTTTCCCAATTTTTATGATTCCTTATACCCATTGGACTTCTTTCTACTCCCCCCCCCCCCCCCCCCCCGTTTCTGCACTCATGCATATTATATCACATTACTATTTGCCACATTCAAAAGTATACAGAACAGTTAGTATTTATAATTGATTGTAAATATAATAATCTCTAAAAGTCTTGAAATAGTTTATTTGCTTAATATAACTTTTTTATGCTTAGAAATAAGACTTTTTTAATGGGTATCATGTAAATAATCTGCTTTAAAGATTTGGGGTTTTCTTAAAACAGTTAAATCAGTTGTAACAAATAGAAAGTACTTCATTTACACCAAAGTAGTAGTAGTGTAGCAATAGTATTGTCAGGTTTTGAGATGAAATGTGTGTCTCCACAATATTTAGCCAACGTGTTTCTCTCTGTTACCAAATTAATCTATGTTTTCGCAGACTTCGTATCAACCTAACTACCTTTCAACAATGGTAACTCCAAATTGGAATATCAACAATAATTGTGAGGATAGAGTGCAAAAGACAATAGCTGAGGTGCAAACAGGCAAGGGGAAAAGACAGCCACATTCGTCTAAAGCTTTAGGACACGGCCTTTGTGAGAAAGAGTCCATGTACATTCATACAGGCACAACTTACTTAAATGTGACCCCCTATGTCATTGGCACAACATATTTTTTAGTTGAATTAGAAGTGAAGTTAACAATTTGAAACTAAAAGTTCTGTTCAAATTGCAAACAGTCCCAGTTTGTAATACTCATGTTTATTTTCAGTACCTCTTCTACACGTCTTGGCAGTACATGCTAGAGTGCTAGTCTCCTGGCCAGCATGGAAAACGTGGCAGCAAATAGCAGGACTGCAAGACTCAAACAGTGATCCTTTAGCCCTGCTGCCAGCTGAAAGGACTGTTCCTCTACTGCTACACGATCCTTCTGCTCTACTTACCCAGTTCGTCCTCCTCCTTCCACTGCATCTGGATCAAGGTTAGTAATATTTATTTTATGGTTACTGGGCAGTGAAGTGGTTAACTGAGTTTACACTAGCTGATAGTTTCATTAAAAGAGAGAGGCTGTTGAGCGAAAAACAGAGACCACCTATGTGTGACCTGGAAAGGTGGGGGGGACAGATAGGTAAGTCAGATAAATTAATATGAAAGACTGAGAATTTTTGTAAAAATGCTAGGCAGTATAGTTAATTTAATGATTTAAAGATTTGGAATAGTTAGCTAGTGGCTATTTAATTGCCATAGAAGATATTTGAAAAGTTAGTTTTGTTCTGTAAATAAACATTTTAATTTGAAATATTCTGAAGCTGATTTCTTTAGTTATTACTGAGTTAATTACTTTAAACAGTGTCAATTCAGAAACATAATAGTTTGAGATGGAAAGTTCGCCCAGAAATTTGTTATGTAAAATCATGATTGTCAGTGAAAGATAACAAATGACAATATAACTTGTATCATAGCTATTGCAATTTAAGTAATACTATGCAATATTCATGAGAAAATATAACATCAGCATACATTGTGTGGTACAACTGCCAACTTTGACATAAAAAAGTTAGGAGCACATTCCAGTGCACAGTTTGCCAGAGCTTAGTTGTAACTGTCACAGGTGGAAAGTTGGATCCAGCATCACACTCAAGAGGTAAAGAACTGTTCATGACTTAAGGAAGTTCAATGATAAAGGTAGATTTTGTGAGGTTAGAAGTGGAAATCAAGATCCCTATTGATAGATTACTTGGGGAAAGGCAGAACCATCAAGGAAGAGGGATTGTCATGTAACTGCCCTTTCATCATGACAGTCCTCCATCAACTATAGCTAAAGTTCATAACTTTGATGTGTTTCATCATCTCAAATGTGGTGCGAAGAAATTTTCATAAATCCCAGTATACTGAGTGGCTATAATTAAACCTTCACTACCTGAACCAATATATGGTTCCCAAGATTTTAAGGATTGGTGTTCAGGCTGCACTTGGAGGATTTGTGCTTTTATTGGTGTTATCGTCATGACTTTCCATTAGACACTTACACTATTAGGGTGATACAATATTGAAATGCAATCATCAGTGTGCATTACAGTTGCAGATTGTTGTATGGGTCTGGTCGAGATAAGCAGGGTTTTACTTATAAAGCTCTTTTATCAAAACAGCAGCAACAGTACAGCTGTTCTTCATGAAGAATAGGGAGAGGTGATTCTTGTTCTGCACCATGGTTGAAGAATACATTTTGGAAGGTCAAATTAATTATAAATTCTTGAATTGCTCCTTGGAGAGTCTGATGACAAATTGCAAAACATATTTTTGCAATACATGAGAATGCTAGACACAATGTCTGTCGTCCATTTGCAAACAGGGACAAGTCATTGAGAACAAAATGTTGGCAAAATGCAAAAAACTACCTGTGACTGATGAAACTGGAATTATTATAACCTTTTCATCTTAAATAAATCTGTAGGATATGTACATTCAGAGAATGTATTTTCGTAAATCTTGTTTTAGTACTTTCCTCAATAAATGAAAAATAATTTTGGACTTACCCCCTATGCAACCTTGCCCCTTATTGCATCAGTAGGGAACTAATCAAGCAAAGAAAAATATGCAAACTATACTTTCCTCTTTTCCAAATTTTATTAGAATATAGACAATACACCATAATCTAGAAATTACACCATATTTATGACATTTTAGTGAGGCCCAGTTTTCTTCATAATGCGCAGCAAGTTAGTCTGGTACATCTTTTTCCTTAGCTGCTTTGATCACCACTCTAGTATTAACCTTCGTTGGCTGAAAAGAATTGAGTAACATGCCATTATTCAATAAAGATTTGGCAACACCATCATCAAGGCAATAATTAACTTCCCCATGGACAAGAACAGAACCTAATCTATTACTTTTAGTCAGCTTAAACCTCTTGCAGGGAGCGAACTGAAAATGATATGAAGCTGGAGGTTTCATAACTGATTTCACAGCTGTTTTCCAATCATACACAGGACATTCTCCTTGAGATGAGACTTTTATGACAGTTCCTTGTGTTTTTGTACATTTCCAAGTAGTCATTTGGATTCACTATAGTGGACTTGCTCATAATTTTCTTTTCCAGTCGGCCAAACACCCAATCTGGTGGCAAAAATGAGTGGCCAACAATTGGGTACAAACATTCAATTTCTTCTATATTTAAAGCAGCGGCAGTGGTAAGCCATTTACTTAACATTCCCAAAAAATTTGGTTTTTGTTTTGGCCACCACATTCATCACAGAAAAGTTCAAGTTTATGGATGTTGGACAAATCGACCTTGTTCAAGCAATTAAATAAACATGAAGCCTTTGTTGTGCTTACTTTCAAGCCAAGTGTAAATAAAGGTATTTTCAGCAGTTTGTGCATCGTTTGAAGAGCCCACGCAGATAGTAAAGTTATAAATGTATAACTGACGTGCATAGTAGGCTTTCTGACCTGGAAGTTTGGGTAAAACTTGATTTTTCTGACAACCGTACGAAATTATTAAAACACCTTCAACTTTTGATTGTAACCTCTTGTAAAACTGCTGGGCTTTCAGTTTATGTACTTATAGCTGAACACTTAGCTCCGATTTCTCATATATTTCTGTTGTTGCGGATCCTTACTTCCATCTGAATACATGTCAAACAACAATGTGTTGCTGGTGTACCAAAACTAATGTTAAACTCTGTATTAAAAATTTTCCTAAGTAGTCATACTCAACTTTTAGTTCTGGAGATTGGAGATTGTACATGCTCCACAAGCTCTTTCTACTTAATTTACTAGATAAATAGTACTTTGATGTGTTTTTAGCCCGATTGTTGTGAGACTGTACAGGCTGCAATGACTGTATGAAGGATTTCACAGCTTCCTTTTTATCTACATAATGCCTGCTTCTCACATCTCCACCACGATTTTATTTTGGGGAGTTTCTAGTATGAAAATATCTCTTGCTAACACCTTCCACTCTTCTTTTACCAACTTGCAGCACGGATAGAAATGTATCCTTACACACTTGAATGTCTTCATGCACATCATCAACAATTCTCTTTGGTAAATACTATTTAGTGGTTAGCTCCTTACTGTAGTAATTCTTAAGTGATCTGGTCCTGCTCTTGCATGAAACGTGTGTGAGACGGAGGATTATTTCATCTTGGTTAATCTTGTTGGAAGAGGCATGAAACATCTGGTTGGCTCTACCAACATCTTGCATTGTTAACTCTGAACACTTAAATCATGAGTTTTCAGGATGACTGCATTCGGGACGTGTTGGAAATGATTTAGAGGAATGTCTGCAACAACAAAACAGTCCCATTTGTCTGTTACAAATTATATATTTTTAAGGATTAGTTATTGATTAAAACTCCAGAGGTTTGGGAGAAAACATAGGTTTTAAGTTAAACAAATAGGTCGCTTTTGATTTGTTTGCATGAAACTGACACATGCTATGTGAAATTATTTTCAACATATTGTGCTCATTTCAGTTCTAATGAGTAGATTCTTCTCTCCTTAATCAAATAGTTGTAAATATATTATTTTATATGCTGAATTGAAGGGTCAGTGGAAGTAGTTGCTAACCCACAGAAGTGTAATTTGGGCTGTTACATATAATTATATTCAAAGGCAAGAACATAAATACAGTAAATCAAAACAATTCATGTAGTGTTTACTTCTTTCTGGTATAGCAAAAGGATGTTCATGTCGTCAGCGTATGTTGCACTCGGAAATGAAACAGATATTGTGATCAAGCAGAGCCTTGCTTCATTGAGGGTTAGCACTTTCCTCAGTGCCTTCAGTTTAAATTTTGTTAATTTTTCTCTTCCAGTTTTATAGAAGACAGCTGTATAGGCACAGTTGAAATTTATGTAAGTTTATTTTTCCAGCATCATTTGCATGTGTGGTGAAGATATTTTACAACTTGCTGTATATGCAAGTTGTAGCACAATTGACGTGTAGCATGAAAGAAGCAGAGAGAGCCCGGTGGCGGCGTATACCAGAACCAACAGATAGGTTAGACTCCCTTGATGCAGCGTTTGCCCTTACCGTGCAGCAGTTGGATAGGGGTCGACTATACCTTGAAGACAGTGTTGAACTTAATCCAGATGAGGATGAAGAAGATAGTGCATCGGGATTAATATCAAGTGCACATCGTCAACATCTAGAGTCACAGGTAACGTTCTATATTAAATAACTCAAAAATAAATTTGATAATACTGTAACAATAAATTACACAGGATTAATACTTTGATACAAGACTCGTTAATTTGTTTTCAAACAAGTTACTGTACATGCAACACACAATTTTTATTAAGCACTAAGAAGATGAAGAGCAACAATATTTTAATGGGAAACTGACAAGTTACAGTGTATAAATGATGGAACGTTTAACTTTTCTGATTATTACTACTTGATTGTTCCAAATAACTCAGAATTGCTTATAAATTTTTGAATCGGCCACTATATTCCACAAGCCATGGTACTATACCTGTGTAGTGTAGTTGCTACTATTGTAAACTAGTCTACTTGCTACTATTGTAAGTGCATCACTCCTATTCCATTCCCAAAATAACAAAGGGAAAGTGAATGCTCTCATGCCTTTCTAAACACCCCAGTTTGTCTTTCATTGTCATTAGCTTTAGGCAAGTAGACACATTAGAATTGTTGCAAAGTCTGAATCAAACATTCAGAGATGGAATAAAAATGCAGTGAGAATGTTAGAAGCCATTCTGTCTTCATAGATGCATCGAATAGTTATAATCTGAAAGTAAGTAGGTTCGATTTTTGTGTCTATTTTAAAAACAAAAAGAAAACAGTAGTGTTAATGAATCCAACTTCTGTGTCTAAGTCTTGACATCTTTTCTAAAAGTTAATAATAATCATCCTAAGGTGCCAGTATGTATATGTAGGCTACACAGTAGATCATTTCAGCAAGTATTTGCCTAACAAAACATTGTTTCTCATATACCACAAATTATTTACCATTCATCCCAGTCCCACAATCCACAACTGCCATGAAAGTGCAGAATTTAAGGTTTTGACAAGGTAATTGGGGGATAATTATATCACTCTTACAGAAATTGTCATATTGTTTGTTTCTTTTAAAATTATGCTTATTTGTTGATTTATTCTCACTTTGGTACCCTGTTTCTGAGGCTTGTGTGTTAATTATGTTTCAGCTGCAAACACTTTGTTTACCATTTCTCCGCCTAGCAGCTCTTCTGCGACATCATTTATATGAGCAGCCTCTGCCCGAGATTACCTCATCACAAGAAGAATTTGTCAGACTTGTCTACTACCTTGAACTTGTTGCTGAGGGTATGGAATGGGGTCGCTTTAGTGCAGCTGTTGCTCTCAATTGGCCGACAAATGGGGCAGCAACAGCACGTGTTTGGTGTGAACAGATGGCTGCCTTTGCCGCTCGTTCACAGGTCTCAGCACGGAACTTCTTAGCTGAACAGCATTTGATATGGCACCAGCCTCGTCTCCTACGGTTACCACAGTTGTATGATAAAATATTCCAGGTAAAAATAACTTTTCCATTTATTTTACTTGTTTGTGGATATTTATAATTGTAATTAATATATAAATATGACTGTCAAATATACATAAAAAATAGATGAAGTCCACTTACCAGGCGAAGGAGCACAGGCAGTGATAGCAACAAATAAACACACAGACACACACACACACACACACACACATACACACACACACAGGCACACACACACAAACGCTAGCTTTCGCAGCCTAGCTGCTTCGTCAGGCAGAAGGGAAGGGGAGGGAAAAGGAAATGATGAGGGTTTTAAGGGAGTGGGTAAGGAGTCATTCCAATCCCGGGACAGGAAAGACTTACCTTGGGGGGAAAAAGGAGGATAAACAAATACACACATGCCCACACATTTACACAGACGCAAGTACACTTAGGCAGACATACTGTAGAAAGCAAAGAAGTTCTTAACTTCTTTGTTTTCTACAGTATGTCTGCCTAAGTGTACTTGCGTCTGTGTAAATGTGTGGTTGTGTGTGTATTTGTTTACCCTTCTTTTTTCCCCCCAAGGTAAGTCTTTCCTGTCCCGGGATTGGAATGACTCCTTACCCACTCCCTAAAACCCTCATCATTTCCTTTTCCCTTCTGCCTGACGAAGCAGCTAGGCTGCGAAAGCTAGCGTGTGTGTGTGTGTGTGTGTGTGTGTGTGTGTGTGTGTGTGTGTGTGTGTGTGTTTATTTGTTGCTATCACTGCCTGTGCTCCTTCACCTGGTAAGTGGACTTCATCTATTTTTTACGTATATTTTTCCTGTTAGGAATTTTTCCTCTATGACTGTCAAATATGTATGATTACCATTATTAGTTTACATTATTATTGTTGTGGTTATGTGACCTTCGTAAAAACTGTCTGTGGTTTATCCTGTTGTTAAAATTAAGGTATTGTATATTTTGGCCATCAACTCTTTAAATTCTTTTTGTCATATATTTAGTAGCATGGAATCTATTTATTTATTTATTTATTTATTGCAGTATTATCACAGAAGGCAGTGTTCTCAGTGCCATTCAGTACCTCGAGAAACAAGCATATGTTTACTCTGTGGTACACTGGTCTGCCTTAAGGAATCTTGCTGTAAACAGCTTAGCACTTGTGAAGCTGTACAGGTAGGTTTATTATATGCTATTTTCTTTTCAAAATATGAATATTACCTTTGATTTTTCGTATTGATTGTTGAACTTGACTTGTATAACAGGGCTGCTTTTTATAAAGTATTTTGTTGTTTGAGATTCAAAGGAAGTCAACCTATTCCAGTTCCTTAAAATTTAATGCATCATGACTATCTAAAATATTTGTATTTGGTCAGGACATGACTTCATTTGATCAGAAGATGTAAGAAAGTGTTTCGAACCATCTTCCTTATAAGATGATCTGGAAGGAGGCATCAAAACGTTGTATCTGTTACTGATGTTAATCCTCCAGCCCACCCCCTTTTAACATTAAAATGAATGTGATGTCCAATTTCTATTATTGTTGGACCATTGCCAGCTATTCTGGTGTTGTTGAAGAGAGGTGTGGTAGAGGCATTGTTGCAATTTCAGGAGCAATGGCGCAGCTTGTTTGTCTTCTACAGTCTCATATTCATGCATTTCCACTGGTATGAAGGCTACTTTCAGTTCTGATTGTTGTAGGCAACCGTGAATTTTGGAAAATATATGTTCAGTGTGTATGTACTTTAAAGGAGCCATCTTATGGTGGTACCTTTTGAAGTGAATCAAAAATGCATCATTCAATGTTGTCAAAATTGAATAAAAAAATCTGTGCTATGTTTGTAAATATTGTACAAAATCAGATACTTGAGGCAGTAGTTTCAAAAACTCTCCTGGTATATATGAACCATTTCGACAGATGTTCCTTCAGGTAATCTTTGAAGGCAGTTCATATGCCAAATAGAAACTCGGTAGTGTTTCAGTTTAGTGTTTAGACAGACAGTATCTGAGAGAGACTTTGACGTGTTTGCTGATGTGTTTCTTTTCTTCTGAAGTATGGCATTGCCACTATGGCTCCCAGCATTTAGATAAGCAAGATTTGAATTGTCAACATTTATTTGCACTTGCCCACATTGGTGCACCAAATTCTGTGACCCATCCTCATAAGAATGTTTGGCACCAGTTGGAATTTAGCATCTAATCTTATATATTTAAAAATTTAAACAAATATGAAAACTAAAGTCAGCCAGCCAGGCTGTTATATCCAGCTGATTTCCTTCATCTTTGTTTTATACAAAAGATATTCATCCACAGATTTGTCATCAAGTGTCAGAATTCACTTAACTCTTGCCTTCCTTTATTTATACTCAAATGCAATATATTTCAGTCTTTTCTGTGAATATTTTAATAGGTTTGTTTTACGTCTTCAGTTGTAATTAAGCTATAGCTATGATTCTAATTAAGGCACACAATTCGTTTTATCCGTAGAACACTCAACAGATACAAATCTATCGTTGGAATGTGTAAACACTTGCATCAGCTGATTCGGAAGAAATTTGAGTGCACATTCAGCTTGATTTTTGTTTTGTCCAACATTTTTGTCTTTTTAGCAATCATATCTATGCTTTTAATTAAGGTATTCAGTTAGTTTTGGTCTAAGACGACTCAATGGATCAAGAGATTACTTATTTCCACTTCACATCCCTGACCACTAATGGTGGGAAGTATTTGCCCAGATCATTTTCCACCACAATGAAATAAAACGTTATATCGTAATAGGGACAGGATGGACTGTCTGTAAAGAGCAGAGACAGCCTGTTGTCAGTTCTCAATTTCAACAAACTAGCATACATTCAGTTTGAAGGCAACACAATATTACCTTGTTATTGTGTTTTTTATGCTGAAGTTTTGAAGTGGAAACAAGAAGAAACATATAGTAACTTTACCATCCTCATGCTGTGCTCTGACAGGACCTTTGAAATTGAATTGCTTTGCAGTCATCTCATTCCAAGTCAAATGTGTCACAATGCCTGCAGTGCTTTCTCCAGTTTCTGGTGTAAAGTATGTGAAGTGCAGAAATCAAAAATGTTCTTTCAGAAATACATTTCAAGTGCTTTGGTATTATGGATTAGTCTGTTACATGGTTGTAGACCTATTGCAAGTGTTAAATCGTGGATAAAATTTTTCAGATATACATTACTTGACAGTATGTAGTCTTTGTGCCAACATTGCTTTTCAAATGAGTTCAGTCAGCTGAAGATGTGTGACCATTCCGTCTAATTCCATTACTAACTACTGATGCTCGGTCAGCTGAAGTTGTGTATCCATTCCCTCTAATTCAAATGCTAACAACTGACACTTCTTGAATCGAAAGAGGCTGATGACTCACTTTTGTTGAAGCAAGCATGTAAAACCTCAGATTTTAATATCTATGAAGCTAAATCGGTACTTAACAAACAAGTGCCAAAACATCTTCATGAAACAAAAATGAGCAAGGATGTGGTCTATTTGGAAATATAGGAGAATGAGTTGCAGACAAGCCATTACACTTTATGTAAAATTGTTTAACTTTTGGGCATAGTTTTCATCAGAGCACGAGGTCAAAGTCCTCCTTTACAACTTTAGCTCATCAAAATATTTAAGCTATTGTCTTCATGTGGTTGACTTAACAGGTCTGTTGTTTTTGTAAGACATCTTAATTTTAATATTGAAGAATTCACTAATATAACACCATTTGACCAAGAAATTTTTAGGGAAAACATAATGAATTTACAAATGAATGATAAAGGAGAGGAAGGAAGGAGGATTAGGAAGGAAAGGTTGACAAAGGCTGCTTTAGGGCATTGAAATGAAACAATGGCGACAAGTGAAAATGTGAGCTGGACCGGAAATCGAACTCTGATCTCCCGCTTTGGGCCAGCGGTCGCCCTAACCACTTGGTCACTCGTACTTGCCTCCTGGCCGTCTCAAATTCCCATAAGTCGCACACTATGGCTGTAGCGCCCGTATAGTTCATGCCCTCTTACACTCGCCATTACAGATTCCTGTGCGAAGTCAAATGTATGACTGCATCTGTGGTGAAATAATTGAAGCTGATGCTGTTTTCATGTCCAATACACCAAAATAATAACTAATGTGTATAATCATCCACTCACCATCATTTATTGGCACAATATAGGTTATAATTGAGTCATGGAGATAAATACATTGTATCAAAGATACCAAGAATGCAAAAGATTACATGGTTTAGACTGGAAAAGAAAAAGCCTTTTTACTTTCAGTGGGCTGTAACTTTTACCAAAAAGATCTTCAAGATAAAAAAAAAATTGGGTTGGCAGCTTCAAAGATTTCCAGAGATTTAATGAAGAAGCACATTCAATTCTTTCAAACTAACAAAATACAATGACCTTCAAAAGGTTCTTGGTATCACCCCCCCCCCCCCCCCCCCCCTCTTGCCAGTGGTGATTCCATTAGCATTATTATTTCAGTTTTTTCAAAGTATGTTTTAAGGCCAATACACTGGGCTATTATCTGTAATGGTCATATTTGTGGTCATCAGCAAATCCTAAACAGTTCCACTTTGTCATCTATTTGTGTTCCACTTCCATTTTCTTTTGATTGGCTTTATACCATTCACCAATTATGTATTCAAGGGTGCAATTAAAATTAGTGACAGGTAGTCTCCCTGCCTGAAACCAGTTTTTATCAAGAATATTTTTCCATTCTTGTAATATTTTTCCATTCTTGTAATATTATTTTATTAATACTGTAAGAATTTTTCTAATATATATTGATGAGTTGGCTGTTTCTTTGTTTATTCAAAACTCGTAGAGGCCAATGGAGATAAGGGCAACATTTTATTGGAAATATACTGGAAATATCATTACCATTAGTTGAATAATGTTACAATTTTGCAAAGAGATAAATAAAACCACAGTGATGATGGAAATATAAAGTTGGGTATAAATCACTTCTGTAGAATTAATTATAACCTCTACACTTTGACCTTAATTTTCTGAGAATGTAAAAATTGTCACTTGCCTATCTTGGCCTCCCGATGCCTCAATTAAGATGAGAATATTTTCTAGACATAAATTTGAGACACATCTTGATACTGGGAAAAATTAATTAAATACAGTATAAAACATACAAAATATCACCTTAGTTTACTACAAAAAGCTAATTTTAATTTATTAGCATCTTAGAGATGTATCAGTGCTATGAATTTTCTTAATCATATGAATATGAAAAACATTTAAGACGAGTTTCACCTTGATTTGCTCCAATCACCAACTTTACTCTCATACCTTCTACAGTAGAGGTCTGCAAATCGCCGGTTTTGCTCGCTCGTACTCGGTCGAGTGCGCAACGCTCGGCAGTGGCGCGGCGAGTGTGTTCGCTCGCAGCGTGCGTGTTGACACTCGAACGAGGCTGCGTGGGGCGGGGCGGGCAGAGGCCTCACAGCGTAGTGCTGCCGCTGTATTCACAAGGAAACCTACCCAAGTCACTCTCCGATTTTTATGAAATTGGCATATAATACGTGAAAAACTATGGGACACGTAATTTTTTTAGCGGCGGAAAAACATATTTAAGGTGTGAAACGCTCCCTCCAAAAATGGGCTAAAATAGAAAAATGGCGATAACTTGGAGATTAATGAATTTTTGTATGAAAGTATCTTTTGATAAAAGACAAACTTCGATTAAATCAAAACAATTTTTTGAGCACAAAAAATTGGTCACTTTAAGAGTAGCTGCCCCCCTAATTGTCACTTCCCCTGCAATGTACCTAGGCCGATCTCTTATCCCGCCATTCCGAAAACATGCAGTTCATTCTTTTGGCTAGTGCACCCGGGTGACATTCTTCAGACGTCCCTAAATAAATATAATACAGATATCACTGAAACAGCAGGAGCACCATAAACTCGTACAGCTGTGTAAAGTAAACAAAAGGAATAAGAGGATTTAAAACAGGTACAGGATATATGATCATTAGGCCGGCATATGACCCTGACGACGGAAGAAAGAGCGGATGCTATATATTGTACAAAAGCTTGCATGCGTTCTTTATTATGTAGATAAGAAAGACGATAGTGGCAGTGGGGATATATGAATGTTGAAATTGGAAAATTTCCTGTTAAGGACTCACTTGGAAAAGGTAGAGGCGCAGCAACCATGCACAGTGCTAAAATGCTACGGGAATATGTATTAACGGGGTGCAACTGAGAGAGATGCACAAACCGAACCTAACGGGTGTACATCAATATTGTGTATTTAATATCAATATAAAAGACGCACAAAGTGTTCCAGGACTTGAGAGTGATGAGAGGAATGGATATTAAATACAATCATTTCCTCGTTAAGACGGCAAGTTACACCTACCACTAAACAGGCACCAACAGTCCACAAAATGGGAACAAGAAAGAAAGAAAGATCATGGATAACTCATTTAGCAAATGATCTTAGCACAGAAACTTTATATTAATCACGTATAATAACTTGTATGGTAAAAGTACAAAATGCGAAACTGAATGGCTAGTTCAAGTGGATCGAGAGTACAGCTTTCGAAGCACCCGGGGATGGAAACAATTCCAAATTTGGCAGTCAGGATTTATTCTCAGGCGTCTAGTTTGCTCCCGACACTCGCCTTGGACTCGAGTGGAGCTGCGGTGGGTGAGAGAGTGGCGAGTGGGCAGTGTGGACAGTCGGGCCAGTCGAGCATGCCCCGCTCGAACGAGCGAGCAGGAAGTCGAGCGCAGGCACATGCCTTGTCACCAGCTGCAGTACCGACACCTGCCGGACTGTCATAGAACGACATGTATCACGCGGTTCGAGCGAGCAACCGAGCGAGGTGCAGACCTCTATTCTACAGCAAGCCAGTGTTTTGTCACTGGTCCACACATCATTCATATTGAAACATACTGTTTTAGTAGCAGCACTCGTGCCAAGAAGGCAAAAGAGAGAGTTGCATCACTTGAGAAATACTTTCACATTAAAAGTTGCTGCATAAACGGTGACTTTTAACTAGAAGCAGGCAGATTGCATCTGAAGTTGATGTCCGTATCAATTTCAAAATAAAATCACTTCAAAATAATTCCATTTAGAAACTCTTCAGCTCTTTTCAACTAATTGTCACTGAAAGCATGGTTACTGACAAAGAAAAACAATTAAAATTAACTGATTCAAGATAATGTAACACTATGTATCAATACAAGGTGATATAATTTTACATGTCCAAATTATTTAGAAATTAAGAATCATAAGGACATTTAGTAATCATTTGGATGTTTTGTTTTACATTATCTATTCTGATTTACTAACACAAATTATTCTTCCATGCAGCATTCAATAGACTGTGGTGGGGGAACTGCAATGTACTTGGTTGTTACATCCTCCTACATAATTGTGATTCGTGGAAAGCGTGCCTGCCTTTGGGGCTCTGTGTATCTGGACAGCTTTGGTGAAGAAGATAGAGAACTGAAGAGAGGCAAACCACTTTATTTGAGTGATAGTAGATACCAGTTGCTAGAACAGCAGTGGCTGGCTCACCGTTTTGACCACACTAACAAAAAGTGGGTTTGGCACCGTGATGCGCTTTAGTTACATCAAAATCTGAAAACAGACATCTGGCTGGTTGACTGAAAGCATCAGATATATGCTAAAATTATTGTGTAATTTATTTCTTATGGACTTCAGAATTCATTAATTGTAAAGAATAAGACAATAACAATATATTTCGTCGTTTCTTTTGAATGCCTTATCAGTTCTCAGTTGTAATTGGGCTGTTAAAGTTTATATGGCTCATTAAATTTGGAAATTCTGTAATACTCAGGTGCTTGTTTGGTGTGGCAATGTTGTGTCTCTGAAGTTTCTATACTATCATGCACTGAATTTGAAAAAATATTTTTCCTTGTGTACTTGTTTTTATAAGATCAAAAAAATTATTTTGTGTGATTTATCCCTTCAAGTCAAGAATTGAATGGCTTATTACTATCAGGAACTTCCATAACATCATAATTTTTTTAGACCTTATTTTACATGACGTGGCTGTGTGTGCTTGTGGAATGCAGTTGAAATTGGATGAGTTGGAGGGACAACGATATTCACTGCGTTGCAGTCAACTCTGCTACTAGTAACAGAACTGCCTGCACAATCATATGATCTGTTGGTCTGGAAATTACATCTTTTCTATGGCTTTTGTTGATTTTTTTATTATTTGGAATAATTACTGCAACAATTATTTAGCAGAATTTCACTTTTAATTGCTTATTAAAGCAATGTTTATTGTTTTATATTTATTTATAAAACACTTAAAAACCATTTGTTAAGTGTATTTTAAAGAACCATGAAAATGTCAATTTGGATTAAAAATTGAGGACAGATGGTAAATCTTGCTTCCTGTTTGTGTGTGGTAACTGATTGCGCACAACTGCATCCATCAGGGCTGGAAAAAAATAACTGAAAACATCCAAAAGTGACTCCATTCTTATGTTGGTAACCCCAATTACTGTTTTTTTATGACTGAGTACTTAGAGTTCTTAATGTGAATTAGTACTGAGATATTACTTCAACTTCTAATGGTTAACTTTTGTGTACAGTCATTCACTAATGTCTTGTTCAGATAATTTGCCATTCAAACAGAAAAAGTAACTATTGTGTAAATATGTAATTATGTGTTGTTTGAGATATTGCCTTACAACATATATTGACAGTTAAAACAAGAATTATGACACTCTTAAACTCCAAAATCATTTCTCTCTTTGTCATCACCAGTTGCTTCATAAATCATATGTGCAAATATATTGGTTACTTTATGACACTTTGTTCTGTTACATGTGACTTTTCTTGTAAAAAAAATTGTTATGTAGTTATAGGAATGTTCCAGTCACAGATGATGTAAAGTGATTTATGTAGCACATTTTAGACAGATACTTTAAAAGTGAGATGTGGTTATCTCTCATGCATGAGGGCAGAGCTGGGATTTAAAGAGCCTATTTTCATCAGAATCAAGAAAATTAAAAATACACAATTCTGCTTTGCTCAAATGTACTGTAAAATTGACTGTAAATATTAAAGTGTAAAATTTATTACTAAAAAACTATGTGAAAATAAGTAGTTTACTTTTTTCTTGCATAATGTATTCCTCATAAATATACACATACTATTTTGCTTTACAGCTTATCATGGATTTTTGTGCACTCAAAGTAAGCAAAGACACAATGCTGCAATACTGAAAATGCTGGAGTTAACAGACAGGTAGACCTGTAAAATCGGGTCAAGCCATCCTACTTTTCAAAGGGTTCCATAAATTGTGACTGCTTTTTCACGTTTGTTTTACCTGTTATCTCCTTGAGCACTTTTTTTTTTGTGGGGCATGAGATTACTTTTTTCTGTAAGATCCTGACATATCTCATATAATAGATTGATTGGTTTGTGACTCTGAAAGTTAAGAGTGAAGTCTTTAGTAATAGCAATTGTGAATAAAAATAGGAACAGTTTCTACTAACTTTCAGACACGTCTGTATGAAATCTACTATTGCATCACAATGTTCAATCTCTAGAAAATAAGTTACTTCAGTTTGAATTAGTAAATCTTGAACTAAAAATTGATATTCTGTGTATAACTGAACACTGATTAGACAGACGAAATTATGTCAACTGTAATTCTGGTTACAAACTCGCCAGTTGTTGTTGTAGAAGCAATACTAAATGTGGTGGAACCAGCTATGTTAATATCTCGATTGTGACATTGTATAGATCTTCGGACTGGGAAATTTTCCTTAAAAATTTTGAAAGGCTACTAAATTACATAAAATGTGATAGGAAACAGTGGTATCTGTGGAGATGTAAATGTAGACTTTTTAAAAGATTTGAAACATAGAAATGAGATGTTAAATACGGTATGGTTAATAGTTTCAGTTTTGTACACACAGTCAATTCTCCAACTAGAATTACTGCCAATAGTAAAACTGCAGTTGACCACATTTTTGTAAGATTATATGACCTAAAACATAGCACTAGTGTTGTAAATATGGGCTACAGTGATCATGAAGCTCAACTCCTGTCTATCGAACTGAACTCAGAAAAAATGTGTGGACCAAAAACTAAAGTAATTGAACAGAGAGACTTAATTTTATGCTGCCAAGGGGAAATTGGGAGGATGTCTTTAGTAAAACTTATGTAAATAGCATGTTTGACAGTTTCCACAATAATTGCATTAGTTTCATATAGCATTTCCAATGAGGATTCAGATAGAAAAAAATAAATCTTGGGTAACAAAAGGCATAATAACATCCAGTAGAAAGAAAAAAATTCATTCCATTGTCAAGCAAAAAAATTATTATATATATATATATATATATATATATATATATATATATATATATATATATATATATATATATATATATATATAGGTAAACAAATACACACACACTCAGACATATCGAAACGCAAGCACACCTAGACAGACAAATGTCTGTCTAGGTGTGCTTGCGTTTCGATGTGTCTGAGTGTGTGTGTATTTGTTTACCTTCCTTTTTTTTCCCCTAAGGTAAGTCCTTCCACTCCTGGGATTGGAATGACTCCTTTTCCACTTCCTTAAAACCCATATCCTTCCCTTTTCCTCCCCTTTTTTCCTCTTTTTCCTGAAGAAGCTGCCAGTGGTGGCGAAAGCTTGTATGTGTGTTTGTGTGTGATTTTATTTTATTTGTTTCTCTCGACGAGCCGGTCCTTTTGGTAAGTCATCTCTTTTTCTATTTTTATTTTTATTTATCCCACCGGGAAAGTTTCCCTCTATAATTTTCGTTTCATCAATTTGAATCTATATATTATCACTCCAGAATCCAGAAATTATATGAAAAAATATAACCAAATATTCAACAAGGTAATAAAAGTAGCCAAAATGTGATAAAATGACGACTACATTTCAAATGCAAAAAATAAAATGGAGGGTATTAGAGCAGAAACTAGTACAGAACAGTCAGAATCAAAGAATATTTCTCTGAAAACTGGAAATGACAGACTTTCAGGTCCAAATGTAGTAACTGATAACTTCAACATGTACTTTACAAATATAGCAAATACGTTAGTTAAGTCAGTATGAAGATTGACCCCAAATTATTTAAATGCTAGTGTTAAGTCTATGTTCCTTCAGACACTCAGAGACAGAGATGAAGCAAATAATAATACTGACAAACAAATATTCGTGTGGACTGGAGGTATGACAGACTGTGTTTTTAAAAAGTCCTCTGATTATGTAATATAACCATTAATATATATAGTAAACACACCCTTATCAACTGGAATTTTTCCTAAAGGCTTAAAAACATCTACAGTAACTCCACTTTTCAAAAAATGGGATACCTAAAATATAAATAACTATTGTCCTGTATCCCAACTCAGTATTTTCTCTAAAATATTTGAGAGAGCTTTCTACAGTAAGCTACTAAATTACACCACAAAAAAATTTCATTACTTTCATCAAATCAACATGGATTCACCAAATCCAAGTCTACTACAACAGCAATGTACAAGTATTTTGAAGCTGTTATAAAAGGCACTGGATGACAGGGAAATGCCACTGGCATCTTTATAGATCTCTCCAAAGCATTTGATATAATTGGTCATGACATTCTTATTCAAAAATTAGCTCAAAAAGGTGTAAGAGGGATCCCAAATCAGTGGATAAGATCTTACCTAGAAGACAGCCAGTGGTGGTTTTAAGGCATGATGATATTACAGGAAATACCATAACTACAACTACACATATCTCAAATAAGTCACCAATAAAGTATGGAGTGCCACAGGGTTCTGTTCTAAGACCTCTACTGTTCCTCCTTTACATTGATTATTTAAATGACTTTATTGAATTGGGAAAACTAATCTTATTTGCTGATGACACCAGCATATTAATATCAGCTGCTAACAAAATCTCTATGGAAGTAGCAATAGATATCTTAATGTCCCAAATTCCCAACTGGTTTAAAATAATAAAAATAAAAATCTGTCTATGAATTTCCATCCTTCTCCATTTGTTCAAACAACTGAAACCACACCATACCTTGACAACACGTCACTAAACTCCATTACTGAAACTAAAGTTCTAGGGATATGGGTTCAAGATAACTTAAAATGGGACTGTCATGTGAAAGAACTTGAGAAAAATCATTCAAAAGCTTGTTATGCTCTTCGTGTGAGAAAGTCAACAGTTATTCGGGCATATTATGCATATTTCCATGCACTACTCTGATATGGGCTAATCTTCTGGGGAAATTCATCCACCAGCATAAAAATCTGTAGGGTGCAGAAAAGAGCAACATGGCTATCTGCAACCTAAAAAACTGGGAACATGTAGACCACATTTCATCCAGCTGAAAATAATGACTTTACCAAGCCATTACATATACGAGTCCATCCTGTTTGCAAATGATTCTCTCTTAAACCAAACTGGATATCTTCATCAAAATAAGTATATTCACACCCACTACACAAGAAACCTGAATGATATCCACATGTCTCAGTGTAGAGCAGCATTCTATAAAAAAAGTTTATCAAACATAACAGTTCAGCTATACAACAGCCTAACTCATGACTTAAAATTGCAGCGGCATACAAATATGTTTAAACATAAATTTAAGTAATTTCTGGTGGAAAAGTGTTTTTACTCTGTAAAAGAATTTGTGAAGTATAAAAAATAGCATTGTAAATAATGAGTATAATTTTGGTTAAATCCAAAGTGTGTTGCTTATTACTTGCAACTTGTCACTGTTATGTGTAAGTAATATTCTCTCTCTCTCTCTCTCTCTCTCTCTCTCTCTCTCTCTCTCTCTCTCTCTCTCTCTCTCTCTCTCTTCCCCCCCCCCCCCCAATAAAAAAACCTTTGGGCACGTTTCAGCGACCACCTTGTGATGTGGCGGTAGAATGTTGTGTGTACCAGGAAATGGAGATCTTGGTTTGCCTGCCCAGGTCACGAGGAAGGAAAATACCACACTAAAAAATTCCTCAATCCCAAAGTGTGCTGTGTGCAGATGGGATACATGACTGTTGAGGCAGAACAGTCCCTAGCAGGCAACCTCTGGAGGTACTGCCAAACCTCAGTTTTATCAGACTTACCTAGGCAAGCGTAGCTCTGTCTAGGCGGACATTTGTTTCCCTAGCTGCTCGTGGGACCAGCATTAATCTTCCTTCTGCTTCTCCCCCTTCCAGCGAGATAGGAGTACTGCTGGGAGCCACCAACACCAAATCTAAGTAGAGGCCTCGGTTAGCCAGCCCTTGTGATTTGGGAACTCATTTACAGTTGGACATAGTTACTGAGCACAGAATGTGTTTTTGATTATCAGACGGAAAGAGGGTGCTTTTGAAAAAGTGCCACTTTTTTTACATTCAGAATGGTGTGGAGGGTATTGCAGCTGACTTAAAATCTGTCAAGTGCTTGCGAAATGGAACACTGTTGGTGGAAACTAGTAATACACAACAAGCAGTAAATTTGCAGAAAGCCACATGCCTTGGCAGATATCCTAGTGAGGCAGAGTTATATGGCACTCTGTACTATAGCAAAGGCGTAGTGACTTGCAGGGATTTGGTGGAAATGACAACTGAAGAACCGAAAGATGAGTGGGCTCAGAAAGGCATTGTTGATGTTCAATAGTCCGAAACTCCCCGAGTACGTCAAGGCAGTCTTCCTATAAGTCTGGCCCTATGTCCTGAACCCATCACACTGCTTTAAGTGCTAGTGTTTTGGATGGTTGCAAGGAAGAAGCTACTTGCAAAAAATGTGGTATAGTAATCAGCATGACAGAGTAGATTGTTCACCACCTCCATAGTGTGTGAACTGCTCTGGTGAACATCCTGTTTTGAGCAGGGACTGCAGTGCATACTTGGAGAAAAAGAAAGTGCAGGAAATTTAAACAACAAAGCGAATTTCCTATGGTGAGGCCAAGAAGATCTTTAAGGCCATACAGACTCCTTTCTTTGCTACATCTTTCCCTGTAGTTGTTCAAAGGCCAGCCTCCAAGGTAGATGCCTACCCCCAGACTGAAGTTACTAGTGTCAGTATTAATACCTGTAGGAGGAGGAATGGCTGTCAGTAACGGATAATAGGCTGCGCTTGCTGAAGCCCACTACCCATCCCTGGTGATCCTCCTGCCGACGCCTCAGGAGGGATGAGGTCACCATTACCCGCCTGTGAATTGGACACTGTCCATTTACCCACGGATTCCTCCTCTGATGAGAAGAGCACCCCGATATGTGATGCCTGTGGCGCCCTGACTACTGTACGCCACATTTTAATAGAGTGTATCTTATACCGGGGACAGAGAACAGAGGCGGATCTTGGTGCAGATTTGCCACATATTTTAAAAATTTAAAAATTTTGCAATATTTCTGGAATCTGTCCTAAGCTTTTAGGCTGGAGGTTTTAGTGTATTGTAGATTGGTGGGTTGATAACTATTCTTCCTGCAAGCAGTCAGCTTTCGTCCTGTCATTTTAACTTCTTCATCCATGTACTATGTTTTAGACGAAGTTACGATGTTGGCACTTGACTTTTCTACCTTAATTCATGCTGTACACAGGTATTGTCTCCAGTTCTTGAATTCTGCATTTTATATTCTGTTTTCCTCATCTTGAAAAGAACTTTACTAACACTCGCCTCAACTACATTATGCCTGGGCACTGAAAACCTTTCTGTGGAGCACCCTCTATTCATCATTGTAATCGTAATACCTTTACTTATGAGTGCACCTGTAAGGCTGCAGTTGCTCCAGCGCCTGAAGCACTACCCCATACATCCAAAAAAGCAACAGTTGTCAGTATTGAAGAGCTTTCGGTGCCCTACGCAGTAGAGGCAGCTGCTCAGATCCTACCAACTTCCAAGTCAGTGGTTATTCAAAGGCCAGCACAGCCCCCTCTATTGGCACTGTCGCTACTGTAAAGACTGCTAAGCAGAAAAAGGCAACAGGAAAAAGTCAGGCCCAGGATAAAGCAGGCAATAAACCCAGAGATTATATAGTGGTCTTTATATGACTTTCCCTCTGCCCATGAGCTTATGGGACCTGGGTGTCTCTCATGGGCAAACTTCTTGTCCCAATACTGAACATCCACCCAGTTCAGTGTCACCACCTTGACAGAAAGAGGGTGAAATTACAACCTCTGTGATAGATGACTCCCATACTTCAGTGGAACTTACAGGGCTTAGGACCGATGTGAAGGAACTTTGTTTATGAACTTCGCAGACCACTGTGTATATGCCTACAAGAGACAAATTTTAAGAACTCGCCCAACCCTGAGATACGTGGTTATGATCTATATAGCAAGGAGATCTTAGTGTGGAGAGAGCTAAAGGAGGAGTGGCTGTTTTCATGGACAGCCTACCACTCCTCTTTACTCCCATTCAAACCCCCCTTACAAGCATTTGATGATGAAGCCCTTCATGACCCTCTCACACAGCTCCCCCCCCCCCCCCCCCCCACACACACACACACTTTTTCATCCTCTGGGGTGATTTTAATGCATGTAATGTGCTTTGGGGGTCTACAACTACTTGCCTCAGGGGTCAAGCAATTGAGATGCTTCTCTTGACGTCATCTGTCCATTTACTTAACACCAGATAGCCCACACACTTCTGTACTGCTATAGACCGTGCACTTTGCTTTCCAGCCCTTGCCCTTGCAATACAATAGGAAGTGGCCGAGGACCTTAACAGAAGTGATCACTTCCCACTCTGGATCCACCAGCCAGATGGAATGGAGCCCATTAGACAACTGCCGTGATGGGTACTTAGCATAGTGGACTGGACCCTTTACAGCAGACTCGCAGAGTTCGAATGTCGAGTTTGTGTCAAGGGATGGCTGAACCATGTCACCCAAATTATCCCCCAAGCTGCTGCTACTTCTATTCCTCAGTCTTAAAGTAAACCGAGAAGGAACCCTGTCCCATGGTGGAGTGATGAACGCCTCTCTGCAATAAGGACACAGCGAGCAGCTTTGAGTAGGTTCAAAAGCCAGCCAACTGCAGGGAACCTCACAGCCTGTCGGGTGGTGAGGGCGAGGTGTTGGCAAACCATTCGAGAGAGCAAGAAACGAGCATGACAACAGTTCCTCAACACCATTAATCGTTCCACCAAACACTCAGGTATGGGAGACCATTGGGAGAATATCCAGGAGAAGAGGAAGGACAGTCAATGGCTGCTGAAATGGGAAATGGCACCCTACAGATGAACCCACGATTGATTCAGCAGACTATGATGGAACATTTCGCCACAGTCACTTCTACTGCCATTTAGGCTTCTGCTATCCAACGCCCCAGGTTGTCTATGGAGAGGAACAATTTGGACTTTAGGGCCACCAGGGATGAAGATTACAGTCTCCATGTGGGAGCTGGATTCTGCAGTATCTTCAACTCATGACGTGCCCTGGTTATGATAGGTTAAATTACAGTATGCTACAGAACCTTAGAGACCGAATTAAAGAAATTCTCCTCGCATTTTTTAATGAAATTTGGCTGTCAGGTTGCTTTCCTGACTCATGTGAAGTGCTTTTAATTCCACTTTTAAGGCCTGTACAGGACTCTTCACGACCGTGTAGTTATCGTAGTGGTGCTCTCACTTGCTGTGTGGGAAAGACCTTAGAGCGGATGGTCAACTGCTGTCTTGTCTGGATGTTAGAATCCAGGCAGCTTCTTAGTCGCTTCAGTGTGGGTTCAGGAGATATCAATCCACCTTTGATACCCTGCCCTTCCTGGAGACGGCGGTAGAACAGGCTTTCCGATAAAGGCATCACCTTTTGGCTATATTTTTTGACATTGAGAAGGTCTACAACACTACTTACAGGCATACTCGGACAGCTCCATGACTGGGATTTTCGTGGGTGCCTTCCCATTTTTATCAAGTCCTTTCTTTCTCCGCACTATTTTACAGAATCGGTGACACCCTTTCCAATCGTTTTGATCAGGAGAATGGAGTCACTCAGGGTAGCGTTTTAAGTGTGACATTGTTTGCCACAGCCATTAACAGTATTATGTCCGTTGTTAAATGTCCTGTCAAGTGTTTATTTGTTGATGACTTCTCTGTCTTCTTCCAACCTAGCAACGACAACACGCTAGTTGCAACTAACTCTTCAACAGTTGATAAATGGAGAGAGAGGACTGTATTTATGTTTTTAAACAAAAAGTCTGTGCGTGTTCTTTCTAAACATACTCGTTCCATTTTACAATTGCCTGAACTGCGAACGAGGGACACCATTCTGCATTTTAAAGACACAGTCAGGTTTCTGAGCCTCACATTTGACACAAAACTTTTTTGGTTGCTACACCTGAAAGATTTGAAAAGACGGTGCCTCAAAGCACTAAGCATTTTAAACTGTATTAGCCATGGAGAGCAGACAGGTCTTAGCCTGCTCCGATTTTATAGAGTCTTTGTGCGTTTGCGGCTTTATTATGGGTGCACGGTTTATGGGTCTGCACGGCCATCTTATTTAAAGATGTTGGACGCGGTACACCATGAAGGAAACGGCTTGCCACTGGGGCATTCAGAACAAGCCCTATACCAAGTTTCCGTGCTGAGGCTGCTGAGCCGCCACTATATTCATGGTGTGCCAGGCATAAAAAATGCTGTCCAAACCTTTCACCCCCGCATAGTACGCCATTGCTAATGCTCCATTGGAAGCACTTTTGCCTAATCAGCAACAGGCTACGAGGTCTTATGGAATACGCACAAGGGATTCCTTTTAGATAATGGGGAGTGGCAGATCTCAATGTTTTACATCAAGATTGGGGAAGATTTCCGCCTTGGCGTCTCCAGAGGCCCAAACTTTTTTTAGATCTCACGACTTCTCTCTCTCTCTCTGTGTGTGTGTGTGTGTGTGTGTGTGTGTGTGTGTGTGCTGTAATCGTTACATGAGCTATATCCAGTTGTGGTGACGTTGATGCAACATATACAGGACGAACTGTCCCTCCTCCAAAGTAGGGGGAAGCAGGTCTCGTTTTGTTGGGTACCAGGACATGTTGGAATTGCGGGTGATGCAGAAGTCGATTGGGCCACCAAAGAGGCCTGCCAAGAAAGTGTTGTGGCGCGGTGCCCTGTTCCTCTGCAGGATTTCACTGCTTTTTTGTAGTTATGGGAGGATGAATGGCTGTCAGTAACAAACAAGAAGCTACAGTTGCTGAAGCCCACTACGCAACACCCTTCTTCCGCAATCCCCCTGCGGCCGGGATGAAGCAATAACACCACTTAGAAGACAATGCCTCACAATTGGCCGTGCCTACGTCACACCAAGAGACGCGGCCGCCAGCTGACTGGCTGGCCGCTGGGACACGCCCACCGGACTCGCAACGGCTGGCAAGTTAGCTTGTGTTCACGGCCTTTAAGTGTGACGTAGGCACGGTCTGTTGTGAGGTCTTGTATTCTAGGTGGTGTTGGATGAAGTCACCATTACCCACCTCCGAAATGGGCACTGTCCACTTTCTCACGGCTTCCTACCCCGACAAAGGAGCCTCTGTTACGTGAGTATATTTTATATCGTGCACAGAGGGTGGAGGCGGATCTTGGTGCACATTTGCCAAATATTTTAGGTGATGAGGTGAGTGTGTAATAAGATTTAAAATTTTGTGAAATTTATGGAATCTGGCCTAAGCTTAGGTTTTAATGTATTGCACAGTGGTGAGCTGATACTTTTTCTTCCTGCAGTAAGTCAGCTTTAGTCATCGGCTCTGTCATTTTAACTTCTTCATCTACATTCTACCTTCTAGTCAAAGTTGCGATGTTTCACGATTTACGCAGGTTTTGTCTCAATTTGTTGAATTCCGCATGTCTTATTGTGTTATACTCATCTTTTAAAGGACTTTACTAACACTCGCCTCAGAGAGATTATGCCCGGGCGCTGAAAACCTCGCTGTTGTGCGCCCTCCATTCATCATCATCATCACATAATTATTTCGATCTAAGTATTTATAAGAAGGCTTTGCGTCATGCAATATTCGATATGTACAGTATATGAGGGATGAATACGTGACTGCAGACAAACTAGTTCACAAATTAAAGGCAACATTGAGTCTAAGGCCGTGTTTATAGCCCGCTGTTGCTCCGCGGCGGAGGAATCGCGGCGGTTTGGCATGCATTGTTTCCCATAAGATTTTTTTAATTTTTTTTTTTTTTAAGAGTGGAGCCCCTCCACGCTCGCACTAGCATGGTGACCAACTCAATAGTTCTACTGTCACCTCTGCATGTGTTAATACGTTTAATGTGGGAGTCACAGGAGCGGGTACTGTGATGTGTGCCGTACGTGTGGATAAGATTACCCATTAATACGGTCCATCAGGATGATAGAAGTGGTCGAAAGCTTTTGAAACAAGAGCGGTTTTAAGGGCAGAGGGAAAAAAGTGCCAAGGGAAAAAAACCTCTGCGATAGTCAGGAGCGGGTAGTAAGAAGCGGATTCTTACTATCTGCGACAGATCATGCAAGGGTGTGGTTATGTTAGTTTTGGGTATCGTGCAATCTCGGTACCATTTTCAATGCGTGTTTGTCATAAGTTTGTCAATCCGGTTTGATGAGTCGCCCCTCTGCAGCTGGCACTGGGTATGTCTGCTGGGCCATCATCATCAGCGGCGTCTGGCTGCAACAATCAAGATTGACAGGCAAGTGGTCGATTTTTTGAGATCGGCCTCTAAGTGTATAGATTTAGTGTGGGATTTGTTTGTGTTTTGTGCTTGTTGATGTTCCCTGCGACTGCCGGTTTGTCGGCGGTAATTGTTCATCTGGCGCTGTCAGTCAGTTTTGCTGCAATGCAGGGGTTCAATGAGCAATGATTTTGTTTGTGTCTATAAGGCTTACCATAGGTGTTTATCTATTCCTGACAAAGAGTGTTTTTGGTCGGTTGTGCTTCCACCTATGGTTGTGGTCGTAGTTACCCAGATTGAGGATGAAGGGGTTGTTCGAATGTCTAGTATTTTTGTACAGTCGTGCGGCGTGTTTCTTGAATACCTCCGTGAGAGTGTCAAGGTGGTATTCACGGTGAAGGTCCGCTGTGCGCGTGTAGCGTGGAGCATTGCTTATGATGCGTATGTTTCCCATAAGACAGCGTGGGCGCTGTTTTATAGGTGCGGCTGCGGCGGCGACCCCTCAGCTATTTCGCTTCGGCGTCAAGATACCAGCGGCTGTACTGCCAAACCGCTTGTTCGCAACACCACCTAGAGTGAAGACCGGGCGCTCTCGTTTGACGTCAGGCAGAGGAGCTTGCTCGAGGCGGGATTCGGACCCCCGATGGGGGAACGGCCAGCAGCATAGCGCCTCAATGCGCTCGGCCGCTCCGCCGCGGCTTTTTCACCGCTATTTTCAATCTTACCATGCCTAATAGTACGATATCAAACTAATAGCCGTCATGTTAAAATTTAAAACTCATAATTCCCCCCAAAATAATTATAGTAAATGAAGACTACACGGAAAGAAGGGGTTAAGTCCATTTTACAGACTTTTCAGGAGAGTAATTTCAAAGATTAAAACGTTAGTTTCATTGGTTATTGACATACGCTTCTGTAATTTATACAGTACATTCTACGACCTTTCTTTAGTATTCCCTGAAAGTATAAAAAAATATGTATAAAAAAACTGGACCCTTTACGTCTTTTTATCTGTAAATCTATTTTTTTTTTTTTTTTTAATTAGTGTAACGCACAAATACAATTGTAAAAGTCAGATTGTTATGTGATATTGGGATAATATTTCACTATATAACTTCCCTTCAGTTCTCCTGACGAAATTCTATTTATATTTGAGTGTGGTCATCTCTGCGAGGCCTACGCCGTTGTACACTGTCAACAGAAATCACTCCTGTCAGGTGACAACATTGCTCATTCCATTCCTTCATCAAATTGAATTTAGATATTGATGTAGATTTCTCTGTATCAGTTAGCAAATCAGTACAATTCTTCTTGTAGTTACAACGCTCCCCTATTTCATGTGACATGATACTTCAGACTGTCTAGCAAAGCTCTGTCTTTTTCTAAACTTACCACTGCAGCTTGAATCTGGATCTTCCGTCGCCAGTTGAAACACCGTCATCACACGAAATTCAATCTACTACACCACAAAGAATTCAAATGAATGTCAAGGCTACTCTGTGTTAGCTCAAATCACGACACGATATTCTCTTCTGCCACAGCATAAAGCAAAGAAGCTAATGTGAAATCTGCTCCGTGTTTGCTTCGACAATACATATGAAAATCAACAATGACATTGCATTTAACGATGTCAACAATGATACTTCCGTAACAGCGGAAAAAAATACAGCTGACTGCTGAGAAATCGACACCGGCTGGACTTCACCCTTTCTTTCCGTGTTTCGGATGGACTTGACCCGTTTTCTCAGTGTATACCATATTTTGATCTCGCTATAACTCAGTTACTAATAAACCCATTACATTCATGTAAGTTCACCCTACTGAAAGTACATCTGATGAACTTCATAAGGATACCAGTAACTCATTTTCGTGAAATTTGGACTTAATCCCTTCTTTCCGTGTAGTCTTCAAAAGTAAATGCTACAAAATTAACATAAAAAACATTATCACTCACATAAACAGGAAGAGACTGGAACGTGTTCGTCCTGACAGTTGTTTTGCTGATGAATTCATTGATTAGAGGTTCCACTTTCAGTTCCCTTGCAAGATCGGAATGGATATTCAATAATGCTACTAGCTACATGATTCAACCGGACTTGGTTCATAGTGGCCCTGGTGTAAGATTTCAGTTTCCTAAGGGCAGAAAACAAACGTTCTGCAGTAAAAATCTCTCTCTAACGGTTGAGTTTCGTGATTTTTGTAGAGCTGCCAATTAAATCACTAAGACCTTCGCACGTTGTTACGAGGACTGTCTATTTACAGAATGTTTTAGCTAGAAGGGATAGGGCGCACTTCGCAGCAAGTATGTCGTCTCACTGGTAACCTCTGTGGTTGTCAAAGGGTTATCTTAAGAAATACCGCGAATTAAATTCGCAGTATAAACATTTCCATCGTATCGTACGAAACCCACTTCTAGTTTTTAATACGACAGTTAGAAGATGCCGCCTTCACTTTACAATATTGATTTAACAAGTGGTATTCAATTAACATTTGGACTATTTAGAAAACGGTCACTTCACCCACATGTCAACGTGGATTTCAATGGCTACGAATTCAATTAGCTGTTTGTTTTAAGATGTCTTCTTATAGCGGTATATTACAAAAGCCAGACCCAAATCAGTGGGATCAGAGAGTCTATTTTAATTACGGCCAAGAAATATAAGGTAAAGAAAAAATAATACCAAAATTTTCAGTGGGGTATGCCGAGAATATCCACTCAAATTTTGGGGCATGTTTGAGCGACTGAGCATACTGTACCCGAAGTCGACACCTATGCTCAGTCAGTAAATGTCATGTTAATAATTTAAACCTTAATTTCTGCTACACAGTTATTTTTATTTAGGTATTATTTAATGACGACGAGTCTCGTTTCGGCGTTTCGTTTCTCATGTCTTGTTTTCTGTCACTCCTAATACAATGTACTGTGACAGCAAACGAGACTTGAGAATGACAAAACGCCAAAACGAAACTCGTCGTCAATAAATGACACTTAAAAATAATTGTGCGCCAAAAATTAAGGAATGAATATTTAATATGTTATTATCATTATTATTATTATTATTATTATTATTATTAGCAGCAGCAGTATTAGTGGCAATAAATAACTGGCGAATATAGCATAAACTTTCGGGAAGGGAGGGGGGAAGACTAATGTAAATATGTCCTAAAACGTCAGGTAAATAACTCTATGCCTTTTATGAAAACTGTATAACCAAGCACGGAACAGGACGTCCAACAACCTTGTTGGTTTTTGTTAAGATATCAGTTTGAGATTTCACGCATCACTCATTAAAATAATTCAGATACCTTATTTCTTTCTTTCTTTATATTAATTATTTGGGGGCCACTGATATATACGCCACTGATAGTAATATTAGCTTGCATTAAAAAAAAAAAAAAAAAGAAAATATTGTTCCTGGCCTCCACAGAATGTGAACCATGATCTGCCACTGGTGCCTTGCCAACAACGTTAGTACTTTAATGAAAACCCCTATAATTGTTTATATGTTTTACCAAAGAAAAAAAATAAAGGTAATTTTGAAACCTTATAGAAATGTTTTTTCTGGCATAGCGGAAAAAACGGGACTAATCCCACCATGGAACCGATGTTGACGGCATGCGGGACAATTTCTTAAGATACGGGACCGTCTCGTGAAATTCAGGGCGTCTGGCAACCCTGTAACAAGTTATTGCTACCAGTTATTTTTACAGACTATATTCGCCCACCAACGATGACGATGCATTTCATTTTATTTTTCTGAACCTTCGCGTATTAATGATCCATCATCATATTACTGTTTCCTCGTTTGTAGAAGTAACTTAAGAGACGAAATGACAAATAGTGTTGTAGACAATGCGCATACACTACAATTAATGTTTGTCGTCGTTGTGGACAGAGACATGTTTCCACTGACGGTGTGCACGCGGTTTTAAAGACACTGTTTAAATCTGTTTTTGTAACTACAAGAATATAAGCATTTTGTCATCAAACAGGTTTGGATTACTGTAAGAAAGGTGTTGATTTTACTTTGGAATTTTATTATTTTCACAGTTGGCTGGAGTGTTAATTGGAAACTGTACGATTTCTGCCGATTCAGGTGTAGGAAACAGACCGTTATCGCATTGTTAGCATTCGGTGCCCTTATCGTATAAATCAATAGTGGATGCAAATAACAGCCGTGACTGACTGATCAGTTCATAAAGTGGGTCTACGAGTTCTCAGGTGACTATGACGGCGACGGGGACGAAAGATATTAATACGTAATAATGCTATTATGTTGTTCAGAGTAGGCAAAATTCTACTGAACCAAGGAAGCGCGTCTGCGGCGACTGGAGCGCAGGTCAGCATAATGAGTCTATATATACAGATGCCTCTGGTGGTCGAGAGAATCAACAACCTTGTCTGAAATCAGTTCGCCAGAAAACCGTCAGCAAATAATTTACATTAATAAGGACGGCAGTATTCGTCGATAGCAAGGAAACGATAAGTTTGAATAGTCATAATTTTGGATTAGCAACTCCTGCGTTTTTCCGTGTTTGCAGTAAAAGTATTGGGTATGAGGTCCATCTGATATGCAAAACACAGTTTTTTTTTTTTTTTATAATTACTCAAACATGTTTGCACCAGTAAAAGTGAACATACAATACTGGCCATTAAAATTGCTACACCAAGAAGAAATGCAACTGATAAACGGGTATTCATTGGACAAATATATTACACTAGAACTGACATGTGATTACATTTTCACGCAATTTGGGTGCATAGATCCTGAGAAATCAGTACCCAGAACAACCACTTTTGGCTGTAATAACGGCCTTGATACGCCTGAGCATTGAGTCAAACAGAGCTTGGATGGTGTGTACTGGTACAGATGCCCATACAGCTTCAACACAATACCACAGTTCATCAAGAGTAGTGACTGGCGTATTGTGACGAGCCAGTTGCGCGGCCACCATTGACCAGACGTTTTCAGTTGGTGAGAGATCTGGAGAATGTGCTGGCAAGGGCAGCAGTCGAACATTTTGCGTATCCAAAAGGGCCCGTACAGGGCCTGGAACATGCGGTCGTGCGTTATCCTGCTGAAATGTAGAATTTCGCAGGGATCGAATGAAGGGTAGAGCCACGGGTCGTAACACATCTGAAAAGTAACGGTCACTGTAAAGTGCCGTCGATGCGAACAAGAGGTGACCGAGATGTGTACCCAATGGCATCCCATACCATCACACCGGGTGATACGCCAATATAGCAATGACTAGTACACGCTTCCATTGTGCATTCACTGCAATGTCACCAAACACGGATGTGACCATCATGATGCTGAAAACAGAACCTGGATTCATAAAAAAAATGACGTTTTGCCATTCGTGCACCTATGTTCATCGTTGCGTACACCATCGCAGGCTCTCCTGTCTGTGATGCAGCGTCAAGGATAACCGCAGCCATGGTCTCCGAGCTGCTGCTGCAAACGTCGTCGAACTGTTAAAAAAATGTTCAAATGTTTGTAGAGCTTATGGGACTTAACTACGGGGTCATCAGTCCCTGAGGCGGTGGAGTAGCGAAGCGCGCGGTTGCTTGCCGTGGAGGATCGAGTCCTCCCTGGGGCATGGGGGCATGGGTGTGTGTTTTTGTCCTTAGGTTAGTTTACCGAGGTTTAAGTAGTTTGTATGCTACGGACTGATGACCACGCAGTTTGTTCCGATGCATTTACAAACAAACATCAGTCCCTAAACTTACAAGCTACTTATGAACTACCTAACACTAAGGACGGCACAAATATCCATGCCCGAGGGGGGATTCGAACCCCCGATCTTAGTGGCCGTGCAGACCGTGACTGACGCACCTCAGTCCCCTAGGCCACCGCGGCCGGCTCGAACTGTTTGTGCAGATTGTTGTTGTCTTGCGAACGTTCCCATCTATTGACTGCATTACAGCCATGCGGATAAGATGCCTGTCATCTCGACGGCTAGTGATACGAGGCTGCCGGCCGCGGTGGCCGAGGGGACTGAGGCGCTTCAGTCACGGTCTGCACGGCCACTACGGTCGGGGGTTCGAATCCCCCCTCGGGCATGGATATTTGTGCCGTCTTTAGTTGTAGGTAGTTCATAAGTAGTTTGTAAGTTTAGGGACTGATGACCCCGTAGTGAAGTCCCTTAAGCTTAACAAACATTTGAACATTTGATACGAGGCCTTTGGGATCAAGCACGGCGTTCCGTATTGCACTCCTGAACGCACTAATTCCATATTCTGGTAACAGTCGTTGATTGGATCGCGACTAACGCGAGCAGCAATGTCGCGATACGATAAACCGCAATTGCGATAGGCTGCAATCCGACCTTTATCAAAGTCGGAAACGTGATGGTACGCATTTCTCCACTTTACACGAAGCATCATAACAACGTTTCACCAGGTAACGCCGGTCAACTGCTGTTTGTGTATGAGAAATCGTTTGGAAACTTTCCTCATGTCAGCACGTTGTAGGTGTCGCCACCGGCGCCAAACGTATGTGAATGCACTGAGAAGCTAGTCATTTGCATATCACAGCACCTTCTTCCTGTCGGTTAAATTTCGCGTCTGTAGCACGTCATCTTCGTGGTATAGTAATTTTAATGGCCAGGAGTGTATTTTAATAGTAACGTAGGTACGAAAATTCGTTCTGAAAGTGGTACGTCTTAATTTGGATTATTACCTTACTTTTACACTATGTAGTCGCGTAGGAACATTTTTACATCATCTAATGTTTGTAGCTTTGTCATGAACAATAAAATAATGCTCATGAATGATATTGTTTGTAATCTTTAATAAGTTAACTCATCAATAAATAAATTAATAAAATGCTTGAATAGAATTATTTGGTTGCTGATGGCAACACGACAAACATTGGATGTTGTAAAAATGGTCCTACATGACCATACTATGTAAAACTAAAGTAAGAATCCAAATACGACTTTCAGACCTAGTTTTCATACCTAGGTTAGCACTAAAATATGTTTACTTTCGTAGCCCAAAAATGTTCAAATGTTTGTAAATCTGTGGGACTCAACAGCTTGGTTATTAGTCCCTAGCTTACAAACTACTTAATCTAAGGTAAACTAAACTAAGGACAACGCAAACATCCATGCCCGAGGGGAGAATCGAACCCCCGACGGCGGACGACCGCGCGAACCGCAACACGGGACTCCAGTACGCGCGGCTAATCCGCCGCGGCGCTTTCGTAGCCACTGATGATGGCACAGAGGTGCTGAAACATGGCTAGCTGCGCGGGAGTAGCCGCGTGTTCTAAGGCATCATGCTATGGACTGGGCGGCCGCTCCCGCCGGAGGTTTGAGTCCTCCTCGGGCATGGGTGTGTGTGTTGTCGTTAGTGTAAGTTAGTTTAAGTACCAGTTTGGTCCAACAGGTAACAAAAAAAAAACAGTGTTCTGGATATCGGGTGCACCTCTTCCCAAATACAATAAACTCCTTTTTTTCATTCTAGACAAATAAAGATCACAAGTTACTTCTAGTAACATTCTATTTATGACTGATTCTGAGAGAAGCTCCTATATAAAGCTACACTTAGAGTGAAGCTCCCTTATTGTGGATTATAAATCTAAATTCTTCGCCCCTAGATCGGAAACAGAAACCTGTCGAAAATCACACAAAATGACAGAACTGAAGAAGTCACCGCATGTGGCTGTACACAGATCTGTTGGCATTTGGTTGTTTGCAACGACATAAAGTTATTCATGCCAGTATGTCAACAAATACGTTTTCCTTCAACTGCACACAGTTAATGAAAACCGTACGATATCCGAGACAAAGTTTTCCACCTCACAGCGCCCAGAGTAAGGAGGATGGAAGACAAGAGTGTAGTCCTAATAAAAAGAAAAATTAGGATTTCATTAATGACCGCTGTTTCTCTAAAAACGTTTTCTAAAATTTCAAGAATGTAGCGTCTAAAACCGACGTGTTTCCTCTCTGAGCTGCACCCCTTCCCTTCCCCTCCCCCCAACCACCAAAGAAAGTGAAAGGATGTGCGTAAACGAGAACTGACGTGTGCCGTTCATGGTAGTCAAGGACGAAAACCATGAAACCCGGCAGTACACCTTGTCGTACGTAAAATATAGGCGAGAATTTGTACGATAGTTAAAAGAAAAATACACTTCTGGCCATTAAAATTGATACACCACGAACACGACGTCCTACAGACACGAAATTTAACCGAAAGGAAGAAGATGCTCTGATAAGCAAATGATTAGCGTTTCACAGCATTCACACAAGTTTGGCGCCGGTGGAGACACTTACAACGTGCTGACATGAGGAAAGTTTCCAACCGATTTCTCATACACAAACAGCAGTTGTCCGGCGTTGCCTGGTGAATCGCTATTATAATGCCTCGTGTAAGGAGGAGAAATGCGTACCATCACGTTTCCGACTTTGATAAAGGTCAGATTGTAGCCTGTCGCGATTGCGGTTTATCGTATCACGACATTGCTGCTCTCGTTGGTCGCGATCCAATGACTGTTAGCAGAATATGGAATCGGTGGGTTCAGGAGGGGCAATACGGAACGCCTTGCTGGATCCCAACGGCCTGGTATCACTAGCAGTCGAGATGACAGGCACCTTATCCACATCGCTGTAACGGATCGAGCAGCTAAGTCTCGATCTCTGAGTCAACATATAGGGACGTTTGCAAGACAACAACCATCTGCACGAACAGTTCGACGACGTTTGCAGCAGCATGGACTATCAGCCCGGAGACCGTGGCTGTGGTTACCCTAGACGCTGCATCACAGACAGGAGCGCCTGCGATGGTGTACGCAACGATGAACCTGGATGCACGAATGGCAAAACGTCATTTTTCGGATGAATCCAGGTTCTGTTTACAGCATCATGATGGTCGCATCTGAGTTTGGCGACATCGCGGTGAACGCATATTGGAAGCGTGTATTCGTCATCGCCATACTGGCGTATCACCCGGCCTGATGGTATGGGGTGCCATTGGTTATACCCCTCGGTCACCTCTTGTTCGCACGACGGAACTTTGAACAGTGACCGTTACATTTCAGATATGTTAAGACCCGTGGCTCTACCTTTCATTCGATCCCTGTGAAGCAGGATAATGCACGACCGCATGTTGCAGGTCCTGGATATGGAAAATGTTCGACTGCTGCCCTGGCTAGCACATTTTCGAGATCTCTCACAATTAAAACTGTCTGGTGAATGGAGGCCGAGCAACTGGCTCGTCACAACACGCCAGTCACTACTCTTGAAGAACTGTGGTTTCGTGTTGAAGCTGCATGGGCATCTGTACCTGTGCACTCCATCCAAGCTCCGTTTGACTCAATGCCCAGGCGTATCAAGGCCGTTATTACGGCCAGAGGTGGTTGTTCTGGGTACTGATTTCTCACGATCTATGCACCCAAATTGAGTGAAAATGTAATCACATGTCACTTCTAGTATAATATATTTGTCCAATGAATACCCGTATATCATCTGCATTTCTTCCTGGTGTAGCAATTTTAATGGCCATTAGTGTAGAAAGGAGAAGAAATTGTTCATTTGTTATGTAGAATAGTTACTTTAAGACTGCAGACCGCGCAGATTTCCTGCAGATATCTGGACACTGAAGACGTGTGGGCACCGTTCCACGTAAAAATAAATGGTGTTTTCTGCCTCTGTTGAAGTTCTTAGAAAAGTTTATAAGACAGCAAAGAACATTTAATTAAGGCAATAAAATACAGGGAGGGTTTACATTTCGGAGCATTGATCCCTTTCTTCTCTCTCTCTCTCTCTCGAGCACACTGCAGCAAGAACTTGTGGGATGGGGCCGGGGGAACTGCAGCCTGACAGCCCCCATGGATACGCCACTGTAACTATATTGTGTTAGTGTATCGTCATGATAACGAAGACTTTTGTGTTATTGAAATCATAGAGGAAGGATCTCATTGATTGTATTGATAGTATTTTACTGGCAGAAGGAACGAACGAATCTTAAACTCTAACAATCCGTCGACAGCGTAGTCGTTAAAGACGGAGATCACGTTCTGTTTTTTGGGTAAAGATGGGGAAGCTAATCAGCCGTGCCCTCTCAAAGAAACTATCCTGGAATTTGCCTGGAGCGATTTAGGGAAATCACGGATAACATAAATCCGGATGGCCGGAGGTAAATTTGAACCACCGCCCTCCCGAATGCGAGTCGAGTGTCTTACAACTGCGCACTTCGCTCGTTGGTCTACTATCTATTTTTTGCTTCTTTATTCTCACCCATTGTCCCTATTTAAGTTGTCCTATCCAACATAATTAATTCTATGCAGATGAAACTGGAAGTAATAATAAACAAGGAAGAACCAAGGAGACAAAGAAGTAAAATTTTGCTGTGCCCTAGGAACTGATTTAAAATCAATAGCGCCGGCCGCGGTGGCCGAGGGGACTGACGCGCGCCAGTCACGGTCTGCACGGCCACTACGGTCGGGGGTTCGAATCCCCCCTCGGGCATGGATATTTGTGCCGTCCTTAGTAGTAGCTAGTTCATAAGTAGTTTGTAAGTTTAGGGACTGATGACCCCGTAGTTAAGTCCCATAAGCAATACAAACATTTGAATATTTGAAAATCAATAGTGTATGTGAAAATGTACGCTGCGGCTGAGCGGCCGAGCGCATTGAGGCGCTATGCTACGATGCGCGAGACCGTTCCCCGTTGGGCGTTTGAATACCCCCTCGGGCATGGATGTTTGTGCCGTCTTTAGTATAAGGTAGTTCAAAATTAGTTTGTAAATTTAGGTACTGATGACCCCGCAGTTAAGTCCCATAAGCTCTACAAACATTTGAAAATTTTAAATTATACTGTTTTTTTCTCTCCTGAGTTTTTTTAGAGACTCACAGAAATACACTGCTCACACAATTAGGCGATCAGGTGAGATATCATACACAATATACATATGGTAAAGAATTTTACTCAGATATTGGTCACAAATTGTAATTTATGTGTGATACACTACGACATTTTGCCGTCTCGACTCTTCACTTGAGGTTTACATGGCGTTTATGTAGAGCGAGGCACCATTGGGCAACCATAATAGTGAAAAAGGCATTCTCGTTGCCCTCTAATACAGTGTGTGATCACATCAAACGGCCGGTACAGTTGCACACCTGCGTGGCATGGACAGTATCAAGTTATCAAAAAGCTTTTCAGGGAAATATGGTCATGCTTCCATGAGTGCAGTATCCAGCTCTGCAACCGTTGAGAGAGGTGCTGGCCTGGATGCAGTGCGTCTGCCAAGTGCATCTCAGACATGCTCAATCGGGTTTAAGTCCGGTGAACAAGCTGGTCACTCCACTCCTTCAGCTGTAAGCATGTTGTCCACCAGTGGAGCTGATTGGGGGCGAGCGTAATTGTCCACCAAAAGGAACCCATCTCGTATGGCAACAGCGGGGGCCATAAGAACAGGTCGAAGGATCTCGTCTCTATACCTCTGAGCATACAAAGTGCAATTCTGAACGACATAGAGGTCCGTACGTTTGCCAATACTGACTCCTGGCCACAGCATAAGACACCACCATGATATGGCGACGTTTTCCGCACATCTACATCTAAATGAGATACTTTGGGGTAAAGTGCTCGACTGGAAACCAAAGGAGCACGGGTTCAAAACCCGGTAGGAATTTTTCAGTCTGCACTTTAACCCATCCTTCAACTCTCAACGATGTGAGGAGTCGCCACGTGTACAGATACAGAAAAACATATTTATTGTACAAAAATCTACAACTGTTAAACTACTTTTCTACATAGCTGCTGAAATTTTGTAGGCACTTGTCATAGCGTGGCACAAGTTTCTGTATGCCTTCTTTATAGAAGGTTGCCGCCTGTGTATTCAGCCATGTGGTAGCATGTTCTTTCAGCTCGTCATCGGTGAAGTGTTGACAGGACAAATTTTAGGTGTAAGAAGAGGATTTCCATCAAACAGTGGTGTTTTTTTCCACGATAGTGTCCGACCTCATGTAGCGAATGTGACCAAACAACTCTTACGGGAATTTCACTGGGATCACTGGGATCATCATCCGTACAGCCCGGACCTCGCTTCTAGCCACTTACACCTCTTCTTACACCTAAAAATCTGTCCTTGGTGGTCAACATTTCAACGATTATGACGAGCTGAAAGAACATGCTACCACATGGCTGAATACCCAGGCGGCAACCTTCTATGAAGAAGTCATACAGAAACTTGTGCCACGCTATGACAAGTGCCTACAAAATTTCGGCAGCTATGCAGAAAAGTAGTTTAACAGTTGTAGATTTTTGTACAATAAATATTTTTTTCTGTATCTGTACACGTTTGTTTTATATAACCAAACGTAACTTACTTTCTGGACGTACCTCGTATTAGAGGAGGTTAAAAATGCATCTGAATGCAACATAATAAACACACCTTTTATTTTCCTGGCAAATCTGTGTGTTTGTCCTCTCCTTTATAGAAAGTATACTTGATATCGCCGAGTAAAAGACCCAGCTCGGCCGCTTCCTGCCGCCCTGCCGCTGCCGCTGTGGCCGAGCGCATTGAGGCGCTATGCTCCGATGCGCGAGGCCGTTCCACGTCAGGGGTTCGCATTCTCCCTCGGGAATGGATGTTAAGCTTATGGGACTTAACTGCGGGGTCATCAGTCCCTAAACTTACAAACTACTTATGAACTACCTTATACTAAAGACAGCACAAACATTCGTGCCCAAGAGGGGCTTCGAACCCCCGACGCCGGCCGCGGTGGCCGAGGAGACTGAAGCGCTCCAGTCACGGTCTGCACGACCACTACGGTCGGGGGTTCGAATCCCCCCTCGGGCATGGATATTTGTGCCGTCCTTAGGATTAGGTAGTTCATAAGTAGTTTGTGAGTTTAGAGACTGATGACCCCGTAGTTAAGTCCCATAAGCTATACAAACATTTGAACATTTGAATTTGAACTCCCGACGGGGAACGGCCGCGCGCACCGCAGCATGGCGCCCCAATGAACACGAATGTCGGACACTTGCCACGCCGGACATTTGTCACATCTGACCAAGCCCCTACAATCCCGTAAGCGGCCGACTGCGAACAGCGGACAAATTGAAGAGCGCCTTGGCAGCCATTGTGGTGGCAAACTTCAGCGCTAACTTTAAATGTGTGTAAGACTCTTTTGATTAGAGAGAGTATTCATCTGAGTTAGGTCGCGAAAACTATGTCTAACTGAAATATATAACTACAAAACAGCTTCAGACTCCTTGAATATACAGCAACTACCAGTTGTGTGTAAATTTATTACACATATGGTGTGGAATGGAAAAGCTGGTAGAAGCTGACCTTGGGGACGATCAGTTTGGATTCAGGAGGAACATAGGAACCCGGGAGGCAATACTCACTTTACGTCTTATCTTAGAAGATAGATTAAGGAAAGGCAAACCTACATTTTTAGCTTTTGTGGATTTGGAGAAAGCATTTGACAATGTTGACTGGAATACACTCTTTCAAATTCTGAAGTCAACAGGGGTAAAATATAGGGAAAGGAGAGTTATTTACAACTTGTACAAAAGCCAGACCGCAGTTATTAGACTCGAAGGGCATGAAAGGGAAGCATCAGTTGGGAAGGGAGTAAGACAGGCTTGTTGCCTTTCTCCAATGTTATTCAACTTGTACATCGAGCAGGCGGTGAAGGAAAGCAAGGAAAAATTTGGAGTAGGGATTAAAGTTCAGGGGGAAGAAATAAAAACATTGCGTTTTGCTGATGACATTGTAATTCTGTCAGAGACAGCAAAGGACCTGGAAGAGCAGTTGAATGGAATGGACAGTGTGTTGAAGAGAGCGTATAAAATGAACATTAACAAGAGCAAAACAAAAATAATGGAATGCGGTCTTAGAAAATCAGGCGATGCTGAAGGAATTAAATTAGGTAACGAAGCAATGAAGGTGGTAGATGAGTTTTGTTACTTGGGTAGTAAAATAACATGCGATGGTCGCAGTACAGAGGATATAAAATGCAGAATGGCAATGGGAAGAAAAGCATTTTTGAAAAAGAGAAATTTGCTAACATCGAATATTAAGTTAAGCGTAAGGAAGTCGCTTGGTAGGACACATTCTTAGACATCAGGGAATCGTGAATTTAGCATTGGCGGGAAGTGTGTGGGGTAAAAATCGCAGAGGGAGACCAAGAGACGCGTATAGTAAGCAGATTCAAGTGGATGTGAGTTGCCGTTCTTATGAGGAGATGAAAAGGCTTGCTCAGGATAGAGTAGGGTGGAGAGCTGCATCAAACCAGTCTCCGGACTGAAGACCACAACAACATGGTGTGGAAATCGGCCAACAGCGTTTCCCCTTCCTAACGAAACCGAACTATAACATTTAGTTTTTTAGCGTTGTAAGTGCAGCATATGAACGGAATTTATCGTCAGATACGATTTTTTGGCACTTCCTCAGTATATTCTACGACTGTGAAACTTTTGTACAAACATTAATTTCGGAAGATATTCACACTTTACGTCTTTGCTTTAGAGCTGTATTCTTTAATATTTAGATATTTCATAGCATCAAAAAATGAAACTGGGCTGTCTGAAACAGCTAATGTTAAAAATCGATTATGAATGTGAAATATGCCATTAGATACATAACTGAAAAATAGCTTCTTACCTTGCGAACACAGCCACTATCATATTCTTTTAAGAACACGAAATAGGCCATAACTTTTTCTTAACTAATGCATCTGACATTAGCTTTAGGGTATCTAGCAATAATATTAGCATTTTTAATGTTGTAAGCCAAATACCTTACAGTTGCGTGAACTGTTCAAAAGTCAACAACTATTGTCGTGGGGTTCAACTTCACAAAGTGCATACAGTGTGGCTATGTGTCATTCATATATGCAACTATACACAGTTCTGCACACGCCTTTCAGTTGTTATACCTATATGTAAAGCAGATTACCTTTAAATTGTGTATTACAAGTTCCTAATATTAATTTCATAAACATAAATTCCAACTGCAGTGAGGCAACTAATTTCGTGACGCCAATAGTTATTTTACACAAACATAAAATGAAACTTTTTGAACTTTCTATCCACCAGTACTGCTTAAAGTAGCTCCTTTTTAAGAGCTACCAGTATTGTAAAAGACTGTTATTTATTTCATTCAATCCTATATTGTCTTGACTAACGGACTATCAAGCAAGAGTAACTATCTCTGAACACAAGTAGTAGGGCTACTTATATTCCTGAGAAGTATAAATGGGAAGACAGTATTCGATCTTTTTATTCCTTTCTTAAACTGAGTTATGCATTTAAACACTGAGCAGCTGTTCACCATCATGCTTCATGTACACTGCGATAGTCAAACAATACAGACGTGACTATCAATTGTGTATACGTCCCGCAGTAGCTATTTGATACAGGATTTACCTGCTAACAACACTCGTATTTATCTGACGCTTGCCACTACCATGGCGGTCGGCCGACGGTTCAAATTATCCCGCGACAGCAACACCGTTAGGGAGTCTAGTTATTTTTACAAGGTCTTTGCATCTGACCCTTCTCCAGGCAGAGATGCCAACTTAGCCACTTCATGGCTAGATCTGGCCATTTTGAACTGGCGTCTAGCCACTGTTTTTGAAAAAAAGCTACTGCTGGCATTCCTAGCCATTTTGGTGATATTATATAGCCATTTCTAGCCATTTTTATTATTCGATCATTTTCACAACAAAAACGCAAAACTCTGAAGTTTTTATGAATAAAGAACAGTCTAGAGTGCAATAATTTATTTCATTCAACTAGTTTCAGTCTTATTTAGACCATCTTCAGGAATTTTGACTCCATCGATGTTGTGGAGCTGGCAGGTGACTATGAGCCTTCCAGTACGTCACTGCTAGACTATTCTTTATTCATAAATTTAAATAAGAGTGCTATTGACCCAAACATAGTAAAACGAAAATGTTTCAAAAAATATGTCTGAAGTTTTTATTATGAATAGAAATGTATTTATTTATTTATTTATTTATTTTTAACTTTCCTCCAAAGTACGACAAATGAAACACCACTATATCGAAACAGTGATACCTGGAAGTTTCGAGACAATGAAATAGTTCCGCATATAAATGTTCAAATGTTTGTAGAACTTATGGGACTTAACTACGGGGTCATCAGTCCCTAAGCTTACAAACTACTTATGAACTAGCTAAGACTACTGACGGCACAAATATCCATGCCCGAGGGGGGATTCGAACCCCCGACCGTAGTGGCCGTGCAGACCGTGACTGGAGCTCCTCAGTCCCCTCGGCCACCGCGGCCGGCGTTCCGCATATCGATTCATTGTTTTGAAACATACAAACAGTGGCCAACACTATGCAGTTGCACTTGCTTGGAAACGCTGTACTAGTTACAACAGTGTGGTGTGAAGTGTCTCTTTTTTAACGTGTGTTAACATTGAGTGTTGGAAGAATACCGTGTGCTGTACCAGTGTTTTGTGACTGTGATAGTTAATTATCTAGCCATGCCGAAACCGCAATATACACAAACTTACAGGAACGAATCGGTACAGCCAGTTTCAACAGACAAGTCGAGAGAATTTTTAGCCAAGTGAACTTGGTGAAAAACAATGCCAGAAACAGACTTAAAACGAATACATTCTCTGCTATTCTGAGTGTAAGGTATGGATTGAGACGCGAACATAAGTGTTGTTTTTCATATGAAATCCCAGAAGAAATACTGAAGCTTGTTGGTACGAATGCTACATACACGAGGGAGACCAGTGAAATCTGCAGCAGCAGTAGCAAAGAAAATGAGGATGAGGACGATGATATTTATTTTTGTTAAGTGAGTGTTTTTCACATTTTAATGTTTATGCATAAAACATAAATTATAATTTAGCCATTTCTGGCCATTTTTGTTGGACTGTTTTGCCATTTTCTCCGACTGATAGTTGGCAACACTGTCTCCATGTAGTTGGATTAGCGACCCCTCAGGCAGGGACGCCCCTCCCGTACTCCTGCTGTCCGCTTTCAAACCGCCGTCTCCACTTCTTACTCGGTACAGCCACTATGTAAGAGACCTTTTTCTTCGACATCTTGCCAAAATGTACAGCTTCTTTTCAATATCCCGAAATCGAAGTATTTCTAACTTAGGGGAAACGAAAGCAAACCGTCGTCTGTGTCAGCTTTTAATTAGTTCTTCCAAGCATAAATATGGATCCATTCTCCCTCCATCTGTACGGTAGCTTCCTTCCACACTTAATGATTACAATAGAAACAGTCCATGGCTAAGAGAGGAACTCGATGTAAAGGGAAGAACGATGTAAAGGGAAGAACGATGTAAAGAGTATGCGAATGTTCGCTAATCAGTTAATTTTTATCACTGTATTTGTACGCCTACGTTTGACATATCACTTAAAGTCGACATAGCACTTTAAAATGTTTGAAATGGCGAAATTAAGTTATATAGAATGTTATGCCTTTAACATACACTGTTGTTCTACGCCGGCCGCGGTGGCCGAGGGGACTGAGGCGCTTCAGTCACAGTCTGCACGACCACTACGGTCGGGGGTTCGAATCCCGCCCTCGGGCATGGGTATTTATACCGTCTGTAGTCTTAGCTAGTTCATAAGTAGTTTGTAAGTTTAGGGACTGATGACCCCGTAGTTAAGTCCCATAAGCTCTACAAACATTTGAACATTTGTTGTTCTACATTGTTTAGCTTTGGCGTTATCTCTATTCTGAGAATGTATTTTCTGTCACTGTGTTGAGCATTTTGAAAACGTATTTGATCCTTTGCAACATCACTTATTTGATAGGGTGATTTGCTTTGCATCACGAAGGGTATCTACTTCTATGTTATGTTTGCAGCAGTTCACATTTCGAATTGTGGAATATTTACTTCGTCTTCTTTGGTGAAATAACTTCGGAAAACTGCATTTAATAACTCCGCTTTAGTGGTACTGACATCAGTAACATTACCGTCGCTATCGCTCAATAAAGGCATTCACTTAGTCTTTACGCTGGTGTAGATAACATAGGACCAGAAGCTGTTTGGAATTTCCGCCACATTTCTATAAAGCGTATTGTTGTGGAAACTATTAAATGAAAGTCGCATTGAAGGCCGCGCTAAAGCATCCTAGTTTTTTTAAGGATAAAAGCCATAATTGTCATGATCTGCATTGCAACAGAAACAAAAAGCACAAAATAAGAAATCGTAATGTAACGTGAGCACTAGCTCACAAGCGAAATGAAGTAGTAAGTTCCTGTGAATTAGCAGGAGCAGAGGTGATACTGGCCATCGGAATAAATCAATAACTGGCTCGGCTACCGAGCCCCGTTCACAGATGATGCGGCCGCTCAACAGTTCATCGAAAACTTGACTCTCATCACAGATAGGCACAGAATTACTTAAATCTACCATTCGTATGTTGACAAAAATACACCTTCAGACACGGTGGTAGATAAATCTTTCGTAATTGTTCTAAATGCTTTTTTAATTATTTTGAACTATTAGTTCACGAGCCCATTCAAATTGTAAATAGTTTCTAAAACACACTTGAGCTCTTACACACAAATGTTCATGAGAAACACGACGGTTACAGGCCGGCCACGGTGGCCGAGGACACTGAGGAGCTCCAGTCACGGTCTGCACGGCCACTACGGTCGGGGGTTCGAATCCCCCCTCGGGCATGGATATTTGTGCCGTCCTTACTCTTAGCTAGTTCGTAAGTGGTTTGTAAGCTTAGGGACTGATGACCCCGTATTTAAGTCCCATAAGTTCTACAAACATTAGAACATTTGAACGGATACAGGGATTAGAGAACACAAATTTGTAGCGGGGCTCAGTTCCAGAACCAAGATATTTACCAAAACTAAACGCTAAATATATCTATAAAAATATATATTTTAAAAAAAAGATAAAAGTTCGGTTGACATCTTCTTAGGAGACAGTCTCCATTTCTACTAAACTATCTATGTAAGTGAAGAGTATATATGGCTTAAATTCAAAGAAATAGTATCAACATCACTCGAAGAATTCATGCCAAGTAAATTAATAAGAGACTGAAATGATCCCCGTGGTTTACAAAACAGGACAGAAAGCTTTTGCAGGAAATTTATACGGACGTCAAATCCCGAAGATAGGCCAACCTTTACTGAAACTTAAATTTAGCGCGGACTTCAATGCGCGATTCATTTACTAGTTTTCACCGCGAAACTGTTTGAAAAAATGTGGCGGAAAATCAAAAGAGATTCTGGTCCTATGTTACGTACACCAGCGAAAAGACTCAGTGCCTTCACTTCTCGATAGCGACAGTAATGTTACTGAAGACAGTGCCACTAAAGCGGAGTTACTAAATGCAGTTTGACGAAATTCTTTCACCGAAGAAGACGAAGTAAATATTTCACAATTAGAAATCAGAACTGCTGCAAACATAACATTGAAATAAATTGAATAAATAGATGTAAATAAGCAAATCATTCAATCAAATAAATGATGTTGCAGAGATGTCTGAACTGCCAGCAGTCGAAATGATCAAACATTTTTTTCAAAAAGTTTCTAATGCAGATGAAAAGTACATTTGTTTATGATTTTTTTTGTAACAATTATTTGTGAATAATAAGCTCCTTGCTTATTTTCAATAACTTTTATTGGCCAATTTATAGATAAGCAACAATGGGGTAACAAATTTTAATTTTTAGGACTATATTCAAATGTACTTAATGAGATCTACATCCACTGTAAAGTTATTTCTATCTCTGTCTAATTTTGAAGATATGGGAATTATTTCAGCACTATAGCTGTCGAAATTGTCAACCTTAGAAGCAGACCTGTTTTAGGATGTTTACTTTATGTGGAATTCAAACGTTCAGATTTTTTTAAACCCTAAAGCGTACCTTATCAGTTTAAAAAAAATACATTTTTAGGTGCTAGTTGCGACTCTGAAGTTAAAGGAAATAATTTTAGAACTCACAATCTGTAATAGTATGGGCATAATATTAGAAGGTATAAAAAAATTCTCTTCACATGTCCAACTATAGGTGCTTTTACCTAAATACGAAATTGCAAATTGAAAAGCGGTAGATGTAACTGTAAATTATGATTGCAGGAGGATCATTTGAGTGGTGATTAATGTTTTTCTTTCGTTGAGTCGAATTTCACTACTTATTGATTAACCCTTTCAGACCCGGCGTACAATACATTGGACACCAACGTTTTACTAATTTTAGAACACTATACTATATCGATTTACATTGAGACCGGTGGCACGTTTACTGGACATCGGTCACTTTCAGTTTCGTTGTTCTTGCTGCTTCTGTCACCAGAAGGCGTGCTACAATGAAAAACATTGAACACGGCTCACCCATTGATCAGTAGTTGAAATTATTTTATGTTCTTATGAATTTTGCACAAATTGCCGCTGGATGTATTTCGTACACCACATCAAATACTGACGAACCGATTCCACACACCGAACGTGAGGAGAGGGGCTAGTGTAAATGGTTAATACAAACCATAAAAAAATGCACGGAAGTATGTTTTTTAACAGAAACCTACGTTTTTTTTAATGTAACCCCGTTAGTTTTGTTAGCACATCTGAACATATAAACAAATAAGTAATCAGTGCTGTTTGTTGCATTGTAAAATGTTAATTACTTCTGGAGATATTGTAACCTAAAGTTGACGCTTGAAACCTCCGACGTTCAGTTGCATGTTGTATAGTCGACGAGATTTAGGAAGAGCTACGAGCTGCGTGTGAGGGGAAGGGAACGGCCACAGGTGGGGATGCGCTCGCGGGAGGGAGGGTCGCGCCGCAGGTGTTGTCCGTCCTAAAGATATTGGCCCAGGCTGGCGCAAGGCACCTGCAGAAGTACGGGGCTGCGACGCTGCGGCAGGGCGGGCAAGGCGAGGGTAATTTCGTCACAACTCATTTCTATATTTTGAGAGTATCCGTTGTGGAGTTTTTGTAGTCGCTGACTATGAAAGTCATCTTTTCAAAAAAAAAGTTCAAATGTTTGTATAGTCTATGGGACTTAACTACGGGGTCATCAGTCCCTAAACTTACAAACTATTTATGAACTACTTACGAACTAGGACGGTACAAATACCCATGCCCGAGGGGGGATTCGAACCCCCGATCGTAGTGGCCGTGCAGACCGTGACTGGAGCGTCTTAGTCCCCTCGGCCACCGCGGCCGGCTTTCAATTCTTGCCTTTATTTTTAGAAGGACCTTTCAAGCATTGCTCCACTCTTTAGAATAGAAAAATACACAATTCGTGTTAGCAATTGGCCGCTCGAGTGAAGACTGTTCAGACGCAATTTAGTTATCATAAACTTGGAAAAAGAAGAGTCAATTTGTTCTGACTCGCTGTTATAGGCTATACATTACATTTGATGAAATATGGAACACTTTCTAAGTACAGTACAATTAGACTTGTCAGATTCTAAGAGTAAAATATCTGAAAAAATTGCAGAAATGTCCGGATTTTGAAAATTGTTGGCAGCTAGAAATAAATTGCATAAATAAAATAAATGTTACCTTTTAATTTTCAGTTCAACTTCTTACTCGAATTGGATTTTAAGAGCCAGCCTATTCGGATCCTAAAATAGTATTAAGAAAAGATTCAAAATTCAAACAGTTGGCATCTAATTTCAAAGTAATTATGAACTCGGCCTTTATTAAAGCAACACACTATGGAATTTTAAAAAGTGGACAAGAAATGAGTTGTCTGCCTCTTATAAAGTATGACCTCATGTAAAACCATAGCAGATCATTGTCATTAGTAATCGGTCGCCACTTTTATAATTGTTTTCGTGTTATGAATAATCAACACATAACGAAGGAGCGACACACGCTGCCAGCTATTCATTTCTTCTGTGCTATAGAGTGTAGTGCTTTACCCTACGCCCAACATGCGCTGAGATCGAAGGCTTGCGATCACGGCGTAACGCCGCTCAGATAACTCGCGATTAATTGTGAAAGGAGGTAGATATCAGTGCGACTACTATTTCAAAAACTTTTCTGTAGTTTTAACTCCGTTTGACTCGCTGTAATGTATGGTCTAAAATGCACAGAACAGTAACCTGCCCACTATCCAACTTTTTCAATACACTATTTGTAAATCATGTGCACACACTTGACAAATACTATTATTTGAAAACGACTGTTATGAATTATGAAAAGGTGAATGATTTATTAGAAAGTTGGAATGTTTTACTACCACGTGACCAAAAATCAGATTTTTTAACCACAAACTTTCATCAAATAGGAGTTAGAAGCGTTACGAAACTAAAAACTCGCGCAAAATGAAAACTACACATTTCCTTTTTTCATAGGCAAACCAAAGTTTGTAAGGAAAAAATTACTTGATAAAACGACGTGGGATGGTCTTATATACCGTCCAAATTTTTTACAAGTAGACAATCGGAAAAGTTTATTTTCCTCCCTTTTCGGCTCGGTCCCGTCCGGCGGGCAGTGTAAACACACTGGGCTGCCTAAACACAGACGACTCGATGTTTTCGGACTGCAGTGAAACGCACGAAGCGAACTGTGCGGCGGTCACTGCAGGTATGCGCCCGCACCTTCCCCCTCCACACAAAACCGGCGCAGGGCCACTGCGCATCCTGACGTCATAGCTCACGCTACAGCTCGTCAACTATAACAAAGATGGGCCACGGTCGGCGAGCAGCATCTGCAGGGACATGTTTACGATGACGACCATGTTTACGAGTGTGGCTGTAGTGCACTGTTCTGGTTTGGTCTAGCTGTCACAGTGTCCGCATGTAACGCTTGCTGCTATTGTTATTCTGCATTCGTCTTTGCATGCAGACTAACTGTAGTAGACTTTGTTACCAGATGTCTGTGATAGCGTAGTGTTGTAGGAACTGTGACCATGGTGTATTCGAACTCTGAAAAGGCGGAGATGATACTCATCTATGGCGAGTGTCGACAAAATGCAGCTGAAGCCTGCAGGGTGTATGCAGAACGGTACCCGGACAGAGAGCATCCAACGTGCCGCACATTTCAAAACATCTACCGCCCACTGTATGCAACAGGTATGGTCGTAGCACGCAAACGGGTCCGTAACAGGCCCGTCACAGGAGAAGCGAGTTCAGTTGGTGTGTTAGCTGCTGTTGCCGTGAACCCACACAGGAGTACACGGGACATTGTGAGAGCCGGTGGACTGAGTCAAAGTAGTGTCATGCGCATACTGCATCGTCTCCGCTTTCACCCGTTTCATGTGTCGCTACATCAGCTATTACATGGTGATGACTTTAATCATCGAGTCCAATTCTGTCAATGGGCATTAACAGAGAATGCGTTGCAGTTCTACCTGTTTACCGATGAAGCGGGTTTCACAAACCATGGGGCAGTGAATCTAAGGAACATGCATTACTGGTCCGTGGACAATCCTCGCTGGCTCCGACAGGTAGAGCGACAGCGACCGTGGACTGTAAATATATGGTGCGGAATCATTGGTGACCACCTCATTGGTCCTCACTTCATTGCAGGGGCCCAAACAGCTGCAACATACATCGCGTTTCTACAGAATGATCTGCCAACGTTGATCGAAAATGTCCCATTGGAAACGCGTTGACGTATGTGGTATCAGCATGATGGTGCACTTCCACATTCCGCAATTAACACTAGGCTGACCCTTGACAGGATGTTCGACGGGCGTTTCATAGGACGTGGAGGACGCATAAATTGGTCAGCCTGTTCTCCTGATCTTACACCTCTGGACTTCGTTCTGTGGGGTATGTTATAAGAGAATGTGTACCCTGATGTGCCTGCAACCCCAGAGGATATGAAACAACGTATTGTGGCAGCCTGCGACAACATTACACCAGATGTACTGTGGCGTGTACGACATTCATTACGCCATAGATTGCAGTTGTGTGCAGCAAATGATGACCACCACTTTGAACATCTATTGGCCTAACATGTCGGAACACACTCTATTCACTACGTACTTGAAAACGGAAACCATGTGTGTACGTGTACCTCACACCTCACGGTAATGTACATGTGCGTCAGTGAAAAAGACAAATAACGATGTTAGCATGTGGACGTAATGTGCTGTTCTAGTCTCTTCTGTACCTAAGGTACATCACCGTTCCCTTTGGATCCCTGCTTAATTCGGTGCTCTCCAATACGCATGATCGAACAGCGGAAGAGTGGTACTCAAGCGTCAACTTTAGGTTACAATATCTCCGGATGTAATTAACATTTTACAATGCAACAAACGGCACTGATTATGGATTTGTTTATACGTTCAGATGTACTAACAAAACTAACGGGGTTCCATTTAAAAAAACGTAGGTTTGTGTTAAAAAAATTCTTCGGTGCATTTTTTATGGTTTGTATTAACCAATTACACAGCCCCTCTCCTCACGTTCGGTCTGTGGAATCGGTTCGTCAGTATTTGATGTTGTTTACGAAATATATCCAGCGGTAATGTTAGGTGACTCAACCTGTATAACTGTTGACTTCTTATTTCACATCCTTAACTGCCTGCCAGACCAGGTGTAGACTTTATTTTGGAAACCAAGTATCAAAATTCTTTATCTTGCTCAAATATACAATAGATATGGTCTTATAAACACATAAAAGTGCAAGAATTTGTTTTATTCTATTTTTCAAATAATTCCGGACTGAAGTGGTTAAACTATAGTGAACCGAACTGGGACCAGCTCGTTTCATCATTAAGCTATTTAGGGATACTGAGGTCTGAACAACCCTTTTTATTTTGACAACTTATAGGCCCGGCGCACACTTGACGCAGCAGAGGCAGAGGAGAGGCAGAGGCGAGGCCTCCGTCCGTCTGTAACGCATGCTTTCTAATGGGGCAGCGCACACTTAACGCAGCCGAGGCGGAGGGCAGGCGTTTCCTCGGTCACGCCTCTGTCCGGTTGTCCGAGGCGCACAGTTTTCCTGCGCCTCTGTTCCACCTCTGTCGCAAAGTGAAATTTCAAGTCATCCGATATGCTTCGAAAAAAATTGTTTTATGTAGACGAATATAAGCTTCATCCTTCTCTGTATGTAGTTTCTTTTTAACACTTTTACTTTCTGCGTAAAAAAATTAAAAATACTATATTCCTATTTGTGCGTGTTTTGCGCTAACGCAGCTTCCACAATCGATTTTGCAAAAACTACTCACTAGAAAAAAATTATTTTTCTGTATCATATAGGCAAAAGCCACCGCATGACGTTGGGGAGGTTTTCTTTTCGTTATTGTACATAGTTATTGTTATAATAAAAAATAAAGTACAACGCCGCGCATATTTTGAAGAGTTTGCAGTGAAAAAAGTAGTCGCTGGCTTGTTTGCGTTTGGTGCGTTTTACACCATACATTACTGCGAACGAAATGTAGCTAACATATCGAAATTGTTTTTAACGGTGGAAGGAGAGCTATATCTCTTTGGATTCTCGAGAAAATACGTGAGATACACGTTTGACGCGACGCGGTCGGCAGCTACGCGGCACACGCTCGGCTGTTGCCGCCTGCTGTGCCGAGTGCGGAGCTGCCTCGTGTCTCCCTTCTTCGTATGCTGCCGATACAGACCCAAACTGGAAACGAACAACTTACTGAAATAGAAAGACACCGAGATTCATAAATCGAAGATGCTGATTGTGTATTTTACGGTTTATAGTCTCTGGTTTCAGTAAACTTTGTGGCAAGCATGAATGCACTACATAAGCTAAAATTCCCGTTACTACTGAATAATAAGTTCGGCGAAACCAGAAGGGACGTGCAACGATTTTTTTTTTACTGTCAGGGACTTTCTTCAATTTCTTGAAACACAATGTCTACCCCTTCGTGGAGCTTCAGCTCACTGCTAAACCATAGATGATGCTAGAAACGTCTCTCGTCAGTATTTCTCAACCTGAATTCTATACTACGTTCAGAAATTCAACATTTGCAAAAGTATTAGCATTAGCTTCGCTAATTACTAACAAATATAATGGCTATTGATGGTAATTATCATTAGAAATGATGACAGAGACAAAGTAAGAATGCAATGTAATAAAATACTGCATGTCATGCACAGCTGCCGTCATAGAAGAAGGAAAAAAGCAAACGTCAGTATCTTAGTACTCAGGAGCATGGAAGAGCTACAAATAAAGACTTAAACTTCGCGTGCAAATGCATTTAAACAAGGAAAATATGATTTGCAAAATTTTTCATATCGTTATATCTTTCAATTTAAGACATATGAAAAGCATACCAGGTGTCACCGAGAAGAAAAGTGTTTCTGATCGTATATACTGCGCCACAATCATGATTAAATATGTCAGTTGTATAAAGGTTCTTTCATTTATTGAATTTGCTGTGACACTTGTTTCACTGAATTATAAAAGAAATGAAAGAAAAATAAATCTGACTTTAATTAAATTCCTAAAACATATCCCTAATTTTTCTTTAGCGGGTATGATGTGTCACACTTCTTACTCAGCATGTGACTCTCTTTGAACTGTCGTCTGTTTAGTCGGAATAGCTCAAAGGCTTAAAATGAGCTTCCATGGACCAGAGAAGTTCAGCATGTATTCGTCACTTTTGCCTTTGCTCAACAGACCTTTAACTGCTCTTATACTCCATCAGAACACACACAAATTAAATTAACTGAGTTTTGAAGGAGGTTCAGTAATTAAATCTGACTGCATGGAGAGGTTAGCAGTGGACATGCAGCACGTGCTGTTGCAAGCTGCGCTGCCCTCCTCTGCCTGTGCTGCGTCAAGTGTGCGCTGACCAGCAGAGGCCCTGCGCCTCGCCTCTGCCTCTGCTCTGCCTCTGCTGCGTCAAGTGTGCGCCGGGCCATAAAGGCCGAGGGGACTGAGGCGCTCCAGTCACGGTCTGCACGGCCACTATGGTCGGGGGTTCGACCGTATATCCTCTATATAAGCAGCACTTCCCGCGCCTAGTAGGCAGTCATCGACTCAGCCTTGAAGATGTTGCCCACAGTAGGCAAAAAAACGTCGGGAGTAAGAAGTTTTATTGATGGACCACGGCAACTTAGCCCTGAAGTTTTAATTAATGAAAGATCTTAGAATACAGTTAACATCAACGTAACGACGTCTGCACAAAGAAGAAAGTAAAAGAAATGAGCTTGTATCTCGGGAAATTAATAGAATACTAGGCGAAATCTTTTCACCCAATCAGATCAGAAGTCCTTTATATGATTCAAAAAGGGTTCGATGGGGAAAAGAGGACATCTGCAAGTCGATCACTTTACCTGTCGTTTCGCAGAAAAATTATAATTTTCTCAGAGAAGAACTCGGATATCCGGTACTTGCAGCCTCAATCTTGCGTTCTTGGATAAACCGCAGTTTCTGTTGCCTCCCTGGTATTTTAAAAGACGTGTTAGTGATGGTGAAAATGCAGGCTGGAACTGAGAAGGGACGGATTTGTATTTTGTCATTTAATGAGATGAACATTGACAGCAGAATTTGTTACGATCAGAAAGATGATAGGATACTTGAACCTCACAGCAATGTCCTCGTTGTTATGATCAGAGGGTTGCTTGCAACATGGAAGCAGCCTATATACTTTAATTTTGGAGGTCTAAATGACAGCGGCTCTTCTGAATGAAATAATTATTTCGTTAGCCAGCATATGTTATAATGCCGTGGCTGCAATAGCAGATATCGGAACGAAGGAGCTTGGCGTTACTTTCGAAAACACTTGTTTTGTACACCCGTCCGATTCTTCGAAACGTGTATGGGTGTAAAGGCTGAACTTCGCCTTTATTTTTGCATGTTTCGATTCGATGCATACTTGAAATTTCTGAGGCAGCTGTCTGAAAGGTTGACAAGTTACAGAATTAACCAATAACATTTTAACAATAGCAGAACATTAGATCTATTTGTCATTATTTCAGTGGAAAATGAAACATAGTTCTAATACGCCACTCAAATGCGCGGCCCACATACTGTAGCGCCGTTCCCATGGCAGCCTCTGTTCCTCCCTGACGTCACTGGTCAAGCCAATAGCAACACAGAACGGTTACTGCTCAACCTTATTTATTTTTACGGACCTGGGGTGGAAGGTAGAGTAGGAGTATGAAGATAGAGACAGGTCACCTTATACTTTCATTTGAATTTCTAGGCCCCTGGATAGATGATATTCCGTCTTAACTGCTGATGTCGTTAAGAGAGCCATTCATGAAAAAATTGTATCACCTGGTATGCAAGATGTATGAGACAGGGGAAATACCCTCCGACTTCAAGAAGAATATTGTAATTCCAATTCCAAAGAAAGCAAGTGCAGACTAGTGTGATAATTACAGAACTATCAGTTTAATAAGACATGGGTGCCAAATACTAACACAAATTATTTACAGACGAATGGAAAAACTTGTGGAATCAAACCTCGGGGAAGATCAGTTTGGATTTAGGAGAAATGTAGGAACATGAGAGGCAATACTCACATACGACTTATCTTAGAAGATAAGCTAAGGAAAGGGAAACCTACGTTTTTAGCGTCTGTCGATTTGGAGAAAGCTTTTGACAATGTCGACTGGAATACACTCTTCCAAATTCTGAAGGTAGCAGGGGTAAAATATAGGGAGCGAAGAGTTATATTCAACATATACAAAAATCAGACAGCGGTTATTAGAGTCGAAGGGCAAGAAAGGGACGCATAGGTTGGGAAAGGAGTAAGAAAGGGTTGTAGCCTTTCCCCAATGTTGTTCAATCTGTACATTGATCAGGCAGTGAAGGAATGGAAGAAGAAATTTGGAGAGGGCATTAAAGTGCAGGGAGAAGATAAAAAGTTTGCGGTTTGCCGATGACATAGTAATTCTGTCAGATACCGCAAAAGATCTGGAAGAGCAATTGAATAGGATGAACAGTGTCTTGAAAGGAAGATATAAGATGAACATTTACAAGAATAAAACATAGGTAATGGACTGTAATGTCAGAAAATCAGGCGATGTTGAAGGAATTAGATTAGGTAATGAGACAATAAAAGTAGTAGATGAATTTTGTTATTTGAGTAGCAAGATAACTTCTGATGGCCGAAGTAAAGAAGATATAAAATGCAGAATGGCTATGGGAAGAAAAGCGTTTCTAAAGAAGCGAAACTTGTTAACATCCAATATTAATTTAAATGTCAGGAAGTCCTTTCTGAAAGCATTTGTCTGGGGTGTAGCATTGAATGGGAGTGAAACGTGGACGATAAGGAGTTCAGATAAAAAGAAGATAGAAGCTTTTGAAATGTGGCGCTACAGACGAATGATGAAAATTAGATGGGTAGATCATGTAACTAATGAGAAAGTGCTTAACCTAATCGGGGAGAAAAGGAATTTCTGGAATATACTGACTAAGAGAAGGGATATATTGGTTGGACACATTCTGAGACATCAAGAAATTGTTAACTTAGCATTATAAGGAAGCGTGTGGGGTAAAAATCGTAGAGGGAGACCGAGGGACGAATATAGTAAGCAGATTCAAAAGGATGTAGGTTGCCGAACGTATTCTCAGATGAAGAGACTTGCACAGGACAGGGTAGCGTGGAGAGCTGCATCAAACCAGTCTGCGGACTGAAGACCACAACAACAACAACATTGAATTTATAAATGTTTGTTCCACACCTGCCTTGCATCGATCCCCCACCGCATCCGCCACCTCCACTTACCTTAGACACCTCCTACAAAAGCTTTCTTACTCTTAAAAATGAGTATAGTGAAATACTGCGTCGTGTTTGAGTTGTGTAAAGTCGGCTAGCGACTAATGCACTTCCTGTGTTCTGCATGAAGCACCGTTACCGTCTGCGGCCAGGCGGCGGTGGCCATGAGACCCAGTGTGCGTTCGCTTCGAACCGTAAAAACAAGCTCAAAAATATTTTCGTACAATGGCTGTATAGACCTTTCATCTCCAACACTTCTAGTTGCTCTTCGGCCTAGCAGGAGGTGTTTTCCCTTGTTAAAACAGTCTGGTTGCATTAGAAGGTGAAAAGGCTTGGTCATTCCCACATTTCCAGTTATTGCATGTTTAGAAGCAATCGTCTTCTACCCCTCCCTCCACCACACCTGAACCGAATACTGTGATTTGATGGCTGTGATGTTGGTGGTGGAGGTACTGTAACGCACTGAATTCTGGCAACGCTAAAAGACACGTGACAAAGCCCTAGAATTTGTCAGGCCAGTCCTCAGACAAAGGAAGAGTAATATAACAGTAATACGTCACGTTTAATTACAAATTCTGAATCCAGATGATATCCCGAGTTTATTGATTACACACTAATACCAGTTAATTTGTTGATTAATAATCATTAAAATTTCCGAGGCCCACAGACACCACCGATGTATTGTCTGCATAGAAGAGTATCGGTTGGGGGGAGCAGCATAATTTTGGGACTGCACATTTAATTATTACAGAAAATGGCCAAGATGGCGAAATCTTGTTTAGTTTCCCCTCGGCCGTAATTTCAAACCGTCGCTGTAGCACGCGGTGGCGGAGGGAGACGAGTTTTCGCGTTCTGCGAATCCGCACCAGTTCAGGCACCCAACGTGACGATTTGAACACTGCCGCTGCCGGTGGTCATAAGATAGGTAACGGTGAGTCCTCGCCTCTGTTAGGTTGGCTACAGGGACCTCTTCGCCAACCGCAGAGGTGCACACGAATGCATTGGTCACTTCTTTAAATAGCCTGGAGAGCAGCTCCCGAGCACCATTCCGTTGCAGTTCCTGGAGGTATCGACATCGGGAGATCAGCGTGGGGCCGTTACCGTCGTTTAGTGACACGTGCTTCCCATTACCTTGGGAGCAAACAGTCTGTCCTAAGCTTCCGCGTCAGAGTTGACATGATCACCGAAACGAGATACTTGGCATCTTCCGTGGACGCGATCGCCTTACTTCAGAATTTGCGCCGTCTTTTCGGGAACTGCCACTCCGGTATTATAGCATGTTCGATGCATAGGTCCGACCTCTGTTAAACTTATGCCTAGTTTCTTACTTTTCGCCTTAAACTTTCTCTGAGAACTGGTTCTTATTTATATTCTTAGTCTTGTATGTGTTTTTTTCCGACTTGGTCTACAACAAGTCTATTTCACGCCAGTGACTGCATTCAGTGTGTGGGGGTTTGTGGTAATTTGTGACTGGGCTACCTCGCCTCTATGTGCTTTGAATTTAATATACAGGGTGTTTCACTAAGTGTGTTTGCCTCTGTAACTTATAAAATAATAAGTGATGGGAAATTTTAATGCGGTAGGTCAACACAAGAAATGTTACACTTTCTGCGGAGTTATGAACATAGTTTATTGTATCATTTTCCAAAGAGTTACAGCACAAAGATATAATTTTTAAATGGAACTATAGTTTTTTCTATCGTGCATTGGAATCGTTGAAACCAGCTGCGTCCAAATCAATTTAAACTACATTCCTATCACTGTTAGTTTGGGAGCTACAGTCCTTCAAAGTTTCAGGGGCAGATACCACACGCTGTACATAATACATGGTTGTGTGATGGGTGATGGATGTTGTGGCGGTGGGAAGTTGATTTACATGAGATGTTCAAATGTGTTTCCATGTTCCTCAATGCATAATGCAATGCGCCGTCGAAAGGATCTGCGGAGGAGATGTAACATCACCGGTGTGACGCAGCGACATGCGTCCTCGATGCGCCGTTTTAGATCATCTGGGGATGTGGGCTCAGTGACATAAACACGATCCTTTAGATATCCACACAAAAAGAAATCTACTGGTTTTAAATCGGGCGACCTTGCGGGCCATGAATGAGGACCATGGCGTCCCAACCCCACCACACAGCCATGTATTATGTACAGCGTGTGGTATCTGCCCCTGAAACTTTGAAGGGTTGTAGCTCCCAAACTAACAGTGATAGGTATGTAGTTTAAATTGATTTGGACGCAGCTGGTTTCAACGATTCCAATGCACGATAGAAAAAAAATATTGTTCCATTTAAAAAATTATATCTTTGTGCTGTAACTCTTTGGAAAATGATACAATAAACTATGTTCATAGATCCGCACAAAGTGTAACATTTCTTGTGTTGACCTACCGCATTAAAATTTCCCGTCACCTATTATTTTATAAGTTACAGAGGCAAACACACTTAGTGAAACACCCTGTATGTTTCGACTGGAGATCCCGACTGTTTTTCTGTAGCTTCCCTTACTGTCCCTTTTTGTAAACCTTTTACCAGGCGATGAAACCCATGCTGTAAAAGACGAAGTGCGACCGCCTAGGACTGACAGAAAACCTGCAGTTGATTATGTATTTCACTGTAATGTTTTTAAAGGAAACGCCTTTTGTTACTGCAAATTAAGGGTTTTATTTTTTATAAGTCACCCATACGCGTTTCGCCTTTATCACAAGGCATCATCATTGGGTGTCCTGAAATATTTAGATGTTTCTTTTTACACATGTAACGGTGACTTATAAAAAATAAAACCCTTCATGTGCTATAGTAAAAGGCGTTTCCTTTAAAAACATTACAGTGAAATACATAATATTCAGCTGCTGCTCAAATGGCCACTGCAAGCAACCTGCAGTTGAGTTGCCTGTCAGGGAACAATGATTGTTAGAGACTCTTTGAAGGGTAATTTTCCCATCTTTTCTTTATTCAGCGACAGCTACAGCTTCACCGAACATGCCCTACGCTACAGTACGTTACAATAACCCAATTGCAGGTACTCACCATGTTCATTCATCGTCTGTTCCTCGTAGCGTGAAAATTGTTTATTAATAATTACTGTATATGCATTAAACTCAAGTGAGTTTGTTAGTAGATCGATTGGGAGGGGCGGAAGCATGCTGAGGGGTCAGGTAGGGACATTAAATCAGTTCAAATTCGACCGCCAAATCTTATCTAATTTCAAACCTTCTTCTTTCCTGTTAAAATTATTGTGGTGTTTCTGTATTTCTATAGCTTCTCTGTACATGCGTGTGTAATAATGCGAAGTCCTGGCTAGCACGATCGTTTCACTAAATTTTATTTCATGCTCACCACGTGTAAAAACATGCTCTGCCACAGCTGACTTGTCTGTGTGACACAGACGACAATTCCTTTTATGTTCCAACTTCTTTTTGTTGTTCCTATATACACAATGCCACAGCTACAGGGAATATTATACACCCCACGCTTTGCTAGGGGATGTCGTGCGTCATTCACCGATCGTAAACAAAAACAAACAAAAAATGTTTGTAGAGCTTATGGGACTTAACTACGGGGTCATCAGTCCCTAACTTACAAACTACTTATGAACTAGCTAATACTAAGGACGGCACAAATATCCATGCCCGAGTTGGAATTCGAACCCCCGACCGTAGTGGCCATGCAGACCGTGACCGGCGCGCCTCAGTCCCCTCGGCCACTGCGGCCGGCCCGATCGTAAACATTCACTAATTTTCTTGGTAGGTGTAAAGACGGTCTGCACTTGAAACCTGGCCAAAACTTTCCCAATACGGTCCGTAATTTTGTGGATGAAAGGAAGAAAAACTTTTCCAGCTGACAGTTGTTGTTGTGGCTTGTTTTCGGGCCCTTTTCTTCTTGGATGGAGAGCTGGATCTATCTTTTTATCAGTGTATCCATTTTTCTTGAAAGCTGTTCGCAAATGGTTTAATTCATCTCTCAGATAAATAGGCTCAGAGATAATATTAGCTCGATCCACCAATGTGTTAATGACACCCGTCTTCTGCCTAGGATGATGGTTCGAATCCTTATGAAGATAACGATGGGTGTGGGTGTCTTTTCTGTGTACCTTATCCCCAAGGTCCCATCTGCCCTTTTGATTACAGATACATCCAAAAAATTCAACTGTCCGTTTTCCTCTTTTTCCATAGTAAATTGGATCCGCGGATTAATACTATTCACGTGCCAAAAAAAAAAAAAAAAAAATAATTTAAGTCTTCATCACCATGATTCCATATCACAAAAGTATCATCCACGTACCGGTACCACTTTGAGGGACTTTTGTTGGCCGACTGCAGTGCTTGATGTTCAAAAAATTCCATAAATAAATTAGCGATAGCTGGACTCAAAGGACTACCCATGGCCACCCGTTCAATTCGACTTTGAACCAAAGATATGACAATCGATTACCTGTAATCGAGACAAATGACGTTGGTCAAAGATAGCTTCATAGTCGGCAGCGCAAGAGGTGGCGCCATCTATGCCCTCTATATAAGCAGCACCTCCAGCGCATAGTAGGCAGTCGTCGACTCACCAAAAAAAAAAAATGTTCAAATGTTTGTATAGTCTATGGGACTTAACTATGGGGTCATCAGTCCCTAAACTTACAAACTACTTATCAACTACTTACGAACTAGGACGGGACAAATATCCATGCCCGAGGGGGGATTCGAACTCCCGACCGTAGTGGCCGTGCAGACCGTGACTGGAGCGCCTTAGTCCCCTCGGCCACCGCGGCCAGCGTCGACACACCCTTGAAGATGTTGCCCGCAGTAGGCAACGAAACGTCATGAGTAAGAAGTTTTATTGATGAACCACGGCAACTTAGTCCTGAAGCTTTAATTAATGAAGACGCCGGCCGTGAAAACCTACATTCTATGATTCTAAGATCTTTGTTACGAGCCCGCAATTTCATGCACATGTTTTTGAGATGAGAATGTCTCCTCTGTACTGATGCTACCGAATTCTGTAAAGCAACTTTGAATCGTTACAAACAACTTCGTCCGTATAAGTACACTTGTCAACATTCTTCTTTCGAGGTGAAAGCGTCTTTAAAGTTTCTATTCTTCTTCTCTGTATTTCACGTTTATTGAAACGTTCTTTCCTTTCTGCACTCAACATGCTCTCACTGGCGGTACTTCACAAGGCACAGGCAGATTACAGGACGGAAATGCATCACTCTTAAGTACCCGCTTTGGTGGTAAATTTAGCAGTTCCACGCGCAAATCTCTGATTTAATCTTTATCTTGGAAATGCCGAGAGCATATCCTAGAATTTCCACATTTACACTGTCTTTCCTGTAGCATTAGGCGAGCCAAATCTTTTGCAGGCTGGCTTCACACGGAAAACAGGAAGCACTATGTCAGTCCCTTTTATATTACGATTGTGATAATTACAGCCCACAACAGCGCAACCTGGCATTGCTGACACATACTACAAACACGACCGAGCGAGGTGGCGCAGTGGTAACGCACTGGACTCGTATTCGGGAGGGCGATGGTTCAAATCCACCCCCGGCCATCCAGATTTAGGTTTTCCGTGATTTCCCTAAATCACTCCAGGCATATGCCGGGATGGTTCCTTTCAAAGGGCACGGCCGATTTCCTTACCCATCCTTACCCAAAAGCTCTGAGCGTTAGCTCCGTCTCTAATGACCACGCTGTCGACGGGACGTTAAACCCTAAGCTTCCTTCCTCCTACAAACACGTCCACTGGCAAATCAATCACTAAACAACACTAACTCAGCGAAATCGTCAGAAATAACGAAACAAAGCCTCGAACAGACAGCTACAGGGTGTCCAGAAAAGGACTCCCTGATTTCATAATTAAATATCTCGAAAACAAATATCGATAGAGGAATGCAGTAAACAGTATGTTTATTGTGAAAGCTGTAAGAAATTTATACAGCAGTTTGAAATAATAGTTACAAAAACTGCTAACAGATGGCGCTGTAATTGCCATACATAATGCCTAGTATAAATAGTGATCCGAAGCCCAGAGCGATCAGTTTCAATATTGAAACGTGAAAGGAGGTTAGCGTACCGAAGGAAGACATTAAAACCATGTACTCCATTGAACAACGCGTTTTTTCTGCTGCTAGAGTACCACGGGTTAGAAGAGAGTCCTACGGCAACAAGGCGAAATTTTCAAGCAGGATTTAATGTTCCAAAAGGACCCGATGCGAAAACCATTCGTACGCTCTTCGCAAAATTTCAACGAACAGGCAGCGTAACTGATGATCTAGTGGGGCATGTTGGCCGCAAGCAAACCGCAGTTACGCCTGAAAATATCGCTACAGTTTCTGGAATTATTCAGTGAAATCCAATGTCATCCATCCGTAGAATTGCATCTGAGACTGGTTTGAAGCATTCCAGCACGCAGAAAATACTGAGAAAGAGCCTACACATGTTTCCATTCAAAATTCAAACGCATCAGGCCATACCCGTACGAGCTGTGCAACAAAGGGTCGCCTTTGCTAATCAGATGCTCACAATGATTGATAGTGAAGGATTTGATGTTCGCTGCATCTGGTTTACAGATGAAGCACATTTCCACCTGAATAGATACATGAATAAGCAGAACTGGCGATTTTGGGGTTCCGAAAAGCCATATTGGTGTGAAGCGAAACCCCTGTATTCTCCTAAAGTTACTGTGTGGGCTGCAGTATGCAGCAGAGGCATTTTTTCATTCGAGAAACGGTTACTGGTGCACATTACGTTGCAATTTTGGAACAATTTGTCGCCACACAGCAAGCATTAGAGGATCGACCAGGTACTGAATGGTTTATGCAAGATGGAGCCCGACCACATCGGACCGAACAAGTGTTTCGCTTTCTTGAGGAATACTTCGGGAATCGAGTCATTGTTTTGGAATATCCCAAATTTACTGGTGCAGGCTTGGATTGGCCTCCATATTCGCCGGATTTGACTCCCTGTGACTTTTTTTTTTGTGGGGCACAGTGAAAGACATGGTCTACCCGAAGCATCCCACCACGCTGGACGAGCTTGAATCGGCGATCTCTGTGGCATGTGAATCCATTTCGGTTGAGGCACTACGAAACGTGATGGCGAATTTCATTCTTCGTTTGCGCCACCTCTGTAGTGCCAATAGTGAATATTTTGAAAACATTGTGATGTGATTGTTTGCAAAGAGTGTTTTCATACGATTATTTCACTTATGTATGCTGATATGAGCTGTACAGCGTACAGCGCCATCTGTTAGAAGATTTTTGTAACTATTATTTCAAACTGCTGTATAAACTTTCATAATAAACATATCGTTTACTGCATTCCTCTATCGATCTTTGTTTTCGAGATATTTAATTTTGAAATCAGGGAGCTCTTTTCTCGACACCCTGTATGAGCACGCAGAAGTATTGATTCGTGACATGCGTTTGCTTCTGCGCAGGAGTTACTGCGCCCACCTGTTTCCACCCCATTATATTTGTCGACACGGAACTGCTAGTGGTTTTGGCTGCAGAGTGAAATATAGTCACAAACATGTATAAAAAGTGAGGTGTTTGTGAGTACATTTTACTCTGCAGCCAAAACTACACATCACAAACGAATAGCGTTTGTATGCGGTAGTAGCTATCAGTCTCCCATTGTGAATTATGGTAGATGAGGCTTTATAACGATAACGGGGTGGAAGACGGTGGTATTGAAAGTTATCGACTTATATAAAATTCCACGTGAATCTCTCTTTCAACCCGCATTTCTTCCACATCTCTATCGTTATCAACCCTCAACCAACATAGAGCACAATGGGAGACTGATAACTATGTACAAACAGTATCCGCTTGCGATGTGTAGTTTTAGCTGCATAATGAAATAAATGAGCAAATACTTCAATTTATACATACACTACTGGCCATTAAAATTGCTACACCAAGAAGAAATGCAGATGATAAACGGGCATTCATTGGACAAATATATTATACTAGAAGTGACATGTGATTACATTTCCACGCATTTTGGGTGCATAGATCCTGAGAAATAAGTACCCAGAAGAACCACCTCTGGCCGTAATACCGGGCTTGATATGCCTGGGCATTGAGTCAAACAGAACTTGGATGGCGTGTACAGGTACAGACGCCCATACAGCTTCAACATGATTCCACAGTTCATCAAGAGTAGTGACTGGCGTATTTTGACGAGCCAGTTGCTCGGCCACCATTGACCAGACGTTTTCAATTGGTGAGATATCTGGAGAATGTGCTGGCCAGGGCAGCAGTCGAACATTTTCCGTATCCAGGATCTGCAAAAAAAAAAAAAAAGTTCAAATGTTTGTATAGTCTGTGGCACTTAACTACGGGGTCCTCAGTCCCTAAACTTACAAACTACTTATGAACTACTTACGAACTAGGACGCCACAAATATCCATGAGCCGAGGGAGGATTCGAACCCCCGACCGTAGTGGCCGTGCAGACCGTGACTGGAGCGCCTTAGTCTCCTCGGCCACCGCGGCCGGCGATCTGCAACATGCGGTCGTGCATTATCCTCCTGAAATGTAGGGTTTCGCAGGCATCGAATGCAGGGTAGAGCCACGGGTCATAATACATCTGAAATGTAATGGCCACTGTTCAAAATACCATCGACGTGAACAATTTTCTACTCCCGCTAAAGACATTTGGGTGATGGATGGTTCTGACCAGGTTTCAAACCCAGGAGTGCTGATTTAATGTCCCTACTTGACCCCTCAGCATGCTTCCGCCCCTCCCAATCGATCTACTACCAAACTAACTTGAATTTAATCCACATACAGTAGTTATTTATAAACAATCTTCACGCTACAAGGAGCAAACGATGAATGAACATGGTGAGTTCCTGCAATTGGGTTATAGTAACGTACTGTAGCGTAGGGCATGTTCGGTGAAGGTGTAGCTGTGGCTGAATAAAGAAAAGATGGGAAAATTGCCCTTCAAAGAGTCCCCAACATTGTTCCCCGACAGTCAATTTAACTTCAGGTTTTCTGTCTGTCCTAGGCGGTCGCACTTCGTCTCTTACAGCAGGGGTTTCAGCGCCTGGTAAAAGGTTTACAAAAAGGAAAGCTACAGAAAAACGGAAGTCGGGATAGCCAGTCGAAACATATATTAAAATCAAAGCACATAGAGGCGAGGTAGCCCTGTCACAAATTTCCATAAATCCCCACACACTGAATTTAGCCAATGGGCGTGAAATAGACTTGTTGTAGGACAATTCGCAAAAAAAAAAAAAAAAAAAAAAAAAAAAAACGACCCGAGACGTGTAACCAATGGCACCCTATACCATCACGCCGGGTGATTCGCCAGGATGGCGATGACGAATACACGCTTCCAATGTGCGTTCACTGCAAAGGCGATAGGAGTGATCCCCAATTACAGACCAATCTCATTGACGTCGATTTGCACTAGCAATTTGGAACATATACTTTGTTCGAACATTATGAAGTACCTCGAAGAGAACGACCTATTAACCAATAGTCAACACGGATTCAGAAAGTATCGCTCTTTAGAAACACATCTTGCCCTTTATTCACATGAAGTGATAAGTGCCATCGACAGGGGATCTCAAATCGATTCCATATTTCTGGATTTCCGGAAGGCTTTTGACACTGTACCCCACAAGCGGCTTCTAATGAAATTGCGTGCTTATGGAATATCTCCCCAATTGTGCGATTTCCTATCAGAAAGGACAAAGTTCGTTGTAATTGACGGTAAGTCATCGAGTAAAACAAAAGTGATATCTGGCGTTCCCCAGGGAAGCGTTATAGGTCGCCTACTCTTCCTTGTGTTTATAAACGATTTAGGAGACAATCTGAAAAGCTCCCTTAGACTGTTCACGGATGATGCTGTCGTTTATCGGTTAGTGAAGTCAACAGAGGATCAAAGGCAACTGCAAAGCGATTTAGACAAAATTTCTACATGGTGCGAAAATTGATCGATTGACACTAAATAAAGAAAACTGAGAAGTAATACACATGACCACTAAAAGAAATCCGCTGAACTTCAATTACGCGATAAATCAGTCAAACCTTAAGGTCGTAAATTCTACTAAATACCTAGGAGTTACAATTACCAGCATCTTAGCCTGGAGAGAATACATAGAAAATATTGTGGGGAAGGCGAAACAAATATTACGTTTCATTGGCAGAACGCTTCGAAGATGCACCAACTCCACCAAAGAGACTGCCTACATCACACTTGTGCGTCCTCTCCTGGAGTACTGTTGCACATTGTCGGACCCTCACCGGTCGGGACTGGCGGAAGATATTGAGAAAGTTCAGAGAACGGCAGCTCGTTTTGCTTTATCGCGTTACGGGGGGAGGGAGGGGGGAAGCGTCACAGAAATGTTGCATGAATTGGGGTGGAAATCATTAAAAGAAAGACGTTATTCATTGCGGCGTGATCTGTTTGCGAAGTTTCAATCACCGACTTTCACTTCTGAATTTGAAAATATATTGCTAGCACCCACCTACTTAGGGAGACACGACCATCCCAATAAAATAAGAGAAATCAGATCGAAAACGGAACGATTTAAGTGTTCTTTCTGCCCGCGCGCTATCAGAGAATGGAACGGTAGAGAAACGTTATGAAAGTGGCTAATGAACCCTCTGCCAGGCACTTAAATGTGATTTGCAGAGTATCTATGTAGATGTAGACGTCACCAAACACTAGTTGCGACCATCATGATGGTGTAAACAGAACCTGGACTCATCCGAAAAAATGACGTTTTGCCATTCGTGCACCCAGGTTCGTCGTTGCGTACAGCATCGCAAGCGCTCCTGTCTTGATGCAGCGTCAAGGGTAAACGCAGCCATGCTATCCGAGATGATAGTAAATGTTTCTGCAAACGTCGTCGAACTGTTCGTGTAGATGGTTGTTTCTTGCAAACGTCCCGATCTGTTGACTCAGGGATCGAGACGTGGCTGCACGATCCGTTACAGCCATGCGAATCAGATGCCTGTCGTCTCGACTGCTCGTGATACGAGGCAGTTGGGAACAAGCACGGCGTTCCGAATTGCCCTCCTGAACCCACCGATTCCATATTCTGCTAACAGTCATTGGATCGCAAACAACGCGAGGAGCAATGTCGCGATACGATAAACCGCAGTCGCGATAGGCTACAATCCGACCATTTATTAAAGTCGGAAACGTGATGGTACGTATTTGTCATCCTTACACGAGACATCACAACATCGTTTCACCAGGCAACGCCGGTCAACTGCTGTTTGTGTATGAGAAATCGGTTGGAAACTTTCCTCATGTCAGCACGTTGTAGGTGTCACCACCGGCACCAACCTTGTGTGAATGCTCTGGAAAGCTAATCATTTGCATATCTCAGCATCTTCTTCCTGTCGGTTAAATTTCGCGTCTGTAGCACGTCATGTTATTGGTGTATCAATTTTAAGGTCCAGGAGTGTAGGTAACAGGTTATTGTCGTAAGCGTTCTATAATTCTTTCTTTGGTCTGTAATCACTTATAAGTTGTGACTTTTCAGGTTTTCCGGGTTTTCTGCCGGATGTTAGGATTGAATTTGCACGATATTTCGGTTACGTAGCTCGTAACCTACATCGGATGCGACCTGAGATTGCTCTCTGGTCCTGGTGACCTGCTTGGGGATCGTTTTGCATATCCACGCCTTCAGTTCCTCTGTTCGTGTTATGCTGCAACTGCCTTGTTGCTTCTTTAATAATTATAGAGCAGGATCCTAGGCCCTATTCAGTTGGTAATTCATTCTTCGATCGTGAGACTACAAGCCACTTGTATCTTTATTAATTCCTTTATTACACTGCCCAAAGTCTGGATGTCTGTGCCAGAATCTTGATATCATCATAATTCATGTCCCAGTCAGTGTTCACCCATGGCTGATTTCTCACCTGCGTTAGTCGGATGTGTCTCTGGTGTTCCTTGCATCTGGTGCCCACTGTTCTTATAGTCTGGCCAATGTAGGACATTCCACATTGTCAAGGAATACTGTAAATCTCTGGTATCGTGCAAAATCGACACAGACATCCGGCAGAAAACCCGACAACCCATTATGACTTATAAGTTGTTCAGTGTCTTGCTGATTCCACTCCACATTTAACATTAGAACAGCAGAAACGGTCAAAAGACAGCTTTCAGCTTTTATTTGTGCAATTAAAAAATAAAGTACGTAACATGTATCCGACAAATATCAAATTCAAATGTCTGCCAAGATTAAGGGCCTGAACTGCGGGTCATCAGTCCCTAAAATTACAAACTACTTATGAACTAGCTTATACTAACGACGACACAAACATCCATGCCCGAGGGGGGATTCGAACGCCCGACCGTAGCGGCCATGCATACTGTGACTGGCGCGCCGCAGACCACTCGGCCGGCAGACAAATATCGAGACTTTTCTTCATTTCTTCTAATTTTGATAATAATGAGTTTGCTGAATTTTTACGATTTCATGGAAATTTCATTAAGTTTGAAAGACGACGAAGCGACGCCGCGTGCCGACTAACAAGCTTATCCATCTAATTTAATCCCATAATCGAGTAGATGATATTCCGTCTGAACTGCTGATAGCGTTAGGAGAGCCAGTCATTAAAAAATGGTATCACCTGGTATGCAAGATGTATGAGACAGGGGAAATACCCTCCGACATCTAGAAGAATATCGTAATTCCAATTCCAAAGAAATAAAGTGCAGGCAAGTGTGAAAATTATACAACTATCAGTTTAATAAGTTATGGTTGCAAAATACTGAGGCGCTCCAGTCACGGTCTGCACGGCCACTACGGTCGGGGGTTCGAATCCCCGCTCGGGCATGGATATTTGTGCCGTCCTAGTTCGTAAGTAGTTCATAAGTAGTTTGTAAGTTTAGGGACTGATGACACCGTAGTTAAGTCCCATAGACTATACAAACATTTGAACATTTGCAAAATACTAAAACGAATTAATTACATACGAATGGAAAAACTTGTGGAATCCGACCTCGGGGAAGATCAGTTTGGATTTAGGAGAAATGTAGGAACATGAGAGGCAATACTCACATACGACTTATCTTAGAAGATAAGCTAAGGAAAGGGAAACCTACGTTTTTAGCGTCTGTCGATTTGGAGAAAGCTTTTGACGATGTCCACTGGAACACACTCTTCCAAGTTCTGAAGTAATCAGGGGTAAAATATAGGGAGCGAAGAGTTATATTCAACCTATACAAAAACCAGACAGCGATTATTAGAGTCGAAGGGCATGAAAGGGACGGAGAGGTTGAGAAGGGAGTAAGACAGGGTTGTAGCCTTTCCCCAATGTTGTTCAATCTGTACATTGAGAAGGCAACGAAGGAATGGAAGGAGAAATTTAGAGAGGGCATTAAAAGTGTAGGGAGAAGAAATAAAAACATTGCGGTTTGCCTATGACATAGCAATTCTGTCAGAGACCGCGAAAGATCTGGAAGAGAAATTGAATAGGATGGACAGTATATTGAAAGGAAGATATAAGATGAACATTAACAAGAGTAAATCGAAGGTAATGGAATGCAGTGTCAGAAAATCAGGCGATGCTGAAGGAATTAGATTAGGCAATGAGGCAATAAAAGTAGTAGATGAATTTTGTTATTTGGGTAGCAAGATAACTTCTGATGGCCGAAGTAAAGAGGATATAAAATGCAGAATGGCTATGGGAAGATAAGCGTTTCTAAAGAAGCGAAAATTGTAAACATTCAGTATTAATTTACATGTTAGGAAGTCCTTTCTGAAATCATTTGTCTGGAGTGTAGCATTGTATGGGAGTGAAACGTGGACGATAAAGAGTTCAGATAAAACGATGATAGAAGCTTTTGAAATTTGGTGCTACAGAAGAATGATGAAAATGAGATGGGTAGACCACGTAACTAATGAGGAGGTGCTTAACCTAATCGGGGGGAAAAGGAGTTTCTGGCATATCCTGACTAAGAGAAGGGACACATTTTGAGACATCAATTTAGCATTAGAAGGAAACGTGTGGGGTAAAAATCGTAGAGGGAGACCAAGGGACGAATACAGTAAGCTTATTCAAAAGGATGTAGGTTTCCGAACGTATTCTCTGATGAAGAGACTTGCACAGGACAGGGTAGCGTGGAGAGCTGCATCAAACCAGTCTGCGGACTGAAGACCACAACAACAATCGAGATTAACTTCAGGTTCGACACGATTAATTGCATTACAAACGGTGGTTGTTAATTTCAAGTATTGCTAGAAGTTACTTATTCTGGAATGAGATTTGCGTTTGGCGGGGCTTTACAATTTCTCAGCAAAAGACGCTGAGAGAACAGACGATAAGATACGAGACAAACGCGAACCACCGGGATGTCTCCGTTACCGCCCTTGCTGACGTATCCCAACTGATAAGCAGTTCCTTCCGAGGAAAGCTCCTGTCGGAGCACAAAAAAGGAAACATGTCCCTCTCCAAAAACAATCTGACAGAAAAGCGAGCCGGCCGCGGTGGCCGAGGAGACTAAGGCGCTCCAGTCACGGTCTGCACGGCCACTAAGGTCGGGGGTTCGAATCCCCCCTCGGGCATGGATATTTGTGCCGTCCTAGTTCGTAAGTAGTTCATAAGTAGTTTGTAAGTTTAGGGACTGATGACCCCGTAGTTAAGTCCCATAGACTATACAAACATTTGAACATTTGAACAGAAAAGCGAGAAAACACCTGCCTCAGTGCTCATTCCGCCTCGTTCAGCAAAAATGTTGGAATGCGAACATACTGGCGCTCTTTTAACACAGAACATGGTCCATTCTTTTATTCAGTCTGTCCCTAGAATGAATTCTTCAGACACAACATCTCTCTTTCACTACCGCTGCCTACATATATCTGCCTCTGCAAGTATTTCCTTCTTCTTCCACTGGCACTTGGACTCTCCCATCCACACTCTCTTCATCTCTATCTCTCGATCTTTCTTACCACTGTGTTTGACACTTTCACTTTTTTTCCGCCATTGTCTAAGGTGACCATATTTCTGGAAGCCGAAGTTGGAACCATTTGTACAACTCCTCACTGCTCGGAATGCAACCTTATACGTTGCTGAAGTTTACAATGAAATGAGTAATAGTCACGTATGGTAAAACAACAAATATAAAACATAGAGATTCACAGTTACTACATAATTATAATACACCCTAATGTTAAAAGTTAGTGAAAATCTCGCATAGGTAACTACATACAGCTTTACACACTCCTGCTCAGCCTCCATACTTCTTTGATGAATAAATTTCATTCAACAAATGTTTCCTTCCCTCATCATCTTCATCATCATCATCTTCGTTTTCCCTCTATCCAACATCTGGTCGGGTTGGCTTATCAATGGTACTTCTTCACTTTTTTCGATCTTTCCACATTTTTCTTCCACTGTTTGGTTCCATACCAGGTTCCTCCTCCTTGAACGTGTCTTTATTGTGTCGATCCATCTTGTTCTCGCTCTTCCTCTTGCCCTCAATCTTAAACTCCAGCCGGCCGCGGTGGCCGAGGAGATTGAGGCGCTCCAGTCACGGTCTGCACAGCCACTACGGTCGGGAGTTCGAATCCCCCCTCGGGCATGGATATTTGTGCCGTCGTTAGTATTAGCTAGTTCATAAGTAGTTTGTAAGTTTAGGGACTGATGACCCCGTAGTTAAGTCCCATAAGCTCTACAAACATTTGAACATTTTCTTAAACTCCAGAATTCTTCTATGTATTGTTCCCTCTCCCATTCTCTTCACATGCCCAAACCATTTCAACCTGTTCTTTTCCATTCTCTCACTCAACTTCTCCACTCCAATTTCCTTCCTGACATCTTCATTTTACACACACTCTCTCTCTCCACATCTTCCCTAACAGCCTTCTCAAGAACTTCATTTCACTGGCTTATATCCTACTCTCTTCTACTCATAGTCCATGTTTCTGATCCATATGTTAGTATGGGAGTGAAGAATGTCTTGTATAGCACCAACTTGCACCTCATTGGAACGTCCCTGCTCCATACTAAGCCTCTCACACACTGGTAAAATGCCAAGCTTTGTTGTGTTCTTTTACTAATTTCTGCCTCTACACGAGTATTCTTCGTTAATACACTATCCAGATATTTAAAGTTGTCCACTATTTCAACACCTGTCCCTTATTATGGGTATTTCTGTTGCCATCACTGTCCAATCTGCTTACAACCATGGTCTTGCTTTTCTCCACACTACATTTCATTCCATAATTCTCGATTTTAACATTCAAGATAACCGTTTGTTGTTGTACCTCCTTACTGCTCGTTCCCCACACCACAATATCGTCTGCAAGAAATTCCTCTTTTGACTTCTTTTGTCTCCGATTATTTCATCTACCACCCTTATAATTAGTAATGGTGATATCAAACTTCCTTATCGCAACCCCGTAATATTCTTAAACCAATCAGTTCTCCCAAGCCGGCCGCGGTGGCCGAGGGGACTGAGGCGCTCCAGTCACGGTCTGCCCGGCCACTACGGTCGGGGGTTCGAATCCCCCCTCGGGCATGGATATTTGTGCCGTCCTTAGTATTAATTAGTTCATAAGTAGTTTGTAAGTTTAGGGACTGATGACCCCTTAGTTAAGTCCCATAAGATTTACAAACATTTGAACATTTGATTTTGAGGATTTCAAGTGTTTGTTTTCTAACTCCCTTTCTCTCCAAGTTGCCTGTACCGTATTCCTGGAACACTGTCATATGTCATCACCAGATCTTTCCCATACTGCCAAAGCTTTTCCATCAACTGTCTCACACTGAAGATTTGATCTGCTGTTGATCTACCACATGGAAACCCATACTGCTCGTCTTCTAACTGTCCTTCCAGCCAGTTTATCTCTTATTCTTGTTTCCAGTATCCTCTCCATTATTTTTGCTACTTGGGATATGAGTGCGATCCCTCGGTAGTTGTCACATACTTTTTTGTCGCCCTTCTCAGGAACTGAGATTATTATTCCATTTCCCCATTCTTCAGGTACACATTTTTGAGTCCAAATGCATCTTATTAGTGTATTTAGCCGTTGTAGCCCAACTTTATCATCTCCACAGAATTTCATCTATCCCATGTGCCTCACCAGTTTTCGTTTTTCGCAGAGCTAGTTCTACTTCTAACATCGTTACATCGTCTTCTTCTTCTTCGAGACACCTGCCCCCCCCCCCCCCCTGCCATATTTATATTCCCTTTTCAATGCCGTATTCACTTTAATTGAAAGTACTCTTCCATATTTTCCTTATCTCCTCTGATTGTGTTAATAGCTCTCCGCTTCCCTCTTTCACCAGCTTTGTGTAATTCCATATAGCATTCTTTAACCACTATTAACATCTTTTTCCAGCTCTTGGATGAATTTCTCCCAGCTTTTACTCTTTTCTTCTGCTACCACTTTTTTTACATTTATTTTTACTATCCTGGTATTTCCTTTTATTTCATCTATTAGGTCTCTGTTCCATCCAGGCAGGCTTCTTTCTTTTCTTTAATGCCTCCCCACGTGTTCATTCCACCACGGTGTCTCCTTTTCCTTTACCCTTCCAGACACTCTGCCATAGATTTTCTCAGCAGAGCTTACAAACGCTTCTTTCAACTTAGCCATTTATACTACACATTGGCATATTCATTATAGAGGATTTTGAGCTTAAGTAGCTTCTTAAACTCTTCTGGTGCCATGCAATCTTTTAGTTTCCACATTTTTATTTTCTTTTACTTTTCTTTATTTCTTCCAATTTATCGAACCTCATCTTTGCCACCACCACTCGATGGTCTCCATCAAAACCTTCCCCTAGGAGTGCAATTCCAACCATCAACTATCTCCGATGTTTCCTTCCCTTACGTTTAAATGGACATAAATTCCGAAAAACTCTTTTTCACGTTAATGGGATCCGTGCTTCAAAACCGACTCGAAAAGCTCTCTTCGATTTATAAGGGTCTGTCAAATATTGCGACAGATGGTCCATAGTAGTGAGGGTTAATTATAAACACAGTTATATCATTGTAAAAAGATATAAAATAGCCAAAATCGCTTATCATCAGTTTTTATTAATGACGACCGGTTTCACTGAACTATGTCAGCATCATCAGGTCAAATAAAATATTTTACAAGGCCATAATCTTGTAATGTCAAATAGTTGTTATATAAAACGATTTACAGTGCATAAGTGCACTAAGTCATTATAATAAAACGTAATTAACACAGTGAGTGACAAAAGCAAACTGATACATGATACAAGTCAAGGGTAAAAAAAAATTGATTTGTATCATGTATCAGTTTGCTTTTGTCACTCACTGTGTTAATTACGTTTTATTATAATGACTTAGTGCACTTATGCACTGTAAATCGTTTTATATAACAACTATTTGACATTACAAGTTTATGGCCTTGTAAAATATTTTATTTGACCTGATGATGCTGACATAGTTCAGTGAAACCGGTCGTCATTAATAAAAACTGATGATAAGCGATCTTGGCTATTTTATATCTTTTTACAATAATATAAATAGATCGCCTCCTATAACGTAAACCAACTCAACAGTTATATCACATTTTTTCGACATTGAATTATGAATACGTTACTTTTCTGAAGTTCAGAATGAAAATGCAGTGCCGTTTGACCATTGCGAAGTTGTATACAGTTTACGCAAACTGAGTAAAGAATCTGTGATACAGAACGCACCCCAACAAAACAATGACGAAGATATTAATATTAGGACGGCCGCTACACGAATCAAATTCAGTAATACTAACTTCAGCGCAAGTCTTGCAGCGTCATCAAGTAGGTTGTGTAAACGCCTTCTGTAATATGATACGTAAGATTTGCGATAGGATACTGATCTAAAGTATAAACACTTTTAAAATACTAACTATTTATTCACAACAGATACAAAAGCGTTACATGTTTGCACCTCTTACGTCCTTCAAAGTAGTCATCAGCGTTGTGTAGAATCCGTTTCCAGTGATGTGGAAGGCGTAGGATACCTTTAGCAGAGCCTGTTCTGTTGATGGTCCGATTGGAACGGTCTATTGCCTGTCGAATCTCTAGAACAGTTCTGAAGCGAATTCCAAGAAGTGGTTCCTTCGTCTTCGGAATCAAATAAAAGTCACAAGGACTTAAGTCTGCCGAGTATGGTGGATGGTACAGTACTTCCCAGTCCCATCGACCGAACAGAGCAGCCACAGCTTGCGCTGTATGTTTCCGCGCATTGTCGTACAAAATGTTGGGTGGGTTGCGCACCAAAGTATTGCCGCATCTTTCGCAAAGCTGGTCGCAGGTGATGCTCCAACGACGAACAGTAATACTGTGCATTGACGGTCTGCCCTGGAAGAACGTATTGCCTTAGGATAACACCATCACAGTCGTTCACGATAATCTACATCTACATCTACATACATACTCCGCAATTCACCGTAAGGTGCGTGGCGGAGGGTACACTGTACCACTTCTAGGCATTTCCTTTCCTATTCCACTCCCAAATTGAACGAGGAAAGAAAGAATGCCTATATGCCTCCGTTCGAGCCCTAATTTCTCCTATCTTGTCTTTGTGATCTTTACGCGAAATGTAAGTAGGCGGCAGCAAGATCGTACTACACTCAGCTTCAAATTCCGGCCCTCTAAATTTACTTAACAGAAATTCACGAAAAGAACGTCGTCTTTCTTCCAGCGATCCTCAATTGAGTTGCCGGAGCATTTCCGTGACACTCGCGCATTGGTCGAACCTACCGGTAACAAATCTAGCTGCTCGCCTCTGAACCGCCTCTATGTCTTCCTTCAAACCGATCTGCTGCGGGTCCCAAATACTTGAGCAATACTCAAGACGTTGTCGTACAAGCGTTTTATACGCGGTCTCCTTTACAGGTGAAGTACATCTTCCCAAAATTCTCCCAATAAACCGAAGTCGGCTGTCTGCCTTACTCACAACTGTCCTTACATGCTCGTTCCATTTCATATCGCTCTGCAATGTTACGCCTAGATATTTGAACGACGCGACCGCATCAAGAAGCTCACTACTGATGCTGTATTCGAACATTATAGGATTGTTTTTTCTACTCATGCGCATCACCTTACATTTTTCTACATTGAGAGCTAGCTGCCATTCTTCGCACCAACTAGAAATTTTGTCTAAGTCAACCTGTATGCTATTACAGTCAGTTACAGACGACACCCTCCCATACACCACAGCATCATCAGCAAACAGCCGCAAATTACAACTCACTCTGTCCATCAGATCATTTATATAGATAGAAAATAATAGTCACCATGACTTTCACCATACTAGGGTTCTGACGCACTTTCGACTTTCACGGTGACCCATAATGACGCCATTCGTTGGACTGACGTTTCAGTTTTGGCTCGTACGATGTGGCCCACATCTCATCCAATGTTACGATACGGCGTAAGAAAACTCTCCTTCGCGCTCATAGAGCTCCAAGTGCGTCTGAGCAACGTCGTAACGCATCCATTTCTGAATTTCCGTCAATTCATGCGAAACCCATCGTGATGCAATTTTTTGCACGCCCAGGTATTCCTTCAAGATGCGAAGCACTGTCGTATGCGCTAATCCGGTTTCGTGGGCGAGCTCACGAATCGTCTGGCGTCGATCACTGTGCACTAATGCGACAACAGTATGCACTTCTGCTTCAGAGACGCTAAGACGACCAGCACGATGCATGTCTGCCACAGTTTGCCGACCTTCGTTGAAGACTTTCACGTCACATGCCACTGTTCTGTACGGCAATGCCGATTCCCCACACGCCTCTTGAGTACCTTGATGACACTCGTGCTGTACGCCCTATGACACATTCAATATTGATCCAACTCCGTTGTTTCTGTTTCGAAAACATAGTGACATCGTTACGTTACACCGCTCGCTCACAAGTGATTGTGTTTCCCTGGATTGTGCGTACGCCGGGGACGTGGGACGGGCAAGTCCATTTGCTCGGAGTATAGTGTCTCCATAGCAGTGTAGCCACTATTTATGTTCCAACCCTCGTATATGTTGAAATATCAAATTACCGTGACTATGATTTTATTTCTAAAAACTGGAACATTTAGGTGTGCCGACAGAATCCGAAGGGGTCAAGGGGTCAGGACTCCAAAAAATGGAATTCTCCCGGCCAAATCAGGACGTCTGGTCACTTTACTTTGTCTATGTCCTATTCTTTTTTCTCAAGTGACCACTGTCTCTTTCTCCGCTCAGTCTTATGTTTGTCAATCCAGTAACGAATCTCCTCTCTACACATGTCCTTGCAGATGGTTTACTCTGTTTCGAAGATCCCAGACCGAGCACGATGATGTAGGGGGTGGATTATCCAGACCCCCAAAGTCCGTGAATGGTCTCCACTCATCTGTCTCCTCTCTCTTTTGATCCGACTACTACTATCTCCAGCCTTTTTAATTTTTTACTGCCGCTGCCTCTCTTCCAACCCGACTGTCCGCTCTCTCTGTTTGCCACACTGACACTGGGTCATATGAATAAATCAGAGTATCTACTTTACACTCTGGATTCCAGACAACACGCTTAGGTTCGCATGAAAAAAAAAAACAGTCAGAGAATATACTTCAACCGAGTATGTTATCAGCGTGAGTAAAAAGGGTGGAGGAAGTTACTCACAGCAGAGAACATTCTCCGATTTCGTATGAATAAAACTAGAGAAGTTTCTAACGACCGGAGAACATTATCCGTTTTCTGAAGTGAGCTCTCTAGCATACATTGGGCTGCGTAACTTATTAGAGAAGGAAAAATGGTAGGTAAATATGGACTGGGCAGAAGGAATGAAAGAGGAAGTCGCCTGGTAGAATTTTGCACGGAACATGATTTAATCGTAACAAACACGTGGTTTAAGAATCACAAAAGAAGGTTGTATACGTGGAAGAGACCAGGAGACACCGGAAGGTATCAGATAGATTTTATAATGGTAAAACATAGATTCCGGAAACAAGTTATAAACTGTAAGACATACCGAGGGGCAGATATAGTCTCTGACCATAACTTGTTAGTCATGAATTGTAGGCTGAAACTGAAAAAACTGCAGAAAGGTAGGAAAATAAGGAGATGGGACTTCGATAAATTGAAGGAACGTGAAGTTCTGGAGAAATTCAGAGAAAGATTTAGGCATCAATTGACAGAAACAGGGGGAAATAAAACAGTAGAAGAGGAATGGGTAGCATTGAGAGATAAAATAGTGAAGGCAGCAGAGGACAAAATAGGTAGAAAGGCAAGACCTACAAAAAATCCTTGGATATCACAGGAAATACTAAATTTAATTGATGAAAGGAGAAAATATAAAAATACAGTAAATGAAACAGGCAAAATGGAGTACAGACGACTAAGAAATGAGATTGACAGGAAGTGCAAAATGGCTAAGCAGGAATGGCTAGAAACCAAATGCAAATCTGTAGAAGAATGTATAAGAAGGGGAAAGTAGATACCGCCTACAGGAAAATAAAAGAGACATTTGGGAACAAGAAAAGCAACTCTACGAATATCAAGAACTCAGATGGGAAACCAGTTCTCAGCAAAGAAGGGAAAGCTGAAAGGTGGAAAGAGTACATACAGCAGCTCTACAAAGAAAATGAACTTAGAGACGATGTTGTAGGAAGGGAAGAGGAAGTAGATCAAGATGAAATAGGAGATACTATACTGAGAGATGAATTTGACAGAGCCCTGAAAGATCTAGGTCGGAACAAGGCCCCAGGAGTAGATGACATACCCTCAGAGCTACTAAAGTCTCTGGGAGAGTAAATCATGACAAAACTATTTGAACTGGTGTGTATGGTGTATGAGACAGGTGAAGTACCCTCAGACTTTAAGAAAAATGTAATAATCCCCATTCCAAAGAAAGCAGGCGCAGACAGGTGTGAAAATTACAGAACCATCAGTTTGATAAGTCATGGTTGCAAAATTTTAACACGAATTATCTACAGGAGAATGGAAAAAGCAGGAAAAAGCTGACCTTGGGGAAGATCAGTTTGGATTCAGGAGGAACGTAGGAACCCGGGAGGCAATACTCACTTTACGTCTTATCTTAGAAGATAGATTAAGAAAAAGCAAACCTACATTTTTAGCTTTTGTTGATTTGGAAAAAGCTTTTGACAATGTTTACTGGAATACACTCTTTCAAATTCTGAAGTGAGCAGGGGTAAAATACAGGGAAAGGAGAGTTATCTACAACTTGTACAAAAGCCAGACCGCAGTTATTAGACTCGAAGGGCATGAAAGGAAAGCATCAGTTGGGAAGGGAGTAAGACAGGGTTGTAGCCTTCTCCAATGTTGTTCAATTTGTACATTGAACAAGCTATAAAGGAAAGCAAGGAGAAATTTGGTGAAGGAATTAAAGTTCAGGGTGAAGAATTAAAATCATTGCGTTTTGCCGACGACATAGTAATTCTGTCAGATACAGCAAAGGATCTGGAAGAGCAATTGAACGGAATGGGCAGTGTGCTAAAAGGAGCTTATAAGATGAACATTATCAAGAGCAAAACTAGGGTAATGGAGTGCAGTCTACGAAAATCGGGTAATGCTGAAGGAATTAGAGCCGGCCGCGGTGGCCGAGGGGGCTGAGGCGCTTCAGTCATGGTCTGCACGGCCACTACGGTCGGGGGTTCGAATCCCCCCTCGGGCATGGATATTTGTGCCGTCCTTAGTATTAGCTAGTTCATAAGTAGTTTGTAAGTTTAGGGACTGATGACCCGTAGTTAAGTCCCATAAGCTGTACAAACATTTGAACATTTGAAGGAATTAGATTAGGTAACAAAGCAATAAAGGAGGTAGATGAGTTTTGTTACTTGGGCAGTAAAATAACAAATGATGGTCGCAGTACAGAGGATATAAAATGCAGAATGGCAATGGGAAGAAAAGAATTTTTGAAAAAGTAAAATTTGCTAACATCGAATATTAATTTAAGTGTAAGGAAGTCTTTTCTGAAGGCATTTGTGTGGAGTGTTGCTTGCATGGGAGTGAAACATGGGCGATAAGCTGTGCGGACAGGAAGAGAATAGAGGCTTTTGAAATGTGGTGCTACAGAAGAATGCTGAAGATTAGGTGGGTAGGTCGCATAACTAATGAAGAGGTACTGAACAGAATTGGTGAGAAAAAGAATTTTCGGCATACCCTGACTAAAAGAAGGGATCGCTTGGTAGGACACATTCTTAGACATCGAGGAATCGTAAATTTAGCATTGGAGGGAAGTGTGTGGGGTAAAAATCGCAGAGGGAGACCAAGAGACGCGTATAGTAAACAGATTCAAGTGGATTTGGGTTGTCGTTCTCATGAGGAGATGAAAAGGCTTGCTCAGGATAGGGTATTGTGGAGAGCTGCATCAAACCAGTCTCCGGACTGAAGACCATAACAACAACTTATTAACATTACGTTTTACTGTAGTTTATTAAAAAAAAGACAATTTGTATTGCTTAAAAGGCAAAAAGATAAAGTTGCTTTATACGTAGTCTGAAGTAATACGAGAGGAAGTAAAATGTTTATGCAAATAAAAACATTTTGATGACGAGTCGCTTCCTTCACAAAAATCGCATGTGTGATACTTGAAGCATTTTATATAGTGACGAGCGTGACGTCAGAGGAGTTGTTTTCTTTTCATAAATGAAACACATGTGAATTCAGCTGCGTGTTTTACTACCCATTTGTTTGAAGTGGCCGCGGCGGATTAGCCGCGCGTACTGGAGCGCCGTGTTCGGTGCTCGCGGGCGTCCGCCGTCGGGGTTTCGAATCCCCCCTCGGGCATGGATATTTGTGCCGTCATTAGTAGTAGCTAGTTCATAAGTAGTTTGTAAGTTTAGGGACTGATGTCTCCGTAGTTAAGTTCCTTAAGTTTTACAAACATTTGAACATTTCAATTTTGTGTGGAGTGTACAGTTACAGTTATAAACATTTTCAATAGGGTCTATTAATAAGGCATTATGACATTACTTTCAAACAAAATGCTTCCCAAGACTTCACAGTCTATCTCACAAAATAAATATTGCTGTAATGCCGGGTACTAAAGTTTTATATTTTTTATTTTTATTATTATTTTTTTTATTTTATTATTTTTATGCTCTTTTTCATTCTTCCCAAACCGGTTGGCGTATTTAAGATGCGTTTTATGACTTAGTAGTCTTAACTTCTGTTATGTTAGAAGTAAGTAGACAGGACAGGAAAATTACTAACTGATTAATTACATACCTAGCAGTCTGTTTCTTGTAACAAAATCACATGGCCTATTGCTCATGAGCAGACCGTTGGGTTTCATATTAAAAAAAAAAAAAAAAAAAAAAAAAAAAAAAAAAAAAAAAAAAAAAAAAGTATCTCTTGTTAGAAAGCTCTGACAGCGTTCCACGTTGTAAAATATGAAAATGTGAAGCATTCTTAAGATTTCGTTCGCAAATTGTGCTAACCCAACTTCAATAACAAAAAGTTTGCCGCTTGGCGAAAATTTGGTAACATCGTCAGAATAATACATTTTCGTAAAAAGTCCATATTTAGTCTTAATAATATTCTGCTGCACAACAAACTAATAGGAAAACATAGTGCAGTTCTTTCTGAACACGTAGATTCGTGCTTCATGTTTGTACAATGAGGAGTAATTTGCCCGATTGGGCTTAGGGGACGTAGCGAGAACTTCCTGCTCAGAGTGGGTGGTCGATGCTCCCATCCAAACAACTGGATAAGCTTGTGTGTCACCTGTAGCGTGTGACCTGGCAGTATCGTGATGCAGGACTGTTCCTCTGCTGAGCTTCCCTCTCCTTTTGTTCTGTAACGTACGTCAATAACTTTCAAAGTTTGACAGTGTCTGGCTACACTGATGGTTTCACCTCTCGGGAGAAATTCAACAAGTAGCAATGGTTCTCATCACTGGCGGCATCGTTCTGTGAGGCAGGACTAGATCATTTGATCGACCGCTACGACAAGTGCCTCAACAATGATGGAAAATGAGTGGAAAAGTAGTTTAAAATATACTCCATCACGTGACAATAATTTTTAAATATGTTTAATTTTTTTTTTTTTTTTTTTTTTTTTTTTTTTTTTTTTTTTTTTTTAACCAAAAACAGTACTTACTTTCTGGAAGGAAGGGAAGGAAGTTTAGGATTTAACATCCTGTCGACAGCCCGGTTATTAAAGACGGAACTAACTAGACTTGCGCATAATAGTTCGCGATCGGAAGCGCTCACTTTCTAGTTCGCTCTTTTAGTTCGTCCGCTCCCAGTGACGGCTGAGCGGCGTGGTCTTGTCGTGCAGGTGGAGGGGGGAAGTTCCCCCACCTAGCTGCTTCGTGAGCTTGCTGCTTGAGCCGCTAACGATATCACGCAAACCAAAAGGAACAGGTTGTGGATAATTTCACGCGTTTAAGTTTAGAGTTATCTCTATATCTTGGCATTATGGCATTTATTAGTCAGATATTGCAGAGTGAAGAACACATCAAAACTTAAATTTTGCAATACTGAACTATGTAATCTAGCACGCAGACGCTTACCTCGAAATGACTCATCAGCAGAAGGCAAACACGTGATTTTTAATTGTGCTACGCGCCCTCTCGCTATTGCTCTTCGGTCTTCGGAAAAGAATCCAACGAACTATGAAGCGAGATACGTTTGGCATAATCGTCCGCTGCTCCTAGTTCGTCCGTTCTTTTTGGCTTTTGCTACCACTACTAAAAGAGCCCTTTTCTATGACAGCTTTTTCATACAATGAATCAATGTTGCCAAAGCGTGTGCTATTACCCGTATTTTTGGGCAATTTTACATCAAATACTTAGGCAAATAAACCAGTTATTTACACGAATCGGTGATACACTGGTATTCAACTACTTTGCATACAGAGTACTCGTAGTACTTTATTTTTAAAATAAATTTCTTCTGGCAGTGAACTATTAAACTACAGCTGAGCTGCATCTCAGCTCGAAATGAAGGTAACTGGCAGAAGGGAATCACGCGATTCTGCACGCTCTCGCGTCCTCTCGCTGTTCCCTGTCAGTCTTCGGAAAAGGAGCGGAGCCGGCCGCGGTGGCCGAGGAGACTAAGGCTCTACAGTCACGGTCTGCACGGCCACTACGGTCGGGGGTTCGAATCCCCCCTCGGGCATGGATATTTGTGCCGTCCTAGTTCGTAAGTAGTTCATAAGTAGTTTGTAAGTTTAGGGACTGATGACCCCGTAGTTAAGTCCCATAGACTATACAAACTTACTACTTACTAAAAGGAGCGGACGAACTAAGAGGCGAGGGATCTGCGAACTAGTTCGCGTAGTTCGCCTGTGGGAGAGCTCTTCAGAACTATTTCGTTCGCGAACTACACTAGACTAGAGCTAACGCTCGGATTTTTGGGTAAGGATGAGGGAACCATCCCGGCATTTGCCTGGAGTGATCTAGATAAATCACGGAAAACCTAAATCTGGATGGCCGGAGTTGGATTTGAACCACCGTCCTTCCGAATGCGAGTCCAGTGTGTTACCACTGCGCCACCTCGCTCGGTTTTACTTTCTGGATACGCCTTGTATATACAAAGCATGACGAGTAACAATAATAAATTGCGATTTATCCACCGAAGATATTAGACACAGTAGCTTTCTTAAAATGGAATTAAGTACTTCCAAATTGCGAAGTCCGCTCGGACAGAATTGGCCAGACGTTATGCGTTCTCCCTCGGGATATTAAAATTATATCTTGAGAAATATTAATGTTTGTCTGTATGTCCTCTATGTGTGCATAAGCCATTCATTCGATTGCAATGAAACTTTGGTGAACTGTTCACCGTACGCCCACGAAGGTTCCCGACCCAAAACCAAAAGATCACGACACATAGCTCACAAATGTCACAAATAATGAGATGCCACCGCCTGAGAATACCCACATTTATGCGTCAATTATTGGAAAATGGGAGCAGTTAGGGACCTGCAACGACGTTTGCATGTAATTTCGGACGTTTATGAAGCGTTTTGTAATTGACCCCCCCTCCCCTCCCGCAAAATGATGAAACGAAAAGAAGTCTACTGCTCACGACAGTTTCGCTGTAGATGCTGTAAAACTGTCAGATCAGGCATAAACTTGAATCAAATAAAGTTAGCATTACAGATTTGCATGTTACTATTTATTTTGTCTGCAAGTCTCCCTTAATTCTCTTGCATCCAAAATCAAGCAATCTGTTTTCTTAATCTCTATCTATATAAAAAAGAAAGGACACTCACTCTCACTCACTGACTAAACACGAAATCTGGAAAACTACTTCAACTATGAAGCTGAAATTTGCCAGGAATGTAGTTTATAGGTAGAAAACTTCAGCTAAGAAAGTACCGTATTTTGTGATGGGTGCATGGCGGAGCATACTTCTACAGACTCATGAAATCTACAGTTTCATTCAGATCTTCACGAAATTTCGCACGCTTGACTTTCAAAACAAGAGGAAGGTCGCAGTCTACCTCATGTTTCATACGGTGCGTGGGGAAGGGTACTTTTCAACATAAGAATGGATCCCTAATTACCTTGGTCGGGCCATAACTTGAAAACGGCTCGACCGATTTCACAGATCCTTTTTTTGTTGTTTTCGTTATTCTCAGAACAATAGTTGTATTAAATAAAACTCGAATATTTGACAACAACAAAGTGCGTTTTTCAATATGACCCTGCGTTTCTATTGCATAGAAATCTATAGTGTTGTCCCGTTATTGGATATTTTGCACACTCTACCTTAAAAACAAGAGGAATGTCACTGTCTGTATAACATTTCGTTCGGTGCATGGTGGAGGGTACTTATGGAATTTTACAAAGTGCATAGTTTTGCTCCAATATTTATGAATTTTTGCACACATGACCTTTAAACCAAGAGGAAGATCACTGGGTACATAAATGTTTGTATGGAACATGACAGAGGGTACCTTGCAGAAAACGTTGCCGAGAGAGAATAAGTTGGAAACGAAGACAGAGTTGGGAGAGAAAGAGGTGGATGCAGAGAGAGGGGAGAAAGGGGATGCGGACTAAGAGAGTGTAGGATAAATAAACACCCAGGCAACGCCGCGTTTTCAGCTAGTTTAACATATAATTTCGATATCTTACCTCAATTTCATATGCTGGAATCTACAAGGTAAAACCACAGTCTAATATATACAGTCGCGACACTACCGCTGATTTTTGTTATACTAGGCGACTGCAGCGCTCCTTGCGGATGTAAAGCCACGTTGCTCTGTATCGTATACGAGACGTGTGTTTGTTGTGTGTTTTGGTGTACGAAATGGTTTTTACGAAGGGAAGCGTGTGTAGTGCAATAAATTGCAGCAGCAACAACAACAAGAATACGTCTCATTTATCATTCTTTAGATTTCCTACAGAGCCTGAGATGTATGTGACATCAAGATTTGGTAATGCTTATTTACAATTATCTTGTGAGCAACAGACACATATTGAAGATTATTTCTTTTTAGAATCAAGAAATGGCTTATAAATAGCAGACAAGATCTTTTGGATAAAGTTGTCGCGTATTTACATGATAATGTGAAGTTCTGCTCGCTACACTTCGATGCAAACCGGTTCATGAATGATGAACGGAAGAAGCTGGTGTGGAATGCTGTGCCTACATTGTTCGATGTTCCAAACAAACCACCGAAACTGGGAATAAAGAGGAAACTACCGCAAAGACGCGATAATATAAAGGCGGAAGAAATTAAACTGTGTTATGAAAAAAGTATTACGTCTGTGGTTGCTGCTACATCACAGCTAGAAACATTTTTGTCTGGACATTCGAAAGTAATTCACTAATGAGGCAAATTTAAAAGAAATGTATGAAAAAGAAGTGTTCATTGTTACCGTTATTAATATTTGAAAGATTAAATGTTTTCTGTTTTATCTAACGTAAACCACAGTCTAACACATAAACCTGTTTACCTGAAACCACAGAGCCGTCTTATTTTACAGACGATTGTCGCCCCGCCCCCTCCCATTCCTCCCTCATCAACGAACCATATAATAACAGACTGTGATAATGACTCAGGACCATTCATATAATATGACATTTAGACTGTCGTGTAATCGACGCAATATTATCTTAAAATATCATATAAATGAAATAACCTCGTAGCAAAATTATATTAGATGAAAGTTACATAGCCAGTGGGTGTTCTCATAACTAAAAAGCAGGGGAAAAACATTGTTTCGCACCTTTTAACACCGGGAAGGCCAATTACATGCTTCTCATGTGCGAAATACTGTGTTTACCAGCAAAGTAAGGTGCAATGTCTGAAGAATTTCGTCATAAATATGTTGCAGTTAGCGTCAGTTTATTCACGAGTTTTTATTAAATTTACATTTGTTGATATTCAACTGACCCTTAGAAGTTCTATTATAGGCTTGTCTGCACAAAATACTATGTTTATCTATCACTACCGGCAAGGTAAGCTGCAAGCAATTTCTAAAGAATTATTTCGTAACATATTGCACAATTGCAGTTTGTGTCCGATCACAACGAGTTTTTGCTCGGTTTACGTTTCTTTTACACTCAGTCATGTGTCAAGATACTTAAATAAAGCTTGGTATGCAAGAATATATACAAAATTTATCAATCACACAGAAATGTAATTACAAGCGGGCATTATTAATGTGTCGTATACGGCGTTAAGGGACAGCCGGCTTTACGACCGCTTGGAGCGCTAGTGTCGCTCCAAGTGTCCGACGGTAACAGCTTTCACAGCAGTGAGTGTCGCGACTGTATTTATTAGACTGTGGTAAAACCACAGTCAAACATATACAGTCGCGACACTCACTGCTGTGAAAGTTGTTACCAACTGACAGTTGCAACGACACTAGCGCTCCTAGTGGTGGACAACCCGCCGAAAGTCATGTTTGTTTATAATTATTTTTGTACGTAACTAACGATATAGTTAGTATATTTTTTGCTTCACAAGCATTAGTAAAATATCAAGAGACATACATAATACGGGAATTAATGTAAAAACAGCCGAACTTAACTGATTCAGTGGTATAACGAAGAACTTCGTAATGAACAAAAACTTGGGAATATTTGTATATTTCCAGCTTATTCCGCAAAAAGTAAGTAGAATATAAATATAAGAGAATAAAAAATTTTATTTTGGTCTGTTCTTATTACGATAAAGATTTTTTTGGGTCGTAGTAATTCGGTACGGAGTCGAACGATTCGCACATTTTCCGGCTTCTCTCGTCTTTATTATAAGCGCATATTTGAGTGTGATTACTTTAGCTTAAGAAGACTATGTCATGAAGATTCTTGCCGTTTTTAGTTCAGCTGTAGCAAGAATTGTGGAATTGAGTCCTTCTTTGTTGAGAACAGTTTGATTACTTTTTCCGTTTTCTTATCATGTCCTTGACGTTTTCCCTACAGCTACAGTTCGGGTGGCTAATTTGGTATGTTAAATTAGTTATTGCATTCTATATTCGTTTCCTGCTTTCCAGCCTCAACGATCTTATTATAATTGTAATGAAGAAACGTTAACGTTCTTGAGTAGAAAAGCGACGTCTTTCTGCCAAAAGGGAGGTCTTCTGGTGTTTCCTAGACATTTATCTATTTTCAATAGTAAATGAAATTACTCCGTAATAGCCTGCAGGTTACAAGATAATTGTAAATAAACTGTACTGCAGTGTACCGTTTCGTAACTTGTCAGAGATCTTAGGAAACCTAAGAGAGACAAAGGATGAGCTACACTCTGGCCATTAAAATTGCTACACCACGAAGATGACATGCTACAGACGCGAAATTTAACCGACAGGAATAAGATGCTGTGATATGCAAATTATTAGCTTTTCAGACCATTCACACAAGGCTGACGCATATGGCAACACATGCAACGTGCTGATATGAGGAAAGTTTCCAACCGATTTCTCCTACACAACCAGCAGTTGACCGGCGTTGCTTGGTGAAACGTTGTTGTGATGCCTCGGGTAAAGAGGAGAAATGCGTACCATCACGTTTCCAACTTTGATAAAGGTCGGATTGTATCCTTTCGCGATTGCGGTTTATCGTATGGAATCGGTGGGTTCAGGAGGGCAATACGGAACGCCATATTGGATCCCAACGGCCTCGTATCACTAACAGTGGAGATGACAGGCATCTTATCCGCATGGCTGTAACGGATCGTGCAGCCACATCTCGATCCCTGAGTCAACAGATGGGGACGTTTGCAAGACAACAACCATCTGCACGAACAGTTCGACGACGTTTGCAGCAGCATGGCAGCTCGGAGGCCATGGCTACGGTTACCCTTGACGCTGCATCACAGACAGGAGCGCTTGCGATAGTGTTCGCAACGACGAACCTGGTTGCACGAATGGCAAAACCTCTTACAGCTGCTTACAGCAGCATGATGGTCGCATCGGTGTTTGGCGACATCGCGGTGAACGCACATTGGAAGCGTGTATGCGTCTCCGTCATACTGGCGTATCACCTAGCGTGATGGAGTGCCATTGGTTACACGTCTCCGTCACCTCTTGTTCGCATCGACGGCATTTTGAACAGTGGTCATTACATTTCAGATGTGTTACGACCCGTGGCTCTACCCCTCATTCGATCCCTGCGAAACCCTACATTTCAGCAGGATAATGCACGACCGCATGTTGCAGGTCCTGTACGGGAATTTCTGGATACGGAAAATGTTCGACTGCTGCCCTGTCCAGCACATTCTCCAGATCTCTCACCAATTGAAAACGTCTGGTTAACGGTGGCCGAGAACTGGCTTGTCACATTACGCCAGTCACTACTCTTGATGAACTGTGATATCGTGTTGAAGCAGCACGGGCATCTGTACCTGTACACGCCGTCCAAGCTCTGACTCAACGCCCACTCGCATCCAGGCCGTTAATACGGCCAGAGGTGGTTGTTCTGGGTACTTATTTCTCAGGATCTATGCACCCAAATTGCGTGAAAATGTAATCACATGTCATTTCTAGTATAATATATTTGTCCAATGAATACCCGTTTATCAACTGCATTTCTTCTTTCTGTAGCAATTTTAATGGCCAGTAGTGTATTTTTAACTTATTACTTATTTTATGACAATACATACACTCCCGGAAAATGAGAAAAGGACATCATCAGTTCGTCGACCCAGCAGAGGAAAATTTCAGGGACACATTATTGAGCTTGTATACAACACACGATCACAGAGACAGAGGTATATGCACGTGAGTACAGCCAGCAGAGCGTGATAAATATCAACGCTAGTACCGTGTATACCCTGCTTTTGCAGTAATACAAGTTGTAATTCTCTCACAGAAACGATCATGTAGGTACCGAATGTAGTCTTTGCGGGATGGCTGCCATGCAGTTTCCACTTGGTTCATCAGTTGGGCCAGATTTCGTGCCACTCATGCAGACCACCCAACATGGCGTTTCATTCGGTCCCAAACATTCTGAATGAGGGACAGATCTGGGGATAATGGTGGGGTAGTTGACATACACCTAAAAGAGCATGTTGGGTTGTACGGGATACATGTAGACATGCATTGTCCTGTTGGAAAAGCCATATCGCGTTGACGTTGCCTGCCGCGGCGGAGCAGCCGGGAGCATTGTCGCGCTATGTTCCGATGCGCGAGGCCGTTTCCCATCGGGTGTTCGAATCCCCCCATCGAGCACGGATGTTTGTGTCGTATTTAAGTATAAGGAACTTCATAAGTAGTTTGTAAGTTTAGGGAATGATGACCCCGCAGTTAAGTCCCTTAAGCTTAACAAACATTTGAACATTTGAGTAAGACAGGGTTGTAGCCTTTCCACAATGTTGTTCAATCTGTACATTGAGCAAGCAGTGAAGGAATGCAAGGAGAAATTTGGAGAGGGGATTAAAGTTCAGGAAAAAAAAACTATCCGGTTTGCCAATGACATACTAATTTTGTCAGAAACTGCAAACGATCTGGAAAAGCAATTGAATGGAATGGACGCTGTCTTGAAAGGAATATATCAGATGAACATTAACAAGAGTAAAACGAGGGGAATTGGAATGGAATGTCAGAAAATCAGGCAATGCTGAAGGAATTAGATAAGGTAATCAGACAATAAAAGTAGTAGCTGAGTTTTGTTATTTGGGTAGCAAGATAACTTCTGATGGCCGAAGTAAAGAAGATATAAAATGCAGAATGGCTTTGGTAAGAAAAGCGTTTCTAAGGAAACTAAACTTTTTAACATTCAATATTAATTTAAATGTTAGGAAGTCCTTTCTGAAAGCATTTGTCTGGAGTGTAGCATTGTGTGGGAGTGAAACGTGGACGATAAGGAATTCAGACAAAAAGATGACAGAATATTTGAAATGTGGTGCTACAGACGCAGTATGTGTCCATTCATCCCTTCATAAGCGCCTACTGTGACACCACTGGAAGCGGGCTGAACGATGTTGCGGCGTGAGCGGAAGACACCATAATGGCACGAATGATCATGCATCATTGTGTGGGAGTACCATATCCAACACAGACCATTCTGCCGTAGTAATCATCTATAGAACATTGAACAGTGCACAGTACAATGAAACCAACATTCAATCCACATGGCTATCTATTCATGCACCAACAAGGTGATATGCGTTTCAAACAGGACATTGCACGTTCACATGTATCCATCACCACCCAACGTGTTTTTCAAGTTGAACCTCAAGTACCCTGGCAAACACTATCCCCAGATCTGTCACCCACTGAGCATGTTTGGAACCAAATGATACGTCATGTTGGGCGGTCTGCATGAGAAGCACGTAATCTGGCCCAACTGAGGCACCATGTGGAAATTGCTTGGAAGGTTATTCCACAAGAATATATTTGGCACCTCTACGATCGTCTGCATGGGAGAATTACCGCTTGCATTACTGCAAACGAAGGGCATACACGGTTTTAACGTTGACATTGCGCACACTCTGGTGACTGTATTCACGTCCGTATACTAGGGTTGCCAGATTGAACTCGAGGCAGGCCCGGAGACAAGACGTGCCCCTCTCCCCCTTGGCCAATGACTCACCCCCCCCCCCCTCCAACTGCGACCAAGTCCCCCCCCCCAACCAGGATTACACCTGAATACTAAAAGAAGAAAAAAAACTAATCATCTCCTCCCTCCCAGCATATATCCCCCCGGTGGAATATTGCTAGGGGTGGCCTCCACATGCCGCAGCTGACAGGCCAGGCCGCCAGTAGCTGTGGATCAACAATCGGCACACTTCAGTCGGCGTGGCAGCAGAAGTGGCGGCAGCATCAAAGCTGCTCACATCAACAGCTGCGCCTTCAAAGAGTTGCCGCTTGCGGCTCCGCGCACTGTGAAGGATCGCGCGCCACCAAGAAGAGCGTCTCACTGGCTCCATGTGAAGGGGCACAGTTACCGTCTGTTCCCTGTTACGACCACTTGCTGCCGCGTAAAGAAGTAAACTTGAGGGCATAAAATTATTAAACGTAATAGTGCTGTCCTTTCTATGAGAGATAAATACGAGATTATTACTGTACTAAAAGAGATGCCTGTTGTTATAAATACATTTACCGTAAAGTACTTATTGACAAATGAAACTGTACAGTTCGATTATTCGAATAAACCAGTTTTCCGAACACCCACGTTCCCCAATTAGTTCGGATAATCGACGTTCTAATGTAATATCAATTAAACATTATACACCGAAGTACAGGATATCAACAACGATCGCGAACTACGTACGACGAGAGTTGAGCTCTGACAGCTAGCAGCGCAGTTGCCAGGTTCGACAGGGAAGTGCAGTGGCCAGTGACTGCTGCTTCGTTCTCCATTATGTTGTACTTACGCGAAAATTACTTCACTGTCGTGACATAAGTAAATAACAGTGCACTGCGGGAGATTTGGACAATGACATGATATCTTAAGAACCTGTCATTACTTTTTACAATACAACTTGATCCATTTACGTTCATGCATCCACCAACCGTGCCCAATGTGTAATTAAAAAATACTTCATACATTCTGGTGAGGCGATCCTCGGCAGCAATAAATTTTACAAAATGCATATTTGTACACTTTGCTGACCAAATTTGTTCCGCTAACTAGTTTCGGTGATTACACCATTTTCAAAGTGTAAAATATGGGGCAAGTTACATTATATACATTTTCGTAGCTCCAGCTGCACAAAACTTCTAATTTCTAGCGTAGTGCAGTGCAGTGCAGTGTGTTTTAACGGTGTCTTAATTGTTATTAGGTATTTGAGTCAATTGGATAAGATTAGATGTTTTCTACAGCTTGAGTTACCAAAATGTATATAATGTAACTTGCCCTATATTTTATGCTTTGAAAATGGTCTAATCAACGAAACTAGTTAGCGGAACAAATTTGGTCAGCAAAGACGTGCCTGAACTCGGCCGCCTTCGTTCACCACGGGCAGTATAGCCATCCACAAGACACTCTAACAGTTTTTTTTTTTTCTGATTGTACATTTGACTAATTGGGGGCAGTCTTCGTCAAAACAGTTCTTTGTGTATCATTACGGTCACTAGTTTTACAAACACAACAAAATTAACTTCTAGTACTATATATGATCACCAATCACTTACTAATGCCGCCATTACTAGTTTACCATTAATCGAACCTACACCGAAGCAAATAAAAGTAACAGTAATAAAATATTACAGTTATAGGCACATACCTTATTATTCATATTTTGCTGATGATCTCGCTGCATTCAGAAGAATCTTGTTTTTGAGAGCCACATTGTAGAAATCTTCACATCTCATTTTCAAATTCATCTGAACACATATCTCGGCTTTCACAAGTTCAACGGACATTCTGTTTCTAGCATCCGACCATAATGCACTCATTACACTAAACACTCGTTCAACGTGCGCATTAATGACAGGAATTGCGAGGACGTGCTGTATTATATTGAACAAATTTGGTGCATCTGCTTTTTCAAAAAACTCGCTCCACACTTTACAATCAGTTTCCTTCCTATCAAGATTTGATACTACAGACTTCAAAACAGAAAACTCCTGATACAGTTCGTTTAAATCAAAACTAATTTTCAATTTATTTCCCACTTTGGCCAAGTCTTTAAATGAAAATAGTTTTGGTTGACATAAATGTAGCACTGATACAACTTCATACACATTGTAATTCCCACTAAAGCTGTACCATTTGCCAAGATAGTTTAATAACCTCTCGTAAACAAGCGTGCACTCTTTTACTACAATATTCTTTTCTTCATCTGTAAGGTGTTCTAAAGACTAATTAACTTCAAATCCATAAAACTTATTCTCCTTACGGCCCTCTGTTTGTTTTTTCACTTCCAACATAATCTCGTGAACATCTGTGGAAAGTGTGTCCTCTTTTTCTAAAAGTCTGATTGCTTTACAAAAAACAGGCAAAGTTGCTTTTAAAAAATACAGAAAGCACTCTGGTAGTGTTAGCGAATACTCGTTTATTTCGTCTTGTTGTGAACTAATGAACTTCCAAATTAGGGGATGTGTTTTTTCCTCACCCCGTGCTACACAATACATCTTTAAATCTCGCCACATCTTAACAAGACGATCCACATCTGACTCCAAAGACAACCATCGCACTACAGTGTGTCGCAGTATTCCGCTGTAATCATGCTGAGCAAACTCGCAAAATGTTTTTAGTTCCTCCGAATTTTTTGATGATGAAAAAAAGTCAATATATTTTACGAACTAGAGTTTCTACATCATATTTTAGAAGCTTGAATCCAAACTTAGCACAGTTATGTAAAATATGATAACAACAATTGGCTTTGATTAAGTTTTCATTTTCTTCTTTCAATTTAGTGAAGACAGAATTGTGTTTCCCGAAATTAACTGATGCATTGTCAGCTGAATACGAAACTACATTATTTAGTGTCAAACCATGTTCCAATAAAATGAATTTTAGTTTGTTTGAGATGGCTTCTGCAGATACGTTAACATCTTCGTAGAAATCAAGAACTTCATTACATTTTCCCTTATCTTTGGGGAAGTATGTTACAACTATCGGATATTGTTTTTTTTTATTGCCCTTGGTTGAAGCGTCTGATCCTAATGAATACGGAACATTTTGCTTTAATTCGCTTAGTAGCTTCTCTTTAGCATAAGGCAGAAGCACATTTTTTATTAATGCCTCGCTTTTTGTTCGGCCGCATCTTACTTACGTTGCCACTGAGGAACCTCTAAAAACATAAGGATATAGCTTATTACCACTATCTTGAGAATTGTAAGAATGGTGGTGTCTCACGCTATGGTAAGTCAAAGCTAATTCCATTGCAGTGACTTTGTCGTCTTCTGCAGAAAATTGTTTCGGCAAGAATTTAAGAAGCGACTGATTCTTCATTTTTGTGGTAATATTCGCTTTGTGTCTTTCCGATTGTAAATGTTTATTCACAGCTTTCACTCCGTCGTACTTAACAGTAAATGAGATATTGCATATTCTGCACTAACACATACACTCATCAGTATCGACTTTTTGTAGCCACTCTTTATAATTTTCTTCCTGCAACCATTCTTCACGGAACGAACTTAGATATCGTCTCATCATTTCACTGTTATTCCCACTAATCTGAGTTAATGTAAGCTTGTCTGTTCACTCACGATCCAAGTATTCCAAAAATTGCCGGTAAACTGATAACAAACAATGAACGAACGAACACAAATAATAGACGTCGCCAGTTGACACGTTGCCGCAACAGTGTTTGCTTAAATAATGCGCTAGCCGATTACTACCGACGCAACAATGAAAAGTTTTCAGAGGAAGAATAGAAAAGTAGCGTTTTCTTGCAATAAGAAATTGACATTTATATAAAGTTATTCATAATTACTAGAGAGGAGCCGGCTGGGAATGGCCGTGCGCACTGAGGCGTCTTGCCACGGTGCGCGAGGCTGCTCCCGTCAGAGGTTCGAATCCCCCCCTAGGGCATGGATGTTGTGTTCGTCCTTAGTTTAAGTTACGTTAAGTTCGATGCAGATCGTCGCTACATAAGCATAGTACTTAAAAAGCGTCGTAAAAAAAAAGAAAAAAAAAGATGAAGGTTACATTCAAGCCCGGAGATGAGAGTCATTGGCCCGTAGACCCGGAGAATTCATTCCAAACCCGTGCACTCCGGGCAGCGCCCGGAGATCTGGCAACCCTAGCGTATACCTCTGTGTAATCGTGTGTTGTATGCATCCTCAAGAATGTGTTAATAAAATTTCCCTCTGCTGGGTCGACGAATTCATGGTGTTCTCTTTTCATTTTCCAGGAGTTGGGTTCCCTAATGTAAAAATTATATTGAAATCAATATAAACGATACTATTCGCACTCATCCAATATCCTAAGCAGCAATGTAACTTGCCGGCCGCTAGGAGCGCTGCTGTCGCACTTACAGTGCAAGGTCTATAGAAGACAAGTCTGTACACCAATGTTCCTTACGGAGCCGCCATTTTTAATAATAAAATACTGATAATTTGAAAGGCTAATATTGCTCAGTCTTACCAGGAGAGTTAACAAGCTGATTCTCACAGATTTGACGCGAATTGTGTGAGAAGAACCGCTAGATAAACGTTTTAAATTCCTTAAATATGTGTTCTGAGCGGGCCATAGGAAAAGAAAAACGCTCATCAAATATTTCGGAATACAAGAAGTATACGAGTATACGCACGTTTGGATGACCAGTGAAGTGTGCTTTGCACTAAAGCACTTTCCGCGGAAAATCTGATACTGTAAAATGCTTTCATAACATGTGAATGGTGTAAATATAATCTTTATTAACGATGATCACCCAAAATAAATGCAGATAATTGCTAGATTTTTTATAGATACATTTTTCAGTGGACACTTCATCAAATAATGAAAATGACTTAACTACTTTAATTACCATAATTAAAGTAATTATAACGAACTAATGCATTGATTTTTACATAAATACATTTCAGTTTCGTAATTTCTCACTTGGCGAAATGACTTTCTGAGACTTCTTCAGATATCTCTTCTGCCTTTCCCAACTTAACCCATTTCTTTCCAGCGTTGCGTACACGCAACGAGAAATTTAGCCTTACAAAATGCAGTCGAAATGGACTTACTAAACAAAACTCACCATACAAGTGTTAAAGCCTTTTAAGTTAAAGCCTTTTAACACATGCATGGTGAGTTTTGTATAGTAAGTCCATTTCGACTGCATTTTGTAAGGCTAAATTTCGTGTTGCGTGTACCCAACGCTGGGAAGAAATGGGTTAATTTCAGTTAAAGCACTAGGTTCTGCCCTACACAGATCCAATATCTCGAAATTTCTTCCGTTTACGTAATGTCGAATCATTGGTAACACACACATTAGGAAATTTCCATATGAATGGAAGCCAACGTTCCGTATAATATTTTGTTCTCGGATAGTTCAACAAAAGAAACTTTCAATTATCCTTCGTCTATACAATACCGAAAGGAAACGCGACAAGAAAAGAAAAAAACTATATCAGAAGAAAACACGTACAGCCTTATGTTACAAATATAAGATTAGGGAAAAGCAGAATTTTGTTAATGAAAAAGCTACTTTTTCTTCACTAGTGTGGTTATATTGGTAGTCACATCCCATATACATTGCAATGAGAATGGATATAGGCACATTCTCTGTAACCTGCACACTTCGTTGCAATTTTACATTCACTGGTTTATGCAAGAAAACTCTTTCTAGTGGCGAATATTATCCGAATACAGTCTGCTATAGCTGCGTCTTTGAACCAAAATGGCCGCGATCGCATAGGATCATGGTAGCGTAACCAGACCCAGTACCGGCGGAAGGGCCGGGCGAGCCGGGCGACAGCCCAGAGCACCAAATTTTAGGGGAGTTTGGAGGCGCCAAAATCCTCGCTAAATTTATATTACTGTAGACAGTGAACTAAAAATTAACTTTTTCATAAATTGTGTAGCAACATTGGTTACTACCTCATGGCATAGGCTTCACTCTTTATAACACCGCCGGTTTCTTCTTGAATCTCCTAAAAGGAAATCCCTCCATCCCTTCGCTTTGTCTATTAAAAAATCTCCGCTAACAAAGCTAAAGGCTATTGTTGAGATTTGGGAGTTTTGAGCAACAATAACACGCTCTGACAATTACAACCGCCGCGGTTCCGACAATTGTACTCCTTGCGACAAAGCTATGTCGGCCGCTCTAACAATACACACAAACAATATGGAGTTATCGGCGACCATAATGAAATTAGTCCTATTTGTACTGTCAAATGTCCCGTGAAAGAAAATTATAAATCAGAAGTCATGTACATGTAGTGCAGGCTTCATGGTGTGCGTGTTCTTCTTTTGTCTCCTGAATTTCTACTCTTAGTAGAAGAATCGTTGTGTTAATGTGTTCTGTATCCTTTCGGAAAAAAGAAGCCTTCTCGAAATGTATACAGAAAAAGAAAAGCACAATTAGCGGCTGAAAATGAGAAACAGGCAGCAGCATTAAAGAAATTCTTTCGTACTCCTGAAACAGACAATAATGGAAATGAAAGCGTTGAACCAGAGAATGAGAAAATCAGCAAGAAATCAACAAATACTCCAGAAGATAACACAGTACAGGTAAGAAGGCCTACATTACGTAACGTATTTTCGTTTTATTACGTTTAATAGAGAAGAGGTGTTTACACACGTAGCGTCTTAGCAGGCTGGGGTGGGTAGGGTGGCGGCCTCTCAGATAGGCGGCGAACTTCTGGTTCGCAGAAACTTCTTTCCCCATTGATATAAATAGCAATAATTACATTCTATACCAACACTGATGCTTGATAGATGTGCCAAAGCGATAAGACTTTTACTCGTTAGATGCGTATTAACGCCGGCCGCGGTGGCCGAGGGGACTGAGGCGCTTCAGTTACGGTCTGCATGGCCACTATGGTCGGTGGTTCGAATCCCCCCTCGGGCATGGATATTTGTGCCGTCGTAGTTCGTAAGTAGTTCATAAATAGTTTGTAAGTTTAGGGACTGATACCCCGTAGTTAAGTCCCATAAGCCTTACAAACATGTGTATTAACCTTTGCAGAGAAAAAGGCACGAAAAGTTGACTTTACTTAGCTTTGTAAACAACTCAAAGGACAATTTGCATTAAAACTGTATAAAGATATAAAATTATATTACTGGTTGTATTATTTGTATTACGAAATCTTTGTACAATGCTGTTACAAAATATATTTGTATATTCTTTTGTTCATTTGTGTTCTCTTTCGCAGTTAACAAGGCTGTTTATGTATATATGTGTAAGTAAATGCTGTATCGCATGATCAATCTTAATTTTATAGAAATCGTTGTTTCTAGAATCGTTCTGTAAATTTCTAATCAGTGACGTAGAATATTCTGCATGTTCATGTGTAAATAATTGTTTCGTATATCGTTAACCAAAACTTACTCTGTGTATTTAACTGACAAAAGTTAAGATCTTACTCCATTTGGTAATTGATTCTTATAATTACAGTTATAGAGTTCAAGGAGTTATCCTATAAAAGCAGCTATCTGTAAGGTAGCATAGCAAATTTCTACATCTACATCTACATGCATACTCCGCAATTCACCGTAAGGTGCGTGGCGGAGGGTACGCTGTACCACTACTAGGCATTTCCTTTCCTATTCCACTCCCAAATTGAACGAGGAAAAAAAGAATGCCTATATGCCTCCGTACGAGCCCTAATTTCTCTTATCTTGTCATTGTGATCACTACGCGAAATGTAAGTACGCGGCAGCAAGATCGTACTACACTCAGCTTTAAATTCCGGCCCTTTGTTATTCAACAAAAATTCACGAAATGAACGTCGTCTTTCATGCAGCGATCCCCAATTGAGTTGCCGGAGCATTTCCGTGACACACGCGCATTGGTCGAACCTACCGGTAACAAATCTAGCTGCTCGTCTCTGAACCGCCTCTATGTCTTCCTTTAAACAGATCTGCTGCGGGTCCCAAACACTTGAGCAATACTCAAGACATGGTCGTACAAGCGTCTTATACGCGGTCTCCTTTACAGGTGAAGCACATCGTCCCAAAATTCTCCCAAAGTCAGTAATACCAATGAGTTGTAGGGGGCGCCATATGGATTCTTTGCACGGGTGATATTTTCCCCTTCCGCCGGCCCTGACCAGACCTGTCCTATACAGACCTTGTTACAGTGTAATTTTACCTCTGGTAATTCTTTGAAATATAAAGATTTTATCTGGAGTACGGGTGCCGCTTTTCACGGCCGGAGTTGTGAGTCGAGGAAGCACGTGGCTTACCGCTGGTGCTGATGCTGCTATGTCAGCGCTGATGCGGCGTGGCCCAGCGAACAATAAGCCGTTCAGGAGGTTTTATACCGACGGCGGAGCTACGACGCACTCTTTCTCTTACTATCCACGGCACGCGTCGGATCAGTCTTCAACGATTACCGCACTTCCTCCCCCTATGTAGGCCCTTGCATTCCGTTTTCCTAAATAAACTATTTCAATGTCAAGCTTGAATTTATTATCTTGAATTTCACCGAACATCCTTTAGCCCACAATACTAACTTGTTGATATGGTGTCTGTTCTTACGGAAATGTCCGAAAGAACAGACACCACTGATCAACATTAACGACCGTAGTTTTACGAATTCGAAATACTGAAACATTTCGACAGTTTCAGGGCATTGATAGAAATTCGGCGGCGAAGATTATAATTTTTGCTGGAGCAGGATTCGAACCCAAATTTATCGCTTCGGCCCAGCGGTCGTATTAACCATTTTCCCCCCTTTTCTTTATTCTTCGCGCAGATCTACACCTACATTCATACTCCTCAAGCCACCCGATGGTGTGTGGCGGAAGGTACCTTGAGTACCACTAACGGTTCTTCCTCCTATTCCAGTCCCATATTGTTCGCGGAAAGAAAGACTGTGTGGGCACTAATCTCTCTGATTTTATCCTCATGATCTCTTCGCGAGATATACGTAGGAGGGAGCAATATACTGCTAGACTCATCGGTAAAGCTATGTTCTTGAAACTTCGACAAAAGCCCATACCGAGCGACAGAGCGTCTCTCCTGCAGAGTCTTCCATTGCAGTTTGTCGATCATCTCCGTAACGATTTCACGATTACCAAATGATCCTGTAACGAAGCGCGGTGCTCTCCGTTGTATCTTTTCTACTTCCTCTATCAACCCCACCTGGTACGGATCCCACACCGGTGAGCATTATTCTTCGTTTTCGGACTGTATTTCCTTAGGATTCTTCCAATGAATCTAAGTTTGGCATCTGCTTTACCGACTATTGATTTTATATGGTCGTTCCATTTTAAATCACTCCTAATGCCTACTTCCAGATAATTTATGGAATTAACTGCTTCCAGTTGCTGACCTACTATAGTGTAGCTAAATGTTAGAGGATCTTTCTTTCTATGTATTCGCAGCACATTACACTTGCCTACATTAAGATTCAAATGCCATTCCCTGCACCATGCGTCAATTCGATGCAGATCCTCCTGCATTTCAATACAATTTTCCATTGTTACAACCTCTCTATACACTTCAGCATCATCCGCAAAAAACCTCAGCAAACATCCGATGTTATCCGCAAGGTCATTTATATATATCGTGAACAGCAACGGACCCACGTGTTTGTTCTAGGTTGTTCTTGGCTCAGTTTTTTTTCTTTTTCTTTGTTTTTCGTTTTATTTATTACAGAGGGCGTTGAGTCTTCTCTGAGCGAGCGCACTGAGGTGCCACGCCGATGAACCAGTTAGGCTATCTGGGCACACTTCTCTTCCTGCACAAATTTCCAACTTCTAGCACACTACGGTAGTGGTGCCACCTGCCCGTTATACTTCTCCTTGCTCGCAGCCTATGCTGAATTCCCGCAAGGAATTGAGTGTATTAATGCGTCCGAATTGAAATTGTCAATTGCCTATTGAGGACATATACACAATTATTGATTCGGACATGTCTAACAGTACAGAGACCCCAACCATGAAAGAGCCGCAGTGGTTGGGAACTAGTACATTGAGCAAGCTGTGCGAGCTTATGGAATATCGCCCCAGTTGTGTGATTGGATTTCCGATTTCCTATCAGAAAGGACACAGTTCGTTGTACTTGACGGTAAGTCATCGAGTAAAATAGAAGTGATATCTGGCGTTCTCCGGGGAAGCGTTATAGGTCCCCTACTCTTCCTTGTGTTTATAAACGATTTAGGAGACAGTCTGAATAGCTCTTTTAGAGTGCTCACGGATGATGCTGTCGTTTATCGGTTAGTGAAGTCAACAGAGGATCAAAAGCAACTGCAAAGCGATTTAGACAAAATTTCTACGTGTTACGAAAATTGGCAGTTAACACTAAATAATGAAAATTGTGAAGTAATACACATGACCATTAAAAGAAATCAATTACACTATAAATCAGTCAAACCTTAAGGTCTTAAATTCTACCAAATACCTAGGAGTTACAATTTCGAACTACCTAGACTGAAGAGAACAAGTAGAAAATATTGTGGGGAAGAGGAACCAAAGGTTACTTTTCATTGTCAGAGCTCTTCGAAGACGCAACAGCTCCACCAGACAGCCTACAACACATTTGTGCGTCCTCTCCTGGAGTACTGTTGCCCAGTGTGGGGCCCTCACCAGGTGGGACTGACGGAGGACATTGAGAAGGTTCAGAGAAGGGCAGCTCGTTTTGTTTTATCACGTTACAGGGGGGATAGCGTCACGGAAATGTTGCACGTTTTGAGGTGAAAATCATTAAAGGGACGTCGTTATTCTTTGCGGCAATATCTATTTGCGAAATTTCAGTCACCGACTTTTACTTCTGAATGTGGAAATATTTTACTAGCACCCACCTACATAGGGAGGCATGACCATCCCAATAGAATAAGAGAAATCAGATCGAAAACGGTACGATTCAGGTGTTCTTTCTTCCCGCGCGCTATTAGAGAATGAAACAGTAAATAAAGGTTGTGAAAGTGCTTAATGAACCCTCTGCCAGGCACTTAAATGTGATTTGCAGAGTATCTGTGTAGATCTAGATGGGAACGAAAGCAAAGAGGAATTTGGAGAAGGGGGAAGAAATAAGAATATTGCGTTTTGCTGATGACATTCTAATACTGCCAGAGACAGCAAAGGACCTGGAAGAGAAATTGAACGGAATGAACTATGTGTTGAAAGGAGTGTATAAGATGAACATTAACAAGAGCAAAACAAAGGTAGTGGAATGCAGTCTTAGAAAATCAGGCGATGCTGAAGCAATTAGATCAGGTAACGAAACAATAAAGGTGGTAGATGAGTTCTTTTACTTGGCAGTAAAATAACATATAATGGTAGCAGTACAGAGGATATGAAATGCAGAATGGCAATGTGAAAGAAAAGAGTTTTTGAAAAAGGGAAATTTTGCTAACATCGAATATTAATTTAAGTGTAAGGAAGTCTTTTCTGAAGGCATTTGTGTGGAGTGTTACCGTATACGGTAGTGAAACTTGGACGATAAATAGTGTAGACAGGGAGAGGATAGATGGTGCTACAGAAAAATGCTGAAGATAAGGTGGATAGATCGTGTAAGTAATGAAGAGATACTGAACAGAATTGTGGAGAAAAGGAATTTTATATCTTGACTAAAAGAAGAGATCGATTGCTAAGACACATTCTTAGACACCAAGGAATCATAAATTTAGCATTGGAGGGAAATATGTGGGGAAAAATTCGCAGTGGGATGTAGGTTGCCGTTCTTATAAGGAGATTAAGAGGCTTGCTCAGGTAGAGTAGTGTGCGGAGCTGCATCTAACCAATAATCTCCGGACTGAAGACCAACAGGAACTGGCAATTCAATGCGAACGCATTAATACGATCGATACTTTGCGGAAATCCATTATAGGCTGCAAGCAATGAGCGGAGGTACTATGATTGCAGTGTGCTACAAGTTTAAAATTTGTGCAGGAACGGGAGCATGCCTCGATAGACTGATTGGTTAAGGCCGATACTGGCACGAAGCGGGAAATCCGGGTTCGAATCCCGGTCCAGCACAAAATTTCAACTCATCATTATCATCATCATCATTAGAGACTGATTATGCCTTTCAGCTTTCAGTCTGGAGCATAGTATCTCTAATAAAATTCCTCCATGATCCCCTATTCAGTGCTAACATTGGTGCCTCGTCTGCTGTTATGCCATTGTAGTGGGACAGATTTGTGAGCTCCTATTCTCCCATATCAGCTTTGTTTTGCAGATGAAAATTAATGAAAACGAAATATTGAATGTTAAGTAATTATTTTTATGATATGATACTTGAGAAAAACGTTTGTGTTTGTTTCATGGTCGATCGAGGTATTGCAATAAACAGGAACAGCGTCGCCGCAGCACCACCGGCGTCACAGAGCTGGCCGTTATAGGAAGTTAGCCGACGGTCACGGGGCAGCGGACGTCTCTGCTCCTTCTTTATTGCGGGACATCGATCGTCCTCTAAGAAGACTGTTTAACATTATTATTGCTATGGATGTTAGTCAGTTCAGATTATGTCCTTGTAAAAGTAACATTGGATCAGAAGTAAATAGTATATACTTGTACTGCAAGAAGACTAAGAAACACTAAGCGAAGAGCATGGAGAGAGAGATGGGAGTGTAAATTCTTACTTGCAAATTTTGCAGACGAGTTTTAATATTTTACTACTACATGCTGTAGTATACGAGACCAACTAAGCATTTCTGTTCTAAATTGTTTTTTAGCATTACATCGAAATTCTTGTTAAAAATGCATACGAAGAACACTATGGTAGCTTTATTTTTTTTTTCCAAGAATAATAATAATAATAAACGGCGGAAATTGTTGTTACATAAATCGAGATCTGCCGTACGGATCGCTGCGGCGCGCTTAATAATAAATATGCAATTTCATTGGCTGCTGACCTGGCGGGGCGCGGTCGCCGTAAAAAGAGTGCAATATGCCCCTGTCCTGGGCGCAGGGGTCGGCAGGCGGGGGCAGTGTCGATGCGGTCAAGACAATCGTCGCGGTATTGTTTGTTCTCGCGGGTAGGGCGGGTGGCGGCGTCCTTTGAGAAGCGGCCGCGAGCGTGGGAGGAGGAGGGGGTAGCATCAGTCGGCGGCGGCGGCGGCGCGGCGGCTGTGGCGGCGTAGTTTGAGAAGCGTTCCGGCAATCGGCCAAGCGGGTTGGGGTGGTGGTATAAGGCAGGTGTGTGGGAGAGAGTGCGAGTACAGACATGTCGAGGGGTCTACAGGTCTGGACCTGTCGGAGGTGCTGCCTGTCTGGCGGCGGCGCCGAGGGGGGCGTCGTGTGTGGCCGAGGGAGGTGTTGCAACCTGTCAATCCTTAAGTGCGTTATGGCGGCGTCCTTTGATTAGCGGTCGGACAAGTAGCGAATCATAAGGACCTAAATGTAAACTGTCAATCATCTTTCATTCTTCCGGGAAGACCTATCAATCATCCTGTGGCGGCATCCTTTGATCTGCGATCCGGCAAGTGGCCGAGGGAGGAGGGGTGGGGGTAGCGGTCTCGCGCAATGCATCATGGGCAGACTCTCAGTGGGGTGATACCGGCACAGCTATACTACTATCAACTAATCTCGGGCTCATCAGAAAGACTCAAGTACCAGACACCCGTTTTTAACCCACACCCAATCAAACAAAAGTCTCACAGTTTGGAAGACTCAGAATGCAATGATAGCACGCTGTTTCTAAAACAAAACAAAAAAACAAAACGAAACAAAACACCTCCCTCCCCCTTGAATCCTCCTATGAAAAAGCCAGCCTCTTTGACGTAGCAGCACTACGAATGCTTGCTTGATTTGACATCAGATTCCGAGCTAATCGCAAAGTTTCAAACTAAGCAATCACTCTTCGAATTTTGGTGTACGCTAAAGGACGAGTTTAGAATCTTATCAGATAAAGCTAAACTTCCGCCTTTCTGAACCACATATTTAGCGAATAAAATACAAATTCCATCTCAATGTAGAGCAAGATATTCGGTTGCAACTGTCCAATAATCAACCAGATATAGTCTCAGTGTACAAATTAAAACAGTCTCGTCCTTCTCATTGACATCCTTGTTTTTTTCGTAAACCAAGGAAGTTTTGTAACTATGTCTTTAAAGGCCTGTTTATCTGTGTGTGTAAAAAAATGTGGATCTACAATACTTGTTCTGCTGAATTGTTCCTGTTCCTTGTATGTGCGTGAACTTCTATGTAATGTGAAATTGAGAATAAAATAAATATTTACAGTTATTAATCTTAATGTCTTGTGTGCTTAAATTGTGAAATAACCATACTACGTCAATAATACTGTCACTAAATTTATCAAATGCAGTATATATCTGTGACGTAAAATTTAATGCTCCGCCTTTAGTTCCACTTTATTATGGTGCTCCGTGACTCAAAAAGTTTGAGAATCCCTTCTCTAACCTACAAAACAACGGGTCCCCCTCTCCACTCCACTCCCACATTGATACTACGCAAATCAAATCTATGCCTTCTTTTGATGCCACCTTGTACTTTGTATTTTGCTTGTGTCATCTTGAAGTGTGTTTCTGAGTTTCTTCATACCTAGTCAGGGATTTGGCTTCTGCCTTAATATCTGATAACGTGGACCTCATTGCTTCGACGTAGCCATGTATTGATTTATAAAGGGCTTATGCCATGTTCAGATTTTGATTCAACAGTTACGACGAACTGCTAGTCGCTTGCAAGCTTTCCACGGTTCAGTGTCAGGGGACACATATTATTTCCATTGGCGAATTGTTCATTATCATAAATAGTCGCTAAGACGGATAACAGCACTATATCGTTTGATGCATTTTAGTAGTTACGTTTTCCAAAACTTATTTCATAGTATTACAAGCATGTAAAAGTGCCTTTGTAGAATAAACTCGGATCGACCACCTAGTGTCTCGCAACCGTTCCAAAATCGGAATTTTTGTACTATTATCTTTCATTTCCTTCCAAGAACCACAGACACCACCGAGGTGGGATGGCTTGCGTGCCTCGACGTTGCAGATAGCCGATATTCACAGTGGAGGGGTATCTGTGGAGAGGCCAAACATATGTGTGGTTCCTGAACAGGGGCAGTAGACTTTTCAGTAGTTGCAGGGGCAACAGTCTGGATGATTGACTGAGATGGCCTTGTGAGATAGCTAAATGGCTTTGCCATACACTTACTGGGAAAGGCTGAAAGCAAGGGAAAACTATAGCCGTCACTTTTCCTGAGAACATGTATGAATATATGATGATAGCATCATGTTGTGTAAAACACGCTGTAAGTGAAATAGTCCCCCCATTCGAATATCCAGGTGCGGACTACTCAGGAGGATGTCATCATCAAGAAAGACAGCTCTGGTGTTCTACAGATGAGAGCGTGGAAGGTTATATTCCTTAATCTGGTAGGGAGATTGGAGATTACAAAATTTAAAAGGAAAAATGGGTTCATTGATGTTAGATATAGTGGGGGTTAGTGAAGTTCGGTGGAAATATGAAAATGATTTCTGGTTAGGTGAGTACAGAGTTATAAATATAAAATAAGTTGAGGTATTACAGAATTGGGTCTAATATTGAATAATAAAAGAGGAATGTGGGTAAACTACTATGAACAACACAGTGATCACATTATCGTAGTCAAGATAGATACGAAGCCAACATCGACCATATTAGTACAAGTTTATTTGCCACCTATCTCTGCCGGTGATGAGGAGATCGAAGAAATGTATGAGAAGGTAAAGGAAATTATTCAGACCGTTAATGGATATGAAAACTTGATCGTGATGGGACACTGGAATTCAGTAGTAGGAAATTGAATGGAAGGAAAAATATTAGGAGAATATAGACGGGGGGGGGGGGGGGGGGGGAAGAAATGAAAGAGGAAGCCGCCTGGTAGAAGTTTGCACAGAACATAATTTACTCATAACAAACACTTGGTTTAAGAATCATGAAAAACGTATTTTACGTGGAAGAGACCAGGAGACATCGACAGGTACGCGATAAATTTTATAATGGTAATACATAAATTTCGGAACAAGGTTTCAACCTATAAGTCATTTCCAGGGGCAGACATAGATCTTAACCATATCTTATTGGTTATGAACTGTAGACTGAAACCAAAGAGTCGGAAAATAGGGAGATGGGACCTGTATAAATTGAAGGACCCAGAAGTTCTTGGGAGTTTCAGAGGGAGCTTTAGGCAACGATTTACTGAAATAGTAAAGTCAGCAGATGACCAGATAGGTAGAAAGACATGACCTACAAAAAACACTTAGATATCACAGGAAGTACTGATTTTAATTGATGCAAGGAGAAAATATAAAAATGCAGTAAATCGGCAGGTAAAATGGAGTACAGACGATTAAAAGTGAGACTGTCAGGAAGTGGAAAATGTCTAAGCAGGAGTGGCTGGAGGACAAATGCCAGTCTGTATAAGAATGTATAAATAGGAAAGCATAGATACCACCCACAGAAAATAAAACAGACGTTTGGAGACAAGAGAAGCAATTGCATGAATATCATGAACTCAGATGGAAAACCAGTTCTGAAGAAGGTAAAGCCGAAAGTTGGAAAGTGTTTATAGGGGGGCTCTACAAAAGAAATAAACCTCGATACAGTATTTTAGGAAGAGAAGAGGAAGTAAATGAAGATGAAATAGGAGATACCACACTAGAGGCAGATCACTCAAAGACTTAAGTCAAAACAGGGCCCCTGGAGTAGACGACGTTCCCTCAGAGCTACTGGAGGTTTTGGCAGAGCGAGCCATGACAAAACTATTTCACCTGATGTATGAATGCATTGTTTCGCGCCGAGTTATGTTGATAAAATTTTCTCGCGTTTCCAGCCGCGTCATGTGGTTTACTGTCCACGACGTTTCGGCCGAGATCTCCTCGGCCATTGCCAAGTGGTTCACTGTCCAGTGATTGCTGCTGTCGTCCTTATATAGCTGCACTGCGGGCTATGACGTCACTGGTGCTCCGCGACATGACCATAAAAAGCAATGTTTTGGTCGCGTTGCTGCCGCGCTCGCTTCCACCTTCCAATCGGCGGATTCCAAGAACGGCACCTACATACAAGGCCTCTGCGCTGCCTGCCAAGAGTAGTCATAACACAACCAAACTATTTGTCTTGTGTAGCGTTGTGACGAGTTTGGGAAGACGTAGACGTTACACACAGTGTTTAAGAATCTTTTTGTGTTATCTGTGGGATTCTCCTTGCAGATTTTTGCTGGTATGAGACAAAATGCCTAATATGAAACGTCAGATTCCAGTATCACTAAGATGTCTTACTAATAATTCATAAATATCAAGATAGATACGAAGCCAACACCGACCACAGTAGTACAGGTTTATATGCCAACTACCTCTGCCGACGATGAGGAGATCGAAGAAATATATGAGGACTAAAGGAAATTATGCATACAATTAAGTGAGAGGAAAACGTAATTGTTATGGGAGACTGGAATTCGGTAGTAGGACAAGGAAGGGAAGGGAAGATAGTAGGTGAATATGGTCTGGACAAAAGGAGTGGAAGAGGAAGCCGCCTGGTAGAATTTTGCACGGAACACAACTTAATCATAACAAACACCTGGTTTAAGAATCACGAAAGAAGGTTGTATACGTGGAAAAGACCAGGAGACACCGGGAGATACCAAATAGATTTTATAATGGTAAGACATAGATTTCGGAACCAGGTTTTAAACTGTAAGACATACCCAGGGGCAGATATAGATTCTGACCATAACTTGGCGGTTATGAACTGTAGGCTGAAACTGAAGAAACTAAAAAATGGTAAGAAAATAAGGAGATGGGACCTGGATAAACTGAAGGAACCTGAAGTTCTTAAGAATTTCAGAGGGAGCTTTAGGCAGCAATTGACAGAAACGGGGGAAAATAAAACAGTAGAGGAGGAATGAGTAGCATTGAGAGATGAAATAGTGAAGGCAGCAGAGGACAAAATAGGTAGGAAGGCAAGACCTACAAAAAAATCCTTGGATATCACAGCAGATATTAAATTTAATCGATTAAAGGAGAAAATATAAAAATGCAGTAAATGAAACAGGCAAAATGGAGTACAGACAACTGAGAAATGAGATTGACAGGAAGTGCAAAATGGCTAAGCAGGAGTGGCTAGAAGCCAAATGCAAGGATGTAGAAGAATGTATAAATAAGGGAAATATAGATACAGCCTACAGGAAAATAAAAGAAACATTTGGAGATAAGAAAAACAGCTCTATGAATATCAAGGACACTGATGGAAAAACAGTTCTCAGCAAAGAAGGGAAAGCTGAAAAGTGGAAAGAGTATATAGAGAGGCTCTACGAAGGAAATGAACTTAGCGGCAATATTGTAGAAAAAGGGGAAGAAGTAGATGAGGATGAAATAGGAGATACTATACTGAGAGAAGAATTTCACAGAGCACTGAAATATCTAAGTCGAAACAAGGCCCCAGGAGTAGATGTCATTCCCTCAGAGCTACTGAAGTCTCTGAGAAAACCAGCCATGACAAAATTGTTTCACTTGGTGTGTAATATGTATGAGACAGGTGAAGTACCCTCAGACTTTAAGAAAAATGTTATAATCCCAATTCTAAAGAAAGCAGGCGCAAGACAGGTGTGAAAACTACAGAACCATCAGTTTAATAAGTCATGGTTGCAAAATTTTAACACGAATTATTTACATGAGGATGGAAAATCTGGTAGAAGCCGACCTTGTGGAAGATCAGTTTTGGTTCAGGAGAAATGTAGGAACACGGGAGGCAATACTCACTTTACGGCTTATCCTAGGAGATGGATTAAGAAAAGGAAAACCTACATTTCTAGTTTTTGTAGATTTGGAGAAGGCTTTTGACAATTTTGAGTGGAATAAACTCTTTCAAGTTCTGAAGCAAGCAGGTGTAAAATATAGGGAGCGTAAGGTTATTTACAACTTGTACAAAAACCAGATAGCGGTTGTCAGAGTTGAAGGGCAGGAAAGGGATGCAGTGGTTGGAAAGGGAGTAAGACAGGGTTGTAGCCTTTCTCCAATGTTATTCAATTTGTACATTGAGCAAGCTATAAAGGAAAGCAGAGAGAAATTTAGAGAAGGAATTAAAGTTCAGGGGGAAGAATTAAATACATTGCGTTTTGCCGACGACATAGTAATTCTGTCAGATACAGCAAAGGACCTGGAAGGACAATTGAACGGAATGGGCAGTGTGCTGAAAGGCGCATATAAGATGAACATTAACAAGAGCAAAACTACGGTAATCAGGTGATGCTGAAGGAATTAGATTAGGTAACGAAGCAATAAAGGAGGTGGATGAGTTTTGTTACTTGGGCAGTAAAATAACAAATGATGGTCACAGTACGGAGGAAATAAAAAGCAGAATGGCAATGGGTAGAAAAGCGTTCTTGAAAAAGAGAAATTTGTTAACATCGAATATTGATTTAAGCCTAAGGAAGTCCTTTCTCAAGGCATTTGTATGGAGTTTTGCGTTGTATGGGAGTGAAACATGGACGATAAACATTGCGGACAGGAAGAGGATTGAGGCTTTTGAAATGTGGTGCTACAGAAGAATGCTGAAGATTAGGTGGGTGGATCACGTAACTAATGAGGAGGTACTGAACAGAATTGGGGAGAAAAGAAATTTCTGGCGTACCTTGACTAAAAGAAGGGATAGATTGGTAGGACACATTCTTAGACATCAAGGAATTGTGAATTTAGCGTTGGAGGGAAGTGTGTGGGGTAAAAACAGCAGAGGAAGACCAAGAGATGGATACAGTAAGCAGATTCAGACAGATGTAGGTTGCCGTTCTTATGTGGAGATGAAGAGGCTTGCTCAGGATAGGGTATTGTGGAGAGCTGCATCAAACCAGTCTCCGGACTGAAGACCACAACAAAAACATCTTAAACCGAAACAAATTGGTCTGTGAATCACATAAATAACATTATGAACATTCTGAAACTCAGTGTGCAACGAGTATGTATTCCCAAACCCAGCACAACGCTACGTAAGGCAAATAGTTTGCTTGTGTTATGACTGCTCTTGGCAGGCAGCGAACAGGCCTTGTATCTAGGCGGTATTGGTTCCAAGCCGTGCTCAGCTGCAAGCTGCCATCTCTATTAAGAGTTTTGTCAGCTGTTTTGATCTTAATCGCCTCTTTTATTACACCATAGCAGAAACTGTTCGCTCTTGTCATTATGGATGTCTCCTCAAACGCAATGCGATGTCTGTTTCCAAGTGCATGCTCCACAATTGCTGACTTTTCGGGATAACGTAAACGATAATATCTTTCGTGTTCCACACAGCGCTGTTCAATAGTGCGCACAGTTTGTCCGATTTAAAACTGTCCGCAGCCACAAGGTATATTATATACTCCCGGTGTTCTTAGGCCTACATCATCCTTAACAGGTCTCATCAACTGACGTATTTTTGAAGGAGGCCTGAAGATCGAGTCGATCTTGTGTCTGTTTAGGCGTCAGCTAATCTTTCCAGTGACTGAGCCACAAAACGGCAAAAACGGAAGTTTCTTGCAGCTGAGCATCGCATGGAACCCAGGGATCGGAATGTTGAAGCGGGCGCGGCAGGCACGCGAACAAAACATTGCCTTTTATGGCCATGTCGCGGAGCACCAGTGACGTCACAGCCAGCAATGCAGCTGTATTAACCCGCAATAACTCGCGCCTTTAACCCTCTCATGCGTCGCGTCCTCATATGAGGACAGTTAAATTTTGTCTAATTTCCGTCCTCTTTTACAGCTGAGGAGACCGTAAAAACACAGGTACCCCATACAAGGACTAATAATGAAAGCTAGAATGTCTCCTAGACGGCATTATTAGTTGTTCGGTAACAAAGAGATGGAAATTAGAGGTTACAAGAGAGAGCAGAGGCAAGCCTTCGGATGGAAGCACATTGTTGTTTGTACATAAAAAAAAGCCTGTCATTCGGTAGCGAACTAATTACTCTTCGATGGGGTATCGCGCTGGTCAGCCAAGTTACGTGATACCAATTCCAAGAAGTGTCATGATCGAGACTGCAGACAGAAAACACGTTACATTTGAGGAAAGTGTGAACTTGCTGTGTGTCCTGAGTGCCTGAAACAATTTCATTGTACAAAGAATACAAAATAGTGGACCCTCTTCCTGTATCATTTGATATTGATAGATGTTCCATGTAAAATGTAGCAGTTTTCGTACTCACTGTCTTCATTTGAGGACACCTCCATACTGGACTATGAAACTATTTTTTTTACATAAATTATGATGAATTCTGCAGAAGATAGGTCATAAGTTATCAAATAATGTATCAGAAATTTTGTTCACTGTCGGGTTGATAATTTGTGCACGAGAGGGTTAAAAGTTACGCGATCGATCGCGTTTTTCTGACAGTCAAAGAAAACTTTGTAATGTACTTCATATGTCTAAATAAGTATTTCTAGTTGCGTTTATAAGAAAACACAAATATTTGACTATTTAAAATTGCTAAAATGCTGATTGTTTTAAAATTACTGTGAGCAAAATGCTCACGCGCGAGTCCTCGCGGGTTAAGCAATGCAGCAATCATTCGACAGTCAACCACTTGACAACAGCCGAGGAGATCTTGGCCGAAACGTCGTGGATAGTAAACCACAGGACGCGGCTGGACGCCGGAGAAAATTTTATCATCACTATTTCACATGGTGTGCAAGATGGATGAGACAGTCGAAATACCCTCAGACCCCAGGAAAAAATAATAATCCAAATTCAAAAGAAAGCTGTGCCGACAAATGTGAAAGTTACAGAACCATTAGTTTAATAAGCTATAATTGTAAAATTTTAACACTAACTCCTTACCATTATAAAGTCAATCTGGTACCTTCCAGTGTCTCCTGGTCTCTTCCACGTATACAGCCTTCTTTCATGACGATTAAACCAAGTGTTGGTGATCATTAAATTGTGCTCTGCGCAAAATTCTACCAAGACACCAGTTGTTATAGTCGAAGGGAAGCATTGGTTGAGAAGGGAGTAAGACAGGTTTATACACTTTCCCCAACGTTTTGAGCCAGCTGTGAAGGAAAGCAAGGAGCAATTTGGAGAAGGAATTAAAGCTTTATTTATGACATTTAATTCTGTCAGGGACAACAAAGGACCTGGAAGAGCAACTGAACGGAATAGGTACTGTCTTGAAAGGGGCGTATAAGATGAACTTTAACAAGAGCAAAACAAGGGTAATGGAATGTTGTCTGAGAAAATCAGGAGATCCCGAAGGTAATAGATTGGACAATGATACAATAAAGTTGGTAGAGAAGTTTTGTTACTTAGGCAATAAAATAACATACGATGGTCGTAGCACAGATGATATGAAGAATGGCAATGGTAAGAAAATCGTTTCTGAAAAAGAGGAATTCATTCAACATCGAATATCAATTCAAGTGTGAAAGTCCACCGTTACTGTAAAATTAATTCTAGCTGAAAGGAGCCAGTTAAAAAGCTTATTTTGAACATATAATTCTGGCTGTGAAAAACCAGCTACAGGATTCGCGTGAACTACTAACTACTCCCTTCAACAGAATCTTGTTCCCTGGCCCAGAATTTAGAACTGATTCAAAAATTTACTTTAGCAGCAGGAAGACAAAGAGACAGTGGCCAACAAACTTCGTAGATCACGAGAATTACACACAATCATTAATATATAATCACCTTGTCCTTCTGCCTATATGATCATCTGCAGCCTTATCTACCCTATCTCTCAGAGGTACCCATTCTTCTTCAACTGTATTACTTTCTGCTGTTTCAGCCAATCCTTGCCTAATGCTCCCTCTGAAACTCTCACCTACCTCTGGTTCTTTCAGTTTCCCCAGGTTCCATCTCCTATCTTTTCTACCTTTCTGCAGTTTCTCCCCCAAATGGTGGATTATTTTACCTCCAGAATGTTTTACCCAAGAAGAAGCCATCATCATATATTCATACAGTAGAGCTGCCTGCCCTCAAGAAAAGTAATGACTGTAGTTTCCCCTTGCTTTCAGCCCTTCGCAGTAACTGCATGGCAAAGCCACGTTAGCTGATGTTACAAGGCCAGCTCAGACAATCATCCAGACTTTTGCCTCTGTAACTACTGATAAGGCTCTTCAGGAACCACATGTTTGTCTGGCCTCTCCACAGATACCCCTCTGCTGTGGTTGCACGTACGGTACGGCTATCTGCATAGTTGAGGCATGCAAGCCACCCCACCTCGGAAATACCTGTGGTTCATTAGTGTGGAAAAAAGAATCTATAGAGATCAACGCATCCCCTGATTTTCTGACATTGCATTCCGTTACCTTCGTTTTACTCTTCTTAATGTTCATCTTTTATCTTCCTTTCAAGACACTGTCCATCCCATTCAATTGCTCTTCCAGATCCTTTGCGGTCTCTGACAGAATTACTATGCTATCGGCAAACCGCTATGTTTTTATTTCTTCTCCCTGCACTTTAATGCCCTCTCCAAATTTCTCCTTCCATTCCTTCACTGCCTGCTCAATGTACAGATTGAACAACATTGGGGAAAGGCTACAACCCTATCTTACTCCCTTCCCAGTCTCTGCTTTCCTTTCTTGCCCTTCGACTCTAATAACCGCTGTCTGGTTTTTGTATAGGTTGAATATAACTCTTCGCTACCTATATTTTACCCTTGCTACCTTCAGAATTTGGAAGAGTGTATTCCAGTCAAGATTGTCAAAAACTTTCTCCAAATCGACAAACGCTAAAAACGTAGATATCTCTTTCCTTAGCCTACCTTCTAAGATAAGTCGTAATGTGAGTATTGCCTCCCATGTTCCAACATTTCTTCTATATCCAAACTGATCTTTCCCGAGGTCAGCTTCTACCAGCTTTTCCATTATCCTGTAGATAATTCGTGTTAAAATGTTGCAAGCATGACTTATCAAACTGATAGTTCTGTAATTTTCACACTTATCTGCACTTGCTTTCTTTGGAATTGGAATAACGATATTCTTCTTGAAGTCGGAGGGTATTTCCCCTGTCTCATACATCTAGCATAAAAGCTCACACAATTTGGGGCCTTGTTTCGACTCAAGTCCTTCAGCGCTCTGTCAAATTCTTCTCGCAGTATCATATCTCCTATCTCATCTTCCTCCACTTCGTTTTCCATTTCTAGACTACTGCTTTCAAGTTTATTTCCTTTGTATAGGCCCTCTATATATTCCTTCCACAGTTCAGCTTTCCCCTCTTTGCTTAGTACTGGTTTTCCATCTGAGTTCTGGATATTCATACAGCTGCTTTTCTTGTCTCCAAATATCTCTTTTATTTTCCTGTAGTAGATATCTATCTTTCCCCTAGTTATGCATTCTTCTACGGTTCTGCATTTGTCCTCTATCCACTCCTGCTTAGCCAGTCTGCACTTCCTGTCAATCTTATTTTTCAGACGTCTGTACTCCCTTTTTCCTGTTTCACTTGCTGAATTTTTATATTTTCTCCTCTCATCAATTAAGTTCAGTACATCCTGTGTTATCCAGGGATTTCTTTTAGGCCTTGTCCTTCTGCCTATACGATCCTCTGCTGCCTTCACTACCCTATCTCTCAGAGCTACCCAATCTTCTTCTACTGTATTAATTTCCACCGTTTCAGCCAATCCTTGTCTAATGCTCCCTCTGAAAATCTCCACCTCTGGTTTCTTCAATTTGCCGAGATTCCATCTCCTAACCTTCCTACCTTTCTGCAGTCTCTTAAGTTTTAATCTGCAGTTCATAACCACTAAGTTATGGTCAGAGTTTATATCTGCCCCTGGATATGTCTTGCAGTTTAGAACCTGGTTTCTAAATCCATTCCTTACCATTATAAAGTCAATCTGGTACCTTCCAGTGTCTCCTGGTCTCTTCCACGTATACAGCCTTCTTTCATGACGATTAAACCAAGTGTTGGTGATCATTAAATTGTGCTCTGCGCAAAATTCTACCAAGACACCAGTTGTTATAGTCGAAGGGAAGCATTGGTTGAGAAGGGAGTAAGACAGGTTTATACACTTTCCCCAACGTTTTGAGCCAGCTGTGAAGGAAAGCAAGGAGCAATTTGGAGAAGGAATTAAAGCTTTATTTATGACATTTAATTCTGTCAGGGACAACAAAGGACCTGGAAGAGCAACTGAACGGAATAGGTACTGTCTTGAAAGGGGCGTATAAGATGAACTTTAACAAGAGCAAAACAAGGGTAATGGAATGTTGTCTGAGAAAATCAGGAGATCCCGAAGGTAATAGATTGGACAATGATACAATAAAGTTGGTAGAGAAGTTTTGTTACTTAGGCAATAAAATAACATACGATGGTCGTAGCACAGATGATATGAAGAATGGCAATGGTAAGAAAATCGTTTCTGAAAAAGAGGAATTCATTCAACATCGAATATCAATTCAAGTGTGAAAGTCCACCGTTACTGTAAAATTAATTCTAGCTGAAAGGAGCCAGTTAAAAAGCTTATTTTGAACATATAATTCTGGCTGTGAAAAACCAGCTACAGGATTCGCGTGAACTACTAACTACTCCCTTCAACAGAATCTTGTTCCCTGGCCCAGAATTTAGAACTGATTCAAAAATTTACTTTAGCAGCAGGAAGACAAAGAGACAGTGGCCAACAAACTTCGTAGATCACGAGAATTACACACAATCATTAATATATAATCACCTTGTCCTTCTGCCTATATGATCATCTGCAGCCTTATCTACCCTATCTCTCAGAGGTACCCATTCTTCTTCAACTGTATTACTTTCTGCTGTTTCAGCCAATCCTTGCCTAATGCTCCCTCTGAAACTCTCACCTACCTCTGGTTCTTTCAGTTTCCCCAGGTTCCATCTCCTATCTTTTCTACCTTTCTGCAGTTTCTCCCCCAAATGGTGGATTATTTTACCTCCAGAATGTTTTACCCAAGAAGAAGCCATCATCATATATTCATACAGTAGAGCTGCCTGCCCTCAAGAAAAGTAATGACTGTAGTTTCCCCTTGCTTTCAGCCCTTCGCAGTAACTGCATGGCAAAGCCACGTTAGCTGATGTTACAAGGCCAGCTCAGACAATCATCCAGACTTTTGCCTCTGTAACTACTGATAAGGCTCTTCAGGAACCACATGTTTGTCTGGCCTCTCCACAGATACCCCTCTGCTGTGGTTGCACGTACGGTACGGCTATCTGCATAGTTGAGGCATGCAAGCCACCCCACCTCGGAAATACCTGTGGTTCATTAGTGTGGAAAAAAGAATCTATAGAGATCAACGCATCCCCTGATTTTCTGACATTGCATTCCGTTACCTTCGTTTTACTCTTCTTAATGTTCATCTTTTATCTTCCTTTCAAGACACTGTCCATCCCATTCAATTGCTCTTCCAGATCCTTTGCGGTCTCTGACAGAATTACTATGCTATCGGCAAACCGCTATGTTTTTATTTCTTCTCCCTGCACTTTAATGCCCTCTCCAAATTTCTCCTTCCATTCCTTCACTGCCTGCTCAATGTACAGATTGAACAACATTGGGGAAAGGCTACAACCCTATCTTACTCCCTTCCCAGTCTCTGCTTTCCTTTCTTGCCCTTCGACTCTAATAACCGCTGTCTGGTTTTTGTATAGGTTGAATATAACTCTTCGCTGCCTATATTTTACCCTTGCTACCTTCAGAATTTGGAAGAGTGTATTCCAGTCAAGATTGTCAAAAACTTTCTCCAAATCGACAAACGCTAAAAACGTAGATATCTCTTTCCTTAGCCTACCTTCTAAGATAAGTCGTAATGTGAGTATTGCCTCCCATGTTCCAACATTTCTTCTATATCCAAACTGATCTTTCCCGAGGTCAGCTTCTACCAGCTTTTCCATTATCCTGTAGATAATTCGTGTTAAAATGTTGCAAGCATGACTTATCAAACTGATAGTTCTGTAATTTTCACACTTATCTGCACTTGCTTTCTTTGGAATTGGAATAACGATATTCTTCTTGAAGTCGGAGGGTATTTCCCCTGTCTCATACATCTAGCATAAAAGCTCACACAATTTGGGGCCTTGTTTCGACTCAAGTCCTTCAGCGCTCTGTCAAATTCTTCTCGCAGTATCATATCTCCTATCTCATCTTCCTCCACTTCGTTTTCCATTTCTAGACTACTGCTTTCAAGTTTATTTCCTTTGTATAGGCCCTCTATATATTCCTTCCACAGTTCAGCTTTCCCCTCTTTGCTTAGTACTGGTTTTCCATCTGAGTTCTGGATATTCATACAGCTGCTTTTCTTGTCTCCAAATATCTCTTTTATTTTCCTGTAGTAGATATCTATCTTTCCCCTAGTTATGCATTCTTCTACGGTTCTGCATTTGTCCTCTATCCACTCCTGCTTAGCCAGTCTGCACTTCCTGTCAATCTTATTTTTCAGACGTCTGTACTCCCTTTTTCCTGTTTCACTTGCTGAATTTTTATATTTTCTCCTCTCATCAATTAAGTTCAGTACATCCTGTGTTATCCAGGGATTTCTTTTAGGCCTTGTCCTTCTGCCTATACGATCCTCTGCTGCCTTCACTACCCTATCTCTCAGAGCTACCCAATCTTCTTCTACTGTATTAATTTCCACCGTTTCAGCCAATCCTTGTCTAATGCTCCCTCTGAAAATCTCCACCTCTGGTTTCTTCAATTTGCCGAGATTCCATCTCCTAACCTTCCTACCTTTCTGCAGTCTCTTAAGTTTTAATCTGCAGTTCATAACCACTAAGTTATGGTCAGAGTTTATATCTGCCCCTGGATATGTCTTGCAGTTTAGAACCTGGTTTCTAAATCCATTCCTTACCATTATAAAGTCAATCTGGTACCTTCCAGTGTCTCCTGGTCTCTTCCACGTATACAGCCTTCTTTCATGACGATTAAACCAAGTGTTGGTGATCATTAAATTGTGCTCTGCGCAAAATTCTACCAAGCGATCTCCGCTTTCATTCCTTTTCCCCAATCCATATTCAACTACTATATTTCCTTCTCTTCCCTTTCGTACTACCGAGTTCCATTCCCCCATAACAATCAAGTTTTCGTCTCCCTTAACTTTCTGATTGATTACTTTTATCTCCTCATACATTCTTCGATATCCTCATCATCGACCGTGCTAGTTGGCATATAAACTTGCACTACTGTGGTCGATGTCGGCTTCGTGTCTATATTTACTACGATAAGGCGTTCACTATGCTGTTCATACTAACTTACCCGGATTCCTATTTTCTTATTCATTATCAGACCTACTCCTACGTTACCATCAACTGATTTTGTATTTATAACCCTGTACTCACCCGACTAGAAACCCTGTTCATCCTGCTACCGAACTTCACTAATCCCTACCTTATCTAACTTTAACCTATCCAATTCTCTTTTCAAATTTTCTAGCTTACCTAAGAATGTATATATAGGGAAGCATATATTCCACCAACAGAAAATAAAACGGACGTTTGGAGACATGAAATGCAGCTGTATGAATATCATCAACTCAGATGGAAAACCAGTTCTGAAGAAGGTAAGGCTGAAAGTAGGAAAGTGTTTATAGAGGGGCACTACAAAGGAAATAAACTTCGATACAATATTTTAGGAAGAGAAGAGAAAGCAGATGAAGATGAAATAGGAGATACCACACTAGAGACAGAGCACTCAAATACCTAAGTCAAAACAAGGTTCCTGGAGTAGACGACTTTCCCTCAGAGCTACTGAAGTTTATGGGAGAGCCAGCCATGACAAAACTACTTCACCTGATGTATGAATGCATTGTTTCGCGCCTATTTATGTTGGTAAAATTTTCATGTGGTTTACTGTCCACAACGTTTCAGCTAAGATCTCCTCGGCCATTGTCAAGTGGTTCACTGTCGAATGATTGCTGCTGTCGTCTTTATATAGCTGTACGTGGCCGGCGAGAAATACAGGCCTGAGCGCGCACTTTATGCTACGTAAGCAAGGTAGTTCCGAGCCGGTGCGATCGCTAGCCGACTGACCGGCCGCTGGGGCACTGCCCACTGCGTCATAACGCGCAGCCACTGAGCTAGCGATCGCGCCGGCTCGGAACTACCTTGCTTACGTCGCATGATGTGCGCGCTCAGGCCTGTATTTCTCGCCGGCCACGATAGCCGTACTGATGGCTGTGACGTCACTGGTGCTCCGCGACATGACCATAAAAAGGCAATGTTTTGGTCGCGTGGCTGCCGCGCCCGCTTCAACCTTCCGAACGCCGAGTTCCAAGCCGTGCTCAGCTGCAATCCGCCGTCTCTATTAAGAGTATAGTCAGCTATTTTGATCTCAATCGCCTCTTTTATTACACTATCCCAGAAACTGTTCGTCCTTGTAATTACGGATGTTTCCTCAAACGCAATACGATGTCTTTTTTCAAGTGCATGATCCACAATTGCTGACTTTTCGGGATAATTTAAAAGATAATATCTTTCGTGTTCCACACAGCGCTGTTCAATAGTGCGCACAGTTTGTCCTACGTAAAACTGTCCACAGCCACAAGGTATTTTATATACTCCTGGTGTTCTTAGGCCTATATCATCCTTAACAGGTCTCATCAACTGACGTATTTTTGAAGGAGGACTGAAGACCGAGTCGATCTTGTGTCTCTTAAGGAGTCGGCTAATCTTTCCAGTGACTGAGGCATAAAACGGCAAAAACGGAAGTTTCTTGCAGCTGAGCACCGCATGGAGCCCGGGGATCGGAAGGTTGAAGCGGACGCGGCAGGCACGCGACCAAAACATTGCCTTTTAGGTCATGTCGCGGAGCACCAGTGACGTCACAGCCAGCAGTGCAGCTATATTAACCCGCGAAAACTCGCGCCTTTAAAAGTTACGCGATCGATCGCGTGTATAGCGTTTTTCTGACAGTCAAAGAAAACTTTGTAATGTACTTAATATGTCTAAATAAGTATTTCTAGTTGCGTTTATAAGAAAACACAAATATTTGACTCTTTAAAATTACTAAAATGCCGATTGTTTTAAAATTACTGTGAGCAAAATGCTCACGTGCGAGTCCTCGCGGGTTAAGCAATGCAGCAATCATTCGACAGTCAACCACTTGACAACAGCCGAGGAGATCTTGGCCGAAACATCGTGGATAAATAACCACATGACGCGGCTGGACGCCCGAAAAAATTTTATCATCTCTATTTCACATTCACATGGTGTGCAAGATGGATGAGACAGCCGCAATACCCTCAAACCTCATAAAAAAGTAATAATCCCAGTTCCAAAGAAAGCTATGCAGACAAGTGTGAAAATTACAGAACCATAGTTTAATAAGCTATAGTTGTAAAATTTTAACACTAATTATTTACAGAAGAATGGAAAGTCTGGTAGAAGCCAACCTTGGGGAAGATCAGTTTGCATTTAGGAGAAATGTAGGTACGCATTAGGCAATGCTCACCTTACGACTTATCTTAGAAGATAGATTAAGGGAAGACAAACGGTCATTTCTAGCTTTCGTGGATTTAGGAAAAAGCTTTTGATACTATTGATAGGAATACACTCTTTCAAATTCTGACGTCAGCAGGGGTGAAATATAGGGGGAAAAAGTTCAAATCTTTGCAGATCTGTGGGACTTAACTACAGAGGTTATCAGTCCTTAAGCTTACAAACTACTTAAACAAAAAACAAACATAGCCATGCCAGAGTAAGAATTCGAACTTCCGACGGAGAGTAACAGCTTACTCTGCAGCAAGTCGCCTTACAGCGCTCGGCCATTCCACCCCGGCTACAACTACTACAGAAACCAGACATCAGTTATTGTAGTCGAAGGGAAGCATTGGTTGAGAAGGGAGTAAGACAGGTTTATACACTTTCTACAACGTTATTCAATCTGTACATTGAGCCAGCTGTGAAGGAAAGCAAGGAGCAATTTGGAGAAGGAATTAAAGCTTTATTTATGACATTTAATTCTGTCAGGGACAACAAAGGACCTGGAAGAGCAACTGAACGGAATAGATACTGTCTTGAAAGGGGCGTGTAAGATGAATTTTAACAAGAGCAAAACAAGGGTAATGGAATGTAGTCTGAGAAAATCAGGAGATCCCGAAGGTAATAGATTGGACAATGATACAATAAAGTTGGTAGAGAAGTTTTGTTACTTAGGCAGTAAAATAACATACGATGGTCGTAGCACAGATGATATGAAGAAAGGCAATGGTAAGAATATCGTTTCTGAAAAAGAGGAAGTCATTCAACATTGAATATCAACTTAAGTGTGAAAGACCACGGTTACTGTAAAATTAATTCTAGCTGAAAGGAGCCAGTTAAAAAGCTTATTTTGAACATATGATTCTGGCTGTAAAAAACCAGCTACAGGATTCGCGTGAACTACTAACTACTCCCTACAACAGAATCTTGTTCCCTGGCCCAGAATTTAGAACTGATTCAAAAATTTACTTTAGCAGCAGGAAGACAAAGAGACGGTGGCCAACAAACTTCGTAGATCACGAGAATTACACACAATCATTAATATACAATCACCTTGTCCTTCTGCCTATATGATCATCTGCAGCCTTAGCTACCCTATCTCTCAGAGGTACCCATTCTTCTTCAATTGTATTACTTTCCGCTGTTTCAGCCGATCCTTGCCTAATGCTCCCTTTGAAACTCTCAACCACCTCTGGTCCCTTCAGTTTGCCCAGGTTCCATCTCCTAACTTCTCTACCTTTCTGCAGTCTCTCCCCCAAATGGGGGCTGCATGTCCTCAGGAAAAGTAATGACTGTAGTTTCCCCTTGCTTTGAGCCATTCGCAGTAACTGTATGGGAAAGCCATGTTAGCTGATGTTACAAGGCCAGCTCAGTCAATCATCCAGACTGTTGCCCCTGTAACTACTGATAAGGCTGCTGCCCCTCTTCAGGAACAACATGTGTGTCTAACCTCTCCACAGATACCCCTCTGCTGTGGTTGCACCTACAGTACGGCTATCTGCATCGTTGAGGCATACAAGCCACCCCACCTCGGCAATACCTGTGGTTCATGAGGATGGAAAAAAGAATCTATAGAGATCAAAGTATCAAATAACACATTCAGTTATGATGGTGGCCTCAAGCTGAATACAGCATGGACTCACCCATTGTGAAGTTCAAGTGAGCTTGTCAGCCATAAACTAAACACTACCTTATACAACCAGTCTATTTAAGCCTGAAGTTAGCAATCCCATGGCAGTACTATTGTGCTCTGAAGTTGAGATTGTGTCACTGCGTGAGCTCACTCTTGTGCTTTTGGCGATGATATAATTTGCATCGCTTCTTTTGGCGTTGATTATCTTGATATTTGTTATTTGCTCACCTCAGCTCTTCTGAGACATGGAGATTCAATGAGGTGAATATGACTGTCTAAACTCTTCTCTGAAAGATTAAAATTGGTCTGTCTCTGAATTTATCAAAATTGTCGTTGTTTTCAGAGACCAGCCATGTGAGAAGTGTCCAATGCAGAATCTAAAGATGAGAGGAAGGGTGGAATGTTGTTCGGAAGGTATTCTGAACCAGTGGATTCTTCTAAGCACCTCCTAAACGGATCAACGGTTGGTCTGAGAAGAAACGAAAATCGCAAGAAAGTTGTGTGAATGTAGGAACGAGTGGGTAAAATTCTTGGCATATCCCGAGAAAGAAGGTGGCCGCTATTGCTCCAAATCAGAAAGGAGGGCAAAGCGAATGGTAGGTGAGGTGAGGGATAGCTCATTGTAAGATGAACACATCTTTGACAATAACGATTTTGTCATTAGTTAAAAAGGAGATTAAAGACACATTGAAGACACCAGAACATTATACCAAACGAACAGTTTGAATTTTGGAGCAGCCACTCGACATCATACCAGCTGCTTGGACTGGTGTAACAGGTCATGAGTGTTTTGGAAACAATGGAGCACCTTTGACCAGCGTTCCCTGAGGTACCTGAGGCCTATGACTCTTTATAGCATGCCAATGTCGGGTTCAAACTCTTTGAACTTGTGATACTGCTCTCAAATGAAGTACTTCTATGGTTCTACCTCAACGAGAGGTCATATTACGTGAGAGCAGATGATAGGAAGTCTATGGACCGGCCTATTCGTGCCTGAGTACCACAGAGATCGGTGTTTGTCCCTTTTCTCTGTTTCCTGCACATGTCAGTCACGCCATAGTTAGTGCAGATGACGTTATGCCGACGATACAGTGCTAGCTACCTTTAGCTTGATCACTCATGAGATGAGATGCCAATTTCGGTTGGGGTACGTGGCTCTGGGACTTTGGTCAATCAAGTGCCAGCTAAAATTCAGTGCCGCTAAAACTCTAACACTTGTCTTCACCTAGAAGACACTGCCACTTGATTTGCCTATGGTAAACATTTTTGGAGGCGGCAGAATACCTCAGATTACCCGCAGCCAACATCTCACCTGGGCATCACAAATACGTGATGTTAGGAGCAAAGCTGTGGGTCTGAGTGACGTGGCACAGTGATAAAACAGTGGACTCACATTCAGGAGGACATCGGTTCAAACCCATATCCAGCCATCCTGATTTAGATTTCCATGATTTCTCTAGATCACTCCAGTTAAATGCTGGGATAGTTCCTTTCAAAGTGCATGCCAAATTTCCTTCCCCCTCCTTACCAAAATACAATCTGAGCTTGTGCTCTGTCTCTAATGACCATGATGTTGAAGGGACGTTAAAATCTAATCTTCCTTCCTTCCTTAAACCAGTGGAACACTTATGCACCTTGCATCTGCTACTGAATCTGCAGACTAGATTGGTTCTGCAACACAGTATTATGCTCTAGCTCACTGTGGTTCAACCATTGTTAGCATACAAGGCCATGCCATGGCATAACACTACTAAAATGCACAATGTAAATCTATAAGGGCTGCAAAACCGATTCCTAAAAAAGGGGCTCTGAATTTTCCACGTTAGTATCCCCCCCCCCCATCTTCTTCACGAAGACACAGGGATCCCACTACTATGAGAAGGCAGATACATACCAGTCAACTCAACTTGGAAGTGGGCCACCAATCACACCATAGACCAATTACACGTTGGCCTGATAATACCTGTCTTCAGCAATATAAGGTAAACCCATTCCACATCACCAGAGCCCAAATCATCAATAAAGGACCGTGACATTCACACCAAGAAGTAAGAGTTATATAGCAATTCGACCCCTTTGCAGCGAGTTGCCAATTGATGGGACTGTCTCACAGGAGTACACACTCAGCTGTCCTGACGTTTAGCTGCAAGACGTTTATGTCACATGACTGCCCCATATGTAAACACAAGGCAGCAGTCCTGCTCCTGACGGAATTTGTTGTCGAAACTATCGAAGGATTCAGTTCAGTGTGAGTTGTGCAATTCCCATCTCATGTTGTAGTTGTTCATCTACAATAAACAAAATGGGGTAAAAGTTATGTATTGGGCAGTTATTGCAATTTACTTACTTTATATAATACGTGTGCAGAGGATGCACCAAAATACTCAATGGAGATGTGTTTGATTTCTTTTTCTCTGTGATTATTTGGAAGTTCTTATAATTAAATGTGCTAAATATGTCAAAATAAATGTAGCGAAAATGTAGCACTATTCTACACTACAGATCAATTTGCTACAATGACTTATTTTGCATAACTTGACTGTCAATACATCGAAGATTTCAGGTGGTAACTGTTCACTGTCACATTTGGTCAAAACAGGTAAAACCATAAATGATTAACAAGTAAGCGAATAACTGTTTTCAGTTGTGCCTCGGGATTTCTATTTCATAGAAAATGAGTAAATTACTAATTTCCATTTGCACATGTAGTGAGTAAACTTAATTAAGCATGGCTATTTATCTTCTAAATGCACAATCACGAATCAGGTTCATAAAAAATTATACTCTGTGTGTGATATTTAGACATAACAAACTTTACAGTTAACATGGAAAATATCAGAACATTTCGTCAAGTTTTTACACGGAAATTCCGTAACATATATCATCGATTTTTTCGTATTTGGTTCTCATGCACTACAGTAAAAACATGACAGAAATCCCATTACTTTATCATCTTATATTCATTCAAATACTATACGAAACCTATGTAGAAAAATGACACTATTTCATTGTGCAGTATAGTTTTATGTCAAGTAATTAGATGTCACAGAATTATACGGTAGGAAGTTACTCAAATGGAGTATAGGCCTCATGGGTTAACATTTTATTTGATGTTTTAATAAACTGCATCTTGATAATACAATTCCGTACTATGGACACTACCTTTCCCACTTTTTCAACACACAAAAGTTCTCAATTTCATAAACTTCTTCCGCTTTTAGAACTCAGAACTGCAATCCTCACACTTTTGGAACTTTTATGTGAACCACTGACATTCACCGAAAGACAGCAACAATGAAATAACAAAACAACATCGACAACTAATTGAAAAAGCAGCAACAAAATAAAAACTAAATATATTTGCAACAACAAAAGCAGTTAAACGGAGCGCTTGGTATGTCAGAAATGAGCAGAATGGAATAAGGATGACATCTTGAAACAAGTTGACTGATCACCTGATATCAGTTTCCAGTCAGCAAATGTCAAAATAGCAAAGTGCCTACTGCTGCAAGATGGTCCAGCCAACTGACCACAACAAAGGGGCACTAACCACTGAATCACTATGTTTACATGCAACACATCTTCCAGAAGACAACAACCGAATTTCGTAAACCGTTTTTCACAGCTGTCTTTACATGGTATAGCCTGAATCGGATTTCCTTGTCCACTTAATATGGCAGCTGAAAAACAGTTGATTCCATTCCTGATTTAGTCAGCACAATCGCTATTTTTCTGTATTTAAATACACAGATTCATGCTCACTTTAATATTTATACTTTTATTTCACATTAGAAAATATCACTCTGTTGATATGTGCCGAAAATTCTTAATGAGAAAACACAATCTGACAAGACAAGAACGCTTCAAAAACGGTTGTGTTTACATGGGCATGAAAATAGATTGTGGAACTGGAAAACCGCGGATTTGCATAATCGATTTTGAAGTGTTTACTTGACCAACCAAAAGCGGAATTGGAAATCCAGTTTTGGGAGCCCATGTAAATGGGGTGAATGTACCTACTCAAAGTCGCTACAGTGAGAAAGAGATAATTAAAATTTGTGTCAATGCAATGCCAACGTGGTAGAATGAACTTTATTGGGCAGCTACTAACATACGGCATAATAGTTTCTTCCAATCTTAGAAAATTAATATAAGCAACTACTTCACAATTAATATTCACACTATAGTAAAATAAATTATATTTTATCAAATCTCTTGATATATATATATATATTTGTGTACATTCGCCTCAAGGAGAGCACTAAAATCACAAAAATCTAGCTCTTATTCCTAACCTTCTTCTTCTTTTTTTTCTTCCCAAAAACATTTCATTCTTTCACTTTGTACCTTCTTTTGTTCATCTGACAATCTTCGTCTTTTGTTTTTGTGTTGTGACTTAAAGTCACCTTTTTGGTGTCTGATTTTTCCCCTACAGGTTTTGCCGTCTTGTTTGTTTTTTATAGAGATGTTTAATGTTTTCAGGTCTTCTGTGGTTTCTTTGTACCAAGATGTGGCCCGTTTCAATGTAGAAATTATGTTCAATATTATTTCTTTTAGTTAGTCTGTTGTCATCCATCCTGGCGATATGCCTGAACAATTTTGCTTTGCGTTTTCTGGTGTGTTGTGATTGTTTCAGAGTGTCTGTATAGTTCTTCTATTGGTGTTTTTTGCCAGATATTTTCTCTAAAAACTGCACCGTGGATTTTTCTCGAAATTTTCCTTTCTTGTTTTTCAATCTCCTTGATTTTTGCCATTCCTTTGGTGCTCGTAGTTTCTGATGTGTAGAGAGGTTCTGGTAAGACTTGTGTTGTAGTGTCAGAGTTTTTCAGCCGTAGAAATACATTTTTATTGTAGTGGGACCAGGTGAGTTTATAGGCTCCCTGTAATTTTGAGACTCTTCGTTTGCTTTTGTGTTTAGCCCAGAGTTTTGCATGATTTCTCCTAAATATTAAAGCTCACTGACTTGTCGAATTTTTCCAAGCTTTGTTTTTAGTGGGAGTTTATCTGATGATTTCATATCAAAAAATTGTGTTTTTTCATAAGAAATTTTTTGACCAGTTTTCATTACTATCTTGTGGAGTTTTTCTAGTGTATATTGTGCTTCCATTCTGGTATTCGAGAGTATGGTGATATCGTCTGTGATAGTGAGATATTTTATGTGGGTTACCTTTTCCTTATTTCTACCTAGTTGATTTCCTTTGACTTCTCTTTCCCATGTACGAATTATTTTCTCTAAGACTGCATTGAATAGGATGGGTAAGAGACCATCGCTTTGCTGGATGCCGGTTTTGATTTCAAAGGGCTCTGATACCTTTCCCATGAATTTGACTTTGGATTTGGTGTTAGTCAGAGTCTCTTGAATTAGATTTCGGGTTTTAAGGTCAACCTTCATCTCTCTTAGAGTCTGGAAGAGTGTGTCTCAGTCAATGGAGTCATAGGCTTTCTTGAAGTCTTCAAATGTTAGTATAGTATTCCTGCAGTGTCTTACAGATAGGATTGTGCGGAGATTACAAATTTGTTCGCTGCAGGAACTTTTTTTTCTGGAGCCCACTTGATATTCGCCAATTGAGGGTCAATCTGTGGTTCCAGCCGGTGTAACAGGGCTTTGGAGAGAATTTTGTAGGTGACTGGGAGCAGGGAGATTCCTCTGTAGTAGTTTGGATCAGTTTTGCCACTCTTTGTGGAGTAGATGAAGGAGAGCTGACTTTCACTCTTCCAGGATTTTTTCTGTGAGCCAACAGTTTTAAATAATTTTGTGGATTTTCGGTGTGATTTGTGCATGATCCAATTTCCAAATTTCTGCCATCAGACTGTCTTCACCAGGTGTTCTGTTGTTTTTCAGTTCTTTCGTTATTTCAATGATTTCATGTAGGGTCGGTGGCTGTGAATCTGGATCGGGCTCAGGAGTTTCGAAGTGCAATTTTTCTGGGTGACTTTTGCAGTTGAGCAAATTGTTGAAGTATTGATCGTGTTTGTTTCCAAGGATCGATCATGTTTTTTAAAACAGAAATTGGGTGGTTGGTATCCGGTCATGTTTTCACTGAAGGTTCTGATGTTTTTGGTGATATCTTCCTGGATTTATCTGAGACAGCTGTTTTCGTAAATACGTTTTTCTTGCGAATAGTTTTTGAAGAAATTTTTCTCACTGACTTAAAAGTTTCCCAATTTTCAGGTGATTTGTGACTGATAAAGTTTTTCCAAGCAAAGGTCCTCTGCTCGATTGCTTGGTGGCACAATGCGTTCCATCACCTGTGTTTCCGTTTTTGTGGGTGTTGCCTTAGTTTTATTACGTCTTTCATTTTCTGTGAAAGTTCTGTCCAATTGGTTTCTGCAATCTTGGAGATTTCTTATGTTCCTTTTTTCTTTGTTAATTTTCTGATATTCTGGGTCTATTTGGAAGAGTGTTTTAGTTTTATGAAGTTTTCTGTCTGGGATAAATCGTGTGTGATTTGAAGCAGATGATGATCTGAGTTTACATTTAGTATTTCCTGTGGATTTCTGCTAGATATAGCGATGTGGTTATCCGAAATTCACCCAGGGAATTGTTGGGTGATTTCCATGTTTTCAGTTTCCGGAAGGGTTTTTCAAATTGAGTGGACATGATTTTAAGGTTGAAATTTTTACAGAGATTGATCAGCTTTTCGCCATTTTAGTGTGTAGCTTTGTGGGCGGTGTGTTGTCCTGTGATCAGAGGTGCCAACTTGGGGGGGGGCATGGTACTTTGTGCCTACCCCCCCCCAATATTTAGAAGTAGGGGTGTGCCCCCCCCCCTAATGTTTAGAAGAAGCGACTTCACCATCCCCCTCCCCCCATTTTCAAATAAGAATTTCTCAACATGTAACGATAAAATTCTTCTTTCTTGTAAACAATATTATCAACTACTAGGCACAACACACAATGGCTACTTATTACTGCAGCAAACAATTCTGTGACAGGACTGTGGCAGCCTAGCTGAAAACCATGCGAACGGCGGTCTCAACACACAGGCAGCACCAGGACAGCGATTCCTGGAATCCTCCGGCGCTGTGGGAAGCAGACCGTTACGCGATTCATCACGGTGCGACATGCGGGCCGCGCTGGTCACAAAGTGCTAAAAGGCAGTGCGACCTGTTGAGCTGGACTGAAGAAACGTAATCAGATCACATTTGTTCTTCCACGGCCCACGTAAGTCGAGCTGAAACGTGAGCTCCGCAAGTCTCGTTACAGCAACGAACGTTTATCGCAATACACACGGCGCTCTCCGTGACGCGAAGACGCGCGATTTGCCGATCGCATTTTCGAAGTTCTCGTTTCCCGCGCTCACAGGACGTGCTAGAGCACTGTGGAGTGTGTACCCTCTGGGAGCAGCGGTCCTATCGTAAACATCCTGGAGCTGGACAGTGGCAGTCACCTGTTTGTCTTACAGTGAGTCAGTCACATTGCTCATCAAAGTTTCGTACAATACTGAGCACTTTAAAATGGACAAGTTTGTAATTAGGGAGAAATCGGTCAAGTCGCCAAGTGTTGGTGACGATGAACCTATACCCAGTGGTAGTGCTATCGCGTGTGAAAACAGAGTCACAGGTGTTAATGAAAGTGAGGAGGTGACAAAGACACCCTGGAAAAGAAAATGTCACAGTTAGCAGCCCTCTTTGGAGCCAAAAATTTCCATGTATAGGTTACAATAAGGTTAAAGATGTTATTTTTTGCAAAATTTGCAAACAAATATTTGAAGGAGGTCGTTTACAGTTTTTCCACAAAATGGAAAAAAAACTTTCATAGAAACTGGCTTTTTGAACTGGAAGAAAGGAGTAGAAAAGTTGAAAGCACATGAATCATCCGATTACTACAGAGAAGCTTTGCTGAAACTCAGGTCTTTAAAATCGAATGTCAATGTATTCAGCCAGATTTCCAGAAAAAACTGACGCAAATGAAAGAAAACCGAGTTTTTTTTACTAAAAATCATATATTCCCTCCGTTACCTACCAGTACAGGGGCTTGCAATACGAGGGCAAACTGATGAAACAAGTAACTTTGTCAGTTTAATGCGTCTTCGATGTGAAGATGACCAGCAACTTTTAATGTGGCTACAGTGTGAAACTTAGAAATGGACATCCCATGATGTAAAAAATGAAATTTTGGCTATTCTAAATCATACTCTTCTTAGAAAATTATTGGCCGACATCAAGAGTGCGGATTATTTTCCAATAATAGCAGAAGCAACGATGGACATAGCCACCAAAGAGCAATTTAGTGTCTATATAAGATTTGTGCACACTTCGTTAGAGATAGAAGAATATTTTCTAGGGCTATTTTCTACAGAGAGTACCACAGCTAAGGTTCTGGTTAATATTATTATCGATATTTTAAGACGATTTGATCTGCCTGTGTCTAATTGTAGAGGCCAATGCTTTGATGGTTCAGCTAACATGGCAGGATTGTATAATGGTGTAGAGGCAAAACTTGTGGAAATTGAGAAGAAAGCTGTATTTGTGCAGCTGTATTCGTGATAACACTGTGAAATCAGTCCCAGAATGTCGAAATGCATTGAATGTTTTGAAGAATTTGATCCATTTTGTGAAAGATTCAACTAAAAGAGTAGTTCTATTTGTTCAATTAAAGGGAGATGCCTCTACAAATCTGAAACCACTCTGTCCTACACAGTGGACCATAAGGTACTTGGCAATATCTTCAGTTTTGTCCCACTATACAGAATAGCAAGATTTTTTTCTAACTGTATCAGAAAATGACAGCTCAGAAACTGGGGCCAAAGCGAATGTTCTTGTAATTAATATGCAGAATTTTGATTTCTTTTTCATGTTATCAGTTTTGGTGAAACTCTTTGGCCACATTGATACGGTAAACACGGCACTACAGAGGAAGTCCCTACACTCTGAGGAAGCCAGTAAGATGATTTCCACCCTTGTAACATTGATTAAATTGATGAGAACACCTTTGAAGCATTCCAGGCTGAAATTATTTCAAAATGTAAAGATATGGATGTTGTTTCCCCAGTACTGTCCCGTAAAAGAAAAATCCCCAAGATATATGATGACTCTGTCAATTCATCTGAAGATGCATTCACTGAAGTGTGTGATAAATATAGAAGACCATATTATGAAATAATGGATTTGTCCATCAGCTGTCTGGAATCACGCTTCAACACTAAATCATTCATGTTTGTAAACCAAATTGAACTGTTTCTTCTTGGTGATAAATATTCAGAATATATTTTATCTTTCTACGAATCACACATAGACAAGGAAGTGCCCCTTCACTGAAGCTTGTTTCATGAAATTATCCAAAGTAGTGATGCTGCAAACATTAGCTCATTAGGTGACATAGTGAAGTACCTGAGAAAGGAAAAACACATACTTGAACTACTACCAGAACTAGTGAAATTCATACATATAGTGCTGACTATTCCAGTAATGTCCCGCACTACAGAACAATCGTTTTCTTGTCGGCGAAGTGTAAAAACCTATCTTCGATCTGTAATGAATCAGGATAATCTTAACGCCATTGCCCTTCTCAATGCCCACAGAGAAGAATAGATGAAACTTGACCTTGATGCTATATGTGACAAGTTCATAAACTGAAACGAACCTTGGAGGAGTACACTTGCTGCCAAAACCTAAGGTATGCTTCTTCAATTTTATTTGTCTTTATTCAGAACTGACTTGCACACCATTTAAAATTACTCTGTGATTAACATTCAGCGAATCGAGGTATAGAGTGCAGCGACCAGCCAATCTTACTAGTTATTTCTCGAGCTCCATACGCTAGCCTTGTTGCCAGTTCTTTATGTACCGTTATGTGCAGGGCCTTACCAAGCATGGCTGGCTGCACACCTAAGACTTTGCCTACGCCCCTGCAATCTGTCAATCGTAAAGTAATTTGAAGCAGAGTATACTTTATGGAACACAAACCATCACCTTAGTGCAACATATAGGCCACTTAAATAGCTGTTACTGAAAGAAACGCGTTTCAATTTTTCTTGTTACGGGTACTTTCAGTTGTGCCGTAAAAAAAGTGAGAAAATTCCGATTTAATGGGCTTACATGGTTTGAAAAGAGCAGTACTTTTTAGATGTATCCTGATTTTCCTCCAAATTTTTATTTTTATTTTGCTAAAATGAAATATCTTCGTGTTGCATGGGTCCATATAGCGAGTTGCCAACTTGTGATAGCTAAATTCAACCAACTGCTATCATAAACGTACTTATTTGGAACTAAGTGCATAATAAAGTTGAACTATGCAAGAATTGATTTAATTACACACTATAATGTTCAATATTTAAACATACACCAATATTTATTCAGTTTTTCATTTGTGATTTCAGATATTCTTTTCTTTGCCACTATATCTACTACATCTTTACTCCAAATTATAGTGATACATGGCTCTCATTCCACCTTTAAAACCAAATTCAGCATGATGGTAGATGTTGCAAACTCTCCAAAACGAAATGATCTACATGTGCCTACAAAAGAAGCCAGAAAAACTGAAATTAAAGAACTTGTTTTATTGTAAAGTTTAATTATTGTCTTATTTATACTTTGTAACTAACATTTAGGCCTATTTATATTTGTTTTATTAATTTGACATCTGTGGAAATTACTGTAATACCTGCACAATTAATTGTAAATGTATAACATTATTTGCATTACATACATTAACGGTTCTAAAGCATTAACATGGAAATATTGCTTTTATTTCATGAAACCTGAGCCTTATTCAAAGTATGCTTAAATTAGCTACTTCAAGTAATAATCAAAGTTCTATTGGTATGTGACAGCAATATTTTATGTTTCATTATTTTCATCTAGGTGGGATAATCTGCAAATCATATTTAAATGCCTGGCATAGGGTTCATCGAAGTACCTGCCAAGAAACCGCAGTCTCTGTTTCACCTTTCCTATGAGATTATGTACATGTTATTTCCAGTTTAAGTTTATTGTAATAGTAATTCCTAGGTATTTAGTGGAGTTTACAGCCTTCACATTCGATTGATTTATCTTGTAAACAAAGTTCAACGGATTTCTTTTCGTACTCATGTGGATGACATCAAACTTCTCATTATTTAGAGTCAACTGCCAATTTTTACACCATACTGATATCTTATTTAAATTGTTCTGTAGTTGCTTAATAATAGTCAGGATTTATTTAAATATAATTTCAGTCTTTTCAGAGATGTATATTCACTTCTCCGTAATAGTCTATACTCATAATTATTACCGTAAATTAAATTAGCTTTTTATGAAAATACTGTGTGTGTTTATGTTTTGTTTCTTTTTTCAAAGCCAAAAAATATGTCAGGCTTGTCGAGTTTCTCAGAGTGTTAAGTTATTGAGAGTAAAAAGTAAAAGTAATTCGAATTAAACAGAAGTCTATAATAAAACCACGGATTACACAAGAAATAAAGATTTCATGTAAGACAAAAAGGAAATTGTATCTATCAGCCAAGAGTAGTTGCAATGATGATGATTTAACTAAATATAACGAATACTGCAAACTATTAAAAAAGTTATTCAGGTATCTAAACAAATGCAGTATGAAAAGAAGATTGCAACATCAGGAAACCAAATAAAAGCAATATGGGATATAGTGAAAGAGGAGACTGGTAGAACCAGAAAGGAAAAAGTGCAAGTAGCATTAAGAGTAGATGAGACATTAGTAACTGATGGGCATAGTGTGGCAAATCTATTTAACAAGTACTTAATATCTGTTACTGATAGTATGGGATTGTCTGGGTCAGTAAATAATGCCCTTGAATATTTACAAATAACTTCACGTACAGGAATATGTCACTCACTTCACCACAAGAAATAACTTCCATAATAAAATCTTTTAAAACAAAGCATTCTAGTGGTTATTATGAAATATCAACAAAGTTAATTAAAGCGTGCTCTTGTGAACTTAGCACAATTTTAAGTTATTTGTGTAACCAGTCTATTATAATGGAAACATTTCCTGATTGGCTAAAATATGCAGATATTAAACCTCTATTCAAGAAGGGGGATAAGGAGATACCATCAATCTACAGACCCATTTCACTTTTGCCAGCATTTTCAAAAATTCTGGAAAAGGTAATGTACAAGCAGCTTCTCAACCACTTAACTTCAAATGGCATATTCTCTAGAACACAATTTGGATTTCTGAAAGGTTCCGATATCGAGAAGGCTATTTACACTTACAGTGAGAATGTACTTAATTCATTAGATAATAAATTGCAAGCAGCAGGTATTTTCTGTGATTTCTCAAAGGCATTTGATTGTGTGAACCATGACATCCTTTTAAGTAAATTAGAATTCTATGGGGTCATGGGAAATGCTGCAAAATGGTTCAAGTTGTACCTCACTAACAGGAAACAAAGGGTGTCAGTGCAAGTGACTAGTGAATTAAGCCAACAGTCATCATCGGATTGGGAAGAAATTACATGTGGTGTCCCACAAGGATCCATCTTAGGGCCATTGGTTTTTCTTGTGTACATTAATGACCTCTCATCAGTTCGTTTTGTTTGCAGATGATACAAGTATTGCAATAAAAAGTACGTCAAGCATAGTTATAGAAAGGTCTGCTAATGATATTTTCATGAACATTAATAAATGGTTTAAAGCCAACTCATTGTCATTAAACTTTGAAAAGACTCACTACATGCAGTTCAGAACATGTATGAGATTTCCCGTCAGCATATGCATTAAGTATGAAGAAGAGCAGATAGAAGAGGTTGACAGTATTAAATTCCTGGGATTACAGATTGATAATAAAAGTAGTTGGGACGAACACACCACAAAACTGCAGAAACGACTCAATAAATCTGTATTTTCAATACAAGTGTTATCAGACATAGGAGACATAAAAATAACAAAGCTTGCATACTTTACCTACTTTCATTCCCTAATGTCATATGGTATAATATTTTGGGGTAACTCTTCAAGTCAGTCAAAAGTCTTCAGAGTCCAAAAACGTGTAATACGTATTATTTTTGGAGTAAATTCACGTCCTGTAGAAGCCTCTTCAAAGAACTGGGTATATTAACTACTGCCTCTCATTATATTTATTCCTTAATGAAATTTGTCATAAATAATATATCCCTTTTCCCAACAAACAGCTTAGTTCACACATACAATATATAGGAATAAAAATGACGTGCACAAGGACTTAAAAGCACTTACTTTAGTTCAAAAGGGGTCCACTACTCAGGAACACACATTTTCAATAATTTACCCTCAAGTATAAAAAATTTAGTTACAAATAAAGATCAGTTTAAGAGTAACCTAAAAGACATTCTAGTGGCCAACTCCTTCTACTTCATTAAGTGAATTTCTAAATTGTACCAAATGATGCTTGTACTCATACTATATTACTAATATTATATTATCAGCTAAAAAAACTAAAAAATGTATGTATCTGTATTTATATTATTAGTATTATCTATTATTCAACTTGTAGATTTTGTTTCTTGACATGTTCCACATCCACGAGGATCTCCTCAACATGGATCTACAGAACGAAAAACTAATCTGATCTAATCTAATCCGGGTTCTAATGTTGATAATATCACTCTATAATGCTTAAGAAAATTTAACACTCACTATTTTTCCACATAAAATTTAGAAAATTTACGAGGCAAAACTGATATATAATGTATGTGTGTAATATTTTTGACCTCTTTTCTAGGGATTGATGGCCTTCGCAGTTTTGTCATCCTGAAACACACCATCAACGGACAACTAACCTCTTTCCGCGTCACAGAGACCCCAACTTAGTGGGGAATAGAGTTTGATTTATGTCATACAATTCAGTATTTTTGTAATGTATTGAGTATGGTAGCTATTATTTTATACTTCCTATACATTTCTTTATTTCGTCTATATTTATTTTTCTGTGAAGTTTTCACAACGAAGTACCTGACAAGTATAATTTTTTTATTATTTCTTTTTAATTTTTAGAGGCCTTCGTTTTGATTCAGATAAGACTCCTGATATTTAGTATTACTTTCAGTTAGTCACATATATTTCGCTTTTGAATTTTGTATTATTATTATTACTGCATTTGATCTCCATGTTTCACAGTTTATTACCGTTGACGTCTATCATTTGTTTCGATATATATCGTTGCAATATACCGGTTACAGAACGCACTTCGATAACGTTAGAGAACTTACAAATACTGACTGGTTCTTTGACAAAGCTTGGCGCCATATTGTGGGTTGAAGTTTTCTGGCGCGTGGATAGTAGGATTTGCCGAAAATGTCGGAAAATCAGGTAAGTGATATAGTTGTCTGTTTGTGTTATAATTTGTTAGTTAATGTGAGGCTTTCTAGGAGTTGCAATTATGAGTATGTTGATCATCATTGGAACGGTTTTTGCAGGAACAAAAACCTGACGCCGGGCCTGGAGACGGAAACTCTGAGTACATAAAATTGAAGGTTGTGGGAAACGTAAGTGTTTTATGTGTGGTGCTTGCTACCTTTGTGTGTCACTCTCTCTCATTTTCTAGCTTATCTATGTTTTTATGCGGCATAAAGTTGTTTGTGTTTCGTGTTTGGTACTACATGCGAACAGTTCGTGCCAATGTCTTATATTCTAAACAATTTTCTGCTGTAGATGCTTGTGTAGCCTAAAATTAGATTGTGGAAGCATTTATTTTCAGTTACTTACGTTTTTTCACAAAATACAGTTTTAACCGTCTGTGGTTTGTCATTATTAACAAAAGTCTTTTTCGTGGCTTAACTATGGCGTCATGTTTAGCCTATACACATTGATCGTCATACTTGCCCATAACCTGTTTAGTTCTCCGTTGTCTGTTGGGACAAGAATGTTGTACGCAATTGACGTCTGCCCTGTTGGGCCTTTCTGTTTAAATCTTTCTCTTGCGCTAGTGTCATCCTGTAATCCAGTGATTCTCTGAGTAGACCGCTATTTGTGTTGTGGGGAAATAATGCATTATTGATAACACTGGGAGGTTTGGTGATTTGTCCTGGATAATGAACTAACTTTTGTCTGTTTTCATTTTAAATTTAGTCTGTTTTACTAATGTGTTGAATTGTCATATGTGGCTTAAGGCTGAGGTGCAGATTGTCTAAATTTGTCGTGGTGCAATGGGTGGTAATGTAAGTTTCATGGTTTACTGGACCATTTTACTGTTGGCAGTATTGTTGCCCAGCATATAGGCGTGTACATGAGATATGATTGCAGGTTTGATGTTGATTGTGGATTTGCTTAGTCTTTTACTGTTAGCAGAAATAATTGCTGCAAATATTTATACCTTTTATGAACGTATTTAAGGCATTTGTCTTTAAGATTATAGTTTTAAACTAAAGTAAGCCAGAACAAGACTATGTGCAGCAACATAGAATCTATTAATGCAAAAGTTAAGTAGGGTTGCCAATGTTTAAGAGTAGGAAAAATGCCTCTAGGATTTTTGATTAGGAAAACTGTTTGTTCTAGGATTCCAATGAAATTCATTTTCGTGTGAAGATGACAACTCAAATGGGGAAGCTGAAGAAAAGTTACAGCGAGAGAGTGGTATGTGTTTAAACCTACTGTAGATGTGCTTCTTCATAGATAAAAACTTCAATTCTGAGAAATATTTATAAATTTTCTGGACTAATGGTTAGTTTAGTATGTAACAATATAGATCAGTGGTGATGTAGACTGGTAATGCACTTAGTGAATTTCCAAGAGCCTACACACGAGTGATGCAGTAATCTGTTGCCAGATTGATATGTCCCTTTTTGGTAAATATTACTAACAGTTTGCTATGAATTAACATATAATCTGCTAAATTGCATGTGTCTTAGAAATAAAACTTGTTGCAAGTATTTTAAACTTGACTGATGTTTTGCTACATTTTGCTGTACATCTGTTTTGAAGTTTTGTTCCAAATTAAGAGAGAAATTGCAAAAGTAAACATTGACGTTTATGCTGTATAAGTACTACACTATATGTAGCATGCACCACTGATGAATGTTATAAATTATTCAACATTAAAAGAGATTAGCTGGCAATTACTTACCTTTTTCCTGTACTGCCGATAGTTACTCAGAAATAGGAAAATAAAGCTTTTGAAACTGTTCCTTCTTCAGGTGGAGAGAAGGGAGGAAAAAGGAATGGGAAAGGTAATTCATGGCCTAGGTCATTAGGTGTTAAGGTTGTGAAAGTCAGAGATACTGTCAGATCAAGCAGAAAAGAGAAGAAAAGGAAATATTAGTGCAGCTAAAGATTAAAACACACCCACATAAAGAGTGGGAGAGTTGTGACCTAGGTCATGAATTACATTCCCCATTCCTTTTTCCTCACTTCTCTCCACCCGAGGTTGGAACAAAGTTCCAAAGACTTATTTTCCTCCTTTATTGTGAGTGTAACTATTGGCAGTATGGCAAAAAAAGGTAAGTACTGGCTAGCCAATTTATTATTCAAAAGAATTTATCATCTCTGTGGAGAATTTCCATATTAATTGAATAATGACGGTAAAACTGCAAAAGAGTTGCCCATGTTATTAGCATGGCATATGTTAGCTTGGAGTGTTTTTGAACTGCAGATTTGGACACTCTTGTGCCCTCGCATACTAGGGGAAAAGGCAGAAAAAACTTATTGTTTAACCTATACCTAACTTTCACTTACACTGATCAGTTTCATGCATCACATCATATTTTCCTTCCATCTTGAAACATATCAGTGTAGTAACGCGTTAGATTTATCGAAATGGGCGCCCATGCGAGTGTTCTTCATAATTACCAAAAATTCATAGCTGTCATCACTATTCTGAACTCCATTTGATTTGAGATATTTGTTAAATGTTATAAGCATAGCTGTTCCCATATCATTTCTTCATACGGTTCACACAGTAATGTTTGTAAATCCAGATCAGGGGACGTTTTGGAAGAGTCCTGAATTCGTAGTCTGTAGTCATTGGCTGGCTGTCATTAATTTTTTTGGCTGCAGCCAATGTTGCTACACTTAGTATTTTAAGGTACCCACTATCATTGCTTGGCATACCACTGTTGTCTTGTTATGTAGCAAGTTACTAAAAGGAGTGTTCCAGTCAGTGATCAAACTCGAGAGTCACCTTCTGGAAGGCCAACAATTTGTTTCAAGAAACTTTGAAGTGATTGGTAGTTCTGCAGTTGTTTGTGATACTGGGGGTAGTGTGGCTTGTTGCATTGACAGCAAAAATGTGGAGTGGGGCTTGCTTCCTTTGCCGCAGTCTCTCCACTTCTGTCTGAATTTGGCCGTCGAAGTGCTGACACTGTACATAGGCCATCTGATTTTTCTGATATTAAAGTCCTCTGACAGAAAACCAGTACTAGTCGACGAAGGGAAAACTAATATTTTGAAGGCCTGCACAGCAGAAATAAGCTTGAAGCAGAACTGTAGGAATGGAAGTGTGTGAAGATGAAATAAGAGATAAAATACTGCAAGAATTTGACAGCTTCTGGAGAAGATTTATTCCCTCTGAACTGCTTATATTGTTGAGAGCCAGCCATGAAGAAAATGTTCCTGTTGGTATGAAAGATGTGTGATGGGAGGACCACCTCACAGGAGAAAGATTAGTTACAAGGAAAAAAAGTGTGAAAATTAGTCATGGTTGCAAAATACATTGTATTATTTAGAGAAGTGTAAAAACTGGAATTTAACTCCGGGGTAGATCATTTAGGACTAATGTAGGGACAAGTGACCAAATACATGGACTTAGGATAGTTTAAAGTGAACAAGTTTTTAGCTTCTGCAGCTCTGGAATAACTTGTTGGCTGGAATACTCTGAAAATACTAGAAATGAGTAATTGTGTACAACTTGGACAAAGATCAAGCAGGATTTGTAAGAGTTGGAGGGCATGAAAGAGATGCAGTGGTTGGGAAGGAGTAAGGCTGTTGTAGCCTTTCTCTAATGCTGTTCAATTTGTACATTGAGCTGGATGTGAAGGGCTAAAAGGTGACACATGAAGAGATTAGTTACATAATTCTTCTTCGTGTTAGTTCAGAGAGAAGTAATAAAGCGGTTTGCTGATAACATTGATTCTCATGCACAGCAAAGAAAAAGTGAATGGAATGAATCGGGGAGAGGGGGAGGTACTACAGGCATTAACTAGATGATACAATAAAAATAGTTCTATTTTTGTAGTGAAATAACTTCTGATGGCCAAAGAAGATACAAATTGCAGAGTGGCCGTGGGGAGAAATGAATTTCATAAGCAAAATTTTCTGACATGGAAAAATAAAATTTTAGGAAGTCCTTTCTGAAAGCATATGTCTGGAGTGTAGTGTTGTGCAAGAGTGAAATGTGGATGATAGAGATTTCAGACAGAATGATGGGCAGCACTTGAAATGTGGTGCTACATACAAATGCTGAAGAGGTGGGTTGATGGTGCATCTAATGGAGTGAATACATTAAGCAGGTTCAAAAGGATGTAGGTTTGCTGTTCATATTCAGAGCTAAAGAGGCTTGCACAGTTACTATCTACCTCAATATGTTTGATATTTGGAAGTCGCCAGAAACAATCGGCGATTATAATCTCACGTTTCTTGCTGGTAATGTTAAATGTCTTGCCAGTACTACGTAGTTCGTAAACCAATGAATGAGCTGTAAATTCAAAAGAGCACAGCATGTCATTTTGTATTCATTGAAAAAAATAAATGATACAATTAAGGCCAAATATTAAAATGCTTATTAAATTTAATTTTTGGAAATGTATAAGATAACATTATGCTGTTATACCTGGGCCGCTGAAACATTGCACTTGACGTTTCGCGTTACGGTGAGTTGAGTTGGCGACACTGCTATAGCGACGTTGCAACACTAGCCTCTATACGCACAGCAGATGAAACGGTTTTCAGTTGCTCCTTGTAAATGTTAACTATTGAGCAATAAAAGTGTGTATAATGATTGGTTATTGAGCTGCTACCACAAAGCAGCAATTAACGGCATAGTAATCTAGACTAGAGCACAACTCGCACACGCTTTCAATAATGGAGCAAAGAAAGAGAGAAAATAAGCCTTTGATCATGACACATACGAAATAAATAATAATCAGGATAGTAACTTCTCTTTTTACGTTTTATAATCACAATGCTTTTCACTCACCAATTTACGGCGACAATGGCAGAATTCCATCTACCTCCCCATCTTCACTGTTGTCGTCACTGCCAAAATCCGTTGCAGCGTGAATGTTTCTTTCTAGACTTATTACTGTTCCTTGTGTAATTCTTCACATCACTCCATACTAATTCCAAATGGTTAATATGGCAGTGATATTGGGGCAGCCTTATTAAAATGGGACCCTGCTCTTTTGCAATTTCGTCTACTACATATGTGGGCGCAATAGGCTTATTTTGTTTCACGAGCAAATGCAAAAAGTATTAACACTGACGTATCTGCAGCGATATTTCTTTCTTGTAAGCACTGCACCGTAACTTCTTCCGATCGTTTGAAGCTAGAATGAACTTCCTGCTCAGAGGATATGCTTCGAAGTTTTTAGTCATACGAAATTGAGAACTTACTCAGCGAACATCACTACAGAAATGTCTTTTTGGTGACATTATGCAATTACTGGAACTCGACAAGTTAAACCATCCACAGTAAAACAAATCGCAGTGGAAAAAGCACACACAACGTAAACACGCGGTAGACAAGATACACAATGGTGTTTACGGCAGCCCTGAACAAGGCCGGCAATGCGGGAACTTTGACATCACGGCACGTGACCACCGGTAGTGTTTACGGCTCTGTGATTGGACCGTTCCTAGTGACTGGCGACTCGTGCTTCTTTCTCTTCACTTATTTTCAAGCGTCAAGTGCAAAGTTTCAGCGACCCGGATATATATTACATTGATTCAGCCTTGTGAGTAAACAGATTCTTTTATCAAAATATATGTATGTACATGTTTGTCACTAACTCATAAATTGCTGGATAGATTTTGATTGTGTTATATTGAAAATTGGACCTGGTTGGTGCTGTTTTAAAAATCACAATTTTGTATGGGCATTGTTGCTTGGATTATGTTTTATGCAGTGACATGCCTTTAAGCCAGTAGCTTTAACATTTTTGCATGGGTCATTCCATGTCAAGTGTCCCAGCTTAGACAAATCTCCCAGCTCGGTCATCTTAAATTTGATGAAATTTGTATGGTGTGTACCTGAAGCCCCGACATGAACGTATGCAAAGTTTCAAACTCGCCTGTAACTTGGTTCACATACTGGAGCTATTTTTGTGAAGACCATTTTCATCAACACTGAAGTCGCGAAGAAATCTTCAAGTTTAGCATTCCACTGTTACTAATGTAAAATAGCAAGACCTTTGGTTCTTGGTATAGTGGTAGGTTATGTGCTCTACGCACACACCATGCGATGCATTCGGCATAATCTCAGTTCAAAGTGGGCAACAAATCACATAGCGAGAAAATTGCTCCGTAGTTTATCGAGGCGTAAGCAGTGGAGAAACTGCGCTACCGACGTGGTCTTTTGTCAAATTGTCTGTCTGGGTGTTTACTATATCACCAATTTGGGCCTGGTTTATGTGTTTGACTACTGTTCTGCAATTCTATGAATATGCTGCAAACCATGAATGTGTCAAAATTTACCCATGTTCAAAGTCATGTATCTCAAAATGGACACCTACCACATTATTTTCATTGACACCATTCAACAGAGTATATTTCGTTCCATTAAAAAAACATTTTCATTTTGGTGTCTTTGGGTAAGAGGCAAAAAATTTCGCCTAAAAATTTCAAATATTTATAGGAGTGAAGCTTCGTGATAGAAACACATTTGACCATTTTCAGTAGAGTATAAACTACTTGGTCTAGTAAGTAATTCTTGTACTGCTAACGAAAGTTCCTTTACAGCTTAGTCCTTCTGTGACGCTTTGTTGTTAAATAGCTTCAATTCAGTATTTCACTGCACAATTAGTGATTGCCTCCGACAAGACACAGTTGCAGTTCATGTGTTTTTAACATACTTGATCAACTCAGTGAAGTGCAGTTTTAAAGAAATTAAGCATATTCATCATTTTAGCGACTGTTTTGCTGCACAGTACAAAAATTTTAAGAGCTTCCTAAATCTTTGCCATCATAAAAATGATTTTGGCATTACTGCCGAATGGAAGTTTTTCGGAACAAGCCACGGGAAATCACCATGTGTTGTAATTGGGGGCACAGTTAAATGTTTAGCAGCAAGAGGTAGCCTTCAGCGGCCAATTGACAACCAAATCTTGATGCCAACTGATTGAATATTGCAAAAAGAAAATAATAAAAAAGGCATGGCACTGAACTTTTTTATATTAAAAAAGAAATTATAAAATATGCAAAAATTGATCAGGAAAAACATTTTAAGGAGGTTTAGTGTCTGGTACAAGAGAGCAGCACCATCATTTTGTACCAATTAATGAAAATAGACTTCAGATTTGTTGTTGTTGTGGTCTTCAGTCCGGAGACTGGTTTGATGCAGCTCTCCACAATACCCTATCCTGAGCAAGCCTCTTCATCTCCTCATAAGAACAGCAACCTACATCTGTCTGAATCTGTATCCATCTCTTGGCCTTCCTCTGCGATTTTTACCCCACACACTTCCCTCTAATGCTAAATTCACAATTCCTTGATGTCTAAGAATGTGTCCCACCAATCTATCCCTTCTTTTAGTCAAGGTATGCCAGAAATTTCTTTTCTCCCCAATTCTGTTCAGTACCTCCTCATTAGTTACGCGATCCACCCACCTAATCTTCAGCATTCTTCTGTAACACCATATTTCAAAAGCCTCAATCCTCTTCCTGTCTGCACTGTTTATCGTCCGTCTCACTCCCATACAAGGCAACACTCCATACAAATGCCCTCAGAAAGGACTTCCTTAGGCTTAAATCAATATTCGATGTTAACAAATTTCTCTTTTTCAAAAACGCTTTTCTACCCATTGCCATTCTGCATTTTATATCCTCTGTACTGCGACCATCATTTATTTTACTGCCCAAGTAACAAAACTCATCTACCTCCTTTATTGCTTCGTTTCCCAATCTAATTCCTTCGGCATCACCTGATTTTCTTACACTGCACTCCATTACCCTAGTTTTGCTCTTGTTAATGTTCATCTTATATGCACCTTTCAGCACACTGTCCATTCCGTTAAATTGCTCTTCCAGGTCCTTTGCTGTATCTGATAGAATTACTATGTCGTCGGCAAAACGCAATGTTTTTAATTCTTCACCCTGAACTTTAATTCCTTCTCCAAATTTCTCCTTGCTTTCCTTTATAGCTTGCTCGATGTACAAATTGAATAACATTGCAGAAAGGCTACAACCCTGTCTCACTCCCTTCCCAACCACTGCATCCCTTTCATGCCCTTCAACTCTGACAACAACTGTTTGGTTTTTGTACAAGTTGTAAATAACCTTACGCTCCCTATATTTTACTCCTGCTTGCTTCAGAACTTCAAAGAGTTTATTCCAATCAACATTGTCAAAAGCCTTCTCCAAATCTACAAAAGCTAGAAATGTAGGTTTCCCTTTTCTTACTCTATCTTCTAGGTTAAGCCGTAAAGTGAGTATTGCCTCCCGAGTTCCTACATTTCTCCTGAACCCAAAGTGATCTTCCCCGAGGTCGGCTTCTACCAACTTTTCCATCCTTCTGTATATAATTCGCGTTAATATTCTGCAACCATGACTTATTAAACTGATGGTTCTGTAGTTTTCACACCTGTCTGCACCTGCTTTCTTAGGGATGGGGATTATAACATTTTTCTTAAAGTCTGAGGGTACTTCGACTTCAGATTTAGAGTATCAAATGAATCATTGTCTTTTATAGCAAATGCTAACTGATGTGCTCAAGTTGCTACTAAACATGTTGCCATTACTGAAATACAACCTGACCAGTATGTCGCTTGAGTTTGATGGAAAATGGTGGATAGAAAAACTGAAGTTTCATGTGAAGAAAGATACCTTGATTAATTGCATGCATCCTTATGGAGCTGTGCAATCATTTTATTGGCCTGCTAGAAGTGACATTTGCTGGATCCCAGAACAGATAATTGCAATCATAAGTTCCAGCTGCTTCAGTGACTGGGCGGCAATGCTGTTTGCCAGAAGCAATAGTTTTGGATGTCAGCAGCAAAGTTTAAAGCATTTACCGGCTGAAGAATTATGTATTATGGCTTGGGAACCATAGATCCAAACAATGCTTGGTAACCTGTTGGATACCCACATTCAGGCTTGGAACCTGTTACGTGCTCATTCCTGCTTGGGAATGTGCTTGACTCCCACATTCAGGCTTGGGAACTTCCAGTAAAGAAACTCACACATAGCTGACCTTGCATGGCTATTGGGCATGACCCCTAGGTGATGGGTCTAGGACTCACTGAGTCTGGTAGTGGCATAGCCACCATGAACTAATGCAAGAATTTTTCTCGAATTATAAAGTGTCAATAGTTTAGGTGAGATATTTGCACCTTACCCAAAGAGGCACCAAAATAAAAATGTTATTTAATAAAATGAAATGTACTGTTGGTGTCAATGAGAATGTGGTAGATTTCCCTTTTGATATACATGACTTTGAACACAGGTATATTTTGACACATTCATGGTTTCCAGCATAGTCACAATATTGTAACACAGTAATTAAACACACAAGCCAGGTCCAAATTGGTGATATAGTAAACACTAGTTTGACAAAAGACCAGGTCTGTAGTGTAGTTTCTCCACTACTTGTGCCTCCATAAACTATGGGGCAATTTTCTCGCTACATGATTTGTCGTCCACTTTGAACTGACATTATGGCAAATGCATTGCTTTCTGAACTGTCTGCATCGTCTGTGCAGAGCACAAAATGTTGTTTCACTATACCAAGACCAAAAGGTCTTGCTCTTTTACATTACGAACAGTGGAATGCTAAACTTGAAGATTACCCATTAGATTTCTATTTGATTATGCTGCAATGACAGCTCCTTAATTAGCAGCCGTATACAATCACTCGCTCAAAGAAGGATCTGTACCAAAAGGATGTAAAGTTGCACAGGTCACACCTCTATTCAAAAAAGGCTGTAGGTGTAACCTACTACAGGCCTATTTCATTTATGTCCATTTGCAGAAAGGTTTTTGAGCATATCCCGTATTAAAGTATTATGAATTAGCTTGGAACAGAATGATCTATAGACCCAAGGTCTACACGGATTTAGAAAATAGCGTTCATGTGCAATGCAACTAGCACTTTACTCACACGTAGTGATAAGTTCTATAGACAAGGGATCTCAAATTGATTCTAGATTTCCAGAAGGCTTTTGACACTACCTCACAAATGTGTTTTAATCCAATTCCGTGGTTATGGAATATCACCCCAGATTTGTAACTGGATAGGGGATTCCCTGTCATTGAGACTACAATTTGTAGTAATCGATGGTAAGGCATCGACTAAAACAGAGGTTGTTGATTCCCACATACATAGGTAGAAATGATGGGAATAAGAGAAACCAGAGCTCGAATGAACAGATTGATGTTCCTTCCTGTGCGCAATTAGAGAATGGAATGGCTGATTAATGTGGTTCAATGGGCCCTTTGCGAGGCATTTAAATGTGATTTGCAGATATCCCATGTAGATGGACATATGTGTGGCAGAGGATTCCTTACTCCAGAGTCGCCATTTAACCATCACCATGAGATTTGTCATGTAAACGGAATGGGCTTCAGGGGGGGGGGGGAGCGGGCAGGAAAAAGGAGTAGAGTGAAAAAGTCAAACTGACGTGTTTTACGGCCCACATTAGATTTGTAGTTTTATAAGTTTTTGCAAACATTTTTGACCAAAATAATAATCTAAATAATAAAAAATTAGACTGTCTGAAACCCTTTTATGGAAAAAATTTACAGTGGTGGGTTTCGAACCACTGACCTTTAGCGCCACAGTCAAACGCATTGCTCACTATGCTACAGCTGACTGTATTCTTTAATTTCATACTATTCATGGTCATTGTTAACTTATGCTAATATGGCATTTGTAGACACCAGGTTGTCATATATCGCATTACCATTGTCAAGATAGATTTGAAGCCAACACCAACAACAGTAGTACAGGTTTATATGCCAACTAGCTCTGCTGATGAGATCGAAGAAATAGGAGGAGCTAAAGGAAATTATTCAGACAGTTAAGGGAGAGGAAAACTTAATTGTTATGCGAGACTGGAATTTGGTAGTAGGACAAGAAAGGGAAGGGAAAATAGTAGGTGAATATGGTCTGGGCAAAAGGAATGAAAGAGGAAGCCGCCTGGTGGAATTTTGCTTGGAACATAATTTAGTTACAACAAACACCTGGTTTAAGAATTAGAAAAGAAGGTTGTATGCGTAGATTTTCTCTCGTTTCCGTTGTAGGTGTCGGTGGCCGAGTGGAATGAGACCGACACAGGAATAAAGATAGCACGCTGGTGCGGGTACGGAGGGGAGCAGCCAGAAACTAGAAACACTAGAGTAAATTAGAAAGAGATATATATTGCACAGAATTTATACAATACTTAACTTTTACATAGTACTGCAGAATGTTGATACATAGTTGAGCTAGAGTCCTGCCTAGTGCCTAACTGATAGCCAAGTCTTCACTGCTGCCTATCTCAGTCAAGTGAACGATGTCGTTCAGTGGTGGCCACGAGCGGAATTGCAGCAGAGGGCGCTCGTGGCTGTCGTCGTAAGAACGCCGTGCGTGCATGGCGGCGCGCGGCGAAAGTAGGTGGGGCACACTTTGGACTTGTGCGACAGCACAGAAGATACCAGGAGACACCGGGAAATACCACATAGATTTTATAATGGTAAGACATAGATTTAGGAACCAGGTTATAAACTGCAAGACATACCCAGGGGCAGATATAGACTCTGACCATAACTTGTTAGTCATGTACTGTAGGCTGAAGCTGAAAAAACTGCAGAAAGGTAGGAAAATAAGATGGGACCTAGATAAATTGAAGGAACGTGAAGCTCTGGAGAATTTCAGAGGGAGATTTAGGCAACAATTGACAGAAACAGGGGAAAATAAAACAGTAGAAGAGGAATGGGTAGCACTGAGAGATGAAACATGAAGGCAGCAGAGGACAAAATAGGTAGAAAGGCAAGACCTACAAAAAATCCTTGGATATCACAGGAAATACTAAATTTAATTGATGAAAGGAGAAAATATAAAAATGAAACAGGCAAAATGGAGTACAGACAACTAAGAAATGGGATTGACAGAAAGGGCAAAATGGCTAAGCAGGAGTGGCTAGAAGCCAAATGCAAATCTATAGAAGAATGTATAAGAAAGGGAAAAGTAGATACCGCCTACAGGAAAATAAGACATTTGGGGACAAGAAAAGCAACTCCACGAATATCAATAACTCAGATGGGAAACCAGTTCTCAGCAAAGAAGGGAAAGCTGAAAGGTGGAAAGAGTACATAGAGCAGCTCTACAAAGGAAATGAACTTAAGAGACGATGTTGTAGGAAGGGAAGAGGAAGTAGATGAAGATGAAATAGGAGATAGTATACTGAGAGATGAATTTGACAGAGCACTGAAAGATCTAAGTCGAAACAAGGCCCCTGGAGTAGATGACATACCCGCAGAGCTATTAAAGTCTCTGGGAAAGCCAGCCATGACAAGACTATTTGAACTGGTGTGTAGGATGTATGAGACAGGCGAAATACCCTCAGACTTTAAGAAAAATGTAATAATCCCCATTCCAAAGAAATCAGGCGCAGACAGGTGTGAAAATTACAGAACCATCAGTTTGATAAGTCATTGTTGCAAAATTTTAACACGAATTATCTACAGGAGAATGGAAAAGCTGGTAGAAACTGACCTTGGGGAAGATCAGTTTGGATTCAGGAGGAACGTAGGAACCCGGGAGGCAATACTCACTTTACGTCTTATCTTAGAAGATAGATTAAGGAAAGGCAAACCTACATTTTTAGCTTTTGTAGATTTGGAGAAAGCTTTTGACAATGTTGACTGGGATACACTCCTTCAAATTCTGAAGTCAGGAGGGGTAAATTACAGGGAGAGTTATTTACAACTTTTCCAAAAGCCAGACCGCAGTTATTAGACTCGAAGGGCATGAAAGGGAAGCATCAGTTGGGAAGGGAGTAAGGCAGGGTTGTAGCCTTTCTCCAATTGTATTCAATTTGTACATCGAACAGGTGGTGAAGGAAAGCAAGGAAAAATTTGGAATAGGGATTAAAGTTCAGGGGAAAGAAATAAAAACATTGCGTTTTGCTGATGACATTGTAATTGTCAGACAGCAAAGGACCTTGAAGAGCAGTTGAATGGAATGGACAGTGTGTTGAAGGGAGCGTATAAAATGAACATTAACAAGAGCAAAACAAAAATAATGGAATGCGGTCTTAGAAAATCAGGCGATGCTGAAGGAATTAGATTAGGTAACGAAACAATGAAGGTGGTAGATGAGTTTTGTTACTTGGGCAGTAAAATAACATGCGATGGTCGCAGTACAGACGATATAAAATGCAGAATGGCAATGGGAAGAAAAGCATTTTTGAAAAAGAGAAATTTGCTACCATCGAATGTTAATTTAAGGGTGAGGAATTCTTTTCTGAAGGCATTTGTGTGGAGTGTTGCCTTGTACGGGAGTGAAACATGGACGATAAGCAGTGCGGACAGGGAAAGAGAATAGAGGCTTTTGAAATGTGGTGCTACCGAAGAATGCTGAAGATTAGGTGGGTAGATCACATAACTAATGAAGAGGTACTGAAAAGAATTGGTGAGCAAAGGAATTTTTGGCATACCCTGACTAAAAGAAGGGATTGCTTGGTAGGACACATTCTTAGACTTTGGGGAATCGTAAATTTAGCATTGGAGGGAAGTGTGTGTGTGGGGGGGGGGGTAAAAATTGCAGAGGGAGACCAAGAGATGCATATAGTAAGCAGATTCAAGTGGATATGGGTTGCTATTCTTATGAGGAGATGAAAAGGCTTGCCCAGGATAGAGGAAAGTGGAGAGCTGCATCAAACCAGTCTCCGGACTGAAGACCATAACATCATCTAACACGGAAGATTACATGGTGTAATGTTTACAGTGTATCATTTTTAAGGCAAGAGTGTGGAATTCACGAATCAAGATTCATAGGAACAATCCCTTGCTCATAAGAAAAAATACGTGAGTTGTAGCAGGTAGGCAATGGTTGCAGCACAGGCTTGCCAGTCTGCTTTACATAGTAGCTTTTAGGTGAGACTGCAAACGTACGGCAAACTAAATGTGGAAATGTAAAAAAATTTTAATACACTTATAATATGAATTTTACAGAATGTTTATTGCATTATGAATTAGATACAGGTACGGTAATTCTGAATCGCTATCACTTAGTTCCTTCTTATTCCGTTCCCTCAAAGTACAGAGCATCATCCCTCGTACAATTTAGTGCATTCGATATCAAATTTTTAAATGCCTGCTGCGCAATCTGATTTGGACCCACATCCATATGTCATCATTCCATTGGCATACTTGCACGTTTTACATTACCCGTTGGTGTCAGTTGTCTGTCACTTTTCGAAAGGCAGTTGGTTTACATGTGTGTAAGCTTGACCTGATACAATTTATTGAAACAGAAGTGGTTGATAAATTGACATCATCCCGCATGGATGGCACACAGTTAGAATTGTTCCTCACTTAATAGCTTTCTGCTTGAAATCTTAGTCCTTCATTACAGTTCACATATCCCAGCACTTTATATAATTCGACAAAACAATACCTGAAATCAGAATGAGGAAACTTGTGGAAGAATCCTAAAACCTTACATATTGTTGGTATTTATGTAAAGAAATTTGTACTACTAATATTTCACAGGCTTCTACATTATAAATTTGCACCTGCAAAACAAGCCTGTATCGCACTGCTTATATTAGAAGGGAGAAGTTACTTGTGGTGGCTCCTAGCTTCATTTTTCAGAACTTCGTTCGCTTTGTGGATGCTAGATTGACACAACTGTGTACATTTTGTAGTGGTTTTCACTTGAATAAATTCAAGGAAGATCGTTTTATTTTTACATCACTCTTTCAGTGAAGCGATGGAAAATAAACTAAATAGCATAACAGTGCGCTTTCGTCTGTGCTAAGTACAACATTCGTAACTGAGTGTTTCCGTATAACACTTCGGATTGAGGATTTGGTAGTATTCGGCCATTGTGCATTGAATCTCTAATTCAGAGCCAGTGTGCTGGATTAGGCTGAACCACTTGGACACAACCCTACTTTCACATGTAACTTTGTTTCGTGGTCAACATACGGGCATTGTTTGAGCATAACTGGATCAGGGGAAGCAATATATTTTATGAAAAACTGTGTTTGCTGTGCTTATTAATATGATGGTGTGTGTCAAATAACTAACAGGTGGAGCTGTTAATTTCTTAGTTGAGTGATAGAATTAAGTGCTGCAGTCTTACCTTTTAAAAATAAGGTTGAATTCATTTCGCTGGAATCCATGGGTTTAATTATTACTGATTACTATTTGTTGTAAACTTTAATAATTTTCTTACTTTATTTTGATGAGTTTGACTTCTTGGTTAACATGACAATTTGTCAAAATGTCCTACAGGTGTTCAGTAGTCTGGAAGTCCTGAACTGTAAAAATTAACAGTATACAGGTGCTCTTCTGAAACTTTTGTTAAGATTGTTCTTACAGCTAAGGTAACATTTGTTAAATGTTGCCTACAAATTAATGAAACCCATGTAGGAGAAGCAAAAACTTTAAAAAAAGTTAACTTGTTAAAGAATGTTAATTATTTTACCCCCTCAACTTACCTTCATTTAATGGAGAGAATGACACATACATTCGAAATTAGTTAACACATTCAAAATAGCATAGACCTAGGGCTTCCCTGTCGACTGGAGAAGACTGTCTGGAAATCACGAATTTCACTTCAGATTTGAGGGAACTTGTGGCAACTGTACAGTGATATAGAATACAGCTAGTTTAGCTATAGCAGCAAGCTGGTAAAAAAAAAAAAAAAACAAAAAAAACAAAAAAAAAAACCTTGGGTGCCAGTTGCACTATTTACCAGGAATATATCAAGGTCTTTCCTTAACATAAGCTTTCATTGCTAATTGTGATGAGCATGACTGGCACATTCCATTTGAAAACAAATAAAATTTGATCCTTGGTTTTAAATGTAATTTTATTATACATGATAATATAGTAATAAGGAGAGTTTACAACTCTTACAACTCGTCGCAAGACCCACACAACACTTTCAGCTATCGGCCATTGCCTTCTTCAGAAAACAGAACATTCACACAGGCACACAAGTCAAACAACCGTCGCCTCTGGCTGCCGCACTTCGAATGCGAAGTGCGGCAGCAGGAGGTGACGGTGGTATTACTGTTGTGTGCCTGTGTGAATGTTTTGTTTTCTGAAGAAGGCAATGTCGGATAGCTGAAAGTGTTGTCTTTTGTATGTGCCTGTCACAGCTCATTGCCACGTAGACTTACAATTGAACAGATCTGGAGAAATAATATTCATTTATGGGAAAATGGAAAAGGACTCTTTGCAGTCCAAAACCACTTCTTCTGAAAAAATGGCTATGGAACTTTGTATTCACAACAGCAAGGGGTGGTTTCAAAATGTCATTAGTATCATAAACAAGAAGTTGATTAAAATTTTAGTCTCTCAATTTTACTGTGTCGGAGTTTTGGTGTAGCGTGTAGGGATAAGTTAGTTAGGATGAGGCCAGGATGGTTGTACTGCAAAATGCGATAGAGGGACATCTCCCATCTTAGCAGTTCAGAAGAGTTGGAGGCAGGATCCAGATTGGTTTCTTCTATGTATACATAGCCTTGTCTGACATAGCATTAAAAGAATGCATCATTCTTAAATGTCTGATACCTACTGAATATAAACACATGCATCCAACAAGCATCTGCAACTTGCATTTTAAAGCAGCTGTCAACAAATCTAGCCCTTATTGTCAGTTCAGTCTCCCATAATTTATATCGTACGAAACAATTACACATCATACAGTAGAAAAAAGATATTCCTGGAACATTCACACTCTTCGGCAAACCCAAATTTTCAATCCGCAGTTATCATTGAAATTCCTTTGAAATATTAATTTTTCATTCACCATGGAGCAGATTGACAGCTCAAGCTATCTAATTCCGAAAATTTCATAATTGGAACCTTTGTGTAGCAGAATTTTACTCATATACTGTTGTCAGATTGTTTTATAAATGGAAAATACTAAAATTTTAAGTTTGGATTGCCAACTGTACATAAACTAACCAGGCTTTAGAAGCTGGTTCATAAAACCCTAGTAAATTTTCAGTACTAATAAATGCAATATAACAATTAACTGTTACTATGTCTTTCCCATTTTATATAACTTAAGTTATAAGACATACCTCATTTATGTAACTATAAATATTACAAATGAAAACTATTGCTAGTATTAGTAGGTATGAATCGGAGGTATTTCGGCATAGCACTGGTTAGTGAAAGACAGGTTTCTCAATGCTTATGTAACTCACGCAGCATCTGTATTCTGGGGGTTAGTAAATCAACATAGATTCTTCCATTTTAATCAACATCACACTTAAGAGTACTGTCTATGCAGTCACCCTTTCTGAATGTGATGTTTGGGGGAAAGCCAAGGCTGAATTTAGTTTGTATGATCTGGTGATTCAGTAAAATGTTACAGCACAAAACATGTTCTGCCAGGTCTTACTAGAGTTTTTAAAGGCTGCATTTCAGCTTAGTTATCAGTCATTCCCTGTGAGGTTTCACTGAGCGAGGTGGTAGGGGCTAGGTATCAGACCAATAGCAACTTTTTCTTGGTGTGTATGAGTTTGGTCTTTTCAGGCTGCTGCACATTTTACTAAGACATTTGCCCTGTTTTTCTTGTGGAATTTCAAATAATAAATTCTAACTGTAATCTTAAGTTAGCATTTCAGGTTGACAAAAGTATCAAGCTTGAAGGAAACTGAAGTTAACACAGCAGTAAAGAATACCATTCCCAGTTAAAAAGTTGAGCTGAATTGCCCAACTAAACTTTTGTTTCTTCTAAAAGCTGTTGTAGTAATTTGATCAATTGAAGGATATGGGGACATATAATGGTAGCCCAGATTAGCTATCAATGGAGATATTAAATTGGAAAAGTTTTAAAAATATTTCATGGGTATTAATATTTTATTTACAAAACTGGTAGTGATTAAACAAATTTTTTTGTTAACAATTGGAAAAAATACAAACTTTGAATTAATAATGTACAAAACTCTTAAATTTACCATGCTGTGGTGAATGTATTATATGGCAAATGTATTATGTTGCATACCAGTTTTCTTACAATACAAATTGACACATTTTGTCTGCTGACATACCTAGATACTCATCATTTGTAGATGCCTTTGCTTTGTAGAGTTAATAAGTGGTATCCAGTAAAGTGCAGATAGGTCTTGTTTCTTGAATGAATTTGGACAGACTCCTACCTTTGTTTGTAGGACAAGGGGCATATACAAACTGAACCTCGATGAACATACTTCTCCACGACAGCAAAATCTTGCTTTCCAACATGGAATGTTGTGCACCCCTGTTGCCGCGTAAAATATATATATATATATATATATATATATATATATATATATATATATATATATATATATATATATATGAAGATTACTCACCAGGTGTGACAGCATCACAAATAAATAAACGCGCGCGCACGACGCAAACGCACCTAGGCAGACATACTATAGAAACCAAAGAAGTTAAGAAGTTCGACCTAATATATATATATATATATATAAGGAAACTTTCCTGGTGGGATAAACAAATATAAAAAATAGAAAACGGATGACTCACCCAAAAGGACCAGCTCGTCGATACACAAATAAAAATAAAAATCTCACACATACAAAAAGAGGAAGAAAGGGAAGGATATGGGTTGTAAGGAAGTGGAAAAGGAGTCCTTTCAATCCCAGGAGTGGAAGGACTTACCTTAGGGGACAAAAAGGAAGGTAAACAAATTATATTTGTTTATATAATCAGAAGCTCGCTTGTCAACGTGATTCTATTTTCCTCCACATAAGTCTTAATATGTGGAAGATCTTAATAATTCTGAGCACAGATCACAATGTTGTATTAATAAATAATTTGGGCCCTGGTCGCCTATACATGGCAACGAGATGTTAACAAGAAAATTTTTCCTAATGACCTCTACAGAAAATGTCACATCTGAACTACTATATATATATCACAGAAGATTTTTCTAGGTTCGCCTTTTATCGTTGGCAGTCATTAGGTAAAGATCAGTACACTGTTAAGGCAAAGAATGGTTCACAATATTAAAGAGTCCATAACAGTTTCACGTTTATACTTTTAAAATAACTAAAATGGCTAATATTTTAGTATTACTTATCCATATATTAACTGTTTCATGTTTCCAATCGTATGTTCTTCTACGCAGTTTCTCCAGTCTCAGCTGTTATTTTTGTACACGCAAACAAAAATGTTTGTAAACTATCCTGAGATGGTGTTGAGATTTTTCGTGTATCACCTTTGTCCTGATACCCACTTTTGAAAATTATAAATAATATTGTTCCACCCGTTCTTGTACTGGCAAACTATAGGTTTCGTCACAAAATGAAAAATATTTATTATTAAAAAAACTGAATTAAGTACAGTGGTGAATATTTCTTTCGTCAAGTATTGCTTGACCATTTATTGGGAAAAAAATTTTTTCATTAGATTATACCGTAGTAAAATATTCTCTTCTTGGATATTGGTGCATTTAAGTTTTCGAGTGACTTAAGGACCTAGTCATAACACCCACTAGCTGTCTTTTGAATTAGTATTCAAAATAAAGTAAAATAAACCCTACGGCACCACCGCCACTTTGATTCTTTGATTCCTCAGTCTCCTGTTGCGGACCACAAATCAGACACCTTCATCTTTAGCAGAATGGTACTGAAAATGTGCTTCATACTGTTTATCCTGCTTGCTCATGGTTTTGGTAGACAGCTCCAGCAGCTCCCAAAACCTCTGGAGTTTGGTGTGAAAGTTGTCACCTCTATCAAAGCACGTGGTGACTGTAGAATGTCATGTTGCATGAAGCTGAGGGAACCTACCAGACAAAATCAAACTGAATTTTGTTTCAATCAGTGTTGGATGATTTGGCTCCTCCAACCTTTCCCTTCCTACAATGTCAAAGAAAACTTCAGCACCAAGAATTAAATCTACCTTGGTAGGCTTGTTGAACTCTGGATCAGCAAGTGAGATATGACATGACACATTCAACATTTTGTCTACATAGTTTGATGGCAAGTCGCTGGTGATATTATCTACAATAGCAAAAGTGATTTTAACATGAACATTGTTAAGCCTATATGACAGTTCAACATTACAAGTAAAAGACTAAGGCTGCAAAGGCATTGTTTATACCATTCGCAGGGAATGACTGTTTATTTCATTTTGATCTGCCATGTCCTTAGATAGTTGGCTTGCACTGTCTAGCAGAACCCTAAAAGACTGAGTTCTACCTATACTGTCTTTGATGTTTACAACAGCTGTTGACAACAAAGCATTGCAGTTAATACTCTATTTCCCCTTCGTGGCCAGATAAACCAAGGAATAGTTCCCAGAATCACCATTCTGTCCAGTCCTTGAATCAGCTGGCTTGAAATGCACAAAAACAAAGCTTATTCATTGTTAGAAATGCTTGTCGCTCATTGATACTTAAAGCTTGAAATCCTACACATTTTGTGACCACATGTGGTTTACTACAAAATTTACATCCCCCATCAGCATTAGCCAAATGAGCCATCCTCACATGTTTCGTTTGACTTCAGTTAGTCGCACTTCCTTGCAGGTCCTTTTGTAAATCTTGTCAATTCAGGAGCCTGACATTTTGTTTCCATAAACTTTAACATTGGACAATGTGGTGAAAGTGAATCCAGACATTTTTACGTCCCACTCATGATGGTCTGTGGGTTGCAAGGCAACCAGAATTGCTTCAGGTAAAAACTTCATGCAGTGGTAGTCAGGATTAAGGGCTTCCAAGGCCTTCAAATGGCTGCAGGCATGATTTATTGGTTGCCTATAGTAGATTGCTGTACCATGGTCCATTGTTGGCAAGTCCAACAAAACTCTAGCATGTCTAGCAGCTTTTAGGGTTATCATACCTCTGTGTGATAAAGGCCCATGCAGTGTAAAGATTCCCGATGTGATGGGGAATATGTTTCAGAAGGTCCTTAGCTTCCCCACATAAAGTTGAATTTAAATTGTGGATCTTCTGCACATCAAGGGAGCTATTTCTAATCGGGCTGAGAAGTGTGTCTGTATGACACCCACATAAGGTAATCTGCCTTCAAAAATCGGCAAATTGATGGATGGGAGTTTCAAATTATTCACTTTTGTGGATCTTGTTTGTGGCAGCTGTGTATGCCTCTTCATTAAACTCCTAATAGTGGATTGAAGTCCCATGAATACTCAGATTCCCCCCCTTCCCTGCTGTGTTCTCATCCACTTCTAGCCTATCTTGAAACGACTCAATCGGTTTGAATTTGAGTCAGTTTACTCAATTTTACCTCAAGAATTTCGAAGCTAGTGGTGCCTGCGGTCTCCAAAAAATTACCTATGCTTGAAAAGCCCTGCTCTCAGGAATCCATTTCGGAACAGAACTGGTGGTAAAAGGAAGCCAGAGCTGCACTCGCCAGGCTGCAGGCGTCACTACAGGTGAGTGACGACAACAGCATTGATGTCTCAGAAGTTGGTAGTGTGGCGATCTCCGGTGTCACAATGTTTTGGTGGCAGCAAGGCGTGAGGGCCACAGCAGATAATTCTCAGCGTCTGTGTCACCAACTGAAGGTGACAAAGTTGACAGAAATCTTGTATTAAGGCTGCTGTTTTCGAAGTCCCGAACAGGCCTTAAAATACTCTGTAGTAGCACTTGTCCGTGTGATAATATATAAAACGCATGTAGTTAAACATTTGTTTTAAGTTTCCAGAAAACACACACACACACACACACACACACACACACACACACACACACACACACACACACACACACACACACATATATATATATAGTTGTGAGGGGGGGGGGAGCAGAGGAAGCAAGCCCCACCTCACACCCTGGCAGCTGTGAGGATAGAGGCGAGCAGAGGTGACGAGCCACGCCTACGTCCTGCAGTGCTGACACCACAATCTATGCGACATGCTTCAGCAAAAGTACAGCTAGTGCACATCGCTTGAAAGTTCACGGCTTTTATAACAGCACTTTATCATGCACAGTGCATGAAAGGTGCGTGGAACAGTCAAACCCGTCTTTCGCAGTCCATTAAGTCGGTCGTAGTCGAGCATTGTATTCCCACAAGGCACTATAAATTGTCACACACATCTTGGCTACAGTGATATCCTTTCAGGATTCATTGATTGGTCTGTGGAAATAGTTAGGCACAAAATCTTATTGTGATGATTTTCAGCTAGGCAAGGATTGGTACCCAGTGATCTCTTTAATAGCTTCAGAGGGAAAGAGAGAATGTACTATTCATAAAGACAGATGTAGCGACAGTTAGAAATATTTGACACCAGAGTTTCACTGTGTATTAAGACAGAAGGAGAACATGTAGTTTGTTTTGCCTAATGTGCCTGCGTACGGCAGTTACACATACAGGGGTGCCAAAATTCAGCAGGGGCACTCGTAATGGTTGCTTTGCGCATGTCTCAGCACTTTCAGTTCACAGTAATGCTTTTACTATAAATCTCCAGTGGCCTAACATTCACCTCAAGACGGCTGAATGACTCGTAGCTGAAATATTGTGCCAGGATGTCAGTGTTGTCTGGCTGCAATCTTGAAACTTGAGGAACAGATGTGCTCTTAGTAATGTTTCTTCTCAAATGACTGTTGCCATTTTTGGAAGAAACAATAGATTAAATGCTAACAACAAATAACAAAGACATCTTTCTGTGTAGCTTTTCATTTTTTTAGGTTTCAGTGCTAAATGAGGTTGGAATTAACAATTTATAGGTCAGTCAACTCGTCGCAAAGACGTGACGAGCTGTGATAGGCACATAAAGGCGCACACACAAACAATACTTTATCAGACATGACCTTCAGAAGTAAGAACATTCACACAGGCACACAAGTCACATAAGCAATCTCCAATTGCCACACTTCGAATTGCAATAGCCAGACATGACTGTTGTGTGATTGCGTGAATGTTCCTGTTTATGAAGAAGGCCATGGCAGATAGCTGAAAGTGTTTGTGCCTGTCCTGGCTTGTCACGTTTTAGCGGTGAGTCGTAAACTGCCCTATTACTATAAAGAATAAGTTTGGCATTTTTCCCAAATGCCATCCAGCCATGTACTGGAGTTGCCCTTGTTTTGGCATCTACATCTCTTTTAACCTTTTCTATCATAATGAATCTCCATCTTATTCCACTTTTTGTCAGAGCACTTGCTAACACATTTTGTATATTAGATTCCTGGTGTTTCTACGGAGCTGGTAGATTTATTATGTATCTGTTGGTTTCCACTGCTGTTTGCCTCTCGTGCCAGTATTGCCTTAAACTAATATTGAATGAAGCATATGCCGTCAAACTGGGTACTCATAATGACAAAGGTTTCATATCTATACTAATAATCTGTAAATGTAGGCCTGTCGCTGTTCCCTTCAGTCTCCAAAACTACTGGTCGAATCTTCATGCGGTTTTTACAGGAAACATGGGGAAAGTTTGGAATCAACATATAGGCATAATTTTATTAAAATCTGATCACAGAAAAAAAAGATAATTTAATCATTTGCCCTTGTGTATGTCTGAGGGTAATCTCCAAAAGTACTACACGAACTTTCACGGGTTTCCACAGATAAATTGAGAATAGTTTGGAGAGCAACACAGGCTTAGTTTCATCAATCATAATTTGAAGTTTTTGTGTATACTATGCTTATAAGTATGGTGTAGTACAGCAAATCTGAGTACTACACTAACTTTCATGTGGTTTCATAGGTCAACTGTGAGAGTACCATGGTGCAGCATATAAGCTTCATTTCATCAAAATCGGATCAGGGAAAGAAAATATATCTGTAGTGTCTGGTGTATTCAATGCTTGAATTACAGCTAGTATAGCAAAGATCAGTTAGAGGCGATTTTTTTACTGACATAGTATACCAAATAACTAATAGATGCTGCTGCATTGTTTCTCATAAAGTGTAATACACTGAAACAAGGACTATGATTTTCCTTATGGCAGTGCTGTAGCGTATTAATGTTGGTAGCGGTTGTTGAATCCTTTATGAAAAATCAGTTACGTTCAAAGAGGGAATAATTCGTAGTGTTGATAATGAAATAATTGTTGTTCAGATCGGTAAATTAATGATCATCCTAAAATGAATATTTTGCTGCCAGTGTTAACATACCGACCCGCTGCCACTGCAAGTAATATTTAACCCAGGTATGGTGCAAAAAAATAATTTTTTACTAGCTGTATCCCGCATGCCTTGCAATGCCATGGAACGAAGAAAGTGCTTCTTTCCGCGGGTCTAAACTATATAAGAATTTAGATAGTTCCCTTTCTGATTTCGCTGTATCCTCATTTTGAGTGCATTCTGTTTAGTTATATAGTACAACAAATAACTAATTATGGCGTTGTTGCGTTTTTCATTCTCATGACTATGGTGTAATACACTAAGAGAAGGGGTACAATTTTACTTACGGTGGTACCGACCCGCTGCCACTGCAAGTAATATTTAACCCAGGTATGGTGCAAAAAAATAATTTTTTACTAGCTGTATCCCGCATGCCTTGCAATGCCATGGAACGAAGAAAGTGCTTCTTTCCGCGGGTCTAAACTATATAAGAATTTAGATAGTTCCCTTTCTGATTTCGCTGTATCCTCATTTTGAGTGCATTCTGTTTAGTTATATAGTACAACAAATAACTAATTATGGCGTTGTTGCGTTTTTCATTCTCATGACTATGGTGTAATACACTAAGAGAAGGGGTACAATTTTACTTACGGTGGTGGTGTTGTGCACCGATGTTGGCGACAGCTATTGAAGAAAATGAGGCACGTAGAATAAGGTAAATAATTCTTTGTTCACAATGAAATAAAGGATTTATGCTGTTCTGGTCAGTAAATCAGTTATCCTGTTAAAACGAATAATTTGCTGCCAACGATAGGAAACAACTGCTGCCACTGCAAGTAAAGTTTGTCCCAGGTAGGACACAAGAAAAAAATTTCTTCCTAGCTGTATCCTACATACTTTGCAATGTCGTGGAAAGAAAAGTGCATCTATTGATAGGTATAACCACTAAATTGTGTATAGAGTAGAAATATCTATTGAGTGAGCATTGGCTTCTGTGCATCTTCTCAAGATTAAGCTGAAATTAGCAGGTAGTATTGAGACAAATCCACTCTTTCCACACATTTGCTCTTACGATTGGTTTGTTCCACATTGGCTGCAAAGAAGGCCCCCCACCTTTTTGCAGAGCAACCACGTAACATGAAATATCTAAATGTGCCACAGAAGCAACAAGAAAGTTGAAGCGTCATTAAAAGGGCCATTTACACATAGTCATCCATCTTAAACGAACAAAAAAAGGACCAAGATGAATTGATAGATCAGCAGATTTTTTCCCTCAATGTTGAGGACATATGTTTTGCACACCTGAACGCACACTAGAAATAATATACACACGCGAGCGACAGTCGTTACAAACCTCTCCCTGCTTACATAATTGTTCGGTATGATATTGTGATTAAAATTTGTAATTACTTACGTTGGTGTCGACTACATGAAGATAGACATCTTCTTTTGCAGAGACAATTGTACATAAGTTATCAGACTTCCAAATAAAAAGATCGATTTCAACTTTATGCTTTACGAAGTGATCACTGCAGGATGTGAGGACATGTATTGGCTGAAAGAGTTGTCGATGCTACTAACAGTCAAGACAATTTACTGTAAATACTACTACATTTAATGGAAAGTTCTAAACAGGTGCTCAGCTGACGCCATTCCTTCAATGATTACCCAGACTTATCGCATATTGACACCACCATGACGTCTTATTTAAACAGACATGAACTGCTCTGCTGATTGAATAACCACTTTCATTGTTCGTCGACTTATAACGTGGAGCACTGCATACAGAATAACTAGTTGCCAGAGCAACATTGCAACATTCTAATACTTCATCATACACTTACTGTGAGAAACAGTTTAGTACTACGCCATAGAACCAATACATGGCACAGTCTTAATTTTATGAACGCAAACTAAAAATGAATTTACATCATTCCGGAGTACAGACTTAAGTAATTTCACTTTTTGTATGAAAGACTTGATGAATGTTCATAATTTTCAACAATGGCATCTTCTTAAATTTGATATCTTGGCTAGGAGAACCGTGTTTTCCAATACTAATGGAACAGTGCTGCTGCCAGTAGTAGTAGTAGTAGTAGTAGTAGTAGTAGTAGTAGTTTTCAAAGGGTAGTCTTAATAATAAACCTCAACAAGATTATTAGTTGTGGTTGACCATTTTAAATTGCTCGTCAAATTCAATACTATCAGCCGAACTTCATGGTCGGTAAGTAGCATCTACCGAGTATATTGGTACTGCTATTGTTTATAGGTAAAATTTGTGTGAGGTCATGATAGTAAGGTACCATGACTTACATTTAACACATTCAGTCATTGTGTGTGCTAGTGTGCTCTTCTGGCCTGTACCAGTGACAGCATGTACAGCTGCGCTGCACGCTATGTCATTGCTAAGGAATATGGCCAGGGCAATACATTGGTACACCCCCTCACTGGCTAGACTGGAAGAGCATGCTGGTACCCTCTCTGTATTGAGTGGGTGGGTGAATTATCTCCTTTAGTCATCACTTCCAGCCAGTCTTTGTGGGATTTGGTTAATTGCTATCCCTTGGCATATTATTTTGCTCTAACATCTTGCTTCATTTAATCAAGAAATGCAGGTACGAAATGGAGTTTTATTCACTTCGTAAGATTTTTTCGCAAAGCACACCATGTTTTAAAACGTTGTTGGGTATCAAAAGTTGATGCCAGTGAAGTACATACCTTTGCTTGTATTGTAATGGATTCACCCGAAGGTATAATTACTACTGTAATAGTGAACTTGATTTGTGAATTGTTTTTAATATATGTAATGCTTTACTCATTACTTGAATATTGTTGCAGGGGGTTCCTGTTACATCTCTAAGGTTTCTTTTTGATGGACGGAGGATAAATGATGATGAAACCCCAAAACAGTTGGAGATGGAGAATGATGATGTGATTGAAGTGTACCAAGAACAGACGGGTGGAATGTATTGAACTGTGCCACTCAACTTAATGTTGAAGCCTTTTATAAAATAAAACAAGCAATGGGGAAATGGACAGTGAAGGTTTTCTCCCATTTGCACCCTTCCATCAGTAAAGCAGCACATTCCTTGTAGTGAAGTTTTTGTTTTTCTTCAGTTCAGCTTTAAGAAAATTACAGAATTTCTGTGGAACATAACAGAAAAAAATGTAAAAAAAAAGGTCCCTAGCAGAGGTTTTGCCTCTGTGAAAATTGATGTTCTACTAAATTTAGTATACATTCAAAAATGACAAGGAAAGAATCTTAGTTTCTCTTTAATTCACCTCAGGTTTGAAGTGCTGCGTGTTAGGAAATGTGAATTGTGGACTTTTTAAAGCTTTGTAAAGTTACTGCAGAAGACTAAAGAGTGTAATATTTGATATCTTGTGTGTTCGGTTATGTATACATTAAGTTTTCTGTATTTGAAGTATGTATTTAATACTCTTGATGTTTTAATGTAAGATCCCGACTTTGTCATGATTTTTGTTCGTGAAGTGACTGGAAAGCGTATTATCAGGAAATAATTATATGTATGATTGTAAAAGAACATAGAATCTTAATCTAAGTAATAAAACTGTTTAAAATTTTTTGTGGCTGTAATTTTTAATTAAGACCTGGCCTTGGCTTAATCAAATGCTTAAGTCCATGTGCAGTTATGAGCAATGAGAAAAAATAAAATATTTAATTATTGATGTTAGTCATGACTTTATTTTTCAGGTTTGTAATGAGACCTGAAATTGGCTTTTGTTGTTCTTTGTGTTGACTGCCCTGTGCAGGTGGTGGTGGGATTTTTTTGCCGTTATATGCCTCTGAAAATGTGGGTGTTGCAATCTGTATGGTGAGATAAGAGCTCATAAGTTGAAATTACTTTGAAAGTGTCCATGACAGCTGATCAAATCTTTATTTTATTATTATTATATTTTTTAACTGCTGCTCGCATTGAGGTGAGCATTTGCACATTTTCCAGTAATTGGACATTCTCTTTCCTGTGGGTCTGAGAAGACTTCTAAAGAGGTACACTTTTTATTTACAGGTTGTGTTCATTTTGAGAGACAAACCTTGTACCAGTGAGTTAGTGACTGACGGTCTTAGAATTGAATATGTTTAGTCTCTCTTGATAGCTGTTGAATGTAGCTGGAAGTCCTGTTGCTGTGGCACATGGGAAGTCTAGAAAAAGTTTGTGTGTGTGTGTGTGTGTGTGTGTGTGTGTGTGTGTGTGTGTGTGTGTGTGTGTGTGTGAGACTTTGCCAAGATATGCAATCGGACAATATTCCTGCAGTGCATTCACTAAACTGAAGTAGTTAAGACTATTGTCAGTTATTTGCATAGGGCAGAATGATAAACCTATTGGTAGAACCTACTGGGGTTGTCAAAAGTTCTGGAAATTTATGAACTTCAAATATTGTGCACAGGATGGGTTAAAGAGGTGGAGGCGGGGTATAATTTCCTTGTGGGGTTTGGGGAGTGATTGGAGAAATCATGAGTTCACGCAGTAGGTTTCATCTCCAAAAGGAGGTATATTTCCGATTAAGGGATACATGAACTGGTTCTTTAGGCCTGAGGAGTGGCACCAGTGGTAGATAGTTTAGCATAGTGCTAAGAGACTGCGGGTGCGAGCTTGACGGGCTGCAGAGTGGGGAAATCGAGCTGCTCGGGCGACAGTTGAACGTGGTATCCCTCATGGACTCACTGCCCATCTTGCAGCTAGCGGACACCGAATCTGATGACGTTACACACTGTAGTCCCCGATTGGCAGGAATCTTTCGGTAGCTCCACATTCTGGGCTCTGTTTGACTAGCGCTCTTTGGTGGGGGCTTGGTACTAGTGTGTTGTTAAGCAGTTTTGGGGCTGGTAGTTGCTGCAAGTGCTGGTACAGAGGATTGCCAAACTAGGGTTGATAGCACCGGGCGCACGGTGTTGAAACGTACGGCTGGCGGCCGGAATTGGGACAGGTTAGCAACCTCACGTTGGCACACAGAAGGTGCTTGTTGCCTTGGTGAATTTTATCTTAGTACGGAAATTTGACTTATATTGCAAAAGGGAATTAAATATCAAAGTACTAAGAATATTTTGAAAACTCACAACTCCTACCTGCCAGTAGCGTACATTCCTCTGACACCCCCCCCCCCTTTCCATGGGAGTGGTTTACCACTTGGTAAGTCTCTTTTAGCTTTACAATTAAAACAAAGGTCCCATGGGAGGCAACAGCGGGCAAAACGGGCTTTTACAATAATTTCTTTTTGAGAAAGTAACTATATGTTTACAATACAGAATTCAGGCTTGTGTGGGTGTGGCGGATGCCACGGGGCACCTTGGTTGGCTCAGAATAGTTCAGGAATTGATGTTCGTTGCGCCACAGCTGCTGGGTGGTTGGTGCAGTCAGCGGTTCCGGTGATTGGCTGGTGAACTGGAAGGCTAAGACTAAACACTTTGGCCTTCATCTAAGCTAGATAACAATTTACTTCCTCGGAGAGAACAATGTGATTTGTAACAGGTATCTCGCAAATTAAACGGAGGGATAATCTTCAATTGGAGTAAAGGGAATATAAAGTAGGCATGACGATGTTATTAACAAAAGTTAAAATTTATGGGATAACTACATACTTAATCAGACAGTTATGCTATGGCTAATCATGTATTACAGATTTAACTATAGTAATTACTTGGTAACATAGCTAATATTACATGTATATCCCTTTAGGACTAGAGTAAAACTACATCTACACTATGATTTACAACCAGTTCATTACGTTGGTGTGCTATGGGTGAAGTTGCCAGCCACAATATTATCACGACCAGGGTGAGAGGTGGTAGAGTAGCGCTATGTATCATGACAGTTCTGTGATAATTGTCGGAGTTCCAATTACGTATATGTGCTTTTGCCCTATCCATACTGATCTGTCCTTTTTCATGTTCCAAAGGTTCATTTAATGTGTTTCAGATATGGGAACTGTTGAAATCAGTTGTCTTCGGCAAATCATTTGGTTCAGGTACAGCTATTGGTATTTCTGGTAGGTGGAGCAAGATGGACTGACGCTTGCGTGTGGTAGCGCAGTTGTGCGGCAATTTTAGTAGTGGGGTCACAATATCACAGTGCAAACTATTGATCAGTAGTTCACTGTTTGAAAGCTTTACCTGGTAAGTTTGCGATACCAAATGTGAATCATAGCACATTACAGAGACAGTGGTCTGGCAGGACACGGCATACAGCCGGCTAGTGGCAACGGTAAGGCATTGCTTCCGGGTTAGCTGACTAGCACAGTTGGTTGCACAGTTAGGTGCTGACTTTCGCAATCTGGCAGGCTGCTGTATCTGTGAGTGTTCTCGTTATGACACTGGACGTGTGCTTGCTTGGCCTGGATGGCTGACGGTGCTGCTGAGCAAGGGGAAGAGGGCGGTGACCTTGTGACAAGAGCGGCAAGGCCACGCACAAGACTGGGCGCATGTGGCGCTGCCGGGGTAGTTTTATTTACCTAACTACCTACTGGAAAGCAGCACAGGTTATTAACGTAATAGACAGCTCCTCCCCGCTTATTAACTATACTCTTACTCTAGGAATATCCAACTACACAACACACAAATTTTCCCTTACACATAATAGTAAATAACAAGGCTTGTCCTAGGTGTAACTATGCTACGGTGTCACATTATTGTTAACTTAAATTTCAGTCCCCTAACATTTAGCTTTGCGGGTCCCTCAATCGTAGACCGTAGGGATGCCTAGATCTCAACAGGTATTTGACGGATAGGGGGTACTATAAGTTCTCCCCCCAGGGGACCCACAGCTCTTTTGTGGGTACGTGTGTGGTGCGCAAAGGGCCCCAAGCCGAAGTGCCTTTCTTCTGCCCCAGGCTGCTTCACTTTCCCCTCCTAGTTTATTCCTTCGCCCGAGACGGGTGTCCTTTGCGAGTTAAAGGTGGTTTCTTGTCATGGTTTCTCTTGTTCCTTGGTTTCTTCCTTTCCTAACCTTTGCTTCTGCCTCTCTCCCCTTGCTGTACTCTCCTAGCCTTCTCCTCCTCATTAGTCTCCTCTTCGGCGTTTGACACACTTCTTTCCTTCTTTCTCTTCACTTTCTCTCTTCTTCTTTCCTCCCTGTGCGTGTCCGAAGGCCGACCCACGCATTATGCGTAGCAGGTGACGGGGTAACGCGTAATTCCCCGCCCCGGGTAGACAAGTAGGGCACGTACGTACCCCCTGGTAAAGGCCAGGCCCAGGGTCGGGTGATTACTCGAGCTGGTACCTTCCGAACATGCCGTGGTGTGAACAATCACCTGAGGCGGGTAAGCCCTCAGAGAGCCCCCACTAGGAAGGAGCGCGCCATCGGAGACGCCGGTAATCATGGGGGACACTTCCGCAATGACTTCCTTCTCTTCTTCTGTGACTCTGACCGAGAAACAAAAGATAGACTCGCCTCAGCAAAAGAAAACTGCCTAATCTTCAGAAATTCCTTGTCTCTCTAACCGACGGTAAGGATTTTGCTTCTGTAAATCCTTTTGTCATTCAGAAAGGTGTTGATGCAATTGCTGGCCCTGTTAAAACCTGTTCGCGTCAGCTGGAAGTGGACAGTGCCTTCCAAGCCCAAAAACTAATAGGGACTACGTTGTTACACGCGTTTCCTGTCAAGGTAGAAGCGCATCGCACACTCATCACGGGGGTAGTCTTCACGAGATCCCTTGACGGGTTGTCTGACGACATACAAACTTATATGTCCGATCAGGGTGTAACAGCTGTGCAAAGGGTGTTGAAAAGTTAGATAACCAGCTGACACCGACTCATACTGCGTTCTTGACGTTCGACAGAGTTGAACTCCCATCGAAGGTCAAAGCAGGGTACGAGGTTATCTCCGTCCGCCCTTATATACCAAACCCAATGTGCTGTTTCCAGTGTCACAGATACAACCATACCCGTCAGTCTTGCCCAAATGCAGCAAAATGTCACTTGTGGTAGGGACGCCCATGAGGGGGGGGATTGCCCACCTCCGTCCCCTCACTGCCTTAACTGCAACGGTGACCATGCGGCTTCCTCTCGAGACTGCCCTGTATATCAGGATGAAAAGGTCATCCAGCAAATTCGGGTTATGGAAAAGGTCTCAACATCTGCCGCTCGAAAGTTGTTGGCGTGTCGAAAGCCCTCTGTCCTCCCAGCGGGCACATACAGTAAGGTCCTCAGCTCCACTCGACCTACTAAGGACGCAGGTACGCAGACCTGTGACTTCACTTTCGCTGACACAGTTGTGCGATCGGCCAGCTCGAAGATTGCCTGTTTCACGTCCCCGCTTCCTCCTGCTGCTTCTAAAGTTCAATCTTCGTCAACCTCTAATAAACCGCGGTCACCTAAACAAGATGCCCGGACTTTGAAAAAGGAACCCATCCGTGAAGATTTTCTGCGTTCTCAGGCTTCCCAACCGTCAACTGCCTCTTCTCACTGTCACTCTTCCAGAAGAGCCAACAAGAAAACGAGTTCCTCTCCTTCCCCGCCGAGGCGTGACCCGTCACGCCGTCCAACAGTAGTCTGCCCTGATCATCTTCTGTCTCGCTGGGACGCACTACTGTTAGCCGGGCAACTGGCGGTGGAAGCTGCCCCTCTCGATAGTCGGGAAGGCGGCAGGTGTATCGTTTGAACCTATGGAACATGACTCTCTGCCTCTAGATGGCGACAGTAGTGCTCCCTCGAGTCCGGTCCTCAGCAGCCGTCGAGGTGACCCCACCTGCGTGTTCCTTGTGATTTTCCCTTCTCTTATTTTTTGTCATGGCGCTCCTTCAATGGAATATTCCCGGCTTTCGTTCCAATCGGGAGGAATTAAAACTACTCCTTCGACTGCACTGCCTGCTTCTAGTTTGTCTCCAAGAAACTTACGTCCAAGTGATCGTGCAGACCTACCCCACTACACCTCTGTGCGTTTCAACCTGCCACCTGTGGAAGGTACCCCAGCCCATGCAGGGGTTCTGATGCTCATTCGGGATGTCTATCACCATCCCATTACATTGCATACTCACCTACAGGCAGTTGCCGTCCGCATCACTCTATCCACCTTTTCCCTCTATAATATCTATTCACCATGATCTGCCCTTACTAGGGCAGATGTGCTAAACCTCGTTGACCAGCTCCCTTCACCTTTCGTGTTGGTAGGCGACTTTAATGCCCACCACCCCCTATGGGGCTTTCCGGCACCTTGTCCAACACCTCAATCTTGTCTGCCTCAACACCGGTGCACCGACCTCCCTTTCAGGCACAACACATACTTATTCCCGTATAGACCTCGCGATATGCATTCCTCAGCTTGCCAGTCAGTTTGAGTGGTATGCACTTTGACATGTACTCGAGTGACCATTTCCCTTGTCATCCACTTCCTGCATCATTCCCCATCTCCTCGTCCCACCAGTTGGAGCATTTCTAAAGCTGACTGGGGGCTTTATTCTTCCATGGCTGTTTTTCACGATCAGAATTTTCCCAACTGTGACAGTCAGATCGACTACCTCACAGAGGTTATTCTCACAGCTGCCGAACTTTCCATACCTCGTACATCCTCTTCTCCTCGTCGTGTCCCGATCCCTTGGTGGACTGCAGCCTGCCGCGACACTCTTAGAGCCCGGCGAGGTGCTTTACGCACCTTCCACCGCCACCCGAAGTTGGAGCATTGTATAAATTATAAATGACTGCGAGCGCAATGTCGTGTTACCAACGACAGCAAAAAAGCTTGCTGGACTGCTTTTACCAGTTCTTTTAACTGTTTTACTCCCTCCACAGTTGTTTGGGGTGGCCTACGCCGTTTATCTGGCATCAAGGTCCACTCCCCGATCTCTGGCCTGACCATAGAGAACACAGTCCTTGTAGACCCTGTTGATGTTTCCAACGCACTGGGCCGTTCCTTTGCGGAGGTTTAGAGCTCTGCTTATTACCACCCCGCCTTCCTCCCTCGCAAACAGGCAGAGGAGGCACGGCCGCCTTCTTTCCACTCTTTTAAACGTGAAAATTATAATGTCTCCTTCACCATGCAGGAGCTAGACCGTGCTCTCGCCCTGTCGTAGATTGCCTTTCAGCCGACGTTTCCGGATCCCTTTTTGTAGACGATTTCGCAATTTATTGCAGCGGCCAGTGGAGGTGTCTCTTGGAGCGTTGTCTTCAACACTGTCTTGACCGTCTATATTCCTGGAGCATCACGAATGGCTTCCAATTCTCCACTGAGAAAACTGTGTGTATAAACTTCTGGAGATACAAGGAATTTCTTCCACCATCCCTACATCGCGGCCCTGTTGCTCTCCCTTTCGTGGAGACAACAAAATTCTTGGGGCTAATGTTGGATCTGAAACTTTGCTGGTCCACACACGTGTCCTACATGGCTGCCCGTTGTGCCCGATCCCTTAATGTTCTTAGTGTCCTCAGTGGCACGTCATGGGGAGTGGATCGTACCGTCCTGTTTCACCTTTACCAGGCCATTGTTCTTCTGCACGGCCGTCGATTCTCCGCCGTCTCAACTCTATTCACCATCGGAGATTAAGTCTGGCGACCGGTGCATTCTATACCAGCCCTGTTGAAAGTCTGTATGCCGAGGCTGCTGTATTACCCTTGACCACTCGGCGTGACATACTCTTGTGTCGGTACGCATGCCGCTTGCGGTCGATGCCGAACCATCCATCTTACCGATTATTTTTTGACGACTCACTCGATCGCCAATATCAGTTGTCTGCGATTGCCTTGCTTCCACCTGGAGTTCGGTTTCGCCGCCTGCTTCAGCGGCTCGATTTTACCCTTCCACTTTTCGATTGAGCGACAGCCCATTGCCACCGTGGCATCAGGCCCAGGTTCACACTCACCTTGAACTTAGTTCGCTCCCCAAAAACAGCACTCCGGATTTGGTATACCGCTCGAGGCTTGTCGAACTATGTTCGCGGTTTGATAATGCCACATTTATTTACACTGATGGTTCCAAGAGCAATGACGGTGTCGGATCTGCCTTCGTCGTCGGGGACAACCATTTCCAATATAAACTCCCTGACCGGTGCTAGAATTTCAAGGCTGAGCTTTTTGGCCTTCACCAGGCCGTTTGTATACCTGCCGCCACCGCCTATCTATGCCATATGTTCTGACTCCCTTAGTGCCCTGCAGAGTCTTAAGGACCCTTTCTCGACCTATCCTCTCATGTATCGGATCCAACGCTCCCTCCAGTTGCTAGCAGATGACAGCTGTCACGTTTCTTTTCTGTGGGTCCCTGGCCACGTGGGTGTGCCCGGGAATGAGACCGCCGACATATCAGCCAAGGCAGCAGCTCTTTTCCCTCGCATGGCTACCTTTTGCGTCCTATTGGACGATGTTCAATGGGCTCTTCACAGGAGTATCATGTCATCCTGGCACAGTGCGTGGTTCTCACTGTACGTCAATAAATTGAGAACTGTAAAACCGATCCAGACCGATTGGAGGACCTCCTCACGCCCATCTCGGCGAGAGGTGGTCATCCTGGCCCGGTTGCGGATCGGTCACTGCCTTTGCAGCCACAATCATTTGCTAACCGCCGTTCCTGCACCGCTGTGCTCCTGCGGTGTATTGCTGACGGTGCGACATGTTTTACTGTCTTGTGTTAATTTTAATCATCTCCGTTTAGCCCTTCACTTTCCGTCTACTCTGGAGGAAATTTTAGCTGATGACACACGGGCAGCTGCTCGAGTTTTGCGTTTTATCAACTTGGCCAATTTATCAAAGGATATTTAACGCTTTTAATTGTCTATCTTTTGTTTTTAGCCTTCTCTTGATATTCTAACTGGCAGTTACCAATTTTTTGGGATCTAGCAAATCTGTTCTTGTCTGGGCGCTAATGACCTTAGCAGTTGTGTGCCCTAAAACCACAAAAAACAAACTAAGTTCTGTCGGCTTTATCTTCCTCCGTCGTCCCGGTTTCCTAGGTGTGGCTGGTTCAATTACTGCCGGACATGGCGTGACCTAACCAGGATAGGGCTTCAGACTATCGAAGTGTACAACCATGGTGTGGCCTGTCAACTGCACTTCAGCGTTGACGGGTGACGTGAGACGTATTATTTCGTACGGCCCCTCCAAACAACGGAGTGAAATTTTTGGCTCGTCCTTGTTTTACCACAGTATTTCATTCCAATACCCAGTCTCCGATTTTGAAGTGTGGTAAGGTAGTTCCCTTATTCCCGCGGTGTAACTGGCGGTCAGTGGCTTTCCTACTGCTTTTCTGTACTTTCCTCCAGATGTCTTTTAACCGGTGTGCCAGGCTTTTCACTTCCTGAACATCCACACCCGGCAGCAACTTGTCTAATTCGAACTGAGAGTTCATAGTGTGGCCATACATCACTTCGTACGGCATAAGACCCGTTGTTTCATGCGTTTGGCTGTTATGTGCCGAGGCCATGAAGGGTAGGTATTTATCCCAATTAGTGAGAGTGCTATTCACATAATGTGCAAGCATCTTAACAATGGTCTTATGTGCTCGTTCTACCCGGCCATTGACTTGCGGATGGAACGGTGAAGTTCGCCATTTCCTTATCCTCAGTAACTTACAGAACAGACATAAAGTTCGTTCCTCTGTCCATAAGCAGGTCTTCTGGGCTCCCATAGCGCAATACCACGCAATTAACGAAAGCATGTGCTACGGTCTCTGCTGACATGTCTGCGAGAGGGACTAAGATTAGGAACCTAGAAAATGATTGATAATGGATAGGACATACTTATTGTTCCGAGGTGTTTGTGGGAATGGCCCGACGATGTCCAGGGTGACTAATTGCTATGGCCTAGAAGTTTCCGGCAATGTTTGCATCGGTATTTGCGGTTGCTTATTTTGCGTCCTCTGTGTGCATGGTAGGCAGTCGTGTACGTACTTATCCACATCTTGCTGATGTCTACGCCACCAATATCGTATTCATACGGCAATTTGTAGCCTTTTCTCATTGTGGCAGGCTTGTAAGCTGTCATGACACTGTGCTAAAATTTGAGGTTGTAAAGCTTTGTGTACCACAATCAGATTTCCCAGCGGGGTCTTTTTGTAGTAAACATCATCCACTAGTTCGAAACCCGGCCGCTTGGGGTACTCGTGGCATTCCGCATCCGCTTTCTGTTCTTTTTTCAACTTGTCCATGAGTACATTTCCCCCTGCACCATCTGTACTTTACGGCCGAGTGCATCGGCATTCTGGTGCAACTTTCTTGGCTTGTGTTTCACTCTGTAATCAAACTCGCTGAGCCCCAAAGACCACCTTGTCAATAGACTACTCGGATCCTTCAGGCATAACATCCACTGCAGGGCGGCATGGTCGGTAACTACGGTGAATGGTCTGCTGTACAAGTAACACGTAAGGTGAGTAACTCCAAAGATTACGGCTAGCAACTCCTTCTTTGTGGTGTCATAATTCTGCTCAGCCTTATTGAGCTGACGGGACGCGTATCCTGTTTGTTTCTCTTCTCCATTCTGTTCCTGACTCAAAACGCTCCCACTGCAAAATCTGACACGTCACATGACACAATGAAGGGTTTCTCAAAGTCCGGGTAAACCAATAACGGAGAGCTGCTTAGAATGTCTTTTACACGCTGCATGGTGCGGTCGCATTCCGGAGTCCAATTAAATGTCATCCCCTTCTTTAACAGATGGGTAAGTGGTTTGGTTATTGCGGCATAGTCCTGCACATAACGGTGGTAGAAATAACACAAACTGAGGAAACTCAGCAATTCTTTTATGCTGGTGGGTACCAGAAAGGTTCTGGCGGCCTCTGTCAAACGCGGGTCCGGTTTTACTCCGACGGAGTGATTATATGGCCCAAGTACTGCACCTGTGATTCCGCAAAAAAACACTTTTCCAATTTTAGACTTAGGTTAGCTCGCGGAGCCTCTCTAGGACGTTCAAATGCTCAGCATGCTCTTAAATGGTTTTGGAGAATAGAATTATGTCGTCCAAGTATACCAGACAGGTAATAGGTTTTAATCCTCGTAATAGTATGTTGGCAAACCGCTGAAAAATCGCAGAGGCATTACGCAACCCAAACGGCATTGTTACGAATTCGTACAATTCGGAAGGCACAATAAACACTGTTTTAGGCGTATCTTGTGGCGCAATCTTAATCTGATGGTAACCCGACCTCATGTCCAATGTTGTAAAGTAGCAGCAATTCCCCAAACTGTCCAGCGTCTCATCAATCCTCTGCAACGGGTACGTGTCGGGGGTTGTTACCTTGTTCACAGCTTGTAGGACTACCCACATACGGTATGACTTCCCCATTCAATGATTTCTTTGGTACTAGCACGATCGGTGATGCCCAGGGGCTGGCTGAGGGCTGTATAATCCCTGCGTCCAGCTGCTCCTGAATGATTTCGTCCACCACGGGTTGTAGATGGTGTGGAATTCGGTACGCTTTTTGCGCATTGGGTCTAGCGTTTCCTGTCGGGATCTCGTGGTATTCTAAGTCTGTAGCAGGCAAACCCTTCTGGTTTTCAAACAACCCAGCATACTACTCCAGTACGGAATATAGTGACTCCTGGGTTGCTTCATCTAGATAGGCCAACTTCCCCTTCAAACACTCCTCAGACTGTGGTGTGATGGCAGGCAACTCCTCCACGGAAAGAACTCTAGTTTTTCCCGGATTCTCCCTACTTCGAACGGCTGGTACTTTTTCGGCTTCCACGCACTGGACACTCACCAGTATGGTTCCACGAGGTATTACTGCTTCTTTCGTACTGAAATTATCGATACTCGCATGTATCCGGAATTTTCCTCCTTTACTCTCAGCATTGCAGAGGCTTCTTTTTATGTGTACTTGCATCTTGTCCAAAACCTCGTTTCTGGCAAGTGGATCGACCAAAAGCGCGGTTGGACTTAGGTTATGGGATTCAAATGTTACCCAGGGGACCCTTCCTGTTCCACCGTTTATCGTCACAGGGGTTGTTGCTTTCAGCACTGCAGTACGCAGCTCCACGGAGTCTCGGGGGAAAAGGCGCCTTTCTCCGGACCTCCTCGTGTCTGAACAGCGTGACCACTACCAAAACAATGCACTACGTCACCGAATTGAACTGTTTGTGATCGATAGTCAACTATACCCTGGAACAGGCGAAGGAAATCGTTCCCCAGGATCACATCCAAATCTCGTCTCCCCTTTGCCAATACTTCCATTTTAAACGGATATTCTTCACTCCCTACTCTCAGTTTAACATGACAGGCTCCTAATGGCCAAACTAGGGTGTCCCCTAATCCCCGGATCTGGCAACGGGGCAGTTCCAACAGTTTCTTGTCACCTCTAGACAGGAATAAAATACTCACTTGAGCTCCAGTATCTACTAGTACTTTTACTTGTCTCCTTCCTACTCTGCCTTGCAACGTCACACTCACCACCTCAGTATTACCCTGGAAACTCATCACGTTTACCATTTTGACTGGGGGCTGGGAGGGGTGGCTGCACCTGCCCCTGATCGTTTCACCATCGGCTCTGTCCCTTTCCACGGTTATCCACTCGTCTGTCCAGGTTCTTTGAGCAATGCATCCTTAGGTGTCCCATGGAACAGCAATGCGAGCAATAGTGCGTCAGGCACTCACCTGCCCAGTGGCCATCGCATTTACACCGGTCACATTTGGGTTCCTGCGTAAACACCCATTTTTGCTCACAGTTGTGCTTAGGTGCGGCTGCAAACCTCTTCACTTTCTCACGTAACATCGGCAATCTAACGGCCTCGTGTAGTGTACGGGGGAAAGATACTTTCACTTCTCCTCCTATTTGCGGGTCAATATCCCTCACGAAAACATCCACTGCCCTGGCCGCGGCTTCCTCCAACAAGACTTCATCCCTTACGATATCCCCAGTCAACTTATAGGTCTTGCAAGAAACAGCCCTTATCCAGTCCGCGTATGCGTTGCACCCCTCACCCGACTTCTGTCTCATTGTAAAACAGCTGATCCCGGTAGTAACTAGCCTCTCGCTTATCCATAAACCTCTGCCTCAGGCCTTGCGATAACACTTCAAAATGTGTAGCGTCTTTCAATGCACTCACGGATTCTACAAATGTGCGGGCATCTCCAGCTAATTTCAACTTTACCACATTCACCAGAAAACCATCCGGCCACTGGCACAATCTACCCACATCGAGAATGTTCTGCAAAACATTTTCCACATTCTCATGATTCTTGCCGGCAAAAGGAGCAATCAAACTTACTGCCTGGAGGCTATTATTAAGATTACCGTCTGGAGTCACTACCACGGGAGCGCCTACCTCTCTCACCCTGCTCTGTGATTCACAATCGGTTCTACTCACTCTCCTTCCCGCCAAACCCTCGATATGCCCCAGCAGATCTGTGAGCCTGTCCTCTCCCTCACCATCTCCAGGAACTTTGGTTTCTACACCAAGATGGGACTGGCACTTCCCAACCTCATTCACCAATTCCTCATGTTCCCTTTTGAGCTGAATAATACGTTCTACCAGGAAACTGTTCTTCTCCTGTAGCATCCCAATTAACTCCTCCTGTAATCCCTCCTTTTCCCCTCAGGCTCCTGACAACGGCACTTTCCCCCACATCCACTTGGACCTCAACACTCCTCTTTCCCTGCTCGGCTAATCGTCCCTCAATCAGCGCAAACTGCCTCTCGAACTCCACTTCCTTTAACCACATAACCCGCAACTTGGCACTGGACAAGAAGAAAAATTGTTATAAGGCCAGTGTTTGAAATACCTGGTTGTAGTTAGTTGTTTCATGATGATCTCTTTGATTGTTGCTCTCGGTAATGGCTGGCTGAATTTTCATGGGGCAAAACTAATCCACTACTTAAGCAAAACACAGAATTGCAGTTCTTGGACACTTTAAAAGTGCCCAGTTGTCGCCATTTATAGCCAGCTTACCAATATCATTAATTACAATTAATATGACCAAGTATGCATTTTCCTGGTATGTTATATTGCATGTATAAATATGGAAACATCCACTTCCTTTGAGTGTTTCATATTTATGGGGAAAGCATTTTCCAAGCTGCTTTATTAGACTCCAAACGCTATAAGATCCATATTAAATATCAGTACTTAGTTTTCATGGTTATATTTGACAAAACATAGTATTATTTGGCTGAGATCTAACTAAACATACTCCAGTGTCCCCATTCTTAATTTTGCATAATGTTATACAACAAATTACTTATCAAGGTGACTTGAAGCCTCCGTAGGGTACTTTAGGAAGTGCATGTAATTGACAACTGTTGATTTTGCTTGTATGCATTGACTGGTTTCAGTTTTAAACCATCATGGACTGCAGGAAAGTCAAATAAAATCCATGTCACTTTATGTTGAATCTTGTTGAGAACATAACTGTTTTTATGTTTTCATCAAGATTAGCTTTCAAGTGACAGATTTTATTGATTTGACTTGCTCACGGTTAGACAAGCAGTCAATGTATAGAAGCAAAATAAACACCTGATGGTTAATAAAATGCACTTTTTAAAGTATCACTTACATTTATGTCTTGCTGTCTGCATTAGGCTGTGGTGAGACGTAGTGGCCATTTGGATGCACTTAGAAATAATATAACCGTCTTACCCACATTTAAAACTTTATGAATGCCTTATGCATTTTGGCATTACATCATTTTCGAAGGGCAAAGCTGTGTTACAAAATTCCCCTTAAAACAATGTGTCATACACGTCATGTATAAAACATAAATACATCCCCAGACCATCTCTTTGCAGTGTACACTAGTCCTTTCTGCAAAGAGAAGGTCTGGCGATGAATTTTGTGCATGTTTCACATGTGACAGTATGTCTATGATACAAATTTTTTTTAAATGAGAATTTTGTAACACAACTTTGCCTTAGAAAATAATAATAATAATAATAATTTATTTGTCTGTAGATCATATTTACAATGATATTAGACAAGTAATGTTGTTAATTTTATATAACATAAGAAAGAAAGAAAATTTTACAAATTTGTCATTTATAAATATAACATGTGGTATTTAAGTATTAGAAATTTAGTGAAAAGACAGTCCACTTCTCTGTTTCCAGCACTACATCAGTTCACCTTTAAATTACAAATTTTCTATTAAATACTCCTTCACCTTATACCAGCATCCAGAGATGAGATGTTCCTTTAATTTTCTTTTGAAGGCACTACGTTCCTTTATGCATCTGATGCTAAGAGGCAGTTTGTTGAAGAATCTGCATCCTGCGTTTATAGGATCCCTATCTGTCATGTTTAGCCTTTTGCTGAAAAAATGGTATTGTTCTTTAGTTCTTGTATTGTGGTTATGAATATCACTGTTTAGTGGAGCTGTACAGTTTACCATAAGGAAAACTATTGTCTCATATATATAAAGACTTCGTACAGTTAGTATCTTAAATTCTTTAAATTTGTTTTTGCATGATTCCCTTGGTGATAGTTTGGCTAGGCATCTGATGGCTTTCTTTTGAAGTTTTAAAAGTCTCTGTATGTGTACATCAGCTGCTCCTCCCCATAGTGGTATACCATATGATAAGTGTGGAAAGATAAGTCCATAATACATTTTTAACAGGGTTTCTGTGTCCACTGTATAGCACATTTTTCTCATTAAGAATATATTTGTGCTTATTTTCGAACAAACCTTATCAATGTGATTTTCCCATGACAGATGCTTGTCCACCTCTATTCCCAGAAATCTATTACAGTCCACTTCTGCTATGTCTGCACTGCCAATCTTCAGTGTAAAAACCTCTGAGCTTTTTGTTATCTTTGTTTCAAATTTAGTACATTTTGTTTTCTTTCTGTTGATCAGTAGATTATTTTCTGTAAAATACCTTTCTGCCATTTGAAAGTTTTCAGTGGCTCTCTTTTCCAAATCTTTCACTGTGTCACCACATACTAACAAAGTTGTGTCGTCAGCATACATTATTACTTTTTCATTTATTTCAGTGGGCATATCATTTATGTACAGTATGAAGAGCAGAGGTCCCAATATCGAACCCTGAGCTACCCCATACTTTACCTGCTGGAATTCAGAATAGACTTTTTCTTCTTTGTTCCTACATTTATGTTTTAATTCCACACACTGTTGTCTGTTTTCAGCAAATGTTTTTATAATGTCTGCAGCATTTCCTCTTATGCCATAACAGTTTAGTTTTTTTAGAAGAGTTTTGTGGCAGACACAATCAAAGGCTTTGGAAAGGTCTAAGTATATACCAGACACTTTCCTTCGTTGTTCCAGGGCCTCTGTTATGTATGTTATGAAATTTGCCACTGCTGTCTTAGTTGATCTCCCCTTTCTGAACCCATGTTGAGCTTCATTTAAGATGTTATGTTTGTCTATGAAATTTACAATTCTATCATTAATCACTTTTTCTACTATTTTAGACAGAACAGTTGTGATCGTGATTGGTCTATAGTTTCCAGGATCTTCTTTATCACCTCCTTTAAAAACTGGCACTACCTTGCTCCTTTTTAAACAGTTCGGAAAAACTCCTTCCTTCATTGTTAGATTTATCAGGAATGTCAAAGGTGTTGCAAGATATTTAGCACAATGTTTTACTATTTTTGCTGATATGCCATCTAGACCCTCTGTATTTTTATTTTTTAGTGCACCAATTATTTTTGAAACCTCCAATTCATTTGTAGGGAGTAGGTATAGACTCTCAGCCACCCATTTAGGACTTTTGATGCTCTTTGTTACTGGGGTTTTCTGATTTAGTAGTTTCTCCACTATAGCTACATAGTGCTGATTTAAGCTATTTGCCACTTGTAGTGGGTCTGTCACTTTAACCCCCTCCATTTCCAGTATTATATTTGTATCCTTTGAGGTCTGTGACTCTTTTCTATTATCATTTATTAAGTTCCAGACGGTTTTAGAAATATTTGTAGAAGTTTTTATTTCATGTTTATATTGGCTAGCCTTTGCTTCTCTTATCATCCTCGTGTACAGTTTCTTCTTGCTCCTGTAAGCCTCTTGACTGGCCTGTTCTTTATCTTTCAGGTAATCTTCATAGAATTTAATCAATTCCTCTCTTGCTTTTTTAATTTCCTTGGTGATCCATTTTTTGTTTTGCTTGGCACTTACAGTTTTACATATTACAGGACAAGCCACATTTATGTGGTGTCTTAGTATATCACAGAAAGATTCCCAGCTCTTTTCTACACTGTGCTCATTATACACATCATCCCATTTTTCTGCTTTTACTAAAATGATGTAATGTTGAAATGGGTAAGGCATTAAAGTTTTAAGTTAGCTAAGACGGTTATATTATTTCTAAGTGTTATTTATTAATTCAAAACATATCCACAAAGTACTGTGTCACTACAAATTTTAGTGTGTTCAGTCTTCCTTATCTGGCATGATAGTTGGAAATGAGCTGTGGGGCTCTTCCTTTAGGTTTCAGCTTTTGTTTCCAGCTGCTACTGTTTTAGTTGGCAAGTGGAAGGTGATGTGATCTCTTGAAATTCCAGTGATGTCTTAAAATACTTCTATGACGAAATGTGCAGTCATTGAGAAGAAATTCGCAGGTATCTACTTCAAAGAACAGGAAATCAATGAATTCATCAAAATCTCATATTTCATCACACTTTTCTTCATATCACAAAACCTGTCTCTTATCTCAGTTCGTGCATAGAACAGTTGAGTTACACTGCTTCATTCCCATCATTCCTCACAGTGAGTGCTGACAACATTCCTGCACCAAACACATTAGTATGCCATTGGTCCTATTCTAGACTTACCTAATCCACTTAAAATATTTTATACAATGTGCACCTATTGAAGACAATTAAGATTTTTAATCACATATGGTACCCCAATTATGCTCATTTTTCTCGTATTTATGATGTTATTTTCAATTTGCATTTTTTAAAGTCTGAATTGCTTAAAAACGTGTACTAGGGGTTTTTGCTGTAATATTCACAGAAGCTATGCCTGTTAAACTGGTAAATTTTGTGGCCTGGAGTTAGTTGTAGGCAGACAGTTACTATGCTGTTTGTCTTATTAACCCTTTCAACCCCAAATTTTATTATTTTAAGAACAAAAATATTTATTCGTATACTTGTATACACACTGATTGGAATAATATATATATATATGTATAAAAAGTAGAAATTTCATAACTTACCCAAAGCACAGGCTCATTGAGAGAAATAAAAACACAAGATTTGAGCTTTCGCAACTGTTGGCCGCATCTCCAGGAAAAGAGGAAGGAAGTAGGGGGGAAAAAGGGACAGATGTGGGTTTTAAGGAAGTGGAAGAGGAGTCAATCCAATCCTGGGAGTGGAAGGACTTACCTTAGGGGGAAAAAAGGAAAGGTTAACAAGCACGCACACGCAAACGCACCAAGGTATATACATATTATGTGACTGTAACATAAACAATACACACACATCTTTTTCTTTTCCCATCTCCTTCCCTGAAGAAGCAACAAATGGTTGCGAAAGCAGCACGTGTGTGTGTGTGTGTGTGTGTGTGTGTGTGTGTGTGTGTGTGTGTGTGTTATTTATGTTACTGTCAGATACCTGTGCTGCTTTGCCTGGTACACACACACACACACACATGTACAAGCTTTCACCACTACTGGTAGCTTCTTCAGGAAAAGAGAAAGGAAGGAGGGGAGAAAGGGAAGGATACGGGTTTTAAGGAAGTGGAAAAGGAACAACCATTTGTCCAAAAATTATAAACAACACTAGGATTTTCAAAAATTCATTGTGACTAGGTTGTCTACCATTACTTTTAGAAAACAGAGCATTACATTACAATGAATTAAAATATGTACTGTTGATTGATGCCTAGGTTGGAGTACATGCAGCAAGGCTTTCATATTATTATATTAAGGTAAAGGAAATAAAGTAATTTAAAAGTTTCATTACTAAATTATTGTCCAATATCTAAATTAGTAGTAAACAGTATGAAAATGTTGCTAGTTATGATAAAGGAAATATCAAAGTCCAAGAAAATTTTGTCTAACTTGCCAAAGTTCCTTGTTGTTTCACGGACTGATGGCCACGATTTCACGTCAGTGAATCCCTTTGTAATACAACGGGATGTCGTTGCGATTGCAGGTCCTGTCCAACTTGTTCCCGGCAACGTTATGGGACACTGTTGTTGCAAACCGAAGGTGCCTTCCAAGTTCAAAAGTTGCTTCGTACTACACTGTCACACACCTTTCCTGTTAAGATCGAACCTCATTGTACCCTAAACTCGTCACGGGTGGTCGTGTTCTCACGATCCCTTGACGGCCTGTCCAATGAGGAACTACAAGAGTGTAACAGCTGTACATCGTGTGATGAAAAGACTTAACAACAACTTGGTACCGACCCAAACAGTGTTTCTGACCTTTGACAAAGTTGACCTTCCTTCAAAGATAAAAGCAGGCTATGAAATAATCTCCGGCCATTGTCCCTAACCCCATCCGATGTGACCAGTGTCAGCAGTTCAATCATACCCGTCAGTCGTGCCCCAATGCAGCGAAATGCGTCACCTGTGGTAGGGACGCCCATGAGGGCAACTGCCCACCTCCATCCCCTCGCTGCATCAACTGCATGGGTGACCATCCTGCTAATTCTTGCGAATGCCCTGTATATAAAGATGAGTGAACCATCCAGGAAATCCGAGTCAAGGAAAAAGTTTCTACCTCTGCTGCCCAGAAATTACTAGCAAATAGAAAGCCTGCTGTGCTTCCAGCGGGTACCTACAGCAATGTCCTTTCCTCTCCTTGACCAACAAAGGAGACGGCTACACAGATGTGTGACTTTACCTTCAGCGACACAGTTGTCAGATCAGCCAGCCCAAAGATTGCCTGCTCGACATCCCCAATGCCTTCTGCTCACTCTAAATCCCAGTCCATGTCAGTTTCACAGAAATCACGGGTCATTAAGTCGGAAGCCCGTATTTCGAAATAAGCTCCTGTTCACGAAGATTTTCTAAAAACGTCATCTTCCCTACCATCAGCCGCCGATTCTTCAAATCGAACTGCCTCCAAAAAGGCACTCAAAAAGAGACGTTCCTCTCCTTTCCCGCCACGGCGTGACTCTTCGGTCACGTCATCCAGCAGTAGACGGCCACGGCCATCCTCTGTCTCACCAGGACGCTCTACTGCTTGCCGATCTGTCGGCATTTCTCCGGCAGAGGAAGCTGCCCCTTCCAATCAATCCAGGAAGGAGGCAGAACAGATGTCTGAACCCATGGAGCATGACTGTCCATCTGTCGATTGCAGTAGCAGTGCCGCCTAGCAGCCAGGCCCTCAGCGGCTGTTGAGGTGATCCCCTCTTGCCTTCTCCCTTTTTTCTTTTTCTCTCACTTTCTTCATGTCACGCCTTCAGTGGAGCATCGGAGGCATTCGTTACAACCACAATGAATGAATTAAGACTACTCCTTCGACTGCACTACCCGCATATAGTCGGTCTGCAAGAAATGAAGCTCCATCCAACCAATCATATCAATTTCCCACAATACAATGCAGTGTGTTTTGATTTACTTCCTGTGGAAGGTATTCCTGCCCATGGAGGTGCTATGCTGCTCATTTGGCAATGCGTCTGTTATCTTCCACTGCAAACTCCCCTACAGGCGGTTGCCATCCGTGTCACCATCTCCACATTCACCTTCTCTCTTTGTAATATCTACACCCCATCGTCGTCTGCCGTTCTTAGGGCAGACTTAGTGCTCCTTGTTGCTCAGCTTCCTACGCCATTTTTGTTGATTGGCGACTTCAACACCCACCATCCTCTATGGGGCTTTCCAGCTTCTTGCCAGAGGGGCTCTCTGTTAGCTGACCTTTTCAACCACCTTAACCTTGTCTGCCTAAATACCGGCGAACCAACTTTCCTATCCGACACCTCACCACTGCCGAACATTCCATACCCTGAACTTCAACATCTCCACGTAGGTCCCAGTTCCCTGGTGGAATGCAGCATGCGGCGATGCTCTTAGAGACCGACAACGTGCTCTACGTCTTTTTCAATGCTGCCTACTGTGGAAAATTTTGTCAATTACAAAAGACTATGAGTGAAATGCCGTTGTGTCATTAAAGAAAGCAAAAAAGCTTGCTGGACTTCTTTCACGAGTTCTTTCAACAGATCTACTCCTTCATTGTTTGTCTGGGCAGTAAGGTCCATTCCCCAATCCCCGGCCTGAACATAGCAAACCAAGTTCTCGTGAAACCTGTTGATATCTCCAATGCTTTAGGCTGCTCTTTCGCTGAGGTCTCAAGCTCAGCTAATTATGACCCTGCCTTCCTCTCCCGAAAACTGGCCGAGGAGGCATGACCGCCTTCCTTTACATCTCCCAATCGTGACAATTACAATGCCACCTTCACCATGCAAGAGCTAGAATGTGCCCTTACCCTCTCCCGGTCCTCTGCCCCCAGGTCCCGATGCCATTCATATTCAGATGCTGAAGAACCTCGCCCCTGCAGATAAATTCTTTCTACTTCACACTTATAATCGCGTCTGGACTGAAGGGGAAGTTCCCACTCGTTGGTGTGAAGCAATTGTTGTCCCCATACCCAAACCAGGTAATGACAAACATCTTCCTTCCAGTTATCACTCCGTTTCCCTGACCAGCTGTGTCTCTAAGGTAATGGAGTGCATGGTCAATGCTCAGCTGGTTTGGATACTCTAATCTCCACATCTCCAATGTGGGTTTCAAGGCATCGCTCTTCTATTGATCATCTCGTTACCTTGTCAACCTTCGTTATGAATAACTTTTTGCGAAAGTGTCAGACGGTGGCTGTTTTATTCAATTTGGAGAAGATTTATGACACTTGTTGGTCGGCGGGCATTCTCCGCACGATGCATACATGGGGTCTTCGCAGCTGTCTCTCCCTCTTTATTTGTGCCTTTTTAAAAGATCGAATGCTCAGGGTATGAGTGGGCTCTGTTTTGTTGGACGCCTTTCACCGGGAGAATGGGGTGCCACAGGCCTCCATTTTGAGCGTGTCACTTTTCGCCATTGCAATCAACCCAATTATGGATTGCCTCCCAGTTGGTTTCAGGCTTCCTGTTTGTGGACGACTTCAAGATATATATCAGTGCTCAGAGAACGTGTCTCCTGGAGCGTTCTCTTCAGCATTGCCTTGACAGTCTCTATTCCTGGAGTGTTGCAAATGGCTTCCGTTTCTCCCATGAGAAAACGGTTTGTATCAACTTCTCTCTACATATTGACTCCGTCGGTCTCCCCTTCGTGGAGACGACGATATTTTTAGGACTAACGTTGGATAGGAAACTTAGCTGGTCTCCAGATGTGTCTTCTCTGGCTGCCTGCTGTACTCGTTCCCTCAATGTTCTCCATGTTCTTTGTGGTACATTGTGGGGGGCGGATCGTACCGTCCTGCTTCACCTCTATCGGTCTACTGTCAGATCCAAGCTGGATTACGGGAGTTTAGTGTACTCTTCTGCACGGCCGTCCATTTTATGCCGCCTAAACTCGATTCACCATCAGGGGTTACGGCTTGCGATAGGAGCCTTTTACACAAGCCCTGTTGACAGCCTCTATGCCGAAGCTGTCAAATTACCTTTAACCTATCGACGCGACATATTGCTGTGTCGGTACACTTGCCGTCTGCTTTCAATGCCCCACCACCCTTCCTATCCATCATTCTTTAATGACTCCCTCGATAGCCATTACGGGCTGTCTGCGATTGCCCTGCTCCCTCCTGGAGTCCGCTTTTGTCGCTTGCTTCGGCAGCTCGATTTTACCCTCCCTTCCACATTTCAAATAGGTGAGAGCCCAGTGCCACCTTGGCTTCAGGCTTAAATTCGCGTTCACGTCGAACTCGCCTCACTCCCGAAGGAGAGTACTTCGGATGCTGTTTACTGCTTGAGGATTCTTGAACTTCATGCACGGCTCGAAAATTCCGTCTTTATGTATACGAATTGCTCTAAGAGCAATCTTGTGTCGGATGTGTGTTTGTCGTCGGGGATGACTCTTTTCAGTACAGCTTAATGACCACTGCTTGAATTTAACAGCTGAGCTTTTTGCCCTTTATCAGGCTGTACTATACATCTGACAACACCGTTCTCCTTGCTATGTCATCTACTCTGACTCCCTCAGCGCCATCCAGAGTCTAAGGGACCCCTATTCGGTCCATCCTGTTGTGCACCGAATAAACCGCTCCCTTCAATTATTAGCTGCCGACAGCCCTAGCGTTCACCTCCTGTGGGTACCTGGCCACGCAGGCATGCCTGGTAACGAGGCTGCTGATGCCGCGGCCAAGGCTGAAACTCTCCTACCTCTGACAGCTACGTACTGTGCCCCATCGAATGATATTCAAGGGGCTCTTTCCCGTCACCTTATATTGTTGTGGCATAATGTGTGGTTCTCGCTTACAAATAATAAGCTTCGAACCTTAAACCGCTCCTGGTGGCTTGGAGGACCACCTCACGCAGCACCCCCTATAGGGGGTGCTGTCTCACGCCGCTTGCGATGAGAAGAGGTCATCTTGGCCCGGTTGTGGATCGGAAATTGCCGGTTCAGCCACCACCACTTGCTAACTGGTGACCCCACACCGTTGTGTTTCTGTGGTCACCCGCTGACGGTGCAACATGTTTTATTGTCTTGTTCAAATTTTACTCCTGTTCGGATTGCACTGAATCTACCGGATACACTGGAAGAAATTTTAGGTGATGCACGAGCTGTTGCTCGAGTATTGAATATTATCAACTTGACCAATTTGTCAAAGCACATTTAGCTCTTCCTTTTGTTGTATTTTATCCTAAGTTTTTAGCTGTTTTTATATAGGCTTATTATCCTTGGGTATAACTCAGTTTTGAATTGGATGCTAATGACCTCAGCAGTTGTGCGCCCTAAAACCACAACAAATAATAATAATACTAAATAAAAAAAAGTAAAAAAATAAAAATATTCCTACCACCGGATTCCAGTCTCCCATCACAATTGCAGTTTCCTCTCCCTTAATTATCTGCATAATTTTCTTTACTTCCTCATACATTTCTTCTATCTCCTCATCATCAGCAGAGCTAGTTGGAATATAAACCTGTACTATTGTGGTCAATGTTGCTTTCCTATCTATCTTGACTACGATAATGCGACAATTGCGCTGCTCATAGTAGTTTACCCACATTTCTATTTTCTTATTCATTAGCTGACTAACTCCTGTAATACCCCAAACTGATTTTGTATTTGTAATTTATTTAGTCAATGTATGCCAAAAATTCCTTTTTCCCCCCCTCATTCTATTCAGTACTTCATTAGTTATGCAATCTATCAGCCTAATTTGCATTGGGACATGGGTATGGATGTATTTCATCTAATAAAAAACCAAAATTACTATAGTGTGGACATGTTTTCCTGTGGTAACATGGACATGGACAGACTAATGGTAAAAGCAATAATGATTATTTTGTACGTTGATAATGTTGTATCCCATTGCTTTTGAAGAGTGATTCCAATGAGGGAAGGCATTCAAAACTGGAACCTTGGGGATTCAGTTAGGTTTCTATATATTGGCAACTATACCTTAGTCAAATTTCGACAGGTATTTTCATTCCATCCAGAGGAATCGGCTACAGAGTCACACACATTCCGACACGGTATGACACTGGTGGAGAGTTGGTGATAGTGCTGCGGACAGTGGAACCAGATCGTCCGAACAATGAGGCACAAGGGTGCGTTAAAGGGATGAGTTATTTGCTGAGTGAAAAAATTAATTCTGCTATGAAATTAGTGTGCTTCACACCATAGGGCCATTTACTTCTCTGGGCATTTAATTAATTTGCCATAAATTTATCATTTATAGGAGAGGGAAAAGGAAATAATGAGGGTTTTAAGGAAGGGGGTAAGGAGCCATTCCAATCCCGGGAGAGGAAAGACTTACCTTGGGGGAAAAAATGGAGGGTGTGTGTGTGTGTGTTTATTTTGGAAGGGAAATTGTATTTTAAAGATGAGGCGTTAGGATGAGTGGAAGGATACAATTTTGGGAGCAGGTAGAGCACGCTTTCGAACGCTTGGGAGGGGACTCGTAACTTGGATGCAGTGGTGAGAGGTTGTCATCCTAGGTGGTCTGAAGCTGTTATGAACTTGTGATTTGAAGAGATAGGCATGTGTGGACTTAGAAAATTTATGGGACTGTGACTGAAGAACTTAGTCTCTGGTTGAAAAGTGGTAAACTATGGACGGTAGTAGGGCTGTGGAACTGTGATAATTCAGCAATTGCATACTCGGGTGATGACAAACTGTGTTTTATAACAAATACTGTAATTAACTGCGGATTAATTTGGAACTGCAATTTTTGATGGACTTCATTAATTCATGAGTGATAATTTGGAACTTTTACTCTCGAGTGCGTGTGATACTTATTGTACCTCTCATGAACAATAGTTGGGGAAATGTTCAGTTATTTACTGATGTATAAAATAGGACCACCTCCGCATTTTCATGGCCCAAAAGGGTAATAAACTCCACTTATAAAAAATTACTTTGTAAGTGAATCTCTCCTGAACTTTATCTTAGAATCCATTTTTTTTTTAGTTACTCAGAGCTTTAATCTATGTTTGTTTAAATATATTTTTTGCATCATCTTATGCAAATTGATAGACTGGCTAAACTACAGTTTGGGTAGCTACTTAGCACATAGAAGCTGACATTCATAACTCACCTCATGAACAGAGACAACGAGCCATAAACCTTTTAGTACCCTGAGTTATGTATTGCCCAATTCTTATTGGTGAGTACCAATAGGAAGGTCTCAAATGGGGTTTTCTTGTTTGGGATGAGAAATAAAGCAGTAGTATTTTCGTCCGGTTTTAGTAAAATTCTGTTCGAATAGTTACTGTAAATTTTGCAGTACACTTAGAAGGCAAGTCTAATGTATATTGAATGATGTGTGGGAGCTCAGAGCTTTATAGTACAGCAGCAGTTTTGCGCCTGTTGTAATACAAATTTAGGTAAGGAATAGGACTCAGTATTCGGACTGTAGAAGAACGTGGTGTGCGAGTTACAAATATGGTGGTGCAGAACTTCACATGACAGACGCAGTCAACAGCGACCAGCAGCTTTGAGTACTCTACAGCGTGAGCATCACAATGGCCAACAGCTACAAGAGTTCTAGGAGGCAGTCAACATACATCGGCGGCAGAGACACTATGGCAGAAAAGTTAAGTACCAACGTTGATGATGTAAATGTGTGTGTCTGGCCCTGGATCTTACATTAATGAAATGTCAGTAATTAAGCAGTCACCAAGCATGTGTGGCTCTGAAAATATTAGCGGATGTGCTAGCCTGCGTTCTGAGAGAGAAAATGTAAATGGGGATGGCTATAGTAGGGCTAGTAGTCCAGTTGGTGCAAATAAAGATGATACAGATTGGAAAGCAAACTTACATGTGGATAATGGGCTTAAAAGCAGATTTGGGTGGTATAAAATCAGAAGTGGGTAATGCAAAATCAGAAGTTAGTAATTGTAAGTCAGAACTAGGTAATGTAAAATCAGAATTAAAAGCAGATTTGTGTAATGTAAAGAAGTAATTGGGCTTCGGTTTGAACAAAGTTCAAGCAAAGATGGAAAGTATGAGGGCAGAATTGAGTAGTAATATTGAGAATGTAAAATTTGAGTTGGAGAAATTTAAGTCAGAAGTGAATGGAATGGTAGAATCAAAATTAAACAACGTGAAGACAGAGGTGCACAAAATAGGGGAGGAAGTTGATTCTGTTAATAATAAAGTCAGTGCATTAGAGATACGAGATACATTTAGATAATAACATGGAAGAATGTAGTGGGAGAACTGATCAGGAAAAGGTGCAGCTACAGTAAAAAATTGAGGAAGTGCGAGCTGAAATAGGTAATGCAGATGTTAGTCCACTTGTAAATAATCCATGGTTTTCAGCTGGAAATAATAAGTATTTTTCTAATCATGACAATTACCATTCAGTAGATTTTCTTGCCGTGTGTAAGAATGGATTTGTTAGGGGGATGATTCACTAATATAAAATTAAATTGGTAAAAAGACAGCTTGAGGGTAGTGTGCAGTCATGGTCTAATTTAAATAATAATTTGTTCAGGACCTATGACAAGTTTAAGATTTGTTTCTTAACTAAGTACTGGACTGAAGCAAAGCAAGCGTGCCTTCAAAATGAATTTCTTAATGGTCTAAATTTTAAGTATGGCAATGGTTTAATGCCATTTTGTGTATGCGAACTTAAGTTAATGCATACAAATCGGCTGCTGGGAGTCCTGACGGAAATCACGGCGTTACAGAGGCGATTACCAAATTATTTGCAATGAGATTTGGTGCAAAGTCTGATACAATCAATTGATGAGGTTTTAGATTTTGTTGAAAAGTTGGAACGAGTATTAAAGTTCAAACCAAATCACAGTAACGGAAGAGGAAATGGTAGTCAGAATTGGAACAAGAATAGTAATAATGGTAATTATGGGAACCGTGGGAATAATGTTAACTTCCTAAATCTACACAATCACAATGGTAATCAGGGGAATAAATTTTATAAAGATCAAGCCAGTGGGAATTATCAGTAGAGAAATCACGGAAGGGAACATCGTGATATGCGGTCGGGAAACTGAGAAACGCCGAATCTCATGTGCGGGGATGGTGAAACAAACCATTGATAGATAGGACACCGTACTGTGATAATTTTGTGGGAAATAGATGTGACAGGGGACAGAAGGAAGTTGTGGAAATATATGTGATATATAAAACCATAAAAGTTGGTAATTCAAAATAGCATGGCAGTCAGAGAAATCAAAATTATTTTGGGCAATCATCTGAATCAGATGCAGATATGGGCTTACAAAAACTATTTTGTGAAGAGAGAATGAGTGATGGAGTTAATGACTGTATGCTAAATATGTGTAAGTCTAAAGGAACCATTTTCTGTAGTGACAGAGGGAAAATTTAATATTGGTGAAACAGATAATATCTTGGGGGGAAATTTGATGTGGGTTACAGATGCAGATGTGAAACTGAAATTTTCAAATAACAAGTGTATTAAAGATATGAATAAGGAGCGATGCAGTAGCTATGTAGTACATAGTGATTATCTGGAAACAGATTTTAATAACTCTGTGTTCAATGATAAATTGGCAGAGGTTAATGATATATGTAATAAGGTTTTAAGTGCACCAGCTGAAATTGATAATGTTATTTGTGATTGTGAGGTGTTTGGAAAGAATGATGAGTTATGTAGGGAAGATGTTGTATGTTTTGCAAATAATTATGTGAATGAAGCAGCTAGTATAGTGACTTTCCTATTCATGAAAGCGACTTTGAGTTCGACAAGAACAGAGATGCAGAAGAGTTAAATGCATATAATTTGTGGGATCAATTTACAAAGGGAAGAGAAAGTGACAGCGCAATTTTTGCAAAACCCACCTCGATATTAACTGCACTGGCATCACTGCAAAGAACAATATCAAAATCGTAATAGTTGTATTGTGCGGTACCATAGCAACATTGGCCTATAAATCTTCCACAGCAACCTTCATCTTTCAAGGAATTCCTAATTTCCATTGCTAGCCACTTAAGTGTGTTACAGACAACTTAAATAGCTGTAGTACCAGTTTGGGTTATAGTTAAGATTTTGACAATGTAGCAGTACTGAACTGGGCAGATACCAGATGCAAGATACTTGTACATGATAGTAACCTGCCATGATCTTTCAACTGTGCTCCATCGAAGTGTGGATACAATCATGACCATCAAACAGCTGTGCATGAAGTCACTATACTCACTGATCCCAAAGTCTGAACATAGGCCAATCAAGTGTCATATCTTTCCTGCAATATGTTCAGTCTGTTTCATTACAACATAGATATAATTTTCAAAAGCAAACTGGGAGAAGTTTAAAACTACCCTTGATTGAGACATTCAAAATATTTGCACATACCCTGAACAATATGATCATTTTGTAAGAGCTGTGAACAAATGTTCTAGGTTGTCCATCCCTCATGGATGTCGAACTACATATGTGTAAGGACTGTCTCCAGAGATAGTCTCAGGCCTCAACCACTACTGCACAGTAATTGAGCTAGACCCATTTAGTGAAGAAACATCATCTCATGGACTGCAGCTACTTGAATCAATATCAGCCACCAAGTCAGAACAGTGGATCAAGCCTATGGAAGAAACTGATTTTAGCAAGAATAGTAAAAAAGCCTGGAAACTTCTCAGCTAGCACATCACTTGGTGGAAACATAACAGCCAATGAGATTGCTTATCAACTATTAATAAATGGAAAATCAGATAACACAAACATCAAGCCAAAATTCAATAACATGTCTACTTCTGTTATGAACCTGTCTAGACCTTTCTGTTTGGAAGAGCTACAGAGAACGATAAATGTAAAACAGCAAAGGCTGTTGGGCTGGATGATATTAGGAATGAACAAACACAAAAATGGATTTTAAATCTTTGTATAACTGCTATCTCTTTGAAAGGATCCCCAAAATCTGGAAGAAAGCTCATGCCATCATTATCCTTAAATCTGGTAAAGAGAACAATGACACTAAAAATTTCCGTCCAATATCTCTTTTTTGCCACCTCTATAAAATCTTGAAGAGAATTATTCTGAACCACTTGACGGAAGAAATTTACATCAACAGGCTGTCTTTAGACCTGGTAAAAGCCACACTTCATGGATCCTCAAACTTACACAGTACATTGAAGGTGGTTTTGAATCACCTATGATCACTGGTGTGGCCTTTGTTGACCTGTCTGCTGCATACGACAATGTAAACCATGAATTACTCTCGAAATTTTTTTATGAAATCAGTAAAGACTTCACTCTAACCAACTGCCTTAGCAACAGACTTTCCATGGAATTTCAAGAACAGGGCAGTAGATAAGAGCATTGGAAGAACTCGGACAGTACTACAAAAATAATAATTTCAGGTCTAACCCTACCAAAATACAAGTCTGTGCTTCCATCTAACAAGCAGGCAGGCCAACCAACAACATAATAGTTCATGTGGCGCAGCATAACTTGTGCCCGAATAGGTTGCTATCCCTACCATATTCCCTGTATTCTGACTAGCTCCTAAGTGGCAGTCAAATCAAATGTTTCAAATGTTTGTATATCTTATGGGACTTAACTACGGGTTCATCAGTCCCTACGCTTACAAACTACTCATAAACTATCTTATACTAAAGACGGCACAAATATTCATGCCCGAGGGGGGATTCGAACCCCCGACCGTAGTGGCCGTGCAGACCGTGACTGGAGCGCCTCAGTCCTCTCGGCCACCGCGGCCGGCAAGTAGCAGTCATTATTTTCACTGTACACAAGGTGTCTCCACCCAGTGGCAGTTGGCCCCTAGGCGTATGCTCTATTTAACAACCTTGTCCTCTGATTTATTTACCGAGGGCCTCACCATGCAACCATCATGCGTTTATTTTAATTATACCTGCACCAGCAGCTTTTAGGTTAATGTGTATCTTGTAGCTGTTCCTTCTTTAATTCTGTCATATTAGTGATTGATAAAAGAAAGTTTTCAATCTAATTGTGCCAAAATTGTTGACATATATAGTCATTTATATTAAAAATAGAAATCGGATGACTTACCCAAAGCACAGGCCCGTCAGACGCAAATAAAATCACACATATACAAGCTTTCGCCACCACTGGTAGCTTCTTCAGGAAAAGAGGAAGGAAGGAGGGGATAAAGGCAAGGATATGGGTTTTAAGGAAGTGGAAAAGGAGTCATTCCAATCCCAGGATTGGAAGGACTTACCTTAAGGGGATAAAAGGAAAGGCAAACAAGCGCGCGCACACACACACACATCCTTCTCTTTCTCCCCTCCTTCCTTCCTCTTTTCCTGAAGAAGCTACCAGTGGTGGCGAAAGCTTGTGTGTGTGTTTGTGTGTGATTTTATTTGTGTCTGTCAACGGGCATGTGCTTTGGGTAAGTCATCCGATTTCTATTTTTAATATAAATTTATCCCACCAAGAAAGTTTCCTTCTATAATTTGTATATAGTCATTTACCTTGTTTTAAGATTATAGTTTTCATTGAGGGTATCTGTATTTGTAACTGATTAGTTGTAATGTTCTTAAGCCAGTTCTGAAAATTGCTGGGTGCTTCCCACTGTAACTTCATCTACTTGTAATCAAAAGAAAAAAAGACCTTTAGTCATACTTAACCTTTTTGGCACTACTCTGGAAATTTATTGTTCTAATCATAGCCATTTCATAACTGTGATGTAAATGTATAATATAGTAAAAAGGGCAGTTTACAACTCACCGCAAAGACGTGGCGATGAGCTGCAACAGGCACATACAAAAGACACATACATACAACACTTTCAGCTATCGTCCATGGCCTTCTTCAGAATACAGAACATTCACGCAATCACACAGGCATGCAACACTGTCATACAATCGTCACCTCCGGCTGCCACACTTCAATTCGAAGTGCGGCAGCCAGAGGTGACAGTTATATGACTGTGTTGTGTGCCTTTGCGGTGCATTGTAAACTGTCCTTATTACTATATTATTAACGCCAACATGGACTTTCCATTATTTGATTTTGTCATGTAAATGTTTCATTTAATATTTTTTTTATTCATTAATAAGTACTATTTCTGATTTCAAATAGTTTTGAGTTCATTTCAATCAGTTAACTTGAGTGAGTTTACTTTTAATTGTTGACTGTTTGAAAGTTTCGTTTATGACTGTTATTAAGGGGCTTATTGTTTATTTGAATCTAATCAAGGATTATCTTTAAGGCAATTGGCAATATTATTTGTAAGTTGCTGTACTCTTAACTGTCATGTAAAAATTTATTTTCAAATTTACCTTAATTGATTAAGAAGTACTATATTTTGATTGGGTTTATTGCTCCTTTTCTTAATTGTTGTCTTTTAAAAGTTTCTTTATGAATATTATTAAGGAGCTCGTTTGATTATTTAAATTTGATCAAGGTGTAATAAATGATTTGTTCTACTAAATAGCAGTCGGAATCATAAACCTTGCATGGCCTTCCCCTAATAATTGTTTGTTTTTTTCCTATTACAGTGCCACAATTTTCTTTAAAAAATTAGATACAGTAATTTCAAATGCAGTTTACAATTAATGTAGGTAGATTAAAATGTCAATACTACAGTCATGAGAATTTTATTACATTACTAGGTGATGCTGTAAGTTGTGGAAATATTATAAATATTCCTTGTAAATTTGAGGAACTGGTTTTATCTTGCAAAAGCAAAGTACCAACGTTGCACTGTAGTATGTATACAAACAACTAGATATCAGGAAGAGTCAAATAAATAGTAAAAATAAAATTTTTCTTGAAGGTAGGTTAGAACCTGGATCGTCCACACAATACATTAACATTCTACCACCTTAGTTAGTCGGCTGTGCTGCTATACCTTCTTTACTGACTGGTATATCAGTTTTATATGCACTGTACTTAAAACTTTAGCGCTCCTTTTTCTTTTAATTTTCTGAATAGTGTACTTTAAGACTTCTTTGAGTGAACACCCTTGAGGTATACTACTTTCCTGGGAAGTCCAACCCCAATTTCTGAGACCCAAAGGCCTCCTTGTCAGTATATTATCTCCTGTCTCATCTTCATCTACTTCCTCTTTTCTTTCTTCAATGTTTCCTTGAAGTTAATTTCCTTTGCAGAGCCTCACTATATATTTTCTCCTGCTTTCATCTTTCCCTTCTTCTCCCAGAACTGGTTTTCCATCTCAGTTCTTGATATTCATACAGCTGCTTTTCTTGTCTGAAATGTGTCTTTCATTTTCCTGTAGGCGGTTTCTATCTTTTTCCTGGCTATGCATTATCCTACAGACTTGCAGTTGCCCTCTAGCCACTCCTGCTTAGTTATTTTGCAGTTCCTGTCAATCTCATTTTATCATCACCTATACTCCATTTTACCCACTACACATACTGCATTTTTATATTTTCTTCTTTCCTCAATTAAATTCAGTATTTCCTGAGATATCGAAGGATTTATTGTAGGAATTGTCTTTCTACCTTTTTGGTTCTCTGTTGCCTTCACGATTTTATCTCTCAAAGCTACCCATCATCTTCTACAGAGTTATTTTTCTCTATTTTTATCAATTTTTGCCTAAAGCACTCCCTGAAACTCCCAAGAACCTCAGGTTCTTTAAGTTTTTTTCACATTCAATCTTATTACTTTTCTACCTTTTGCACTTTCTTAAGTTTTAATCTCTTTCATTCCTTTTCCCCAGTCCATAGTCACCTACTTTTCATACTTCTCTTTCTTTTTCCACAACTAAGTTCCATTCCCGCATGAGAATCAAGTTTTCCTCTCCCTTATCTGTCTGAATAACTTTTTTTATTTCATCATACTGTTTTCAATCTGCTCATAATTGGCAGAGCTAGTTGGCATGTGAACTTTTACTACTGTGACCAGTGTTGGCTTTGTGTATATCTTTGGTATGATAATGTGGTCACTATGCTGTTCACAATAATTTACTCGAATTACTATTTTCATATTCACTATTAAACTTACTCCTATGTTCCCCCCAGCTGATTTTGTATTTCTAACCTTGTATTTACCTGACCAGAAAGTCTGCTCATCTTACCACTGAACTTCACTAATCTCCACTATTTCTAACTCCATCCTATCCGTTTTCCTTTTTAAATTTTTTTAACCTCCCTACCTAGTTAAGGGATCTTACATTCCACACTCCGATCTGTAGAATGCCACTGTTGTCTTTCCTGGTGACCAGATCCTCCTGAGGAATCCCTACGTGGATATCTGTCTGGAGGCTATTTTACGTCCAGACTATTTTACCCTAGAGGATTCCATCATCATCTATTCATCAAGTAGAGCTGCATGTCTTTGGGAAAAGTAACTTCTTTAGTTTCTCCTTTCTTCCAATCTTTCACAACAACTGTATAGCAAAGCCACATTAGCTGATGTTAGAAGGCCAGCTCAGTCAATCATTCAGATTATTGCCCCTGCAACTACTGAAAAGGCTGCTTCCATCTTCAAGAACCACAAGTTTGTCTGGCCTCTCCACACCTACAGTCTGGCAAACAAACCACCCTATCTCGACAGTGTCTGTGGTTCTTGGGGGAGGTTTAATTAGTAACCTACATAAATGTTATTTTATTTACCTACTTAGAATGTGGTAAGTTGGCCACTGACCCTCAAGTATTGACCATTAAGAGTCTGTAACCTTTCAAACATTTTGTGCTGACTGTTATTTTTTGGAATAATGCCACCCCAAGCAACCTCTCTCTCTCTCAAGTTGCCCAATAAACTGAGCCAGTGATTTATTCTATTTTATATATTGTTTGTTTGCTTTATAAAGAGCCATTGTGAGGTAATTGTTAATAGTCATTCACTGGATAAAAGTCGAATGGTCTCAATGACAGCTTAATAACATTGTGCACTTCTTTACTAGAATCATTTGGCTGTTCTTTTAAACACACATACTGTACATGACCATTCTTATTGCAAAAACATGTCACTTTGCAATATGGGCCTTGCAATCACTGATGGCTACTAAAACACTTGGGACAAGATTTAATATTGTTTTTCAGTTTACCGGCGTTCTGCCTGTATGGCCTAGAGTCGTTCAAAGAGCTATGCAACATCACCTGTTCTGACCTGTGAGTCAGGCGGGTCCAGGAATATTTACTATCACATTACAACTATTGTCACTGTGCAAATGATTAATATTGGGCATCTGAATTTCACACTTAGCTACATCCATTGTGTCCTGAGCTTTATATCTAATGAAGGATCAGGCTGTTTCAAGATGTCTGTATGAATTGTATTATCACTAATACTTCGCATAATTGCACCTTGTAGCACATCACTGCAGGATTGTCCACACAAGCACAAAAATTTGCAACATCTGGTTAACCCTTCAATTCCATATTCCACTGTTTGTGAGTTTGACTTGCTGCCCGCTGAAGGTGGAAAATCTTGTATCCTTTTGTAGCTACCAAGATTGGATCCTGTTAAAACGTATTTAACCTCTCCATAAGACTGTCAAATTCGATTGCCTCCAGTTTCGTATCAGGAAAGAGCTTCAAAACAAACTGATATACTTCCCTGCCAACAAATGATAGGAAGAAAACTTGACATTTGGTGCCTGGTAACAGGTGAGCTTCCATGTGGTTTTGTGATTGAGCCAATACTTTGAGCATTCCTCCCCCTGGGCATCAAAACTTTTAAATGGCGGTATGACGGATGGAGGTGTTGGTTGATGTGCTACTGAAGCCAGCTGTTGTTGTTATTATTATTGTTGTAGGTGCTGGTGTTGCTGGGTGAGCTGCACATGGCAGTCGGCAATGCTTGTATTTGCTGACACTGTAACTGAACAATCTGCGTTAATGACATGTCATGTGCTACAGAAGCCATGCCTGAAAATAATTTGATTATGCTCCACAAACACAAAACAAAGCAAGTGTCTCAGTGCGCATCAGTCCCATCAAAGTTAACAAAAACCGAAATGCAGGAACAACAAGGGATGGTGGGCGGGACAAACAAAAGAAAAGTTTCCTGAAGACATGTGGATTGAATCCCTCCTCGTCTCCAAATGTTGTATCTCAACCACACCACAAATTCTCATCGCCACCCGCAACTGGTTAGGGTGTTGCGGGACACATTGTAGCTGCAACTCTGAGAAGTGGGAGTCAACAAGACCACACATCGGTGTTTATTTCAATACTCAACTTATACATTGGCTGTCAGGCAGCAGGTACAGAGGATACATTATTTATGACTAGTCCCACAATAGTTTTCCTCACGGTCATCTCCACCCAAAGCTAGCCAGGAACTGACCTTTCACTAAGGCGCCGGCACTTATCCATCATTTGGCAACACCACCACTGCGGTTCCACTATGCAAAGATTGTCCGTCAGTTGTCCTCTAAATCTATCTATGGCAGTGCTGCTGCCTAGAGATGAATGTTACGCTGGTGACACCACAGATTGTCATGGAAATACAACCTATTGCCCTTCTTCTTCGTCCTGGGGTTGGCATCAGTATCGATGTTTGCATCCTTCTGGATCAGGCATTGATGAATATTTTTCGACGCTCCCAAGCACATCACACGATCTGGTCATCCACAGGGAAAACATACTGGTTGGTTGGCTGGGATCCTCCAAATATCAGTCATCTTTGGGGCATTGCCAGATTCCTTACACTGCATTGTAGGAGTGTAATTCCACTTTGGCTTTGATGGTTTTACCACAGCTGGACAGTGAGCGATTGGAGCCAATGTTTTTCCTACTCCCTCCCTTATTATCTCTTGAAGCATCTCTTTTTTTGCACCCCTCACAGTCCCACCACCTTCTAAACTTCTACTGTCACTATTTGTTGAGTGATGTCTGCAAGACATCTTCCACCATAACAGCCATCAATACAAGTTTCAAAATTCATTCAAACTTGTTACTTCCAATTCATTTCTTATGTGTCGTCACAACATACTGGCACTATTTTATGAAGTTGTCTGCTGTTGAAATTTCCTTCAAGGGTAGTGCCTGGCACATGTCCTCAGCATCATCTTTCATAAGATGAGTGACCTTTTTTTGTCTTCCTTCATCTTTAGAGAGTAAACTATTCTACACAGTCCCAAACATCTTGAATGTATGCTTTTGTAGTCTCACCTAGGCACTTGTAAATTCCTTAGTTGTGTTTCCAATATGACTTCACACTTCAAGATAAATGCAAAATCTTATACATTCCTTTAATGCCTTATGACTTTGTAGGGGTGCACAATAAAAAAAATTAACTTTGAATATACTTTTGTTTATTACTGACAATCACAGATACAGTCTTATAGTGACATAGTCTTACACTGACAATCACTTAAATGTTACTGACTTTGGTGTGAAGATGATTCTTATATAGCTTTTGAACAAATAACTCATTATTGTGATTAATTATGAAATCTTAAAACAATTTAATCTTTTACAATTCAGAGAACTTTGCATAGATGATATTACAGATTGAAACTACAGTTCACTAGACGTCACAATAAATGACAATTATATTATTAATTATTTTAGAACACTAAAAACTGGTGAAATGTATAATAGTATACAAGGTGCATAATTAATGTGAAAATGATATATCTTAAATGAATTACAATGGATAATCAATTTTAACAAATACACATAATCGTAATTATTTTGGTTTCATATATTTAATTAATGTTTGCTGAAACTAGTTTGCAATTAAGTAAAATGGATTTTCTATTTGTTAAAAACATATATTGCAGTAACCCTGTTGGTGAGTTATGATTAAATTACATTGATTATGATCTTTATATAATTAAATACATACATAAAGTCAAGCATGCCATAAATACCACGTAATCACAGAAATGGAACAAAAGGATGGAAATGGAATCGGATTGTATTGTAGGAATATGGTATCAGAATCTACACTAAAGAATTGCTAATGCTATTTCATTACATGCTGCACTCTGCATTTCACTTGCTCTGCAGTTCTGTCTAGAAGACCACCCAGCTTGTACGTGTGTCCTCATTGTTGAATTTAGAGAGATGCTCTTAACCCTTTAACCACTTGTTTGGGTCTTGACCTTTATTACCAGAGAACACTGAAGGATGTCTTGCCTATTGGCAAAGTGTTGATCATATGTTAGTCATCCCCTCTTCCTCAGTCCCTGATGTCTTCCACTCAGTACAGTATGTTTCTAACTCTGGCTTCTCACCAAATAAATGAAGGCACTGCTATGTCTTGATAGGAGCCACAGTGTTGACGAGGATGCCTGCAATCTGAAGTTATCAGTACTGGCAGTACAACATGATACATACCACACTCATGTGGGATGAGATAGGCTCCTGGCTTTCAGACACCTAGATCATCTTATAATATTACAAACCTACTTAATCTTAATTAAAGCGAGAGAAATGAACTGAATGCCCTTGATTCTGACTGTATCTCCCTTTCAGTTTGGTGATCTGATGAGTATTCATTATTGAATCATTAATTTTAGCTCTAAGGACCAGAGTTTTTAGCACAGTTTCTTTGTGACCCCATGTCTTACACCAATAATTACTTTTCCTGACGACCCTTTTTGGGTCTAGCTTATTATTTTATATTATCTGGCCGGTTTTGGATATGACTTCCATAGTGAGCTTGCAGTTTTATCCTTTTTCATAGCTCTTCATTCTTACGATTGCTCTGGTATCCCTTGTTATCATACAACTCGATATCTGTACTATTCACTCAAACAGCATTCCAAAAGATTGGAAAAAGCCACAGGTAATCCCTGTTTTCAGGAAGGGACGTCGAACAGATGTGCAGAACTATAGGCTTATATCTCTTACGCCGATCAGTTGTAGATTTTAGGAGCATGTATTATGTTCGAGTATAATGACGTTTCTGGAGACTAGAAATCTGCTCTGTAGGAATAATCATGGGTTTTGAAAAAGGCGATCGTGTGAAACTCAGCAAGCGCTATTCGTCCACGAGACTCAGAGGGCCATAGACACGGGTTGTCAGGTAGCTGCTATGTTTCTTGACTTCTGCAAGGCATTTGATACAGTTCCCCACAGACGTTTAAAGTAATAGCATATGGTCTATCAGACCAACTGTGTGCTTGGATTGAGGAGAATGCAGCATGTCATTCTCAATGGACAGAAGTCTTCTGAAGTAAGAGTAGTGGGAAGTCAGGTGTGCCACAGGGGAGTGTCGTGGGTCTATTGCTGTTCACAATATATATAAATGACCTTGCAGATAACATCGGAAGTTCACTGAGGCTTTTTGCAAATGATGCTGTAGTAGAGAGGTTGTAACAATGGAAAATTGTATTGAAATGCAGGAGGATCTGCATCGAATTGATGCGTGGTGCAGGGAATGGCAATTAAATCTCAATGTAGACAAGTGTAATGTACTGTGAATACATAGAAAGACAGATCCTTTATCATTTAGCTACACTATAGCAGGGCAGCAACTGGAAGCAGTAAATTCCGTAAATTATCTGGGAGTAGGCATTAGGAGTGATTTAAAATGGAACGGCCATATAAAATCAATCGTCGGTAAAGCAGATGCAAGACTTAGATTCATTGGAAGAATCCTAAGGAGATGCAGTCCGAAAACAAAGGAAGTAGGTTACAGTACACTTTTTCGCCCACTGTTTGAATACTGCTCAGCAGTGTGGGATCCGTACCAGGTGGGGTTGATAGAGGAAGTTGAGAAGATCCAAAAGAGAGTGTAATATTTCTGGCTTAAAGCCATCATGTTAAGTTCGAAGTATTGTTTCAGTGCAGCCGGTTAGAGCCAGTAGGCGACAGATGGTAAAATCTGGTGAGAACCACGACAGGTGTTACGATAGGTCAGGTTCTCATGGGAAAGAGCACTGGCAAATCTCCCCGAATTCTAGGGAAGTCCCCGAGCGGCAGGCACTGGACGCCGATTGGCTGTAGCACTGGCGGTCACGCGCCAAAACGCATTCATATTTTTATTAATATTTATTAAGCTAATAATATATTCAAAGTCAAACTTAATTTAGAAAAAAAACGTCAAAGCTAAGCTATGCCCTGAGTAGGTAAAACATATTAATAATTGCTAATTCTATAAACAAAACAATTAATTTCAGCCGGACGATGCACGGCAGCCATGTTTGTGCGCCAAAGTGCGGAACGAAGGCAGTCTTGCATCGAGCCGCCACACTTCACTTCAGTGCACGCACTCAGAGGAGTAACATGTGACTTCAGTACGCGCACTCGGAGGAGTAACATGCGTATCTAGGCGGTCATAAAACATTGTTTAAACATCTTAGATCACGGGAAATGACTTTATATTTAATGTCATTTAAAACAATCCGTGTCATGTTGATATTATTATGCAGTTTACTGGTTTTCTGCTGACTTTAAATAAACTAGATGGCATCCCACAAGAAAGTATTATTTCGTAATTAGATCAGTTCCTACCAACAGTTTAGCAATTTCAGCCTCATTCAAGAACTCCGACCTGCGTGCTATCATCTGCGTGGGGACATCTACAGAAGACGTCAGGTTGGTGAACTTTCAGAGTTTCTACTCTTCACACAGTGCAGTGGGGAGTAGCTACAACCCTAGCGTACACTGTCATTGCGGCACAAACGCAAACTGTTGTGCGTCATCCATGGCAACATGGAGGAGGAAAGAAAATGATACAGGACTGGTTCAAGCACAACCCCTGTAGATATTTTTCCCGTTGTAAGAGCACCGCGCTTCGTTACAGGATAATTTGGTAATCGTGAAAGCATTACGGAGATGATCGGTAAACTCCAGTGGAAGATTCTGCAGGAGAGACGCTCTGTAGTTCGTTGTCGAAGTTTCGAGAAGATACCTTTACCAAAGAGTCTAGCAGTATATTGCTCCCTCCTATATATATCTCACGAAGAGATCATGACGATAAAATCAGAGAGATTAGAGTCCACACAGAGGCATACCGACAATCTCTCTTTCCGTGAACAATACGTGACTGGAATAAAAGGGAGAACCGATAGTGGTACTCAAGGTGCCTTCCGCCACACAGCATCAGGTGGTTGTGGAGTTCTCTAACAATTTCCGAAATTTAATGTCACACGCCTTTAAATCCACCTACCATTCTGGTTTCAAAGTCCACTAATTTTCACCATATGGCCATAATGGTCTGCAGACCTTCGGACAGGGATAACCGGAGTACCGACGATACCTCTGACAATACACAAACCTTTTATATATTTGTGTACACTGTACTACCAGTACCTGTATCTGCGCATATTGCTCTCTCATGACGTTTGTTACCTCACTATAACGTAATGGTATTGCACAGACTGACCAATTAAGATTTCTTTTCGGCGTCAGTACTGCTATTGCAGTCCGTGCGTGAAGGAGAAGTTGACTGGACCTTTCTTATAATCAAAAACACTTCATAATACTGCCATACACGCAATGGCAGACTGTATGCTGCTGCATTATCAGAAAAACATTGGTCCTTTAATTATCTAAGTTTTCTAAAAAAAAGTTGCAGTGCATTGTTTAATTATCTACTTGAAGTGATGGTTTGATGGAAAGAGAATGGATCGAAATCTACTGTTCTTCATCTATACTCAGAAAGCGACGTCACAGTGTGTGGCAGGGGTACTTTGGGAAGGGTAATCGTTGACGCCGGAAGATAATCTGAAAAATAAGAAATATTGGCACAATGAATAATGTAGGATACTTGTTTAATAGTTTGACACATGGGGGCTACAGATGAGTTTAATCAGAACAGAATATCTGGTGATGAATAGTGACGTTAAATTTGAAGTACACATCAGGGACTACGCAGTTATGAGACAGGTAGAAAAAATTTAAATATTTCGGTACTTATATTGATAAAAGTGGATTAAGCCAGACAGAAGTCAGATACAGAATACAACAAGACAGCAAAGTATTAGGATGTATGATTCCTTTTTGGTGGCACACGAACGACTCTGGTAGCAGTAAGAGAAGAGTGGGTAAGATAATGGCGGAATGAGTGCTGTGCTATGGATCTTAAACCCTGGTCTCAAAAGAAGACTAATAGTTGTGAAAAAGGATTATTTACGTAGGGGTGCCAAAATATCTAGAATCGAAAATAGCTGTTGATGAAGTAAGAGCTATAATGAAGGCAGATTTAACGGGGATAGATATAATTAAAAGGAAATGTGGGCATATGTAGAGATTGCCAGATTATCGGTGGCCAAAGAAAATCTATGAATGGAAACCACCTGGCAGACGTAAACGCGACAGGCTACGACTTTCTTGGGCGGATCACATAAATGAAATAACTGAACGTCGCAACATACGCAAGGAAGATCGCTGGATAAAGAGGCCTGGCGGAAGATAATAGGAATACAGCCATATGTTATTAATTACTCTGTGTATTGATTAATCCTGTAGCAATGACAATAATTGTTGAATGGCAAGGGAAGTTATGAACAGTTATAATGAATTTTACAACTTAGCTAAATTTGAAGAGATTTAGAGACAACGTAATCTTCTCGGACTTTTTTGCAATAACTGCATACCGGATTCCTGTTTTCAAGTCACGCAGAGCCTCGCAAGGATCTATCGTCCCGTAATACAACACTGGCGCCTTGTGAGACGCTACCAAACGTACAGCCGAGTAAGCGCGGTTGCCTCCCCTTCAGGCGTCTACTATGGGCCGTAGAAGTCTTGCACTATGCCCGACATGAAATCGACCCCACGAGCGAAGCACAATGCCACGGCGTGGCTTTTGGGACATTCCGCCTTTGCCATAATTCAGCTTCGACTTGGAGACTGTGACGCCTACATGGCCTAACTTTGGTCAACTTATCAACAGCTGAATTCATTTTTCCAACTACAAGGATCTCTACGCGCATTTTACCGGGTGATCAAAAAGTCAGTATAAATTTGAAAACTTAATAAATCATGGAATAATGTAAATAGAGAGGTAAAAATTGACACACATGCTTGGAATGACATGAGGTTTTATTAGTACCACATCTACCATTATCGGCCTTTTTCTTCGAGGAACTGCGTGATTCTGGTTTTGTAACTGCTGCCGTGATGGGTATGAGGTACATAATCGTATCATCCCTAGCCTGGCTGATAAACACCTGCTGGAACGTACGATTTTTATGCAGGATGACGTTCCACCCCATATTGCTAGACGCGTGAAATATCTAATGCGCGCGTCGTTTGGTGATGATCGTGTGCTCAGCCGCCACTTTCGTCATGCCTGGTCTCCGGGGTCCCCAGACCTCAGCCCGTGCGATTATTGGCTTTGGGGTTACCTGAAGTCACAAGTGTATCGTGATCGACTGACATCTCTAGGGATGCTGAAAGACAACATCCGACGCCAATGCCTCACCATAACCCCGGACATGGTTTACAGTGCTGCTCACAACATTATTCCGCGATTACAGCTATTGTTGAGGAATGATGGTGAACATATTGAGCTTTTCCTGTAAAGAACATCATCTTTGCTTTGTCTTAATTTGTTATGCTAATTATTGCTTTTCTGATCAGATGAAGCACCATCAGTCGCACATTTTTTATTTTTCTTCCTAATAAAACTCCATGTCATTCCAAGCATGTGTGTCAATTTTTACCTCTCTATCTACATTATTGCGTGATTTATTAAGTTTTCAAGTTTATACTGACCTTTTGATCACCCGGTATGTCGGCAGTTCTTATTCAAAATGTTACGAAACATTAACTTTGCATTCTTGTGATTCGTATGACAATATTGATTTTCTGTATTTGGTTATTTTTATTCGTTCACGCATTTTTATAATGTCTTAATTATTCTTTTCGACTCCGTTCTTATCTGCCACTTCGGATCAGAGACTCGTCTAGAATGGCGTGGGAACTTTTACTTTACTTTCCTTTTGTGTTTTGACGATACGTTTTTAGTTCCTAGATCTCTTCATCCTGTTAAGGGATGATTTTACTGTGCCTTTTCTGTCTCAAATGGGAGGATGCTTTTGGATTTTAGTTTATAATCAGTTTTTAAATCACACTTTAAAAGATTGGGCACAGCAGGGGTTTGACTTTAATTTCTTTCTTTCATCTCTTCGTCTCGTGCCAACAGGGTACGTGATATGACCTGATCCGCTAGAAGATAGTGGACCTTGCCCGTCCTTTCTTTTCTTGCTTTGCTCCGCTTCTTATGATCATTTGTTGCTGGAAGAGGCATTGCCGGTAACATAGAAGGTTTCCACAGCGAGATTCTCCCCCCTCTTTTTCTACTTTTTTTTACCTAGTTGGAATCCCGTTATAGTAAAAACTTTCCTTTCCTTCAATATTTGAGACTTCCCGATGTCCTACTCTTTCATTACGAGTTTTTGCGTGCGGTTTCAACTGCCTTTGTGTTAAGTTTCGGAAAAGAAATTTATGAGTTCTAGAGGTTCTGTTTTGTTTATTTAGTCATGGTGCGTGTCTGGATGAGATGAAGGGGCGGTAAAAGACCCAAATGAAAAAAAAAAAAAAAAGAACTTGCGACTTCAAGCATTTTAATAACTTATTTAACAATCGAGAAGGACTCGTATGTCACTTACTCAAATTCGTACATTTTTAAATTTTTTTAAGTAGCTTCACTCAATTGTATAACTGTGTGAACGTATAATAAATTTCACCCACAACGCTCTTTTACGTCTGTACCAACATTTTATGATGATGCCGATGTGGACTTTTAAATCTTGTATTATTTATGTAAAGAGCAAGTAGCTACGGTTGAATTTTATAAAAACAGTTATAATTTTTACAGATTGTTCCATGATGTAACATTAATTTGAATGTGTTTATAGTTCTCTCATAATAGAGGGCGTTCATGACCTCATTGTGGACAAACTGTTTTCGTCACAGTCTCTAATTTTATTTATTTATTTTCAGAGTGGCCAAATGGGCATAAGTAACGCTGAACGTTCAGGACGCCCTGTGGAGGTTACGACTCCATAAATCATTGATAAAATTCATGACATGGTGATGGATGACGGAAGAGTTAAGGTGCCTGTGATTGTTATTGCTGTGGGCATCTGTAATGAACGGGTACATAATATTTTGCATAAACATTTGGTCATGAGAAAGATATCCGCAAGATGGGTGCCGCGATTGCTCATGCAAGACCAAAGACGGAATCGTGTGAAGTGTTGCATGGAAGGTTTTCAGCTGTTCGGGAAGAATCCGCAGGACTTTCAGTGTTGTTTCGTCAATGTGGATGAAACATGGATACATTACTATACTCATGAGACCGAAGAACAATATAAACAATGGGTTACCAAGGGAGAATCTGCACCAAAAAAGGCGAAGACAGGTCCTTCGGCCAGAAAGATTAGGCGATGGTCTTTTCTGATTTGCAAGGGACAATCCTCATCAACTATCTGCTTGCGTCAACTATCTATATGCGTTACAGGTGCATATTATTCATAGTTATTGAACCGTCTGAAAACCGAGCTGCAAGAAAAACGCCGGCTATTGGACCACAAGAAAGTCTATTTCCATCACAACAGTGCACCAACACACACCTCAGCAGTTGTGGTCGCAAAATTATAGCACATAGGATTGCAACTCGTTTAACATCCCCCCTATTCTTCAGACTTGTCTCCCTCGAACTACTAATTGTTTCCCAATTTGAAGAAATGGCTGGTGGGACGAGGAGGTGATTGCAGAAACTAATAGTTGTTTTGCAGGCTTGGACAACTCCTATTGTTCGGAAGGGGTCAACAAATTAGAACAGCGTTGGACAAAGTGTGTAAGTCTAAAAGGAGACTATCTCGAAAAATAAAGATTGTTTTCCCCAAAGGCGTTAGTAGTCGCCACGGTGGAGTAGCCGAGTGGTCTAAGGCGCCTCGCTGCGGAGCGCGCGGTTGCTCGCCGTCGGAGGTTTGAGTCCTCACTGGGGCATGGGTGTGTGTGTTTGTCCTTAGGTTAGTTTACCTAGGTTTAAGTAGTTTGTAAGCTACGGACTGATGACTACGCAGTTTGGTCCGATAGATTTACAAACAAACGTTAGTAGTTTTTATTTTTGCACGGACTTTTCAAACGCCGCTCTTATTCTTCACGAGAAATAATGCCGATTCCTTGGTGCGGCGGCAATTCTGGCGCTTTTCTGTGAAGAAGACGAGCGCGAACTTGTAAAGAACAGAACTGAGCGCTCTTGTGAGTAGGGCGTTGGATCCCCTGTAGTCTAGTGCATGCACTGGTCTGGATGTGCCTATTAATAAAAACCCCGATACCATAAAGAATAGAAGTCTCGTGTAAAAACTTCTTACCCTACAAATGAGTCACGCATGTTAATATTTAACTTGAAGCGTGTAAACGAGTAAAAGTTCAGAAACGATTTGAAAATGTATTTCAAGCTTGTTGGAAGTCATTAAGTGCTTTCATTATCAAACAGAGGATTACTACGTGGTAATATGCGCTCCATCATAGTCAAAACTAGTTAGTTTTTCACGCATCTCAATGTCTTCGTCATATCTGCTGTACAGTGTGTCATACCGTGATGTAACTTTGCGGGTACATTCAGTGATATATGTGGATAATATCTGAAATATATGAGGAAGCAATATATTAAAACATCACGCCCGATGGTGATGTTTTACAACATGCCAATGTAGGCAGAAGATTTTTGACACGTCTCAGTGTCTATCACGGAACGTGTACTGAACTATGGAACGCCTCCTGAAATATGAGCCGAACAGTGATACAATTTTGCAGGTGCATGCAGTGACATAGAGTATCTGATAAAAAAATATCCAGGCGCTAGCAAAAACATAAGTTTTTCATATTGGGTGCATTGCGCTGCCATCTACTGCCAGGTACTCCATATCAGCGACCTCAGTAGTCATTAGACATAGTGAGAGAGCAGACAGAATGTGGAGCACCGGGGAACTCGCGGACTTGGAACGTGGTCAGTTGATTGGGTGTCACTTGTGTCAGAAGTCTGTACGCGAGATTTCCACACTCCTAAACATCTCCAGGTCCACTGTTTCTGATGTGATAGTGAAGTGGAATAGTGAAAAGACCATACTGCACGAAAGCGTACTGACCGACCTCGTATGTTGACTGACAGAGGACCACCGACAGCTGAAAAGAGTCATATAGTGTAACAGGAAGGTATCTATCCAGACTATAACACAGGAATTCCAAACTCTATCAGAATCCACTCCAAGAACTATGAAAGTTAGGCGGAAGGTGAGAAAACTTGTATTTCATGGTCGAGCGGCTCTCCATAAGCCACACACCACGCAGGTCAATGCCAAACGACGCCTCGCTTGGTATAAGTGAGAAAACGTTCTGTGGAGTGACGAATCACGGTACACAATGTAGCGATCTGATGGCAGGGTGTTGGTATGGCGAATGCCCAGTGAACATCATTTGCCAGCGAGTGTTGTGCCAACAGTAAAATTCGAAGGCTGTAGAACTATCACAGAAGCACCTTCTTGCTTCCCACTGTTGGAGAGCTATTCGGGGATGGCGATTCCATCTTTCAACACGGTCGATCACCTGTTCATAATGCACGACCTGTGACGGAGGGATTACACGACTATAAATCCTTGTAATGTACTTCCCTGCAAAGAGTCCTGACTTGAATCCTATAGAACACCTTTGGGATGTTTTGGAACGCCGACTTCGTACCAGGCCTCACCGAACTACATGGATACCTCTCCTCATTGCAGCACTTAGAGAACAATGGGCTGCCATTCCCCAAAAAACCTTCCAGCACCTGTTTGAGTGTATGCCTGCGAGAGTGGAAGCTGTCATCAAGGCTAGGGGTGGGCCAACAGTATACTCAATTCCAGCATTACCGATGGAGGCCACAATAAACTTGTAAGTCGTTTTCACCCAGGTGTGTTGCAAATTAGCCGCGGCATGGATGTTTGTGTTGTCCTTAGCATAAGTAACTTTAAGTTAGTGTAAGTAGTTTGTAAGCTGAGGGACTAATGACCAACGTAGTTAAGTCCCTTAGATATACCAACATTTGAACATTTTTTGGAAATTAAGTCAGTAATTAGAGAGTAATAAATTACATCATTATATATGCTGAAGTCTGACCGCATGAACAAGGAAAATATAGAGAGCAACGAACGTTTTTTTCCCTTTTATCCTTCACTCTCTCTCTCTCTCTCTCTCTCTCTCTCTCTCTCTCTCTGTGTGTGTGTGTGTGTGTGTGTGTGTGTGTGTGTGTGTGTGTCAGGGACGAATTAACCCATGTGGGGGCCCGGGACTAGAAAAATATTGTGGCCCTACTAACGTCATTTTGGCGTAATATATTTCTGTGAAAGTACAGCAGGTAAGTTAAAGAATACTCATACTTCTATGACAAAAACCATTTCATGCATTAAATCATACAGTACCGAATGTAGGTTTCCAAATCGCACAAAGAAATATCAATGTGATAAATTAAAAATGATTACGCCTACCTTAAAAACCTCTTTTCCTGGCTTTCGTTCTTGCGAAGTCCTCTGTCGCATCTTAGAAGTTAAGAGAGCTGGTAATCTCATGTTCAAGTGGTAACAATGCAAGAGCAGAAATGCGTTCTTGTTGCATTGTAGAACGTAAGTTGTTTTTGATAAGACCTAATTTGGAGAATCCTCTCTCAGCTTCACAATTAGTAATTGTAGTAATTGGTATTGAGAGTAAGATCCGATAAGAAATCATTATAATCCGGCTGGTGAAGTGTCAGCAGCATGTTCTTTGAGACAGTGGCGTATCCAGGATCGTGATCTGGGGGGGGGGGGGTGGCTAAGTTCATTGCGGATTGCGGTGATTTGCTGGGGAAAAAAAAAGAACCTAGAAGTCGCCGGTTAAACACCTGGTCGAATCGCGGATTTTCCAGTCTGCGTTTTAAACCAGGTGTTACCTCTCAACGATTTGAAGAATCGCCAGAAACGAGACATGGGTAGGTTTCGACGTAGGTCCCCTGACCGCTGCTGAATATTGGGGTAGGTAAGGGACATATAAGTCGGCGGCGGCGGATTAGCCGTGCGTACTGGGGCACCGTGCAGCGGTGTGCGCGGCCGTTCGCCGTCGGGGGTTCGCGTCCCCTCTATAGCATGGGTGTTTGTCTTGTCCTTATGTTACTTTACCTTAGTTTAAGTAGTTTGTAAGCTACGGACTAATGACCACGCAGTTGAGTCCTATAGATTTAGAAACATTTTGAACACCTAAGTCAGTCACCATTGAGCCAATCGAAATGATTATTACTACCAAAGGAAAGGAAATAAGAGAGGAGGCCAGATGAGGCCGTGTCGTGGGAAAGCCTTTTAGTAACTCAGATCCACTCCTGACGTAAGTTGGCGCACAACTGTTGTAACTTATCTTTTTAAATCCTGGGAGAGAGTTTACGACCACAGTAGTTACGAACCCCTTTCTACAGGCGATTCGTCTGGGGATCTTGCTGATCACTCAAGATCTACTCATCACGCAATTATTTCGTAGAGAGAAACGTACCATGACTGGACGAGCATTTTCTTGTAGAAAATGGCTTCTCGATAATGTCGCGCGAGATCTAACCGTGAGTATTTAGGATACCTCACAAACGGCTTTTAATCAAATTGCATGGTTATGGAATATTGCCCCAGATTTGTGACTGGATAGGGGATTTCCTGTCACAGTTTGTAGCAGTCTATGGAAAGGCATCGACTAAAACAGAGGTGAAATCCGGCGTTCCACAGGGTTATTGGTCCACAGATGTTCATTATCTTGGGAGAAAATCTGAGCAGCTCTCTTAGGTTGTTTGCAGATGACGCCATAAAGGCATCTAAAGATCAAAACCAACTGCAGAACGATCTAAATAAGATATCAGTATAGTGTAAAAATTGGCAATTGACTCTAAATAATGAGAAGTGTGAAGTCGTCCACATGAGTACGAAAAGAATACTGTTAAACTTTGTTCACAACCTAAATAAATCAAATGTTAAGGCCATAAACTCCACTAAATATCTAGGAATTACTACTACGTTAGACTTAAACTGGAAAGAACACGTAGATAATGTCGTAGGAAAGGCGGACCAGAGACTGCGTTATATTGGCAGAACAACAAAAGATGCAACATAACTACTAAAGAGATTGCATACACTACTCCTCATTTGGAGTATTGCTACCCAGTGTGGGATCCTTATCAAGTGGGTTTGACGGAAGCCATAGAAAGAGTCCAAAGAAGGGCAGCCCGTTTTGTATTGCCACAACACAGGGGAGACAGCGTCACTGAAATGATACAGGATCTCCGATGGGAATCATTACAACAGCGGCGTTTATCGCTGCTGCGTAGTCTACTTACTCCAATCGCCAACATTCTCAAATGTTCAAATGTTTGTAATCCTATGGGACCAAACTACGTTGGTCATAAGTCCTTAGTCTTACAAACTACTTGAACTAACCAACATTCTCCTCCGAATGCGAAAATGTAATTGTTGACTCCCACCTACATAGGCAGAAATGATCATCAGAATAAAATACGAGAAATCAGAGCTCGAACGGAGAGATTCAGATGTTCTTTCTTCTTGCGCGCTATTCTTGAATGGAATGAGAGATAAATAGTATAAAGGTGCAGTGACGGATACAGAATTTTTTCCTGGGGGGGGGGGGGGGAGGGCGGGGGCACAAGCCTGAGGAGGGTGAACAAATCCTTACGGGCTTTGTGAGACTAATTAAAACACACACACATGAAATAATTTTTTTTTACAGTTATTGTCACATATAACTGCTATAGGAAACACACAAAATATGTTCCAAAGCCACAGTCGCTTCTTAGAAAAAACTTTTTAATTTACTTCCAGGAATCCGTTCTTATGAGGAGATGAAGAGGCTTGGTCAGGATAGAGGAGGGTGCAGAGCAGCATCAAACCAGTCTCCGGACCGAAGACCACAACAACTAACTACCAATGCACTATTAGTTTCTGCGCACTATGGCGTCATTTTCAAATGCATATGATCACAAAAATAATACGATGATTCAATCATATTAAACAGTGTAAATTTTCTAAATTTACCACAAAATACCAAAAACAGATAACTTGGAGTGTGAATGCCTTGTGTGCAGCTGTGGGCACATTTGTTTCATCCTTCATCATCATAAAGGATGAAACACTTGCCAACAGCCGAACACGGGGCATTCAGGCTCTGAATTTAATTCAATATGTAACTGTGTCTGAGCTTCGCGAGGTGAGTATATGCGAATCCCTATACAGAGGAAGCCATGTGATATTGGCATAGTTTTCTCTACATATTTACAACTTTGGATTAATTGGGCTATAATACTGACCACTTGAAAATTCAAACAATTGTACAGTATGGTCGAAAAACGTTTTGTACATATTAAATAAGCCAAACGACTTAATAGTGTCTGTTCGAAAACGTAGGACATATTGTTTAAAAAAGAAAGTTCACATGTTAGTAATCCGAAGGAACGAAACTTCTAAGGTCATCGGTCCCTAGTCTTACAATCTAATTTAACTTATCCTAAGGACAACAGACACGCTCATGCCCGAGGGAGGACTCGAACCTCTGGTGGGAGTGGCCGTGTACTCAACGAAGTTGCGCCCAGATCACACGGCCATTCCCTTGCCCCGCACATGGTCTGATGAATTATTAATCTTTCCACCATTTAATGTGGTTGAAACATTGTAATTTTTTTTAATCATAGGCTTTTGGGAATGACGCCGTAGTGCATTGGTAATTAGATGCAAGTATTTTAATTTGACAAATGAAGTCGATTTTACCTGTTGATGCCAGCAGCACAAAACATCTGCACTACTTGAAACACATCCATTTATTTCGAATTGCTGCCAACGTTACGCTGCCCCTAGACGCGAAATATTACTGCACACATTGTTACGGGTAACGTTTCCAACAATGCGACGCTGCCTTCTGCTCGCTGATGCTCGTCTCTTCGGCAGCCAAAGCACACGCCTCCTGCCGCTGCCACCAGCCAGCGCACCAATTGTCAACTCCGTGGATGAACAGTACAGTAACCGGAGTAGCTGTGTCATTACCAAACAATGCAAACACTGGAAAAACAGCATATCCTAAAAGGTCGCCCAATTACGGGTCAGAGACAAACAGCCAGTAAATACGAGTATGTCGCGCTAAGTTTGATATTCCCTCAAAAGCTAAAATCAGATTTCCTGTGTTTGCGTTGTACTAAATCAATTACGTCTTCATTCTTTGTAAAGTTGCTAAGCAAAATGAGATAAGTTTTTAAGAAAGCTTGACCTTCCTAGCAGATTAAAATTGTGGACCAGAAACGGGATTCGAACCTGGGACCTTAGCCTTTCGCTGGCAAGCGCTCTACCATCTGAACTATCCTGGCACGCTTCACGGTCCGTCCACAAAACTTTACTTCTGCCTGTACCTCGCCTCCTACTTTCCAAACTTCACAGAAGTTCTCCTGTGAACCTTTCAGGACTAGCAGTCCTCATTCTGGGAACATCCCTCAGGCTGTGGCTAAGCCATGTCTCCATCAAATCCTACCTTCCAGAAGTGCTAGTCCGGCAAGGTTTGCAGGACTTCTGTGAAGTTTGAAAAGTAGGATGTGAGGAACAGGCAGAAGTAAAGTTGTGACAACGGACTGTGAAGCGTATAGGGATAGTTCAGACGGTAGATCGCTTTCCCGCGATAGTCAGAGGTCGCAGGTTCGGATCCCGGGCACAGCACACAATTTTAATCTGCCAGGAAGTTACATATCAGCGCACACTCCACTGCAGTGTGATAATTTGATTCTGAAAATTACTCTTGACTGTGTTTCAAGAAGAATTTCTACTACCATGATATTCCTTTGTATCTAATGTGTGGAAAAATGCCGTTGAAACTTCTAATTTGCTCCAATAACTGGAAAATCGAAACGTGTAGCTTCAAATAAAACTGTTTATGATGGGTAGGAGCACCACTTCTTAGTGTCTAGGAAAAGAATCAGACAAACCGTTTACCGAAAACACCTGAATGCTCCAGCCTGAACGCAGCCCTTAAAATTCACAGTTTTTGTTACATATTTAAATCCTTTAACTTTATTTACATATGAGTAGAACATACACTATAGCTCATTTACCTCCCAAGCAATCACGAAAATATAAATAAAATTTTATTTATTCTTATAGTAAATTACTGACAAAAAAGAGCAAGAAGCAATTAAATGGAAGCATAACACAAAAAGTCAAATTACATTACGTTAATTACAGGGATTTTGCATTTTTCAACTCACAATTACATGCGTCCCGTAAGTGAAAGTTAATTATTCTAATGCCAAGATACTTTCCATCCCTCCCTTCCTCACCATCTCTTCTCTCTCTCTCTCTCTCTCTCTCTCTCTCTCTCTCTCTCTCTCTCTCTCTCCTCCTCCTCCTCCTCCTCCTCCTCCTCCTCCCCCCCCCCTCTCTCTCTCCTCCTCCCCCCCCTCTCTCTCTCTCTCTCGCCTCTTCTCTCTCTCACCCTGTGCCCCCCCCCCGCCCCTCGAATCCGCCCTTGTAAAGGTGGTTCGTTGAACCCTCTGCCAGGCACTGAAATGTGATTTGCAGAGTATCCCATGTAGATGTAGATATCTGTAACGTACTGTTGTGGCGTTAAAAGTTCCATCAACCATGGCCTGATAATACTCAAAACCACGACGCTGCAAGAAACGCCGCTTTGCAGGAATGGAATCTCTGCACATGCCGGCGCCATAATCGCCTGGATGTTTAACTGATGTATTGTGGCACTGCGCTTCAGCAAGGAGCACATTGCGTCAATGCTTCCCGCTTACGGCACCAGTAAAACACTCGTGTTACAGTTGAGCGGGAGCCTACGCATCGAACCTTAGTCCCCTAGTGCTACTGCTGCTAATCTTCGACTAACAATGACCGATGACACAGCGTGTTGCAGGGAGTCCATTAGTTGCCCCGGATGGCAGCGCAAACGTGGAGGGGCTGAACTGAATTGAGTTCGACCAGGAAACTCGAAACAGCGGCGAGGCTTCGCCCCACCTCGCTCTGCAGTGCTCCACATGTATGTATCAAATACTACGTATCAAATGTGACCTGTATGGCTCAAATGTACCTTGTGCATACACCATTTATGAAACAAGAAATGCTATGTATTAGGGTGTACAAGAAATATTGAAACAAGAAGTTTTTAATAAAACATTATATTTATTATAAAATTTACATCTAAAGCTAAAATTTTATGTATACTGCTAACTCACATCCCGAAATGAATTTCCGAGACCTGGAAGTCCTCTTGTAAGTAATATGCATCCAAGTATCACACAGAATACACCATAACCATTAGTAATTACACTCCTGGCCATTAAAATTGCTACACCACGAAATATGACGTGCTACAGACGCGAAATTTAACCGACAGGAAGAAAATACTGCGATGTGCAAATGATTAGCTTTTAAGAGCATTCACAAAAGGTTGGCGCCGGTGGCGACTCCTACAACGTGCTGACATGAGGAAAGTTTCCGACCGATTTCTCATACACAATCAGCAGTTGACCGGCGCTGCCTGGTGAAACGTTGTTGTGATGCCTCGTGTAAGGAGGAGAAAAGCGTAACATAACATTTCCGACTTTGATAAAGGTCGGATTGTAGCCTATCGCGATTGCGGTTTATCGTATCGCGACATTGCTGCTCGTGTTGGTCGTGATCCAACGAGTATTATCAGAATATGGAATCGTTGGGTTCACGAGGGCAATACGGAACGCCGTGCTGGATCCCAACGGCCTCGTATCACTAGCAGTCGAGATGACAGTCATCTTATCCGCATGGCTGCAACGAATCGTGCAGCCACGTCTCGATCCCTGAGTCAGTAGATGGGGACGTTTGCAAGACAACAACCATCTGCAAGAACAGTTCGACGACGTTTGCAGCAGCATGGACTAACAGCTCGGAGACCATGGCTGCGATTACTCTTGATGCCGAATCACAGACAGGAGAGCCTGCGATGGTGTACGCAACGACGAACCTGGTTACACGAATAGCAAAACGTCATTTTTTTTCGGATGAATTCAGGTTCTGTTTACAGCATCGTGATTTTCGCAACCGTGTTTGGCGACATCTCGGTGAAAACACATTGGAAGCGTGTATTCGTCATCGCCATATTGGCGTATCACCCGGCGTGATGGTATGGGGTGCCATTGGTTACACGTCTCGGTCACCTTTGTTCGCATCGACGGCACCTTGAACAGTCGCCGTTACATTTCAGACGTGTTACGACCCGTGGCTCTACCCTTCATTCGATCCCTGCGAAAGCCTACATTTCAACAGGATAATGCACGACCGCATCTTTCAGGTCCTGTACGGGCCTTTCTGGATAAAATGTTCGACTGTTGCCATACCCAGCACATTATCTAGATCTCTCACCAATTAAAAACGTCTGGTCAATGGTGGCCGGGCAACGTCACAATACGCCAGACACTACTCTTGATGAACTGTGGTATCGTGTACCTGTACATGCCATTCAAGCTCTGTCTGACTCAATGCCCAGGAGTATCAAGGTCGTTATTACGGCCAGAGGTGGTTGTTCTGGGTACGGTTTTCTCAGGATCTATGCACCCAAATTGCGTGAAAATGTATTCACATGTCAGTTCTAGTATAATATATTTATCCAATTAATACCAGATTATTATCTGCATTTCTTCTTGGTGTAGCAAATCTAATGGCCAATTGTGTACTTAGATGAACAGACAAATGATGGGCATCTTGTAGTATTACGTCACAAATTAGTAACTCACCCATCACCTAAAAACACATGACTTACACAAACATACTACCGAGTCCTTCCCACCTGAAACAGAAAATACCTAAGTATCAGTCGCCTAGCTAGGTAGACAGGAACAGACAACATAATATATTGCAAGTCGGAGTATTTTATTCATTTCAGCATCTGTTAAGATTATAAATTAATAGAATGCAGCAACCAGTTGCTTGTGATTATTTATTTTTAACGACCGGTTTCGGGCGCTTGAATGCCCTTCTTCTGGTCTCTATACAGACAAACAAGTGCATTGGTATACAGTAAAGGCTATGTACGTGTACATTCATTAAGCAACAATACTAAAATGTAAGTGTTAAATTTATCCCATTATATTAACATATCTTTTATTACAATCTACTTGGTTCAAAACTGCTTCAAATTTCTGTAACCGACTTTTGTACATTTTATAGCCTTTACTGTATACCAATGCACTTGTTTGTCTGTATAGAGCCCAGAAGAAGGGCACTCAAGCGCCCGAAACCGGTCGTTAAAAATAAATAATCACAAGCAACTGGTTGGTGCATTTTATTAATTTATATTGCAAGTCATACTGTACAGTGTTTTTACTGTCAATACTTAGTTTTATTTTCTCATAACACATCTCTGCTACTGATTTCAAACAAATTATGTACAATTTTTGAAGAATTGTAAGACTTAAGATTCTCGATAAAACCAAATAAATTTTATATTTTTGTTTATTTTTTGTATTTTTCAAAACAACATTATCAAGTGCATACTTTAACAATAATCGCCCAACTTACATCTCAAGGCGGTCCGTTTCTCTGTAAAGTAAATGAAGTAATGGCACACAACTAAAATCATGACAAACATACATACTCATAAACTGACAAGGATAAAGTCGTACAACTGCAAAATAACCCCTGCCAGTTACAGGAACATACCATTGTGTTCTCTTCGCCACCAGCTGACGGGCACACAAACTGAATTTAATTACAAATAAGATAGCAGTCAGAAGAGAACAAATAATTGCTTTGTTGATACTATCGAAGCCTTTAACGTTACCACTGTGCATGATGATTGGCATCTGCTCGATCGGCATCGCTGTAAGATACGGAGCTGCATGGTACTGTCTGAAAATGGACGGCTCGGGTGAGCACGATGACCAGCGTACCAACGAAGTGAAACCGCCAACTGAAACAATGGCGAATGGGTACTTGGAAGGATGAGAGGGACAGAAGCGATAAGGGATGTACATTGTACGACCTCCATCCCAACGTCAAGGAGAGGATGAAGGTGAAACATATCGATCCCTTGCTGCAGTGTGATTCACTTCTTAACAGGATCCGCGTGGTAGGAGTCATGCTATGGATTGGGCGGCCGCTCCCGGCGGAGGTTCGATTCCTCCCTCGGGCACGGGTGTGTGCGTTGTCCTTAGTGTTTGATCAAACTACTTTTTAAAACCATTTGAACTACTCAATTACAAAAGTCCTTTCGATGAAATGAAGAGTTTAAATTGTGTCTTAGTAAATGCAATGCTCACTCACTTTCCTTGTTGCATTTTCAGAATTTCACCACCTTTTTATTCAAATGTTCAAATGTTTGTTAAGCTTAAGGGACTTAACTGCGGGGTCATCAGTCCCTAAACTTACAAACTATTTATGAACTACCTTACACTAAAGACGACACAAACATCCATGCCCGAGGGGGGATTCGAATCCTCGACCGTAGCGGCCGTCCAGATTGTGACTGTTTATTCCTGAAAGAAGAAAGATGAATGCTGATATTGTATTTACGTGTCAGATTTTAAATACGTTTTTACAGACTGTAATAATATTACATCATTGTTGCCACCTTGAGCACCGAAAAATATTCCATTACACTTTGAAACTAACTTAAGAAGGCACAGAAAGTATGATAAAAACTCCTCTCCGGGGGACACCACCTTGACGAAGCACTGTCCGTGCGGGTGGAGAGGCTTGCGCATCCGCGTGAAGCAGAGGGCTATACCGAAGGTAGAGAACCTACTGCCGAAAAGGCCTCAGCTGATGGATCAGACTAAGAGTGTCCCACTACGTCCCGCCTTCCTTATCCTCTCCCAGTCCTTTCCCAACCCAAGGTGTGATGCGATCCGTGCCGAGGGGTGCATGGCACATGGGTAGATGTGTCTCGAACGGAGCCTCAGGGATACCGGGCGACCTCCCTGAGTAAGTAGCCTTGCACCACGTGGGGTTATCGTGGTGTGGACACAGAGAAAGAAAGGATTTTAAAAGAATCTGAGGGGCAATCTGAGACCTCAGATACTCAGACATCAGGATCAGGACCGATGGAGTGCACTCCTACTTCTAAATCAGGGTCTAGACCTGAGCAAGAAGTGGGAACTGTAACAGAGAAGTTGGACCAGATTAGGATTAAGACCTTGTCTGGGGCTCAGAGGAGGAAACTTCTCAAGGAATAGAAGCAAAAGGAAGGAAAAGAATGGCTTCCTAATCATAAGTGGAGGGAATCAAAAGGGCTTGAGCCCAAGACCCCCAAAAAGAAACTGCCTCAGGTCCAAGGGGATACACAGACCCCCTCGACGTCAAAGACAGGTGGCAAGAGGGTTAGGGAGGAATCTAAGACTCCCTCCTCTCTGGACAGGCGTGATCCTAAAAGGCTGAGGCAGGAAGTAGGAAAACAGACCTATAGTACTGCAGTCTCGGTCTTTATAATGGCGGCTGTCCAAGAACTGTTGGTAGGATGTGATGCCAATGCCCACAATCTATCGTGGGGCAGCAAGGACACCAACGGTAGAGGTGAGCACCTTCTTGAATTTCTCCTATCTAACAACTTGGAGATCCTGAATAGGGGTGATGAACCTACATTCAGGAATAGTAGAAGGGAAGAAATAATTGACATAACTTTTAGTTCCATGATGATGGGAAGTTACGTCATGTGGTCCTGGAGCCATCCTCATCAGATCACGTGTATATTAAATTCAAGGTTGAAATGGGAATCAGACACACCATGGCCTATAGGAATCCCAGGAAAACGGAGAGACCTGGACTTCAGCCTATCGGAAATTAAAACTTCGATAAGGAACCCAGCAGAGTTTGAGGAAGTAGCAGAGGCCATAACCTCTGCTATAGTGACCTCATACCAGGACAACTGCTCAATCACCAAGAAGTGCAGAAATAGGAGTGTGCCTTGGTGGAATAATAACCTGGAAATGCAAAGGAAACAGGTACGAAGACTGTTTAACCTTGCGAGGCGCAAAGGACAATGGGCAAAGTATCGTGAGGCCCTTGTCAATTTCAACCTTGCCATCAGACAGGCAAAGGAGGCATCCTGGAAGGTACTCTGTGAGGAAGTGGAGGGCACGGCTGCTCAAGCGAGACTTCATAAAATCCTCACTAGGGTACCAACTAATCCAGGAGGAACATTGAGGAAGGAGGATGGGGAGTCTACAAAAACAGCACATGAAACGCTGTAACTGCTCCTCAAGACTCACTTTCCTCAATATTCTCTGGGGGATAACTCAGACCAGAATGCGATTCCTGAGAGACAACGGTTCTCAGGTATTCGCAAAGAGGACTGGGATTTGGCCTAGGAGTGTGTCGATCTCAGTAAGGTCCGATGGGCGGTGGGAACATTTCAACCGTTCAAGTCACCTGGCTCCGATGGAATCTTTCCAGCTCTCCTGCAACAGGCGGGAGAAAATCTTATTAGATTCCTCTGCAGGTTATTCAGGGTTAGCCTAGCAACAGGAATCATTCCCAATGCCTGGAGGGCAGTGAGGGTTGTCTTCATTCCTAAACCAGGGAGAATTGATCATACCAAGGCCAAGGATATGAGACCAATCAGCCTGTCCTCCTTCATTCTTAAGACATTGGAAAAGCTGGTTAATGTGCATGTTGGAGAAAGGAGGTTAAGTAGGTCACCTCTACATTCAAACCAACATGCATATCAGCCGGGTAAATCATGCGAGACAGCTCTCCACCAACTCGTTGGGAAGGTGGAGAAAGCACTACACTTTCAGGAAATAGCCCTCTGTATCTTCCTGGACATCGAGGGGGCTTTTAGCAACACGACCTTCGATTCCATGGTTAGGGCAGCAGAGATGCATGACCTAGGGACCACAAGTAGGTGGACTAGGGCCATGCTCAGAGGAAGAAAGGTAGAAGCTACCACGATGAATGAAAAAATGGTAATCAACACCACTAGGGGTTGCCCGCAAGGAGGAGTTCTTTCCCCTTTATTGTGCAATCTAGTGGTGAATGGTCTCATTGGAGAATTAAACTCTAGGCAGTACTTTTGCCAAGGATACGCAGATGATCTTGTCATAGTAATACTTGGCAAATTTGCTGACACAGTAAAGAATATGGCACAAGGTGTTTTGGACATTGTGCAAGACTGGTGCAGAAAACAGGATCTGTGGGTTAGTCCTAAGAAGACTGTTGTTGTACCATTCACAAAGAAGCATATACAACATTCAAGTTGGAATCTAAAGCTTTTCAATGAAGCACTACCTGTGAAGGGGACAGTGAAATATCTAGGGGTTACTCTAGATGAGAAACTGACATGGACCCCTCACATCAGAAATATTTGCTCCAAGGCAAAAGGTACTCTTGTGAGTACCTGGAGAGCTTGTGGCAAAAATTTGGGTCTGAGCCCCAAGGGTATGCACTGGATATACATCACAGTGATTAGACCAAGGATCACCTATGGGGCGGTCGTGTGGTGGAAGAAGGTAGAACAGCAGATTGCTGCTAAGGAGCTTGGTAAGGTGCAGAGATTAGCCTGCTTAGCCATAACAGGCGGAATTAGCAGCACACCAACTGCTGGGATGGAAACCATGCTGGATATGCCCCCATTACATATTTGGGTCAATATGGAGGCAGCGGCTGGTGCATACAGACTCAAATCTGAAACAACTGGAACTCTTTGGGATATCCAGAATCACACACTAAAATAGTGAGTGAGGTAAATGTAGGAAAGGTTGGGGAAATGCCAGCCGACTATATTATAACCCCATACTGCTTCAACAAGCCTTTCAATATAACAATTGGAAGTAGGGAGCAGTGGGAGAAAATAGTTCGACACCGTACAGGGGATATTGTCTGGTTCACTGAAGGGTCAAAATCGGACCAAGGTGTTGGGGCTGGGGTATATGGGGTGCAGCCAAGACTGGAGGGCGTCATCTCTCTAGGAAAACTGGCCTCAGTATTCCAGGCCGAAATCACTGCCATCAGGGCGTGTGTGGAGGAGAATTTGCGTAGGTGCTACAAAGATCGTAGCATCTATATCTGTTCAGACAGCCAGGCAGCCCTGAGATCACTGGCAGCTCCTGCAACAAGGTCTAAAATTGTTGCAGAATGTCACAGGGTTCTGGTGGAGCTAGGGGAAAGCAATAGAGTAAACCTATTGTGGGTCCCTGGCCACTCGGGGATCAGTGGCAACGAACATGCCGACAGATTAGCCAGGATGGGGGCAGAGACTCCATTTATTGGACCGAAACCTGTCCTGACAATCACCAAGGCAATGATCAAATTGGAGCTACGTAACTGGCTCAGAAGACAGCATGTAGAATATTGGACCAAAGTCCATCAACAAAAACATGGCAAGGTAATGATGCCAAAGCCATGTTTTAAAAGAAGCTCTGCAATCCTGGGTCTGAACAGGAGAGAGATTAGACTCATGGTTGGATTGCTGACAGGCCATGGGAATTTCAAAAAACACCTACGTACAATGGGAATAACACAAGAGGACCCTAAATGTAGGATCTCTGATGACGGTGATGAAACTGCATCACATCTAATCGCCGGCCGCGGTGGCCGAGGAGACTGAGGCGCTCCAGTCACGGTCTGCACGGCCACTACGGTCGGGGGTTCGAATCCCCCCTCGGGCATGGATATTTGTGCCGTCCTAGTTCGTAAGTATTTCATAAGTAGTTTGTAAGTTTAGGTGCATTGGAGAATAAAAGGCACAGAATATTTGGGACAACCAGACCCGAAGAAATTATGTCTAATAAAGAACTAGTAAAGGGACTCCTTGCAATGTTCAAGGGCATTGGTTGGCTTTACTAGATACACAGGGAGCGATACTGCACAATAAACTTAGTTTCGGTGCGGGCATTGGCGGGTTGGTCCAAGACTGTTTTGGCTTCCCTGGAAAAATCAAATCAAATCAAATCAATGCTAAAAACTGAATTTTTTAATACCACCAAATGCAGTTTCAGCTTAAAACAAAAACAACATCCACTGCTAGTAAATTTGGCATTTTGAAATAGTCAGATGATACGTATTTTCTCTCTCTCTTTTTATATATAAGAAGACTGTCATTTATTCACAGATGATGCACTGTGAAGTTGACTTGCAAGCAGTATGACATAGCGTACCGAACAAAACTGTGTTCTTAGACCAACAATTTTAAAATTACCGAAATGTGGGACGCTTTTTCCATTTTGCGGGACATTTTCAGTAATCATCCCAATGCGGGACAACGAGTCCAAATGCGGAACTGTTCCGCAGAATCCGAAACTGTTGGCCGCCTTATCTTATCGACACATACGTTATACTTCGTGGCGACTGACCAATGGCAGTTTAATGTCATTTTATGGGTGAGGGCAGATCACAGGAAGGGAAAAACGATCTGAGAGTTCTCCCACTGAAAACTGGCAAATTACTTTTAAAACTTAGCATTTTGTATTGTTATAAGACTTAATACTCAAACATGTGGCAATTTATTCTTTATTCACTTAAAGTCTGAATGATTCTGTTGATAATTTTCACCAAACTTGGTTACTTTCGTGTGTAATTTATACTGTAATTGCAGATAAGATGCGAGCAAGCACGTATGACACGGGCACTTGGCAGTATCATATTACAACCCGGGGAGCATTAACCTTCACACAACCCCACAAGCTACAACAATCGTGTTTATGATCTTCTGCATTCTGTTTCCCATTGAAACCGAAGCTCATGTCCCACTTGAAAAAGCAACACACAATGTAAGCATCCTCAAACGTTGTTTACACTCACCTGTCCAATTCCACCCGAAGCCACTGTAAATGTAATTCAATATAACTTGCATCTTCCATTACACTTGTTTCGTGGATCAGTAGTTAGACACGCACCATATTCGATTTCCCACTAATTTTTATATTTTTGCAATCATTTTGTCGTGTGCATCAATGTATCAACATCTTCAAGCACTTCTTCTGCTAACATATTGCTTATCTATTTCGTCCTCTTCATGTATTATTTGATTACGTTTTTTTTTTTTTTTTAAAAAAAAGCGCACAGCTTTCAGGTCATTTGCGTTTATAGGAGTACAACGAGTACTCAGTTTATCAAAGGTGGCTCTATCCATGATAGCTAGAAAACCAAATAATCGAACTTCATTGTACTGATACCAGGCATTGACTGATACCAGAATTTAACTAGCGGTACTTTAGATGTATGGTGTGGTATATTAATGATACGGTATGTGAAAAAGTGTTCATTTTTCTCTTAGTCTTCCTTGTCAATATGCATTCACTACAACATTACAAACCATTTGTACCTCACAGATGGGTCACTTATCACTTTGAAATTTTTTTTTCAATTTTGGTTTTATATTCCAAGTCTCTGTTTGTGAACTTCAATAAATAGAAAATTCTCACTCTGACAAAAAGTTTTACTAAAATTGGCGAATATATTTTTAAGTAAATCAGCTCTCTTTGAATTCACAGTCCATTTCTTATCACTGGAAATAAATATTGCCTTTAAAACATACCTATTTGTTATATTTTACTTATGGCAGTGATGTAGTTGTGTTTCAATGTTGGAAAAGTTGTATTTGCTTTAGGAGGATAATTAATTTGCTGATCGGAGAAGGTCATGCCCCTTATACTATTTGTTTGAGTATCCGAAGAGCATTTGTTGCCAACATTAGCACACTACGCCTCCATTGTCGTAAGTAAAATTTTACCTGCCTAAGCAGCGTAGAACATGGGGAGGAAGCAGGATTAATGTCATCGATTTGACTGGTTCAGTTTTACTTACGGCAGTAGAGGAGTAATGTTTTAATGTTGGCAACATAATGTCCGTTTTACGAGGACAATTACTTTACCAAAGAGAGAAAGGTAGATACAAGAAACTGCCAACTATAGAGCAAGAACAGCAAAATTATTATTCCATTTGTTTGAATATCGTAACAAGGGGAGGTCGGCAATCGGGACCCGCCGATTTCGCCCAAGTTACGTATGGTGGGTCTCCACATAACGTGCCTGAAATGTGAAATATTTCGCCTGAGTGGGCCTTAGGAAAGGAGGAAATGCTCTCGAAAGTTTTTCCGATAGCACTGTACATGTTATTCAGCGCTCTGTTCGTGAATAAACGGCGTAGCGTAATGGTAAATATATATATATATATATATATATATATATATATATATATATATATATATATATATATATATAATAGGAAGCTCCTGGGACTGATCCCAGGGCGCCTGTTTCGCAAGTAATTCGGTTGACCATTACGCTACGCCGTTAGTCACGAACAGATAGCTAAATAAGATGTACAGTACTATAGGAAAAACTTTCGAGAGCATTTTCTCCTTTCCTGAGGCTCACTCAGGCGAAATATTTCAGGCACGTTATAGGGAGACCAATCTGCTTCTACACACGCACTTTGGGCGAAATCGCCGGGTCCCGATTGCCGACCTTCCTTTGTAAGAGGATCAACGGTCGTTAACATTAGCACGCTACGCCTCCGTTGCCGTTAGTAAAATTTTACCTTTTGCATCAAATTATGTGAAGGTGAGCGAGCAGGTAGATTAGCCTCAAAAATTACTGAAATATCTCGCTTATGTGGGCAACCGGAAAAGGGAACACACGCACAAAATGTTGAAGTCCCACTACATACGCACTATTCTTTGTCTTTCATTTTATATTATTCCCTGCGACGTTAAACTTATAATTACAAAATATAAATGTACTTTAACATTTCGATGCTGTTGAACTGCTACAGCAACAGCAACAGCGAGAGTTATCGTCAAGAGAAGAAGCAAGGCTACTTTTAATAATTATGCACACATTGCTCTCATTCGAAACTCATAACATTTAACTTTTATCACACATATAGCGACGTTCACTAACCGTTCAACATCTTTTGGGAAGGTGAAGAAGCTTATATCCTTATTTTTATGAGAACTATTGCGGCAATTAGGTGCTGAACACCTTCGGCCGCCTTTACTTTTATTGCTGCTCGTAATAAAAACGGAACAGGTACACCTACTGACGCACAGTTCTATCTTTTCATTGCACCAAATACTTGTTTACTTTTATGCGATTCAGGCAGCTAAAATACACAATTAACAAACAATGACGGCGCATTACCACGTCACAGAGTAGGGAGTGACCACGCGTTTACTGCTTTTTAAGATGGCCGATTCCGCGCATGCGCACTAAATTTTGGACGACAGACTGCAGCGGGAATTTCCTTTCTGTATACTCCTTATTCTGTGGTCGAGATCGTTTACAATTGTTTTTCTACGCGGAATAGTTACTATAATGTTTGAGATCCAAACATTAGCAGAATATCAAGACACAGATTAACCGTTAAATAAATAAAAAACCGGCCGAATTTTATTGATTCAGTGACACAAGCAACAACTTAGTCGCGAAGAAATACTTACGTAAGTGTATATATTTGCAGCTCACTCCATTGAAAGTAAGAGGAAATAAACATTTAGGAGATATAACTTTCTGTTATGGTCTGTTCTTACTATGTTAGGCAGTTCCTTTTGATGCTTAACAATTCGGTAAGCAACAAGTGTTGGTTGCTTTTCGCAACAGTGGTTGTTTGACGAAAATATTGCAGTTGTTGCTTAACACTTCACTCGTCTTTCTTATGCATGCATATACTTTTGAATGTAATTACTTTTGTTTAAATAGCGAATGTCTACGAAATTCTTGCCTTTTCTGAGTCAGATAAAGCAACAATTGTGGAACTACTGTAGTTTCTTCTTTGGTGGAAGATAATTTTATTGCATGTAACATTTCATTGCGAAATCTGTGTGGTTTTTGCTTCAGCTACAACTATGGTGGCCGATTTGTTACATTAAAATGATGCAGGTATTGCATCCATCAACTTTCTACGTCCCTCACACATTGATTTGACTGGAATTTTAGTGAACAATTCTTAAGGCTCTTAAATAGAAATCGACGTCTTTCTGCCAAAGTTCCACTCTTCTAAGGTTTACTAGCAATTTTTGTTATTAAAAGAAAATTAAATTCTTCAGTAAATAGCTGTAGGTTAAAAGAGAATCGTAAATAAACTCATATAATGTGCCGTTTCATACCTTGCTAGGGATCTTAGGAAACATAAGAAAGGCAAATGTTGATTTATTTCAGAGTGATTACCGGTTTTATGGCTCTTAATTCGTTCCCTGCTGTAAAAAGTACGTTACAACCAATCAAACGGCGCTATTCGTACTCATCCGATATTGTATTCAGAAATGTAGCTTGTCGGCCTCTTGGAGCGCCACTGCCGCAGAGAATAACAAAAATCTGTGGAAGCGTCTTGACTGTGTAAAATGTTTGTAGAGCTTATGGGACTCAACTGCGGGGTCATCAGTCCCTAAACTTACAAACCGCCTACAAACTACCTTATACTTAAAGACGCCACAAACATCCATGCCCGAGGGGGGATTCGAACCCCCGACGGGAAACGGCCTCGCGCATCGTAACATAGCGCCTCAATGCGCTCGGCCGCTCCGCCGCGGATGTGTATGTTAGTTTGAGATTAAACGCCGCAGTCTTTTCTCTACGAATACAAACTAACTTTGAATAGAGAGTTACTAATTTCGCTTTGTGTATTAAAAATTTAACATATTATTGCTTCTTTCGGCAGGTTCCATTTATATTTACAACATAACGACATTCCTTCGCTTTTACCGATGTTTCCTTTACATAAGAATTCTTTGCAAGGACAACGAATTTATTTAATTTGCTTCGTGACTTCGGGGCGTACTTATATTTTGAATCCGTTCTGTTTACGAATAGCCTTGCGTAGAAAACGGTCGAGTCTTTCGCAATACACAGGATCGGCTACAAGGCCCTCTTGGGGCTTGAGCAGCTGAGTTTATTGACGAAGTGGGTAATTTTGAAGAATGCTTGCAAGGAAAATATATCGAAGGTGCGACTGTTACATGGTAAGATATAGATTTTGAGAATTAGCACGTCATTGGAAAGATTATTATGCTATGTTATTGCGATATTTCTGTGATTTTTTCCGGTATTAGTAGTTCACGTATTTGTTAGTGCGTTGTCAATGGATAAAGAAGTAGTAGTGCAAATAATGCGAGTTTAACGTGGCGCGATTTAATTCCAAAATTAAGTACAGTGAACGCGTGCTTCGAATTTTGTTGGGAATACCAATAACTACCAAATGATGATTTACCGAATTGCGTTGACTGCGATGGACAGAAGACAGTTAAACTTGGTGAAAGAGGCAGTGACATCGATTTTCCATACCAACTTTACTGTTCACATGCTAGAAGAGGACGACAATTAACCTTTTTATGCATGACCTATATTTTTTCCACATTTACATACCCTGGGTCCATTGGAGCAATTACGTCTGATATGAGAATTTAAATGAAAATAAATGTTTTGTGGATATTATCATGCACGAATATTTTTATTTGAAGGTTCATAAGTATAATATAAGAAAGCTGTGCCTATTTTAATGATTTTACTGGCTTTTAAAATGTATAATTAGAATAATTTTAACAATGAATAATTTTTTAATAGATTATATTATGAAAACTGATACAGATACCGCCCATATTATTTTTCACAGTGTTCATATATGTGATTTTGCCACTGACAAAGCATAAATCATTTCACAAAAACATCACATTAGTTTGCAGGTCCTGGTATAAATTTCACCACTTTGTGAGCAGGCGTTTTATTTTGCACTGGGGGCCTTTTACTCCTTAGCATACCAGTTGGAGCAATATAAACGTTAGCACTTTCACTGCTTGTTTGTCCTGAGATATTATTATCTAGATCATCATCATCTTCTTCTTCTTCTTCTTCTTCTTCTTCACTACAACCACTACGTGGTTCTTCATCCCAAGAGTCGTATGACACTGCCTGAGGTACAGCTTCATGGTTTCCATCCGAAGCAGAACTTATATCTGTAAGGAAATCGTCATCTTCAGCTACCCATTGAGTAACAACTGATTCAAAATTTGGGCTTGAAAGGTATGCTATCCTCTTTCCTGCTGCTTTTTTTAGATGCAGATCCTGACATTGTCTGAAAAATGATAACATGAATAAATAATCTCAGTGCTTTCTTCTTCTATGGAGTGTGGGAATATAGAGGCTCTTCGTGTTACTTTTTAGTGTTACCAATAACCCTTACCTTTCTTCCAAATGAGTGTCGAATGTGAAACAATACTGCTGCGTAGCAAACTAAAAAAAAATAAAAAATAAAAAAAAAAATAATAAAAATAAAATAAAAAATAAAAAAATGTTCAAATGTTTGTATAGCTTATGGGACTTAACTAGGGGTCATCAGTCCCTAAACTTACAAACTACTTATGAACTAGCTAATAGTAAGGACGGCACAAATATCCATGCCCGAGGGGGGATTCGTACCCCCGACCGTAGTGGCCGTGCAGACCGTGAATGGAGCGCCTCAGTCCCCTCGGCCACCGCGGCCGGCTCATAGCAAACTCCCACAGTCTTTCTGTACAGCTTCACACACTAATAACCACCCACTGCGATATTTTGCTTCTTACACAACACAAAAGTATGCTGTCTGACAGTTGAACATGCCAAGTTATAACAATACGTTTTCTGCTATCACAACTATGCATACGTGTGGCAGTAGCGTATTTGTGGTACTCCAACAAAATGAAATTGATTACAACCCAATCTAATTTTAACGACACTTTAACATAAACCATAGGGGACATCGGATCCAGGTTATGTAAATATGTAGTATAAAGAAGAAAATTAAAGTGGCTCTTAAACTAATGACACACAAGTCTAGTAGTATCTGTAATGTATTGCTGAATATTGCCAGAGTGCATACCTGAGCGGTTGGGACTCAATTTCAAGTCTTTAATACACAAATTAAAAATTAAAATTGTTCCCGGGTCCATTGGACACAGGGTATGCATACTAGGGTTAAAAATACATGGTTTGACAGCAGTAAATTGACGATCCAGCAGAGTGTAATCTTAGTGTCTTGTTGGGTAAAAGATTATATTTTAGAACACACATAATCGTAAACTGGACTTTCAGTAAGAACTGTGTGTGATTACTATGGATTTTGCCGAGAAATTTGTTACGTGATTGTACAAATAAATCTACACCAATAAAAGGGCCTGCAAAACTGTTGAAATTGATGAAACACATATCACAACCAGAAAATTTGGAAAAGGAAGCCTTCTAGAAAACGAAACAGAACAGATTTGGATGCTGTATGGAATCGAAAGAGAGAGTCAAGAAGGTGTTTATGGTAAAAGTATACTCTCGCAATAAACAGACGCTTCTTCCTCTAATTAAGAACTTCATACTTACAGGAACACGGATTCTTACAGATGGTTGGAAATCATACCAGGACCTAAAGTACGAGGGTTTCCATCACTCTGTGGAATTTGTCTTCCAATGGCCCGGCCATACACACACGAAAATGTGAAACGTTTATGGAAATCATTGAAATCGCCCATAAAAAGAGGTCGACCTGGGGAACGGGACGAACTTTATGTATTTCAATACATATATTGTCATAATCTGTGTCTGCGCGGCGTCAAACTACCGAGTTATTCTTTGCCAATATTCCTTCGATACATATCACGAGTGTACCCACATTACGGGAAAAAAAGAATGCTGCCAGCCGCCTATACTTCTCGCGGTGTCGTCGAAGACGACAGCAAACATCAACGAAAAAAATGTCTGTAAATCTATCGGACCAAACTGCGTGGTCATCAGTCCGTAGCTTACAAACTACTTAAACCTAGGTAAACTAACCTAAGGACAAACACATACACCCATGCCCCAGGCAGGACTCGAACCTCCACGGCGAGCAACCGCGCGCTCCGCAGCGAGGAAACATCAACGACGAATAAAATACATATACATAACATTTATTTATTTTATTTATATTTTAATATATACGTATCCCGTTGCTATTGGTTGCGGCGTCAAGATCTATCTCCTTTGTATTTTGTTATTACCGGTATAGTCGATGTATACACAATCGATATCTCTCCCTGATTCGCTATATATCGCCTGCAAGCATTCTTCCAAATTACTACCAAGTAAACCAGCAAGGTTTCCATTTTTACTGACTGAGGCTTAGAGCCCTTCTGTTACGAAGCACGGGCACATAGCTTGTATGCACATAAAACATTGTCGCTACTTTTATATGTAGGCCTCTGCTGCTTACCGCGTGAAAGAGCCAAGCAACAGGTGGGTTGTGTGGCAGCTATCGATTGGCCACACTCGAGCCAAGTTTCGCATGAGTCTGCCACGGGAAATACCCGATTTACAGGGAGCGAGTCAGCAAACAGGGGTCTCCAAGCACGGCAAAAGTGTATTATCAAGTTACTACTGCAGCTTGCGAAGAGGGTTCGTTCCTCTAACATTTGTTTACTGGGAAGGAACACGATTAAATAAATCGAGGAAACGTTGCGACTAAAATCGATTCCTTATTTTATTTATTTCCTTTAACGTTTTACTGGGGTAGCTAAAAACAGAACACCTCGAAAGACTTGATATAGGACGTGTTGATTAGTATAGGACGTGTTGATTAGTATGTTCTAACGAAATGATTAAGATGACAGTCATCTCGGTACAGCATGTGTCCTGTTGCCTAGTATGTGCAGAGTTTGCCTTTGCCGTAGACCCTGATAACTTTGAAATTGATTAAAACACAAGGTATTTATGTTACCAATCCCTATATTTATTATACTCACAACACGTTTCCAGGGTTTAAGCCCCCATCATCAGTGGGATAATATTATGCTGTATACATGTAAGTTAGGTTGATCTGTTGCACTGTCTACAAGAGTAAATACAAATCACTTTCAAACCACAGTCATGGTAAAACGTAAACCAAAATGTTTTCATTTAAACCCTGATAACTTGCTAAATGCGTGATGACATCGACTCCTATACGGCGAGAATGGAGTCCTGTGGGATAGCCATAAAAAAAATAAAAAATAAAAAAAATTAAATGTTCACATGTTTGTATAGCTTATGGGACTTAACTACGGGGTCATCAGTCCATAAACTTACAAACTACTTATCAACTACCTTATACTAAGGACGGCACAAATATCCATGCCCGAGGGGGGATTCGAACCCCCGACTGTAGTGGCCGTGCAGACCGTGACTGGAGCTCCTCAGTCCCCTCGGTCACCGCGGCCGGCGGATAGCCACCCACCTGCTTCCAATCTGTGGTGGTTGGCATCGGTTCACAGCATTACACCCGTTGATTCTCTTTATCTCTCACTTTTTCCATTGGCGACAAGTCTGGCGATCAGGACACCCAGGGTAAAAGCCTGTAATCCTGTGACTCGAAGAAGAAACGTATTCGTACAGCAATATGTGCTCGTCCATTGTCTCATTGGAAAATGGATTCAGTGGTAGAGCTTAAATGGGACTTCCAAAAAAATAAGTGGGATTTACAAATAAAATTGTTTAACTAACTGCCAGCTGCCTGGATGATCGACCAACAGCAGTCCATATAGGAGACTCCATTTCAACGCCTTTCTTCTCAAATGCAGGAATACCCCATGGCGCAATTCTGTCACCTATGTTACAGTCATTGTTTACAGCGGATATACCTCTACACAGTAAATGGGACGAGAAACTAGCATTATACACATATGATAGTGCCTACTGGTGACATTCACCAACGGCAGAAGGAATCCAACGACTTACCACAGAATACATCCAAAAATTGGAACCATAGCTACTATCAAAATCGATAATTCGATCTAACGCAGAAAAAGCCAGTTAATATCGTTCCATAATAGCTATTTAACTCAACATAAAAGACAAGACACAACAGACCTACGGATGTGCTATCGGGGAAACAGATAGCACCTTAAAATACAGTCAAATATCTGGGAGAAATTCGATTCCACTCTGACCTACAAACAAGCCACGCCAGAATTAATAATGAACACAAGAAAAAGACTAAGTCTGCTAAAATTAATAAAAGGGAGATTTCATGGTGCCTCAACGCCAGCTCTGACATATACTTATTGTAGCTATATTAGATCAACTCTAGATATGCTGCTCCTATATGGATAACGTCTATACTACACTCACCAAAAATATTTTAAGAATTGCAGCAACATCAAATCCAAGTACTAGTAGGGAAGATCTTTATAAACAAGCGAATTTGGAATCATTGGAGCAAAGATTAATGAGGCTGACAGCAAATTTTGGAAATGCAAGATTGCAAACTGACACCAAAACCACCGAAATCTTCAGACAAGCACCAATTTAACTGCCCACTGACGCAACTCTGATTCTTTTTGTCAATCTGTGATCAGGAAGCCTCATTACGAGGCCATAGAATTTAAGGCGTCTTTTCGTCATTTCTATCTCTATATTATAATATCTTTCAATGTTTGATGTTTTCTGCAATCGATATCGATTTTCAGTCTACCTTAGTTCCAGAATATTCGAAATTATTTTTCAGTCTTCTTTTTTTGTTAGATTTCCGTATCTGTTTTCCTGTTGAGTGACAAGATTACGAGACATATAACATTGTTGGTTTATTTACTGTGCTGTAATGTCTAATTTTGGTATTTAGCGATGAACATTTTTATTATAAAAATTTGTACCAATCCTAAGCCTTACGAGCTATTTATATTCTTTCCTGTTGTAAATATTTTTCGGATATAGATATTTAAAAAATGGACCTTTCAATTTCTCCATATTTGGTTTGTAATTCGGAGATATCTAGATCTGTTATTCTAAGCACAGTCTTTTCAAAAGATACTTACAAACCCACTTTTTTGTACATTCTTTTAAAGTTTATATCTATGTTAGCGCCACTTCACTAGAATCTGCTATTATTACGAGGCCGTCTGCAAAGGCTAGGTAGAGGATTTGTAGGTTTATTATTATTATTATTAGTGAGATTGATTTCCCGTAATTTTCTTCTTTAAGTTTCTTTTCCCATTCTTCCATAATTCTGTCTACAACTATGTTGAATAGCAAAGGCAATAACCCAGCACATTGTCTAACCCCGGTTTCTATCTCAAATGATTTTGAAAGTTCTTCCATAAATTTCACTTTCGATTTTGTGTTTGTTAATGACTATTCTATGATTTTCTGTTTCTTCCGATCCAGTCCTTTCTCTTTATTATTATAATATTATTATTATTTATGTGTGAAATAGATTACTTTAATGAAACCGTCATCTATTTCCTGACTATGCCTCTTTCTGAAAGCTTGTTCCGTATCTGAGATAATCTTATCGTTATCAAAAATCGTCCACGACCTCACTATCGTTTATAACTCCCCAGCCAAGTATTTACGCTGGTCGTATGCGAGCTCGCAGCATTCCTCGCTTGTGTGGGCAGTACATATGAAACAACAGGGCGAAGTGCACTACGGCAGAGGGAAGCCGTCTTACTCGCCGCGAATACGCGACGGCGCCTGCCTGCCTTAACTGCGATTGGTTCTGTGTGCTCGATCCACTTTAAGTCGCTCCTTTCGCATAGAGTATATCCCGGATGATGTCCATAACTTTTATCAAAAGCCATTGTCACAAGCCGGCCGCGGTGGCCGAGGAGACTGAGGCGCTCCAGTCACGGTCTGCACGGCCACTACGGTCGGGGGTTCGAATCCCCCCTCGGGCATGGATATTTGTGCCGTCCTCGTTCGTAAGTAGTTTGTAAGTTTAGGGACTGATGACCCCGTAGTTAAGTCCCATAAACTATACAAACATTTGAACATTGTCACAAACCTAATACTTAAGAACAACCCAAAACATGTCATAATTTGTACTTTCACTTCATAAAAAGCAAAAGTCGACTTTATTTACAAAGATATACAACGTTTTATACTAACTAAAAACATTTTATGACGACGCTGGTCGTTTTGCAGACCAATACCATAATTTTATGCAATGTCGCTAATGCATCTCATTTTTAATCGTCTATAAAGGTGCCGACACTATTGTACGGCACACTACAGGTGGCGGCCTCTAACGGAGCGACGAGGTATCACCTAAACGACGTTGACTTGCACAGTACACGTTGGAGGCGCGTGGATGCATCACCTGTTTTAACCGATATTAAATTTTAATGTAATTAGATACATGTATTAAAAGTGGATAATGCACAACATTTTGTCAGCCATTTGCTTCATGCATTGTATTATTACGGTTGGAGAAATGTAAACCTGCAAATGCGACTTTTCTAGCATTAATACTAACTGCTGGTTTTATGATTTTTAATATGGATACTGTACTTAATGCTGGTAACTCTCTTTTTGTAGGGCAACGGTTTGAAAATGGACGATTGAGTCCGAAACAAGTCACTAACTCTAAAATAGTGCAACTGTGACGGAGAAATAAATTCTTTTCAAAATACTACCAGTTGCTGATGCTGCACCATCTTTACGATGAATTTTCATAATTTTAAAACATGTACCACTTTGCCATCTCACCCTAGTATCAGGGTTAGAAGGCTAGACTTGTAAGGGATAGATGACAATCGTACTAAGCACTTTAAAATCAAACAGAAAATTATCAAGAAATAACTTGTAGCACATTAAACATGTTTTATGGAATCTCTCGATGTAAAAAATATTTTATAAAGTCATTAATGTAGTTAAATTATAGCTTAAACAAAACCCCATTTGTAAAAAGAACTGTACAATTCGCGATTGTTTTTACATTTTTATTAAGCGTTGAACCATACTAGTTTTAGACAGAAGATAACAAGAAATCTCCTCAATTATTCATTTAGTTACTTTAGAGCTACGCTTAATTTATAGACAGAAGCTTTTACTGTATAGGCTTAGATTTAGTTTTTAAAATGTCATTGCTACATCGATGGCACACGTCCTCCACACGTACTGTGCAGGATTCGTGTAACCAACGCTTCACCTGATACACTCAATCCAATCACTCTTCCTCTTAGTCACTAAGACCATCAGTACTGGACTTCATCTCATGAGTCTGAACTGTCAGAAGGTTCTTTAACCATCCAGACCCGAACGTTTACCCTTGGTTTTTTCCAATTGACCTATTTATTTTACCTTTTTATAACATTACAATGTTAACTTCGTCTTTTTCTTTTGACATTAAGTTTGTAGCTTTAATGTTTCTATGTTCCTTTGTGTGAGTTTCGGGTCTACATGGCAAGGTTGAAATATTGTTCAGACTTTTGGCAAGAATGACTTGGTTTGTTTCATTTGTAATCACAAGCCAAATATCATGTGGTCTTGTAGAAGGTCCTGGTACAGACAGAGTTGCTCGTCTTTCAGTGGTTTTTTGGTTACATTTGTCTGCTGAAGTGGAGTCGTTCGATCTAGATATGGATTGCAGCTTGGGTAACGGAGCTCTTTCAGGGTGGCCATCTATCTCGATGATGGTATGACGGTCTCTTCCGATCGGCCAGGAGAGATGGCCATAGTGTGTAATTAAACTCGCAAAGTCAAACGATACCTATTTACCTGTATGCCGTTAGACGTAAACAACACTTATATGCAAAATTCCGTCACTGCTCACAAACCAAGTTATGTTTAAATCGAAAGTTTGACATTCCGCATTATTTTAAGGTATAGTGAAAACTGAAAATATTAAAATTTCTTACATTATATTAATATAAAGAATCATGCGAGAGCAACAAATTCTGACGTTGTGTACTCACTACCATCTGACCGGAAACGCTGTACAGTGGATTGTGGAGAATGACAGGCGTTGGCCATCTCTCCCTAATGGCCGTCTTTGCCGGAATTACCCTACTCCTAGACGTTTTATGCACGTAACTGCTTCCAGTGGTCGCCTTCCAATCGTGCAGTCATATAGTAAGGGGATCTCTCTACAAGCTCACAAAGTTGGTACATGTGTGTGTCTCTCTCCAGATCTTGGCAATTGATACTCGGACCTTTGATGTGTAGGACCTCATTTCTTTCAGAGAGAGTGCGAAATTTACCATTGCCAGCCCGCTAATAGCGACCAAAAATTGGCAGCTGGTGATCTGGTCTTACATATAAATTTTATTTTCTAAAAACACTTGAGCTAGGTTCAGAATTGTACAAGCCTGAAGATGTAAATTTTATGAATAAGACAGGTCCACATCTCCAGGTATTTGTATCAATATTTTTAATTTTTTAACATCTTTTTCTCAGTATTAGTGCAAATAACAGATTTCATTGAACGCCAGTTTTGTTTTGACATCACGGCTACCGTACCTTCTCCGTACACTTTAGATTTGTTCAAGCAGCTCTCAAAGGGTTCACGCGCATGTGCAGAGCCGTGTATAAGCTGCGCCTTTTCCTGCTTCTATCTTCTGTTTCCTAAATAAGCAATGGCAGCAAGCAATCTGATTAGCAGACTCTATTCGTAAATTTTTTTCTGCCGCTTCCAAGCTGCCAGATTCGCGAATGCGCAGAAGTCTGAGTTAGTGAGGTTAATTCAAATGTTTGTTAAGCTTAAGGGACTTAACTGCGGGTCATCTGTCCCTAAAATTACAAACTACTTATGAACTACCTTATACTAAAGACGAAACAAACATCCATGCCCGAGGGGGTATTCGAACCCCCGACTGTAGCGGCCGTGCAGGCTGAGACTGGCGCACCGCAGACCGCTCGGCCACTGCAGCTGTTAGTGAGGTTAGACACACCTGATTTGTGTTTTGTGCCGGTTCTCAAAAGTCTTCAAAGCTCTTGCAATTCCCGTGTTCGGCTATTTCACATCTGTGTTTCATAGGGAACTGTGTTTCATTTAATCCTACAAAACACCGTTACACATCATCAGTTGATTCATCCGTGAGAGTTAAACTAGAAATGTCGTGAAAACGTGTTAGCAAGTAAAGTACCAAATTGATTGAAACACAAAGTATTACTATTACCAGTCTCTTTGCTTTATCGTACTCAAAACGCGTTTCTAGGGTTTAAAGCCCCATCATCAGGTGGAATGTCATTAAGCTGAGTACATATAGGTTAGATTGTTCAAATTAAATTGTTCAAACGTCTGTAAATCTATCGGACCAAACTGCGTGGTCATCAGTCCGTAGCTTACAAACTACTTAAACCTAGGTAAACTAACCTAAGGACAAACACACACACCCATGTCCCAGGGAGAACTCGAACCTCCACGGCGAGCAACCGCGCGCCCCGCAGCGAGACGCTTTAGACCGCTCGGCTACTCCACCGCGGCTAGGTTAGGTTGACGTGTTGCACTGTCTACAAGAGAAAATACAAAATACTAAATCAGAGTATAACTTTGTACAGCTGTTCAAATGAAGTTAAATGTAAACAATTAAAATATCAAACCTCCAGTGGCCACAGGTCCCTTGTATTGTCATAACCTCACTTACATGTAACAAAAATGGTGGTTGTGATTTGTTACATGTAAGTGAGGTTATGACAATACAAGCGACCTGTGGCCATTGGAGGTATGATATTTTAATTGTTTACATCTAACTTCATTTGAACAGTTGTACAAAGTTACATTCTGATGTAGTGTTTTGTATTTTCTCTTGTAGACAGTGCAAGACGTCAGTCTAACCTATATGTACTCAGCTTAATGTCATTCCACCTGATTATGGGGGTTTAAACCCTAGAAACGCGTTTTGGGTACAAGAAAGCAAAGTTCTGGTAACAGTAATACCTTGTGTTTCAATCAATTTCAAACAACAGTCACGGTAAAGCCTTTACTGAAATGCATTCATTTAAAGTACCAAATACTAAATGCAGCGTATAGGACTTGGGTGAAGACAGAAACATTGGAGGATTTCCTGGTAATATGTGTGAATTGACCTTCTCTGTCTGAGTTTGACCGAAAGGTGCCATTCATAAGTGGTACTTCACAGCAGAAAGACGACGTTAAACAAAAATGAAATGCTAGACCGCTAGACTATGGTACTTGTATGTCTTTTTCTATTAAACAATTTGATATGGTATTACGTGTAAAGATGTCGTTCGAAAGGTAACAGAGAGAAGGCAGGGGAATTATTTTATATTCAGATAAAGGGGTTGCGGCGACCTAAGTAGTTAGGCTGGCTGGTGGCTCCAGTTTATAAGAAATGAAAGAGAACTGACCCACACAATTACAGGCCAATATCGTTGACGTCAGTTTTATGTACAATTTTGGAGCATATTCTCAGTTCGAATATAGTAAATTTTCTTGAGACAGAAAAGCTTCTTTCTGTGAATCAGAACGGGTTTAGGAAAAATCATTCATGTGAAACTCACCTTGCCCTTTTCACACATGACGTCTTGCGAGCCATGCCATGGATGAAGGGCAACAAGTTTAAAGGAAGACATAGAAGCAGTTCAGAGGCGAGCAGCTAGGTTTATTACTGGTAGGTTCCACCAATGCGCGAGTGTCACGGAAATGCTCCGGCAACTAAATTGGGGATCGCTGGAGGAAAGACGACGTTCTTTACGTGAATTTCTGTTGAGAAAATTTAGAGGGCCGGAATTTGAAGCTGAGTATAGTTCGATCTTGCTGCCGCCTACTTAAATTTCGTGTAGTGATCACAAAGACAAGATAAGAGAAATTAGGGCTCGTACGGAGGCATATAGGCATTACTTTTTTCCTCGTTCTATTTGGGAGTGGAATAGGAAAGGAAATGCCTAGTAGTGGTACAGTGTACCCTCCGCCATGCATCTTACGGTGGATTGCGGAGTATGTATGTAGATGTAGAACTGAAATTTCGCACCCTGCCTTAAGGCATACTGGTAGTATAGGCTTCACTGCGCAGCTCCACGAAGCGAATCAAATTGAACTCCGCGCCGCTATTACCCACAGGGGCCAACGACCCTGTGACCGGCCGCCGTGTGTGGCATTCGCTGGCTCAGGCATAATTGGCGGCAATGTTGGGATGGTCCGCCCATCGCGTTGACGGGCCACCAGTGCCGTGTTCTTGATCCGCAGACCTTCCAGGCTGAATATATGCATTTTTCTGCAACATGACAACGTATGTCCTCATACTTCTCGTGCCAGTGTCGAGAAGATCTGACAGTTTGGGTGGGAATCTTTCCGATGTTGCCCTACAGTTCATACTTGCCACCCACCGATTACCACCTTTTCGCTTCTATGAAGGAACACCTGCGAGGCTGACGCTATGAGACGCTGAAGGTTATCCGGAAAGCAGTGCGTCAGTGTCTTCGGGCAGTAAGAGGCTTTTCAAGCTTGTAATGGGTGCAGCGAAATGGAAACTGTGTTGAAAAGTAAAGTCTGTGGATTAAGATAATATAGTACATTTCTCTGAAAAAATATGTATGAATCTAAGAAAAGGAAAGGTTGCACACGACTTTCATTGTGCTATTCGTTTAATGTGATTTAATAAATTTAATTTGCTATATTCCGCGAATGAGTACAGGGAAGAAGCAGTTCCACATGGGGTCGTACGGACCCCACCAGTTGCTATCAGGGTTAAAGGTGACAGGTATAATTATGTAATATTTCATAGATAGTGTTAGGTAGGGTGACCAATTTTTCCAAATGAAAAAAAGGGAGATACATCGTTGATAAAAAATAAGGGAGATTAAAAGCACGGCGAAATTCCTCCAAGAATCTAAACAGTATATTTAAAAGGTTACTATTTACACATAACAAATGCTTATACAGATTTTGACTAAATCAGTAGTTTTATGTGAATTTTAGCAAATTCAGAGAAACCACTGCGTAAATATGGGAAATTCTTGGCAATTTTCATTCCTCATATTCACAGAATATACGACTTCAACTGCGTATGGGCAAAACTGAAATTGTGTACCCAGCCAGGATTCGAACCCGTGTCTCCTGCTTTGTAGGCAGTTGCGCTGACCCTAAACCACTGGGGAAACAGTGATCTCCGCACCTAGAAAATTCGGTGTGAGCATTACTTCCTGGAATAACATACCAGCTTACAGAAGTTCTCAAAATTAACATTTTTTAATTTCAAAGATGTAAAAACCATTATCCATTTCTCACTAATGTTGCCCTCTAAAGAGACAGAACATTTAATTACATAATTAAAACTACAAAATTCTTCGTGCATTTCATCTTCAGTCACACAATGCAGGTTGACACAACTTAATGCATATCATTGAATGTTAATACCCTTTTTAGACACTATTGGATTAAACTCTCTAAACTATCATCAAATTTATTAACGTAGTAAGAATGAAACATTTCCAATATTCACAAACAAACTGAACAATTGTTTCTACTTCCGTATTTTCATTGCAAAAGTAGAGAAATAAAGTTAAACACGGGAGAAAAACGGCCACGGAGCCTGAAAATCCGGGAACCGGGAGATTTAGAAAAAATTTGCTCAAATACGGGAGATCCCGAGAAATACGGGAGAGTTGGTCACCCTAGTGTGAGGCGCAGATGTGCTGAGAGAGTAGGTGCAGGAGATGGGCAGCGAGAGGAGGAAGACGAGACGGCAGAGAGAGGATAGAGGAGGAGATGGTGTGACGGTTCTGGCTTTTGCAGTCCGTATTTTAATTTATTGTTACGCGCGGTATGGCTGTACATTTCTCGCAGTTTCTCACGACGTCAGCAGTGCTGTGGGAAAGTTGACGTTGCAAAGAGACTTCGTCAGGTCATTTCCGTGGGAAACTGTGCCAGTTTTGTAAAAACTGTAATCTGATTGGTTGCCGCCATGATAGTGAGAGACTGCGGGCAGCAATCTTCCTGTATTATTATTTTATATTTCACTGTAATGTTTTTAAAGGAAACGCCTTTTTACCGCGGTGGAGTAGCCGAGCGGTCTAAAGCGTCACGCGGTTGCTCGCCGTGGAGGTTCGAGTCCTCCCTGGGGCATGGGTGTGTGTGTTTGTCTGTAGGTTAGTTTACCTAGGTTTAAGTAGTTTGTAAGCTACGGACTGATGACCACGCAGTTTGGTCCGATAGATTTACAAGCATTTGAACATTTTTTGAAACGCCTTTTGCTACTGTGAGTAGCAAAAGGCGTTTCCTTTAAAAACATTTCAGTGAAATACAATTCAGCTGCTGCTCAAAATGGCCACTGCAAGCGACGTATTATTTTATATATCATAATTTATTTCCTGATAGTTCTAGTATTTAGTACGACCTATTGACCCAAAGTCAACACCGATTCAGAAAGTATCGTACTTGTGTAACACAATTGGATCTTTACTCACATGATGTGGTGAGTGTTATCGAAAGGGATCTCAAATCGATGCCATATTTCTTGATTTTCAGAAGGCTTTTGACACTGTGGCCCTTCTAATCAAGTTCCGTGCTTATGGAATATCGCCATAGTTCTGCGATTGGCTTCGTGATTTCCTGTCAGAAAGGATCCAGTACGTTGTAATTGACGGTAAGTCATCGAGTAAAACAGGTGTGATATCTGGCGTTCCCCTGGGATGTGTTATAGGGCCCCCCACTATTTATTATCTTTATAAACGTTTCAGGAGACAATGTGAGCAATTCTCTAACACCGTTCGCGGATGATGCTGTCGTTTATCGATTAGTAAAGTCAGCAGATGACGACAACAAGCTGTAAAATGATTGATATAAGATATGTGCATGGCGCGAAATTTGGCGATTGACTCAAAACAATGAAATGTGTAAAGTCATCATATGAACACTAAAAGAAATACGTTAAACTTGATTTAACCATAAATCTGTCAAATGTAAAGGCCGTAAGTTCAAATGAATGTCTATGAATAACAATTACGAACAACTTAAATTGTGAAAAATACACAGAAAGTATTGTAGGGAAGGCGAACCACAATTTATTTTCATAGGCAGAACACTTAGAAGTTGCAACAGTTATACTGAAGAAACTGCCTACACTACACTTGTGCGCCCTGTTTTGGAGAATTGCTGCACATCGTGGGATCCCCAAGTTGGACTGAATGAGGATATAGAGAAAGTTCAAAGAAGGGCAGTTAGTTTTGTATTATCGCGATTTATAGGAGCGAGTATGAGAGAAATGATGCATTAGTTGGAGTAGAAACAATTGAAAGATAGGCATTATTCGTTGCAGCGAGATTTATATGCGAAATTTCTTTTACCAACTTTCTTCTCCAAATGCGGACATATTTTATTAGCACCCACCTACATAGGGAAAAATGATCATCTTAATAAAATAAGAGAAATCAGATCGAAAAGGGAAAGATTCAGTTCTTTATTTTTTCCGCGCGCTGTTAGAGAAAGGAATGGTAGAGAAATAAAAGCGGTTCGATGAACCCTCCGCCATGCACTTAAATGTGTTAGGCGAACTATTTATGTAGATGTAGTACAAGAAAAACCTCTCAATAGGAGCCTACCTTACGATATTTTCATAATTTTTGTAGTATTATTTTTTATGAACAAAAGCATAATGAAATGAGTGAGCGCGTCTAGAGAACTATCTTGGACGCCAAAAGAGCGCATAGAATCCTCTTGCCCTGGCGCGCTTATCTCACTCCTGTTTCGGCTATCACGATGGTCTAATCGTGCCGAAGCTTGAAATACGTTATACGCGTTTGGCCTCTCCAATAACATCAGAGTAGCGTGGCGTAATAATACATCAGTAACGTTTTGTTGTATCCGTGTAATTTTGTGAATGATATACCTGTTATATTCGATTGCAGTTATTTGTTGTTTGCTACTTTACTACGACAGCATCCCTAAAAAACTGTTTTGCATTATCAGTTTACATGAGAGCCCACAAAACCTCGCAGTCTCGCTTCAACTCAACGGAGCTGCGAGCTGAGCGTCATCCGTCTGCGCTGGGACAACAGCTGAGAAGACATCAGGTTAGTGAAAAACTTCATAAGAGAGTTTATATTTGACGCGAAGAAGACAACTACAACCCTCACGTGTTCTTAATTGCTAGTACCAATAGCGACAGGTGCACGTAGGTCGTGGTAAGGAATGAAGTGGTGATATCTAATTATATAGATGGAAACTGTGTTGACATGACATAACATTGAAAGGTATCTGTTTTAAGTGGGCTGAATAAAATTTGAACATTTACCTTGAATAAAAAGTTGAACTAAAATGGGCATCTTTTACTTTGTAACTTTTTAACTCTTTTGAAATGTATGACAACTACATTTAATTAGTGGGGAATGAGGTAAGGCGATTATGCGCAGAAGTAGCAGCATTTGAAAGTGATTTCTCTGTTTTTATCGAAGTTACGGCCCTGTTCTTGCTCTTACCTCTAAGTTGGATAGCGCATTCATTTCTCTCGCAAGAATTACAGCAACATAGGAACAACAGCAGCAAAGGCAGCTGCAGCAGGCAGAATCATAAATTAATAATTAATTTTTATGGATAGAGCAGTGTGGCCCAAAGTAAAGTATGCTGACTCAAAATCGGATTAAAAATTTTAAAATGTGCACAGGAAAGTGGAAGTTAACAACGTGAACTGAAGGATGTAGTCACATCTTTAGTATTTACAAAGAGTCCTATATTGAGTATTAAGCAAAATTTTTCACACCCCAAAAGAAATAAAATAATGACATTAAGAGTTCTTTTCAACAATTCACAATGAACATTAACAATACAAAATTTGGGCTTAACTTTATTATAACAATGAGGAAATGGATCCAAAGCACGCTTTTACTTGATATCTAACCTGCCCTTACCAAATTTCTTATGCTTTCTTTCAGTGACGCATTTTTACTTCCATGTTCTTCCTTGTCCAAAAGCTTAATAAAAAAGTTCCCGTACAGAATATCTGTCACAGACAGACTCCACATATCGACTACTCCAGGCACCTCTACGAGTACTATGGACAGACCAGACTTTTAGCACCGGCCAATAAGGACTCGCTAGCTGTCAGCCAATGATAGCCAATGAATGCTGCGTGTTTCTTAACCGCCCTCAGGTTAAAAATAAAATAGTAATACAAATTAAAAAAAAACACCTTCTTGTTTAACCTATACCGAACCTTCTTAAGCATACGCTACAACCACTTTTTTAAGTGAAAATTAGGTTAGGTATAGGTTAAACAAGAAGTTTTTCTTTTAGTACGTGAGGGCGCGTAGCGCCCGAATCTCCAGTTAGCAAACGCGCAGCATCTCCTTGGCTGACAGCTAGCGAGTTCTCATTGGCCGGTGCTAAATGTTTGGTCTGTCCATAGTCACTCGTAGCACCTCTTACTAACTGCTGCAGAGAGACTCTCCTACTCGCTACAGTGTCTGCGACCAGCGATAAAAGTATCTCCATAGATATCAAGATATGCTGAGAGTTTTATATAGAATCAAAAACATAAAATTTAATATATTAACACTGCCAAGATACATAAAATTTACATAGAATCGAAAATATAAAATGAAATGTAGGAACCTTACAATGTCTCTGACGTACTAGTTGCCATTAATTATGTTCCACCAAGCACCCAACTCCTCTTTCTACAGCCACAGTAAAGTCGTAATGGAAAGAGAAGGGGTGACTTGATAGACAAGTGAGAGAAGGAGATGAACAGGGGGAGGCGAGAGAGAAACTGAGAGAGGAGGAAGGTCAAAAGAATGAAATGGACTAAAGGAAGAATTCTTCGTTTGTGTGGCCATCACGTCCGAGGTTGCTTTTATAATTATGACGGGTAAGTTTTGTCCGGCTATGCAACTGTAAATAAGATGCAACTTTTTTCACGAGGCGCGTTTCGTTTTAATGACAATAAAACATCTGCAGTGGTCTGTAGTCATAGATATCGAAAATTTGTTTTGTTTTTTGGATCGTAAACAGTTCGATATATATATAACGTGAAATCGGAACCACTAGAGACTCTTCACAACTTTGAGGAGGCTGGGTTAAAACACCGACTGAAAAAATTCGAGACCCGACCTGGTTTCGAAATCGTGACCCTTCGGTATCCTGTCGAGCGGATTACCTTATGGAATAAGAAATGTGCCGGCTGGCTGTCAATTAATTAGGATTTCATTTACAGTAACTTACTAATAAGGTAGGTAACAAATAAGAGTGGAACAACGCCAATGTTCGTGTGTAAAGTCTGGTGACCAATTATCTCTGTGTTTGTTTACATCCGGTTTATTATTACGATGAACAAAGTATAGATTAAAATTTTATTTTGTTCTTCCTGGGGTTAATGGATTGGGTCAATTTCGTTTTTAGCTATGCACCGCTCAGCTCTGCGATACATGTCCTGGAAACTTTGCACGAAGTCTTCCTCTGGAATAGTGTTCAAAAGCCTCGTCACGTTTTATTGGATTTCTGAAATATCGTCAAATTTCTTTTCTTTCAAAGCGAGTTTGAGTTAATAGGAAGACTTTTGATGGATTGAGATCCGGCGAGCATGGTGGACGTTCAAGTTGCACGACAACGCTCTCCCACACACAGCCAATATCGTCAAACTGTTCCTGGCTACAAAGGAGGTGGTGCCACTTGAACACCCACTATACTTAAATAACATAATAATAATAATAATAATAATAATAATAATAATAATAATAATAATATATGGTTCTCTGTTCACGCAGGACCTAACTGAGGAGTAAGACTCCATGGACATGGAACAAGTCAGTACATGAAGTTTAACACAAGAATAGTAATAGAAAAACTTAAAGTAGTCCTATGCACGTGACAATCTTAAGCCTGAGTAAAAAGAATCAATAACGAATAAAAGGAATTAACTTAATTTTTTAAATTTTTACAGGAATTCCTCGGCAGAATAAAAGGAGTGAGCCATGAGGTAACTTGAATTTAGATTTGAAAGCGCTTGGGTTACTATTAAGATTCTTGAGTCATCGTGACAGTTTATTGAAAATGGATGCTGCAGAATACTGCATGCCTTTCTGCACAAGAGTCAAGGAGGTGTGATCCAAATGTATATTCGACTTCTGTCTAGTATTCACCGAGTGAAAGCTGATAACTCTTGGGAAATAAGTTGATATTGTTAACAACAAATGACATTGAAAAACATACGCATTGTAACGCCAATGTCAGATATCCCACACTACTGAAAAGGACCGACAAGGCGTTCGCGAACTAAGCACCACAAATTCCTCGAACCGCCCGTTTCTGAGCCAAAAATATACTTTTTGTATCAGTCGAGTTACCCCAAAAAATAACTTCGTACTTCATAAGTGAATGAAAGTAAGCATGGTAGACTACTTTTCGTGTTGAAAAATCACATATTTCAGATACTGTTCTAATGGTAAATCAAGCAGAATTTAGTTTTCGAACAAGATCCTGAACATGGGCTTCCCACCGCAGCTTACTACTATCTAGTACATCTATTAACATCTAGAACATCTATGAACATCTAGAAATTTGAAATGTGCTGTCTCATTACCATATGCTCATTATGTGTAACCAAAATTTCAGCTTTTGTTGAATTACGTGTTAGAAATTATAAAAACTGAGTTTTAATGTGATTTACCATAATTTTTTTTCTACAATCCAAGGAACTTATCTCCCTCGAACTGAATTATTTGATGGTGTGTCTATATTACGAACAGCATCCTTCACTACCAAGCTGGTATCATCAGCAAACAAAAATATTTTACAATCGCCTGTTTATACTCGAAAGCATATCATTTATATAAGTAAGAAACAGAAATGGTCCCAAAATAGTCATCTGGGGCACCCCGACACTTAACTGTTCCCCATTGTGATTGTACGTCATAGCCATTTTCGAGTTACCTTCTGCTGTCTGTTATTAAAGTAAGAGGTGAACCAGTTGTTAACTGCTCCTTTTATTTCATAATGTTCCAGCTTCTGCAACAATATTTTGTGATCAACACTATCGAACGCCTTTGTTAAATCAAAGACGACGCCCGATGTCCATAGCCTTTTATATAACCCATGAAGTATTTTACAGAGAAATGAAAATATAGCAATTTCAGTCGTTAAACCACTTCTGAAACCTAACTTCCGGACTACTTTATTTTCCCTCGACTCAAACTCGCTTTGAAAGGAAAGAGATTTGACGATATTTCTGACATGCAACGCTGCTTGACGAGGCTTTTGAATACCGTCCCAAAGGAAAACTTCGTGCATAGTTTGCAGAGCTCAGCAGTGCAAAGTTATGGCCGGCCGCAGTGGCCGAGTGGTCTGCGGCGTACCAGTCACAGTCTGCACGGCCGCTACGGTCGGGGGTTCGAATCCCCCCTCGGACGTGGATGTTTGTGTCGTATTTAGTATAAGCTAGTTCATAAGTACTTTGTAAGTTTAGGGACTGATGACCCCGCAGTTAAGTCCCTTAAGCTAAACAAACATTTGAACATTCGCAAAGTTATGAGAGCTGACTATGTAGGACAGTGACGTAACTATTGTCCATAGTTCATCTACGGTGATTTTGCGTAGGTAAACGCGGTGAATATGTAACTAATTCGGATTGATAACGGCTGAGAATCGGTAACCTTTCAAATGTTCAAATGTTTGTTAAGCTTATGGGGCTTAACTACGGGGTCATCGGTCCCTAAACTTACAAACTACTTATTTACTACCTTATACTAAGGACGGCACAAATATCCATGCCCGAGGGGGGATTCGAACCCCCGACCGTAGTGGCCGTGCAGACCGTGACTGGAGCGCCTCAGTCCCCTCGGCCACCGCGGCCGGCCGGTAACCTTTGTGAGACGAGATGGCGGTATACGAACTCGGTTTAATTTATTTCTAGCTTTGTGGGATGCAACTAATGTGCGGGAATATTTTTATTCTCTATAGTGCATACGAAATATTCTTTACCGTTTTCTCCTTCCGCGAGTTATATGTACTCCACGTGGTGTGTTCTTAGAACCCCTGTGTCTGTTTCTATGCCCTTCAGGCAAGAAATTATGCCTGTATCTTTCTGATTTCCATTAGTACCTCACGATCTCCTCTCCGTCTATTTTAAATTGTTGTTTCGTTTCCAAACTTGTACTTTGCATTCAGACTCCCCCAGTAAATTCTCTTCTAGTCTTGTACAACCCCCTTTATTAACTTGCTTATGAACTACTACGTATTTCTAGGGGCTGCATGCCGTATTTCTTAGTTGATTTACTCCGAGCCGGCCGCGGTGGCCGCGGGGACTGAGGCACTCCAGTCACGGTCTGCACGGCCGCTACGGTCGGGGGTTCGAATCCCCCCTCGGGCATGGATATTTGTGCCGTCCTTAGTATAAGGTAGTTCGTAAGTAGTTTGTAAGTTTAGAGACTGAAGACCCCGTAGTTAAGTCCCATAAGCTTAACAAACATTTGAACTTTGATTTACTCCGACTTTGAATTTATTCCATTTTTCTGATTTTTGAAGACTGGACTTCGTCCATCCGTGTAAAACCTTCCCAATCGCATCTAATTCTATTTCTTTAGCTTCCTTATCCTACGCATTTCTAAGGTTTGCATGCCGTAGCTGTTTTTCTTTATTTTTCGGAAATTGAATTTTGTATTTTTTTACTGGTTTTCGGAACCACGTGGTTCCGAACTCCGACTTCAAGGGTTTATAGCTAGTCACTTGAGTTCTCGCCACTGCTCACTTACCAGTACCTTACTATTGCGTATTCGTACTTCGTAATCTATGATTCCGTTGATATTTGTTGAAATGAATACGTCTTTTACGCACTGCGGCTTCAGTGGGGTGCGAATATGTAATGTAGAGACACGTGCCGTGTGCTTCGGTAAGTCTGCATGCTCACTGTTTGATTTAAATTAATCTCGCTATTATCGCGTACCATCTCAAGTAAAGAAAGACAGACCAGAGCCACCTACGAAGTTTATTTTCCTTGTGTTGTTGTGTGGTAGATCCTGGTTCGCCGAATTTCGCCTACGATAGCGGCGCCTGCTTCTACTTCGTATCAGCACGCTGATTTGGGTGAGTTTCACTTTGCTTCGCGCGTGTGAGTGGCTGAATGCTTGTTGATTGTAAATCCCTCCTCCGACGACGTTCAGTTCAGATTACTTTAACATAATTGTCATTGGGATGCATTTTTATTGTTTAACAAAATTGATTTCCCCATTTGCTCGTGTTTGAACTGAATAAATAATTTATTGTCAGTGAATTTGATCCTTCTTATGAATATTAGTTTATGAATACCTTCCCTTTTTTATTTAATGTTGTTTTTCACCAGTGCTGAGAACAAACTCAGATGCAAATTATCATGTTTTAATTCCGTTGCGCCATAAATGTTCTCACAGCCACCTTCATGTAATGGTTTAGTTCGGGGTGGCTTGTATATTAATGATTGTGTGTAATTCTCGTGATCTACGACGTTTGTTTGCCACCGTCTCTTTGTCTTCCTGCTGCTAAAGTAAAGTTTGAATCAGTTCTAAATTCGGGGCCAGGGAACAAGATTCTGTTGCAGGAAATAGTCAGTAGTTCACGCGAATCCTTTAACTGGTTTTTACGGCCAGAATTATGTGTTTAAAGTAAGCTTTTTAAATGGCTCCTTTCAGCTAGAATTAATTTTACAATTAACGATGGTCTTTCAACCTCAGCAACAACAAAACTATTCAACGCTTCCCCCTCCCCTCCTCCCAACCGGCACACCACCTCTTACCCCACACTCTTATCTTACTCTACATTCCACTATAGACAATATTACATATACTGCACAGTCATTCTCAACATTGTCTCCCACACACAGAATACTCACCACTCCCTAGTGGGATAACTAGGGTAAGCTGCGCACACGCATGTCGGCGAAATGGCGTCCACTTGAAAGACTTATCGAATCAGTTCAATTGTTCATAAACCTTTTGTACTAAACTACTATGATCATCAGTCCTCAGACTTACAAATTACTTAAAATAACTTACACTAAGGACAACACAGAGCCCCATGCCCGAGGGAGGACTCGAATCTCCGACGGGAACGGTCGCTCAGTCTATAGCATGACGCCTAAGACCACGCTGCTGAAAGACTTGCACCAGGTCACTGAGCCACACGAAATAATAATTATTATATCCCAAAAAGTTGCAGATTGAAAATTTCATTCAGAAATCCCTATAAGAAAGGGGGATATCTAAGTAACGCAACATTATACTACTTTTTTTTATTATTATTCTGTAACATGTTGTAAATTCAAATCAGAAGCTAAATACGATTTTTGCTATTTTTACGGAACTATATTTAAATGTTTTAGGTATAGAAGGATTCGATTGGCTGCTCGCGAAAATCGAGAAATCACTTGTCATTGCGAGTGCTGACGAACCTCACTATTTAAATGTAACGACATCCTCATTACCTTGCAGGTTCAGCATTTCTAAACGGTGTTAGCATCGATATCATTTCGTGTCGTTACATGTTCATTGACACACTTGTAGTGACTACGTTGCAACATAAGCTACGAGTCGCAGAGGAAATATAAAAGGTGACAGATGCAGACCACGTGTCTGCTAATGACCGTTAATTCCTGACCCAGAATGTGAGTCGGCTCGAAACGGATGCTGTGTGGGCGGACGGAGAGAGCTGCAGTTGCGAAGTGGCAGTTAGCAGCTGCTGACGACGGTCCAGTCGGACTCAACAAGAGAGGAAGGAAGCTTGGAGTTTAACGTCCCGTCCTCAACGTGGTCATTAGAGACGGAACTACGCTCGGGGCGTTTGGGTATGGATGTGGAAGAAAATCGGCCGTGTCCTTTCAAAGGAACCATCCCGGAATTTGCCTGGAGCGATGTAGGGAAATCACGGAAACCCTAAATCTGGATGGCCGGAGGTAGATTTGAACCACCGTCCTTCCGAATGCGAATCCAGTGTGTTACCGCCGCGCCACCTCGCTCGGTTCATCAAAGCCTATCTGAACATCTACACTGTCCGTAAAATGACATTCGTTTACTTCTCTCTGCAAATAATACAACAAAATAGTTGCTGCAGTGACGTATCTACAGGTAAGGGGATCCCGGGCGAGTACTTGAAGGGGACTGGAACACTTCTGCGGGGCGACACTTATGGGACTAAGTAAATAGATGTTGTGGTATCTGGCCTTGAGACATGTCAGAATATCGTTCCAGCTCGTATGGTAATCTGAACATCGAGCAGAAGAGGACACTGACGGCAAGGCCGCTACTTCCGTAACGTGCGACTTGAGAGAAATTGTGGCATAAGAGAGGCGTGCTCGGATAGCCAAGTCGTTAAGGTAACCGTTGGCCGAAAGTGGCAAACCCGAGGCTTAGTCCCAAAGATATACTGTCGATATGTAATGAACAGAAAACGAAACGCAGCAATGGAATAGCCGTGCGCACTGAGACACCCGTGCTGCGGTGCGCGCGGCCGTTCGCCGTAGGAAATAAATAAGGCCATCTTGCATAATGTACAGAATTATAAGTGCAGTATCCATACAAAGAAAGATAGTAATCAAAATAGAAATGGTTTGTAAAATTCATACATTCATTGAATTCAAAAATTGACTATAAACATTATTTCTTGTTACTTGTACAGGATCTAATATAAATAAAGTTTATTGTGAGCCCACCTCTCAGCAAGCGACGTAGAATAGTCCTTGTGATAAACATGGAAAAATCCAATCCACTCCGCAGTATTTAATAGACTGCCCTGTGGCTTATTTATCGTAATAGAAAATGCAAGTCTCACTGGAAACTGCAGTCTCTGCAAGTTAAAAGGTGGATCTGTTGGAAATAATGGGTACTCGTTGGATGTACACTGTTTCATTGTCTCCTTTCCTTGTAAATCTAAAAAAAATGTTCAAATGTTTGGAAAGCTTATGGGACTTAACTTCGGGGTCATCAGTGACTAAACTTACAAACTGCTAATGAACTACCTTATACTAAAGACGGCACAAACATCCATGCCCGAGGGGGGATTCAAGTCCCGACGGGGAACGACATCACGCATCGTAGCATAGCGTCTCAATGCACTCGGCCGCTCCGCCGCGGCCCTTGTAGCTGTATACGAGTGTATTGCTTTCACCTGCAACCATGTGCGCTTCAAAGTTCAAAATTGGTTCAGATTTGAGAACAGCACTGACATCTTTCTCGAATTTCCTTAAGCTGACTGTAACACAGGATTGTCGTAGTAGTAAATGTGTTAAAACATGGTGCATGATGTGAGCGGTTTTTGCCCATCGCGATACATATAATCTCATTTTATTGATTTATATTGTACAATTGTATAATATATTCATTTGCATAAGTGCTGTATGTCGGTAAAATCTGTTGCGAATACAGTTAGTAGCAAAGAAGTAAGAGATTAAAACCTGATGCTTGATGGGGCGGTTTTCAGTTAATGTAACTCTTTATGTCCTCATATCTCATGAACTATGTGTGGTATTGTGATACAATTTCAAAGGTACATTCAGGTATGTATGTGTATATTGTGTAAAATTTCCTGCGAATACAATTTGTAGTCATGCCGAATTCAGTAGTTTTACTCCATGAACAGCGGAAAAGTAGTAGGGAGAAACATACTTCTGTTTATCATTTTGATGTGGTTGTCAGTGAGAAAAAGTATAATAAAGGTTTGAAATTATACACTCCTGGAAAATGGGAAAAGAACACGATGAATTAATCACCCCAGCAGAGGGAAATTTTATTGACACATTCTTGAGGATATATACAACATGCGATCACACAGACAGAGCCATACACACGTGAGTAGAGTCATCAGATCGTGCGCAATATCGGCATTAGTACCGTGTATACCCTCCTTTTACAGCAATACAAGCTGTAATTCTTCCATGGAGCCGATAGCAGAGGTGCCGAATGTGGTCCTGTGGAACGGCCTGCCATACAGCTTCCACCTGGTGCTTCAGTTGGATCACATTTCGAGTCGCTCATGCGGACCGCCCAACCTGACGTTTCATGCGGTCCTAAACATGCTCAACGAGGGACAGATCTGAGGATCGTACTAGCCAGGGTAGTTGACGTGCACCTTGAACATCACGTCGAGTAGTACGGGATACATGTGAACGTACATTGTCCTCATGGAAAAGCATATCCCCTTGTTGGTGCATGAGTGATAGCAAGACGGGTTGAATGGTGGTTTCAATGTATCGTGCTCTATTCAATGTTTTCTAGACGATCACTGGAGCAGAACAGCCAGTGTAGGATATGGCTCTCCACACAATGATGCACAATTCTGGGTGCCGTTAGGGTGTCCGCCGCTCACGTCCCAATATCGTTCAGCCCACTTCCAGTGGGGTCACGGTAGGCATTTATGAAGCGACGAATCGTCTTCATTGATGAGAGTCGCTACTGCCTCGGTGACAATGATGCTCGTATGCGTGTGTGGTGTCGTCCAGGGGAGTGTGAAAATCTGGAGAGTACACTACAGAGAGAAACAGGGCCGACACCTGGCATCATGGTATGTGAAAGGGGGGGGGCATATCCTACATCAGCCGTTCTCTTCTGGTGACCGTCGAGGAAAGTTGAACAGTGCACAGTACAGTGAAATCATCATTCAACCGGTCTTGCCACTGTTCATGCGCCAACAAAGCGATTTGCTTTTCCAACAGGACAATGTACGTGTACAGGTATGCCATACAACCCAACGTACTCTTCTAGGTATACAACTACTTTGTCCATCACTATCCCCAGATATGTCCCTCAATGAGAATGTCTGGGACCGGATGGAACGGCATGTTGGGCGGTCTGTATGAGCGGCACGAAATCTGGTATAACTGAGGCATCAAATGGAAATTGCATGGCCATTCCACAAGAATGGTACCTCTACGATCGTCTCCATCCAGGAATTACAGCTTGTGTCAATGCAAAAGTAGGATATACACGGTACTAGCGTCGACACTGGTGACTGTACTCACGTGCGTATGGCTCTGCCTGTGTGATCGTGTGTTGTATACAGCCTCTAGAATGCAGCAATAAAATTTCCATCTGTTGGGTCAACGAACTGATGGTGTTCTTTTTTCATTTTCCAGGGGTGTATTTAAAGTTTGTTTCAAATCGCTCATTCCCATACAGTGTATGGAGATAGTTTTGTCGCATGATGTGGCAGTTTTTTACGACTTTTGTTGTACGTGATTCTTACACTTACGGCGACCGTCCTCTTGGTTTGAGGGTCATGTATGCAAAATTTCATTAAGATTTGAACAAAACTGTAGATTTGCATGCAATGTGTACACAAAAACATACAAACACACGGACACTCTGCTTTGTATATAAAGAAAGATACACGAGCTCTTCGCTACGCGCGAGTCAAGTCTGTCGGCGACAGGAGCTATTCTGAGTCTGTCATGTAGTAAGCGAGCTTCAGAAGTTTGTTTACATATCAGTGTTGGACTAGAGCGTCGTCAGCAATTAACGTATCGTAATTGGGATCCCTGGCCTTATTTTGAGGAGAATACCTACTAGCAAGAACTTTGTATATTTTCAGCTACTTTGCTTTGCACTTTCTTTAGAAATGCAATGCGCTACGAGAACTGTGAGGGAAAACGACATAGCTCCACTAATAACAGGTATTCGTATGCGCTGGCTCACAAGTCCATCTTCAGGAGTGGTTGGCCTAATATTTGCAACTGTCGAATGGAAAGTTCAGAAGAGTAAATCTGTATGCCTCCTACGTCATCTTCTACGGACTCCTGGTTAAGCTTACAGACACCCAAGAAGGCTTAGTACAGGGAGGGAATCTTCTAAAATGGGGGAAAACTTGTAATTTGCTGTTCAACGTAAATTTACCTAAATTTTTACTTATACGACGGCATTTGAAAAGTCCGTGCAAAAATAAAAACTACTAACGTGTTTGGGGAAAACCATTTTTATTTTTCGACATAGTCTCCTTTTAGACTTATACATTTCGTTCAACGCTGTTCTAATTTGTTGATCCCTTACAAATAATAACTGTCCAAGGATCACAATAGCTGTTAGTTTCTGCAATCACCTCCTCGTTTTAATGAAGTCTTCGTCCCGCTAGTCACTTCTTCAAATTGGGGAACAAATAGGAGTCCGAGAAAGCCAAGTCTGGAGAATATGGGGGATGTGAAACGAGTTGGAACCCTAATTCCAATAATTTTGCGATCACAACTGCTGATGTATGTGCTGGTGCATTGTCGTGATGGAAAAAGGACTTTTTGTGGGCAATCGCCGGTGTTTTTCTTGAGGCTCGGTTTTCAAACGGTCCAATAACAATGAATAATACGCATCTGTAATAGTTTTACCCTGTTCCAGATAGTCGACGAGGATTTTCCCGTGCAAATCGCAAAAGACCGTCACCAAAACCTTTCCTGTTGAAGAACCGGTCTTCGCCTTTTTGGTGTAGCTTCTCCCTTGCTAACCCATTGTTTAGATTGTTCTTTGGTCTCAGAAGTATAGTAATGTAGTCATGTTTCATCCACAGTGACGAAATGACGCTTTAAGTCCCTCGGATTCTTTCTGAACAGCTGCAAACACATGTCACGATCCCGCTTTTGGTAAAGCGTGAGCAATCGCAGCACCCATCTTGTGGATAGCTTTCTCGTCTCCAAATGTTTATGCAAAATATTATGTACCCGCTCATTTGAGATGCCCACAGCACTAGCAATCTCACGCACCTTACCTCTTCTGTCATCAATCACCATATCATGGATTTTATCAGTGATTTCTGGAGTCGTAACTTTCACTGGGCGTCCTGAACGTTTAGCGTGGCCTATATGCCCAGTCCGAAAATTTTGAAACCACTTATAAACTGTTCTAATCGAAGGTGCAGAGTCACTATAATGTTTATCAAGCTTCTCTTTAGTCTCCTGGGACGTTTTGCCTTTCATATAGTAATGTTTAATCACCACATGAAATTCTTTTTCGTCCATTCTTTGACAATCACTCGACGTCCTTGATTCACACGAATGCCAAATACATAGAAATAGACCAATATGGCTGAACTTTGGCGTGCGTTCTTTTCAAAGATGCTACTAAGTAAATATGACTTCGATTCGCGCCGGTGGTTCCATCTCTCGGACTTTGCATTCAAACGCCCCTCGTATATGTTAAGTTTCGGCTTCGGCTGAAACTAAAAGAGGAGCTGAATATTCGGTCACGGTTTGGGTTTGCAAATCATGTTTCGGTCGGACCCTTCTTTACGGTATGAGGTGCTGTTGGGTACAGCCACAAATCTCAGCTGTGCGTGTCCAGGGCCCTGTGACCAGTTTCACCTACGTTATCAACAACCTGCGACCTGTAGCCGTACCCTGTCGCCACAGCAATCTAGACGCTACTTTTCACTAACAGAATGTACAGCTAAAGGTTGCTGCACGAACACGTTCCTTCTAGGTGCAGTGTTACCAACCTTAGTGAAATTCCACTGTGTCGGGTAGTGGCAGAATTACCAAATCGTTAAAAACGTAACGGAATTTAGTGTCCTTTGGATGAATGTAGGAAAATAAATCTTAAAATACCTATACCATATTGTAAAAAATATTTAATTCAGTATTGTATTAATTTTAGAACGTTACTAATTTACAAAATATTATAGTTTCAATATGTTCTACACCTGTTCCGTACAGTTTAATCTGAGGGCTTTAGTATTCTTTCTGATGTGATTGTTCTGGGGACATTATTGAGGCGTCAGATTCACAGAAGTAGGCTAATAATTGGCACTTGGAAGTCGACAGTTGTAATTGGAAGGCGGAACTATAAATGAAGCGACTATTGACACTAGACCTGTCAGAGTAACGAAAATAAGTGGGTCCGTTTGTATTCCTTACTAAAAGAAACAGTACTCCTTATAAACGTATCGTTACTTGTTGCTCTTTTTACCAGTGCCACCTAGAAATACGGCCGCTACACTGTCATTGGAATCGCTAGTGACGTAAGCTCTGCGACCATAACAAAGCATGGTGCTACTTTCTTGCTGTTCTTGCTGTCGCGGTTCGAAGATTGTGAAGTAATTTTAACTGTTTTTGTTAATATTAGTTTAACAGTAGTCGTATTTTAAGAACCTTCTAGCTGTTGGTATGGCAATGCAGGGAGCACTGAACGTTTTAGGTATATTTCAATTTTATACTTTAAAATTTAACCTTTCAAAGAATAAAATTAAATGAAAAATAGTAAGTAGCGGGAATCGAAACAGGACCGCGAAGTTGGCAACCTGTTCGTTCACCCACTACGGGACGCGAACACAACAAATTGTCACTCGCACTAGGTAATACTGTAATAGAAATTCTTTCGCGAGCCTTTTCTCTCTTTCTGTGATGCACTTAGCCGATATATTTTATTAATTAAAAAGGCTGCTTCTACTGCTTGTCACACAATTTGATCGAAATCGGCAAGACCCATCCCCCGACCTCCATTTTAAGTAGTGTTCCCGCACTCTAGAGGTTTGACTTATTGAGAAAGACCGTGAGCTTTGTCTATCACACATCGCAACGCTTCTGTGGTTTGAAAGATCAGCCTGTTGAGGAAGATTTCAACCGTTGTCCAGGGGACGCCCAAGTGTATGTAAAGCGCAGAACAAAGATTTCGAAACTGTAGAAAGACATCTAACATATGGTCTTAAAACTCTTTCAGCATACTACGAAAAGAACCACTTGAAGCCCAAGCCAGCTAAAACTCAAGTATGCGCTTTTCACCTACGAAACAAAGACGCCAATAAAAAATTAAAAGTCATATGGAATGGCACAGAGCTGGAGCATTGCCAAAACCCAAAATACCTGGGGTCACATTGGATCGTGCGTTGCCATTTAGGAAGCACTGCCTAAACATAAAACAAAAAGTAACTGCACGCAAGAACATCATCAGAAAACTCACAAATAGCGGATGGGGAGCCCAACCGACAGTACTCAGAACAACGGCAATTGCACTACGCTACTCTGTTGCTGAATACGTCTGCCCTGTTTGCTATACATCTGTCCATGCCAGGCATGTGGATGTTGCCCTTAACGAGACCTGTAGAATAACAACAGGATGCCTCAGGGCAACGCCTACTCATAAACTACACAACCTCGCGGGGATAGCCCCACCAGATATAAGACGGGAAGTTGCCGCAAATATAGAGAGAAGAAAAGTAGAACAAAACGCTGCTCACCCGCTACATGGACACCAAACTCCCCCAAGCAGGCTGACATCCAGGAAGAGTTTTAAAATGATTTCCAATCCATTACCTGTACAAGTCGGCGGAGCAGCACACCACGCCCGCCTACCGCCCGTGAGAGCAATTGTAAACATGGGCTTGTCTTGTGTCATCAGAGACCACCGCTTCGATTAAGGTAATCTTAAAAATCGGTTTTATGTTTCTCACATCTTTACCGAGTATGTTCCAACTGTAATTCATTGTTACCCGAACATTTGTAGGGCCACAAGGAAATCCAAAAAACATTCCAGGAAAATAGAAACACCGCAATAACAACTTACGGTGTCACACCACGGAGAGCGCATTGTAAGCTTTGTTTATCATTTATACTGTCTTCTTAACACAAAATAAGCTCATGTACCATTATAACCGTTTGTAATTCCGCCTTGTAATTTTGTGTAAATTCTGTCACGCAGATAATCTGAAGGGGCCTTGCTAAAGGGCAAAACGCGTCATTAACTAATAAAAAATTTGCAATCAAGACGGTTTGAAGGAATATGGAAGAGTTTTATGAAAACTACTGTCGACTGTAATACATCACCTTTAACGGCACGACAAAACCTGTGGACAACCAGAAATGCTGATATCGCAACATGGATTCCATCTCTGGAGGCCCTCTCCCCAGGCGAAAATCTGCCGTGGAAAACGTGGAAGTCCCTCAACAGACTAAGAAGTGGGGTGGGTAGAACAAAGGACAACATGGCCAGATGGAACTACCTCGGGGATGAATCAACTCTCTGCGAATGTGGATCCGAACAAACCACCAATCACCTGTACAGCTGTCCTCAGTGCCCAGTATCCTGCACGCTGGAGGACCTATTGCAGGCCAAGGAGAATGCCGTCAAGCTTGCTAATTTTTGGTCTGATTATACTTAGTGGTTTTGTAATTTGTTTATATATAATCTCTTTTGTTGTGTATCATAGTTGTACTCTTGTCTTTGACCTTCGTATGCAACGCTTTTGACACGAATAATGAAAAAAAATAAAAATAAAAAGAGGTTTGGCTCCGCAGAATAAATCGGAATACTTCGTGACGAATACCAGTGCGATCATAGTATATAACGACTTTTCAATGCTTTTTACAAAAAAAAGGTTGTTCTAGACTAGGTTACGTATAACCCTAAACGTCCTACAACACCGGTTAGTAATATGATAATTAGAAAAATGACCCGTGTGCCTAATTATCTAAATTTGGTGGTAAAGCTATCGGTAGTGAGGCCGATGATGTAGTGGAGGCTATAACTGGAACGTTGCTGCACCTCTTTGGTAGACAACAACGATCGATAGGAATAAAGATAGTGGAAGGTAAAATTTGGAATAAAATTATTAATGTTTAAATGAAAAAATTGCGGAACAAACGGAACACAGGGATTAATTTGGAAAAAAGGGAATAACTTATTGATTTACGGTCGCCAGCTCGATGTACGAGCAAATAATTTGGTGGGATGTCAATAATAGCAAAGTTAATTAACAAACGTAAAAAATTACGTAAAATTTGGGTGGGCAGAAAATCACAGTATGTGTATCAAATTCTGTTTAAAAGACACTGACAATATACTAATTACTGAGAAATAGTTCACTAACACAGGGTTCAATGTAAGACAGCGAAATGTAAGTCATAGCCGCGCAATTGCAACATGCAGCAAATCATCTAATTAACCATTAAACCGAAATCTTTACAGTTAAAAAATACAATAAAACGTGTGTTTGCATTAATAAAAGCGGAAATCAGATCATCGAGGATTAACTTGCAAACATGGGCCAAGAAGCATAGTCTAAAACGTCTTATAACTAAAAATCCATCTAAAAATCTAGAGCTACGCAATATCTGCTTAAAATTCCTCACGGATATCTGTATAAATTACTCATGCCAGAATAAATATTGTCACAGAATATAAGTATTCTCCATATAGGTTTTCGTTACCGAATTCGTGTCGATACGTTGGATGCAGGTAACGAAATATATTCATGAGTAAGTTCGTATCGATACGAGAGATGCGAGTAAAATCGCCGGCACACGGAACGGAATAGCTAACGTTGACGAGCCGCTCTCTAAGATTTCTGACGTCACATTCTTCTTTTTCCCGTTGAGGAGCCATTTTCTCCCTGAAACGCAAAATAAGTTCTGCGATATTTCGGTAACGTGTCACGTTAAGTCGGGCCAGTAGGAAGCAAGGACACTGTCCACTTCATGTTCCGACCTTTCCTGCTTCATTTTGATTTATTGTTTACTTCTAGCAACATGACTACCGCGTGGACTAACAAATGTGTGTTTCAATTGAAGCCACGAAGGAAGAACAGTCCTTATATAATAAAGAGAAAACAATAGAAATAGACGAAAAATCGGAAAAAACATACAATGATATGTTTCACTATATGTAAATAACACTTTCAGACAATGTAGGACACAAAATCTCCCTGAAAACGGCTCGTTTATTAAAGTTCTTGAATACGATGTAGCATCAGGACATCTTTTTTTCGTAATAATGAAGTACAATTACGAAGCTTTGTGAAATATGGCGCGAGAGACTAGCGAAATGTAAAAGTGAAGTTACGTTTTGCGATGTTCATTTGTTAACCAATGAAACCGAGGGAATATAGCCTATGAATGGTTCTCCTGCCAATCTTTCGCTGCTGAATCGACTCCCTTACCCTTAAGCTTCTGCGGATTTTCTCCTCTCATCTTCAACAATAGCTAATAACGCAAAAAGAGCTAATTCAGTAGAATCCATTTTAAACACGTACTCTTTGATGTTTGTGCTTCGCGCTCCAAATGAGCTGTAGCAGACGACGATTAGCGCTGAAAACTGCCGCTAGAGAGCTCTGAAAGCCCAAATCACGTTAAGCAGCTTGTCCCGTGTGTCGACGAAGCTGTGCCTCGTAGCGTCGTATTTCCCGTTCCCGCGCACGTTAACGTTAACTGCCTCGTTCCGTGTGTTGACGGCTTAATGAAATGAATTCTTGAGTAAGTCCGCATCGATACGGTAGATGCGAGTAGCAAAATGCATTTATCAGTAACGATTCAGTACTTCGAGTTGGCCAAAATATTCGTTACTCAATATTGAATACATACGGTTTGCTACAGCTCTAATTGACACATGAGACAACAATACATTCATAGCCATTGTTAACATCAAGTCGTGTGACATGGACGTGAGTGATTTAGATTACGTTAAATTACAAGGCTACTTAACAATAAATTATAACGGTGGGTGTTCAACACCAAGGAAGAGAAGGTAACGCATGAGTGAGCTGGACCGAGCATATTAATGCGTCCGCATTGGAATTGTCAATTGCCTGTTGGGGCAGATATACAATTACTCATATTTATATGTCGATTTGTTGACATTAACGACCGTAATTTTACGAATTCGAAATATTTCAACATTTCGACCATTTCAGGGCATTGAAATAAATCAAATGTCAAAGATGAAAATTTGTGCTGGGCAGGGATTCGAACCCGAATTCACCACTTAATCAATTACGCTATCCAGGCACGCTTCCCTTCTAACCCAAATTTTCGCCAGGTCCGAAAAGAACAGACACAATATAATTAATTGTATATCTGCACCAACAGGCAATTGACAATTTCAATGCGGACGCATTAATATGCTCGATCCCTTGCGGGAATCCAATATAGGCTGCTAGCAAGTGCAAACAAATGGACAGGGGGCACCTACAATCGTAGTGTGGCCACAAGGTGAAAATTTGGGTTGCAAGGGAAGCGTGCCGGGATAGCCTAATTGGTCGGTGCGTGTAACATAGTTATAAGATGAGCCAAGAACACATCGAACAACAACGACCAAACAGGATTAGCGACCGCAAGGGACAGAATTACCCATAGAGGGGGGGGGGGGGGCAGTGGTTAAGACGAGCGCTAGCCCAAAGCGGAGAATTCGGATTCGAATCCCGGTCCAGTACAATTTTTCATCTTTGTCATTGGATTTATTTCAATCCCTGAAATGTTTAAATATTCCGAATTCGTAAAATGACGGTCGTTAATGTCAACAAATGAACATGTCCGAAAAGAACACACACTATATAAATAACAATGACTAACTACAATTGTTGCCAGTAATGACGATACAGGAGGAGGGAAAGGTAGAAAAAGCCCGTAATGGATCCACTGTGTTAAAACTTTGAATCTACACGACACATCTTAAAACGCTGTTAACGTAACAGTATCTTAATTACTAAAGAAAAAAAAACACCAACAGTTAAACGAATTAACTACAGTGCTGTATATGTGACACACAAAGTGAGATCCTGGCGATAAAGCGTCTGGTTCTTTTCTGAAAGAAACTTACAGTGTTGTATTGCCCGCTATGCTTTGGCTATTCTTGAGGAGTGTCATAGTCTCACAACTGAAGCGCTTTGATCTGACTACAGCGCGCTCTGCCGGCCGCCGCGGGAACTCGTTCGAACAGCCGGAGTATCACGCAGTTGGAGTTCAGCGGCGGGAAGGGTCGGTTGTGGGCACGCGGTTGCGCGGGTGGATGCACGCGAGCGTTATCACCACCGTATCAACATGGAGCCTGGTGCATGCGTTTATCTCAGGATTGTTTTGACAGCGTGTTGCGTCGTCTGCTGCGCGACGTTCAATTTAGAGGCGCGTATTCCAATCATCAAAAGAGGTGCCATTGACTCCTACTTCGGATATTCTGTGGCGGAGCATCAGGTGGTAAATGAAGCAACCGGTTTCATAGAGGAGAACTGGTAAGTAGGCACGAATAGTTTGTCTGCAGTAGCTTCGAGCTATATGTCTCTTGTCAATACATCGCTAGCTGTTAGATATATTAATAAACAAAGAAAGGATTCCCACAATCGTGCAAAGTTTCGCATTTATCCGAAAATGTAAACATTAAGAAATGCTTCTTTTATTGCTTTGTTTGTATTCAGAGAGAAATTGAAAATAGCGGTTTTTTTTTTGTTTTTTTTTTTTTAATTCTGCAATGTTTGCTGTTTACCCACTGAAACTCGAAAGAATTGTTTCTCGCTGTAACACCTGTTTGCTACGAGAAACTATTCAGTAGCTTTATGAAGAAAAAGGTAAACGTACGCCGCAAACAAAACATACCATACTGTTACAATTAAAATGTATCCGTCACTTTGATTCTGTAATTTCTTATGAGACTAATATCTTTTACATACCGCTTGCTTTATAAAACACGTGTGTCGTGAAATGTGGAGCATGCCCTTTTTTTTATTATGGTACTGATAAAACTGTTGATACACAGGGTTTTTTCTCCTTACTTACGACACTAGGACATTCATCCTACGAAACCTAAACATCGTTTTATATTACATTCACTAAATGGAGTAAGTTTCCTTCACACAAGCCCCACATACACAATTAACAGAGCGTTGAAAAGCAAAGGCACCAGAAAATAATTATGAGCCGTATAGGAAACATCGTTCCTGGTCTCAATATAATTTAGTAATTATCTTGATTAAGTCGTATGCAGAATTTACATTGCACCGTGTTTATTTAGCAAACAGCTTAGTTTACTGGAAAGAAAGCTAACGTCTAATATATTCTTCAGCGTCTGTCTTCAATTCTTGATGCACCTCAAATTATTTGGATTCACAGACTTCTTCGTAAACTCTCATTCTCTCGAGGTCAGAAAGGATGCCAAAGGGTCATTGAGCTTTGGCTCAGATGCCGAAAACAGAACGCGGCACTAACCTGTTTCTTATCACCAACCCAAATAGGCCGTTCTCGTATTTTTTGCAAATAATAAGCTTAATTTGCTAATCTCGTGATTACATTTCGTGAAGTGGCAATGATTCATGTCATTTATATGCATAACGTACTTGAAATCGTTCCTTGCGTCTAGGGCATTATGATAGGTGTCTACACGAGCACATGTCGCGTAGTTTTTCAGCTGTTGTAGTGGGCTTGCACATACGTTTTTTGTACAATTACTGAAGTATTGCACCAGCATTGTGTCTGTTCCGTGGCGAATATTAACTACTTTTTCGTGCTGTTTCATACTCATGTCTATAAGATGATTTCAGTAATAGATTTTATTTGTGCCTGTTGTATTTGAATCAAAATGTTTTACTGTAAAGACGATATCGACACGTTCGCGTTTTCGTGTGTGAGGAATGCATGCACACTTTGTTGAAATACCGTAGGAATTATGTAAATAATGAATATTGCTACATAAGCGCATCGTAGAATGTCACTCTGCAGTCTATGGAAAGCACAAACCGTGATCAAAACATTCCTCTTTGGGGAGTAACATTTTTGTAATGACATAGCCAACTCTGATATTGCCATGGCCTATTTTAAAACTATTATTTATTGTCTGGCGGGCTGGTTGACTTTACCCCCGTTTTAGGTTGTTGAGGGATACATGGGATATTGGCTCGACTAATTCGAAGCAAGGTTTCAGTTTCTCTCGAGTTTAGTATACCGTCTTGTTATGAATAATCATACTGGCATCGGCCCTACAAGTGCAAATTGTTATGGTGGCTGCTTAGCACTCAAAGAAGAGAATGCGAATGCCTATTCACTAAGGTGTAATCACGGTAGAAAGATGCATGGTTTCGTCAGTTACATATGTCTGTGGAGGAAAATCTTGGGTGCATCGGACAGTTGCTTTAGTTCATCGTTCCTCTTTGTATCTTTTTGTGTGTCGCTGGATGTTTGACCTCAGTAATTCCGCGAATAAAAATGATCAGATGTTTAATTACAGCGGATGATACATTCCGATTACGTCATCCTTGACGTGACATTTTGTTCGTGGAAACTGAGTGAGCTTATTCGCTATTATATGCAGCTTGACGAAGTCCTGTATAATTAAAGTTTTAATTAACCATTTGTGTCATTGTTTAATCTTACTATTAAGTTACTTTGTAGCATTGTAACCAATTATATTGTGACTCGTTTAACTTAGAGACAATAGATTATATTAAATCATTTTACCCTGACTTTTTTTTCCCCTGATGTATATACCTACGGCAAAGTAGGTGTGGTGAAAGAATTTCTTTGGGCAAAAAACGTGCATGCAAGGGACCTTAATCAACCTGACATGTAACGGCGAAACTGCAATAATGTTTTAATATCTGCATGGTGCAAAAATAGGCAGTTGATCATTAATTATAAGTTTGAAGTCACGCCTGTGACCACTACGAGATTCAGTTAAATTTCACTTATACGATAAATCAAACCTACAGGCTGTAAATTCAACTAAATGCCTAGGCAGTGTCGGACTAAGGCTGTCAGACGCCCGCGGCGGCGGCACAAGAAAGTAAGCTGCCCCCCCCCCTCCCCGTCCACTCGGAAATACATGTATTACTAAAAAAAAAAAAAGTAACTTTCGAATTTTGGAGGCCCCATAATGAGAGGCCAAGGGCGCTCAAAAAATGTATAAAACACGTGCTTGCTACCCCCCCTCCCCCCCCCATGCTAGAGGCCCGTGGCACTCCGCCATTGTGCTTAGGAGTAACAATTGCGAACAATTTAAATTGGAAGGAATACATCGAAAATGTTGTATGGAAGGCGAACCAAAGACTACGTTTCATTGGCAGAACTACTAAAGGAACTGCCTATATTAGTGCGTCTTATTTTGGTGCCTTACTGCACATTGTGGGATCCATACAAAGTGGGACTGACGGACGATACAGAGTTAATTCAGAGAAGGGCAGCTCGTTTTGTATTATCGTGATATAGGGGAGAAAGGGTCACGGAAATGATGCTAGATTTGGGGTGGAAATCATTAAAAGGCGTTATTCGTTGCGGCGACATCTATTTGCGAAATTTCGTCCTCCAACTTTCTCTTCAGATTACGAACATATTGGGAGACATGGCGATCATCATCAAATAAGAGAAATCAGATCGAAAACAAAAACATTTACGTGTTCCTTTTTCCCGTGAGCTGTTAGAGAATGGAACTGTAGAGAAATATAATAAAAGTGATTAGATGAACCCTCTTCCATGCACTTCAATGTGACTTGTATGCATGTAGACGTAGATGATGTGTTTAGGCAGGAACCTAAGAGTACAGCTTGAGTTGTCGCGAGAGAACATAATTGTAGCAGTGCCATCGTTGCTTGTTCACTCGCAACGATGTAAGCTGTACTCTTAGATTACTACCTAACCACATCCTTTAAAATCATGATTTATTCGTAAAAATCATGTCATTCGTTTGTTCGATACCTGTCGTTTCGATATGAACCGCTTCAATGTACATCGTTTGGAGGCCGCCGCCGTGCTATGTAACAGATCTTCAGAATTACCCTTGATATTATGTTCTGACATGAGCGCTTATGACCCGAGTACTGTAGTTTTGGGCCCTAACACCCTCGTTTCCAAGGGGTAAAAAATGCATTTTGTTTTGTGCGTAGCTGGTCAGTGGGCTATAAAATTGAACCAGTTCCATAAAAGATAAATTTCGTGAGCAGTGCCAGAGTTCGATAAACTTCAGTTATCAGTTCCTCGTTCAGCCAGTCACGTTAATATTTTCCGTTGTTTTTCTAAATCTTAGCCGGCCGCGGTGGCCGAGGAGACTGAGGCGCTCCAGTCACGGTCTGCACGGCCACTACCGTCGGGGGTTCGAATCCCCCCTCGGGCATGGATATTTGCGTTGTCCTAGTTCGTAAGTAGTTCATAAGTAGTTTGTAAGTTTAGGGACTGATGACCCCGTAGTTAAGTCCCATAAACTATACAAACAGTTTTTCTAAATCTTATAAGGTAAATGACGGTGAGAGTCGATCAACAGGTTGTGCTATTTACCATACCAGTGCAGTTAAGCTGGAAATCAGTCTAAAATGACCCTTGTGTCGGCGACTCGTGAAATCTTGTCGTTAGCGCTGTGCTTGCGAAAATTGCCGTGTCAACAGTTGGGTTCAACTGCCTCTGCATTAGCGGATAGCTGCGGCGCGCAGCTGCTGGCGTGTGGCTTTGTCCCGTGCCCCCGCCACCCACAAAGCTGCTCTGCTGACGGACCGTCTGTTTTGCGTTGGCAGCACTCTGGCCAATTTCTGTGTTACGCGCGACAATGAGGGGCTGAGTGTTTAGCCGTGCAGTCGTCAAACAAAGGACCCCTGCTTCCCAGGCCTCCCTGCTGGGGCTATTGTCTTCCCAGCCATCATTTGCTGAGCATTTGGATATATAACCACTAAGATAAGTTACTCCCAACACAGATATATGGAGATTGTTGAAAAATTGTACCCAACCGTGATTCGAACCCGGTCCTTCTGGTTACGTGGCAGTCGCGCTGACCACTACGCCATCCGGACATAGTGAGCACCAAGACAAAAAATGTTCAAATGTTTGTAAATCTATCGGACCAAACTGCGTGGTTATCAGTCCGTAGCTTACAAACTACTTAAACCTAGGTAAATTAACCTAAGGACAAACACACACACACACACACACACACACACACACACACATGCCCCAGGAAGGACTCGAACCTCCACATCGAGCAACCGCGCGCTCCACAGCGAGACGCCTTAGACCGCTCGGCTACTCCAACGCAGCAGCACCAAGACAGCGACCGAGCCAGGTGGCCCAGTGGTAACGCACTGGACTCGAATTCAGGAGGATGTTGGTTCAAATCCACCTCCAGCTATCCTGATTTAGGTTTTCCGTGATTTCCTTAAGTCACTCTATGCAAATGCCTGGACGGTTACTTTCAAAGTGCACGGCCGATTACCTTCCCCATCCTTACCCAAAACTTCGAGCGTTAGCTCCGACTCTAATGATCAAGCTGTCGACGGGACATTAAACCATAAGCTTCCTTTACCACGATAGCGCGGACCGCCCTAAAGCGCCTTGCGTCATTTGCAAATTCTGACATTATCCTTACACCATTTACTCGGAGATGGAAAGCATGTTTATTTACATCATATACAGGGTGTTTCAGATCATCCGCCCACCCCTTACAAATTCTTCGGAAATCCAACACATCATTGTAATTTTCGGCCGTTTGTTGATTATGCTGTGATGTATGGGAGGGTGTCGTCTTTGACTCTAATAGCATGCACGATGACTCAGACAAAATTTCTAGTTGGTGTGCAGAATTGCGGCTAACTCTAAATGTAGAAAAATGTAAGTTGATACACATGGAAAAAAATCTCATAATTCTGAAATACAGCATTAGTAGTTAGCTTCTTGATGCAGTCGCGTCGTTCAAATATCTAGGCGTAACATTGCAGAGCGATATGAAAGGGAACGAACTTGTAAGGCGGGCAGCCGACGTCGATTTATTGGGAAAATTTTGGGAAGATGTACTTCATCTGTAAAGGAGAGCGCGTATAAAACGCGTGTACGACCACGTCTTGAATATTGCTCATGTGTTTGGGACCGCCGCGCGGTCTCGAGGACCACGTTATGGATCGCGCGGCCTACCGCGTCGGAGGTTCGAATCCTCCCTCGGCCATGGATGTGTTGTCCTTTGATTAGTAGTAGTTTGTAAGACTAGGGACTGGTGACCAACATAGTTTGGTCCCATTGGATTTCAAACATTTGAACATTTTTTTAATTATTTTTTTATTTTATTTTTTTATTTTTTTTAATTTTTTTTTTTTTTTTTTTTTTTTTTTTTTTTGACCCGCAGCAGGTCTTTTTAAAGAAATACATAGAAGCAGTTCAGAAACAAGCAGCTAGGTTTGTTAACTGGTAGGTTCGACCAGTGCGCGAGGTCACGGAAATACTCTGGGAACTCAATTGGGGATCGCCGGAGAAAAGACGACGATCTTTTCTAGAAATTCTGTTGAGGAAACAGAAGGCCGGAATTTGAAGCTAACTGCAGTACAATCTTGCTGCCGCCTATTTACATCTCGCGCCAAGAACAGAAAGACAGAATAAGAGAAATTAGGGCTCGTACGGGGGTCATATAGACAGTCTTTTCTTCACTCATTCTATTTGGGAGTGGAATAGGAAAGGAAATGCCTAATAGTGGTACAGTGTACCCGCCTCCATGCACCTTACGGTGGTTGCGGAGTATAATGTAGTAAGTATAGGCCTACTACGCCGGATCGAATGGTGGTATTTTCAACTTCTGATTCCCTAAGGAAGTGCGCTGTTCAGACCGGAGGTCAGTTTGTTAAATGGAATGGAATACCTTTTCTTATTTATTTTGATTCTGTGCCGAAAATGGAGAGTGTTTCGTTGAAAAAAAATCTAAAGCGTCATACTCCACTTACAAATCCCATTCGAAATGTCGGTGTTCCCTGAAAAGTCACGCGGAAAGATGAAGCACAGTACTAGCAGGAACATGAACGAAGTTGTTACTACTGTTAGGAAGTGTTCAATAAATGGCTTTCCAATTGATCTGATTCAGTCCAACGTACAAGCGGAAATATGTGTTTATATGTACGTACACTATTTAGAATCCACGCAATAAAAAAATGTCACAAAATTTTCTTCAGGGCATATTTCCGGCAGAATTTGCGATGGGTGTGTTGCAAAATTGCGCAATTGCACCAGCAAACTTGCAGGGGATGAAAAAGGCGTCTTGAACGAAATGAGCATAAAACTTATGCCCAGAAACGCCATTCAGCGACCTACGGAGAGTCCAAGTTACAGGCACGGGCGCCTGCCGCTAGTCATCTCCAGCAACTTTCGACGCTTTGTAGCGGCGTTGAATGACGTTTCCGGGCATGGGATTCTATGCGGGCGGCTGCAGTAGCCGAGTGGTCTGCGGCGCGCCAGTCACAGTCTGCACAGCCGCTACGGTCGTGGTTCGAATCCCCCGTCAGGCATGGACGTTTGTGTCATCTTTAGTATAAGGTAGTTCGTAAGTAGTTTGTATGTTTCGGGACTGATGACTCCGCAGTTAAGTCCCCTAAGCTTAGCAAACATTTGAACATTGGATTCTACGCTTATTTTGTTACTCAATACACCTCCCACAACCCGTAGAGCCTAAAAATTTGTATAATTCTGAAACGCGCTGACGTATGTACCAACACACCCCCTCAGTCTTCGACGTCCATTTACTGCAGGAGAAAATTTTGTGAGAGACACGTTTTTTATTGCTGGCATGTGAGGAGTCGCGCTGCGAAGCCCGAGTGCGCGAATTTTGATTCACCCTGTATAACCATATCAAGTAATCTATCCATGACACTTTCCAGCTGGGCCATCATACTACAGAAGCATTTTAGAGTGGAGATTGACTATTTAGTAAAAAATATTCACAAAACATCCTCCGTTTTCGACATGGAATCGAAATCAGCAAGGAAAAAGACATTGCATTTTGAAGAAAAAAAAATGTGATCTGGCCTAATAACTCACTTTCGGTGGGAATCTGAAGTTGCAAATGTCACCACTCGATCCAGCGTCGTACACTTACTGCTGTGAGGTATCGCAAATTACATTTCATACGACTCCCACGGTTGCATAAGGGATGGATAGGTGGTCTGGGTCACCCTGTATAGAAGCACTAGCTGTAAAGGCAGAATTTTCTTGTCTATCTTAAGAAGATAGTGTTGCCTGAGCAACGTCACCAACCATTTTTGACGCTATCGAGGCGACCAGCATCAAATACAGCCGTATAAGGGGGGAAAACGTTAGGAATTGCAGAGGATTAAGAAAAATAGTCATCAACAGTTTCGTCAGGCATTAATTGTAAGAGTGTGGTGGATGTAAATTGATGTCGCAGGTCACAGTAATTTGCATACACACTTAAAACAACTGTAAAGATGACTTTGGTTTATTCCGATGACGGCAGATGCCACCTGTGCTGATAATGGTTTCAACAAAATACCAGAAATGAGATCGTAAGATTCTGGTGTTCTTTCTTCCCGCACGCTATTAGAGTGGAACTGTAGAGAAATATAGAAGCGATTCGATTAACCATCTGCCATTGAAAAACGCTCTTATTGGTCACCACGCCGAGTACCAACTTAGTTTGCGCGGACAGGTTCCTTCCTTGCCAATGGTGACCTTCGATTCGGAAACAGTCGCCTCAAGCAGTGCTGCCCATTTATACGAGGGATATTCCAAAAGTAACATCTGGTTAAAACAAAAACATCAAAAATGAAATTTTTTCAATGCAATTGTTTTATTGACATCCCTTCCGTCTTTTTTTTTCTTTACATAATCTCCATACTTATTTATACATTTGTCATATCGTTCAACAAGATTTTTGAATGCCCAAGTCATAGAAATGGGCCGCATGCGAAGATAACCTGTCTTTAACAACTTCTTTCGCTTCATCATCTTTGCCGAAATGCACTTGTAAACCTGAAATAGTGAATCGTCGATCGTCACGAATTTCTTTGTCAACCGCATGAACCAACTCGTCTGAAATCACGGATGAGCGTGGTGCATCGTGCACATTTCCCCGTCCTTCATTAAAGGCTCCCACCCCCTTCCGCACTTTACTGTCACTCATTATGTTAGGACCGCACACTTCAGTAATCTGCCGCTGAAATGTTTCCTGCAGACAAAAACCGTATCACTACCCTTACTTCACAATTGCGGGCTGATTGGCTGTCTTAAACATTGTGAACTGATACTATCAACAGCAACAGTAACAACGATACTGGCGGCGTTTAACGCGCAAGGTATGCCAGGAGTCGGCGCGCATGCGTGTTTTGTCCTTGGCGCCGCTTTCAAATATTTGCGCCGAATCGGACCTTACTTTTGGAATAACCCTCATAGCATTTTTATGGATAAATTTAGCGTGTTTCGAAATGGTTTAGCATGAAAAACTTGAATTTAGCATGTAGCATATTTTTAGCAGTTTTCCTGATTATGTGGCGTTGGGTTATTTTTCGTGCAAAAAAAAAAAAAAATTTGCGTTATCAGGGAATTTTTAGTTTTCTCTGTGGCATCGCACTGCTTTATCTACATGCGATCTGCCATTTAGTGTCATAATGTGATACTTCTTGGCAGCCTACGTCATTCTTTGTCTTTGGATAGTGCAGAAACTTTACATCCGAGGAGATACCCACAAGAAACCCACATAAGTGATTATTTCCCTACTGGAACTTTGCATCTGTCGAGAAGAGGCTGCGGAGAGCGGACGGGACGTGGAACATTTGCAAGCAACAGGATCCTACGTTCGCAGCTTCCAAGAGCTCCCGATAACCCGCTTCCTTTCCTGGAATGAAACTAACCATTGTGATGGGTCAGCAACCGCATTTTCTAAAAATATTACGATGCAAATGACGCAAAAAGACACAGAAACTGATAGCACAGATCAGCAACATAGCAGACGATAATGTGGTCAACATAGGGTAATAGTAAGGTGACAATGGGTAGTGAACATTTCTAAAGCACTTCGTCACGAAATGTCCCGGTTGGTGCTGTCTCCAATACTGTTTCTTACTCTCTTCGTTAGCAACTAATTAACGGACGATGGTGCTCTTACTGATTAGAGTCAAATGGGAATCGCTGGAGGAAAGACGACGTTCTTTTCGAGATATTCTGTTGAGGAAATTTAGAGGGAGTCAATTTGAAGCAGACTGCAGAACGATCTTATTGCCGCCTACTTACATTTCGCGTACGGCAAGATAAGAGAAATTAGAGCTCATACAGAGGCTTATAGACATTCTTTTTTTCCCTCGTTCTATTTGGGAGTGGAATAGGAAAGGAAATGCCTGGTAGTGGTACAGTGTACCCTCCGCCACGCATCTTACCGTGGTTTATGGAGTATATATGTAGAGTCATTATCAAAATTCAGGGACACACAAATAGGTTTATTTATTTATTATAATAATGTATTATGAAGTTTATCTTCTTCTATATTAAAAAAAAAATTAATTGCCGCATGCATTGAAAGCAACACTTGAGAATGGTTTCACCGATTTGGCTGATCTTTTCTTTGTTCTGTTCGTAATTCTCAGGACAAGGTGTGTATGCAAGAAAAATTTAAGGAAAATCTACCGGAAAATATCAGCATTTAAGAAAAACTGAAAGTACGCATCCAGCTCGGATCATTTTCACAATCTTCAACAATCAGCTTATTCATTCGCTACCCGCCTAGTGACCAATTACGCTGTAACAGAACGAACAAATACGCCAAGGAGGTTAGAATAAAGGAAGATGGCGTTATTCACACAAAATTAAAACAGCATGACAGATGTAATATGGAACGTTGTTTCTTTACAAGCCCCTGCATGGTGTTATCGGTGATGATCATACCTTTTGAGCGTTGCAAAGATGGAAATGATGTCAGTTCGTGATATGTTTGAGTGTTACAAATTGAGTACAGAACCTCCATTGCGGCGTCGTAATATCGATCTGCGTACGTGATCGTAGAGTCAGTGAGACCGGCGAAGATCATACACAGCGCTTGGACGTAAATCGAGAAATAAATTCTCAAGCGCGATCCGTTATGACTCCGGAACAACGGGTACAGCCGAGTTCGACTCGCACAGTTGCATCTGACGCACAAAATAATTTGGATCGTCGACAAAATATCATTTGGACGCAGAGAGAAGGAGATGGATATGGTGTGGGATTAAGAGGGAGTGGGGTGAAGATAGGGGAAGGGGGAGATGGACAAAGGAAGGGGGCAGGAGGCGACGGAGAAATAGCGAAGGGAGGAAGGAATAGACATAGGGAGGCGATTATGGTATATATCCCATACACAGCCACTGCAAAGCGTTGCCCGGTTTGCTAGTTTATTAATAATTACTAGTATTGCCTGTGGTCGAAAATCGACCAATTGTGTTTACAATGGTCATTGGGGTAAAATTTTACGTATCATGTCGGCGGGCCTCGCGTAATTATGTTGGCAACATCAACAACACGATAGAAAGTCTTTGTCCATTTGTTCGAACCACATAGAATGATTCGATTAGTGTATCGTACAGACCATGAAGTAAACAAATAATGCTGTTCCTGCTTTATGGTTGACAGGTTCTTGTATGTACCCTCGTCCGCTCAGTAAAAATAATTGCCCTCGTAAAGCGAACATTCCATGAGAGAACATCAGTGTTGTCAAGCGATTGGCTAAAATGAAGACTCACAGGATTCTTACTATTCAGCATCTGTTGCCAACATTATCATAGGAGGCCGCTGGGATATTTGGTAATATTAACGGGCACCGGGAGGTATGAAACGGTACTTTTACGTGTTAAGGAAAATGCCTGACACAATAACAACAAATAACAACCGAAGTATATACTTCTCATGCCATTTTCGAATTATATAACTTTCATTAGCCTAATATTTGAAATGGAACTACAATTTCGGTGTTCGTATATTTATACAATGCCAAGAAATAATGTTATTTCGATACTGCGATATTCAGAATTCCACAGCTGGCAACATTTCGACTTCGTAGTTCCACCCGTGCACCGCTACATGCCTCTCCCGGCGCATCATCCTTTATATCGGCGTTCATATGAAAACATCCATTTCCTTTAACCACTCGTGATCAATGCGAAAATGAAGCATTTGAACGGCACAAGAAAGTGAGTTGGGAGCACTCCATGTTGCGATATTCACTTATTTTAATACGTTATTTTAATACTGCAGATGCGCTGCATTACAGCGTCTTTGGTCGAGGCGAATAGCCAATCAGTGAGCTGATTGTTGGAGAATGTAGAACTCGTTCCAAGCTGTAGATAAGAAAATTTTTACTTTCTTTTACCTTTTTTAATGGCAAAATGCACACACAATATTTATATTCTTGAAATCTACGACAACCAGTCTTTCGAATTATGTAACTTTCATCGGCCTCCTTGTACGAATAAATTAGTAATCTGTAGCACAATTTTTGTGTTTGTGTATTTATATAATGATTCCTTTTAGGTTGCTATATTTGCTAATTAAGGTAATTAATGTGCGGCTCCGTAACACAGTGGCAGTGTCAGACTTCAAATCCAAAGGTCCTGGGTTCGATCCCCACTAGATCCTAGGATTTTTATTTGCCATTTTCCACTTCTTTCGCCTCTGGCAGTGTTGATGTGAAAAATACCGAGTAGTACCGTGTTTCGGAACACACGTTAAACTGTAGGCCCCCCTATAACTAGCTGGGTAAGTCAGTTCGAAGGTCGGAGGAAGGCAACGGCATACCACCTCCAAACAGGACCATGCCTAGTAAAGCACTGTGGTGTTCAAACCAATCTTCGGATTGTTGACTGTTTTACCCTTGTGTGCGCCTCGGTTGCACAGTGGTAGAGTGCCAGACTGCAAATCCTAAGGTCGCGGGTTCGATCCCCGCCAGGTCCTGGGATTTTTATCTGTCACTTTCCACTTCTTTCACCTCTGGCATTATTGCTCACGTGAAAAATACCGATTAGCACCGTGGTTCGGAACCCACGTTAAACTGTAGGTCCCCCTATAACTGATTGGGTAAGTCAGTTCGAAGGTCGGAGGAAGGCAACGGCATACCATCTCTAATCAGGACCATGCCTAGTAAAGCACTGTGGTGTTCAAACCAATCTTCGGATTGTTGACTGCTTTACCTTTTTTTTTTTTTCAAGGTAATTAATTGTTTTGGCATTTTTTCACAGCTTTTTCTGAAAACTTCAGCACATTTTTTTTTTCCTAAACATAGACTTGGCCTAAAATTTTTTTAGAGTTGTCAGCACTGGCCTCAGCTCTCCGGCTTGGTCGGGAGAGGCAAGCCTCCCTCGTCTAGACAGACTTTTTTCATGGGCCGGGGTGCGGCTAAGCCAGCGCCGAGACAAAGGAGCAGCAGGTCCCAGCGCGCATGGCCAGCCTGTAATGAGACCAGCAGGAAGAAAAAGACGCAGGCAGTGGGAGCCCTCCCAACAGGGCTGCAGCCTCTCCCCTCAACACTTGGCGCCCATCCTCACTCAACACACGCCGGATGAGGCGTCACTCATTCTCAATCGTCTGCAAAGCGAGCAACCTCCTAACACCTCCCACACACAAATCAGCCCCCTTACACACACACACACACACACACACACACACACAGTACATACGAGGGGTAGGTACGAAACGTCTTAATAACCAAACCGGCTTGTGGTGTCCTGTTCATGAATATACGAGGCGCGTCCAGAAAGTAAGTTCCGTTTCAATTTATCTCCGCTGCAGCGCTGCGATTGCAGTTCCGCACATGCGCTGTAGACGATATGTATCTTTTGTGTCCCAGCCTCGTCGCCGCTTTTGTGTCTCGTTTCCGTCGTAGGTGTCGGTGGCAGAGTAGAAAAGTACCGACACAGGAATAAAGGTTGCACGCTTGTGCAGGTACGAAGGTAAGCAGCCAGTGGGACAGCAGAAACTAGAAACACTAGAGTAAATCAGAACGAGATATATATTTCACAGAGACTTAGTAATACTTAACTTTTACATAGCTCAGTACTGCAGAATGCTGATACATAGTTGAGCTAGAGGCCTGCCTAGTGCCTATCCGATAGTCAAGACTTAACTGGTGCCTATCTGAATCCGAAGTGTTAACTGGTTCCTATCTCAGTCCCAAGTGAACGATGTCGTTCAGTGGTGGCCACGAGCGGAGTTGTAGCAGAGGGCGCTCGTGGCTGACGTCGTAAGAACGCCGCGCCGTGCGTGCATGGCGGCGCGCACTTTAGACTTGTGCGACACCACCGTATCAGCCGGCCGCGGTGTCCGAGGGACTGAGGCGCTCCAGTCACGGTCTGCACGGCCACTACGGTCGGGGGTTTGAATCCCCCCTAGGGCATGGATATTTGTGCCGTCCTTAGTCTTAGCTAGTTCATAAGTAGTTTGTAAGCTTAGGGACTGATGACCTCGTAGTTAAGTCCCATAAGTTCTACAATTTTTTTTAAATTTTTTTTTTATGTGTATCAAGAAGAAGAACGTGCATCATTTGGAGATCGCAGTCAGTTACGTACGCTTTGTTGTGCTTGTTTGAAATGTGGGCGTTGATTGAAAATCCCGCCGCCTGTGAAATCAGGTCGGTGATTCGGTTTCTGAATGCAAGGAAAGTGAAACCAAGTGAAATTTATCTGCTAATGTGCGATGTTTACGGACAAAATGCGATGAGTGATTCGACGGTGAGAAGATGGGTCCGACAGTTCAATGGCTGGCGTAGTGATGTGCACGATGAAGAACGAAGTGGGCGTCCACCTTTGGTGACAGAGGAACTGGTTCACGCGATTGATGACAAGATCCAGGAAAACGGTAGGTTTACAATTAGTGCTCATCACTTCACCAATGACGACGAGCTGAAAGAAACTGTTACCAACTGGTTGAAGACACAGGCGGCAGATTTCAATGAAGAAGGTATACAAAACCTGGTGCCACGCTATGACAAATGCCTGCAAAATTTCTGTAGTTATGTGGAAAAGTAGTTTAAGAGTTGTAAAATTTTGTGCAATAAAAATTTCTTCTGTATCTGTGTACAATTTCATTTTATTACCAAACGGAACTTAGTTTCTGGACGCGTCTCGTATATGTGCGTTCGTAATTGCAGTATGCACTCAGTCCACAAAAGTAAGTATTGTTTTCTTATACGTTACACTGCAAAAAGGAACAGTAAAACAAGAAAAGTTTTCACCTTGCTCAAACAATTATTATACCATTGACCATCTTGAAAATCGATGCTCGTATTCAAGTAATGACGGCTGTCCTATTATATTAGCATCATAATTGTTGTAACTAAACTCACTAAAGAAACAATTATTTGGGATTTTTGTGTCTCGTTGCCGCCGTTTGTCCTGGGTGTCGGTGGCCGAGTAGAGAGAGACCGACACAGGGAGTAAGTGTGCGGGTACAGAGTATGAGGTGACCAGCCAGTGGGACAGCAGAAACTAGAAACATTAAGCTAGATTAGAACAAGCTGTATATTTCGTAGAGGTAGTACAATATTTAACTTTGTTAACTGGAGACTAGTGGAATGCAGATACATAGTATAACTAGGTAGAGGCCTGCCTACTGACGACAGACCGTTCTAGTGCCTGCCCTATTGCCAAGTGACCGATACAGTTCAGTGGTGGCCACGAGCGGGATTGCAGCAGAGGGCGCTCGTGGCTGACGTCGTAAGAACGCCGCGCCGTGCTTGCATGGCGGCGCGCGGCAAAAGTACGTGGCGCGCACTTTAGACTTGTGCGACACCACAGGGATTATATTTTTTTACATTAATTAAACGCCTGATAACTTCAATGCTTGGTTATATTTCGTTTTTAGAACAAGATAACACAGATCACCAAAGGCCTAATACCATACATTATTAACATGATATAGGAAAAATATGTACTGTGACTTGTAAGGGATTGAAAAATTATCGATGTCACCACTAACTTTCGTAACAAAATTGTCTAAACAATTAATACTGCCATTAAAATGGCGTCATGTGTGAAACGTAATTAAAACATTCTTTCAGGTAGGACGCTACAGGCCGATATTTGAATATGCCCTTTGGGATAACGTAATGTAACTTCTAGGAACGCGAACATGTGTCGTCACCTCACCCTAAGAAAATTCAAGGGTTGATTGCATGGTGGAACTTGTGGTTCTTTCAGCAGTGAGTCGTGAGCATTAATTTATTCACAGATCTAGATTTCGACCGTGTGTGGTCATCATCAATGCAGTCCTTGTACCGTACAGTAGGTCTTCAACTCATTTATACGACATGCGTCGATATTGGTATTGCTATTGCCTGGGGCAGCATTCAGATGTGTATGCAATGTCGTATAAGTGAGTTGAAGACCTACACTATGGTACAGGGACAGCAGACAAGCATTGATGATGACCACACACGGTCGAAATCTAGATCTGTGAATAAATTAATACTCAAGACTAATTGCTGAAAAATCTTCTACGAGTAAAAGAAAAGGCTGTGCCCTCAGCAGGCAAGGTGATGTTGACCGTCTCTTTCGACGTCCAAGCTCCGATACTCCTCGAATTGCTGGAGCACGGAAAAAAATCGTACTTTCGTCTTTTACGGCCCAGTGTTACTAGCCTATTTTTGTCCGAAATATGTGAAAAAGGCGTTTTAAATGTCGTGCCACAGAAAAATGCTAATGATTAGGGGGTTAGATCGGCTAACTAATTGGACACGTTCTTAGACATTAAGGAATCGTGAATTTAGCATTAGAGGGAAGTGTGTGGGGTAAAAATCGCAAAGGAAGACCAAGAGACAGCAAGCAGATTCAAATGAATCTGAGTTGCAGTTCTTATTAGGAGATGAAGAGACTTGGTGAGAATACAGAAGGGCGGAGAACTGCATAAAACCAGTCTCCGATCTGACCACCACCACCACCACCAACAACAACAACAACAACAACAACATTTATTGATTCTGATCATGAACAGTTCTCATGCTGCGGCTTTGTATGATTGCAAATACAGTTAACTATTGAGATTTCTCTTTTCTCTGTTTCCATCCTCCTACGTTTCTGTTGAACTGTCACTGCCACTACGAGTTTTGTGTTAATCTTAGTTTCAATCCCGCCAGGAACTCGCCATTTCTGTCTCATTTATGGTGAATCGTCTGCTAGTACTGTTTGTATGTCTTCAAATTTGTGTGTTTGTATGTGTAAATGCTAGGAGTTTTCGCTTAAAAAGGTACGAAATGACACTGTGTCTTTATTCCAAATTAGTCACCAGAGGCCTCAGCAGAAATATCCCACTGTTAAACGAGCCTGTGTTCCCAGAATTCCTGTGGCTGTGACAATAGCCAGTCCCCTACGATGCCCTTCAGTTGGTCATCAGAGTTGAAGCGCGGTCCCTTTGAGGTGTTGTTTTAGCGGTCCAAACAGACGGAAGTGACAGGGCGTCATGCCCGGGCTGTAGGACGGGTGCTGTAGCTGCTGCCACTTGGCCGGTATATCTGTGTGACCCTTAAGACGTGTGGACGCGCGTTATCACGGAGCGGAATCACTCCTTCATAAGTAGCCCAGGCCGTTTGCTCTTGATATACTTGCGTAGCTTACGGAGCGTCTCACAGTACATGTCGATGTCATTAGTCATGGCCTACTCTTAAGTTACGGTAGTAAGACTAGAATTGGCCTTTACGATCGCCTTTTCAAATGTTCAATTGTTTGTAAAGCTTATGGGGCTTAACTACGGGGTCATCAGTCCCTAAACTTACAAACTACTTATGAACTAACTAATACTAAAGACGGCACTAACATCCATGCCCGAGGGGGGATTCGAACCCCGACCGCAGCGGTCGTGCAGAAGTTATATCTGGCGTTCCACAGGCAAGCGTTATAGGTCCCCTATTCTTCCTCGTGTTCATAGACGATTTATGAGATAATCTGAATAGCTCCCTTAGACTGTTCGCGGATGATGCTGTCGTTTATCGTTTAGTGAAGTCAACAGAGGATCAAAAGCAACTGCAAAGCGATTTACACAAAATTTCTACTTGCTGCGAAAAAGTGTGAAGTAATACACATGACCACTAAAAGAAATCTGCTGAACGTCAGTTAGGCGATAAATCAGTCATACCTTAAGGTCGTAGATTCTACCAAATACCTAGGAGTTACAATTACGAACAACTTTGACTGGAGAGAACACACAGAAAATATTGTGGGGAAGGCGAATCAAAGGTTGCGTTTCATTGGCAGAACGCTTCGAAGATGCACCAGCGCCACCAAAGAGACTGCCTACATCACACTTGTGCATCCTCTCCTGGAGTACTGTTGCCCCATGTGGGACACTCACCAGGTGGGACTGACGGAAGATATTGAGAAGGGTCAGAGAAGGCCAGCTCGTTTCGTTTTATCACGTTATGGGGGGAAAGCGTTACGGAAATGTTGCACGAATTGGGGTAGAAATCATTAAAAGAAAGACGTTGTTCATTGCGGCGTGATCTGTTTGCGAAGTTTCAATCACCGACTTTTACTTCTGAATGTGAAAATATTTTGCTAGCACCCACCTACTTAGGGAGACATGACCATCCCAATAAAATAAGAGAAATCAGATCGAAAACGGAACGATTTAGGTGTTCTTTCTTCCCACCCGCTATTAGAGAATGGAACGGTAGAGAAAAGTTATGAAAGTGGTTAATGAACCCTCTGCCAGGCACTTAAATGTGATATGCAGAGTATCTATGTAGATGAGACCGTGACTGGCACGCCGCAGGCCGCTCGGCCACCGCGAATCAAGTACTTGGAATACTAGCATGAAAGCCTCCTGATGAGTTCTATAAATACAAAACTGGTAGCGGTACTTTTGGAATAAAGTAACGTGAAACCAGCTTCTTGCCGGTTGTTGCACTCCAGCAACTGATAAACATAGCATGTCACTTTTAATAGAGAGAAATGTGTCTAATTAATTTACGACTTGGCCCAAGGGAGTGTTTAGGACTGTTAAATATCACAATATGTATCAATGACCTGGTAGATACTCCCGGAAGTTGAAAGAAGCTTTAGGCGCATGATGTAGTATACGCTGGAAAATTCTACCGAAATGCAGGAGAATCTATAATTTTACTGTAACGATGCATTGTGTATCTTGTAAGTTGACATGTAACAGGTTGTTCCCCTTTTTTCAGCGATTTTCAGACCTGTTTTACATTATAAGCAGCTTTGATTTTTTTGTTTTTGCAACTAATATAATAAACGGCACGCGATTTTTTTTGACATTTTAGCCTCGTAAAATCGAGTTGTAAACTGTCAATATTATCCGACAATATTATTGTAGGCAGTGGTTCGCTTCAATATCTTGCAGGTTTGTTCAATCAAATGATCAACCGTTTGTAAAGTTACGGGACCTAACTTTAGTGTTCATCCGTCCCTAAACATACAAACTATTTAAACTAATTTATCCTGAGAACACACAGACCCCTGCTCGAGGGAGGACTCGAAACTCCGACGGCTAACGGCCGCGCGTACCGAAGCAGGGTGCCTTAGTGCGCATGGCTATTCCGCCGCGGTTCGGGTTTGTGAAACTGTTATCTTCTTTAAGTCTAAAAATAATTAGCTGCGCGTTAGCCTCGCTAAAACTGAGAAATAGCTTGGCCGATAAGAATAATGTTTCGTAGTTTCTTCGGGTCTGCTGCCGGATCTTGAAATCAAGCTGACTCAATATTTCGGCGATCCAACTGTTCCCATCTTCAGGAAAAACTGCTGCTGCTGAATGCCGCTGACGACAAATGCCGAGGGCAGAATTTTTTTTTTCTTTTTAAGCTTATGGGACTTAACTACAGGGTCATCAGTCCCTAAAATTACAAACTACTTATGAACTACTTACGAACTAGGACGGCACAATTATCCATGCCCGAAGGGGGATTCGAACCCCCGACCGTAGTGGCCGTGCAGACCGTGACTGAAGCGCCTCAGTCCCCTCGGCCACCGCGGCCGGCAAATTTTGTTTTCTCCGCTTTATTACAGGGGTGGTTTGAAGAACAAAACATAGTGAAAACCCCCAAGGAAAAGCTCGAAAGGCAACACGCCATACACAGGTATTTGGGAGTTGCAGTCATAGGAACAAGGGCCACACTGCTACTGGTTTGATGCATCGTACGAAAATTGGAGTACCCACTTTCAACCTGATATATAAAGAAGAGTATCCCTTAGTGTGTGTGTGTGTGTGTGTGTGTGTGTGTGTGTTAGACTTCATCAGAATCTATAGTTTTGTTGTGATCTTTATGAAATTTTTCACTCTAATCTTCAAAACAAGAGGAAGTTACCTGTCTACATAAAATTTCGTTTGGTGCTTGGCGGAGGATACTTTAGTTCGAGACTTCGATGCATACCTACAGATTAATTCCTATGAAACTTTCTGGCAGATAGAAATTGCCTGCCGGAACCTAGATTCGAACCTGGGACATTTGTCTTCCGCGGGCAAGCGGTCTACCGTCTGAGCTATCCCGTTCGATTCACGATCCGCCCTCACAACTTCTAACAGTACCTCGCCTCCTACTTTCCAAACTTCACAGAAGTTCTCCTGTGAACCTTGCAAGACTAACACTCCTGGAAGAAAGGATGTGGTGGAAACTTAGCCACAGCCTAAGGGGTATTTCCACAATGAAACGATCACTTTGCAGCGAACTGTGCGCTGATATGAAACTACCTCGCAGATTGTGTGCCGGAACCGGAATTCGTACTTTGGGACGTTGTGATGACGGACCTTGAAGCGTGCCGGGATAGCTCAGGTGGTAGAGCGCTTACCCGCGAAAGGTCCCAGGTTCGATTCCCGGTTGCGGCACACAATTTTAATATGCCAGCAAATTTCATGTCAGCGCACACTGCGGTACATAGTGAAAAGTTCATTCTAGTTTAATTTGTCTTGAAGAAATTTTGTGCACTTGCCAATCGAAGCAAGACGGTACCTTACAGCAGACGTTGGCACTGTTTTACGTATTTTTAAAAGGTTCGTTCATGTATTGTTTATATGTCCACGAGCACTTGACGATTTGCGCTGTGAATTTTGGGAGCAGCGCTTTACGACTGCCGCTGGAAAAGAGGCAAGCCACCTAGGTAGCGTTGGAAAAGGATGGGTAAGGGGAAGGTAGCATCGGCTGCTTACAGCAGTGCTACCACCATCAGCTGCCTAATACGAATTCGGAAGCAGCACTCACGGAAATACTGTTCATTTATGTGGAATTTCAAAGGCAACGAATAACATTTATATTTTTGTAAAAAAAAAAAAAAAAAAAAAAAAAAAAAAATACAGTATTGTACATATTAGGATAAATACCTGATGTATTGTCATATTATTGGCCGAGTGTTTCACCTACAGCTACGGTAGTGTATACATTCGTATCGGAAATAAATGAAAAAAGATTAATATCAAACTCACGGCATCGTAATTTAGTATGCAGAGTTTCTTTAAACAATTCAGATACACTGCTCTGTCTTGAGTACACATGAAGCCTCTGATAAATCACTTAAGAGTGTTTTAATGCAGCAGTAAGTTAAAATCGGCGCACTCTTCGCTGCAGTGCGAAAGTTCGTTCTAGTATTCGCCACATTGCTAGTTTGTGGAAGTTTAATTCAAACGTGCAGAATTTGTATTTACTTCTGGTGGGAAATGCTAATGTGGGAAAGGAGATAAACTGGCAATCAAAAGTACCATTTTTACTCTTTAAGCACATAATTGATAGCAGTGGCCAAGAAGGAATGAAATGAATTGACAATTAATTTGTTACTCTAGAAGTGAAAATAGAGTGATAGTATAGTCGTCTCTAAATTTATTCGAATTTCTAATGTCACTGCAAATAAATAATTAAAAAAAATAAAAAAACGGGAGAATTGTTAGTGTGTGCAGAAAGAGGAGTAATTACAAGATCGTCTCTTGGTAAGATAGCTACCTGTATTTATCTATACTGTTATGTAATATTTGTAAAACAGGCATGAGATGTTCGAAATTTACATATGAAATCCTAAGAACGTTTCGATCTAAGTGAAATCATTTTCATTTCATTCCTTAGTGTCCATTGATAACACCCATATGAATTCCCCTGCAACCATTTCGTCAACCTAACATTTATTTTTTACGTTAGTCTTTTCATCATGACTTTCACTCGTTCCTAAGAATCCAACAGGTGGCGGCTGCTCGTTTTCAAGAGCGACAACATGAAATTCCACATTGTCTGATATATCGCGATTGTGGCGGAAATACGTCTTTACAAGTATTAGTAATACTTGTGTACAATTGCGTACAGAAAGTTCCTGAAGTTTACTTGCTCCAGCAACTGGAAGAAGTATACATAGTAAAGTTTTGTTTCAAACTGTAAACTCCCCAGCTTGTGAAAATTACTTCTAAATTGCAGTGTGTAGCCTACAGCAATACTTCGTGCACACGCGAGTTTTGGGGCACCCTAACGTTGGCAGCACTCGGAGACAAATGAATAGCTTTCCACTTTTGTAGCTTTTCTCCGCTCGTGACAGCACAAGCGCAATGGTCAAGTTATCGTGGACGAGTAGTATGAATATAATCATGGACAGGGTTAAAAAAAAAAAAAAAAAAAAAAAAAAAAAAAAAAAAAAAAAACGGATTCCAGCGTACGGTGTATAGCAAAGGCTACCTTTCTAGAAACATTGACTGATCACCACGAATGTTTGACAAGTGTGACTTTTCATAGATAGCGGGAGGATATGAACAGAGGTGGCGGGATGAACAGTGTGTGGTCGGGGAGGTGGAGGAGGGGGGGGGGGGGTGGAAGAAAGCATAGACCAAAGATATCATAGACTGAGCGTGACCCCAACTCTGCCGTGTTGTGGTTTGAAACCAACGTCTTAACATTGCCCCTAGTCACGTGACTGAGTTTTCGTCGTCATGAGCAACAGTTTCTAGTTTTCAGCTGAAGTCAATTATTGATTTTAACAATAAAACGACTTTTGTATGCTTATTACACATGTAGTACTACAGGTAATGTAGTCTTTGCTCAATTATACTAATGTTAATACTATGATCGTTTTTATATGTGACGAGTTGGCACTTATTCACAGTTGTTTTACAAGAAATAGAATTACAGATAGTGTTTATAACTATAAAACTAGTTGTTGTGTTTGTACATCAATAATTCTAATGTAAATAGCGAGTAGTTTGTAAGGTTTACGTAATATGCTGTATATGCAGAAGACGTAAAATACAAACGCTTGTATCGTGTAAAAAATCTGATATATGGATATAGACCGTTTTGAGTTCCTATAAAAGCATAACATAACATTAATGCGTATTGTTGAGAAAACGTAAGAAAACTGATGCTGTTTGTAAAACTTGATTTTTCCTCTGCTACTGCCATGGCGGTTGCAAAGTAAGAGACTCGCAGTGCAACAAAAATGACTACTCACTTAATAAGAGCACGTCATTTATACGTTTCACCTAGGCACATGTAAAAACTATAACCATCGCATTATCATTAGCAATTGCGGAGAAATAACGTTAACTATACTGCTAAAAGCGTTATAAGGTTACGAAAAGACGTTTTGTTGATATAATCAACGCCTCATTTCAGTTATAAATGAGGAAAACTACATCTGTCAGTGCCACATCACATTTCTCGTAATGACGAAAACGGCTTGTTGCCCCGTGTCACGTGACTTAGATGTTGGTTTCAGTGTAATTACGTCACGCGCAGTCTGTATTATCTATGGTCTATGGAAGAAAGGGACAAAGAGGGAGAGAGAGGATTAGAGGCAGAGACGTCTCTAGGGGTTTGCCGCCCTGTGCCAAAAATTCAAGCACCCCTTCCTTCTGCATTTTTCGATGTATGAACTTTTCTGATAATATAATTCGTATATGACATCTTATTTTCATATATCATACTCAACTGTCTCCATGTAGAGAATATGTCTTCAAGACCGAAGCAGCGACAGTATTACGTTCGCAGTGCAAGACATTTTGGGCCATGAAATTAATACGTTAAGCGAGATTAATTTATGTCACTGGTAGAGCACAAAACTAACAACCTGCTGACTTTTTCTAGTGCTTGGAGCAGAGTGGAAGCGCCTCACCAATTAATTGTTGCGTAAATCACAGGTCCTGTGAAAGTGTACAGAGAGTTAATCTTGACGTGAGCCACATATTCGTCTCAGCACATAATTAAACACAGAAACAGACACATGTCTGTTTAACTACGCACTGAACTAGGGCCGCGACATCGACAGAAAAGTATTTACATTAGATAAAATCTGTTGCTACTATCAATCTCAATACAAACGTGACATCACACGGAAGCGCCCGTTCGCTGCCGAACACAGTGCCTCCACCTTCTGTGTAATAACTTTCATCGTGTTTATTTTGATTGTACAGTAGAATGACGCATGTAATCTGTTATCTGTATGAATGCGTTCTCTATTTTTTATTTTTTTTATTTTTTTTGAGAGTCGATGATTATTTCGTAAATTAGAGAACAGTGTTTCTGTACCGTAGATGATTTTCAGTACCAGTAAGCCCCTTGATTATATGAACAATTAAATTTCCAACTTATTTCCTTATTTCTTCGATTATGGAAGATACTTCCACATTTCATGGTTTTGTTTAATTTAACCTTTTGTTATTACGTAAAAAGACTGCCGCTGTGGGCAATGTCACGGTTTACATCCCCCCGTCCCTGGGGCCGGCCCTTAATTGAAGGAAAGTGGGCCGCGGTGGAGTAGCCGAGCGGTCTAAAGCGTATCGCTGCGGAGCGCGCGGTTGCTCGCCGTGGAGCTTCGAGTCCTCCCTGGGGCACGGGTGTGTGTGTGTTTCTCCTTAGGTTAGTTTACCTAGGTTTAAGTAGTTTGTAAGCTACGGACTGATGACCATGCAGTTTGGTCCGATAGATTTACAAACATTTGAATTTTCAAGGAAAATGGGCTGCCAGAATATCGAATAAATAAGCACCCAGACGACGCCGGGTTTTCAGCCGGTTGTCAATAAATATCGAATGTTTGCAGGCCCCTTAAACGTACGCAACACACCACACTTTCGCTGTCACATAGGGGAGCGTGGAAAGTCACTTTACTGCCTGGTCGGCGTTTTCTACGCCGCGCCGTCAAAAAGTGCGTTCGTGCTGACAAGCAACTCCAACAAACTCACTGAAACAACTGTTTTAATCTTGAAGTTTGACTTTGTTTCCATCTGTGTTCAGCAGTTGTTTCAAACACGAGTCTGAAAAACGAGTTGAGGGAAGTTTTGTCTCGAGTTTGTAGTTTATGGTCAGTGAGCAAAAATACGGCAGTCTGGGCAACTTGCGTAAGCGCATTGCCGTTTCGTCCGCTGTGTCGTTTAGGCCGTTGTTACGCTGCAAGCATGAAGAATACGAAATATTTCTTGATACAAAGGACTGTAATAAGCGGTTTGAATCGTATAAACGAAAAGCTTCCGCAATTACTTGTATTCCAAATGGTTCGTTGTGCATAATGAGAAGGAAGAAATTAAACGGGCTAAAACATCTATAGAGATGCATAAGTGAAATAAACGTTTTTATTTGTACTCTAACCTAACCTACGTAACTCCTCCTTAAGTGATTTATAATTTGGTTCTCTTTCGTCTGGAAAAATACGACATATGACTCTAGGATTCGAGTAGCTATTTTACCGCATTCGGGAATAGCTTTTATGTGTTGCTATAAATGAGACGATCTTCGGCAGAAATGGCATTAATAATTTGCATAACGAAACACTGCTCCAGTACGTTTTCGTGGGTAGATATAACCAAAAGTGATTTATTTAATATTTAATGAGGTACTACGGAAAATCAGACGAAAGAAATGTCAAATTATAGTCAACTATAAAAAGACTTTTGCATTGTATCAGGCAGAATGATACACATGCAGACGTAACTTGAAAGAATCCGAAAATATTTTCTCTGCTTAGTTACGATAAGATCTCTGGGGATATTATGTTGAGTATGAAACAACACGTAAGTATTTCAGTGTTTCATTAGTTATGCACTGACACAATTTAGGGCTTCCTGAAACTTCTATTATGATCAATTTAAGTATTTGTAAATATGTGGTTCAACTGAAATGTTTGGTCACACAGTATCAAACAATTTTCGTTATTATGTCTTCGAAGTATTTTCCTTCCACCTTTCAGCCGTTCCCTCTTTGTTTGTACTGGTTTCCCTCTGAGCTCTTTTAATTAGCTACTGACATTAGACTGTTGATCGCGCTGCATGGAGCAGTGACGTTGAAATTGGGAGCGTTGTATGAGGTAGTGGCAGTGAAGTGTCTGGGCCACAGCGCGGCTGTGTGCTGTGCTGTTGTGGGAGGTGGGAGGGGCAGGACGCAGCGGCCACAGTGCAGTTGGCCGCACAGCCCATGGCTCCTGCTCCGCTGCCGCCCCTCTCCGTGATCCGTTTGTCCACGCTCACATCCGCACCTATGTTCCCTTTCTATGTACTGCCCACAACTCCATCTAATTCCCTGCTGCGGGCACATGCTACGAGTGAATCTGGTACTACTGCTTTGAATGCTTACCTCATGCGGCAACATTCTTTCCTACAGGGACCAACATAAGTATTCGAACAATACAGGGTGAATCATCTAACACTTGCACCGAAAATCTTGCGGAAACGGAAAGTGCGATCGATGTGCGGTTTTCACAGAGTGGATTGCTAGTCAGGGGCTCGTATTTTTAGCCAACATATAGATTGTAATATTACTTAGAAAGTGTATTTTTTTTTTTTTTTTTTTTTTTTTTTTTTTTTTTTTTTTTTTTTTGCAAACATACAGCTTTATAAATGCAACAGTGGTTATTTCTATCATGCACTGGAATTTTTGACACCAGCTGTGTACAAAGAATTTTGAATGACATTTTACCACTTTTAGTTTGGCAGCTACAACCGTTCAAAATTTCGGGTGCGGAGACTGCGATAGCGTAGCTGACTGGCCGAGTGCCTAGCCCCTGGGGCACGGCCCACTGTCTCATGACCACCAGCCAGCCAGCTACGCTGTCGTAGCCTCCGCTCCCAAAACTTTGACTGGTTGTAGCTGCCAAACTAACAGTGATAAAAAGTCATTCAAAATTCTTTGTACACAGCCGGTGTCAATTTGAAAAATTGTTTGTATAAAAAATACACATCCTAGGTATTTTTACAATCTGTTTATTGGCTAAAAATGCGAGCCCCTGACTACCAATCCCTTCTGTGAAATCCGCACATCAATCGCACTTTCCGTTTCCACAATATTTGCGGTGCAAGTGTTAGATGATTCACCCTGTATTCGATGCTTCAACCTGACAATATTGAGACCAAATCTGTCTCAGGGTCGAGCAATTAGTGATGTTAAAAGTGCCCTTTGATACCGCGGTTGCCAACCAATCCGATTCTAGGGACGCTAGTGATGTCTTCCACATATATATATATATATATATATATATATATATATATATATATATATATATATATATATAACCTGCTGTTTAATATTTAAAAGCAGGTGGTACATCTCATAATATAGCATACAATGACTTAAATTCTTTCATGTTATTTCGGCTGTGCGTCTGAGGAAGGACTTTTTTTTCACTTATAGAGGCTCTAATACAAATACCACAGAGGTCTATATATACCCTGTCTAAAATCGTAATACGGATTGGCACGTCAACTCCGTTCGGCATTTGGACATAATGTCTGTATGCTTGTGTAAAATGTCTTAATAAATGTTGCAAATTAGGTTTGTAACACCAGAGTTCTTATAAAACAACAACAGCTTGCTTCTAGATCATTTTATTTCAAGGTACTCCAGTCGACAACCCAGGAGTAAGATTAAAAACACCCATCTTATTACTACAAGCTATTCCGACTTTCTCCAAAGAACCCCGATCTTCAAAGATATTCTTATTTGCTTTATCGTCCAGAGCTAGTCGTTCTATTCTAACATTAACTTTATATACATACGTAAAAACTTTTTTTAATAATTACTGTCCTATATTTGTTAGCAAAGAACGTAACAAATTAACAAGCAATAATATGAAATAGAAAAATAACAAAAGAAAACAGAAAAAATACGAAGATAATTAGACAATTGCATACTAAAAAAGATGAAAGAGAATTACAAAACTGTTTTTTAACTGTCAATAAGTCTTGTCAGTTTGGAAGATAGGGGGCGAGGTACCGGCGGAAGTAAAGCTATAAACACGGGCCGTGAAGCGTGCCGAGATAGCTCAGTTGGTAGAGTACTTGACAGGAAAAGATCGCTAGTTCAAATCCCGGTTCCGCCACACAGTTTTAATCTGCCAGGACGTTTCCTATCAGCTCACATTCCACTGCAGACTGAAATTATCATTCTGGAAACATCCCCTAGACTGAGTCTAAGCCATGTCTCCACAATATCCTTTCTTGCAGGAATGCTAGTTCTGCAGGAAAGCATCTGTGAAATTTGGTAGGTATGAGGCGAGGTATTGGCGGAAGTAAAACTGTGAGGACGGATCTTGAGGCATGCCAGGGTAGCTCAGCTGGTAGAGCGCTTTCCCGCGAAAGGCAAAGGTCCGAGGTTTGAATCGCGGTTCGGAACACAATTTTAATCTGCCAAGAAGTTTCATATCATCGCACATTCCGCTGTAGAGTGAAAATATCATTCTATATACGAGGGTAAGTCAATTATTATCCGCAATTTAATTATATTTCTGTTTATGTTGATAGTACTGTCATTTTACGTTGGTGACGCATGCTTTATTTATTTGTTGTTGTATCTTTGCAATTTTCAAGCTACTACGTTAGTTTCGTTGTCGCTGCCGTGCTGTTAATCACGGCTGCTCCGCTGTCTATTTGCACCAAAGAAGAGCAACGTTCAGTGATACGTGCTTTGTGGGCGGAAGGTGTATCAGAGGCCGAAATTCATACAAGACTTTCAGTACAGTACGGGAGCAGTGTTTTGCCACAACGAAGTGCATACGAGTGGATTGAAAAATTCCGAAATGGTCGCACGAGTGTTAAGCACGATGGAGCCGGACGACCGTTTACCGCCACAAATGAAGAAACCATTGAGCGATCACGTGAAATGATTCTCTTAGACAGACGATTAACTATTGATGAAGTGGCTCATCGTCTTCATCGTGGTTCTGCCTACGAAATTATTCCCAACAGACTTGGGTTTCGTCAAGTTTGTGCAAGATGGGTCCCAAAACAACTCTCACAGTTGCATAAGCAAACGCGCATCGACATCTGCAAAAAACATTTGGATCGCTATGGTAACGAAGGGGACAACTTCTTAGCCAGAATCATTACATGGATCCATCATTACGAGCCGGAGAGTAAACGGCAGAGTGGAATGGAAACATCCAAATTCGCCGTGCAAGAAAAAGTTCAAGACCCAACCGTCCGCAGGAAAACTTATGCTTACGGGTTTTTTGGGATGCACGAGGTCCTGTACTGGAACATTATGGTGAAAGGGGCACAACAATAAACAGTGTACGCTACAGTGAGATGCTTACTGACAGGCTAAAGCCTGCAATTCGAAGCAAACGCCGAGGATTACTGTCAAGGTGTTGTGTTTTTGCACGACAATGCCCGTCCGCATACTGCTGTCCACACTGCTGAAACTCTCCAGAAACTCAAATTCGAAGTACTGGATCATCCTCCATATAGTCCCGATCTTGACCCTTCTATCGTTTGCTCCACTCAAACAGGCATTGAGGGGCCGTCGATTTGACTCGGACGAAGCAGTGAAGGAAGCGGTGCATTCCTGGCTCGCAGCTCAACCGAAAACCTTTTATGAGGGCATAGGCCCTAAGGAAGTTTGTAGAGCGATGGACCAAGTGCATTGAAAAGCAAGGAGACTATGTCGAAAAATGATTTTCTTGTAAGTTTCGTACTTTATAACAATAAAATTTTATAACTACTTTGCGGATAATAATTGACTTACCCTCGTATACAGGCAGTTGGGGGTAGAGATATTTCCTACCAGAAGGGACAGGAGCTAGGGTTGTATTGGGGTGGAAGAGTTTTCAGCCACCCTTTAAACCACACCAAACCTGCACATGCAAGACGAAACAGTAGAAGAAGAAAAGTTCATAGTCCTCATTCGCTACTGCACTCTAAAGCAGCCGAACTTTTAATGCATCAAATAACTTTTAGTCGCGTGTGACTTTTGCAGAACCTTTCTTCCCTCCCACTTGTAAAACTCGCTAGTTATGTTACTTAGAACCGATCACCAGTGTTGTTGTGTTAGGCCTACTGGCCGGTCGCTCGCAGCCGGTCCGAGTTGGCAGAGGTCCTCACCTCTTGTGTAAGATTCAAGAATAGGCCGTTCCAGAATCTCGTAGCTACTGGCCTTCACACAGGAATGACACCCTTTTACTACTGGCGACGTGCTAGCTGTAGTCTGACATCACCGGCGTCAGATAAGCCCGCCAGCTTGTGGCAAAGGTTACATCGTGCTGCAGTTGCTTTACACTGATTTCCCTTTAGGCTGCGGCATACTTGCACATCTGAGCATATGTTGAGATATTCTACCAGTCATTGATTTGTAATTTAGTTTCAGACGACTGAGGCGAAGCAGATTAAGTGGGCAATGCCTTTGGTTACTTACGTCTTCGTCAGTCATCTCTGTATGACAAATGGGCGAGACGATGCAGTGGTAACACACTGGACTCGCATTCGGGAGTTCGGTGGTTCAAGTCCATCTCTGGCAATCCAGATTTACGTTTTCCGTGATTTCCCTAAATCACTCGAGGCAAATGCCGTTATAATTCCATTGAAAGGGCACGGCCAGGTTCCTTCCCCACCCTTACCCACACATCCGGACGTACGCTCCGTATCTAATGACCACGCTGTCGGCAGGACGTTAAACCATAAGCTTCGTTCCTTCCTTCATTCTCTACCAACTCGTAGCTTGTAGCTTTGTCTTGTGCCTCTTATGTTGCACTGAAGCAAAAGTTTTGATCAGTCCGTATGTGATTATGCGATTGGTTACTTCTTTCTGAGGAATGGATATCGATGAGTAAAGATCAAAGAGCGGATCATGGGTTGTACTGTGGTAGCTCAGCCGGCAGATTACTTGCTGCCTGTGATCATTCAGCAACAAAATTTTAACTGTCTGACAGTGACGTTTAAAGTTGTGAGCAACCGATTGTGTTTCTTCCTTTGTACAGCGCTACATTTAGCAAAAGAGGCAGCGTTCTGGGGAGACGAGATACGAGGTATGTCCACAAAGTAAGTTCCGTTCGGTTATATAACAAACATATACAGTTACAGAAAAAATATTTATTGTGCAAAAATCTACTACTGTTAAACTACTTTTCTACGTAGTTTCCGAATTTTTGTAGGCACCTGTCATAGCGTGACACAAGTTTTTGTATGGCTCCTCATAGAAGGTTGCCACCTGTGTATTCAACCAAGTGGTAACATGTTCTTTCAGAAATGTTCAAATGTATGTTAAGCTTATGGGACTTAACTGTGGGGTCATCAGTCCCTAAACTTAAAAATTACTCGTAAACTAACTAATACTAAAGACAGCACAAACATCCATACTCGAGGGAGGATTCTAACCCCCGACGGGACAGCCTCGTGCATCGGAGCATAGCCCCTCAATGCGCTCGGCCACTCCGTCGCGGCCATGTTCTTTCAGCTCGTCATCATCGTTGAAGCGGTGACCACTAAGAGCAGATTTTAGGTGTAAGAAGAGATGAAAGTCGCTAGGAGCGAGGTCCGGGCTGTACGGAGGATGACGAAAACGTCCCAGTGAAATTCCCGTAAGAGTTGTTTGGTCGCATTCGCCGTGTGAGGTCGGACATTATTGTGGGGAAAAAAAAAAAAAAAGTCCTCGGCGCTTGTCCTGTATTGCGCGGGCGGCACAATTTCTTAATGGTCTCGCTGTAATCATGTGCATTGATTGTTCCGTTTAGTAGTAAGAAATCAATCAGCAAAATGCCTTTTCTTTACTAAAAATGGTGCACATGAGGTGCACTGTAGGTGTCAAGATTTGATTAGGCTGAACCTTTGATTGCCGTTTTTGTCTTAGGGGTGTCGTTCGATACCCAAATTTCATCCCCCGTGGCTATCCGACAAAGAAAACCGTCGCCTTCTTCATTGTATCGTGTCAAAAAACTGAAGTGCACTGCCCATCCGTTGTTTTTTGTGTTGTTCAGTAAGAATTTTGGGTACCGAATGTGAACAAACTTTTCGAATTTTTCAGTAACAATTTCATGAATCAGTGGTCGTGAGATATGCGGAACATCCATAGCAAGGGCACTAAGTATAAACTTACGGTTGTGCTTAATCTTCTCTTCAATTGTGTGAACCAGTTCATCAGTAATCACAGACGGGCGTGCACTTCGTTATTCATCGTGCACTTGATCACGTTCTTCATTGAACAGTCTGACCCATCTTCTAAACATTGAATCACTCATAGAATTTCGTCCGTAAACCTCGCAAATTGCCGATGAATTTCCTTTGGTTTTACTTTCTTTGCATTTATAAAACGAATCACAGATCTGATTTCACATGCGGCAGCATTTTAAATTGCGGCTGAAATTATAAAGAAGCGCTACAAATCACATGTCGGCAGCATGTCTGAAAATGGCGTACATGTCTTTTCCTTGAGTAATAGTAACTGGCGCCGTCAGAGCGAGGTGGCGCAGTGGTATCACACTGGACTCAAGTTGGGAAGGATGGTGGTTCAAATCCACCTCCGGCCAACCAGATTTAGGTTTTCCGTGGATTTCCCTAAATCACTCCAGGCAAATGACGGGATGGTTCCTTTGATACGGCACGGCCGATTTCCTTCCATATCCTTACCTAAACACTCCGAGCGTAAGCTCCGTGTCTAAGGCCGGTATTGCACTATCAAATTAATGGACAAAGAATTGGACGAAAAAATTGGATGAAATATTGGTCATATTTTTTGACAAAGAAATTGGATGAAATGCAAAAGGGGGTATTACACTATCATCCAATATTTTGTCAAATTTGCTTCAAAATGGCGGTGTAATGCTCGGCTGTTGTTTATACTACCGGTGCGTTGTGTCTGCATTTAGAAGAGAAGGAGGGAAAAAAGAAAAGGAAACGCACCTGGATGAAACTGGGTGTCAGAGCGAGATAAATAAAATTTGTTACCGGGAGGATTTTCTTTTTTTATGCCTTCGGCAGAACAGCCAGGCTGTTCACTGCTAATTATTTTGTCGCTATTCATCCTTCACAGTTTGCAATAGAGTAACAAAAAGGCTGGCTCAAACAGTGTATACGAATAAGATTAAGTTGATAAAGCAAGTTTCATTAAATAACGTTTTAAATGGAAAATGTAAGCACTGACAAAGAGGATAATCTAAATTGTTTATGACGTTATTAACAATGTAAGGGGGGCAACATTGCTGATAAAGTAAATAGGCTCTATTTATTTCATTACAAAAATTGGCTGACGTATTTATGTGTACATAGATTCGCTTGCAAACAGATGTCGATGTTTTGAAAGTTGTTTCATTTACCAGAACTTAACACACATCACGTTACCAAAATCATACATTCTAAAATCTGCTTCGGCCGTATTAAGATTTAGGGGTATTACTTCTTCAATTCCGATAGTATATAATGACTTTTTTACATCACGGATTGTAACTGAACCTCACTTTTGCCGTAGGGTATTGGGCTACGCGAATTGACTTGACGGACAGTGTGAATTGGCCTTGTCACCTGTTATACAACGCCCCATCTGATTTTTTAAAATTTTGTTGTTGCCAGGAAACACTACACAAACATTCCACTACTAGCCATGTTTACGAATATGAACGTTATGTCGAAGTAATGTCAGATATTTAACCTCCAAATAAAACAGCTGTAGTGGCAACTGGCAAGGAAGCTGTATACTACTAGCGCTCCAAGCGGTCACATTTCTCACTGCAGGAAACAGAAGACGAGCGATTTCTTTGATCAAATCTAGGCCGAGGCCTTAGATTGGATGAAATATAGGACGATATTCCCATTACACAACGTCCCAATTTTTCTTTGTCCAATTCTTTGACAAATAATTTGATAGTGTAATACCGGCCTAATGACCACGCTGTCATGGGACATTAAACTCTAAGCTTCCTTTCTTCCTTTAACTGCCGCGTATGCTCGATACTGCGATCATAGCGCTGTCGCGGATAGAAATAGAAACGGAACTTACTTTGTAGATGACCCAAGTATTACATCAATTTTCCCACCTCCTACGAAAATAAAGGAGAAGCCGCGAGCCATTAAGGACAACCTCGGCCTTAATATGCCTGCAATTTATAACATACCATGTCACATACCGGAGGTGAGTTCATTGGTCGGTCAATATGTACCGTTTCCGACCGCTGTACAGAACACCAACGGCATATTAAAAACAATAATTGGGGATATCGGCAGTCACTGAGGACAGCCTCACAAAAAACACACAATCATATTTTAAGAAACAAAAGTGTTATCTCAAACCTCCTCACAATGGAATCCTGTAATGAAAGAAGCTGTAGAAATGAGAATGTGAGAGGACAACTTCGACCTTGATGGCGAATTATAATCTTAGCGGTGCATGGAAGTGAGAGCTCAATACAGAGACGCAGCAGGGACTTTGTACATTGCGTCCACGATACTACGGGATTGATAGCAACACCATCGCATACAATGACACCATCTGTGACAACATTACGTATTTGGCGACCAATGAGAAACAGTTTATGGGCTGTTTAAGGCCACCAGAACACCAGTATAGACAATCAGTTGCTCTTGCCGAAGACAATGGGAAGGAGTCGTCGAAAGCTCGAGATTTCATCCAGACCTGACGCAGCAAAAATTCCGAGAATGTTTTATACAACATTCTCGTTGTCTGTCTACAGCTGACTCATGGCTAGCCTTTCTTACTTCCTGTCATCATCGCGCTGTTACCAACATCTGAAGGTCACGAAACAAATCGCACACACTGTAAGTGCATTTGTAACCCCAGGAAGCTCTCCGGCGGTACGTGAGTTACCTTTCAAAGGACTGAAAAGTTTTGCAGCTCCAACAAAATACAAATTATTAGCTAACATTGAAATAATGTATTTTAATCCAGGAGAAATATGCTTTCATTAAGGAGATGTCTATTTTTCACTGGGAAATCCGGGGTGATTTTTCCTTGTCCACTAAAACACCCCGGTAATCAAACGGAACACCATTGGGATGACGCAAACTATCGTCTTCGTTCGATACGCCACATTTAATATTACCTACTTTGGTTTCGGCTGATGAGAAGGAATGCTCTTCCATTCCTCCATTCACACGTCATTGAACGCGTCGTCAGCGGAATTACAGCCGAAGGGTGGAGATAGACCATATTAATGTTCACTAGTAGGTATCCTGATTCTTTTGATCAGATACTGTGTTTTTTACTTTTGCCCATCATGACAATTCACATAATCACACTTCGATTTTTAAACGAAACGGTAGGATTGTTACCGTTGTTCTGTTCACAGGCTTTGAAAAAGTTCATTTTTTTTTCTTCTCCGGAAATCTGGAACAAGTGCTGTAATAGGCTTATGTCACCGCAGAATTCTGTTTTTGTTTTGCTTTCTGTAGACAAAACGTAGTTGGAAGAAACGAATTTCGGTTTATTGGGACTCGTCCGAAACAACAAACGCGACGTTCATTGCGCATTCACAACATTATGACCATCTACCTTATATTGCGTAGGGGCGATTGTTGCGTCACCTGATGAGGAACGAGTGCTTGTCAGACACACGTACGGTGTATGTAACATGTGTCAACGTGCTGTCCGTGTGAAGCATGGGGAAGGTACGAGGTGTATTGGAGTCTGCCTGAGGTCAGAAAGAAGCTCGGCACTAGCCTTTCGGAAACTCCGCTACTTGTCCGTTGTTTGCGGAGTGCTGTGAAGTCTTCAACACGTGGCGAAACGAAGGTGAAATCACGTCCAAGAGGGAAAGGTTGGGCGGCCATCCCTTATTATACAGCTTGAAGCCAAATTCGCGCACTCTGGCTCCACAGCGTAATTCCTATGCCAGCAATAAAAAGGTCTCTTACAAAATTTCGTCCTGAGCATATTTCCGGCGGTAAATGGACGCTGAAGACTAAGATGGGTGCGAGTTTTATACGTCATTGTGTTTCAGAATTACACAATTACACCAATAAACTTCTAGGGGATGTAGAAGGCGTCTTGAGGAACAAAATGTGCATAGAAACTCATGCTTGGAAATGCCATTCAATGAGGATCCAAGTTACAGACAGCGGCTGCTGCCTGTAGATATCCCCTCCAGCAGTTCAACGCTCTGTAGCGTCCTAGGATGACATTTCCGGGCATCGGTTGCTATACTCATTTTGTTCCTCAACACGCCTCTACATTCCCTAGACGTCTGTTGGTGTAATTGTGCAATTCTGAAACATGTTGGCATACTCACATACGCGTACGTCCATTTACTGCCGGAAATATGAGCAGGACGAAATTTTGTGAGAGGCTTTTTTATTGTTGTCCTGTAAGGAATCGTGCTTCGAAGCCTGAGTGCACAAATTTCGCTTCACCCGGTTTGTAATCCCGGTCCGGCACGAATTTTCAAATGTAGGCTAACAATGAAGGACAAGGAAATGAATGACTTTAGCTGCTCTAGGGCATTGAAACTATTCAATGGCGACAAGTGAAAATGTGAACCACGCCGGGACTGGAACCCGGGACTTTCGCTTCCGGCTAGGGGACGACGTAACCATTTGGCTACCCACGCTCGCCTCTCGCCAGTCTCGAATTACAACAAGTCACACACTACGGCCTCTTATCCTTCCATTTCCGGTTCTCATACAAGGTTGAGCGTTATCACCGCATCTGCGGAGAAGATGATGAACGTTATGCAGTCATCCCGTATAAATACATACGTGGTAACTTGAACAACGTCTGGGACTGACCGGATGACGGCGCTTAGGTGCGCATGGTGGCGCCCTGGTGTGGTACAGTGTCAGTCAGTCTCTTATCCCTGTAACAGACAGTTGTGTGCATGCACTGGAAGCAGGCGTACGGTCGTTGTGTTTGTGAGCTGAATGCACCAGTCCGACATTGACATGTCACTGTCTGAGCAACGGAGAAACATCAAGTTTCCCAGAAATTGGGCAAAACCGCTGCCGAAAAGTGTTGTGTTTAGGTGGCGCCGGCGTTTTGTGCGAGGAAGGGAGGGCTTGGAAGACCATTTGCGAAGTGGTCGGCCACGAACAGTTTGAACGGAACGGAAGATCGAGGAAGTTGGAACGTTGGTGCGTGCTAACCGCTCTCAATCGGTAGATTGAGTAGCAGTAGGGGTCAGCTATGGTACTTGCCACTAAACTCTATCGGACGACCTTAACATGTCTCGTGTTACCCAGCACAGTGTGCGACGAATCTTGTCGCAAGACCAACGTGGTTGTGTGAACTAAAATCCGACGTTTCTCAACCGATAAGAACTGCAGACAAGCCGACTGCGGTGGCCGAGCGGTCTGCGGCGTGCCAGTCACGGTCTACACGGCCGCTGCGGTCGGGCGTTCGAATCTCCCCTCGGGCATGGATGTTGTGCCGTCTTTAGTGTAAGCTAGTTCATAAGTAGTTTGTAAGTTTAGGGACTGATGACCCCGTAAAGTCCCATAAGCTCTACAAATATTTTTGAACTGCAGACAGAAGATGGTGTTTCCTTTATGATCCGCAAATGAAGCAAATGAAACGACAATCAGCCACCTGGAATATGGTCGCGGTGGAGTGGCTTGCGTTTCAAGGCGCCTAGCTGCGGAGCGCGCCGCTGCTCTCCGTCGGAGGTTCGAATCCTGCCTTGGGCATGGGTACATTTGCTGTCCTTTATCATAAGTTAAAGTGCTGCTGATGTCTCTACCAGTGCCAACGCCAATGTTAAAAGCGGTGGTTCCCCTCGTCCCTCCCTGCCGCGGGAGCGAACATATACTGCCTCTATGGGGTTCAAAAATGTTCAAATGTTTGTACAACTTATGGGACTTAACTACGGGGTCATCAGTCCCTAAGCTTACAAACTACTTATGAACTACTTACAACTAAGGACGGCACAAATATCCATGCCCGAGGGGGGATTCGAACCCCCGACCGTAGTGGCCGTGCTGACCGTGACTGGAGCGCCTCAATCACCTCGGCCACCGCGGCCGGCTATGGGGTTCAGATGAGAATTTGAACCTCTGCCGCGCATGCGCATTGCAACGCCGCGGCCACTGCGCCTATATTAAACGGCCGCGCTACGTCGCGTATACGTGCTGTCATCACGACGTAAAACGTTTCTCGTGTGATGAAAATACTTAAAATTTGCATATAAAATAATCTGCTAGAAGCAGCCTAGGGAGCGATGATCACCCTAGTTAAGTCCCATAGATTTACATTTTAACATTTTCACCTGGAATACAGCAAAAGATATATCCATTCGTTTAATTCAGCGCCCGCCATAAATTTCTTTCAGCCATAAGAGTTCGAGGGACTGTAATCGGAACCCTTAGACACTTGGCATTTGAAGTGGTTTTAGATTGAAATTCTTACTCCACATTAATTGGAAAAGATACCAAAAGTATCTGAGACTCCAGTGTGCCTATAAATACTGCCGTGGAGGGATGTCAGCTTACTGTCGCGTGCTTTTGTGTTCCTCCCGCTTGTCCCTCTAAATATAGAGCAGACGTAAGCAAGAATGCACCCCGGCCGCCGAGGCACATTTCGTCTATTAGACCGCCTCCAAACGGGGCATTAATCGGGACAAGCGTGGCGATAAATCTACTTCTGGGAAGAAGCCCACAGCCCGTTTTTCACTTTTCCCTTTTTTTTCACTCCCCCCCCCCCCCTCTGTCCCCCTTTCCGCGGGCCCACATATTCGTTACACAGAGGTTGGCCCCTGCCTCCTCTTTTAACGAGTCGGCGGATTTCGTTAGGAAATAATTGCGCGGCGTCCGCTTCGCAACGCGGGCCATGTTTTTTCTGACGCGAGAAGAATGCGACACGGCGGGGAAGAAGAAAAAAAAAATGTGTAGGGAGAGGGAGGGGGGAGGGGCTGCGAGAAGAACCAGTCGACTCGTTAGGCTGTGACGAGCGGCGGTGATTTAAGGCGTGGGCTGCGAGGCGCTGGACGCGTATCTCATTAAGGGAGGGTGGCTCCAGCCACGACTGGGCCCGCATCTGCAACCGCCCTGACGGCGGATCTGTATGCCGGCGGCGTTCCGGCGACATCCACGTCCTCTGAGGTGCAATATTTCTTCTCGGAACCGATCCCCTTCCCAGAAGGAACAGGGGTTTCACCGGCCATACGAATTAGCGCGTGCGGCAGACTTTTCAAAGTCGCGTGACCCATCGAATGAGGTGGTACAATGCTTCGTCTTCTTCAAGAGTAAAACACGAAAGTGGACCTGGGTTTGAACACGACTCGAGCTGTTCGAACAATTTACGTCACAGATCGGGAAATCGCGGGATGTGTTCCAACCAAGCCCCCACAATCGCGTAAGCCGTGGTGGAGTAGCCGAGCTGTCTAAAGCATCTCGCGTCGGAGCGCGCGGTTGCTCGCCGTGGAGGTTCGAGTCCTCCCTGGGGCATGGGTGTGTATGAGTTTGTCCTTAGTTTAGTTTACCTAGGTTTAAGTAGTTTGTAAGCTACGGACTGATAACCATGCAGTTTGGTCCGATAGAATTACAAACATTTGAATTTGAACAGAGGGAAGAGCAAACAATGAAAATGACGAGCAAAAAGATTAACTTGTTTTATTGCATTCTGCATTGATATTTTTGTATTTAAGAAAGGGGGGAGGGAACTTGAGCCCAATGTGGAATGAGATAGTATTAGTCATATTTCATTTTACAGTGTACAATATTTACCAATTTTTGCAGTGGTGTATCATGAATTTTTGCCACCCATTTTCCAGGGGCGGATCCAGAACGGCCTGCTAAGGGGGGGGGGGGGGAGGCGGGGCGGGGGGGGGGAGCGGTGGAAGAATTTTCGTCGTCAGCCAAAGTCTGATTCAGTAAAAAGACTTTAGTACCGGCCACCCCTTTTTACCCCACGCCCAATCAAACAACAAAAGTCTCTCAGTTTTCAAGACTCAGTGCGGTGATAGGGCGCTAGCTAAAAAAAGGTCTGCCAAAAAGAGCTGCTGGGGGGGGGGGGGGGGGGGAGAGGAACGACCCTTCGTCGCCTCGGCGGCCATTGTAGTGGGAAAAATATGGTCAAATGTTTGTAGATCTATCGGACCAAACTGCGTGGTCATCAGTCCGTAGCTTACAAACTACTTAAACCTAGGTAAACTAACCTAAGAACAAACACAAACACCCATGCCCCAGGGAGGACTCGAACCTCCACGGCGAGCAACTGCGCGCTCCGCAGTGAGACGCTTTAGGCCGCTCGGCTACTCCACCGCGGCGGGTGTAGTGGCAAACTTCCGCGCGAACATTAAACGTGCGTAAGACTCTTTTGATTAGACAGAGTATTCGTTTGAGCTAAGTCGCGAAAACTATTTCTAATTGAAATATATGACTACAAAACTGCTTCAGACTCCTTGAATATACAACAACTATCGGTTGTGTGTAAATTTATTACACATAGGTGTAGAAATTGGCCAACAGCGTTTCCTCTTCCTAACGAATCCGAACTATAACATGTAGTTTTTTTGCGTTCTAAGTACAGCATATGAACGGAATTTATCGTCAGACACGATTTTTCGGCACTTTCTCAGTATATTCTACGATTGTGGAACTTTTGTACAAACTTTAATTTCGGAAGAGTTTCACACTTTGTCTTTGCTTTAGTGCTGTATTCTCCAATATTTAGATATTTCATAGCATCAAAAATGAAACTGGGCTGTCTGAAACAGCTACTGTTAAAAATCGATTGTGAAAGTGAAATATGCCATTAGATACATAACTGGAAAATAGCTTCTTACCTTGCGAATACAGTAACCAGCCACTACCATATTCTTTTAAGAACACGAAATAAGCGATAACTTTTTCTTAACTAATGCATCTGACATTAGCATTAGGGTATCTAGCAAGAATATTAGCATTTTTAATGTTGTAAGCCAAATACCTTACAGTTGCGTGAACTGTTCAAAAGTCAACAACTATTATGGGGTTCAACTTCACAAAGTGCATACAGTGTGGCTATGTGTCATTCATATATGCAACTATACACAGTTCTGCAAACCCCTTTCAGTTGTTATACCTATATGTAAAGCAGATTACCTTTAAATTGTGTATTACAAGTTCCTAATATTAATTTCATAAACATAAATTCCAACTGCAGTGAGGCAACTAATTTCGTGACGCCAATAGTTATTTTACACAAACATAAAATGAAACTTTTTGAACTTTCTGTCCACCAGTACTGCCTAAAGTATTGTAAAAGTATTGTAAAAGCCTGTTATTTATTTCATTCAATCCTATATTGTCTTGACTAATGGACTATCAAGCAAGAGTAACTATCTCTGAACACAAGCAGTAGGGCTACTTGTATTCCTGAGAAATATAAATGGGAATACAGTATTCGATCTTTTTATTCCTTTCTTAAACTGATTTGTGTATTTAAACGCTGAGCAGCTCTTCACCATCGTGCTTCGTGTACATTGCAATAGTCAAACAATACAGACGTGACTATCAATTGTGTATATATCCCGCAGCAGCTATTTAATACACTATTTACCTGCTAACAACACTCGTATTTAACTGACGCTTGCCACTACCATGGCGGCCGGGCGACATTTCAAATTATCCCGTGACAGCAGCGCCGTCAGGAAGTATAGTTATCTTTACAAGGTCTTTGGTTCGAACATTCGATCACGGCGCTATCTAGCAACGTCGGAAGTTGTATCCAGTCACTCCCGTTACTTGGGCTCCCAAAACCGGATTTCGAAAATCGATTTTCCAATTCCGCTTTTGGTTGGTCATGTAAACACTCCAAAATCGATTCTGGAAATCCACTTCTGTACAGCGGTTTTCCAGTTTCACAATCGATTTTCGTGTCCATGTCAACGCAACCGTTTTTGAAGCGTTCTTGGCTTGTCACATTGTGTTTTCTTGTTAAGTATTTTCGGCACATATGGGCAGGGTGACATTTTCTAAAGTTAAATATAAGTATTAGAATGAGCATGCATCTGTGTATTTAAGTAAAGAAATATTGCGATTGTGCTGACTAAACAGAAACTCCCTGTCAGGGAACAAATTGCGAGCCATTAAACCTGTGCCTGATCTGTGGTCATCATCCCGATCCTCTCGCCGAGAGGAGGTTGTTCTGGCCTGGCTTCGAATTGGCCACTGCCGTTATAGCCACCAGTATTTACTTCGTGGTGATCCTGCTCCCTTATGTGAGCACTGTGATGAACCTTTTACTGTGTACCACCTTTTAGTACAATGCCCGTTTCTTAATCGTCTACGTCATGATCTATGTTTACCATTTGAAATGTCTGATATTTTAGCTGATTATCCGAATTCTCCTGACAGAGTTCTACTTTTTATACATCGTGCAAATATGGCAAAAGCCATTTAAGTTCTATAACCCCGGTTCGATTTTACTATGGGCATATGGGCAGTGTTGGGCGCTAATGACCGAGGTAGTTTTGAGCCCTTAAAAAAAAGACGCAGGGACTGAATCTGGTGTTTATCAGGCGCCACATTGAGCACTCTTGTCTAGGAAATCCGATTTAAGCTGTAAGCGAAAAACGGGTTACGAAATTCTGTTTTCGTCTTCCTGAAGATGTGTTGCATGTAAACGTAGTGAGTGTAACATACGAGGGTTGGCCACAAAGTAAGTTACGTGTTTATTTCTATCCGCGGCAGAGCTACGATAGCAGTTCCGAGCAATCGTGGCAGTTACTTTGACTCGAGGAAAAGAGCAAGGAGATTAGAATAAAAGGAGGTGATGTTATCCATGCGGAGAACAGGATTGGTTGAAGCCAGAAGGGCTATGCTTTTGTGCCCAAAATAAATATTTCTCACTTAAACTCTGTGTTAATATTGCCCTCTTTGCGTAACGTCACTAAATTGACAGCCATATCGGAATATTTACTTAGATATGACGTACATTTCAGCGACTTGAACTACTATATACACGAACTACGACAAATGTTTTGAGCTCAAACAAATGCCGGAGTGCCCAGTTTGCTTGTTTTCCTTTTTCAGTGTTAGGGTATCTACAGAGATCCTTGGTTCGAACATTCGATCGCTAAGCTATCTAGCAACGTCCGAAGCTATTATCACAGTCGCGATACACACTGCCGTGAAAGTTGTTACCCACTGACAATTGGAATGACACTATCGCTCCTAGCGGTGGGTAAACCGACGAAGGAGTAATTAACGAAATAGTTACTATAATTTTTGCATTACAAGCATTAGTGAAACACAAGATACATACATAATCGGGAAATAAATGTAAAAACAGCCGAATATCACCGATTCATTGGTATAAAGAACAATTTCGCCATGAACAAATTACTTAAGAATATGTGTGTGTTTGTAACTTGGTTTCGTTGAAAGTAGGGAAACAAATTTCTGTTATGGTCGTTCTTACAGTTTTTTTTATTATTTTATTTATTTTTACGCATATGAATTTGGTGTGGAGTCTAATGATTCCTACATTATTACGCGCACATGATTTTGAGTGTAATACTTTAAGAAGTCAATGTTTTTTGAATATTCTTGCCGTTTGTGGTTCAGCTGTAGCAACACCCTCACCGGTTTTTATTAGAATTGTATTGAAGAAACCTTAACTTTCCTGAGTAGATGGGAAGAGTCGTGGCTGGCATTGACGAGCAATAAACTACGGTTTGTTAAAGCAACTGTCCGACCATGGCGAAGCTCCTGTCAGTCATTGAAGCAGCATAAGGTGGCCTTGACACGTCTACGATTCGGGCATTGCCCTCAGACAGGCTATTTACTCATTCGAGAGGATTCCTCTACAAATCACTGTATGCCACATTTTAATAGAATGTATTTTACACCGTGCTGCCCTGTGTTTTAGCTGATGACGGGGCGAGTGTGTCGAAAGTTTTAAATTTTTGTCAACTTTGTGGACTCTGGCCTAAGCTCTTTGGCTGGAGGTTTTTGTGCTATAAGCAATGGATTTTGTATCAGGAATCAGCCGTCCATGATAGGTACTGCGTTTCGAGGACTTCTACGGCTATGTACCTTAGTGGAACAACTTACTTAATTGCTGACGTGCAATATTTGCTTGTGTGTTTGCTTCGTCCCCCTTGTCGTTAGGCTAGTTTGGTTACCTACCTTTCTGAATCCTGTTTTTATTCATTTCCTTTTACTCGGGTCACATATCTTGTAAGGGCGCAAAAGACCTATCCTGAGTAAAAAAAGTGACGTCTTTTTGCCAAAGATGAAGCCTTCTGCTGTTTCCTAGCTATTTTCTTATTTTTAATAGAAAATTAAAATCTTCAGAAAACCTGTTGGTTACAGTATAATTATAAATAAACTGCCAGGTAAAGTTCCCTTTCATACCTTGAGAGGTATATTGGGAAATCTAAGATAAGCAAATGTGGAGCTATTATTATTACCTATTTTTATGGTACTACATACATTCCCTAATGAAAAATTGTTAAAATCAGTATACTGTTCCCACTCATCTTGTGTTCAGTAATGCAGCTTGCCGGCCACTTGGTGCGCTGCTGTCGCAGTTTACAACAAAAATCAGTGCGAATGTCCCCTCGCCTTCCCTGCCGCGGGAGCGACTATATGCTGCCTCCAGGGTGTTCAGTTGAGAATTTGAACCTCTGCCGCGCATGCGCATTGCAACGCTGCAGTCACTGCCGCCTGTATTAAGCGGCTGCATTACGACTCGTATACGTGCTGTCTTCGCGACGTAAGACGTTTCTCATGTGATGAAAATACTTAGAATGTGCATATAAAATAATGTGCTAGAAGAACGAAACGAATAATGATAGTTTAAAAACACTTTATTTTATTTATATATTTATTTACTTTTTTCACGGCGCGCTTTTTTCCGGTGGTTCACTGAACGCGCCGCCACTGGCATGTACCGTTTCATACCTATCCGGGGATTTGAGGAAACCAAAGGAAGATAAATGTGGAGTTATTTTGTAGTTATTACCAATAAAAAGTGCGTTAAAACAGTATCAACTCAGCATCCGATGTCGCATTCAAAAATTTAGCTTACCGGCCGCTTGGAGGGATAGTATCGAAGTGTATAACAAAAATTAGCTGGAGTGTCGTGACTGTGTCTGTCTAACGGAACAGTGGAAGAAAGCCATTGCTATTGTTATACCGTTCTGAACAGCAGACCGACACATACATGCTACTTTGCTGCTACGACTTTCGTCAACCGTGGAGGGCCACATCATAGTGGCAAAGAAGCTAATGTTTGTTTAACGTTATCGAAGTCCGAGGGAGGACTCGAACCTCCGACGGGGAGCTGCCGCCCAATCCGTCGCAAGGTGCCTTACACCGCACAGCCATCCCGCGCAGCTTTGATTGTTTGGTATTAATTCTGTACCGTCTACAAAGCTACCGTTGTGTGTGCTTTTCCGTTTTTAAGGTGATTAATATTCTGTTCGGTAAGTTTACGTTCAACGAATGTCGGTTCACTCGGTTCCATCCATTAGTCGGTCTTATTCGAGATAGATATTGTTTACAATGGCTATAAATGCACTAATGTATATCGTCGGGATCTCCATGAGACTGTTTGGAGAGGAGGCGCTTGTTTATAAAAAGATAAAAACATCACAATACTGCAGAAAGACCTGCAGGAGGTCGATGAATGGCGCAGGGAGAGGCAATTGACTCTGAACGTAAATGCGGATTACTCGGCAGACAAAATTCGTGGTATACCTCGTAACATCGTATCGGGCATCCTTTTGATCGGCGAAATGCGTTAAATGCACGTGGCATCGACTCAAAGAGGAATTGAAGGTACCCAGCAGGTATACTGAGCTATGACCCTTTATAACTCAAGTAAGAATCAGGAAAGCCTTTCGACGCAAGTCTGCAAAACTCTGGTGAAAATCGATTTTGAAGTTTTGCAAGTACTTGTAAATACTAATAATTAAAACAGTTGCAGAATATGTCGGTGTAACTCAGGTGGTAACGTTTTGGCATTGCAACCATAGGGTCGGTGGTTCGAATATCGCCGCGACAGTTTATTTATTTTAATATCAACTGGTAGTTTTTACGAAAAATACACATTTTGGTTTATTCATGATTTTATTTATTCTTAATTTTATAAAAGTTTGTTAATAATGATGGTTTCAATAAAAATATAGCAATTTACATTTTTTTTTACAGTATTCATGACGGTTGTCTTTGTTCAATTTGTGACGATCTACGTCGCTATCTTTGTTAAGTCCTCTCCATAGCTACTAATGGCTTTCGAAGCAGGCAACCTACTCAAACATCGTTTTATGTGACGATAAGGTATTTATATATATAGGTTGTCAATAACGATGATTTAATTTAAAGAAAACAAAAACCAACCAATCAATCGAAGTCGTGTGTGACGAGTAACTTCATGGAGGATGTAAACAAATAAACACTATTTCAGGTTCAGTTACATAAAACAATTCAGCTCGTCTACACCTAAAACGATGGTTGAGTAGGTTATCTGCTTGGAAAGCCATTAGTAGCTATGCAGATGACTTTCCAAAAAATAGCGTCCCAGATCTTCATAAACTGAAAAATGAAACACTACCGTCGCAATAGTAGAGTCAATAGGTACTGTAAAAAAGGAACTTATGGTTTTTTATTGAAACCATCATTATTGACGACACTTATAAAAATGGAAAATTAGAAATAAACAAAAAACCGTGAATTATTTAAAAATTATCATTAGATGTTAAAATTGTGTAAATATGCGAACAACGAAAAAAATTTTAAAAATCCGTCACGACAGGATTCGAACCCCTAAGGTTGTAAGATCAGAAATTTTATTTTTTTCTTATACATTCTACTGTGTATATTGAACATCAATTATGACATCTTAGAACATATACTTTACACAAGTACTCTTAACGATATACTCACTAGTACACAATCACAAAAACATGTTGATTTATTCATATTTCGCATTTCGATTTTTTGATAAGTTAACTGTGTTTTAGCGTTTAGGCTTTTCATAACACTTAAAGATTCTTGTAGCCATAGATAAAACTGATGTTAAATGAGTCCATGTAAACATTTTCATTGCAGCAATCATCACTCGCAGCATAATCCACAATTGATAAATAAAGGATTATAATACACTGTGAACGTAGTAAACACAGTCTACGCATTTTGATTACTTCTGGGCAGTTTGTGTGCGCGGAGCTGCGTTAGTAACGTGTCAAACACCTGAGCTACAGCGATAGATGCTGTAACTGATTTAAAAATTTGTACTTACTTGTATTTGCAAAACTTCAGAGTCGATTTTCTCGAGTATTTTTTAGAGTTGCGTCGAATGGTTTTGGCTGATTGTTATTTGAGTTACGAACTTCACGTACCATAGAGACATTCTAAATTGCGATGCCCATGTGGTCTACTTGTTAGACTCAAGTGGTAAACGTTACGAGGGGGACGTTATGCTTTTACTGCTGAAATTCCAAGATAGTATTTCGTGGTGGGAAGAACTGGACAACTCCCACATACGTCAAGCGAAAAGACCACGAACAGACAACCGAGGAATTAGAGCTGTTACTGAAGTCTGCCGAAAAATGTTCTTCTCTGCGCTGTCCGCTAATGGAACAGAGTATTCTTGTATAGCTCGCGAACGAACTACTTCGGAAGAGCGCTCCCACAGGCGCGAACTAAGCGAACTAGTTCGCAGATCCTTCGCCTCTTAGTTCGTCTGCTCCTTTCCCGAAGACTGACGGGTAACAGCAAGAGGACGCGAGAGCGCGCAGAATCGCGTCATTGCCTTCTGCCAGTTGCCGTCATTTCGAGCTGAGATGCAGCTCAGTTGTAGTTTTAGTAGCGGTAGCAAAAGCCAAAACGAGGGGACGAACTAAAAAGAGCGACCTCCTTCGCGGCCAAGCTGCGAACTAAAATGAGAGCTACCGGTCGCGAACTAAAAGATGCGCGATAGGTCGCGAACAGAATTAAAAATCACGTGTTTGCCTTCTGCTGATGAGAGCCATTTCGAGGTTACTGCCTGCTAGATTACATAGTTCAGTGCTACAAAATTTCTGCTTTGAAGTGTTCTGCACTTTGCAATCTGAACCACAAAACATAAAGAGCTAAAAATTTGTACAGTTACTAATGTCTACTCGGGTAAGGCTTTAGGCACGGTTTTATGGCGATCGGATAACTATTTATCTATATATATTAATGTGAATGTCTGTTCGGTGTACGCTTATCACGTCCACATGACAAGTCGCAGAGACTTAAATATTTGTACAGTTACTAATTTATACCTGAGGATGGTTTTAGGCATGGTTTTATAAGCGATCTGATAGATATTTAGTAGTTTGAAGAATATAACACGACATGCGGAACAATAATGAATCTTTGAAAATTATATTTACTTATTGAAAATGGTTTTATTGGTTGCATTGTTGCTTGAGGGTTGATAATGATAAAAGGGTGAAGCATGTTGGGAGGGAAAGTTATCGGTGTATATAAAATTCTAGGCGCGCGCGCGCGCGCGCGCGCGCGCGCGCGCGCGTGTGTGTGTGTGTGTGTGTGTGTGTGTGTGTGTGTGTGTGTGTGTGTGTGTGTAAGTAATTGTTGTCCGAAGTCTCCCGTTGTACACCATAGCAGTTCCACGCTGACAGCTATAAGGGGTGGAAGATATGGTGGTTGAAAGTCGTCAAATTGTAAAAAAATTCGGACCGAAGGCCAGCGATGACGTTTGCGACTCTGTAGCAAGGAGGTGACGTACAGCGAAACGTGATGCCACAGACCATATCTTTGGTCTGCGTGTGCTACAATGTCTTCAGCTCTTTCTCTGTAAGTATAAGCATTCGAATAAGTAAATATAAGAATAAATAAATAAAGCAGTAAGCAAGTAATTTCTTTTAATACATCTCTTTAAAAAAAAATCGATTTGACGTTTCGCGCATTATATCAAGTGATCCATCTGTGATATTATTACAATCATTATTGTTGAATTTCGGCCGCGGTGGAGTAGCCGAGCGGTCTGAAGAGTCTCGCTGCGGAGCGCGCGGTTGCTCGCCGTGGAGGTTCGAGTCCTCCCTGGGGCATGGGTGTGTGTGTTTGTCCTTAGGTTAGTTTACCTAAGTTTAAGTAGTGTGTAAGTTACAGACTGATGACCACGCAGTTTGGTCCGATAGATTTAAAAAAAAAAAAAAAAAAAAAAAAAAAAAAAAAAAAAAAAGTTGAATTTCCTGATTGGATTCTTCGGAACCAGTGCATTTTACGTGTGATTTCTTATATATTCTCTGATAAATGTAACTTGTTTTTAGAAAAAAGGAGATTGACAGAGAGAGAGTTGACAGGAAAAGTACTAACTCTAAGTTCGAATAAATAAATAAATATCCGGGCAACGCCGGGTTTTCAGCTAGTATCTAATAAATTCCATAATGCCAAGAGATAAGTCTAAACTTAAACGCGAAACATTATCCACAAACTGTTTCTTTTGGTTTGCACGATATCGTTAGCGGCTCAAGCAGCTAGCGCATGAAGCAGCTAGTAGGGGAAACTTCTCCCTCCACCTGCATGCGCAGACCACGCCGCTCAGCCGTCACTGGGAGCGGACGAACAAAAGAACGAACTAGTTCGCAACAGATCCGCGAACTGAAGTGAGCGCTCCCGAACGCCGACTATTATGCGCAAGTCTAGAACAGTGTACGGGGGATCAGTTTATTATACGAGAAGTGCCGTCCGCCACGCGCCGTCGTGTGGCTTGCGGAGTATCGACACAGATGTGTGCTGTTGACACGCTTCTGACGGTTTCCCGTGTCGTGGGAACAGTGACCAGTGACCGGTGTGTGGAGAGTCGCAGCCTTTAGGTAGGGGGAGTGGCCGCTACATCAAAGCGTGCCGCCCTTCTGCCAAGTCCCGCCCTGCGGTTCGGCAGCGCCTCCCGCCGGCTAGTGAAAGTTAGGCGAAACACAAAAAAGCTGACATCAGCCGCCGCCGCCTAAAAATACCGCAGCGTCACATCGCGCCTGCCCCCCCCCCCCCCTCGCAGTCAACATCTTCGGTGACCTGGCGTCAGCAGAAAAAACTGCCCGCTCGCTGCTTGCCAACGGCGTGAGGCGCGGGATTTCCTACCAGCCAGCTCCTTGAGGCGTCCAACGTCTGTAGGCTCGTCACCTCGAAGATGGCTGCACACTAGGGTTGTTTATGAAATTTCGATGTTTTCCCCAAAAATATCGATATATAACGGCAATGTACACTGGTCGAAACAATTAGGGAATCAGTTCAAATACTAGGTTCTGAGTAGTCTAGTGTAGTTCGCGAACGAACTAGTTCGGAAGAGCGCTCCCACATGCGAACTACGCGAACTAATTCGCAGATCCATCGCTCCTTTTCCGAAGCCTGACGGAGAACAGCGAGAGGACGTGAGAGCTTCCAGAATCGCGCGATTCCCTTCTGCCAGTTGCCGTCATTTCGGACTGAGATGCAGCTCAGCTGTAGTTTTAGTAGCGGTAGCAAATGCCAAAACGAGCGGACGAACTAAAAAGAGCGACCTACTTCGCGGCCTAGCTGCGAACTAAAATGAGAGTTACTGGTCGCGAACTAAAATATGCGCGATAGGTCGCTAACAGAATTAAAAATCACGTATTTGCCTTCTGCTGATGAGAGCCATTTCGAGGTTTACGGCTGCCCGCTAGATTACATAGTTCAGTGCTACAAAATTTCTGCTTTGAAGTATTCTGCACTCTGCAGTATCTAATACATTCCATAATGCCAAGATATAGAGATAACTCTAAACTTAAACGCGAGAAATTATCCACAAACTGTTTCTTTTGGTTTACGTGACATCGTTAGCGGCTCGAGCAGCAAGCGCATGAAGCAGGTAGGTGGGAGAACTTCTCCCTCCACCTGCATGCGCAGACCACGCCGCTCAGCCGTCACTGGGAGCGGACGAACTAAACGAACGAACTAAAAGTAAGAGCTCTCGATCGCGAACTATTATGCGCAAGTCTAGTTCTGAAGCATTATCATTGGCAGACTGTAGTAAAAATGGTTCGTCGTCTTTTGTCGGTTCTGTGAAGTGGAGACAAGAACATTACGGCAACCGAGATAGTGTTCATAACAAAAAGTTGCTGCTCAGGGGTTTGGTGTCTGTTCTACCAAACGAATTACGCAAGCAGATGGCTTCAAATGTCGCGTCATTCAAATATCTAGGCGTAACATTGCAGAGCGATATGAAATGGAACAAACTGCTACAGTGACGGATGAGAGGTACGCCGATATGTTACAGAATCGCATCATCCCCAGCCTGGCTGAAAAACACCTGCTGGAAAGTACGATTTTTATGCAGGATGGCGCTCCACCCCATATTGGTAGACGCGTGAAAGATCTCTTGCGCGCGTCGTTTGGTGATGATCGTGAGCTCAGCCGCCACTTTCGTCACGCTTGGCCTCCCAGGTCCCCAGACCTCAGTCCGTGCGATTATTGGCTTGGGGGTTACCTGAAGTCGCAAGTGTATCTCTAGGGATTCTGAAAGACAACATCCGACGCCAATGCCTCACCATATCTCCGGACATGCTTTTACAGTGCTTTTCAACACATTATTCCTCTACTACAGCTATTGTTGAGGAACGATGGTGAACATATTGAGCATTTCCTGTAAAGAACATCATCTTTGCTTTGTCTTAATTTGTTATGCTAATTATTGGCGGGCCGCGGTGGCCGGGGGGACTGAGGCGCTCCAGTCACGGTCTGCACGGCCACTACGGTCGGGGGTTCGAATCCCCCCTCGGGCATGGATATTTGTGCCGTCCTTAGTGTTAGCTAGTTCATAAGTAGTTTGTAAGTTTAGGGACTGATGACCCCGTAGTTAAGTCCCATAGACTATACAAACATTTGAACATTTTTGCTAATTATTGCTTTTCTGATCATCTGAACCGCCATCCGTCGTACATTTTTTGAACTTCAAACTGTATGTCTTTCCAAGCATGTGTGTCAATTTTTATCTCTCTGTTTACATTATGCTGTAATTTATTAAGTTTTCAAATTTATACTGACTTTTTGATCACCCAGTATATTCTGCGTCTCACTTCTTCTGACATTTTCCATTGGAAGTTATCAACAAGCTTTCCTGATATTGGAATGACTGAACCTGTTGCAGTTTTCTTCCGTCGTGTCGCCTTCTTTTCCGATTTTCATCACTCTGGTCTTGTCGATATACACTTTCATTCCAAATTCTTCCCCCATCTTACAATATCTTCGTCATTAGTTGCCCTTTCTCTGTTTCTCTTATGAGAGAGCGATATAAATGTGTGGATCCGCTCCATACTGGTCTGTGAGCTACACTAGCTGGTTGGTTGCAGCATTTATTTACTAGAACATTAACTCGCTTTATTGTTTATCAATGCTCCTCGCATAGTTTTATTTTCTTCTGAATCTACGATAGTGTCATTCACTGATCCTTCCTTCTCAATTTACATGTTGGAAGTTCTTTCATCCTCTCCACAGAGGCTTTTGGTATGCGTCATATACCTTAAATATTAATTCCAAATAATTAATGTATTCGCCAACAGGCGTTAAGTTTATGTTGTGAATACATTAATTATTTGGAATTAAAACTAGACCAGTCGCAGTACCAATTGCAATATAACATGAAACTATATCGATTGACCAAAAATATTGTTAGGATTGATACCCCGTTGAACAGTTGCGTGATCCATCTCTGTATATTCAGACAGAACTGCGTGTTGTGGCAGACGTCTAGCGGTTGCGGAACCGTAGAGCCTGCGGTTATACAGCCGTGACTGATCATCGAGGCCGTAAGCCTCCAGAATAAATATGACTTTGCTGAGAGAGAGAGAGAGAGAGAGAGAGAGAGAGAGAGAGAGAGAGAGAGCAGGCTACAACTTCTGCTTACTCACGCGGAAGCGTTGCTTCCTGTTGCGGCCGGTATATTACATGCTACACCGTCTGCAGGTGGTAATTGTGTAAGCGAGTCACCGATCTTCAGCACTTAAGCAGCTACGAACACATGTTTTACGCTTGCCGTTGAAAGCATTTGGTTAATTTCCAATTCTAGGGTGAGAGTTGCTGTTTCTTTTCATGTCCACCGAAAGACGACTTCAGCACCAGAGACGTAGAAGCGAACCTATTCCACAAAAAGGATTTGTCTAAGCTCTCTATTATAAAAGACGTTTTATATAACCTCTCCAGCTCCCATTGTTTAAAGAAATGATCTTCCGCCTGTAAAAGAGGTTGCTTTATTATGCATCTCGACATGTTTCCTGCACCATGTGTTACAGCGAGATATTATTTTGCAAGTAAGTTTAGTTATTCACGTTGATGCTATGCACAACTAAGTTGCGATCGTTAGTAGTAAAAAGAAAGAAATGGTAAATTTCGCACTCTGTCTTAATCAAACTATATTCGTAGCTCCGATGGAAAAGTGTAAAAGGAGAAAGTTGGAAGGTTTAAAAAGATCAACCAATAAAAAAAAAAGGATTGTGCTATTATATTTAAGAAACATTGAAATAACCGTCAAAACTGGTTCTTCATAACCGGTTAGTATTCACTTTCGCGTACTTACTGTTTACAGTAAAAACAGCAGGCGGCAAGACAAATACTTGCTTGAAAAATTAAAAAAAAATATATCGGGCTTGATTCCATGGTGGAATTTGTGCTCCACGACTGTATTTGACTTGTGGAAATTTTTTCAGCGATTAGTCATAAAAAATATTTATCTGCAGATCTAGATTTCGAGCACTGTGTGCTCATTATCAGTGCTTAAAAACAATTAAAACCTCTCGAGATGTTTTAAGTATTTTAATTGTTTCTAAGCACTGATAATGACCACACAGTGGTCGAAATCTAGATCTGCAAATATATAAATATTTTTACGACTGATAGCTGAAAAATTTTTCACAGTAAAAAAAATCTTCTTTAGTTAATTATTACTTAGTAAATCTGACAAAATTATACGAATCATTAATATGACTGATAGCAGGTTTCTTCCGATCCATGTGGCTGTGGCTCGACTCCATGCTGCAGACGTGTTGTCCGGTTCTTGAATTAGCTCGTTAAACAGGCCTAAACCGGCAAAAATATAAATGGTTCATACTATTTTGATTCTCACGCGATGGGTCCTTCGAATAGGCACGGCTTATTTCCTTCGCCTTTCTTCCCGAAAAATCCGATTGTGAGCTCCGTATCTAATGATCACGCTGTCGACTAAGGGACTTTAAACCCTAAGCTTCCTTCGTCCCTTTCTTCCTTTCCTTTTTTTGTAGCTGTTCTCCGTGGCATGCTTCCTAAATTATTACCCAGCGACATGTACTCCCAACCAGAATTTTTTCCACCGATTTTTAGAGTGAATGAAACATGTAGTGGATCCTTGATCTTTTTGTAGGCGCTAAGCCAAGTAATACAGTTGTGTAATATATGCCATGCTTACACAGCCGCCACTTGATAAGTGGTGGTTTCTTCGTAACGTGATGAGCTGCCGCCAGAATTTCGTGAGTGTACGTTCCGGGAACAGTAATCGGCTTTAAGCAGAAATACCGTGGCCCCGGGAAGCGGGCTGACTCCATCTCGTGGCGCATACATCTCTGTCATGCTGTGACGTGTGTGTGGCTAGCCACTTCCGGTTCAGCGCTGCGGAGGCAATTTAACGTGATAATGAGATTGTGGGGTCTTATGTCTTTTGCGGTTACTAGCTGTACTCGTGCATCCTCTCCGCGACTTCCATATTTATTGTTCAGCTCTTACTTTAATGAGCTTTATCGAGACTAAATCCCGGAAATCAATCGATGCGAACTGCATAATTCCTTTGGCATCAAACACCTGCGTTTTCAAATGTTAAAATGTTTGTAGAGCTTATGGGACTTAACTATGGGGTCATCAGTACCAAAACTTACAAACTACTTATGAACTAGTTAATACTAAGGACGGCACAAACATCCATGCCCGAGGGGGGGGGGTTCGAAGCCCCGACCGTAGTGGCCGTGCAGACGGCAACTGACGCGCCGCAGACCGCTCGGCCACTGCGGCTGGCACCCGCGTTTTCTTGCTGTAGTAACTTGGATAGCAAAGTACAGATTCAAGTTACAGAAAATTTCAACGTATCACTATTTCTCCATTCACGTAATGCATTACTTGAATTGCCCTACGATTGATAGAGTTTTGCAACGTCATCAATGGTGTAGCGACGGTGAGGGTCACTGGTTCGATTCCGTCTCGTAGACACTGAGTGAAATAACGACGTGTAGATAGGCTTTGTCATTATCCGGAAATAAATATCTCAGACAAATTAGTGAGGTGACATTTCACTCCATTCCATGATGGTGGTGGCGGCGGCTGGTGCAGCAACAGTGTTGAATATTAAAAAATGCTCAGTCTCTGTTGCAGTATTTTATTTTCCAATTACGCGTTTCGCGCTGTTAGCGCATCGTCAGACTGGAAAAGACAAATATTTTGTTACCGTCCGTGTACCTGGTGCGCAGCGAACCTAATGTGGCTAAGGTGAGTAAATTTGAAAATTAGGTTCGCTGCGCACCAGGTACACGGACGGTAACAAAAAAAAAAAAAAAAAAAAAAAAAAAAAAAAAATATATATATATATATATATATATATATATATAATTTTTTGTCTTTTCCAGTCTGACGATGCGCTAACAGCGCGAAACGCGTAATTGGAAAATAAAATACTGCAACAGAGACTGAGCATTTTTTAATAGTGAGGTGACAGCTAAGACATATTTCCATACGTGTATTCAAATTTGTAACTTTTCTAATATATAAAAACTGGCGAACACGATATGCATGGCAAAGCTACCAACTATTACGGACTGCCCGTAATTGTTATGAATTTATCACCTTATTTATAGAGTTACGGGGAATTCGTAAAAAAAATTACGGTAACGAGACATTTTACGATCTGATGTTTAAAAAAAAATCTGAAAAGGTACCGTTTACATTTCGCTAATCACAATGCTACTAAAAGTTTTATAGCTCGTAATGATTTCCTTCCTGAGTACGTAGCAAAGCTGTAGAAAACGTTAAATGATAACATTTTTCTTGAAACAAATCTCGCCTATTCATCTCCATCCACACTTACAAAATGCACGCTCATTCGCCAAGAGCTACGTAAATTCTTTGGTCTACAACGAGTACATCGTCTTTGGACCCAGCTTAACAGTCCAAGTGTTTCACCGGGTAGTGGAAGTTCGCCGTTTTCGAAAAGAACAGCATTCAGTGCGTCTTTTCCCGTGTTCTTGTTTTATTCCAGCTAGAAATAAATACGAGCGGTAAAATTTTTGCTGATTTGTGACATCTGTGTTTGGTGGTTATATTCAGAACCATTGTGTATAAGATGTAAACTGCTAAGAATTTTATATTATTCGGGTACACCAGATCAAGGGTCGTTTATCCACTATGCGAATTTATTCAGGGTCTAGCTCACCCACCTGTCTTACGTACTAGCACATTTAGTGTTAACTTGTACTAAGATTTCTAGGTGTTAATATAGAATTATGATTACAATACTTATAACGTGAACAGATATTTGACGGTTGGTGAGAAATGTCGTTTTACGCGTGAACCATTTTTTATTATGAAACCAGAATTGTGTTTATTGCATGTAATGGTGATGTCTAATAAGAAACTGCTCATGAATCATGATCCGTGTTTTTTCTTGTTTCAGGTGAGTTTCGTGTTGCTGCGTATCTAGCTTCAGTACATAGTAAGTAACTGACAACTGAATGCACTCATCGTCTTCACATTCACTTTGTTGCTTTATACCGCTGTGGAAGTGCTGCATGGCGGCTTCAAACTAAACGGATAGAATAAAAATAAATGTAAGTAATTCTACATGTAACCCCACTAATATTTATTCTTTAGTTAGATATCTCTGCAAATGTTCAAATGTTAGTAAAGCTTAAGGGACTTAACTGTGGGGTCATCAGTCCCTAAACTTGCAAACTACTTACGAACTACCTTATACTAAAGGCGGCACAAACATCCATGCCCGAGGAGGGATTCTAACCCCCCGGCGGGGAACGGCCTCGCGCATCGTAGCATAGCGCTTCAATGCGCACGGTTGCTCCGCCGCGACATCTCAGCAATTACCGAGAGAGGTGGCGCAGTGGTAACACACTGGACTAGCATTCGGGATGACGGTGGTTCAAATACACCTCCGGCCGTCAAGATTTAGATTTAAACCACAATTTTCCTACCTTCCTTCCCTATCAGTGGTCAAAGCAGACTCCGAGAAGCGTTCGCAGCAGTCATGCAATCATGCCGTCGTCGTTGTGAAAATTTTTTACAGTTGCAGGTGGATTACTTCGAGAAGTGACATACGTTTCATAGTTTGCGTGTGATTAGCTCGTGAGGGGAAAAAAATCTGAGGTGTTTATAACATGAATGCACCTAATAGTTTATGCTGACGACTTATTGGGAGATACTTCCTTCTTTCTCAGTTTGTTTAATCAGAGAACCACGCGCTAATTTCACTGCTTCTTCCTTTGTACTTATTCCTTTTTCCTGAAGTATTTTACCCCTTCTTATTCTCCCTTCTCCCTTGGAATCCTCTCATTTTAACACTTCTTAAATAGTTCCCTTTCTATTGCATCATTTTCACTTACGCTGTTTTGTTCTAACCCTTTCGTAATTTCTTGAATCCAAGCTGTTGTGGACTTCTTGTCCCAATGATATTTAAAAATCAATTTGGTTAACCTGTTGGAGTTAATTCTGCATAAATGTCCAAATAATAGAAGTCGCCTTTCCGTAGTGCCTCAGTTTTTTTTCTATGTTGCGATAAAATTCTTAATTTTGACACCTCTATTTTTTGCGGTCCGAGTAGTTTTCGAATGATCCTTCTATCCAGGACTTCAGGTTTGTGTGATTCGTAATTCAATACTAAACACTGACTTACATAGAGACTTCTTTTATTACTACTGTCTTGTAATGCTCGATTTTCAATTTTTTACACAGAGACCTATTGTTGTAAATGTTCGTCGTTGTTCAATATCCTCTCGCAACACAACGTAGTCTTTCTTCTACAGCAAATTTTTCTAAGTGATTTTATTTACCATTTTTATCTGCATAGTGCCTGTTAAAAGGCTTTCTGGAGTATGTTTATGCTTGTCAAAATTTTAATTTATTTTTCTTTTTCCTTCAGAATTCTTATACCTATTTTGTTGACCGTTTCTTCTAGAAGATTGATTTGTATTTCTATGTTTGTTACGTTTCAGAAAAAAAGGCAAATCATCCGCAAATGCTTGACAGTGAATTTCAATACGTTTTTCTTAGTCCTGCGTTTTATTTATTATATCGTATGTGTTTTTGTAGCTTTTGTTTCCTTTTTCTTTATTATTTTCTCATGGACGCAGCCGAAGAGGAGTGGCCGCAGGGCGTCACCTTGCAATACACCTGTTTTTATGTCGAAAGTCTTACTTTTGATTCTTGTCTGTGAGAGTGTCACGAATTAGGTTTGCTAGTTTGCTTTCAGTGCCAAATTCTCGAATCACTTTATCTAGTCTTTCTCTACCAACCGAATTAAATGCCTTTTTAAATGTTCAAATGTTTGTAAATCTATCGGACCAAACTGCGTGGTCATCAGTCCGTAGCTTACAAACTACTTAAACCTAGATAAACTAACCTAAGGACAACACACACCGCGCGCTCCGCAGCGAGGTGCTTTAGACCATTCGGCTACTGCATCGCGGCAAATGCCCTTTTAAAACCAATAAAAGTTACAACGTTGTCTTCAGAGAGTTTGTGTGTGTGACGGATTATGGATTTTAGGTTCAAAATCTGTTCTGAGCAAGATATGCCCTAAGTCCACTTTGATATTCTTCCAAATGGCTATCAAGTGTTGATTCAACTTTATTTTCTAGATCCCAACGGCAGAGAGAGAGAGAGAGAGAGAGAGAGAGAGAGAGAGAGAGAGAGAGAGAGAGAGAGCGGAAGAACCTAATACAGAAAAACCATGAAAAATAATCTTGAGGTTTGAAAAGCTCATCAATCTCCGTGTTTGCTTAGAAATAAATTTCCTTTTTAGGTATGGTCCGCCTTGAGCAAACACAATTGTTTTTAGTTTCTCCCAAACATGTTTCTCTGGCGTTGCAGCATCATCAGTGGGATATTTATTTTATACTGTCTGTCAAATGAACAATGAAATAATTGTTACTTTTTGTACATTAAGTGTAGAAACTACCGATATTTGTGAAACTAATATAAATCATTTCTTATTTTTATAGCTATACTAGGCCTACCTTAATACCACATGTAGTTGTGTTTGTAGTTCTTTAACTCACAAAACATCACTGTGTGAGTTAAAGAACCACACGTGGTATTAAGGTAGGCCTAGTATACCTATAAAAATAAGAAACGATTTATATTAGTTTCACAATTATCTGTAGTTTCTACACTTAATATACAAAACGTAACAATCATTTCAGTGTTCATTTGACAGACAGTTTGTTGTTGTTGTGGTCTTCAGTCCGGAGACTGGTTTGATGCAGCTCTCCACAATACCCTATCCAGAGCAAGCCTCTTCATCTCCACATAAGAACGGCAACCTACATCTGTCTGAATCTGCTTACTGTATCCATCTCTTGGTCTTCCTCTGCGATTTTTACCCCACACACTTCCCTCCAACGCTAAATAGTATAAAATAAATATACTACTGATGATGCTGCAACGCCAGCGAAACATGTTTGAGAGAAACTAAAAACAAATGTGTTTGCTCAAGGCGGACCGTACCTAAAAAACAAATTTATGAAAAATAATCATTGGGGGCTAACAACCCGATGTTAACTTGTGATTTATTTCCTACCATGTACGATGTACAATTTCAATTGGAAGATTATTATTTTATGACAGGCCACCAGCGGCCAGTGTAGCCCTGCAGTGAGGTGAGCCGCGTGCCTGCGGGTAACACGGAGACGGCGTGGGCAGCGGATTCCCGGCCCATTGTTTACTAATGTGGCCCGGCGCCGCCACCCGCTGCATACGTCACGCCTCACTTTATGGCCTCCGTCTAATGAACCCACAGCTGCGGCCACTCGTAATTCTGCCTTCGCAAATTTAGCCGCGGACAGCGTGTTCATTCAGCATCTTACACGCCCTTTCTCCCTGAAACAGGGGCGGCACAGAAATTAGCTACACCTTGTCTCCAGTAATGGGAGAACAACTTTTACTTCCCTTCATTTCTAGTGCTCATATTTAGCATTGCCTGACACTATGCGCTTCTACCAATTACAAATTTCTGACAAGGGAACCCCCGCCCCCCATCGCACCCCTCTCAGATTTAGTTATAAGTTGGCGCAGTGGATAGGCTGTGATAAACTGAACAAAGATCAGTAGAGAAAACAGGACGAAGTTGTGTGGAACTATGGAGAGAGAGAGAGAGAGAGAGAGAGAGAGAGAGAGAGAGAGAGAGAGAGAGAGAAGCAAAATATAAAAATGGAACGGTCCATGTGAAAGATAAGCAACGTCGAGCACAATGTGGGCAATTCAGGGCCATGATCCTGTGGCTGCAGAGCGAGAAGTTCTTGGTTCAAGCCTTCCCTCAATAAATTTTTATTTTTTTATTTTCGCAAAATTATGATCTTTCCGTTCGTTCATTGAAGTCTGTTCGCTGTAATCAGTATAGTGTCTGTTTTGCGACCGCACCGCATAGCAGACGAAAGGAAGTGCCTCTCCAATGGGAACCTAAAACATTTGATCGCAAGGTGGTAGTCAACCGATTCCTCCACAGGAAAACACGTCTGATATATACTACATGTCACTGGTAATATGACAGGAATCTCTTGTCGACCCACTTAACTTGTACACTTGGTGAATGGGTAAAGAGATTGTACCTTGCCCGATTTAGGTTTTCGTGTGGATATGTTAATCACGAAAATATAATAGTTTGTCACGTAAACTGCAACAAATGAATGCAGCAGTTTCACAGTCGCACAGTTTTCCCTGTGCTCTGTCAAAACATCGTTTAACGTTTTCGAATTTTTCCGTGTGTCGACTGTCAAATCCTGCAATGTCCAAGCAAATCTGAACATGTCCCCATACTACGGCGCAGTTACCCCGCATCGGACGTATGGACGGACAGATAATAATTTTTTGAAAATGTAAAATTAAAATTTTCGCTTGTGCGAAGGCTCGAACCAAGAGCCTCTCGCTCCGCAGCTCCTCACGCTAGCCACAGGACCAGTGCACTCCTGTGCTCAGAACCTGCTCTACGTTATTTATCTTTCGCATGGACTACTCAGTTTTTATATTTTGCATATTTTGTTTTTCATAGTGTCACACAACTTCTTCCCGTTTTCTCGATTGATCTGTGTTCAGGTTTTCACGGCCTATCCACTGCGACGACTTATAACTAAATATGAGGTGGTGGGGGGGGGGGGTGTACGATGGGGAGGCTCCCTTGTGAGTAACATCGGCAAAACGACTTCCGTTTCAAACTGCTTAATGTACTCCTCTTTTGGTCTCCCTTTACTTCATGCGCGCCGCGGTGGAGTAGCCGAGCGGTCTAAAGCGTCTCGCTGCGGAGCGCGCGGTTGCTCGCCGTGGAGGTTCGAGTCCTCCCTGGGGCATGGATGTGTGTGTTGTCCTTAGGTTAGTTTAGTTTAAGTAGTTTGTAAGCTACGGACTGATGACCATGCAGTTTGGTCCGATAGAATTACAAACATCGTAAACATCGTACTTCATGCGCCAGTGCTAAATTGATGTTTCGATGTCTCAGAATGGTCCGACCAATCGATCCTTTCTTTTAGTCGAACCTCTGTAGGTTTTAATTTTCCTGATGAGTTGTATCTTACCTGCTGCATTTGAAACGTGTTATTTGATCCAGAGTTGTTCCAAATTCACGGATCTCTCCTCGAAGTGATTTATGTATCTAGAACGTCGTTGCTGGAGTGGCCGAGTGTTCTAAGGCTCCTTGGTGCTAAGCGCGCGGTTGCTCGGCGTCGGGGATTCGAGTCCTCCGTCTGGCATGGGTGTTTTGTGTTGTCCTTAGTATAAGTTACTTTTAGTTTGTAAGCCTGATGACGAACGCAGTTAAGTCCCTTAGATTTAGTAGGAGTTGAAGCTAACTGTTGTATTTCTTCACTGATAATGGCAGTATGTTGAAAACTTCTTGCGTTACAACGTGATTGACGGACAATAGTAAGGGAAGTGGTGGTAATATGAACCACCGTAGTATTGGAGACTAGTAATTTCATCTGGAGACAGTTTCAGTTATCACAATCGTAATGTTCTGTTTCTGCCACTAGAGGCAGCAGAGATCAGTATCTCATTGTTTATGGCCTTGAGTAGGCGAACATTGTTTTTCAACTTCCCAAAGTTTTTTTTGGTAACTTCATTTAGAACGTAGACTACTTGTTACTATTTCACGATTGTGCAATGGAATTAAACCTACATATGCTAATTTTAGATACTTGAAATTGTTTATCGAAAATGTAGTATCTTTAGTTTGTTTTGAAAATAGCGCTGGGTGGAAATATGAAACACGCTGTTCCATATTACGACCCCTTTTTTGTTTTGTAGGTGTCGCCATGCCAAGAAGCAGGTTAATGCCTGAAAAAAGGGAATGCGACAGAAATGGAGCCCTGAAGATACGGCTCAAGCAATAATGACTGTCAGGAATAAAACTAAAACTTTAAATGAAGCAGCAAGATCTTTCAGCATACCACAAGCCATACTCTTTGAAAAGGTGTCTAGAGAGAATACAGATTTAAATACATGAGCACAGGAAAAATTAGGAAGAAAGCCTTTATGTTTGTAAATCTTATGGGACTTAACTGCGGGGTCATCAGTCCCTCAACTTACAAACTACTTATGAACTAGCTTATACTAAAGACGGCACAAACTTCCATGCCCGAGGGGCATTCGAATCCCCGACGGGGAACGGTCTCACGCGTCTTAGCATACCGCCACAATGCCCTCGGCTGCTCCGCCGCGGCAGAAAGCCTATTCTAGCCCAAGAAATTTAAAAAGACCTTGTTGAATATTTATTTTAAATCTGTTTTTATAATATCACCTCATATCAAAATTCTCCTAATTTACAGCATGTTAAAAAATCTATTGTAATAATTTAATATGTTAATTTTTCATCAAAATTGCTACTGATCCTTTATATACCTGTGACAATCTACCACAGTTGACATTTTTTTATGGAACAGTCACATTTTTAATTCAGTATTTTGCCTTACACAAAAAAGTGTTCCATATTACCACCATTTCCTCTAGTCTTTACGATTTAACTGTAGCTATAATTCACCACACGTTTTATTGCCACAGCCAATTTCTACCAGTGAAAATCGTACAAAACCTAACCCCACTGTAACAAAATAATAACAATAATAATAATGTTTTTCGTAATATATATGACATTTTAATGTAATAATAATTTGTAGACGCCAGCAAATAGAAAAAAATGGAAGGAAGACAGATTAGGGTTTAACAATTTCGTCGATAAACAATACCACAATTCTTCAGTATATTAACCAGAAAAATTGCCGTACTGTAAAATAATCTTTTTGAAAAATATATGTCCAAATGTTTGCAAACTAAATCTGTCACGCAGTTAATTTGAGATGTATAATATGATTTTTGATAACGTCATAATTTGCACAGTGTGAATTCAAAGCGTGCACTCAGTATTTCTCTTAGAACTATGATTGAACTTAGGTTGTGAACTATGGCTATACGAGTGTGTTAAGGAGAGTAGTGTTGATTATTTCAGTCGCCTTTGTGCACGGAGGGGGGGGGGGTGAAAGAGCTTTGACATAAGTGAACAAAATCTAATGAAGCTATCTGAAATTGTAAATGTGATGTAGAAAAATAAATAAATCTGTTAAAATATATTCCCGTAATTTTTCGTACACGTTTTGTGTCCGGCGTTGCCCAAGTATTTATTTATGTACTCCTGCCATTTTTCAGGTATATATTCATTTGTATAAGGACTGTATGTCTGTAAAACCTCTGGGAATACAATTAGTAGTAAAGAAGTAATAGATTAAAACTTGGTGCCTGATGCTGCGGTTTTCCATGAACGTTAATGTTTAAGTGCTCATATCTCATGAACTACGTGTCGTACTGTGATACAATATAGAAGGTACATTCAACTACATGTGTGTATACTGTCTGTGAAATTTCCTGTGGCTATAATTTGTAGTGTAGAAATTAAAAATTGTAACGTCATACTGAATGCCGTAGTTTTAGTCCATGAACAGCGGAACGTTAGTGTTTATGTGCTCATATCTCATGAGGTACGTGTCGGAATGTGATACATTTTAGAAGCTACATTCAACTATATATGTGTATACTGTCTATAAAATTTCCTGTCGCTCTAATTTGTAGTGTTCAAATTATAAATTGTAACGTCATACCGAGAGCCGTAGTTTTATTCCATAAACAGCGGAAAAGTAGTAAGCGAGAAACTTTTTTCCTTTCATCATTTTATTATGGTTGCCAGCGAGAAAAAGTTTAATAAAGGTTTGAAATTATGTTTCAAGTTTGTTGCAAGTCTCTAAGTTCTGTCAATTGTTACCTCACGGTAAGGAATGTGTGTACCAAATTTGGTTGAAATCGGTCCAATGGTTTAGGAGAAAATGACCAACATTGTCGCAAAATGCAGCAGATTTTCGCGCATCTCGTTGTTTATGACGTCATATCTCGTGAACTATATATCGTATGTGATTCTTACTTACGCCGACCGTCCTCATGGACTGAAGCTTACGTGTACAAAATTTCATAAAGATTGGAACAAAACTGTACATTTATATGCAATACGTACACACATACGGACACACACACACACATATATATATATAAGAGAGAGAGAGAGAGAGAACAGAAAAATAGTTCAATAAAACAAAAGTTTATTGTGGAGGTTCATGGCCCCCATGTCCCTGCCCTTGGATCCGCCACTGTTCCACTGTTCACGGCAGCGTCCATAGTAAAATGTGCCTCGTCCGTCCAAAGAATATTCCGTACCACGTGTCATCCATTTCCATGCGTGCCGAAAAACGGACAAAGTCACCTCATTGCAGCCATCTTGTAGCTGCAATTGTGCTCATTACGGGTCTTGTAGGGATACTAGTGTGATACGGGTGGCCAAATCTTTCGATCTGTTGACCAGGAGGGAGGTGATTCCCCAGGCACAGCGCGCGCGTTGGCTGCAGAATTTGAGGCATCTGCTGCACGGTCGGCTACAGCTGCCGCCGTGGTTATGAGCCGCCTCCCTCTCCCTGCCGCACCACCTGTTGCTTCACATTTCTCGATCATATCCTCGCAGCTGTGTCCGTCGGCGATATTCCCGCAATGAAGCGCTGCTGTTGCTGCCGCTCTGATAAAACTGCTTTACCAGCAGTGCACGCCTTTCATCCCCATAGATATTGCATTTCGTACGGAAAACTTGTTAATCCTTTACACCAGTATTTTTTCAACCTGTGGGTCGCGACACCCAGGGGGGTCGCCGTCGCAGGAGGAAGTATTGCACCATAAAAGACCTAGGAGTTCAATAATACAAAAACGTATCCTTAAGTGAAATATACACTACTGGTCATTAACATTGTTACACCAAGAAGAAATGCAGATCAGAAACGGGTATACAGTGGACAGATATATTGTACTACAATTGACATATGATAACATTTTTACGCACTTTGGGTGCATAGATCCTGAGAAATCAGTACCCAGAACAACCACCTCTGGCTGTAATAACGGCCTTTATACGCCTGGGCATTAACTCAGAGTTTGGATGGCGTGTACCGGTACAGATACCCATGCAGCTTCAGCACCATGCCAGTAGTGACTGGCGTATTGTGACGAGAAAGTGGCTCGCCCACCATTGACCAGACGTTTTCAGTTGCTGAGAGATCTGGAGAATGTGCTGATCAAGGCAGCAGTCGAACATTTTCCGTATCTACAAACGCCCGTACAAGACTTGCAACGTGCGGTCGCGCATTGTCCTGCTGAAATGTAGAGTTTCGCAGGGATCGAATGAAGGGTAGAACCCCACGGGTCGTAACACATCTGAAATGCGAACAAGATGTGACCGAGACATGTAACCAATGGCACCCCATACCATCACGCCGGGTGATACGCCAGTATGACGATCACGAATACACGCTTCTAATGTGCGTTCACCGCGCTGTCGCCAAACACGGATGCGACCGTCATGATGCTGCAAACAGAACCTGGATTCATCCGAAAAAATGACGTTTTGCCCTTCGTGCACCCAGGTTCGTCGTTGCGTACACCATCGCAGGCGCTCCTGTCTGTGATGCAGCGTCAAGGGTAACCGAAGCCATAGTCTCCGAGCTGATAGTCCATGCTGCTACAAACCGTCGTCGAACTGTTCGTGCAGATGGTTGCTGTCTTGCATCTGTTGACTCATGGGCCGAGACGTGGCAGCACGATCCGTTAGAGCCATACGGATAAGATGCCTGTCATCTCCACTGCTAGCGATGCTGAAGGAATTAGATACGGTAATGAGACAATCAAAGTAGTAGATGAATTTTGTTATTTGGGTAGCAAGATAACTTCTGATGGCCGAAGTAAAGAAGATATAAAATTCAGAATGGCTGTGGGAAGAAAAGCGTTTCTAAAGAAGCGAAACTTTTCAACATCCAATATTAATTTAAATGTTAGGACGTCCTTTCTGAAAACATTTGTCTGAAGTGTAGCATTGTATGGGAGTGAAGCGAGGACGATAAGGATACCAGATAAAAAGATGATAGAAACTTTTGAAATGTGGTTCTACAGACGATTGATGAAAATTAGATGGGTAGATCACGTAACTAATGAGGAGGTGCTTAACCGAATCGGAGAGAAAAGGAGTCTCTAGCATATCCTGACTAAGAGAAGGGATAGATTGGTTGGACACATTCTGAGACATCAAGGAATTGTCAACTTAGCATTAGAAGGAAGTGTGTGGGATAAAAATCGTAGAGGGAGACCGAAGTACGAATATAGTAAGCAGATTCAAAAGGATGTAGGTTGCCGAACGTATTCTCAGGTGAAGAGACTTGCACAGAACAGGGTAGCGTGGATACCTGCATCAAACCAGTCTACGGACTGAAGACCACAACGACAACCACTGACATATACGGACTAGGAAAAAATCCACTGAAAATCGTCTCAATTCTGCATATAACAGCGATTGTCTGACTGCCTGGAATTTTAGCAGTGGTGAATCTTCCACTGTCGCTTATATGACGATTTCGAAAACATAACTTTCCGTTTCTGCGATGACAGCATATCTTTTCCCGGAATGCTTGGAGCAATATTCATCCCCACAATATTTGCACGCATTGGTGCAACATTTCCATAGTTTCCTCTTTTCTCCTGCCGGATTTATTGACAGTGTAGTGTTACTTGGAAATATACGCGTATTGCGTGACCCGAGGTTGTCCTCTAAATGAATACGTAGTAATATCTTACTGAGAACGGACACATTCACAGTTAACTTCAAAACGATTCAGTACACTTTTACTGGTTTTGTACTGCAGCGTGTCCATACGACCGTTGACATCGAGCCATGCTACTGAATGAGACACAGTGTACAGCTAATGACGTTATCGCGGGGCCGTTTCGTGTTGTATTTATGGGCCGATAACCTTGTTAATGTCGATACACGAGAGCGGAAGTTAATCGTGTTGGAACGGTTCTCATAAAGGAAAGCATCTGCTTCCATATATTGAAATTACTATCTGTAGAAAGGAAAGGACATTACTCTTAGCTGATTGGAAACTGGAGACATTTCCGAGATACATTTGCTAAGAAGCAGAGACGAGAAAGTAATGAAGAAAGTACTCCTTGAAATGTTACCTTCCTTCGTGCGGGAAATGGAAGAGGAAATCTGTTAGGCGAAATTCCTACCAAAGAGTCGCGGCCAGAAATTCAGCCAAGCAAATTTGTAAAAAAATACTCGCGGAAAGTAATATTCCAACATAGGTGCTGCAAGTTAACTACATCAAAAGCTATCATCTTTACTGAAAAAACTATATGAAATCAACTGGAAAGTAATTAAGTGAACTGTTAAATAAGGTGTGAAATTATGAACACTTGCATCGCCTGATTTACTGTTTCAAATTTGTGAAACGCTTTCGTGCAAGCTAGTGTGGCAGCCCAATGACAAAATTGTTGGATCGTGCGGGACCGATTATTAATTTACGCACGTCTAGCAGTAATAAATTCTCTGCTGAAAATTATGAGAGGGATCAATCACAGATCTCAGGGTCGCTAATCGCTTGGCTGTGGAAATGATTTCAAACAAAATTTGTCATGTCATTGCTCACACCAACAAGTTGCCTTCGCCCCACACATAACCAACGAAGGCGAGAACCTGGAAGAAAATCTACTGAAAAGAAAACATCAAATTAGGTGACATGTGTCGAAACTAAGAAATGATGACTGCAGACTGAAAATTCATTAAACAAAGAACAATTTACAGAGCGAACTTTCTTTGCGTCGAGAAATGAAATGAATGAGCGCTCAGTTCACATAAGGAAGAAGAAGATATATTTGGTTCTTGTTTTCGTACTTAACATTTTTAATAGAAGAAATTTAATATTCTATATATCTCGTTTCGTACCATACAAGTTCGTAGATAGTATTTAAATGATATATTCGTTTACTACGTTACAAGATTTCTTTGTGAATTTAAGTAAAATCTTTAATAAATGTTTTCATGATTACTACCTGGTTGCTGATGGCTTTATAAGACGTTGGTTGAAGATCAGATTTCGTTACAAGAAAAGGTGCTACCCACAATGTTACAGCCTTGTCTTCTTGGTACCTTGGAGCCTGTTATAGGGAGAGATACAGTTTAACACGAACTGCGAATCTCGGCGACACAGCGTTTTTCGCATTAAGAACTAATGTCAGACGAGACACTGACCCCAAACATTTTTCTATATTGTGTAGACGGTGTGTTAATAGAAGAGAGAGTTGTGGGGAACTGAAAGATACGATTCAGCCGGCCGCGGTGGCCGAGGAGACTGAGGCGCCTCAGTCACGGTCTGCACGGCCACTACGGTCGGGGGTTCGAATCCCCCCTCGGGCATGGATATTTGTGCCGTCTTTAGTATAAGGTAGTTCATAAGTTTAGGGACTGATGACCCCGTAGTTAAGTCCCATAAGCTATACAGACATTTGAACAATTTTTTGAAAGATACGATTTGGCCAAGTCAGTCACCAGACATAAATCCCATTGAACTGTTATGGGGATGATGAACTTGACAGGGAGGTCCGAAAACTGAGGTCGACTAGTGTTGAAGAGCTGTGGAATAATTCTTGTGCAGCTATTAGGTGGGCAAAGGATGGATACTTTGACGAGTCTAAAATATAAACCACATTGTTGTTGGTTGTTTTGAGGGTACTAAACAGCTAGGTCATCAGTCCCCAAACCACATTGTATTGTACTTAATGATGGAGAGAGAAATGTATTTTTTATTGATCTATTTAGTTTTTACGATGTGTTTGAACATTGAAATAAAGTATCTAGTTTTGAGCGTAGGTGATCGAAAAGTTTTGACCGGTAGTGTAAGTATTGCACCGTTCTTTCCTCATTTCCGGCGTAAAGCTTTCTTAATTTAAAAATAGCAAAACCATTGACTAGTGCTAAAGGTCACGATTTGTCGCCAAGACGATAAACAAGTCTTAATAAATAGATTTGTGGCCAGACCTGAAACCGTTTCTCCGTACTGCAGTGCTGTGAAACTTCCTTGAAGATTAGAACGATGCTCGCGAAAGGTAAAGGACATTTCATATTTACAACGTCGTGCACCGTCATAGCCGCTACGCGCTATATAGCGTGCCTCGTTACCCTTGACGCTAAGTACCACACCTCAGTCTGGAGAGCGGTAAAAGTGCATCACTGAGACACTAATGACCGGATACCTTCCATCAAACCTCGAACTCTCACCTCCTAGGGGGTACCCTGACGTCATACTCGGTGAACCGGCGGAAAACCTTGCGCGTTCATTGCGAATGTTCACTAGCTAGAGAAACTGGGAACTGGACGTGCAGTCAGTAGTTTTGCGTTTCAGTGGCTACTAGAGACGGGAAGAGTAGTTCCTTTTACGGAACCGTTCATTTCGAAATATTTCTTCTTACTGATAAAGTTCAAATGAACTACTTGGTTCTCATAATTTACAGAAAAAAACTTTCACAAATTATTTCACCCTCTTACAGGCTGAATTTCCAAAATCTTTGAAATACGTATTTTTTTAATGCCTGATAGAGTAATAATACACGAATTTGTTAGTTGAAAGATGAAAAATTGTGTTACTAGACCTACTTTTCACGCCATTTATTTATGAAGATTAAAAAAAAAATCCGACTGACATTACACTCTCCTTGCAAGTGAACTAGCAGACTGTTTCGGTCTTCCGATACGATGTGGTTCCCGCTGTTCGGTTATCACCAACTGAAGTAAGTGAACTAATTCGGAACTAGTTCATCAGTAGAGCTGAGTGAGCTATTTCGGTCTTCCGATCCGATGCAGTTATAAATTAGGAAATGGGCATTTGAACATGCGCTTTCTAACTTGTAGTACATCGGGAAAGCAAGGAGTAAAAGAATTACACTTAACCAAAATGAACTAAAATAACTATAGGTCATTTCACGGAATAGTCAGCTGAACAAGTTCGTTCACGAACTGCACATCCCTAGAGAGTTAATTCAAACACGCCATTCGTCATGCCTCACTGATATTTCACATCAAAAGTCTTTAGAATAATGATGAACTGAGGGCACTAATAAGAAACTAGAAGACAAGCGCTCGAATTAGAAGTAAAGGTGTTGACATGGTGGAAACTTGCAAAAGTGAACACTAAAAATGTTTTGCAGATGAACATAAAGTTGAAAATGAGAAGCAGTAGCAGCAAAGGAACAAGCAAACAAGCACTGCTTTCGCAGTTCGAATTTCATCAGCTGCCGACACAAATTTTATAAAATGTAAAAGAATTACAGAATACCATTTACACGTGATTACTGTAAATGTATTAAAAAAGTAAATTAACGAGGCCAAATGTGTCACTGGATGAAATGCGCTTTCAGGATAGGAAAAAACGTCTGAAATAACATTGCTTACACTATGTTATTCGTGAAGATTGAAAGAAAGTACCAACTGCTGTTAAAATTTTTTAATTAATTAAGCGTACGTTTTCGATGCTATATTCGCACCATCTTCAGGCTCGGTTGCGTAACTGTCACAAGTAATAGTGCATTTGAAAGGGGTGGCCTTTGACACCGGTAACTGTAAAGTTCTTCGTCTTTGCATTACTGGTATTGCCGGCCGCGGTGGCCGAGGGGAGTGAGGCGCTCCAGTCACGGTCTGCACGGCCACTACGGTCGGAGGTTCGAATCCCCCCCTCGGGCATGGATACTTGTGCCGTCCTTAGTGTTAGCTAGTTCGTAAGTAGTTTGTAAGCTTAGGGACTGATGACCCCGTAGTTAAGCCCCATAAGTTCTACAAACATTTGAACATTTATTTTTACTGGTATCAAACGAGGGAGGATTCGAACCTCCAGCGAGAAAATACCGCGCGCTCTGCAAAATACATCAAAATAACCCTCGAATTTCCATCCACATTCAAGAACAGTAATTTTTTCACTTCATTCACTCACAGTCGTGTGACAACGAAGCATATGACGTTTTAAACATGTTGTAGTTTTGAAAGACATAAAAGATTTAGAGTTATGACTGCATTGCACTGGTTTTTATCATATGGAGTAAAATAGCTCCACAAATGGCTAGATGTTCGTCTACTTCCTATTGACACGGAATTCAAGACAATCAGTGATAATAAAGAAGAGAATGCATGTACATACTTACTCCGCAATCTACGCAAGGGTCCGTGGCGGAGGTTACTCAGTACCACTACTAGTTTCTTGCTCTCCTGTTCCACTCCCATATAGAACAAGAGAAAAATAAATGCTTGTATGCATCCGTACTAGCGCTGAGCTCTCTGATCTAATTTTTTGTGGCCTTTATGCGAAATGTAGGTTGGCGACAGTAGAATCGTTCTGCAGTCCGCCTCAAATTCCGGCCCTCTAAATTTCTTCAACAGTGTTTCTCGAAAAGAACGTCGCTTTCTCTCCAGCGATTCACATTTGAGTTCCCGAAGCATTTCAGTACCACTCGCTCATTGATCGACTCAACCAGCTACGGACCTAGCCCCTCGCCTCTGAACTGTTTCTATGTCCTCGTTTAAAACGATCTGGTTGGTACCCCAAACACTTGAGCAATACTCAAGACGGGGTCGTACAATCGTTTTATATGCGGTCTCCTTTACAGGCGAATCACACCTTCCCAAAATTCTCCCAATAAACCGAAGTCGACCATTCGCCTTCCTCACGACTGTCTTTATATGCTCGTTCCATTTCATATGGCTGTGCAGTGTTAGATTCTTGACGTGACTTTTTGAACCAGCACACTACTAATACTGTAACAGAACATTACGGGATTGATTCTCCTACTCATCTGCATCTCCTTACATTTTTCTACATTTAGCGCTAGCTACCATTCCTCGCACCACATAGAAATTTGGTCCAAGTCATCCTGCATCCTACTACAGTCATTCAATGACGACTCCCTCTTGTAAACCACAGCATCATCAGCAAACAGTCGCAGATTGCAAGTCACTCTGTCCATCAGATCATTTATATAATAATAATGTTAGAAAGCTGCTGAGAAAACAAAGGCTGTTGCACTCTCGATTCAAAAAAGAACACGCAAATGATGGCAGGCAAAAGTTAGTAGAGATTCGTGCATCTATAAAAAGATCGATGCGTGAAGCATACAATAATTATCACAGCCATACCTTAGCAAAAGATCTTTCCGAGAACCCGAAAAAATTCTGGTCCTATGTAAAATCGATAAGCGGGTCAAAGCCCACTCTCGAGTCACTCGTTGATCATTCCGGGGCAGTAATAGAAGAAAGCAAACGGAAAGCTGAAGTTCTAAATTTAACCTTTAAGAAATCTTTCACGTATGAGGACCGCACAAATGTACCATCATTTGATCAACGTACTAATTCCGAAATGGGGGACATAGTAATAGGTATTTCCGGTGTAGAGAAGCAGCTGAGAGAGCTAAATACGAAAAAGTCTGCTGGTCCGGATGGAATACCAGTTCGGTTTTACAAAGACTGTTCTGCGGCATTGGCCCCCTACTTAGCTTGCATTTATAGCGAATCTTTAATTCAGCGCAAAGTTCCTAGTGATTGGAAAAAAGCGCAGGTGACTCCCGTGTATAAGAAAGGAAAGAGAACTGACCCATACAATTACAGGCCAATATCGTTGACATCGGTTTCATGTAGAATTTTGGAGCATATTCTCAGTTCGAATATAGTAAATTTCCTTGAAACGGAAAAGCTTCTTTCCATGAATCAGCACGGGTTTAGGAAACATCGTTCATGTGAAACTCAGCTTGCCCTTTTCTCACATGACATCTTGCAAGCCATGGACGAAGGGCAACAGGCGGATTGTGTTTTTCTCGACTTCAAAAAGGCGTTCGACGCGGTGCCACACTGCAGACTGCTAACGAAGATACGAGCTTATGGAATAGGTTCACAGATTTGTGACTGGCTGGAAGACTTCCTAAGTAATAGAACGCAGTACGTTGTTCTCGACGGCGAGTGTTCATCAGAGACGAGTGTATCGTCAGGTGTGCCCCAGCGGAGTGTGATAGGACCGCTATTATTTTCTATCTATATAAATGAAGTCTAGTTGGTGCGAAGAATGGCAGCTAGCTCTCAATGTAGAAAAATGTAAGGTGATGGGCATGAGTAGAAAAAACAATCCTATAATGTTCGAATACAGCATTAGTAGTGAGCTTCTTGATGCTGTCGCGTCGTTCAAATATCTAGGCATAACATTGCAGAGCGATATGAAATGGAGCGAGCATGTAAGGACAGTTGTAAGGCAGACAGCCGACTTCGGTTTATTGGGAGAATTTTGGGAAGATGTACTTCACTTGTAAAGGAGACAGCGTATAAAACGCTTGTACGACCACGTCTTGAGTATTGCTCAAGTATTTGGGACCCGCAGCAGATCGGTTTGAAGGAAGACATAGAGGCGGTTCAGAGGCGAGCAGCTAGATTTGTTACCGGTAGTTTCGACCAATGCGCGAGTGTCACGGAAATGCTCCGGCAACTCAATTGGGGATCGCTGGGAGAAAGACGACGTTCTTTTCGTGAATTTCTGTTCAGTAAATTTAGAGGGCCGGAATTTGAAGCTGAGTGTAGTACGATCTTGCTGCCGCCTACTTATATTTCGCGTAAAGATCACAAAGACAAGATAAGAGAAATTAGGGCTCGTACGGAGGCATATAGGCATTCTTCTTTTCCTCGTTCAATTTGGGAGTGGAATAGGAAAGGAAATGCCTAGTAGTGGTACAGTTCTAACCTCCGCCACGCACCTTACGGTGAATTGCGGAGTATGGATGTAGATGTATATAGATAGAAAATAATAGTGTTCCCATCACACTTTCCTTGGGCACCCCTGATGATACACTAGTCTCAGATGAACATTCGCTATAGACGACAACGTGCTGGGTTCTATTACTTACGTAGCTTTAATGCCATTAACATATTTGAGTACCTATTCCATAAGCTCGTACCTTCGTCAGCAGTTTGTAGTGTGTTACTGTGTCAAACGCCTTTCGAAAATCAAGAAATATGCGGTCTGCCTGTTCCCCTTCATCCATAGGACGCAAGATGTCATTAGAGAAATGGGCAAGCTGGGTTTCGCACGATAGATGCACCCTAAAGCTGTGCTGATGGATGGACAGAAGTTCTTCTGTCTCAAGAAAATTTACTATATTAGAACTGGGAAAAGTTCAAGAATTCTACAGCAAACTGATGTTAATGATTTAGTTCTGTAATTTAGGGGGTCCGTTCTTTAGTCTTTCTTATACACGGGAGTTACCTGTGCCTTTTCCCAGTCGCTTGCAACTTTGCACTGGATCAAAGATTCTCGATAAGTGCAGGCTAAGTAAGGGGCCAATGCTGCTGAGTCCTCTTTGTAAAACTGGATTGGTACCTAGCGATTTGTTTTCAACTCTCTCAGCTGTTTATCTACGCCAGCTAAGCCTATTACAATGTCCTTCATTTGGGAGTTGGTGCGACCATCAAATTAAGGTATATATACATGTGGCGTCTGCTCCGAAAGAACAGACCTTATTTATGATCCTGCAGTTGTTATTTTTTCATATTCACAGAATATATGACATCAGTTGCGAATGGGGAAATCTGAAAATGTGTGCCCAGCCAGAATTCGAACAGGGGCCTCCCGCATTCTAGGCAGTTGCGCTGACCACAGCACCACTGGGGACACAGTGACCACCGCACCTGCAAGGACAACCTAAGACGCCTCCCACCATATACAAATTCCCAGCTTTACCCTGCCCGCAGTAAATCTGGGAATTTGTGTCTGGCGGGAGGCGTGCTTAGGTAGTCCTTGCAGGTGCGGTGATCACTGTGTCCCCAGTGGTGCAAAAAAAAAGAGGTGGTATAGTGGCAGCGCAACGGTCTAGAAAGCAGGAGGCCCATGTTCGAATTCCGGCTGGGTACACATTTTCAGTTTTTCCCATTCGTAGTTGTCATATATTCTGTGAATATGAAAAAATTAAGGTATGCTTACATATAGAGTAGCGTGGTATGGTCCGGCAGCACTGAAGCACACACCCACTGTAGAAGCGATCTGTTCTGGCTCTACACTGACTAGACTGGCCTCTTACTGCCCGTGCCCGCCATACTGTTCCAAGTACTTGTACAAAAGCCGGCTCAACTTGTGTGTGTTCCTGCCCTTACTATATAAGGAATGGCCCTTTAAGGTCAGTGTTCACGTAAACAGACATTTTATTCTTGCAAACGTTTCACGGATTTCATCCATGCTGCCGGTTTTTAGCATTCCATTTATCCTGACTTTAAACCGTTTTTTTTAGTTTTTTATGTCTTCTGACTAGCAGGTATTAGTGTGTGTCACGTAACTGGCTCGTCCATTATTATCCCAGTGACCAGCCATCCACGGATTTCCGTTGTCAAACTTTAGTCTTATTTTCTCTATTTGTGCTGTTGGTGAAAGTTCATCGTTGACATGTACTCCTCTTGGATATTCGCTCTATGTCTCGAGGTCCATACTACAATTGTTTCCACTCCACTGCACGTTCTTTTATAGGAGCAGGGGACTGATGATCAAGTAGTTTAGTCCCCTCTAAACAACAACAACAGATTTAATTTCGTAGCAGTGCCATTGGCACCGTGCCCATCGTTCCGTCTCTGGCACCGGTGTCAAACCATGGTTTCCAGTGCCTTTAAAATTTTCAAATGTTTGTTAACCTCATGGGACTTACCTGCGGAGTCATCAGTCCCTAAACTTACAAACTACTTATAAACTAACTTACACTAAAGAGAACGCAAACATCTATGCTCGAGAGAGAATTCGAACCCCCGACGGGGAACGGCGTAGGGCCTCAATGCGCTCGGCCACTCCGCCGCGGCTCCAGTACCTTCCTTACGTCACTAGCTGTGGTGGCGCTAGACGAAAACTGGGCGTCGGCGAACTCGTCTTTGCGAGGCCCCTTTCATTTTTTCAGTAATGAAGAAAATGTTAAATGAGCTGAATTATACAGCAATAATCATTAGACTAAAATTCTATTAGTATAGTATACAATATTATTGCAACGACAAAAATTACAATAAACAAACACAAATTAGAGAAACTTTTCAGCTTTTTATGTTACTGATTTTTTTTAAGATCACATCTTAATTAATAATAGCCGCTACTTCTCTTCAGTTGATAGTGCCGACAACGCAGATAGTCTTTCGTGGCTCATTGTGCTTCTCAAGTTAGTCTTAATCAATTTTAACTATGTGAAGCTTCTCTCGGTCGAAGCTGTACTGACTGGAACTGTGAGCAAGATTCTGATTGCTATATACACATTTGGATATACTTCTTCCAAATTATTTTCTAAAATGTACTGAAGAAATTGTTTTGCGAGTATTTAACTAAAAATTGTATCACTGTTGCACTCATACGGAAATAAATGCGAACAACTAAGTAGCCGCCGGCCGGGAATGGCGGAGCGCACTAAGGCGTCATACGCTCTCGTCCGGGGTCGAATCCCACCCTTGGGTACAGATGTTGAGTTCCATTGGTTAAGCTAGTGTAAGTTAGATGTAGGTCGTCGCTACATAACATAGCAGTTGAAAAGCACCGTTAAACATAAAGTTGTTGTTGTTGTTGTTGTTGTTGTTGTTGTTGTGGTGGTGGTGGTGGTCTTCAGTCCGGAGACTGGTTTGATGCAGCTCTCCACAATACCCTATCCTGAGCGAGCCTCATCATCTCCACATAAGAACGGCAACCTACATCTGTCTGAATCTGCTTACTGTATCCATCTCTTGGTCTTCCTCTGCGGCTTTTACCCCACACACTTCCCTCCAACGCTAAATTCACAATTCCTTGATGTCTAAGAATGTGTCCTACCAATCTATCCCTTCTTTTAGTCAATGTATGCCAGAAATTTCTTTTCTCCCCAATTCTGTTCAGTACCTCCTCATTAGTTTACGCGATCCACCCACCTAATCTTCAGCACTCTTCTGTAGCACCACATTTCAAAAGTCTCAATCCTCTTACTGTCCGCACTATTTATCATCCATGTTTCACTCCCATACAAGGCAACACTCCATACAAATGCCTTCAGAAAGGACTTCCTTACGCTTAAATCAATATTCGATGTTAACAAATTTCTCTTTTTCAAGAACGCTTTTCCACCCATTGCCATTATGCATTTTATATGCTCTGTACTGCGACCATCATTTGTTATTTTACTGCCCAAGTAAAAAAAGTCATCTACCTCCTTTATTGCTTCGTTACCTAATCTAATTCCTTCAGCATCACCTGATTTTCTTAGACTGCACTCCATTACCCTAGTTTTGCTCTTGTTAATGTTCATCTTATATGCACCTTTCAGCACACTGTCCATTCCGTTCAATTGCTCTTCCAGGTCCTTTGCTGTATCTGACAGAATTACTATGTCGTCGGCAAAACGCAATGTTTTTAATTCTTCCCCCTGAACTTTAATTCCTTCAGCAAATTTCTCCTTGCTTTCCTTTATAGCTTGCTCAATGTACAAATTGAATAACATTGGAGAAAGGTTACAACCCTGTCTTACTCCCTTCCCAACCACTGCATCCCTTCATGCCCTTCAACTCTGGCAACCGCTGTCTGGTTTTTTTACAAGTAGTAAATAACATTACGCTCCCTATATTTTACTCCTGCTTGCTTCAGAACTTAAGAGTTTATTCCAATCAACAATGTCAAAAGCCTTCTCCAAATCTAGAAAAGCTAGAAATGTAGGTTTTCCTTTTCTTACTCTATTTTCTAGGATAAGCCGTAAAGTGAGTATTGCCTCCCGAAATGCTACATTTGCCCTGAACCCAAACTGATCTTCCCCGAGGTCAACATCAAGTATAAAAAAGAAAGAAAAACAACTAAAATTTTAACAATGTTTTGCGAGGCCCCCAAAGGCGCGAGGCCGTTGGCGGTGGCCGACGTCTAGCGCGGCCACTGGTCACTAGTGTGTATAGCGGCCGTGGCAGCGCCACCTCGATGGTTGGCGTCCCGCTCGCAAGCTACGAGTGTTTACGGCCGGGTCGTGGCCGTCTTGGCGCAGCTGCGAGGTCGCGAGCCGCAGGCGATAAAAGCGCCACAGCTCCTGACACGCGCGCATTGGGGACACCAGCGCCCACTGCCGCATCCGTTCTCTGCGCGCGTCACAGTCTCTGTGCTATACTCAAGTCTGTACCCTCAACATCCTCACAACAAGCAATCGAGTCTTTTTAGTCCACCGTTTCGAACCTTTTTAGTTCTGTAGACGCGCATTTTTAAGCTGACACTCCCAGTAGCCAAATATTAAAAATCGCACTGACGTGTTTTACGGCCCACTTTAGATTTGTAGTTTTATAAGTTTTTGCAAACATTTTGGACCAAAATAATAATCTCAATAATAAAAAATAGTAAGATCGTCTGAAACCCTTTTAGAAAAAGGTTATCAATCAAAAGATAAGTCCTTTAATCTCATACTATTGATGGCCGTTGTTAACTGATGCTAATATGTCATTTGTAGACACTGGATTATCATTTATCGTACGAAGAACGATGTTTCTTTGTTAATTCTTCAGTGCTCCATTGTTTTGAAATGACAACGTGTAAGTTACAATGAGAAAATCATCAAATACGCAACGCAAGATGGCGTATGCCAGAGAGAGTTCTGGGCGAGGAATGTCACGTGACATCTCCGAACGGCTGGCTTTTGTTAATTTAATAGAAGGTGTCAAATCTCTGTTATTTTTGCAAATATCTCTCAAACGATACGAGATATGAAAAGAAAATCAGGGAACAAAGTTGTAGAGAATTTTCTCCTCTACAAATTCGCTTATTCAATTACGGCGTCAGATTAACGGTTAATTTGGAATTAAAATTACATTACAAACAGCTTTTTTTGGTATTGGTAACGTATTTCTTGTCCGAAAAAATTGGAAAAGGGTGATTCTGGTCTCTGGCGGCCTACAATTATGTCTGTAAAATTTGGAGCCGATCGGTTGAACGGTTCGACCTAAGAAGTGGGAACACGTTACATCGTCAAACCGCCGTTATTTTTGCAAATATCTCGGCAACAATGCAAGATATGAGAAAAACGTAATAGAACGAAGTTGTAGAAAATTTTCCCCTCTACCAATTAGGTTCTCTACCAATTAGGTTATTCAATTTTCGTGTCAGATGAACGGTTCGTTAGCAATTACAGTTATATTACAAACGGTTTTTTTGGTATTACTACCGTATTTTTTGTCCTAAAAATTTGAAAAGGGGAATTTCTGGTCTCTGCCGGCCTACAATCATGTATGTAAAATTTGGTGCTGATCGGTTGAACGGTTCGTCTTATAAACAGGGAACACGTTACGGACAGACATACATCCCAAAATCGCCGTTATTTTTGCAAATATCTTTGAAACGCTACGAAATATGAAAAAAAAAAAAAACGTAAGAGAGCAAAGTTGTAGAGAATTTTCTCCTCTACAAATTCGGTTTATTCAATTTTCGTGTCAGATGCATGGTTAAGCCGTTATTTTCATTTAAATTTCGAGCTGTCAAAAGACGATCGCCAAGGCACACTTTTAGTGTTATTACCGTAACGTAAAGTGGGCAAAAAGTACAGTGTGTCCGCAGAGTCTCTCCGCAGCGGCTAGATGCGCGTTTCTCGCCTTGCGGGGTGCGTAAGGGTGGCAACTCATTCATGTCGTTGTATACACAGACCATAGATAATATAGACTGCGCGTGGCGTCATTATACTGAAACCAACATATAAGTCACGTGGCTCGGGGCAGGAAACCGTTTTCATCATAACGAGTAATGCGAAATGTAGCAGAGACTTGCAGTTTTTACCATTTGTAGTGGAAATTAAGCGTAGATTTGAACAATAAAACGTCTTAGCGTAGTATTATTAAATCCTTAGTAGTACAGTTGGAGTTATTTCTCCACAATTGCAAGAATTAATGCGATAGGTACAGTTTTTTCACATGCCTAGATGAAATGTATTGACAGTTCTTTTTGCAAGCAACAGAACTACAGATTTTAAGCGAAAGATTGTTGTCGTACTGTGAGTATTTTAGTTTGGAGTTTACATGTGAGTAGAAGAGCAAGTATCAATTTCATACGAGCATCCGCTTCCTTACCATTCCTCAACCGTACATGTGAAATGTTTCCTTGTGCTTTTATAAGAAATGAAATCTGTTCGCATCCGTAATGTCCGATCTTAACAAAATACAACCGTTTATATTTAAGACTTTTACCGCAGCCCGTGATGCCAAAACGTAAAACAAACAAAATATTGGCTGTTTACATTAAATAATAGGGTAGTGAGGAAAGATCATCAATGCACTCGGCAAGAAGTGGTTTTATAGGTATAATGAATAGTCTGTATGAATTTTTAGCATTTATAACATTACTTAAAGCCGAATTTCACCAGAAATGACTTACCTGCTGATACACAAACTCGCTTAAGAGCAGCTTGAATAATCATCTCACCGATAATCACATTCATGAGGTGCAAAAAGTAAAAGATTCATAGCGCAACACCAACACCGAGGATATGTAGTTCTGTTGCTTCTAAAAATAATAGACAATACGGTACTTTTCACCTGGGCACATATAACCGGCAATCATTGCATTAATATTAATAATACGATTAAATTACATTGCCTTTACTTTTAGATGTGTAATAGGAATACGAGAAGTCGTTTATTGTTAAAATGTACGCATTATTTCACCTGTAAATGAGAATAACTGTTGCTCATAATGACTCGTGGCAATTTTAGACAATGGTTTCAAACTACAGCACTGCAGGGACAGGGACGTGCGCAGTCTGTGTTATCTTTGGTCTATGGTTGTATAAGCAACACTACCCCCACCCTACTATCACTGCAGGTCCACGGAACACGTGCAGATGCGCTTTGTCTGCTGCTAACGTTACACGTTCCGCAACGCGAGACAAGCTGAGATAACCATTGCGGAAAGACTTTGTGAACACACTGTATAAGCACACAGACACCCATATACGTACGACGTACATCTTTGAGGTCAGTTCAGAAAATTCTGGAACGCTCGTAATTTCACGACAGTTGAATGTTGAGACGAAATTCAGTTAGCGTTCCTGCACGTGTTGAATTTGTAACTACCGTAAGTTTCAGTATTGTATGTCTATTGGTTCTATCCTGTTTCTGAGGCTTGCGTTGAATGTACTGCCCGGTCCACATTTTACATGAATGGGTTGGTAGCCCTGTGCACAACCCCTCAACCTGGAGGACCAGGAGTCTTCATTTTGGGGTGTTCTGCCCCTAGGAGATTCCCTTCGCCACGGCTTAACGGACCTCTTCTGCCCGTGCATTAATAGCCAGTTCCAAAACGGAAATAATCAGAATGATGCAAAATTATTACAAAATTGCGGAGGAAACATGTTAATGAAGAAAAGACAGCGGACGTGGTCATAAGTAAGATAAGGAGATGGATTCACTTTTAACCCTTCAATGCATAGTGTAGCTGATCAGCTACATACCTAATTTTTTCCATTCTCTCTCAAACTGATCAACATTTTACCACAAATACATTTGTAGCTGCTTGTGTACGTAACGTTACATATGCAAGAAGCACGTCCCAGAAATTATAAGTCGCAGAGTGCTACTGAATCAGTTCGACAGTTAGCTGCATTGAGTTACTCGTAACATGTGCATCTGTTTACTTTAATATACCTGGTTTGCCATGTAAAAGTAGTCAATCACATACTACCGCTGCATTAAGAGTTACTTTATGAAAAGATCAGCTGTACAATAGTGACTTTTAATGCATAGGGTACATCAGGCAAGCACTATATAGCTCACCAGCTATCAGCGGTTTGTTGCTAGTAGTGCATAATATTAAGGAAATTTTTAAAATATTTTTCTCAGCATATTCTCAGTATATATTAATCGCGGTAGATTTTACAGCTTGAAATGAAAAGTTACACATTAAAGGGTTAGGACTGTTGAGCGCTTAAAGTACTTTCGAAGTCGTTTCAGTAAAAACAATAAAACCGATATCAAAGTAGATGCCCGTTTAGTAACAGCGAACAAGACGATTTTCAGTTTCCACAAAATTCTAAGGAAAATATCACTTAACAGCATTTCAAAATCCGTTTATATCAATCAACCATTATACCGGTGACCTTATATGCATCTGAAACATTAACATTTAGAAAAATTGACGAACAAAAACTGTTAATATTCGAAAGAAAAGTACTAAGAAAAATTTTTGGTCCTGTATACGATGAAAACAAAATGGCATGGAGAATAAGAAAAAATGAAGAATTAAGAGAGCTGTACAAACATGGTAAAATCGTCGAAGTGTTCAGGAAGAGAAGGCTAAACTGGGCAGGCCATATAGGCAGAATGATAGGAGATAATTTTACCAAGAATGTCATTCAGCAGAACAACAGCTGGAGCGAAAGGAAGAGGCAGACCCAGAAGCAGGTGACGAGATAACACTCGAGAAGACACAGCTTGTATAAACAGCATCATCATTTGGACATACAGCTCACTCGACAGAAATGTGTGGAAGAGGCTCATAGAGCAGGCGTATGTTGATAAGGCCCTTGCCACATGTAAAGTATGTCTACTAGTTATTGTTCAGTGCTGTACTGACTAGAACGTGTCACACATTTCGCGAATTTAGAGATGGATGAATTAGAGCAACAACGCGTCTGCACTAAGTTTTGTGTGAATCTCAAGAAGGCCGCGGTGGAGTAGCCAAGCGGTCTAAAGCGTGTGGCTGCGGAGCGCGCGGTTGCTCGCCGTGGAGGGTCGGGTCCTTCCTGGGGCATGGGTGTGAGTGTTTGTCCTTAAGATAGTTTACCTAGGTTTAAGTAGTTTGTAAGCTACGGACTGATGACCACGCAGGTTGGTCCGACAGATTTACAGACATTTGAACATAGAGTTTTTTTTTTCCTTTAAATCTGAAGACCTTTACCGAGACACACCAAATGATGCAGGAAGACTTGCGGTGAGGATTCATTAAGCCGTGGTCGGTGTTGCGAACGTTAACGCGTTTTAAAACTGACCGGACTGAAGTTACAAATTACTTTCGTTGAGGATGTATTTTGACGCCGGGAACGTCAGCGAATTTGTCTGCGCCAATCTAAGACTCACTGTCCGAGACATTGCAGATGAACGTAACATTTTCAGTTGGATCTTGTGAAATCCAGACACGGAGACCATGCACAGGTAAGCTCAAAGGATTTTTGTGGACCAGGTTCCGGGTAGTTTGAACAGACCTCGTGCATTACAATCACCTAAAATCAGCACATCTGTAGCACACAGTCACTACGTTTACATGCAACACATCTTCCGGACGACGAAAACCGATTTTCGTAAACCGTTTATCGCTGTCGTATTTACATGGCATTGCCTAAATCTGATTTCCTAACCCACTTAAAATGGCGGCTGAAAACCAGCTGATTCAGTTCCTGATTTAGTCAGCACAATCGCTATTTTTGTTTACTTAAATACACGTATTCATGCTCACTCTAATATTTATACTTTTATTTCATGTTAGAAACTGTCACTCTGTCCATATGTGCCGAACATTATTATTAAGAAGAAAACAGTCTGACAAGCCAAGAACGCTTCAAAATCGGTTGCGTTTACATGAGCACGAAAATCGATTGTGGAACTGAAAAACCGCTGTACAGAAGTGGATTTCCAGAATCGGTTTTGGAGTGTTTACATGGCCAACGAAAAGCGGAATTGGGAAATCGGTTTACGAAATCCGCTTTTGGGAGCCCATGTAAATGGGGTGAGTGAGGAGAGAGGACACTTTTGTTAACCCAACCAAGGTCTCCCAGTGACATGCGACTATCCTTTCTTTAGTAGTGTAATCATTTCCTAAATAATACTCCGACAATTAGATACTTATGCAGTACTGAATTTGGAATGAATCCCCGTTATTCCATTCAACTACGGATGATCCAAATTCACTTTCGGACGATTTGAATGGCGCACTGTTCTATTCTTCAACAACTGTTAGTCCATCTCTAATGCCTCGATATCAGCGAAAACTTTGGTTCCTGTTCTTACTTTCTGATGGTAACCTCCAGCAGAACAGTGCATTTTGGAGGCGAAACTACACCGATTTGATTTAGTAGATAAAGACGAGTTGGGAGCGGGAGACGGCCAGGGAGTGAGAGTGAGGGGTGTCATGAATGATTCCGGTGCGTTCAGGGTCTGACTCGGGGCATCGCGGCGCCTGGCCAAGGCATTCTGTGCTCGTCATCTCGAGCACGTGTGCGGACTGGAAATGGTCGCAAAGGCCCCCGTGGTGAGCTGCTGCAACGTCTTCCTTATCTTTGCCTCTTTCACACTTAATGTTTAGCCCAAGAAAATGTTGATAGCACTAAGGGACGTAACGTAATTGAGATACACTTGCATTTCAGAATTGTCTACCGCTATGATATTACGTGGTGCTGTTGCATTTGTTATTAGTGATACCATTCGTCATAAAATTTGGTTCACACGACGCAGTATTCAGTAACAGATTTTGTAATTCAAAAATGCTGGCTTACAGAATTTGTAAGAAGCTGATTAGCCAGCTACAACAAATCCCACTAATTATTCAGTTTGCCGATTGAGCTTGCAAGATACTAAGACGAATTTGGAACGAGAATTAAATTTCAGGGCGAAGAAATAAAAACCTTAAGGTTTTTCCAGTTAAGGTAAGGTAAAGCAGTCAGCAATCCGAAGATTGGTTTCAACACCACAGAGCTTTACTAGGCATGGTCCTGTTTGGAGGTGGTATGCCGTTGCCTTCCTCCAGATCTTGGAACTGACTTACCCAGCTAGTTATAGGGGGACCTACAGTTTAACGTGGATTCCGAACCACGGTGCTACTACATATTTTTCACATCAGCAACACTGCCAGAGGTGAAAGAAGTGTAAAGTGACGAATAAAAATCCTAGGATCTGGCGGGGATCGAATCAACGACCTTTGGATTTATAGTTCGGCACGCTACCGAGCCGCACTAAAAATGTAATTTTATCAGAGATGCCTGAAAACGCTAAAGATTAGCTGAACTAGTGGATAGTGTCCTGGAAAATATCAAACGGCTCCAAGAAGTCAACCTACAGAGGGTGTACCAAATAATACGTTCACAACGCAGGGCCGAAGATGTTGATGATGCTGTTGGTGGTGATAGTGTGGTTGCTGTGGTCTTCAGTCCAAAGTCTGTTTTGATGCCCCTTTACACGCTACCCACTGCTGAGCAATGTCTTTTATTCAAGATGTGCCAGAAAATCTCTTCACTTCTGTTCAGTACCTCGCCATTAGTTACTCGACCTACCCATCTAATCTGCAGCATTCGTTTGTAGCACCACATTTCAAAAGCTTCTGTCATCTTTCTGTCTGAACTCTGAATCGTCCACGTTTCATACCGGAAAAATGCTACACTCTGGAAAAATGCTTTCAGGAAGGCCTTCCTGACGTTTAAATAAATGTTGGATGTCAACAAATTTTGCTTCTTGAGAAATACTTTTCTCCCCTTAGTCCTTCTTCATTTTACATCTTCTTTGGCCGTCAGAAGTCGATTTGCTCTCCAAATAATAAAACTAAATCCCTACTTTTATTGTCTCATTACCTGATATAATTCCTTCTGAATTGTCTGATTTTCTTAAACTAAATTCCATTACCCTTGTTTTGCTCTTGTTAATGTCCATCTTACACCTTTCTTTCAAGACGCAGTCCACTCAGTGCAACTGATCTTCCGGGCATTTTTTTTCTCTGACGGATTTACAATGTCACCTGCAAACCGCAAAGTTCTTATTTCTTCTCTCTGAACTTTAATTCCTGCCCAAATTTCGTTCTTCATAACATATCGTTTCCCATATTTTACCCATGCAACCTTCTTAATTTGGACGAGTGTATGCCAGTCAACATTTTGAAAAGGTTTCAACAGATCTACAAAAGCTAAAACCTTTCTTATATGGTAGGTCCTGGTGACATTGCGTAGCCACAGCCTAAGGGATGTTTCCAGAATGGAATTTTCACTCCGCAGCGGAGTGTGCGCTGATACCCCTTAGGCTGTAGCTAAGCCATGTCTCCACCATATCCTTTCTTCCAGGAGTTCTAGTCTTGCAAGTTTCGCAGGAGAACTTCTGTGAAGTTTGGTAAGTAGGAGGCGAGGTACTGGCAGAATTGAAGTTGTGGGGCGGCACCGTGAGTCGTGAAAGTTTCATTCAGTAATAGTGTGCATTGACGGTCTCCGTTGTTCCTGTTTCGAAAGCAGTGACATCGTTACGTTAGAACGCTCGCTCAGAAGTGACTGTTTCCATAGATTGTGTGCACGTCGGTGACGTGGGACGGGCGAGTCAGTTTGCTCAGAGGCAAGGTAGGTATGTGAACAACGTGTGCTATCAGCGACAATAGTAGATTCCATTGCATAGTGTCTCCACAGCAGTGTTGCAACACTCGTAATTCATTTCCGTATTTTGTAACCATGACTTACTAGCTGAAAACCCGGCGTTGCCCGGGTATTTATTTATTCGAACCTTGAGTTAGTACTTTTCCTATCCTCTCTCTCTCTGTCCATAAACATGTTACATTTATCAGAGAGTATATAAGAAAAAAATGCACTCGTTTCGAAGAATCCAATCACGAAATTCAACAATAATGATTGTAATAATATCACAGATGGATCACTTGATTTAATGCGCGAAACGTCAAATCGATTTTTTAAAAGAGATGTATTAAGAGAAATTTCTTTTTTACTGCTTTATTTATTTATTCTTATATTTCCTTAGTCGTATGCTTATTCTTAAAGACAAAGAGCTGAAGACATTGTAGTACAAATAGACCAAAGATATGGTCTGTGGCATCACGTTTCGCTGTACGTAACCTCCTTGCTGTAGAGTCGCAAACGTCATCGCTGACCTTCAGTCCGAATGTTTTAATAATTTGACGGCTTTCAACCACCATATCTTTCACCCCCTTATAGCTGTCGGCATGGAAATGCTATGGTGTACAACGAGAGACTTCGGACAACAATTACACACAGACCATTCGTTTGCGTTCTGTAGTTTTCGCTGCAGAACGGAATATTAACACACACACACACACACACACACACACACACACACACAAACGTAGAATTTTATATACACCGATAACTTTCCATCCCAATATACTCCACCCTTTTATCGTTATCAACCCTCAACCAACAATGCAACCAATAAAACCATTTTGAAAGAGTAAATATGATTTTCAAAGAATCATTATTGTTCCGCATTTCGCGTTATATTCTTCAAATTACTTAATATCTATCTGATCGCTATAAAACCGCGCCTAAAACCTTCCTCAGGTATAAATTAGTAACTGTAAAAATATTCAAGTCTCTGCGTCTTCTCGTTTGGACGTGATAAGCGTACACCGAACTGAGATTCACATTAACATATATAGATAAATAGCTATCCGATCGCCATAAAACTGTGCCTAAAGCCTTTCCCGGGTAGACATTAGTAACTGTACAAATTTTTAGCTCTTTATGTCTGGTGGTTCAGACGTGATAAACGTACACCGAACAGACATTCACATTTATAAATATAGAAGAAGATAATTACACTGTTAGTTCTGTAATTTTCTCACTTTATGCACTTGTTTTATTTGGAATTCAGTTATTATATTATTCTTGACGTCGGGGGTATTTCCCCTCCACAGGGCCGAAGATCAAACAATGAAGGGCGTAACAGCTGAACGCGACTGGCTTAACGGCGCTTTAACGAAGGTTACTGGCTCGCGGGGAGAACTCCACCGCCGTGGCAATCCATAACACTTAGCGCGAGTGGAATGGTCGGGAGGGAAGGCGCAGGAAGAGGAAGTCGTCGCCGGCTCCTTCTTACGCTGTTGACCGGCTCGGTGCTGGCAGGGCGCGACAAGACAAGGGCGCGGAAATTGATATTATATTCCCCGCGTGGGAGTGTGGTGAGCAGGCTGACTCACTGGGACTCCTCCTAGGATCGATGGCCGCCGCCGCCTTTGCGACAGGCACGATACACGGGGTCGCGCCAATTTGGGGACACCGAGGCGAGGGAGGGAGCCGGCGAGTGTACGGTACTGCTGGCAATCCAAACTGCACCACCAGCAAGAATGGAGATGCCATAGCCAAATTTAGTTGCGAGATAACATGTTGCACAAAAAAAAATCGCACTGACGTGTTTACGGCGCACTTTAGACTTTCCTGTACTTTTATAGGTTTTTTTACTAATTTTTCGGACAAAAATAATAAAAATATAAATAATAAAAAATTATGGACGATACGATTACAACTCTACTATTGTGATAAATATCTATGCACACAACACGTAATATTCTCTCTCACCGTATCTTAACAATGAGCAAAAATTATTCCATTTTTTAATTTAGCTTTAACAAATATACTCCTTTTCTTAACTTTTACCTCTTTAAACTATCAAATCTCCCACATTTTCATTATATTGTCGCGTTGAAATGGAAACAGGCTTGACTTCGAAGGCAACTACACACAGCACTTACACTGAAAGCACGTTTATTAGGAACTCAACATACACGCAGCACTGACTGCCTCTCAGGCAGAGTGCTCTGCTATTTATACACAGACAGAATTTACCAGAAATTAGAAGAACAGTTAACATAAGAAACAAGTAGAATTTACAAGTGAACATAAGAAAGATGTAGAACCTTCAGGAATTGTTAATTACAAAGAAATAAATTTTTGCCGGTGGGCGGGATTGAACCGGCGACCTTCAGCACCGCAGTCCGTGACGCTATCCCCTGCGCCACGCCGGCAGTCGGTGTTCGTGCTCTCTCGCGGCAATATTATTCCCTGAAAATATTATTACCTGTTTTGCCGTGGTAGCTTGTCCTCTTTTTTTTCAAGTGTGTTATCTTTGCCTGTACTGGGTAGGGTTGCCATACGCCACGGATTTCACGGAAATGTCCGCGATTTTTGTTGGATCATTATCATTATTTCTCCATTTATACTCTTCGTGTAGCATCGCTAAAAGAATTTTCAGAATTAGCTACAAAATATACTGCAATTTTTTGGAGAGAGAAAACAGTTTGTTTTCGTTACATCTAAAGTTAAAGAATTAATGTCTGACCTTACACAAAATCAGTAGTCTACATATCTAGGGGTAGTCTCTCTTTTCTATGGAACTATTTTTGCAAAATGCATGCAGTAAGCCCTTGCCTGATACTAAACATTTTGAGTGGATTTTGCGAAAGATTTACCTTCATGGGAAAATGTTGAAAAGACCTTCAAGTGGATGTATGCAACCTGTAAATTGAATGAGTCCCATTTCTTTGACCAAGTTCTGAAATTGAAATGTGTTTTTGGGGCAGATCACAGATGAAAGTTTTGAGAATTTTATGTCACATAAGAAATAGGTGTTCTTCATTCATAATTGTATTTCTAGTAACGGCCGGCCGCGGTGGCAGAGGTGACTGAGGCGCGCCAGTCACGGTCTGCACGGCCACTACGGTCGGGGGTTCGAATCCCCCCTCGGGCATGGATATTTGTGCCGTCCTTAGGATTAGCTAGTTCATAAGTAGTTTGTAAGCTTAGGGACTGATGACCCCGTAGTTAAGTCCCATAAGTTGTACAAACATTTGAACATTTGAATCTAGTAACGGTATTCAGGGTTACTGAAAATTGTGGAATTTTATTTCTCCGACCCAGGTAATAACGCCAATGTAGAGAGGGTCCTTATTCCTCATATTTCCATTTCCTTCGATCGATTATGCTGACCGTATTTTTTGTCCTGGTTTTGGATTCCGACATTGTGGCAACCCTAGTACTGGGCTATATGAAAAGTGAATGTCAAATCGCTGATATTTTTCTAAATATCTATGAAACAGCGCGAGTTATGGAAATAACATAAGAATTGTTGAAAATTTCCTCCTCTACAAATATGTTTATTCAGTTTTTGTCTCAGATGAACGGTTCAGGCGTTATTTGCAATTACATTTCCTGCTCTCAAAATACCACCAAAGACGTTCTATTTTCAGTGTTACTAATCTGTCGCCGCGTAGGAATAGCCGTGCACACTGAGGCGCCGTGCTGCGGTGCGCGCGGCCGTTCACCATCGGGGGTTCAGTCAAATGTTCAAATAATCGTTAAGCTTATGGGAATTAACTGCGGGATCATCAGTCACTACACTTAGAAACCTCTTATAAACTAACTTATACTAAATACAGCACAAACTTCCATGCCCGAAGGGGGATTCGAACCCCCGACGGGGAACGGCCTTGTGCATCGTAGCATAGGGCCTCAATGTGCTCGTCTGATCCACAGCGGCCCGACAGCAGCAGAACGCCATTCAATGAATGACTGTATTGTCGAACTGAAGGCTAAGCTGTGCATTTGTTTCGAGACAGGGTCTAGCAGTATTGCGACGAAAGTTGGACTTCCAATTTTGACATAGCCAAATATAGATCGACTGAATAATATTGCAGGCTGAAGTCATCTTTAATATAGAATACGTCATTAAATTTGTAAACTATGCTTGCTTTGGCGCAAGAGGCGAAAATTACCGTAATTAATTGTGTTTTAGTGCGATATTTATTGTGTAACTGAGAAGGGTTCCATGTTAGTACACATAGTGGACGTAGTGTCCTGTGTGAATATTGAATAGTTTGGATCATTGCTTGTTTTGTTGGGTCGGTTAAATTTCGAGGTATTTACTCTGAAGAAGTTATTCTGAGGCCCGATGATTGTATTTGGTAGTGAGTATTGTGGATAGAATTGCAACCCCGAACCAAGAGAGTTACAGGTGGTTTGCGTTTGTTTGATGCATTGTTTTAGCTGCACTGTTATAGTGAGTCAAGAGTAATTAATTTATTTTGGGGCCAGAATCTGAGATTGGGAATAGTGCAAGAAATCCTACACCTATATAATAATACTATCGCCTGCGAGTTAATTAAGACATACGTATTGAATGTGCCAGCAATAATTTTATGAATGAAACTTTCACTCTGCGGCGGAGAGTGTGCTGATATGAAACTTCCTGTCAGATTAAAATAGTGTGCCGGAACCTGGACTCGAACCTGGGACCTTTACGTCTCGCGGGCAAGCGCTCTACCGCCTGAGCTATCCCGACACGACTTACGATCCGTCCTCACAACTTAAATTCCGCATACAATTTTAATTTGGCAGGAAGTTTCACATCAGCGCACACTCCGCTGCAGAGTGAAAGTTTCATTCTGGAAACATCCCTTAGGCTGTGGCTAAGCCATGTGTCCACCATATCCTTTCTTCCAGGAGTGGTAGTCCTGCAAGTTTCGCACGAGTACTTCTGTGAAGTTTGGAAAGTAGGAGGCGAGGTACTGGCAGAATTAAAGTTGTGAGGACGGATCGCGAGTCGTGTCGGGATAGCTCAATGGCAGAGCTCTTGCCCGCCAAAGGCAAAGGTCCCGGGTTCGAGTCTCGGTTCCGGCACATAATTTTAATCTGGCAGGAAGTATCAGTAATTTTATGCTTTGGAACTACGTATAGACAGGCCCAAAATACATCGCAATGCACAGCAAAGCTTTCATTTCGCTTAAATAACGAGTGGCTATTAATATTCGTAGACAGATTAGTGGGTCGCGATATTTCCAACACCTGGAGAGGCAGAGATCTCGTTTTGAAGGAACTGACAATAACAGTAATATTTGCAAATGGAATTTATTTTTCTATTTTGTTTCCAACTAGTGAAAGTGGTGGTGGCACATAGGGTTTATATTGTGTTTTTGTATTTTATGGGGTTCAATACCGTTAGTATGAGTAAAGAAACTTGCTGGGCCTCGTTATTTATCTTTGTTCCTGTAAATGAAGTAACTGAGAAACAATAAAGCTGCGGTACGTTAAACTTTAAACTCTGCGTACCCCGTTTTTGGTTGTAGTTAGAAATAGAACTCAGAGGAGCTATAGTTACAAAGGATAGATTTTAAGTACAAAGACAAACTCTTTTAACCATATAAAAGAACTATTACTATATTTTCTATTAAACAGTCAGAATACGTGTGTATTTGAGACTGAAACAGTAATTTGTTGTTTAACGTATGATACTGCAGCAGTTAGTTCATTATAAAGGATATAAAAGTTACTGAAGGAAGGTAAAACATTATTTTAATTAAGATAGTAAAAATATTTATTGACCTGTGCATAGCCCATGAAATGAAGGAAAAAAAAAAAAAAAAAACACTGTAATATTTGTTCTTTCAGTTGAAGTATTCAAAGTTATTTTATTAGTCAGAGATGTGGACAGCAGTCGTATTATTAGTTATCTTTGGAACAATCGAACATTGAATAACAGCTGTCGCTAGCGTCTGGTTAAAAAACATTCATATAATACTGTAACTAGATGAACACTTCTCAGTGCAGTGTCAGACTGTAATAAAATATATTTCACTTGAGGACTTAATTTGAATGTGTAGTAATTAGCTAAAAAAAAAGCACACATATGAACATTTATTTGCAACTTCGGCGGAGAAATTACAGCTGTTACACGTATGTATATTGTGAACTGTGTTATTTATTTCTGTTGTTGGTTGGTGTGTACGTACTGACAGTACTTGTAGGCTAACTTCTTACTAGTTTGCTATTGGGATTAGATTTTTACGCGTGGATACTATCTTGGGTCTTGTAGAAAAATGGGTCAGATGCGTGTTGTGTTTATGGTGCCCACGTGTCCCATACAGTAAACTGTGTGTGTGTGTGCGCGCGCGCGCTTTAGTAAAGTTTTAAATAGTGTTTGTAGATACTATAACCCTTTCAGCGTCTTGGTAGGGATAAATCTTACATAGGCACACTGTATAGCTTACGATTGAACTGTTGTCAGCAGGCTACTGCGAAGGAAGGGGTTGTTGTTTCACAAATTGCATTTTGAAATTTACGAGCAAGGCGACGCAACACAGTGCTGTATAAAACTTACACGATTCAAATTCTCTGGAATGTTCTGTGTGGGAGCAAATTGAGAGAAAACGCATAAACTTCAAGAACTATCGCGGAAGCCCTCTTTTCCTCCCACCAGAGAAGTTGCAGTCCCTGTGTGGTGCAGTTCTGCCACACCAAATAAGTCGACACTGCTCTAAACGAAACTTGCAGATTTATTAAAGGCTGCATGAAACACACCCCCTAAATGAACTGTTCTAGACAGCTGGTCTACACCTACAACACGCCGATGTGAACTTGAATACAACATTTGATAAGACATTTCGCTGAATAATCCTGTAACATTAACTACCGTTAATTCACTGCCCTACGAAATGGTCATCTCCCGTAAATATGATAACTGCTGAAATCTGTGATACATGTCATGCAAACTTTGTACCAAATCTTCCTTTGGGATGTGAAAGTTTACATTTTACAACATACAGGTCCGCAAATGAATGTCTTTCCCAATACGACTTATTATGACTGACTGCATTAACACATTATAATATAACCGAATTGCTTCACATTGCGATATACGACACGAAGGCTGAAGGTTGCAGAAGTTGAATTCATGCACATTTTTATAAGCGATTTTCTTTGTTTCTTAATTACACTTCCAGTAATAACATTCGCAAGAATACAGTTAACAATAGTCGCTACATTTTCTTGTCTGCCGTTTCATACTGCTTTCTAGCTCTGAGCGTTTTGAGCCCCGCTTCTTGCTACCCCTCAGTGAAGCATTGATTGACCTCAATTAGAAGCGGCGCTCCGTTGACACGGGTCTTACAGCTGTGTACCAACAGCCTGTCACTCTCAATCAGAACGCAGCCTAAGCACAGCCGGGGCGTTGGCTGTGCGCCTCTCACAAGATTACAGTTATGGAGGATCTTAAGGCGTGTGTCCACCAGCAAGTAACTAACGCAAGTACTTGCCGATGTGCTTGCATTAGAACAAAAACTCGCACAAGTTTTCTTTTGCAAGTGCTTTATGGAAGGAATGAAGGAATCTTAGGGTTTAACGTCCCGTCGACAGCGTGGTCTTTAGAGACGGAGCTCACGCTCGGATGTTTGGGTGAGAATGGGGAAGGAAATCGGCCGTGCGCTTTGAAAGGAACCATCCCGGCATTTGACTGTAGTGATTTATAGAAATCATGTAAGAACTAAATGTGGATGGCCGGAGTTGGATTTGAACCACCACCGCCGCGGCGGAGTGGCCAAGCGCATTCAGTCGCTATGCTCCGATGCGCGAGGCCTTTCCCCGTCGCGGGTTCGAATCTCCCCTCGGGCATGGATGTTTGTGTCGTCTTTACTATAAGTTAGTTCATAAGTAGTTTGTAAGTTTAGGGACTTCTGTCCCCGCAGTTAAGTCCCTTAAGCTTAACGGACATTTAGAACCAGCATCCTTCTGAATAGTGATTTAGGTAAGGAATTTGCTGCAAGTACTTGCAGAAGTGTTTTTGTGAGATTAGCAAGTGCAAGATTACAATGACGTGCGCAACCGCTTCCGTCGTTGCATTATTATTATCATTATTAAAAAAAAGTGACGAACAAAAGTTCAAAAACATATATATATATGTTTGGGTGAAGAAATGGGTACATTTTTAAATTTTCAAGACTCATTATTGAATGAACTAAAATAAGTGGAAATGTTCATTTCATTGACTCAAAATAGTCCCACTTGTTAGTATAAACGTGATCTGCACTTTGTCGCCTTTTCATTTCCTCGTCTTGTTTAATTCTCATCGACATTGCGTGCTCAAAATACAATTTTTGTCGTATTTCGGCGTCTTGTTGCCTGCAATATTTTCGAGAGCGGACTGTTTTCAGATTCTGTTTTGAAGTCCACGTGTTTTGTATCCAACAATTTTGGGAAGCACCCAACTTTCTCCATCAACAGCTGCGTTTATCTCGCAATTTCAAGCGTTTCCTTTCATTGTTAGTGACATTATCGTTGTGTAAACGCAACATTCAACTACTGCAAGTCGAATAAAAATTTTCAGCAACCGGCAAGTTCTTGCTGCAAGTCGAATAGGACTGTATCTCTACTGCCTTGAGGAAGCTACTTCTACGCAGCGGTTGCTCGCCGTCGGAGGTTCGAGTCGTCCCAAGTGTAAGTGTAAGTGTAAGTGTGTGTGTGTGTGTGTGTGTGTGTGTGTGTGTGTGTGTGTGTTTTGTCCTTAGATTAGTTTAAGTAGTTTGTAAACCTATGGATTAGTAATCAAAGACATACCATAGATTTACAAACACTTGAACATTTGAGCTACTTCTACTAGTTGATGAAACTTGGGGAAGTCGTGTTGCTGCGGGCATTTCCACGTCTGCAGCAGCTTCTACAAGAGACTTGAGGAGGTTTACTTGCTAGTGAACCCGCGCCTTTAGGTTGGTTGTGTTTCCAGTATGAAATAAATAGGTACGTGTGCGAATGTGTGACTTCACGATTATAGTAGTTTTGGGTGTGGGGACAAGTATTGTTTAGCATATCTCTCAAATGCTTACAGCAATACCTACCAAAATTCACACACAAGCGTCGTTTGAAAAACTAAATTACGAAGAGGAGGACTCTCGATAGCATGAAGAATTTTTCTATGTACTCGATATATGAAGTAGGCCTACCGTACGTAAAAGTACTATCGGAGTTAAACAACACAACTACTTCCGTATATGTGCTATATGTTCTTCGAACATTTTGGGTTAGCGAACAGAATCGGAAGAAACGTCTTTAATTTGCCAAGGAACATCGATTCCAAAGGGAAAACTTCTGGAATAAAGTAATGTATTTTGATGAAAGTAAAATTGACGTATTCCGGTCGAATGACAGGCGAATGGTGTGGCGTAAGGAAAATACAGAGATGTTAGCTGAGAATGTTGTGACAACAGTGAAACACAGGGGCGTTCCCTGATGTTGCGGGGGTGTATGAAAGCTGCAGGTGTTGGAAAATTACATTGTATAGAGAGTACGATGGACCACAAAATGTATATCAACATCGTAAAGGAAAATATAAACGTTAGCGTCGAAAAATTGTGTCTCCAAGATAATTACATTTTTAAACTAGACGACGATCCGAAGCATACGGCTCTTAAGTACTGTGGCTGCTGTGCAATTCTCCGAAGCAACTAAACACACCACGTCAGATACCAGATATTAATCGTAAAGACTTTTTGAAAGCACTGGTAGATAACATCAGAACAAGATAAATTTCTAACAAAAAAGACCTGAAAGAAGCAATTCCGTCTTCTCTTATCGCAAACTTAGCTCGATGACCACACGACTGTGACACACAGTTATTTAAAAAAATTACAGTTAGACCAACAATTCTTGGAGTCACTGTAGTTGTTGACCCTGGAAGACGCTCGAAAACACCTGTAACAAAATTTTAGGACGGACGGACTGTCAAGAAACGGATTTTATATATATAGTAGTAGATTTTATATTTATAGTAGTAAATAAAAAAAAAAAAAAAAAAAAAAGAAAGAAAAAAACAGCTAAGGTTATGTTGTGGTCTTCAGTCCGCAGACTGGTTTGATGCAGCTCTCCACGCTACCCTGTCCTGTGCAAGTCTCTTCATCTGAGAATACGTTCGGCAACCTACATCCTTTTGAATATGCTTACTATATTCGTCCTTCCGTCTCCATCTACGATTTTTACCCAACACGCTTCCTTCTAATGCTAAGTTGACAATTCCTTGATGCCTCAGAATGTGTCCAATCAATCAATCCCTTCTCTTAGTCAGGATATGCCAGAAACTCCTTTTCTCCCCGATTCGATTAAGCACCTCCTCATTAGTTACGTGGTCTACCCATCTAATTTTCATCATTCGTCTCTAGCACCACATTTCAAAAGCTTCTATCATCTTTTTATCTGAACTCCTTATCGTCCACGTTTCACTCCCATATAATGCTACACTCCAGACAAATGCTTTCAGAAAGCACTTCCTAACATTTAAATTAATATTGGATATTAACAAGTTTCGCTTGTTTAGCTACCCAAATAACAAAATTGCATCTACTACTTTTATTGTCTCATTACCTAATCTAATTCCTTCAGCATCGCCTGATTTTCTGACATTACATTCCATTACCTTCGTTTTACTCTTGTTAATGTTCATCTTATATCTTCCTTTCAAGGCATTCCATTCAATTGCTCTTCCAGATCCTTTGCAGTCTCTGACAAAATTACTGTGTCATTGGCAAACCGCAAACTTTTTATTTCTCCTCTTTTTATTTCTTCTCCCTCTCCAAATTTCTCCTTCCATTCCTTCACTGCTTGCTCAGTGTACAGATTGAACAACATTGGGGAAAGGCTACAACCCTGTCTTACTCCCCAACCTCTGCGTCCATTTCTTGCCCTTCGACTCTAATAACAGCTGTCTGGTTTTCGTATAGGTTGAATATAACTCTTCGCTCCCTATGTTTTACCCCTACTACGTTCGGAATTTGGAAGTGTGTCTTGGAGTTGACATTGTCAAAAGCTAAGGTGACATGTGTGCTACTATTCTATAATTTATCTACAGATGAACAAATAGCTAATAAATTACGGCACAACGGAGATAATATCAACAAATTAACTCGAATCAGTTGTGAAACTAATGACACAAATTACACCCTTTTATCGTCGACAAACAATTTGGTGTATAAACAGAGATATTTGGGGGATGACACCAGCTGTCCGCTTCCCTCGCGCCACGTAAACAGGCTGATCGAACTGAGTCAGCGTCAGCTGGGAAAGCAATAGGGTGCGGGGGCGGATATGAGGGCCGCAGCCATTAGCCGCGGTGTTGACTCCTCGCGACAGTTGGCACGCCTGCGCCACCGCGCCCCCGCCACTCGTACGGCCGGCAGTGCGTTAAGGCAAACACACACACACACACACACTGGCTGCAGGATAAGCTTTCGCGCACATGTCGCGCGTGGCCCATTCAACCGCAGCGCACCCAAGGGCAACGGCTTATGAGAGAGCCCTGTGGCACGTAGGCGGCTTCCGCGCAGCAGACACCTGCGTAAAACACCTGTGTACACGCTGAGCAGCGAGTCGGGTTTCCTCCTAGTTCGTTTGGTCTCCCACAAGCCTGTTGTCACGCCGTCCGGTATCCGGTAAGCTATTCGATACTCATGCCTGTGTATAGAGGGCGACCCACTCCTACCGAGCGAGTCCCTAGTTCGCGGAAACTCTGCTTCACGGGCTTATCGTGAACAAGGTCTTACCCGCGTCCACACATTGGTACCAACGCTGGCGCCAACATTGGCCAATATTTCTGGGACAGCGCCCACACATTGGAGTCAACATTCAGTTGAATCCGTAAAGAGCCAACGTCAACATATCTGAAGCACAATTCGCGGTCGATGCATTCACGGTTTTGAGTGTGAATAATTACATTTTGCCATGGCAAAAAAAAAAAAAAAAAAAAAAAAAAAAAAAAAAAAAAAAATAATAATAATAATAATAATAAAAGATGGTGGGGTGCGTTGTATCACTTTCTACCGAACATTAATTACGAAATCAGTAAGTTTTAAAATATGTTACAAGTGATTAATATACATTATTCAAACTTAGTCTGCTACTGGAAATGATTGAACTTAAAAGAGAAAGAGACGTTATGGAGGGATTCTATATCTGCTAACGTTCTTTTTGGTATTGTCGCTTCGATTTCTTGCTACAGGAGAGAGTTTCAGAAGCCTTCCTTTTTTAAAATAACCATGTAATTGATAACACAGATAGTGCTTTAAGTTTCTAAAGAAATATGTGAAACTTGACAGGAAATGTTAGGTAATTTTAATTTTAAAAATTGCATTCAGTAATGGAGTGTGTCAAAAGTCAGAAAAGTTTTTAATTTCACTGATCGCGCCATTGCAGTGGCATTGCGATTTTTGTGGTTTCTTTCACAAATGTCTCACTTTCTGATACAGTTCTAATATTTACAAAGAGATTTTGAAACTTTTAAAGAAATGGCGACGAAATAAGAAATTTTCGAAACGAGGAGACGACAAAGATACAATGAAACGTTGGCGCCAATGTGTGGTCGACGTACTCATATTGGCCCAACGTCCTTCGATGTCTGGTCGAAATACCGACAAGCAACGCAACCGTACCAACATTGGAGCCAACATTGTTGGCGCCAACGTTGGTTCCAATGTGTGGACCCAGCCTTGGTCATCAACCTATGTCCCCTTCCGCTGCTACAAACGTGTTCTTTGCATTTCCGTCCCGAGCGCAGTATTGTTCTCGTTGTATTCCTCGCCTGTGAAAAGATCTTTCGTCTCCTATAAAATAATCGTCCTATTTTTTTCTAAGAAATGATACGGCGAAGGTGAACTGCTCCTCACACTTCATACCGAGATCTTTTAAGGCGTTCGTGTTGGGCTTGAAGTAACGCAGTCTACATCTACATAAATACTCTGCTTTGTATAAAGGAAGTCCTGTTATATATGCTCCAAACCAATACTCACCAAGCCTGCTGCTTTTTAACAGGGTTTCTTCTTGTTTGTTACGTTCATCTAGAAACATTGTGCCACGCGGGAAACGACGAGCGGTCTGGAGCGCCACGTTACGCATCGCGCGACGTCCCGCGTCGGAGGTTCGAATCGTCCCTCGGCCACAGATGTTTTTTTAGTATAAGTTAGTTCATAAGTAGTTTGGAAGTTTAGGAACTGATGACCCTGCAGTTAAGTTCCTTAAGCTTAACAAACATTTGAACAGAAACATTAGCCTATGACATAAGTAGATATTTCATTATCCTATTTGAAGTATGAATGATTGTATTTTGTAGCCCAGAAGTATTATTTTCGCGGATCCGGGAGTATCGAAATTGGTCAGATTTTGTGTCGCGTGAGTTTTATTGAAAGGCCTTTTCAGGTGTGGCAGGTGTGGCAGCGCAAAAATCACTCTGTTTGAAGTACTTATAGTAGCCGAAAACATACATATACAGCAGTACTATACATCTGAATGTGCTTATATTAGACCACAAGGTGCAGATGCGGGATTTCGATGAAGTGCTTAATACAAAGTGTACACCTCATTAAAGCCACGTTATTACATTCCATATCAGTTTCGCATTCACGCAGTTCAGTATCAAAACCATACTAATTACATTTTCAAATGATGATAATGGTATATCATTGTCATACCCTGGCTTTCGCCAAGTATATTGCAACGTAGGCTTATACGCAAGTGTAGAAAGTTTATTTTAAATCATACAGTTATATATGTTATACATCCGCGAACTCCATACCCTCGACCCCGATGTCATTTCGATATTCAGCACGTCACAACTTGGTTCCTAATATTTGGACCTCATGCGTAGGGTTAATTCTCTTCATATCACTGTACTGAACACGTTTACACAGTAACTCGCTTGCGAACACTCAGTCAAATACGTACTGCAGCTATGCTACTCACGCACCTGGAGAACTGGTTAGTGCAGCTACACTATGACACCATCCAGTGGCGCTAAGAAGACGAGGGCGGCGTTTTGAATGTTAATGACGCACATCACTGTTTTGCTTATGACTACTTCTTATTCTAAGCACGGTTTCGTGCGGTCCTGAGCGTTGGGGGTCAAATGTGTCCCTTGTTTGTAGGTTTTAGAAAAATATGCAGCTAGACGAATGCTTTTTCAAAGTATGAAGGAAGTGAGATACCAACATCCGTATGTATAATAAAATATTTATGGTATCACAACCAGTGTCGGCATTCCACTATGCTATCTTCAGGTATACCATCTTTGAAACCACAACCAGTCCTTGTTCTCACTGTTGTTGTTGTTGTTGTTGTTGTTGTTGTTGTTGATGATGATGGTTCCCACTAAGAGACAAAAGTCCACGAAACCAGTTTTGATATCCCTACTTAATGGATATTATGCTCCGCTGTAGAGACCTGAAGATGGCATAGTGGAATGCCGAAACTGGTTGTGATACAATAAATATTTTATTATGCATACGGCTGATGGTATCTCACTCCCTTCACACTCATGACCAGCCGCTGTCCTGTTTCCACCAACAATGATGGATTCAATAAAACTTTTTCAAAGGTTCCAACCATTACGATTTAATCGTAATTGTTATGAAAATTGTTTAAAATTACGACTTTACGATTGGAGTGGTTCGAATTCCGATTTTCAGGTTTAAATAACAAATCGGTGTCATTTCTTTTCCGTCGGCAAAACTCGGCCGCTTTCGAGTTCGTTTGTGTAATGTCATCGACAAAAAACTGGTTATGAGCAACATCTTCTAGCTTGTTCTTCTGGAAGTCACCAGTATTGACAGTAACTTGTACGAACTGGAAAAGTTTGTAATACTGCATACGGGCTGAATCAACAGAGAAGCACCATTGTGGAATGTAGCAGCAGCCGCCAATGAAAATGTGACATGTCTCTTGACTGGTAGTTGCGCCCTTGCAGATAAAATCGCGAAGTGTGTGGGCAATAATAGATAACGTTCATCATTTATCCTGGTTCGTTAATATGTGCTCAGAAGTTGAAGTTGTGTTGATTTTGTTTTTGTATTGCATCGTATCTACTAACACAGTGATTTCGTGTGTGTGATGTGCTGTGCCGAAGTGTCTGATGGACATTTTTTATTTGTAAAATGGGAGTTCTACGAGAAAATCACAAACAAATGTCATCTCCTTTCATCGTTTTATCGTAAAACAGAGAACTTTTTGTAGCAAGAAAATACTAGCCCTAGTGAAAGTGATGCTTATGAATCCTTACGGGGAAAAAACTGTAACTTACGATTTTACGTTTTCTTGTGTTTGTGTGCAATTTATAATGAGTATATTCTTTTAGATATAGATATGTATATTACTTATTTATTTTATTTATTTATTGAGATTCTTCTCGCCGGCCGCGGTGGCCGAGGGGAGTGAGGCGCTCCAGTCACGGTCTGCATGGTCACTACGGTCGGGGGTTCGAATCCCCCCTCGGGCATGGATATTTGTGCCGTCCTTAGTTGTAAGTAGTTCATAAGTAGTTTGTAAGTTTAGGGACTGATGACCCCGTAGTTAAGTCCCATAGACTCTACAAACATTTGAACATTTTTGAGATTCTCCTCATTACAGAGGTTTACCTCCAATATAATAATTCGCCCAGAAATGAGTACACCTATTACATAAAGTTTTACACTAATTATTCACTATATTCCTCCAGGTGTCTCGATCTTGTGTGTTCTCTTTTTCTGCGCCCAATCTCCTCATTGTGAGATGCAGATTTTGGATCCAGGTGGTCACAGGTCGTCCTCTTCGTCTTCTCCCCTCAGGTTGCCACTCCAGTATACCAGTTCGGTATTCTGGTGTCCTCCATTCTTCGTACATGCCCGTACCACCGTAATTTCTTTCTGTCCGTCACTTCATCTATTCTTTCTTTTATTTCCATCCTTTTTATTACTTCGGCGCTTCTTCTTTTTTCTTCCCTGGATATTATGGCCTATCTTCTCCAGAAATCCATCTCTAAAGCTTGTAGTTTCTGAGTGTGCTTCAGGTTAATGGCCCACGTTTCCGCTCCGTACAGAACTACTCTCTCATATAGATTTATATACGATTCTTTTTGTTCTCTTCATTACATTTCTGCTCCATAGGACTGAGTTGAGCATCCCAATGACCTTTCTTTCACTGCTAATTCTTTTATTAATTTCTGAGTCGGATTTTCCCTCAATTTCTCAAATGGACCCCAAATAACAGAAAGTGTGAATTCTTTTTTCTTTCCCTCTATGTATAGTCCATGTGGATCATTAGTCAAGTATTCTGTTTTTTGATACTATACATAAATATTAATCTGGAAATCAGAAAATCTAAGATGTTCGGTTCCGAGGATGAAAATGATTAGTTATTAAGTTTCGCGTCCCGCCCCTTCCCGCCCCACCTACGCACACACATTCCTACTGTACACCTAGTCTGCAACCTTGCAGATGATTCCTTATTCACTTACTCCCTCTCCGTTCATACACATTAGGTGGTATTATTGTTTGCCATATTCAGAAGTTGGAACCTCTGCTTTTTGCACTTACTGTGTAAGGATATATTACAGTGGTAGGGGTTTGGGGATGGCATAAAAATAAAGCCGTGAGGGAGCATCAAACAAGTCAGTCGACAAAAGAGGCATTCGCTAGACAGAAGTACGAAAGAAGTCGGAAGCTGACGGCGGTTGTTACGAGGATGCTGCTTTGGTGCTAAATACGCAAGCCGCCTAGTAGAGCCTCGCCACAAACAGAGCGTGGCGCGCCAGTTTAAATGCCGGCTGCAGCATAGCGGCCAGATAGCGCCTTATCGCCTTCCTGTAGGGGGAGGCGGCCTCGCGAAATGCGTCGCCTGCTCCCGCGCGACCAGGAAACGCCTGCGCACAGATACCAACCACACTTGTTGATCTCATGCTGGCTCCTGCACCAAACATCGACACGGCCGATTTCGCGATTACCTATACTGTATCACCTCCAAACAGGGGGTGATATGCCATTGCCTCTAGTCTTGTGTAGTTCGCGAACGAACTAGTACGGAAGAGCGCTCCCACGGGCTAACTACGCGAACTAGTTCGCAGATCCCTCGTCTCTTAGTTCGTACGGTCCTTTTCCGAAGACTGACGGGGAACAGCGAGAAGACGCGAGAGCGCGCAGAATCGCGTGATTCCCTTCTGCCAGTTAACTTCATTTCGAGCTGAGATGCAGCTCAGTTCACTGCCACAAGAAATCTATTTTAAAAATAAACTACTACGAGTACTCTGTGTACAAAGTAGTTAATTACCATTGTATCACCCATTCGTGTAAATAACTGGTTTATTTGCCTAAGTATTTGATGCCAAATTGACCAAAAAGACGGGCAATAGCACACGCTTTGCAACACTGATTCATTATATAAAAAAAGCTGTCATAAAAAAAGAGCTCTTTTAGTAGCGGTAGCATAGGCCAAAAAGAGCGGACGAACTAGGAGCAGCGGACGATTATGCCAAACGTATTTCGCTTCATAGTTCGTTAGATTCTTTTCCGAAGATCGACGGGCAATAGCGAGAGGGCGCGCAGCAGAATTAAAAATCGCGAGTTTGCCTTCTGCTGATTAGTCATTTACTGGTGAGCGTCCAGCCTGCTAGATTACATAGTTCAGTGCTAAAAAATTTGTTTTGATGTGTTCTGCACTCTGCAATATCTGACTATTAAATTCCAAAATGCCAAGATATAGAGATAACTCTGAACTTAAACGCGAGAAATTATCCACAAACTGTTTCTTTTGGTTTCCGTGATATCGTTAGCGGCTCAAGCAGCAAGCGCATGAAGCAGCTAGGTGGGGAAACCTCCCTCCACCTGCACGCGCAGACCACGCCGCTCAGCCGTCACTGGGAGCGGTCGAACTAAAGGAACGAACTAGTTCGCAGCAGAGCTATTATGCGGAAGTTTAATTGCCTTCCTCCGACCTTCGAAATGACTGATCCAGACAGTTACAGGTGGACCTACAGTTTAACGTAGGTTCCGAACCACGGTGCTACTCGACACTTTTCACATCAGCAAATTTCCAGAGATGACATAAGTGGAAACTGACAGATAAAAATCCTAGGTTCTAGCGATGATCGAACCCACAACCTTAGGATTCAGTTTGGCACTCTACCACTGTGCTACCGAGCCATAACTGTAAACCTCTAGAGGTAAAATTTTGTCGTTGCGACCATGTAAACGCCGGAATTGTGTACGAAACACGCAGCTCACATCCGATCACTGAAACAGACGTTATACATTGCAAACTCGTGAACGATATTTTCTAATTTTTTTTTCAAACAGGAAGAAATTTTGCAATTCGATTCAAAGATCACACCAGAAGGTCCGGAAACAGCCCCTCTGCTGTTTTCCAACATCGCAGAATTAGGAAGCACATCACCACAAATATTTAAAAGACACTATAAATATTACGTTTTATCCCTAAGCGTATGATGATAAATTTTATGGAAGAATTGGGAATATTCATCCATGTAAACACAATGGCCGTTCCAGGTCAGAGGTTCGAGTCCTCTCTCAGGGACTGGTGTGTGTGTGTGTGTGTGTGTGTGTGTGTGTGTGTGTGTGTGTGTGTGTGTGTGTGTGTTGTTTTTACCATAAGTTAGTTCAAGTGGTTTGTAAGTTTAGGGACTGATGACCACTGCACTTAGGTCCCATAGTTTTGCGAACATATGAACATAAGCACAACCCCTGACGAAATTCTCAGTGACCACACGGAATTTAAGCACATATTTAATTTGGAAAATTTTATCGAAATATTACAGTCAGATAACAGATAATCCAAAGATGCAATACTTCAGATCCATAGATAACCAGTATTCACACATAACATCTTAGTAACCAAAATCACACTATCGCATAGCGAAAGATTATATTCAATTTCCGACATAACATTCATGTAAACCACGGAGACACCCTTACGCTGAAAAAAATGAAGCCTGCCTCCGCCATATCGCTAAGTTTTCGAGAAGTGTTCGTATTGTAGATATGTTTTATGTCACTTGAAACAGGAATGAAACGTCCGAAGATTTTGCCGTGATGTACAACTTGTTGAAAGGGTGTAAATTAGCTGTTAAAATTAGGTTTTCAAACATATTATGATGTGTATATATTACTATTTATTCAAGAAAGTATAATGTTTGAAGGTACATACTTTGCACTCACAGTAACATGGTCGACTTAATGCGTAGTTTTAACGGAGAAATAGCATTCAAAAACTGACAGAGATGGCGGACAGGCTTCAACTGACGTATGTGCTCGGCATAGATAACGCCATCTCCCTTTATTCTAACTTCCTAGATGTAAACATATACCATCAATATTATCTGAAATTACTATTACACGTTGTTCACATTCAGAGTAAATAAGATGTTTTCGTAACAAACAGATGCTGTGTGGAATATATGTCTATGTAATGTAAGTATTACTGCCGCAAAGAAAATATTTCACACTACGATACATAGAACGTCTGTCAAAAAATAAGTGAAATAGGTTCTTTGCAGGCATCACTTGACTGTGGCATAAAGCGAAACGCTCGTTCTGAAATAATAAAACATTGGCAGCTTATCGAACAATATTCATTTATTACATTGTGTTATTACAATGTGTTCATCGACGTTTTGATTTAAATTATCAGTGAATCACGCAAAAGCGTATAGCGAATAATATTGCCGTGTTACAGGCAACCTGGTACCAATAATACTTGCAACTTGAAAACGGTCGTACTCCCACGTCTCGAGTAGGTGTGTGTGGAGGCTTTGCGAAACCTGAAGTTTAAACCGCTTCCACTCTTTCCGTACGCTTCCTATCGTGCATCTTGCTATTTTTTTTCCTCTACTGAAAGAGATTCCTCAACGGTAATACTAACATCTCAGGCGATGAGGTGAAGAACACTCCTAAATTTGAGGAAATTCTGAAGAATATTTCAGTGACGAATGGAAAAAGAACTTTTCACCTGGAGGAATGTGTTAGTCGTAACGGTGACTACGTGGGAAAATAGATAAGTGCATTTCAAGCATAACAATCAAAATCATCTTTACATGTTGAAGCTCCTGTGGTCCCTGTTTTCCTCAAATATATTTAGTTTTTAAATGTGAGGGTATACCTTGAGCAAAACACTATTTTTTTTTCTTTTACCCGTGTTCCACTGCAGTTTTAGCATCATCAGGTGGCCTTTTATCCATTCTTTATCTTATATGCTGCATTATTTCAATTCAACGTTTGTTTGAATAGCTATTCCTTCACTGTTGGTCATATGCAAACCAGCGTTACTTTTCAATTTCCCTTCGTAGCTGAAACAGGGAGATAATCACAAGAACCGTCACTAATGATCACTATGTCGACGGTAAGTGAAACGCTAATCCTTCTTCCTTCCTTCGGTAACTTAGGCAAAATTTTAGTTCGATGCGTAAGCTAAAATTCACAAAGTAGTTCGTATCTTCATTGAAGTCGGCTGTAAGGCATATATTCTTGTGAAATGGCATAAATCCCGAGGAAATACCTTCTACTCTCACAGAATGTTACTTTCTTTGGCATGTCTGTAAATATCTGGTATACATGAATGAAATACAAAAGCCGGCGTGTAACCTAACGTGTCGCCACCTCAGGGACAATGGGACCAGGATGCCCACGCATAAAAAACAGGTTTTTATCGGGAGGGGATATTTCTGACTTGTAAATCAGCGGGACAGCGCGCACGATAGTGTCTGGATATCGGCTGAGAAGTGGCGTCCACCGCGGCCTAAGACAGGCCCCAGATTGGATAAGAAGAATATATGCGCTACTTTAAACGCGAAGATCGCGATTCGCGATAATCGCCGGGGTAAAAAATGGAGCAGTGACAATATATGCGCATCCTGAAATAGGGACACTCCGCTTCGTGATGTTTCACCTGAGGCTGAAGTGAGAAACAGCGCGATCGGAGGTTGAAGGAGCACGTTCAAACCGGAAAATTGCGGACCGTTTTCGCAAAACCAACATCTAAAAAAACAAAATTTTCAGGAAACACATTTCATTGAATTACGTGACCAGTATACATTGCTGTTGACTTACAAAACTTTATTGCAAATAGAGCGTCTAGATGCATAATATTAGGGTGGAAAACACCTTCCAGTTGTAGATAAAAAATACATTAAAATCGTGGATTTCGTTCCAAACTGAACCTCTACAGATCAAATACCTTATAGAAATAGTTTTATGATTTATGTAACCTACTGAAGAAGTAATACTTCAATAAATTGGTTTGTCCAGATGTTGTACTTCATTATTGTCATTTTCATCACAACATTCTATGGTCTTCCCATACAACTATTGGGCGTCTTCTGATGATGTATCAAAGAATGTAATTAGTTTCTTTACGTCGCACAGTGGTTCAGAACGGCCGATTCCCTGGCCAAAAGTCGAAAAATGAAGGTTGAAAGATCAATGTTTCTGGAATGGATTCTTGTTAAGGAGGGTTCGGGGCTCTCAGATCTCATTAGCAGAGGTCATAATATTGGCCACCTGCTTCCCTGCGACAGTCGGAAGTTGCCTCTCGTAGAAACACACTCGCGACGCGTCAGTGCCCAGTTATACAGTGCTTCAGAAAATCATACAGAATTTTACAACGAAGCGTCCGATTCCAATTTTCCAAAAAGGAAAATGCTTACGAAGGTATGTAGAAACAGTTTATGTACTTCAATGTTCGAAAATGTATGTTGTTGTTTATGAAACGTTATACTAAAGGTAATCGTGATTATCTTGTTTTTTCGCTTCTTCAGAAATACATTTGTGTCGATACAAAAATATTTTAACACATTTTAACGCTGGAATTGACAGGGACATAATTGTTGAACTATCTATTAATGAAATTTTCAAGAATTAGCTGCTCCAAAGTTGCCCATTTAGAATAATAAAGATTTTAGTGTTACTGTGCACGCTGTCGTGCGCATTGCGCACTGTGACTTAATGGCGATACTCTCCCCTCAACTTCCTATACCTGAGGCTTGAAAGGTCCCACGTATGAAGGGTTTTTTGTAGATGATTTCTACCTCTTTCTAAAGTATTGAGGAGATAAGTACGGTATATTATCGCAACGGTGTAGCATTGTGAATAAAGATTTTAAATAAAATTCCAACCGTAATGACCATTTTTACAGAAATATGTTTACAAATATGTTTGGATGAACCAAAGGCCTTCTTCATTCTGTCACTACAGACCACTGAGATTGCAAGTTTTGAAAGAAACCGTCAGTCAACTGTTGATGAAAAAAATATCATCGATAAGTAGATAGCATCTATCGTCACATTCACTAAGGTAACGGAGGAGACTAACGTTCAAGCGAAATATGACTTACCGTTTACAATGATAGTTGTAAACGTGAGAAATGCTATTACTGACTCTAAATCTGCACATAGAGGTTATTTATGTAATTTGACGTCGAAAAATTTCAACAATTTACAATTGGTGGAACAAACAAAATGTGATAGCTCGAAACTAAATTTTGGAATTTCTTCCTTACACGCGTGGATAAGGTTATTGAATGGATGCATCATATTGCATATAAACTGAATGACGGAACTAATGGATGAAAATAAAGTAATTAAAAATCGTAACGAACAAATACGAAAGAAATTTTAAAACTGCTTTAGGTTTACATATCGATATGCCTAAGCAAGGATTTGCCAGTACAAACGACGGCAATAGAGCCCGACTTATTTTTTATTTATTTATTTATTTATTGAGAATGCTGCCGTAACAGCGGATATTTTAAATTTGGACGAAAAATTATAGCAAGCTGCAAAGTAATTTTGCAGACAATGATGAGCGGTTTCGCTGTACATATCGACAAGTTCAGGGTTTATTGCTTAGACGTCTCGAAACGACATATTGAGCTATATTCCTGGTACTAGATGCCAACATTGATACATACCGTTTTAATTCAGTCTAATGGGATGTGTTGTATGGAATTATGTACATAAAACAGAAATTTATATATTCTACAAAATTGTTTTTTATTTTAGAATTGCAAATATCATGAATCTATTATCAAATTCGTAATCAGCGACCCCAAAAACATAAAATCGGGAAATTTGAAGTTATTATTCTCACTTTTCGACTTTTGGCCAGGGATTAGGCCGTTCTGAACCACTGTGCGTCGTCGCCTTTCTACATACTCATATTGTTGCTAGATGTTATTAAACATGATCGATCAATGTCCTTGAAACTATCTTTTTTTATCTTCACTACGACAGTGATTGCAGAGGAAGGAGTATGTTATTTTGACTTTGCAGATGGTTCGTCTTTTTTATAAGAAAATTTGAATGGTAGCTTGTTTTTCATTCATCTGTTAGTAGTGGTCTTAAAATTGTACAAAAAACGGTAAGTAGAAGCAGCAGTCTCACAGCCAAAAAACAAAACAAAACGTCTAATTATCAGAGTGATGGATGCATTATTGAGCAATAAGCCAACAAGACTGACATTCAAACATTGCAGTCAACCTGTAAAGTTAAAAAACAACCGATATCAAAAATAAATTCTTAGTAATTTGCCTAACAATAAAATATCTGTGAGAAGCAGTAGATGATGACTATTGACGAAACTCCATTTCAGTATATGTCGAGTTTAGAAAAATTTCACAGTTTTTTGTGCAAGATTGTACTGAAAGTACTAAGTTTCATTAATCTCAGTGTCCTGCAATGGATGCATCTCATTTGTAAGCACATGAATACGTATGTAATTCATTTTTGCAAATTTTGTAGATGTTGAGTGAAGAAGCTCCTCAATTTTTCTACGCTTACCTGTCGCTCATTGTGCCTGGTGCTTTCCGAAAGTAGTATCCACCACAGTTGATACTCCGTTTCCACTTTCGGAAGCAGTCTTGCTTGGTACGCTCCTTCTGCATCGTCAAAGCGCTGTTTAAGAATGTTCTTTCATTTCGTCTGTCGTTGCAAATCTTCGCCCTGTCATGTGCGTTTTCAGCTTCGGAGAAAGAAAAAAAGAAGAAAAATGAAAATCACAGTGACCAGATGTGGCATGTTCGGAGGGTTTTCGCTGTCCATGTTGTGAGCCGTTAGTCTTTCTCGCCTTGACTCATGAGCCGTGCGACGAACGTGCCGCCAACAAGCTGCAATCAAAGATACTGTGTCAAGGTTTCATCACAGTCTGATATGTACAGTCACAACATTACCACAGATGTTTGTTATACACTGAGACAGCAGCGCTCCTAGCGGACGGCAAGCTACATTTCTGAATACGATATTGGATGAGTGCGAATAGTATCGTTTGTATTGATTTTAACATAATATTTACATTCGAGAACGTATGTAGGGCAATAACTGATAATTTAAAATTAGCTTCACGTTTGTCTTTCTTAGGTTTCCTAAGATCCCTGAGAGGTACGAAACGGTAAATTACAGGATAGTTTATTTACAATTATCTTGTAACAGAGAGGCTTAAATAAATAATTTCAGTTTCTATTAAAAATAAAAACTGGCTAGGAAACACGAGAAGACTTGCCCCTTGGAAGAGAGTCGTCGCTTTTCTACTCAGAAACGTTAAGGTTTCTTCACTACAATTTCACTAAAATCGATGAGGGTGGAAAGTGGAAAGTAGGAAATATATATAATGCAGTGACTACAATATTCAACGTACCAAAGCAACCACCATAGCTGTAGTTCAAGACATGTAATTTCGGCCAAGCCGAATATTCGGCAGATTATGGCCGAAACCGGAACTGGGCCGTAACCGAAACCGAATATTCGGTCGGTCCTCAGTTAAAATACAGCCTGTAATAGAGCAGACAGTAACAGAAATTTATGATTGCCTTATGTTTATATTACACTTACTTTGCTATATACGATGTACAATTAGTCAGGAGATCAGCGATAAAGATCGATGATTGTTTTGCTGCCTCGAAGAGACTGCTCTTTAGCACCACCCGGGAGACACGTGTAGCTTAAGGTATGCTACGGACGCGAACAGTCGTTGTGCCACGTATAAAGTGTGTAAAGATAGCGATGTATGCCATACGATAAATAAAATAAATATACTTACTTTCAGCGGAATAAGCTGCTAATATACACATAGTCGTAAGTATTCGACCGAGCGAGGTGGCGCAGTGGTAAGACACTGGACTCGCATTCGGAAGAATGGTGGTTCAAATCCACCTCCGGCCATCCAGATTTAGGTTTTTCGTGATTTCCCTAAATCGCTCCCGGCAAATGCCGGGATGGTTCCTTTCAAAGGGCACGGCCGACTTCCTCCCCCATCCTTTCCCCGAAAAACCTAGCGAAGCTCCGTCTCTAATGACCATGCTGCCGACGGGACATTAAACCCTAAGCTTCCTTCCTTCCTTCGTAAGTATTTGTTGATGACGAAGTTGTTCTTTATACTACTGAATCAGTTAAATTTGGCTGTTTTTACATTAGTTTCCGTATTCTGTATCTCTTGATATTTTACCAATGCATGTAAAGCAAAAATTATAATATTTCGTTAATTACGTAAAAAACAATTATAAACAAAAATCGCTCCTTGAGTGTCTTGCCCACCGCTAGGAGCCCCGGTGTCGTTGCAACTGCCAGTTGGTAACAACTTTAAAGGCAGTGGATGTCGCGACTGTTGTTCCATCACGTGATCCAACTGAAATGTTACAGTCTTCTGTGATTTGTCAGACAGTCAGTTTTTTATTGACAGCTACAACATCGTTTCCGTTTCTGACACGAACGGCGTAGGTAGACGTCGAAGGGCATCCGGAACGAAGGTCATCTTGAAATCCCGTTCTACATTTTTAAACCGCGTGAACCACTCGTAACAATCAGTATGGATTAAGCACCCATCGCCTTAGGCTCCCTGCATCATTTGGTGTAAAGGTTTTTTGAGTTTCACGCAAAATTTAATGCAGACCCGTTCCTGCTATAACTCTTGTCATCTCGAAATTTGCAAACTGTGCGACACGACGTTCTACTCAATACAGCACTGAACAATAACTAACAAACATACAATAATGAAATTTCCGGCAGCTACACATCCAACACAGGCGTGTGTAGGGGTGCTAACCGAATTTCGCTACAACACATCGCCACGAAATTACGAGTGTTCAGGAAATTTTTGAACAGACCTTGTTTGCCATGTGACCGTACCTCATAAACTCGTCGTGGAGCCAATGCCGTAAGTCACGACAAGTATGAGCCGCACTGCATGAGTTCTAGGGTACGAAAACGGTAGTTAACAGGCTAAAAATTGGGAGTGGTAACGGCTGAAAGCGAAGTTTCCTTTCAAAAATGTACTGCCATAGCGGCGGCTGCTCTGAGCACTATGTCGTCTGAAAATATCAGCGTATTAATAAAAAGAGCCTATAACTTGTCACGTAAAGCTATGTACACAAATCAAAAAAGTATCGCGCCCCTTTACATAAAGATATACAAAAACGACAGTTCAATACTCTTATTGGACATGAAAACAGAAATGGACAAGTTGTGTGTGTATGTGTGTGTGTGTGTGTGTGTGTGTGTGTGTGTGTGTGTGTGTGTGTGTCGTCCGTTCTTTCCGACATGTCCAGTAGTTATTATCTAGTCATATTTACGGAATGTATGACATTAACTGTGAATGGGTAAGACTGAAAATGTGTACCCAACCGGGACTCGAACCCGGGTCTCCTGCTTTCTAGGACGTTGCGCTGACCTCTACACCACTGGGGACACAGTGATAACCACACCTGCACGGAATTACCCTAGTACGCCTCCCGTCCTCCGATCATAGATACTAACACACCGATCAAACATCAAAACAGCTATACAAATGGCGTGACTACGTGACTATTGGCCAACATTAGCCGGATATAATAAACAACTCCACAGTTTTCAAGAAATGCCGTAATTTTTAACTAGTAATACTTTTACTTGGTATTTAACGTTACTTCCCTTCACAAAAAGCTCTGTATAATCCTGGGCAAAGCGGTACACTTCCACGCGACTGTTGGAAAAACAATGGTTTAGTTGCAGAGATGTTGGTGCCATGAAAACGATGCCATGCCCAGTCTACCAGTATCTGTGGTCGAAGCTCCCGTCAGGCACAAATTCCCAACCAGTTCTAGCGGGCAGGGGTAAAGTTGGGAATTTGTATCCGATGGGAGGCGTACTTGAGTTATTCTGTGCTGGTGTGGTGATCTCTCTGTCCCAAGTGGTGTAGAGCTCAGTGCAACTGCCTAGAAAGCATGAGCCCCGGGTTAGAGTCCCGGCTGGGTATACATTTTCAGCTTTCTACATCTACATACGTACTCCGCAATCCACCGTCCACCGTTAAGGTGCGTGGCGGAGGGTACACTGTACCACAAATAGGCATTTCATGTCCTATTCCACTCCCAAATAGAACGAGGGAAAAAAGAATGCCTATATGCCTCCGTACGAGCCCTAATTACTCTTGTCTTTGTGATCACTACGCGAAATATAGGTAGGCGGCAGCAATATCGTACTATACTCGGCTTCAAATTGCGGGCCTCTAAATTTCCTCAACGGAATTTCTCGAAAAGAACGTCATCTTTCCTCCAGCGATCCCCAATTGAGTTCCCGGAGCATATCTGTTACACTCGCGCATTGGTCGAACCTACCAGTAACAGAGCTAGCTGCTCGCCTCTGCACTGCTTCTATGTCTTCCTTAAACTGATCTGCTGCGGGTCGTTAACACTTGAGCAATACTCAAGACGTTGTCGTAAAGGCGTTTTGTACGCGGTCTCCTTTACAGACGACGTACATCTCCCCAAAATTCTCCCAATAAACCGAAGTCGGCTGTCCTTACGTGTTCGTTGCATTTCATATCGCTCTGCAATGTTACGCCTAACTATTTGAACGACTCGACTGCACCAAGAAGCTTACTACTAATGCTGTATTCGAGCATTGTGGGATTGTTTTTCCTATTCATGCGCAGCACCTTACATTTTTCTACATTGAGAGCAAGCACCAACTAGAAATTTTGTGTAAGTATGCTATTACAGTCAGTTAAAGACGACACCCTCCCATATACCACAGCATCATCAGCAAACAGCCGCAAATTACAACTTGATTTGATTTGATTTTCTAAGGGAAGGCAAGAGTCTCAGTCCAACCCGCCACTGCCCGCACCGAAACTAAGTTTATTGTGCGGTATCGTTCCCTGTATATGTAGTAAAGCCAACCAATGCCCTTGAACAGTGCAAGGAGTCCCTTTACCAGTTCTTTATTAGACACAATTTCTTCGGGTCTGGTTGTCCCAAATGTTCTGTGCCTTTTACTCTCCAATGCAATGCATTCGAAGATTAGATGTGATGCAGTTTCATCACCGTCATCACAGATTCTACATTTAGGGACCTCTTCTGTTATTCCCATTGTATGTAGATGTTAAAGTACAACTTACTCTGTCCATCAGATCATTTATATAGGTAGAAAATAATAGCGGTCCTATCACACTCCCCTGGGGCACGCCTGACGATACACTCGCCTCTGATGAAGACTCGCCGTCGAAAACAACATACTGCGTTCCATTACTTAGGAAGTCTTCCAGCCAGTCACAAATCTGTGAACCTATTCCATAAGCTCGTATCTTCCTTAGCAGACTGCAGTGTGGCACCGCGTCAAAGGCCTTTTTGAAGTCGAGAAAAACACAATCCGCTTGTTGCCCTTCATCCATGGCTCGCAAGATATCATGCGAGAAAAGGGCAAGCTGAGTTTCACATGAACGATGTTTCCTAAACCCGTGCTGATCCATAGAAAGAAGCTTTTCCGTCTCAAGGAAATTTACTACATTCGAACTGAGAATATGCTCCAAAATTCTATAGGAAACTGATGTAAACGACACTGGCCTGTAATTATGTGGGTCAGTTCTATTTCCTTTCTTATAAACTGGATTCACCTGCGCTTTTTTGCAATTACTAGGAACTTTGCGCTGAATTAAAGATTCGCAGGAAATATCATACATTCCGTGAATAGAAATGGACAAGCTGTAAGACAGTAACATAGACATTCTGAATTTGTGTCCCAGATAAGTGTTCACCAGTACCCCTGGTCTAATACCCGTTAAGATGTCCTCTAACACTGCAGTATGCCTATATTTGTCGTGACATACTGTCGAGAATATCATCAAGGGACTGTTGGAGCAAACTGCCCCCCCTACTCAACGGCGATTCGGCCTAGATCTCTCACATTGTTTGAAGGTCGTCACGTCCAAAAACATACCTTATTAGTGTATTCCAGGAATGTTCCTTAGCGTGCATGTCTGGAGAACGTGCTGGCTTTCTGAGTTTGTGATGTCGTTGTCATGAAGGAACGCATTCACAAAGTGCGCAAGATGAGTGCGGGAATTGTCGATTAAGACGAATCCCTCACCGAAATGCTGCCGATGTGCTTGCGCTATATGTCGGAGGATGTCATCTCTGTACCGTAAAGTGCGATACTCTGTTAATTTCTCCATGTTTGGTTTGTAACTTGAAAATTTCTAGATTTGTTGTTGTAAACACAGTATTTTCAAACTATATCTGCAGGCCAGGTTTCTCTGTGCATTCTTTTAGAGTTTCTATCTTTTTTATCAAAAGACGTCTCCGATTGTGTTGTTGAAAGCAGATGGAAGTCTCATCTGTGACTAGTACTTGGTGGTAATTCCATTGAGCATGCTGTTGGGCACAACTGTACCGCGCTGTGAAAGCTAGACCTCGCCGTGGACGTCGGGAACAAAGTTGCACGTCATGCAGCCTGTTACGTACAGTTTGAGTCGAAACACTGCGTCCTGTGGCGGCACGGAAATCATTGCTCAGCACGGTGGCGTTCCTCTAAGGATTCCTTCCATGTCAAATCCGTAAGTAGTGGTCATCAGCTGCCGTGGCGGCCAGAGCGAGGAACGTTATAGTATATTCCTGGCCATTAAAATTGCTACACCACGAAGATGACGTGCCGCAGACGCGAAATTTAACCGACAGGAAGAAGATGCTGTGATATGCAAATGATTACCTTTTCAGAGCATTCACACAAGGTTGGTCGACACCTACAACGTGCTGACATGAGGAAAGTTTCCAACCGATTTCTCATACACAAACAGCAGTTCACCGGCGTTACATGGTGAAACGTTGTTCTGATGCCTCGTGTGAGGAGGAGAAATGCGTACCATCACGTCTCCGACTTTGATAAAGGCCTATCGCGATTGTGGTTTATCGTATCGCGACATTGCTGCTCGCGTTAGTCGCGATCCAATGACTGTTAGCCCAAAATGGAATCGGTAGGTTCAGGAGGGCAATACGGAACGCCGTGCTGGATCCCAACGGCCTCTTATCACTAGCAGTCGAGATGACAGGCGTCTTATCCGCATGGCTGTAACGGATCGTGCAGCCACGGCTCGATCCCTGAGTCGAAAGATGGGGACTTTTGTAAGACAACAACTACCTGCACGAACAGTTCGACGACGTTTGCAGCAGTATGGACTACCAGCTTTTGACGCTTTTGACGCTGCATCACAGACAAGAGCGCCTGCGATGGTGTACGCAACGACGAACCTGGGTGCACGAATGACAAAACGTCATTTTTTCGGATGTACCCAGGTTCCGTTTACAGCATCATGATGGTCGCATCCATGTTTGGCGACATCGCGGTGAACGCACATTGGAAGCGTGTATTCGTCATCGACATACTGGCGTATCACCCGGCGTGATGGTGTAGGGTGCCATTGGTTACAAGTCTCGGTCACTTATTGTTCGCATCGACGGCACTTTGAACTGTGGCCGTTACATTTCAGATGTGTTACGACCCGTGGCTCTACCCTTCATTCGATCCCTGCGAAACCCTACATTTGAGCAGGATAATGCACGATCGCATGTTGCAAGTCCTGTACGGACCTTTCTGGATATGGAAAGTGTTCGAATGCTGCCCTGATCAGCACATTCTCCAGATCTCTCACCAATTGAAAACGTCTGGTGAATGATGGCCGAGCAACTGGCTCATCACAATACGCCAGTCACTACTCTTGATGAACTGTGGTATCGTGTTGAAGCTGCGTGGGCATCTGTATCCGTACACGCCATCCAAGCTCTGTTTGATTCAATGCCCCCGCCGGCCGCGGTGGTCGAGGAGACTAAGGCGCTCCAGTCACGGTCTGCACGGCCACTACGGTCGGGGGTTCGAATCCCCCCTCGGGCATGGATATTTGTGCCGTCTTTAGTATAAGGTAGTTGATAAGTAGTTTGTAAGTTTAGGGACTGATAACCCCGTAGTTAAGTCCCATAAGCTTAACAAACATTTGAACATTTGAACATTCAATGCCCGGGCGTATCAAGGCCGTTATTACGGCCAGAGGTGGTTGTTCTGGTACTGATTTCTCAGGATCTATGCACCCAAATTGCGTGAAGAATTAATCCCATGTCAGTTCTAGTATATTTGTCCAATGAATACCCGTTTATCATCTGAATGTCTTCTTCGTGTAGCAATTTTAATGGCCCACAGTGTAGTTCCTGTATACCTGTATGTCCTTCACGTCCGAACAACAGCGATTTGGTACACTCAGAGACGTCTGGTAATTTACCGTGCTGAGAACGTAACAATGCGAATACGACCAGACTTCGGAATTGAGCTTCTAAACCTGGCAGAACTACAGACAATACAGGGTACATCCTTCCTGCTGTTATGACTGGAACTGTTTGGCGGTCTCCCCCCCCCCCCCCTCCGTCCGTCGCTTTGCCACTGCTCATGCTTAATTGTGTACGTCTTCGTTCGGGTTGAGTGACATCTAGACATCTATGGCCATAGACAACTAAGCAACTGTGTTCTTTATGCAATATACACATTCAACATCAGTGTTAGAATCAGTGGCGGCGCTCGCGGTGTGTTCCCTAGTTCAGTGAACCCGAAAAAATAAACGCGAAAAAACGTAAATAAATAAATTACATAAAAAGTGTTTTAAAACTATCATTCTTCGTGTCGTTCTTCTATCATATCATTGTATGCGCACATAGAAAGTATTTTTATCGCATAAGAAACTTTTTACGTCGCGAAGACAGCACTTATACGAGTCGTAGCGCTGGCACTTAATTTATGCGGCAGTGCCCGAATTGTAGCAGTGCGCATGCGCGGCTGAGGTGCAAATTCTCTTTTGAACCCCCTGGAGGCAGCATATGGTCGCTCCCGCTGCAGGGAGGGGCGAGGGGAAACGCCGCTTTTAACTTTGGCGTTGGAGTTGGTAGAGACACCAGCTCCTGGCTACTCGAGCTCTGGCGGTTACGCATGAATGGTCCCGAAGAAAATACAATGGAGCTACTGCGCCCCTCGCCTTGCGCATGGGCAAATCCTCCATGAACGCTTCTCATTGAAGATTTATCAAAAACACGTCGTTTTTGGTAAAATATCTTGGAACTATCACATCAGCTGTAAAAGCCTTCAGAACATCTGATCATGAATAATAACGAAGTCACTATTCTTCATCTAGCAAGAATAGTCGTGCGGTTTAGTGGTCTCGCGCTGCGGTGTCAGAGGTAGTGGGTTTGAGTCTGACTACAAGCATTTTATAGGCCAATCTTCTCTTTAACAGATACGGGAACAACAATGACTTTTGTATTGTTACTTGCCAAATAGCTTCGGACGTTTTTAGCAAATGTGTCGCAATTTTAAGGGTAAATATTCCTCCAAATTCTCTCTTTGGACGCCAAGCAGACGGGGGTGGGGTGGGGGGATGCCGCTATAAATTTTTGGTCCCGGTTCGGAAATATCGTAGTTCCGGCACTGAAAGAAGTGAACCCCCAATCAGCTGCATCATCAGCCGCCACTGCTTAAAATCAAGGTGATGCAACACTTTTTATGTTTGTGTTGCTGAAAGTTTAGATCGCTTAATACTGTGACCATTATTCAGGTATAAGCGTATTTTTATGCTCTTCCTTACATGTGCTTCAACTGGTTGCGATTTTTGTGCAGGAGTGTACTTGTGGACAGCTTGCTCCCACAATTTGCGTGTGCTAACAACTGCCATTCGCGCTGGTTCGTGCTAATGCAGCAGCCGTTGGGCCCAGTTAACTGCCTCGTGCTATTTCCTTTCCTGCATTCCAGCTGTGTCGTCTGTTTCGTCATTGCCTCCACTACTATAGCAACTGACGCAGTACGACTATCGCACCCAAACTTTTCAGTACTACTTATAAAGAACAAATTTTTAAGAATCTGCCAAGGAAATAAGCAATAAAGAGCATTACGAAAATATGTCGTCAAATAAGTAAAACCGTGATTTCATAAATAACTGAAATCCTATTTATAGAATTAATCCTACGGCTGATTACCGTACACATTAATATGTTAAATATTTGACTTCAAGCATGTAGTAGAAAAATAGTGTAGAAATGATTTGAAGAATGTAGTGTAATTGAGCTCCAGTTTAGTTTCTCACATATCACAATGTTGTGACGTCATAGCTCCTAAACTATTTGGCATTTACGTTCGTTTCAGTAGTATACGTGCATAATGTCGGCAAAATATAAAGAAGTCAAACATTGGAACGACACGCCTTGTGCTGAAGTTTTACAGTACGCTAGTGTAAGCTCTAGTTTTTGGCGAGAATAAGTTTCTTGATAAGAGGGTATGAGATGAGCTTCAACAAGAGTAAAACAAGAATAATGGAATGTAGCGTCCGAAAGTTAGGCGATGCTGAAGGAATACGATTATGAATTGAGACAAAAGTAGTAGAGGAGTTTTGATATTTGGGTAACAAAATATCAGATGGCCGAAGTATAAAAGATATAAAATGTAGAATGGCTATGTGAAGAACAGCGTTTCTAAAGAAGCGAAACTTTTTAACATTCAATTTTAATTTAAATGTTAGGAAGTCGTTTCTGAAAGCATTTGTCTGGAGTGTAGCATTGTATGGGAGTGAAACGTGGACGACAAGGAGTTCAGACAAATAGATGATAGAAGCTTTTGAAATGTGGTGCTAGAGACGAATGATGAAAATTAGATGGGTAGATCACGTGACTAATGAGGAGGTGCTTAACCGAATTGGGGAGAAAAGGAGTTTGTGGCATATCCTGACGAAGAGAAGGGATAGATTGGTAGGAGACATTGGGAGACATCAAGGAATCGTTAATTTAGCATTGGAAGGAAGTGTGTGTGGTAAAAATCATAGAGGGGGACCTAAGGACGAATACAGGAAGTAGGATGTAGGTTGCCGAATGTACTCACAGATGAGGAGACTTGCACAGGACAGGGTAGCGTGGAGAGCTGCATCAAGCCAGTCTGCGGACTGAAGACCACAACAACAGTGCATAATAATTTTAAGGATTTTTTCAATATTTTGCTCAGTATACAGTAATCGTAGTATTTTTATAGCTTCAAATAAAAAGTCGTGCGTTGAAGGGTTAACTTTTTATTTATATGAAGTATCTGATTTTGGGTTGGTGGTGCAGTTCAAAAATGTTCAAATGTTTGTATAGTTTATGGGACTTAACTACGGGGTCATCAGTCCCTAAACTTACAAACTACTTATGAACTACTCACGAACTAGGACGGCACAAATATCCATGCCCGAGGGGGGATTCGAACCCCCGACCGTAGTGGCCGTGCAGACCGTGACTGGAGAGCCTCAGTCTCCTCGGCCACCGCGGCCGGCGGTGGTGCAGTGCGAGGTCGTCATTACGTTATTTATTTATCGTATGGTATATATATATATATATATATAATTAAATGCTCGCAGTGGACACTGCTTGACGATGTGCCCTACGGTTTGCTCCTCTGCCCCGCAGTCACAGTCAGAAGATGGAAGGAAACCCCACTTCATGTTGTAAGCACATCTCCCTTGAACAGTCCTGATGCGGTTCAGTCTCGACCAGGTTTGGCGTGGTAGATGGAATCAAATGTTCAAATGTTTGTTAAGCTTATGGGACTTAACTACGGGGTCATCAGTCCCTAAACTTACAAACTACTTATGAACTACTTACGAACTAGGACGGCACAAATATCCATGCCCGAGGGGGGATTCGAACCCCCGACCGTAGCGGCCGTGCTGACCGTGACTGGAGCGCCTCAGTCATCTCGGCCACCGCGGCCGGCGTAGATGGAACCCCTCAACCTTCTTGGATCTTGCACGAGGTGGCCGTTGTGCGGTGGATTTTCGTTCCAGCATTCTTGCCACTTGGAGGTCACGTCGAAAGAAGTGGTGCTTTCTGTGTCACAACAGGGAGGTTTTCGTGATTTCAGACGACGTGCTGGGGGATCCCTTAGAGCATCATACAAGGGAGAATTCTTGTGCGTCTCGACATTCTTTATCAATTTTACCTTAGCTGGATGGCAGGGTGCCGCTGACTGATTTGGAGGTCACGTCGAAGGAAGTGATGCTTTCTGTGTCACACCAGGGAGGTTTTCGTGATTTCAGACGACGTGCTGGGGGATCCCTTAGAGCATCATACAAGAGAGAATTGTTGTGCGCCTCGACATTCTGTATCAATTGTACCTTAGCTGGATGGCAGGGATGCGGCTGTTTGAATGGCAGAGTGTAGTGAGCCCGTGCGGCATTCCTTCAGCAGCAGCAGCGGTGGCGGCCTTGGCGTGTGCAGGTAGTTGCAGGTAGACAGACCAGTTCTGCCCACGCGCGGACGCTGACCACAGGCTCCACACACACCAGTCGCTCTCCACGCTTTATGCTGCTGCTGATGCTGCAGTCTCCAGTCCCAATACCGGTATCGTGTTACTCCCGATAACCTATCTCGCGCAAGTCTTTCTGGATCTGCATAACTGCTGTGTTCCACACACACGTGAATTCGCTTACTGCAGAGGTTCCAACCTTTACGATTTAATCGTAATCGTTACGAAAATTGTATAAAATTACGAGTTTACGATTTAAGTGGTTCAAATTCCGATTTTCAGGTTTATGTAACAAATTGGTCTCATTTGTTTTGCGACGGCAAAACTCGGTTCCTTTTGATTTCGACAAAAATGAACTGGTTTTGAGCAACACTTTCCATCATGTTCTTGTGGAAATCGCCCGTATTGACACCGACTTCTACGAACTCTGAAATTGCGTAAATCCTCAAAAACGCGCCATTATAGAATCTAGCAGCAGCCATTGAAAACACGGAACGTCACTTGACTCGTAGCTGTGCCCCTACAGGAAAAATCGTAAATGGTGTGGATAATAATAAAAGATCGTTCATCACATATCCTCCATCGTTAGTCTGTGTTCAGAAGTTGGTTTTCTTTTTGTTTTTTATTGCATCGTATCTAGTAATACAGCGATTTTCGTGTGTGTGATATGCTGCACCGAAGTGTGTGATGAACGTTTCTTATTTGTAAAATAGTGTGTTATGAGAAAATCGCCACTAAATGTTATCTCTCCGTTTTTTCATAAAATGAAGAACTTTTTGTTGCAGGAAAAATCCAATCCTCGTGAAAGTGATGCTTATGAATCATCGCGAAAAACACTTTTGGAAGAAAAATATCGGGAGGGTATTCTTGTTTGAGGATTTCTGCGAAATAAATAAATATTAATCTGAAAATAAAAAAAATAAAAACTCCTGTATCGAGGAAGAAAATAATTAATTATATTTTCCTCCCCCCTCACCCGCCCTTCACAAACACATTTCTACTGTACTCATCAGGATAAAGTAGTAATATGCTGCCGCTATCTCATCTGCAACCTTACAGAAACTGTTTTTGGTGATTCCTTATTCACTTATTCCCCTTGCACTCCTCCTTACTCCTCCCCCCCCCCCCCTACTGCTGATACATATTACGTCGCATTACTATTTGCTGTATTCGAAAGTTGGAACCTCTGTTACTGCCTTGGGTCGTGGGTTTCCTCTGCTGTTTCATTGCCCTCTGCAACTTTACTTTTCCTCCGGAGCCCATCCCCTGCCCCTCCGTCTAATGATCCAACTAGATCAGTGTTATTCAACCTTTTCGAATAAGTGACCCCCCTTCAAGTAAAAATATTCTGGCGACCAACTTCCAAATAAAAAAAAATCGCACTGACGTGTTTTACGGCCCACTTTAAATTTGTATTCCTTCAAACCGTCTTGATTGCAAAAATTTTTATTAGTTAATGACGCGTTTCGCCCTTTAGCAGGGCATCTTCAGATTATCTGCGTGACAGAATTTACACAACATTACAAGGCGGAATTACAAACGGTTATAATGGTACCATGGATTGGAAATCATTTTATATGAACCTGCCTTGTCGGGCTGCAAGAATGTGAAGATGCCCTGCTAAAGGGCGAAACGCGTCATTAACTAAAAAAAAATTTGCAATCAAGACGGTTTGAAGGAATATTTATTCTAACTGATTGCTGTTTTACACCATGGATTGGAAATCACTTTAGATTTGTAGTTTTATAAGTTTTTGCAAACATTTTGGACAAAAATAATAATCTAAATAATAAAAAATTAATTAATAAGAGTGTCTGAAACCCTTTTAGGAAAAAAATTAGGTAGTGGTGGGTTTCGAACCACTGACCTTCAGCATCACAGTTCAACGCATTGCCTACTACGCTATAGACAACAGTTGGAAGTTGCGTTCTTTAATATAATACTATTGATGACCGTTGTTAACTGATGCTAATATGGCATTTGTAGATACTAGATTATCATTTATCGTACGAAGAACGACGTTTCTTTGTTAATTCTTCAGTGCGCCAGTGCTTTGAAATGACAACGTCTAAGTTACAATAAGAAAATCATCAAATACGCAACGCAAGATGGCGCATGCCAGAGACAGTTCTGGACGAGGAATGTCACGTGACATCTGTGAACGGCTGGTTTTCGTTAATTCAATGAAGGGTGTCAGAACTCCGTTATTTTTGCAAATATCTCTCAAACGATACGTCATATGAAGAAAAAAAAAAAAAACATTAGGGAACAAAGTTGTAGAGAATTTTCTCCTCTAAAAATTCGTTTATTCAATTTTCGTGTCAGATGAACGGTTTATTTGCAATTAAATTTACATTAAAAACGGCTTTTTTTGGGATTACTAACGAATTTCTGGTCCGAAATATTTAAAAAAGCGAGGTTCTGGTCTCTGGTAGCCAACAATTATGTCTGTAAAATTTGGTACCGATCGATTGAACGGTTCGACCTAAAAAGTGGGAACACGCTACAGCCAGACAGGCATCGACAAATCACCGTTATTTTTGCAAATATCTCTGCAACGATGCAAGATATGAAAAAAACATAATAGGGCGAAGTTGTAGAGACTTTTTCCCTCTACCAATAAGGTTATTCAATTTTCGTGTCAGATGAACGGTTCGTTTGCAATTACGATTATTTTACAAACGGCTTTTTTTGGTATTAGTACCGTATTTTTAGTCCGAAAAAATGAAAAAGGGAGGTTCTGGTCTCTGACGGCCTACAATTACGTCTGTAAAATTTGGTGCTGATCGGTTGAACGGTTCGACTTTAAAACAGGGAACACGTTACGGACAGACAGACAGATGGACAGACAGACATACATACATCCCAAAATCGCAGTTATTTTTGCAAATATCTCTGAAACGATACGAGATATGAAAAACACATAACAGAGCAAATTTGTAGAGAATTTTCTCCTCTATAAATTCGGTTATTCAATTTTCGTGTCAGATGCATGGTTAAGCCGTTATTTTCATTTAAATTTGGAGCTGTCAAAAGACTATCGCATAGGCCCACTTTTAGTGTTACTACCGTTACCTAAAGTGGGTCAATATTTCGTTGCCCCCCCCCCCTCCCCTCACTAACTAGAACAAAACTATGTTATCTCAAAGGAAACGAATTTAATATTCTTTCTTTTGCTTCAGCTTTCTAATAAATTGTTGGAATAAGTTTCTGCGTATTTTTCGGGCATAAAAATATATGTTGCTTAACAAGTGCTAGTAGCATTTCATCCAATTCTCAGAGGCGAATTATTCTCATTAAAAAAAAGTACCACTGTATAGACAATTTCTAAAGCATTAGATTTTTTCGAATTTTTCAGTATTATTTGTTGTATCGTGTCCTTTTTTTCAGAATTACTTGTTGTATAATGTTTTTTTCTTTCTTTTTACCTATCGATTGCGTCCTGAAAACAGTTTTCAGGAAGTTTTAATTAATACTATTGTATTGTAAAACTATCGGTGATCAATTCATAATCAATGTTACACAAGAAACTCCGTAATTTTAACATAAAATAGATTTCGAAGGGATATGTTTTTGTATTACTGAACCCCTAGTTTTATCAAAGTACTCCCACTTGTGTCGGCGACCCCCGGCAATACTTTGCAAGCCCACAGGTTGAGAAACACTGGTATAGACCATTGGTTTTCAAATTGTGAAGCGGCCCAGTCCCCCCCCCTCCTCCTCCCCTCAACCACCCGGCCACTAAGAGAGACGCGAAGACGTATAAAAAGGGACCGCGGCTGGGGCGGGAAAGTGGTACCATCGCATTACTCTTCTTATTCTTGGGGCTCTCGAACTCGTGATGAGTGCTGACCTCTTCAGCTATCCTCTTCCATTTATCCTCGTCCCTTGGTAACATTTTCCAGATCCATCTTCTGAAGGTCTTCAATGACTCTTAAGTATGCGGAGGAAAAAAGAGCTGTTTAGGAAAGAGATCCCATTCAGTTGGCGCATTCACGGGCACAGCTGTACTACTTGCTAGGATAGCAAAGAGGTACCGGGTGATCAAAAAGTTAGTATAAATTTCAAAACTTAATAAATCACGGAATAATGTAGATAGATAAAAATTGACACACATGCTTGGAATGACATAGGGTTTCATTAGACCCAAAAGAAGATTTAAAAAAATATCACGATTGGTTGAGTAACGTGTTGTGCATCGACGAAGCTCATTTCACGCTCCGAGTGTCCGTCAACGCCCAAAATTGCAGAATTTGGGCTACCGAAAATCCTAGAACTGTCTTGGAAACTCCATTGCACGACAAGAAAGTCACGGTATGGGTTGGATTTACCACATCTACCGTTATCTGGCCTTTTGTCTTCGAGGAACTGCGTGATTCTGATTTTGTAACTGCTACCGTGACGGGTGAGAGGTACGCCGATATGTTACAGAATCGCATCATCCCCAGCCTGGCTGACAAACACCTGCTGGAACGTACGATTTTTATGCAGGATGGCGCTCCACCCCATGTTGCTAGACGCGTGAAAATTTCTTGCGCGCGTCGTTTGGTGATGATCGTGTGCTCAGCCGCCACTTTCGTCTCCAGACCTCAGTCCGAGCGATTATTGACTTTGGGGTTACCTGAAGTCGCAAGTGTATCGTTATCGACCGAGTTCTCTAGTCATGCTGAAAGACAACCTCCGACGTCAGTGCCTCATTTTGTTCGTATAAAAATAATTTTTAGGGAATTATCGAGGTTGCTGACGAAGACCAAAAATTATTTTCGCCTTGGATGGGCTCTTACAATATTCGCAGCGTCTGGGTGCCTCGAAGCTCGAAGACTCATGTGTGCAGCGAACAATAATTCTACAGGACTGAACTTTGTACGAATATCCTCTGTTCTCCTTCTTTTGGACCTTGCAGATAATATTTCAAATTTTGTATCAAGTCGGCCTGTTGATTTAGTGACACTTGCAGGTTTCTCATCATTCGGAATAAATACTATTTTATTTAACCAGATTTCGTTCTTTTTGAAAAAAATAATCTTGCCGCCGAAATGCTGCTTTATATTTCCTCCTTAAATTTGTCTACAGCAATGGTACGCCTCGTACTATCGGGAATGGTAACCGTATGTCCACTTTTTTCTGTCAATGACTTTTCCAAATGTCCTATGACTACCTCCAAATCGTTTGACAAATATTCTTTTGTTATTAGAAAAATATCTGTCCTCGAAAATACAATTTTGGAATACGCTGCAGCAGATGAAACTGAAATTATAAATAATGATTTTTCTAATTATTTTAATCTTTGCCCGGCTTCTACGCATCATTTATAATTTCAGTTGAATAACTGCAGATCATGATTACTTAATTCTATTGTCAGTTTTGAAAATGTCTCCTAAATGACGTTTGGCATGGGTCGCTTAAAACGTGCCTCAAAGCCAGAGTAGCAACTAGTAGCAGGATTTGAAGCCTAATTTACAAAGGTATTAATGTATACTTGCGGACACAGGGCAAAAGAAAGCGGAATATGGTGGAACTCGTAACTTATTTCTATTTTTGAAGCGCGTTTTAAAATTTTCTCGTTTGTTTTCCTGAAGTACGTTAATTGAAAAATAAACATACATAGTTGATGATTTAATACTGATATAAGTTTTTATATATATATATATATATATATATATATATATATAAGTACGTACCTCCTGGTATTGGCTTCAGTTGCACAAAACACAAAATATTCAAATGTTTGTTATGCTCAAGGGACTTAACTGCGGGGTCATCAGTCCCTAAACTTACAAACTACTTATGAACTACCTTATACTAAAGACGACACAAACACCCATGCCCGAGGGGGGATTCGAGACACGGACCGTAGCGGCCGTGAAGAATGTGACTGGCGCACCGCTGACCACTCAAAAAAAAAAAAAACACCGATAACTGCCTTCTACAACAAGACTATTTTTGTAGCGTGGCCAGCCGTACACTCACACCTGAGATATAACCGAACAAATGAACATCTGGTCGCCTTCAGCTTCACCTGCAACTGTCCTGCGATCCAAAGGCGTCGATTTCACCACAATTACTTAGACACCAGTTTCTGGACATACTTGGGACATTCCGTGATGCAGACGTCATATACACTGATGGCTCCCAGGTAGACGGCAGAGTGGGCTACGCCTATGTTCATGGCGACCACACTGAACAGCGCCCCCTGGCTGTCTTTGCGGCAGAGCTGATCGCAATAACCCATGCACTCGACCATCTCAGAGCATGCCCCAGGAAGTCATATCTGTAGTGACTCCCTGAGTGCCTTGCACGCTCTCGACCACTGCTTCCCCAAACACCATTTGGTGCGATCCATCCAAGTCACGGTGTTTAGTCTTGGCAAGCCAGGGCGTTCTGTGGCTTTCATCTGGACCACAGGCCACATTGAAATTACAGGGAACGAACGCGCTGATCAGCTGGCCAAGCAGGCCATCACATGCCAGCGCCTGGATATCGGTACCCCAGAAGACGATATCCGCTTGGGTCTCCACCAAAAGATCTTTGAGGCCTGGAATTCGGAATGGGCAACAATAAGTATGCCCAATAAGCTCCGTGGAATCAAGCCCACGACAGCAGCTTGGAAGACTTCCCTAAGGCGTTCTCGAAGGGACTCAGTCGTCCTCTGTCGCCTGCGTATGGGCCATACGTGGCTAACGCACGGCCACCTCTTACGCCGAGAGGAACCGCCAGAATGCCATTGTGGCGCTGTGTTGACTGTAGCCCACATCTTGTTAGACTGTCCACTTTTAGCTGCATTGCGGCAATCTTTTAATCTGCCTACTGCGCTTCCTTCGATTTTAGCTGACGATGCCTCTATGGCTGACTGTGTTTTAGGTTTTATTCGCGCAGCGGGCTTTTATCACAGGCTTTAACGGTGGATTCGTATGCCTGATCTTCAGGCATACACCGCTTATAGTTTTAATCTGTTGTCACTTTTGTCTTGTCAGTCCTTTTTCCGACTGGCAGTTGTATAGTATGTGCACAATGGCTGGCTCATCCATTATTATCCTAGTGATCAGCCAGCTAACAACATCTGCTGTGATTTTTAGTTGATTATTAGTTCCACCTCTATTGTGGTTTCCTTTTTCTTTTTATGTTGTAATTATGATCAACACTGTCTTCCTGTACGTCTTCTGTACTGGTTGCACGGTGCTTATTTTAATCATACATGAAATCCTGTGATCTCTTAGCTGGGAACAGGGGACTGATGACCCGGCAGTTTAGTCCCCTTTAAACACCCAACACCAACCAACCAATCGTCGCCACAGCCGGCATTCAGTTGTCCCGGCATTGCTGCAGCCAAACTTAGTATCCAAAATTCCCATCTATAAACTCCCCCCCCCCCCCCCTTTTGGTCATGTTTTCAGGATTCTGGCCTTCTGTGCGGTGCCTGCTACTAGACATCCTCTCCCGCTACTTTGACGCTTTGTATCAAGGTTTTCAACTCTGAGTCGCGACCCTCAAGGGGGGGGGGGGGTCGCCGTCACAGAGGAAGTTCTTGTACCTTGAGCAACCACCCCAGTGCACCTCTGACTACAGAGTTCCATAATACAAAAATATTGTCCTAATAAAAGATAAATTTACTTTATGTTAAAAATCTTGTAATTTCCCGTTTAACATTAATTCTGATTTGTATAGAACGTAGATCTTCTTTTTTTTGTAATACAGTGTGTTATCGATGAATAAATGCAAAACCTGAAAACTGTTTTTAGGAACCATTCGTTATGTAAATGAACAAGATGCAATAATTAATTCTAAAAAATCTACTTAAAAAATTGACTATAAAGTGGGAGCTTTCTTAATTCGGTTCTCAATCTTGTCTAAGTTCGAAACACTCGTTCTGCAAAATGTACATTTCTGTCGAAAACCATGAAAAAATGTCTTCCATACCGAAAAATACACATTACAAACAGCGCTCAACAATATACAAGAAAGCTGTATGAACAGAAAGACCATTCGTTGCCTATAGGATAACAAACACAGTTTTGTTAGAGTTCGTGTTGAGGGGGGTTCAGGGGTGGGGGAGGGGTTAACAGAATATTTTTAATTGGAAGGGTGTCGCCAGAATATTTTAGTCAGAATGGGGTCGCATATTGGAAAAGGTTGAAAATCACTGCCATATGGCAACGCGACGCTTTAATAGCCTACTAGATCCATCTTCAGATGAATTTCATTATATTTACATAAAATCTAATTATGTCCTGCACTTCATAACTGACACGAACAATAGTTTTCGAAGTCGTCGTTACCCGTTATTCACACACAAACGACAACTGAAACATAGCCATTAATCTGTGGGCCCCACACGCAAGTCGCCGAAGTGGCGTCCAATTGAAAGACTTGCACCAGGCCAATGAGCCACACGAAATTATTATTATCTGTGACCCCCCCCCAAAACAGTGAATATGTCGCACGTAAACAATCATTAGAGAGCACTGCGTTTGCCTTGCTTTGCTCTGACTGCAGTATGTGTCAAATTATTGAATTTGTGTGCTGCTTCACAGATAAAATTTGCTTAAAAGCTGTCGTTATTCTGCGGGGATGTAATCTAGTGAAGATTCCGTTTTAGCTGATATTTTTAAAGTACGTATTTCAACGATACCCGTGTTCTGAACCTAATTTCGTTTTCTTCTGTTTCAGGTGAGTACCCAGTGTTGAATGCCTCTGCACCATGCATGTCTTACCCGGTGAGTTGTACTATGTTTGTCTTCTCGTTCACGACGATTTCCAAAGCCCTACAACAGTGCAGAAAACTGTACCCCAGGATTTTGAATATACAAGAGCTTTGCAGTTGAATTTGAATTTTTAAAAGCGACTGTCTTACGAGGTACGGAACTTTGTTTATATTCACATTTTTATTCGACTCTGACGATACCCCATTTTGAGAACAGAAAAATGGGACAGTTGGTAAGTGTATACCTGCAGTAAATAATCTGGAGGTGGACCTGTAAGACGCCAGGGTGAGGGCTCTACGTTCCGGGTAATTCAGAGTCGCATTCCCCGGATTCTAGGGGTTGTACAAGAGTCTTAACATTTCACTTGTGATAACGAACTCATGTTCGGAAATTAATCTTTCACTCGTATATGGGCTGGGGAAAAAGTAACGACAACTCGGAGATGAAATTGTTGACAGAGATGCTTACTCTTACACACTTTCAATATAATCGCCCCCGTTATTTCTGACCTTTTGCCGAATGTCTGTAAGGCGTCGTATACCATTTGCGCGTCTACTTTTGATGTCGCGTATTGCCTAGATGGCGTAGATGAGTGTTTTTCAACCTGTGGTTCGCGACCCCCTGGAGGATCACAACGTCTTGCTGGGGGGGGGGGGGGGGGGGGGGTTGCGGGCGCAGGAGTATGCAATAGCTGCATGTTTAAAAGCAAGCCTACGTTTCGTGCCGTTCAACTACTGCGGCAGAAGGGGCACTCGGAAGTGACAGGGTTTTTTAGAAGTCGTTTAATTAACAAGTCATCCGTAGCTGGAAAATTGCCTTTGTTGTGACACGTTTCGGGTAGCCCTCAATGAGACAATGAAAGAGTGACAGATACAATATGTACTTATGCCACTTTTATCGAAATGCGTAACAATGACGCCATTTTTCCACCTCAGGATGACTTAACAGCGTTTGTGCAGTATTGCTGAAAGGAAGATTGTCGGTATGCCTCTGTGTGGGCTTTAATCTGTCTGATTTTATACTCGTGATCTCTTCGCGATATATACGTAGGAGGGAGCACTATACTGCTAGACTCCTCGGTAAAGGTATGTTTTCGAAACTTCGAGGAAAGCCCATACCGAGCGACAGAGCGTCTCTCCTGCAGAGTCTTCCACTGGAGTTTAGCGATCATCTCCATAACGCTTTCACGATTACCAAATGATCCTGTAACGTAGCGCGCTGCTCTCGTTTGGATCTTCTCTACTTCCTCTATCAAACCCACGTGGTACGGATCCCACACCGGTGAGCATTATTCAAGCCGTGGGCGAACAAGTGTACTGTAACCTACTTTCTTTCTTTCCGGACTGCATTTCTTTAGGATTCTTCCAATGAATCTAAGTCTGACGTCTGCTTTACCGGCGATTGATTTTATATGGTCGTTCCATTTTAAACCACTCCTAATGCCTACTCCCAGATAATTTATGGAATTAACTGCTTTCAGTTGCTGAGATGCTATAGTGAGTAAATGATAAAGGATCTTTCTTTATATGTATTCGCAGCACATTTCACTTGTCTACATAGAGATTCAATTGCCATTCCCTGCACCATGCGTCAATTCGATGCAGATCCTCCTGCATTTCAATACAACTTTCCATTGTTACAACCTCTCTATATACTACAGCATCATCCGCAAAAGGCCTCAGTGAACTTCCGATGTTATCCGCAAGGTCATTTATATATACTGTGAACAGCAACGGACCCACGACATTCCCCTGTAGCACACCTGACATCACCCTTAGTTCTGAAGACTTCTCTCCATTGAGAATGACATGCTGCATTCTGTTATCTAGGAACTCCTCATTCCAATTACACAGTTGGTCTGATAGACAATATGCTCTTAATTTGTTCATTGTTTACAATGGTCGTAATCTTCGTGTATGATTTTGTCACTTGTTCGAATATTGATTGTTATGTCAGAAAAATCTCACTAACACAATATTATTTTTAGTTAATACATAACAATGCCTTTTTACTACTGGGTCATTGTAGTTTACTGCTAGTAACGAATTTCCAGTGCAGTATTATTTTTAATTAACCAATATCAATACCATTTTATTACTGGATCATAGTAGTTTGCTGTTAGTTAAGGGTTTTCAGTATCCTTTCAAAGAAATCCAACGTTTATTATCACCCTTGAAATATTGAGAAGTGATGCATCAGCTTTTACGGTTTTATACTCGCACATTACAACACGTCACCTCACAATACGCATTGCGGTGTATTATTCATGACAGCAAAACCTACATCAAATACGTGTAGTCATTTTTTTTTATTTACTTATTTTTTTTTCAGTTTTTATTCGTTTCCGCCGCTGTAGCTTTCACCAGATGTCAATGGCTGCGCAGATCTTAAATACATTTAAGAAAGAAAATTTAATACTTTGCCTTTGAAATCACTGCTATAGTTTTCTTATAGGTCTTGGGAGGGGGGGGGGCTGGGCATTTTTACTCGCAAAGGGGCTCGCGCGTTCAAAAAGGTTGAAAGACACTCCTTTATAGCATCGTTGGATGACGTTTCGAGAATGGGTTTCTACCCTCTTGTTTTTTAATTTTATTTATTTACTTATTTTCTCTCAAGGCACCTTCTACATCCCCTGGAAGCTTGTTGGTGTAATTGTGTAGTTCTGAAACAAACTGAAGAATGGAATACAGACAGATTTCAGTCTTCGACGTCCATTTACTGGCAGAAGTATGCGCAGGACGTAATTTTTTGAGACACATTTCTTATTGGTAGGCTTAGGGAATCGCGCTGCAAAGCCAGAGTACGCGAATATCCCATCACTCTGTATAATTCGAAAGGGGTTGTGCCATAGATCTCCATCTACATCGATATTGTGCAAGTCACATTCAAGTGTAGGGGCCATATAAAACGTCCCTGGGGAACGCTAGATATCACTTCTACTCGATGACTTTCCGTCAATTAAAACGTACTGTGTCCTTTCTGACAGGAAATCACGAAGCCAGTCGCACAACTGTGACGGTATTCCATAAGCAGGCAATTTCATTAGAAGGCGCTTGTGAGGTATAGTGTCAAAAGCCTTCCGGAAATACGAAATCTATTTGACATCCCTTGTCGGTAGCACTCATCACATCATGTAAGTAAAGAGCTAGCTGTGTTTCACAAGAACGATACTTTATGAATCCGTGTGGACTAAGAGTTAATATGTCGCTATCTTCGAGGTAGTTCATAATATCTGAGAAAAGTATACGTTCTAAAATCCTGCTGCAAATCGACGTCAGTGATACAGGCCTGTAATTTTACGGATCACTATTGCCTTTCTTGAACATTTGTGTGACCTGTGCACAAAACAAACATAGTGTATGAATGCACGCGTTAAGAGTAGAAAGTAGTTCTCGTATGTAAAGGGGGCATTATATGATGATCCACCGCAAGAGGTACAGGTGTAGTACGACAGCCATCTGGCAGTAGGATGGGTGGGACTTTGAGGTCGATCATGTTGTCAGCAGTGGAAATACAAATTTCGCTGTAACGGGGTAAAGTTATGTCTTGACGTCTCTATTTCGCGTACTATCCTCAAAGGACATCTTTGTCATCTTGTGCTGCTGCTACCAGAGAATTCAAGTAAGTTCCTAATTTTTAATTACCTCAGCTTGAATAGCTTCTATTATATACTTCCTTTATTGTGTGAAAATTCAGGTTTCAGGTGGGAGTTAAGGTTCTGTGAACCCAATCACAATTAGAAATACTTGAGTTTAGTTGGTTTGTAATCACGAATGGACGGCGTTGCACCCCGGACAATTGTAGTTACCATAAAATGTGGTACGTGAACTCTCCATAGCCCGAAGTGTAAAGGCGGTTCTTCCCACATCGAGTGCTAGTGGAGACTGGACCCGCCTTTACACTTCGGGCTATAGATGGTTCACATACCGCATTCTATGCTAATGGTGAGCCTCTGTGAGGCTGTTGCATTAATATTAAGATGTGCTCTCATTCTGGGTACCAGATGAATATTTTATGCATTATTCCGTAAGTTGTGACGGTGGTAGCTTGTCTGTTGGAACTGTTTATGGGGAAATAAAGGAGTTATAAAATACAACGCGGGTCTGGCAGAAAAATATTGTTAATACTACAAATAACGATCGCGCCTTAAAACTCGTCCAATTTTCTTGAAATTTAATTGTTCATGTCCACATCTCTGATTACACATGTCTTCTACTGCTGATTGGCGTGCAAAATGGATTGCTTTAGTTAAAAAGTGCATGGAACTTAGCTGTCTAGTAGAATGTTCATATACTATTTAAGTAATTACAGTTCATTCTACTACTTTCCAACATAATATCTTTTCAACATTGCGATGTGTGGCGGTTCTGCTCGTTGCAACATTATTGTCCTGGGGCGACAAACGACTGAAATTTGAACTCCCCCACGCAAGGCGGTGAGGCAAATATATATCATCGACAATAATAACGTTACATTATCCATTGTTCATAACAACAATTAACAAACACACAAAGAAAACATTTATGTACACAAAAATAATCACAATATAAAATGAAAACTATACACACAATAATTTTACATGGCACACATTTTTAAGTCAAAATCTCTGATCTTTCTGTTGAAAACAAACGGCAATGTTAAATGTCAATTAATTAGTTAACGAGTACATCATACATGTTCATAACATATATTGAACTATCAATTACCTTGGCAATTCTCAAAATAAGTTCAAAATCTCACGTCAGTCAATATATACAGAGAATTATAATATTCAAATCTCGACTGTTAAATTAATTAATACAATTAGCTGGTCTACACTACTTGTTTATGAGCCTAACTTATATAAAATGCTATTTATATTCATTTACATAAAGTTTGTACCCTTCGTCTGTCTATTTATTGAAATAATGTACGATGACAAAAGTATTGTTTATAGAACTGTCTGGAAACGTCTTATACAGATCTCTTAATGAAATCTATCACTTGTTTTAATCACAGTATCACCGAGACACTGTCCTACACTGATTCCTAGACTGGCTATTTCGTTTTTAACTAACTTCACATGCAACTTTTATCACTATTGAACCACACGATTCCGGATCCGACGCAGACGGTATCGTAGGATGACATTGAGATGAGACGACCAGGCAGACGGTATCGTATGATAACATTGAGAGGAGAGGGCCAGCAGTATCGTCTCACTAGGCAGGACCGAAATGAAAGTAGAAGGCACTGGATGGAGTCTTGCGACATTACAGGCAAGGTGTGGTTGGGAGGCAGTGATTGAAGTCAGATAAAAAGAGTGGGAATGTTACACAGAAAAGTTGGTTATAGTACGAGCTAACGCCGTCCTCACAGGGGACGTGTTGTTCTATGTGGCGCCAGACGTGCTATCAAGCTACTGCTCGCTCTGAAACGTTCTGCGGTGGCCGAGGGGACTGCGGCGCGCCAATCACGATCTGCACGGCCACTACGGTCAGAGGTTCGAATCCCCCCTCGGGTATGGATATTTGCGCCGTCCTTAGTGTTAGCTAGTTGATAAGTAGTTTGTAAGTTTAGGGACTGATGACCCCGTAATTAAGTCCCATAAGCTATACAAACATTTGAACATTTTTGACACGTTCTGCTACATCACATGGAACGTTCTCACCGTGGTCCGCATTCGCAATGGGCTATTTTTGGCGCGTATATTAATGTGTTTATAAAGATCGGTGTGCGTAAAAACTGCGCGGTAACTCTGTTAGCAATCGTCGTAAAAGAAAGCTCAGTACTGTAGCTTTCTTATGTCGCAGGTGCAGCTGTACGTTTGCTTGTACGATACTCATTCTGAAATTGCATTTTTTTTTTTCAAGGAAGCCAAAGACGGTACATACATCTGAAAGCAGTTGATAATAATAAGAAAAAGTAGGACAAATCGGTTTTGGCAAGAAATCGTAAAAAAAGCAACTATCAACGATGAATGTACCATGAGCACCAACTTCGCTTGTCTAGTAACTCTCGCATATTCCTATTTTCCACGTTGTAAATATTCAGGTATTTATTTTGGTATTCCTTAGGAGATAATAGGTTATGCCTGATACATTTAACTTGTTCATACACGCGGGACAATGCCTCTGGTCGATAATGTTTGTTCTGATAATTTTTTGCTTTTATTATTGTACAAACACTTCCTTACTGCATCTGTTTCCGTGACTATGCGCTAGCCATGTTCTTTTTGCGCCGCGAAACTTAACTATTGCAACTCTGTACAGAACTGCGATAAAAAGAGCCATAAACCTTAATTAAATAAAATCGTTAAAAAAACTATCTGCAAGAGTGTACACGTAAATCGGTTATTTACATAATTTTCAAAGTGTTCAAATGTTTGTATGGGACTTAATGCGGGGTCATCAGTCCCTAAACTTACAAACTACTTATAAACTACCTTATACTAAAGACAGCACAAACATCCATGCCCGAGGGGGGATTCGAACCCCGATGGGAAACGGCCTCGCGCATCGGAGCATAGCGCCTCAATGCGCTCGGCCGCTCCGCTGCGGCTACATATCTTTTCCTCTACAATTCGTGACGCTAACCACCGTGATAATCCGTCTTATTAAAAAAATAATAATGAATATTAGCTATTATGTAAAATGAACAAGAAAGAACCAGAAACTTTTATAAAACAAAAGAAGAAAAGTTTTTGGAAGTAGATGGACGCGAACCAGACGCATTTTCGAAATCTGCTCCGTAGGTTGTGACGCTACCAAATACGCTACAGGACTAGATATACCGAGTTGAACAATCCGCCATTTTGAATCCCAATCCGACGACAGTGTTATATGCTTTGTATGGTAGCGAAGTGAATCAGCGAATATTTCGTGATTTTATTTATCACAGTGAGAAATGGTTGGCTGTGCTTCTCCGAACTGCTCAAATAATAGCAGGCACGGTCGCTGTTAGTTTTATCGGTTTCCTTCAAACAGATCGGCGTTTTAGGTGTCTTGTAAATACAAGACGCCAAGTACGGACGCCTAAATCGAGCAACTACCTGTCTAACGTTAAGAACACAACCTTTTTTTTCTGTGATACTAGTAGTTAGACTCACAGGTAATACAGATGTAAGCAATGGTTTAATTTTTTCTACAGATTGTTAACAAGACATACAGTGTGTTTAAAGTAAGCTACTTTCTAGATTTTATTTGGACCAATTAAGGAGTTATTCTAAGGGCTGTTAATTGTATTTTAAGTGATGCTTGAGTGCAGCTGGCTTTATCCAGCTAGTGGTTTTTAAATTATATTATTTCGCATTAGTTCAGTGTTTAATTTAAAAGCGACTCTCAACTCTGGAATATGTAGGCCTAAGCCAAGCTATGAACAGGGAGTCTGGTATTTTTTTTTTTAACTTCACAAAAAATGACAACAGGAAGGAAGTCGTACATGAAACGCATTAAATGCGAAACTTAGCATGCAACATTCACTTTATTTCAAAGTGCATGCTACCAGAGATACTTTACTTAGTCGTTATCTAACGAAACCAGACGTTGAAAGTTATTAAACACGTTTTGACGTAAAATCTCAGAAATATGGTGTGCGTCAAAAATATGCGAGACATTAAAGGGGAGAATATGGGAAGTACAATATCGCGGTTTAACATTACTCCATAACTATTTTCGAAGGCAACTCTTAGTCACAAACGTATGTGGACTTACCATTTATAATCCAGAAAATACGATAGTTATAACGTATTTTAACTGTATGTGGTAAATATTTGGAACGGCATCACATGCCTTACTTTGGAATGAAAGTAGTGACTGTATCATATCTCTAACTATGCATCTAATTACCTACTAACTTTAAGTTGTTTGCCTCTTACAGTCAAATGTAAGCAACTAAATTTACTGTACTATAATATTTTCTGCGTTAGGAAAGTATTTTAATGGCCTTGAGAGCACGTTAAAAGGGGTAGAGTTTCGTAGTCTTTAAATGCGCGTCTTCAACGTGGTATTCAAAATGACGGATTGTTCTGCTTGTACTATACAGTGTTCTAAAATACGCTATCCTTCCGCTCCGCTGTATCTCCCTAATTGTGATACACAGTGCAATATGTACACGTAAAACATGTAATCAGCTATTTAGCCATTATGTAGCATCACAAAGACGCTCTTGTGGTAGAATGGCGTTGTACCGTAGCATAGGAACGATATTCTTTCACGGTAGACAACAACGTAAAATACGATAAGCTTTAAAGCCATCAATATGAAGTTTGCGGTAATTTTATTGTAACAAATTATATCTAAAATGCCGCGTTTCCAAAGTTTCCTCGATTTTCTGATGATTTAAAAAGCTTATATTCATACAAATGCCTTCACCCAAACATCAAATTTACTATGGAGATCGAAAGTGACGGTAAACTTCCATTTTTGGATGTAATGGTTTACAAAAAAAAATGGTGGCACCCTTGGACATAGTGTTCACCGCAAGCCGACACATACTGACAGGTATTTGTATGCCAGTAGTTGCCATCCACCATACCAACGTAACGGCGTCCTTAGAACTCTGGTACGCAAAGCATATGCCATTTCAGATGCAGACAGTTTATCTTCTGAACTGGAACATCTGACGACTGTTTTTAAGGAAAATGGCTACTCTGAAAAACAGATTCGCCGTGCTATGGAGTTTGGACCATTTCCAGAGTATAGGGCTCTAGTCTACATTCCTTGGCCGGGGCGTTTCTTTTAAAATTGGAAGACTCTTAAAAAGTTGTAACATAAAGACTGTTTTCCGTCCGCCGTCCAAGGTTAGGGCATTGCTTGGCTCCGTCAAAGATGACCTCGGACTGAAGAAACCCGGTGTTTATAAAATACCGTGTGAGTGTGGCAAGGCATACATCGGCCGTACGATTCGAACTGTACATGATAGATGCGTGGAACATTGCCGCTACACGAGACTATTGCAACCGGATAAATCGGCGGTAGCAGAACACTGTTTAACTGAAGGACACAAGATGAAATATGATAAAACCCGCATAGTAACCAATACCTCCGGTTTCTGGGACAGTGTTTACAGAGAAGCCATTGAAATCAGGGTGACGGACAATCTAATTAATAGAGACATGGGGTTTCCTCTTAGTAGAACATGGAATCCATTATTAAATAATATCAAAATGCAATGTTCGACCCGGATTCCAGCACCTGGGACTGATTAATGTAAGGTGCGATATATCGCTGTGCCCTGTTCCATTAGGGGTGGCGCCACCAGCCCTGTCTAGGAGGTAGCAACTGTGACGGCCGGCGCATGCGCCGTGCACTCGACCGACGCCTATATAGGACGCGGTACTTCGATCTTGCACCAGTATTCAGCGGGACTCAGCAGCAGCAGTTCCCTGAAGATGGCGGACAGCTGTACCGTCGAAATATTGAATCAGTTTAATTTTATTATCCGGCAGAAAACCCGCAGAGACTTCGAAGGCTTATATTCATACATCTTGCGCTATGATGAAATAAGACACGAAATACGGAGTTCAGTTTGCAATATGCCGGCTCAAAAGTTTGTGCTTATCACGTGAAAACCAAGTCGCGTCTCATTGTCCACGTTCCACTAGACGAAGTACAAATCTAACGTGCCAGAGTCTTCATTTCATGCTTGTGACGTCACCAGTTCCTCGACCACGTGTTTCCACGTCCAGTGTGAGGACGAATTAAGGCCTGCTTATCAAGCTTGGAGAAGAAAGCATCTACCGTCAGACTTAAGTGATGTAGAAAGAAATGATGGCGAAAATGCATACATACTAAAGAGTAACTAACAGGACTAAAATTGTTTTCTTCCTTTTTTAAAACATGTACTGGAAGCCTTCCAGAGGAATACAGAACGCCTTTTTAAGAGGCATAGCTATGCAGAACAGTCGGTAGAGACGCGACTTCCCCTGTTGTTAACGAACGGCGCGTTTTCTCCCGACACCCCGGTTGCTTAGCATTCAAATTGTTATGCCAGGCGCCAGAGCAGCACTGCTTTGTACCCGTGCTGTAAGGCCCCGAGACGTCAACGTGACAAACATATGGCCGCCCCCCCCCCCCCTTCCACCTGGACACTGCTTTGAAAGTTTATTAGCGCTGCCTGGCCCTTGCGCACGCTTCGACGGTGTTGCGGGGACGACTTTGGCGCCTGCGCTGCGTTCTTGTCCTATTTGACTTCCCTTTAGCACTTATTTATTCAGACAGTTTCTTAAATTCCACCCGCATTAAGGTTCTTCGCAGCGCGATTTTCCGTTTCACTTCGCACCCGCTTGCGTTGCCGTTCGACCTTGTTGTAATCGGTTCAAAATTCTTGGAGTAGAAGAAATACACGGCTATTCGAAATAAAGGAAGAGATTTCAAAAATTTATATTCGGTACCACAGTGGTAGAGTGTCAGACTACAAATCAGTAGGTCGCGGGTGCGATCCCCGGCAGGTCCTAGGATTTTTATCTGTTACTCTCCACTTCTTTCACCTCTGACAGTGTTGCTGATGTGAAAAATACCGAGAAGCACCGTGGTGCGGAACCCACGTTACACTGTAGGTCACCCTACAACTGGTTGGGTAAGTCAGTTCGAAAGTCGGAGGAAGGCAACGGCATACCACTTCCTAACAGGACCATGCCTAGTAAAGCACTGTGGTGTTCAAACCAATCTTCGGATTGTTGACTGCTTTATTTTTATTTATTTTATTTTAGTCCTGTCATAGTTTTCTCCATCAAAGCAAAGACCCATAAACTTTGTTAAGCGAATCATAGTTTACACTGTTAGCTGTGCAGGAACATTGGAATTGTGGTTGTATCTTCTGTTGTTTGTAAGATACAAATCTATTCGTTTTTTTTAATAGCCCTATATTCACTGCCAGTAATTAGTAAAATTTTGTATCAGTGATTGTAAAAAGTGGTGAGGGCGAAACCTTCTCAGTTATTGTTAAAAGGAGAGTGCGCGTATTAGAGGCAGACAAGTTGGTTGAAATTCAGTGTGGGTTTGGGCCTCTTAAAGACTGTCAGGATCAGGTAAAGGTAAAGCAGTCAACAATCCGAAGATTGGTATGCACACCACGGTTCTTTACTAGGCATGGTCCTGTTTGGAGGTGGTATACCGATGCCTTCCTCCGGCCTTCGAACTGTCTTACCCAGCCAGTTATGGGGGGACCTACAGTTTAACGTGGGTTCCGAGCACGGTGCTACTCGGTATTTTTCACATGAGCAGTACTGCCAGAGATGAAAGAAGTGGACAGATAAAAATCCTAGGACCTGGCGGTGATCGAACCCGCGACCCTTGGATTTGTAGTCTGGCACTCTACCACTGTGCAACCGAGGCGCACTGTCAGGATCAGATCTTCAGCTTATGCCAGATACTGGAGAAATCCAAGGAGTGGAACAGGGACAATGCTTTATAGATCTACAACATGATTATGACCGTGTTCCTAGGAGGAAGCTGTTGGTTCAGGGTAGTTTCAGGGGTAAGACAAAGCTGTAACCTGACACCACTGGTGTCCATATTATTTATGGTTAATACGTTGAAAACAGTAAACTGGCAGGTGATATTGAAATAGTTGAAAACAAACAGTTTCGCATATGCTGTCGACTTAGTTGCTGTGCCAGATTTGACTGAAAGGTTGCAATCTACGAGAGGTAGTTGGAAAATAAGTTTCACCTTTAGACTGTGGGTAGAGGTGCGTATGAAAGGGGGAAAAAGAAATGAAATGAGACATTAAAGATAAGACGTATCTTTAATTTTCTACATAATTTCCAAGCACATTGCGAAATTTGTCAAACCGTTTTATAACAACACCACCTATAGAGAAGGCAGCGGCGCTCTCGTGTGACGTCAGGCAGAGTAGGTTGCGCGCGCATAGCTGACTGGCTCGCCGCTTCGGTATAGTGGCTGGCTACCCAGTCAGCTATGCGCGCGCAACCTACTCTGCCTGACGTCACACGAGAGCGCCGCGGCCTTTTCTATAGGTGCTGGTGCTAGATGCCGAATGACCTGCCGAGCACGCGCATACCAAAATACGCGATCGGCGTAAGACGCAAACGTTCCCTACTTTCTGACTAACCCTCACATAAACATTTAAAAAATATTTGAAATTTTGATGAACAATTTTTTTCCTCGTTCATCCGAATGAACGCCAACTCTTCCCCGGGATTGAGGAGCGAAAGGACCTCACAGGCGTATCTTTTTACATGTGTCGCTGTCGGTTGGCAGAGACAAAAAAATGTGGCACCGCGGCGAAGCAGGGAGTGCCAACATAAATTCCCCGCAGTGGCCCCTGGGGTGTGCTGGGAGGCGGCGTTTATGCGCCTGCTGCGGGCTGCTAGCGTCATAAGTTTAGGGGATTTACGACAGGCGATGTTGGCAGCGGCTGTGACGCGCGTCACCTGCGCCTTATCGCGGCGTCTGCCTCTCCTCTGTCGCAGCCCTGTTTACGCCTCATATTGAGTTACGCGACTCTTTTTCGTACTTGTTTATGCGCACCTATCGAGTTACAGGACGCCATTTACTGCAAGGGGAGGGCTGTGTGAGAACATAGAGTAGGATTCTTCGCTCCACCAAACGTATAGTGTTCCCTCACGCCGCTGCGCTGTCAAATTTCTGTAGGATTATCTGCCTTTGTACGTGTTGTGCATGTGGATTTGCGACGCAAACTGCTATTCAGTCGGAATAAACATTTACAGTTAGTGCCCTGTATGCGACATAATCTAGCTGATCAGTATGGCATGTTCCAAAGCAGGCGTATTTTTCTTTGTCAAATCGATACGCAGTACCGTATAACCTCGCTAATCCGTCCCGTATACGACCTGGAGCGTGGTCGGAACGCAAAAAACAAGTTGGATTATCAGATGAACACTTTTCTTGATCCGTTACTTAACAATGCAGTGCAGTAAACTTCAATTTTCAACTGGAAATACCGTCTGAAATATTGTTCCAAGTTAAGACTGAAATAATAAAAAAGAAAGAAAGAAAACGCGAAGTGTAGAGGGTAGTAGTGCTTGTTCTGTAAATCACGTCTCACGTGTATGTCGTTCTAGATACTGTTGCGGTGAGTTGTGTTCAAAACGTGCCGGCCGCAGTGGCCACGGTCTGCACGGCCGCTGCCGTCGGGGGTTCGAATCCCCCCTCCGGCATGGATGTTTGTGCCGTCTTTAGTATAAGCTACTTCATAAGTAGTTTGTAAGTTTAGGGACTGATGACTTCGTAGTTAAGTCCCACAAGCTCTACAAACATTTGAACAAAACGTGAGGTGACTATATATTTTTATGAATGAATATCTATCTATATGGTGTCTGTTCTTTTCGGGCATGTCCAAAAGAACAGACAGCATTAGTTGACATTAACTACCGTAATTTTGCGAGTCGAAATATTTAAATATTTCGACCGTTTTAGGGCAAAGAAATAAATCAAATGGCAAAGATGAAAATTTGTGCTGGATAGGGATTCGAACCCGGATTTCCCGCTTTGGGCCAGCGGTGGCCTTAACCAATTAGGCTATCCAGGCACGCTTCCCTTCCAACCCAAATTCTCAGCTTTTAGTTCGTTGCAATTGTAGTCTTCCATACCTATTTGATCTCACTTACTCGCAGCCTATACTGGATTATCGCAAGAGATCGAGCGTGCCGGCCGCAGTGGCCGAGGGGACTGCGGCGCTCCAGTCACGGTCTGCACGGCCACAACGGTCGGGGTTTCGAATCCCCCCTCGGGTATGGATATTTGTGCCGTCCTTAGGATTAGCTAGTTCATAAGTAGTTTGTAAGTTTAGGGACTGATGACGCCGTAGTTAAAGTCCCATAAGTTATACAAACATTTGAACATTTTTGAGTTCCTTATTTATTAATATTTGACATCTTGTAATTTTTCATGAAAGCTTTATATATACTGTGCTTGTTGCCCCTTTAATTCTGTGACTCTACTGCGAATTCTATGTAATGTCTGTATTTGTATATTCTTAACTGTTTCCTGTATAGATACCTGAAGAAGGGTAATAATTGTTCGAAACCGGTTGTGAATAAATCTGCAACCTTGCAATTGGTGGCTGTTTTCTAACCTATTTTGATAAAACATTTAAACATAATTACACGGAATTTATCAAAATTAACAACGTATTTGGATATAAAAGGACGTTTTCCTGTGCCTGTGTATTGTATATATTTTGTGGTGACGTGTGTGCGCGGTAGCTGGTGGTACCACAATAGTACGGCACGACCTGTAGCCGGCACGGTAACGGCTAGGCACGTGCCGTTCAGCGAACTCAAGCGGTCGGTTTTGAGCAGAAAGTCAGTCGTGTAAAACTGGCTGAAATCTGCCGATAGCGCTATCCTCCGCGGCCGTTACACGCGACGAGGGTGGGCGTAGTGGCCACGGCTAGCAGGGCGATCCGTGGGAGGTTGTTTTCGACCTGTCCCTAGCCCTACACAATGGCAGCGTACCTGTGCCGGAGAACAATAGCGGCCAGGTAGAGGGCCAGCGTGCACAGGAGACGCCCAGGGAAACTCCCCACAGCCGCCTCCACACTGAAGTAAGGCTGCAGCTGCTGACAATGACTGCGGCCGAGCAGTGGTGCTGCTACACGAAAACTGGGCGTCGGCGAACTCGTCTTTGCGAGGCCCCTTTCAATTTTTCAGTAAGGAAGAAAATGTTAAATAATATGAGCTGAACTATACATCAATAATCATTATACTAAAATCTTATTAGTGTAATATACAAGTAATATTGTTATGATAAAAATTACAATAAACACAAATTAAAATAGAGAAACATTTCGGTTTTTCGCCTCACTGAATTTTTTTTAACATCACATCTGGCCGCTATTTCGGCTTCAATTGATGGTACTGACAACGCAAGATACTCTTTCTTGGCTCATTGTGCTACTCAAGTAAGTTCAAATGTTCAAATGTTTGTAAAGCTTATGGGACTTAACTACGGGGTCATCAGTCCCTAAACTTATAAACTACTTATGAACTACTTACGAACTAGGACGGCACAAATATCCATGCCCGAGGGGCTGCCGGCCGGGAATGGCCGAGCGCACTAAGCCTGCATATCACGATGAGCGAGATCGCTCTCGTCGGGGGTAGAATGCCACCCTTGGTACGGATGTTGTGTTCGTCCTTTGGTTAAGCCAGTGTAAGTCAGATTTAGGTCGTCGCTACATAACCTACCAGTTTAAAAGTGCCATTAAAGATCACATAGAAACAAAGAAAAAAAAAAACCTCAAATTTTAACAATGTTTTGCGAGGCCGTCGGCGGTTACCGGCGTTGCCGGCGATTACCGCCGCTACTGTGGCCTAAACACATAATGGTAAACTTATTAAGTTTACGACTTGTCAACGAAAGACCAAAGACAGGAGCACTAAAATACGAGCATGTCAAGACAACGTTATGCACACTGTTCGTCATGTTTTATTACGGATTAATACTAACCTAAGGCTTAGTTGCAAATGCTTATAAAGGAAAACTGCCAGAAAGGCTACGCAGTGTGATCTTTATAAGATAATAGTTGAAAACCCGGCATTGGCCGGGTATTTACTTATACACTCCTGGCCATTGAAAGTGCTACAATACGAAGATGACGTGCTACAGACGCGAAAGAAGACAGGAAGAAGATGGTGTGATACGCAAATGATTAGCTTTTTAGAGCATTCACACATGGTTAGCGCCGGTGGCGACACCTACGACGTGCTGACATGAGGAAAGTTTAATACCGATTTCTCATACACAAACAGCAGTTGACGGTCTTTGCCTGGTGGAACGTTGTTGTGATGCCTCGTGTAAGGAGGAGAAACGCGTGCCATCACGTTTCCGACTTTGATAAAGGTCGAATTGTAGCCTATCTCGACTACGGTGTATCGTATCGCGACATTGCTGCTCGTTTTGTTTGCGATCCAGTTAGCAGAATATAGAATCAGTGGGTTCAGGAGGGCAATACGGAACGCCGGGATGGATCGCAACGGCCTCGTATCACTAGCAGTCGAGATGACAGTCATCTGATCCGCATGCCTGTAACGGATCGTGCAGTCACGTCTCGATCCCTGAGTCAACAGATGGGGACGTTTGCAAGACAACAACCATCAGCACGAACAGTTCGACGACGTTTGCAGCAACATGGACTATCAGCTCGGAGACTACGGCAGCTGTTACCCTTGACGCTGCATCACAGACAGGAGCGCTGAGATGGTGTACCCAACGACGAACTCGGGTGAAAGAATGACGAAACGTCATTTTTTCGGACGAATGCAGGTTCTATTTGCAGCATCATGATGGTCGCATTCGTGTTTGGCGACATCCACGGTTGGTAGAACGCACATTGGAAGCGTGTATTCGTCATCGCCATACTTGCGTATCACCCGGCGTGATGGCATGGGGTGCCATTGGTTACACGTCTCGGTCACTTCTTGTTCGCGTCGACGGCACTTTGAACAATGACCGTTACATTTCAGATGTGTTACAACCCGTGGCTCTACCCTTCATTCGATCCCTGCGAAACACTAAATTTCAACAGGATAATGCACGGCCGCATGTTGCAGGTCCTGTACGGGTCGACTGCTGCCCTGGCCAGTACATTCTCCAGATTTCTCACAAATTGAAAACGTCTGGTCAATGGTGGCCGAGCAACTGGCTCGTCAATATACGCCGGTCACTACTCTTGATGAACTGTGGTATCGCGTTGAAGCGGCATGGGCATCTGTACCTGTACACGCCATCCAAGCCCTGTTTGACTTAATGCCCAGGTGCATCAAGGCCGTTACTACGGTCAGAGGTAGTTGTTCTGGGTACTGATTTCTCAGGATCTATGCATTCAAATTTCGTGAATATATAATCACACGTCAGTTGTAGTATAATATACGTGTCCAATGAATACCTGTTTATCATCTGCATTTCTTCTTAGAGTAGCCATTTTAATGGCGAGTAGTGTATAGTCATGTCTTGAGTCAGTACTTCTCCTATCCCTTTTCTCTCTGTCCATCTCCTTTTATCTAATAACATGTTGTATTTATCAGAGAATATAAAATAAATAAGGCTGTCTTGTAAAGTAAACAAAACTTTAAGTACAGTATCGAAAGAAAGAAAGAAAGAAAGAAAGGTAGTAATCAAAATAGAAATCGTATGTAACATTCGTACATTCATTTAATTCAAAACTCTTTGTAAACATTATTTCTTGTTACTTGTCCATGATCTAATAAGAATAATTTCATTGTTGAGATCACCCCTGAACAAGCGACATAAAATTGTCTGAACATTTCGAATCTCCTCGCAATATTTAATAGATTGGCGTCTTATCAATCGTAGTAGAAAATGTAAATCTCTCTGGAAACTGCAGTCTCGTGAAGCTAAAAGAGTAGGTTTGTCGGAAATAATGGGTATTCGTTGGATGTACGCTGATTCTATAGAAGTCTACTGCCTTTTCGTGCAGCCTTGTGTGCTTCACTGTTGGTTCAAATGCGACAACAGCACTGTCAGCTCCGAAGAATTTTGTTAAACTGACTGAAATACAGGATTGTTAGTAGTAAATAAGAAATGGATTTGTGGCGCATAATATGATAGGATTTTACCCATCGCAGTATATAGGATCTCACATTTATTTAATTATATGTTGTACAATTCTATAATTATGCAGGTATATATTCATCTGTGTAAGTGGTGTATGTCGGAACTTCAGTTTGCGTACTCGCGTATTTATGTAACGATTTGTGGAATGTGCAGCATTGGTGACGGCGAACGAGCTATATAAACTACATAGAGGAGTCTGGGTTAACAGCGCTCCTTGTGGCAGCAACCAGGAACTGTGGCAGCCATTTTTTCGACGTCTAGTGCGTCGAACACGAAAGTTAGACCGACGCTATTTACGTGTTTTGGTTTCACATTTTTAAGCATGACAGGTTATTTATTAAGCTGAAATCATGCCCTATGCGCAGCATATAACTGTAGGAATCTCAGTAATAAGTATGTGTTTAACTGTAAAGTAAGCCACAATTATATTTTTCAGTTTTCCTTTAAAAATGAAGAACTTACAAAACGATGATTAGCCAATATGAGGCGAGATAAGTGGAAACTTTCTGCATACAGTTACATTTGTTCATCGCATTTGTAGTAGAAATCATGTATGCAACAAATGATGCAAAGCGGTTTCTGACTAGTGCGATTCCGACGATATTTTCGTTCTCTGAACATCTTCAAACAACAAAAACGTCATCAAGGAGATGTCCAAAAAGAAAGACAGCTGAATCAGCTTTATTTGAAGACATGTAATGTAGCCAAGCAGGTGACATGGAACTTCGTTTATTGCCTATTGCAAATCGTAATTAAAGTCATTCAGAGAACAGTAGGCCTATTCAGTTTGACCGTGAATATATGCCAGAATACGAAATGATGACATATTCCGAAAAAGTAGTTTAATATATTTCTGGAAGCATCATTAGGCAAATGAGTAAAAAAAACTTAAGTGTTTAGACTGCTTGGAAGTTCTCCTTGCTCCTAAAAATGAGAGTAAAACAGGATTAATTAGATGAAAAGGTATAAAAGACAGTCTGTTCAATTCCTCTAAAGAGCTTGTAAAACTTTTTGAATTGCCAGAAAGAGTTCGGAGGAATCATAAGACATCGTAAGGGAGGAAAAATTTTCTTTTGTGAATGTATGTAGACATGTTGGGAAACAGACCTACTTTATTTACTAAATACGAGAACTTAATAGAATCCTCGGAATTTTCGGAGGAAACTCATTACTCCAGCCTAAGAAAACTGTTATTAAAACATTACTTGAGTTGTAGAATAAATCATTTACCGGTATGTAAAGTCAAATATGCGGAGGAGAGAGGTAAGCAGATTAGGCAAATGTGCAGGAAATTTATATTGTTTAAAGGACAGTGAAAAGGCATGTTTTTTCTAGGAATGAGACGATGTTTAGCCGATCTAGTGTATGTGACATTTGTAATGAAAGTTTCCGATGTGTCTACCACACACTTGATGTCTATCATTTATCCTGTATCCAGATTATCTTGGCTATGAAAATAACAATAAGCAGGTAGAGAGTTATTTGTTAAGTCATTGCACAAAGTGAAAGCAGACGACTGGTTACGCCTCTGTGACGTTGTAACACATGGTGGCCTAGCTTTCAATTTGCTTCAAGTATGGAAGCATCTTAGCCAGTCTATGTTGCTTATATAGGTCTTTAGTGACGACGCATTTCTGCCTTGTAAATGCGCCTGTGCGGCGTTAAGTAGTTGGGCAGCGCACTCGTAGCAGGCAGGCAGCGCGCCCCTGGAGAGCGAGCGACGCCACCTCACATCCGCCGCTGCTTTCTCTCCGAAGGTTGTGCCGCCCGCACATCTCGCGGCCCACACATCTCCCAGCAGAGGGGCGGACCAGCCTCCAGCACAACGGAATCGCATCCGGGACCTTCGGCTCCCTACAATTGTCCCGACACGCTCACCAGTTTCGGTCTGTCTCGCGGCAGTACGCACTCGGCTGTTCGGACGTTTATGTCACGTGACCAGTCAATTTGTTTGAAGATGTCTTCCTATTTCATTCCGTTCTTTTCTGACACACTGAGCGCTCCGTTTTAACTTCATTACTGCTTATTTATTTCGTTGTTGATGTTTTCTATTATTTCGTTGTTGCTGTCTTTTGGTGAACTTGAGTGATTCGCACAAAACGTTCCAAAAGTGTGAGGAATGCAGTTCCGATTTCAATATGCGTTAGAACCTCTGCAGTCACTATAAAGTTCATTTATCTGAGAGCATTCGTGTGTCAAAAAATGGAAAAGGAAGTGTCCATAATGTGGAATTGCCATCAAATAAAATGTTAAACAACTATTCTCCATTCGAATAACGTCCTACCCTATAATTCTGTGACATCTATTTACTTGACATAAAACTGTACTGGATAACGAAATGTGGCCGAGGGGATTGCGGCGCTTCAGTCACGGTCTGCACGGCCACTACGGTCGGGGGTTCGAATCCCCCCTCGGGCATGGATATTTGTGCCGTCCTTAGTTGTAGCTAGTTTGTAAGTTTAGGGACTGATGACCCCGTAGTTAAGTCCCATAAGCTCTACAAACATTTGAACATTTTTGATAACGAAATACTGTCAGATAGCTTTGGTATAGTATTTGAATGAATAAAAGATGATAAATAAAGTAATGGAATTTGTCATGTTTTTACTGCAGTGCATTGAGAACGAAATACGAAAAATTAAATATGTCATGCAACGGAATTTCTGTGTAGAAACGAAATAGTCTGACATTTTCAGCGTTTAACTGTCACGTTTGTTATGTCAAAATACTTAATGCACGCATACACGCGCGCGCGCGCGCGCGCGCGCGCACACACACACACACACACACACACACACACACACACACACACACACACACACACACAGAAAAATTATTTACGAACGTCTATAATTTACGAGGATATTACTAGCTGTAAACCCGACGTTGCCCGGGTATTTATCTATTTATTCCTGCCATTTTTCAGGTATATATTCATTTGTATAAGGGCTGTATATCTGTAAAATCTCTTGGGAATACAATTAGTACTAAAGAAGTAATAGATTAAAACTTCGTGCTTGATGCGTCGATTTTCCATGAACATTACTACTTTATGTGCTCATATCTCATGAACTATGTGTCGTACTATGATACAATTTAGAAGGTACACTCAACTGTATGTGTGTATACTGTCTGTAAAATTTCCTGCGGCTACAATTTGTAGTGTAGAATTTAAAAATTGTAACGTCATACTGAATGCCGTAGTTTTATTTCATAAACAGCGGAAAAGTAGTAAGCGAGAAACTTTTTTCCTTTCATCATTTTGCTGTGGTTGCCAGCGAGAAAAGGTATAATAAAGGTTTGAAATTATGCTTAAAGTTTGTTGCAAGTCGCTAAGTACTCTCATTCTCATATAGCGTATTTATAAAGTCTCGTAACATTATGTGGCAGTTTTTTGCGATTCCTATTGTTTATGACGTCATACGTTCTGAACCATGTGTGATTTGTGATTCTTAACCCTACAGCAATTGTTACCTCACGGTAAGGAATGTGTGTACGCAATTTGATTGAAATACGTCCAGTGGTTTAGGAGAAAATGAGCAGCATTGTCGCTAAATGCAGCAGTTCTCAGGCATCTCATTTCTTATGACGTCATATCTCGTGAACTATGTATCGTACGCGATTCTTACACTTATGACGACCGTCCTCATGGATTGAAGCTTACGTGTATAAAATTTCATGAAGATTGGAACAAAACTGTAGATTTGTATGCAACACGTGCAAACATACGGACACTCTGCTTTATATATAAGATCTAGCCTACAATACATAAGTATTAAGATATCCTGTATACCGGTTTTCTGAAATTTTGATGACGTCATGGGTCTAAGCTGACGGATGATATCCTAGTCTTCAGTTATGCCCGATTGTGTATTCAGAAGATAAGTTGCTACACTTCATAAAGTTTAATAACTACATGTTGGAATTTACCATTTTGGGCATATCTAAAAAAAGTTAATCGAGTATTTCTTAATCATTTAAGAATATTGTCTGTTTTGGACAAACGTGACAGTGTACAGCTTACACCTGAAATCATGAATGTATTACCAGTCATCCATAGTGCAGGTTATGTTAAACAGTGACAGCTATTTTGAGTTGCGGCGCCAACATACGTGCATGCGAAATAAGTCGTGGTGATAAGCCGATCTGCAGTGTAGGACATTGTCAACGTTTTCGCCACATTTATTTTGAAATGTCAATCACATTTCATTATAAGAATTAAAATTTCCAGATAATCACAGGGGGGAAAAAAAGACACGTTTCCGTTTAAGTATTTTTGGTGTCCTCTGCACATGTAATATAAACTAAGAAAATTGCACAGCTCACGTTAAACTGAATTCTTCAATAGTTTCAACAACAAATTCCGTTAGAAGCAGATCTGCAGCCAAATATTCTAACCACATTGACTGCAGCCTTGTGTTTACATATAGGACAGTCACGTGACGTAAATTTCCGGCAGCTAAACGTTCGAACAGCCAAGTGCGTACTGCCGCGAGACAGACCATCACTAGTTTTTCGTTGCTGCCATATATATCTCGTGGTTTGGCACGCAGATGAGTAGCAGGTTAGCTCAACTACACAACTGTAGGAGTGACGCCACCTACATTCTATGTACAACAAAAAGACAAAGGGTTTTATATAGGGATTCGAACCCGGATTTCCCGCTTCAGACCAGGTCACCTTAACGAATTAGGCTATCCAGGCAGGCTTCCCTTCCACCCCAAATTCTGCCACGGCGGAGTGACAGAGCACGTTGAGGCGCTATGCTCCGATGCCGGAGGTCGTCGGGGGTTCGAGTCCCCCCTCGGGCATGGTTATTTGTGCTGTCTTTAGTACAAGTTAGTTTATAAGTAGTTTGTAAGTTTAGGGACTGATGACCCCGCAGTTAGGTCCCATAAGCTTAACAAACATCAACCTACAGCACACTACGATGGCATTGCCCCTGTCCATTAGCTCCTCTTGGTCGCTGCCTTAGTGGATTCCCGCAAGGGACCGAGCGTATTAATACATCAACAGCGAAATTGTCCGAAAGAACAGAAAGCATATTAATTACCCCAGGTGCTCGCGGTTCTTTCGTGAGTACTTGCGTGGCGAACACGGGGCCCCGAGCTAATGAAGTCTAAGTGGGCACTTTGTGTGGATTTGTCCGCCGGATAGAAAACCAAATATCTTGAGAACGCTTCCGGGACGCGGGCTGAGGGAAAGGCGTCGCTCAACACGGACGCCGCATATAGGAGTGCCCGCCACCTGGGGGAGTGGAACACTCTGACAGGGCGTGAGAGGCTGCGGTGCCTGGAGCAGGGTTCTCTTGGCGAGGCAGCGTATTTGTTTAGACTGCGCCGCACGCTGTATAACGAAAGCGCGCCTCGCCAGAGAGAGGCTGTGACGAAAGCGATGACGTCGAACGCGGCCCGGTCAAATGCGGCCAGCGCGGCAGACGGCAACGCGCCCATACCCATGCAACATACAGGTAGCGCACACATGAACTAGGCTCACTACATCACTGGCGACACTGGAGCTACCATTTTGCAACATCAATGCAAATCTTCAGTCACCTCATCGCTCTATTTCGTTCGTGATATATTCGGTAATGGTGCTTCATTTTACGTTACATATTTAGTTGGTTGGTTGTTTCGGAAAGGGGGACGAGACTACCTAGTAGTCTTGCGCATAATAGTTCGCGATCGTGAGCGAACTAGCTCGTTCTTTCAGTTCGTCCGCTTCCACTGACGGCTGAGCGGCGTGGTCGCGTAGCTGCCTCATGCGCTTGCTGCTTGGGCCCCTAACACAAACCAAAAGAAACAGTTTGTGGATAATTTGTCGCGTTTAAGTTTAGAGTTATTTCTATATCTTGGCATTATGGAATTTATTAGTCAGATATTGCAGAGTGTAGAACACTTCAAAACAGAAATTTTGTAGCACTGAACTATGTAATCTAGAAGGCAGACGCACATCTAGAAATGGCTCTCATCAGCAGAAGGCAAAAGTAATTTTTAATCCTGCTGCGCGCCCTCTCGCTATTGCTCGTCGGTCTTCGGAAAAGAATCCAACGAACTAAGAAGAGAGATACGTTTGGCATAATAGTTCGCGACCGATCGCGTATATTTTAGTTCGCGACCGATCGCGTATATTTTAGTTCGCGACCGATCGCGCATATTTTATTTGGCGACCGGTAGCTCTCCTTTTAGTTCACAGCTCGGTTGCGAAGTAGGTCGCTCTTTTTAGATCGTCCGCTCTTTTTGGCTTTTGCTACCGCTACTAAAAGAGCTTTTTCTTTTGTTATGGCAGCTTTTTTTATATAATGATCAGTGTTGCCCAAGCTTGTGCTATTTCCCGTATTTTTGGGCAATTCAGTGAATACATTAGAAAATTTGTGGCAGTGAACTATGAAACTACAGCTGAGCTGCATCTCAGCTCGAAATGACGGTAACTGGCAGAAGGGAATCACGCGATTCTGCGCGCTCTAGCGTCCTCTCGCTGTTCCCCGTCAGTCTTCGGAAAAGGAGCGGACGAACTAAGAGGCGAGTGATCTGCGAACTAGTTTGCGTAGTTCGCCTGTGGGAGCGCTCTTCCGAACTAGTTCGTTCGCGAACTACACAAGACTGTAGCGCACACATCAACTAGGGTCGCTACATCACTGGTGACACTGGAGGTACCGTTTTGCAACATCAATGAAAATCTTCATTCACCTCATCATTCTGTTTCGTTCGTGATATATTCAGTAACGATGCTTCATTTTACATTATTTGCTTGGTTGGTTGTTTCAGAAAGGGAGACCAGACTGCCTAGGTCATCAGTTCCACGGTGGGGAGGGTAAGGAATGAGGATAGGAAAGAAGGGGAAGAAAAAGGTAATGCAGTCCAAAGAGGAAAGCAGGAAGAAAGTATGTATTATCTCGGAGCTCCATACTCGCCACGCACGTACTCTACGAGAGAACCGTGAGCTCCCTGGTTGGACACTATTAGGGACTTTTTTTTCCTTAACTGGGCACTACCTGGGACGTGTCACAGTTAAAATGAGTGGTATTGGCATATTTGTGACGATGAGTGGATTTACTTCGAGAACGCTCTTGTTCTTCATTTTCATTGCGGGAAAAATTGATACTACATACGTTGAATAAAGTGTTACATCACCTTGGTTCCGAGTTCTTCTGACCACTGACGGCTAATGTGTGTATTGCATCTGGGACACATTTTCTTAGATTGTCCATAGATGTCACTCAACCCGCACAAAAAATGCAAACAACCAAGCATGAGCGGAAGGGCACAAGACGGCCGATCAGTTCCAGCCACAATGCCAACTGCTTGTGCTGACTAGTTCTTCGTATTTTAATAACTGTATTGATCGCAGAAGTAAAATTTTTGTATTTTACCGGTTTCAAACTAATATACGTCATCTTCAGAAATAATAATAATACAGCCCGCGATTGTTTTCTGGCCGTAGTATTATTTTCTGGTCTGTATTTTTATTATTATTTTTTTAATTATTTCTGAAGATGTCCTATATTAGATTGAAACCGGGAAAAAAATTTTACCTCTGCGATCAAGATTGTTATTACAATACAAATATCAAGATAGATCGCTGTTTCTCCGGGGACAGTGTTGTCCAAATTAGGCAGACTGTAGTTCTGCCGTGCCTAGAAAGTTAATTCCGAAGTTTGATTGTATCCGCACTGTTACTCTGTGTCGGTACGGTCTCTCATCAAAAGAATTTTCCACAGACGGTGGATGTGTGTAAATATTTAGTATTCGTAAAAATTTACGGTCGTTAATGTCAAACAATGATGTCTGTTCTTTCGGATGAAATATTTACAAACATCGGCCGTTGCAGGGAACTCAGAATTTTATCCTTCTGGTATTTTTGCGACATAAAACCACTGTAACATTAACGTAGATGAAAAGTTACTGTACTTCCAAATAGTCACCGCCCATAACTATGCACCGTTGAGTTCTGCCACACATGTCCTGGAAACTTTGCATGAAGTCTTCCTTTGGGATGGTATTCAAAAGTCTTGTCACGTACCGGAATATCTTCAAATTTCATTCCTTTCAAAGCTAGTTTGAGTCGAGGGAATAGGAAGAAGTCTGGAGGATTGAGATTCGGCGAGTGTGGTGGATGTTGTAGTTTCACCACCCCCCCCCTTTTTTTTTTTTTTTGCCCGGAAGTGTTTGACGATATTGGATGTGTGTGGACGAGCGTGCTTGTGCAACTTGAACATCCACCATACTCCGTGGATCTCAATCCTCCAGACTTCTTCCTATTGCCTCGACACAAACTCGGTTTGCAAGGAAAGAGATTTGACGATATTCCTGACATCCAACGAAACTATATGAGGCTTTTGAACACCGCCCCGAAGGAAGACTTCGAGCGAAGTTTCCAGGACACGTGTGGCAGAGTTCAGCGGTGCACAATTACGGAAAGTGACTATTTTCAAGAACAGTAAGGTAACTTAATAGTTAATACATATCTCATCTAGGTTAGTGTTACAGAACTATTCACTGAACTTTTTGTCTGACTTTACAGCTGAAGATTTGGAAGAAAATCATAGCAGTCCTCTTGAGTTGTTTGCACATAATGCTGTCATTTGCCGTCTAGTAAAGAAGTGATTAAAAGATCAAAAGCAACTGTAGATCAATTTAGATACATGTGTGGTGAGAAAGTTGGCAATTGACCTTAAGTAATGAATAGTTCGAAGTCCTCCACATTAGAACTAAAACGAATCCGATAAAATTATACAGGAGTTGGAGTGGGAATCATTACAACTACAGCGTGTATCGTTGCCGTGAGATCTGCTTACGAAATTTCGATCGTCAAATTTCTCCTTAGAGTGCGAAAATAAATTGTTGACTCCTACTAACAGAGGGAGAAATATTCACCAAAACAAAATAAGAGCTAGAACGGAGAAATTTATTTGTTCTTTCTTCCGGCCTGCAATTCGAGAATGAAATGGTAGATAAATTATATTAAAGGGGCCCGATGAACCCTCTGCCAGGCACTTCAGTATGATTTGCAGCGTAACCATGTGGATGTAGCAAACATATTGGAACTTATAATATTGCGTGTGACGGCCAATAGGTCAGTCTGGCTGGATGTGATCAGACTTGCTCGACCGGAACCTTCTCGTGGCGTATGGGTGGCCTCACGTAGCAACTAGCTGCACCAGTGGGCTATTGGAACACCGGAGTGGACGACGTGCGTAGAAATTACACAATTCGGCCACCTGCGCTTATAAAGGCGCACATTGCGGCCCGTTCCGAACTCCGTCACGTGCCGACGCTGTTGTATAACGAGTCTACCAAGTGTTTTGTGTGACGTCAACTGCCCATTCCAGACATCACCTGTACACTGACGACCTTCATTTAGACGTCGGTACATATGCCAACAAAACTATGAACAATCATCAACAACCCATATGTTAAGAGACAGTGTTGGTGTCCCTGAAAAATACACTGGTAAAAACAATTAGGGAATCAGTAGAGACCGCGGTGGCCGAGGGGACTGAGGCGCTTCAGTCACGGTCTGCACGGCCACTACGGTCGGGGGTTCGAATCCCCCCTCGGGCATGGATATTTGTGCCGTCCTAGTTCGTAAGTAGTTCATAAGTAGTTTGTAAGTTTAGGGACTGATGACCCCGTAGTTAAGTCCCATAAGACTTACAAACATTTGAACATCAGTAGAGATGTCTAGGTTCTGTGTCATTGGAAGAATGAATTAAAACGCTTCGACATGTTTCTGTCTGTTCTATGGAGTGGAGACAACATTATGGGAATCAAGATAGTGATAATAACAGAAAGTTGCTGCAGAGGGGGTTAGTCTTGGTTTGTGTTTATTCTAAAAAATGTTCAAATGTTTTTTAAGCTTATGGGGCTGAAGCGAACACAAACATCAATGACCGAGGGAGGATTCGAACCCCCGACGGGCAACAACCTCGTGCATCGGAGCATAGTGCCTCAATGCGCTCGGCCACTCCGACGCGGATGTGTTCATTCTACCAAACGAATTACACAACAGGTGGTTTCTGATGGTGTATTGAGTAGGTAGTGCATTGCAACATACCTGAAGCTATGGCATGGCGAGACATGGGAAGGGAAGCGGGACAGACACAGAGGGAGGTGGCTGCAGCTGTTGGAGTGTCTCAAAGTATATTTTCCAGGAACTGAACACAATTCCAGATAACAGAAACCGTTAAAAGAAGGCAAGACCAAGGTAGTCCATGGGAAGGATCAGCAAGAGATGACCATTATCTCCGGTTAACAGCCTGTCGAGACAGGAGGCTGAATGCAACTCGGCTGCAACGCACCCTCCAGACAGCAACAGGACGCGCAATATCAACACAAACAGTCTGAAGTCGCCTTCGGGAATGTGATCTCTACGCACGGAGATCTATGATGTGTGTCCCATTAAAATCGCGACAACGTGTAGCCCGCGGAAACTTGGCGGAGGAACATTAAGATTGGAGTCAAAATGTTCAAATGTTTGTTAACCTTAAGGGACTTAACTGCGGGGCCATCAGTCCCTAAACTTACAAACTACTTATCAACTACCTTATACTAAAGACGACACAAACATCCATGCCGGAGGGGGGGGGGAATCGAATCCCCGACTGTAGCAGCCATGCAGACTGTGGCTGGTGTGCCGCAGACCGCTCGACCACTGCGGCCGGCCAAGATTGGAGTCGTAACGAATGGCGCCGTGTTGTGTTCGCAAATGAATCAATACTTTGTGTTCGGATGGATAATCGTCGTTCCCTCATATGGAGAGAACTTGGAACTAGAAACAATCCTGTTTATGTGCCGGAAACATCGCCATATCATGCTGGTGGACGAACTGTGTTAGCAGGAGTCAGTATCGGCGGACGTACGGACATTTATGTCGTTCAGAAAGGCGCTCTGACTGTTCAGAGGTATAGAGACGAGATGGTTCGATCTTTTGTTATGCTCTGCGCTGGTGTCATAGCTGATGGGTTCCTTCTGGCGGTCGATAACACTCGTCCCCACAGAGCTGCATTGGTTGTCGACATGCTTGAAGCTGAGGTAATTGAACGAATGGATTGACCAGCTCATATACCGGATTTACCCAATTGAGCAGGTCTGGGATGCACTTGGCAGACGCATTGCAGCCCGACCAGCACCTCCCACAACGGTTGCAGAGCTGGATATTGCACTCGTGGAAGAATGGCCAATTATCCCTCAGAGCTGATTGATAACCTCATACTGCCCATGCCACGCATGTGTGCAACTGTTATTGGCCGTCCGAGGTTATCACCCACCATATTAGATTGCAACGAGAATGACTTTTTCACTGTCATGTTAGTCCCATTGTGCCTCGCTCTATGTAAACGCTATGTAAACCTCAAATAAAGAGTTAATTCAGCAAAATATCGTACTGTATCATACACAAATTACAATAGTAAACAATATCTGAGTAAATCGTTACCATATGTGTATTGTGTATTTCTAACCTGATCCCCTAACAGTGTATAAATATACTTTTACCAGTAACATACTGTCTGTCCTCATCCTGATGTCACTACGTTTCTGGATGCATAATACTGCAGTAAGTAAATGCTGCAACCAGCCACACCTTTTTGAGATTTTATTTATTGCACCGTTACTACTGTAGTTTGGGTCTCAGCCATTAACAGATCGTAGTTCTGATTCCCGATGAAATTTACATTGTTACCTTCAGAGAAAGCGCTTCTTTACATAATATAAGAGAGAAATATGCTTATACCGCTTTAAATAACATACAACTCTCTTATAATATGTAAAGAAAACTTTCTCTGAAGACAGCAATGTAAATTTCATCTGGAGCCTACATTACCGTCTGATGATGGGTTCAGGCCCGAAGCTGCAAGACTATAGACCTAAGTGGAATTTAGTGTATGTTTGTTTATTCTGATTTGAATAGAACTTAAATTCTTTCATAATAAATGCACTGTGTTAACAATGAAAAGATGCAAAGCTTTAAAACTGTTTTCAGGAACTAATTGATAGCTAAATGAACAAAATGCAGTATCTAACTTTCAGATAATCGTAAGAAAAAAACAGTTTACTTCTTTACAAATTGACCGCACAGTGGGACCATGCTTAATCAGTATAATTCATTTCTACCTCTTGCCTGAAATGCGGAAGACTAGTCATCCAAATTACATTTTGTGTCACAAACCATATGAAAACAGAATGTGTTCCTTTCTTTAAAATACGCAAAAAAATTCATTGTATGATGTATAATACCGTACACTTTTTAAAGAAAGTTGTCTCGTCCAAAGAAAAAGCAGTTGCTTGCTTTTCAGGTGCCACACACAGTCATGTTACTATTCGGAGGGAGGAGATAGGTCGCAGAATATTTTTGCTTAGAAGGGTGTCACTTATTCAAAAAGTTTGCGAAACACTGAATTAACCCATAGAGGAGCAGTACGTTTGTATTTTTTCACGGATTTTTATTTAATTGATATTTTTAATTGATTACTGACCACAGGCAAGAGTTGTAACAGTTATTTGTTGATTTCAGTTTTGAAAGTAGTTTTTTCCTATCTTTAATATTAAAAGTTACGAACTATTACGTAGTCATGTTATATTGGTAAGGAATATGAAATATCACTAACCATGAAATTCTGCAGAGCATTTGTCACGCAAATTATGGTACATCTCCGACTCATTTTGCCAGTTTTATTTTTACGAAGTGCACATCATCTTTTGTGAACTTTCGAGGTTGAAGCAAGATTGTTTTCGACCGTTTGGGCATATAGTAAGGTAACGCAGTCATCAGTACGAAGATTTGATTTAACACAACTAGGTATGGTCATGTTTGGAAGAGGTTTGCCGTTGCCTTCCTCCGACCTTGGAACTGATTTAGCCAGCCATTTATAGGGGGACCTGCAGTTTAACGTGGATTCCGAATCACAGTACCACTCGACATTTTTCGCATCAGCGACATTGCCAGAGGTGAAAGAAGTGAAAAGTGACGGATAAAAATCTTAGGACTTAACGGTGATCGGACCTGCGACCTTTTTGGTTCACGGTCTGGTACCTTACCACAGTGCTACCATGCTTATACGGTTTAAATGAACACCTCCCTGTTCGCCGCGCCTTTTACTATGCCACTTCTGAGATTCGGGCAGGTGTGCTGACATATTGGTATGGCATGTAGGCTTGGTGTAGCGAATTAGGCGGTTTCCACATCCGACTAGGTGAATGCAGTGCTCTTACCGAAGTCCTCCTACAGTTACACGGTTCTCAAACATTTAGAAAACGTGCGCAATCTGTAACGCGGATGACTCTCAGGAGCGAAGGTAGGGGGGGGGGGGGGGGGGTGACGGGTACTGGGGGTCGAAACCCTCCTCCAACAGCGATAACCACGAAGCTGTATTATTACTTTCTTTTTCTCTAGCTCACAAAGTACTTTGTGTCCCAGTTTTAAACGTTGAAAGGCTGCAGATATTTTTGGATACTGATGTGAATGAACCTCCAAAGCCCTTTATATACGGGACGTGCGACACGCACAATAAAGTCGTTGTCAGCTGCAGCGCTCCTTGCGATAGACCGTCGAACTACAAAGAACCGTTTGTCGAGTCGTCTGCTTCACGTATCTACTTAGTTTGTCAACTTACATCAAATGAATCGCCGAATTAATATCACTTTTCGAGACTGTCAGATATTTCGTGCTTATTGTGATGATTAAAACATTTACTTGTGTTTTAGGCTGCCTCTGTGAAACTGTGTTTGTTTCCATGCAATTCATGTAAAATTACGTGGCTCATTTGTGTAAACGTCTGTATTATAAAAGGCGATTAAATACGTCCAGGCCGCGGGGTTAGAGGCGCTTATGTCTAGCATGGTCCAGCTCAGGTGTATGTGCATAGTCCTTCACTGGGATAAAGCTTCATATAAGGCTCACCGAAAACAAATGTTTCACTTGTTAACTATAGCATGTATCAGGAGAAATTGCAAATAATTTGGGAGATGGTAATAAAGGTGAATTGCAATAAAATGCAATATAATGTAGGTTCAATTTTTAGTGGGTATAGCTGTTAGTATGTTACCCAAACAAACTTAAAGCATTTAAACTTTCCGATTGGTGTGCCTGCAGTGTGGTAAATGTCGTCGAAGGACATTGTAATAAAAGATCCAGAATCACTCCTTACAGTTTATTATTATTTATCGCTACAGATGTTTCAGCATTTTGCCATTATCAAGCGCCTGCGTGTAAAGGAAACGCTAATTTGAATATTTTGACTGACAGATACGTCGGCTCTTGGTACATCATCATATTGACTTGTATTTAAATAACCGGCTTTCGACTTTAAAGTCTGAAGATGACCTTGTACGCCGAAAACCGGTTAACTAAGTGGAAATGAGCTCGTAGAACATACACAAAATTATACTTTGAAGTCCGTATGATGTTTTTCTAGCAAGAACCTATGGTAAAAATCAGTGAAAATGTATTCTTTCACGTTTGCTCTAAGTTTGTTTGGATTTCATGTTAACAGCTATATCTCTGTTCTCAACAAAATTGTACACAAATTATATGGAATTTGTATTGCAATTCGTTTATAGTACCACCCCCTAACATATTTACGACCTTTCTTGAGATGGCATATATATAATGAGTCGAACAATCACATTTTCATAAGCAGGAGACGAGTACAGATTTCTCAAACAAATTGGCGACTTGGCTCTGTTTGTCAGTTTGGTTCCCCACTCGCGAAGCACGTCCATACGCGTGAGAATAGGATCCATCCTACTCCTTCTACTAGCGATCGTAAGCGTGCATCTTGTGCAAGTGGACGCGTCTACACTGTACGCGGCAGGCGTAACCGGTGCATCATGGGTATTCTTGCAAGCTCTCGCTTCCCGTGTAGAACGAGCTTAATACTGAAGAATGAACATCTCCTCTAGAAGAATAATGAAATGGTCGTGTGGCATTTTTGGTCGGCAGATCCCTTGTGGGATTATTCGGCCGCCTAGCGCAAGTCTTTTTAATCGCGACTTCGACGACTTGGATGTCGATGAAAATGATAACACACAACACCCGACCCCCTGTCGGGAATCGAACTCGGGCTCCCTGCGTGGTAGTCAGCGACCCTGCCGTCTTAGTTTAAGGGGGGGGGGGGGGCGGCGGCGGCGGACTCTAGAAGAAGATTTATACCCCTGATAACGCTACACTGGCAGTTGAGGTACGAGACGTAGATGCGGGACGAAGGCAAAAGAAAACGAAGACTGGAGTTTCACCCCGTACAACACACACTCGTTCCTTCGATGTAAGCTGCAAGCACCGGAAATCCTTATAAGGGCAACCTATTACGATCTTTTGTTGGGAGGGTGCGTAATAAAAGAGTGTCGTAAAACGGTCGCCTCCCGAACGACTCTGCGAGAACGGTATGGAAGGAAGCAGCGACAATGAGCGACCGGCGCGCGTCTCCAATATGCCGCACAGTGTGTTGTGTTGTGGTGTATACAGTGGCCGCAGCAGCAGCCGTATCCGTCCATTCTTTTGTTCCTCCACTTCCCTCGCATCCGGCCTTTTCATTGCGCAGAACGGATTCCCTCGTGGCGCGTCTCAAAGGCGCCACCGAACGTGGGGAGTCGGCTGCTGGCTATCCGTATGACTGGCTACATCAGCCTCTCCACCAGAGAAGAGCTGGAGATATTACAGCCGATTTTGCTGCTGATTTTCTACATCATCAACCACTGGAGATCCCTCTCTGAAGGGACATAATTTTACTTTCGCGAGGACTGCTACATCACACTTGTGCGTCCTCTCCTGGAGTACTGTTGCCCCTTGTGGGACCCTCACCAGATGGGATTGACGGAAGACATTGAGAAGGTTCAGAGAAGGGCAGCTCGTTTTGTTTTATCACGTTACGGGGGGGGGGGGGGGGGGAAGCATCACGGAAATGTTGCACGAATTGGGGTGGAAATCATTAAAAGAAAGACATTATTCATTGCGGCGTGATCTGTTTGCGAAGTTTCAATCACCGACTTTTACTTCTGAATGTGAAAATATTTAGCTAGCACCCACCTACTTAGGGAGACATGACCATCCCAATAAAATAAGAGAAATCAGATCGAAAACGGAACGATTTAGGTGTTCTTTCTTCTCGCGCGCTATTAGAGAATGTAACGGTAGAGAAAAGTTATGAAAGTGGTTAATAAACTCTCTGCCAGGCACTTGAATGTGATTTGCAGAGTATCTATGTAGATGTAGACTGTTTGTTAGTTATTTGTCATAGTGTGTGTAGACACGCAGATGTTCCAACCACTACGATTTAACCGTATTGTTTATGAAATTTGTTAAAAATTATGAGTTTACGATTGGAGTCATTCGAACTCAGATTTTCAGGTTGAAATAATAAATAGGTATCATTTCTGTCGGCAAAACTCGTTTCCTTTTCCAGTTTTTTCGTCTGATGTCATCGACAAAAATAAACTGGTTATGAGCAACACCTTCTGTAGTCTGAAGCCATCTGGCGCCAGCGCTATAGACAAAAAATGATAAATGTGTGTGTGTTTGTTTTTTCTTTTCTCCTTGCAAATGCTTGTGAGTTCTGCAAGTTTATACTATGTACACTGGCCTAATTCTTATAGTTTAGGCTCGAGAGCTGACTAAATTGCCGAAGCGGTAAACGATTCTACGTTATGATTCTTATTTTAGTTTCTTTCATATATTCGTATTGACATTAAATATAGGCTAAGCTTATCCCAGGATTCTAAAGAAGAAATTAAAAGAAACCGCATGACGATACGTTCGGTGATCCTTCAGTTATAAAAAAGGTGACAGGGACAGAGAGAGGAAAAATGTGCCTCTATTTTATGTAATAGTATGATTTGCTATCCCTAGCTGAAATTTGTAATTATTGGTGGCAAAAATAGATTGTCAAAAAGGAACGCCTTAAAATATATGAAAAAGGAATTAACAGACAGCGAACTGAATGACCTACCCTGTGCTCGAAGCTGTGACCGGATGGCGCTCGGCCGCCATCTTGGTTGGGTGTCGCGCTCTCAGCCGGCTTCATTTCACTGTCCTTGTAAGGCCTCTATGTTATTCTGTGCTCGCTGGATCCTGCACCATTTTGTGGCCACTGTTGCCAACTGTCGACTGTGCGCCACCGTCTGTCGCAGAGCCCGCTTTTTAACCGCCACTGTCAAAACTTGTGTTTTCCGTCTGAGTTGTCTGACGTTTTACCTGATGACCCGCTGTTGATCGCGTCCTACTTTTTATCTAACACACTAACACGGAAAAGGAAATTTAACTATTTCCCTGCTTAATCCATACAGTCATTGTGTTTCGTTATGAATGCCTATGACCACAGTTGTTTTGCGTCATTGAAAGAAAAGACTATAAAGTAAAAGAGAGATTGCAAGAACACCTCCTCTAGTACTAAACCTATACTGCAGTTGTAGGCGTACTTAGGAGTCCGTAGAAGATGGTGCAGGGGGCGTGCGGATTTACTGGCCCACACTTCCCATTCAGGATCTGCAAAAGAAGCTGACCCACCTCCGAGTCAGACTCGTGAGCCGACGTGTAGGAGTTAAGGGTAGGTATTTCTTCTGAATCAAATTCGGGTTGCCAATTATGAGGTTTATTGCTAGGCTCTCCATAATAGAATGCTGAACAATTTTAATTTTACTGCTGATACTGAGAGCATATTCCTACTTGTCCGGTACGGATTAGGTCCTAGAGCTGACTGACTACAGTGGCGCGCAGCCGAGACGTCCTACCAAATTTCGTGTGTCGTCGTACATGTTCGGAAGTGTTCGTTAAAGATCTAGTTATTCATTTATTTAGTTATCTGAACAATATTAAACAAAGTAACATCAGCACCGACTTTTGATGACCCCTAGACTGCTACTACTGTATGCTGTATGCCACCAAACATTGTTAAGTAATAAATTAAAAAATGATAACTTGGCGCCATAGTTTTGGGAGTTCCCCGGCTTATAGTCGCGGAGGCCGCAACGGAATATCTCCCGGCAGCAGCGGTCTGGAGCTCTCGTTGCCCCACCTCCTCGACTGACGCTATATGGTGCGTTTCGGCCGTGGGAAACTATAACGGCTCTTGCTGTCGGCGAGCTGCCTGGCCTTTTTAAAGAAGTATTTGTCGCCGGCTCGCACACAAATTCTGTCAATTAAATAAAACGAAATAAAAAATTATACCTCCGGATAGAACCCTCACAAGTTACTGGAGTTAACACGTCGTCAGAGGTGTAAGGTTTGTTGAACATCCGGCTGCATGGTGAAAATTCAGTCTGAATAGCTAACGGCTGCATAGAACATGTGTAGTTAGCCGCATGGTCTAAGACTTCATGACACGGACTGGGCGGCCGTTCCCGCCGGAGGTTCACAGACATTTGAACGCGTGTAGTTAGGGGTCCTTGTTGCCAAGGGGAAAGAGGCCGTAGAGCTGACATTTTCCTGGTATTTGTGCGACGAGTGTGGCGGTGGAGTGCGCCGTGTCCTTCCCTTATGACCTCAGCGCTATTATCGTCCTACTTGCTAGCTTACTGCCTTATCTAGTTCCAACAGTGCCGGCGCCACGGCTTAGCGCTATTGAGAAAGAGCTTTGTGTGCCTGCTCAAACAGTCTGTTTCCGAGTTTGTGCGCTGAACGAAGGGGCCAACCTTGATACCTGACACTGCACATGCTGCAGACTGAAAATTTCATTCCGGAAACTTTTCCCGAGCTGTGGCTGACCCATGTCGCCGAAATATCCTTTCTTCCATTAGTGGTAGTTCTGCAAGCTTCACAGGAGAGTTTCCTTCGCGTCCGAAGGCACCTTTCCTTTGCGAAGTATTAACACAAGACACTTGAATACAAGTGCTAAGTCTAGGTGGCTGTAATGGGTGTCTCTCCAGGAGAGAAGGGAAGAGGGGCCGCGACGGAGTGGCCGAGTGCATTGAGGCGCTGTGCTCCGATGCGCGAGGCTGTTCTCTGTCGGGAGTTCGAATCATCCCTCGGGCATGGGTGTTTGTGTTGTCTTTAGTCAAAGTTTTTATAAGCAGCTTGTAAGTTTAGGGACTGATGACCCCGCAGTTAAGTCCCATAAGCTTAACAAACATTTGAACATTTTTGGGGGAGACGCTGAAACCCGGTGCCGGAACATATCCTACTATCGACAAGTACTGAGGGATCCGCCGAGCTAAACGTCCACAGCTACCAGTCAGCTATGCGCGCGCAACCTACTCTGCCTGTCGTCACACGAGAGCACCGCGGCCTTCTCTCTAGCTGGTGTCGGTCAGATGGCGGCCGCGGCCTGTAAGTTGACGTAGGCATGGCCAGTTTGAGGCCTTGTCTTCTAGGTGGTGTTGCCCACCTCGGAGTTGCCGGGGGGGGGGGGGACTCACCTCACGGATACTACTCGGCGGCCAAAAGTAAACAGACACGTTTGTTTAGTGTCTCGTTCGTATCAAAACATGAAGGCGGACACGTTCCCTCGGCTTCATAGGAATGCAGCTGCGTCATACATGTTCGGGTGACGTACTATTGTGAGCGGGCGTTCTCTGTAATGAACGTCTGGTATCTGTTCACTTGAGTTGAAAAATATTTGCAAATGACAAAATAGTCACTAAATTTTTTGTTAGTTGTAGAATAGTTACTTGTCAATTTGTCCTGATTGCAACTTTCACACAGCCGACTCACAATGTTACATTTAATGTTTGTAGGACCTGCCAGGGATCGAACCCACGACCTTTGGATTTTTAGTCTGGCTCTCTGCCACTGTGCTACCGAGCCGCATTGCACGCATTTTTTTCTTTCTTTCTTTAAGTGCAGCCCTTTTCTTTGCTTGTGTATCTCACGATTTTTGTAAGGAAGCAGATTGGTTCCGTATTTTCTAGTACTGTCTTCCTAAATTGATTGCTCCATTTCTTGTGATAAATGCTTGATCGGCCGTTATGCCACTTATTGTTGCCACTGTTTAGCGAGTTACCCAGACAGGCGTCGCTTGGTAAATCTAGTTATTGGCAATTAAGATGGCGTCTTATTAATTTCCCCCAAGGGGGCTCACTGTTCTTTCGTGAGAACGTGCGTGGCGAGCACGGGGCCCCGAGCTAATGCATTCTTCCCTCTTTACTTCCCAGACTGCATGTCCTGTCCCCCCTCCCCTCCTTTCCTATCCTCACTCCTTCCCTTTCCCACCGGGGGACTGATAACCTCAGTAGTTTAGTCCCCCTATCCCAAACAAACAACCTAACCCAACTCTTATTAATTTACCTGAAGTAAACTATTATGCCTACACGCAAAGGTTGAATCAAAAATATATTTTTCTCGAAGACAGGAATTAGTTACGAAGTTCATTGTAAAATCCATATTACCATATTTGCGATTACAGGTGGAAACTAGGATGAGTTTCAGCGTGATAAATCAGTAAATCGTTCTCTGGCTTCTTTTCATACTCTAGGAACAACTTCTAAACTCAATGACGTCTTCATAAAAAAGGCTGGAAAATTTGTTATCCAATTAAAAAGGAATACTCCTTACGTTACTTTCATGAAACAGGCTTTTAGAAATGTAAAATAATGTCATCATAAACATGATTTATTAAATTCCAGTCATGAAATCAAATCGTTGACTTTCAGACTCACAGAGCTTTACTGTAATTATAATAACGAAAGAATATATCATCGGTGAGGATTGACCGCCAGGCGCGGTGGCCGAGGGGACTGAGGCGCTCCAGTCACGGTCTGCACGGCCACTACGGTCGGGGGTTCGAATCCCCCCTCGGGCATGGATATTTGTGCCGTCCTTAGTATAAGAGCCGGCCGCTGTGGCCGAGGGGACTGAGGCGCTCCAGTGACGGTCTGCACGGCCACTAAGGTCGGGGGTTCGAATCCCCCCTCGAGCATGGATATTTGTGCCGTCCTTAGTATAAGCTAGTTCACAAGTAGTTTGTAAGTTTAGGGACTGATGACCCCGTAGTTAAGTCCCATTAGCAATACAAACATTAGAACATTTGAGGATTGACCAGGTGTCGCGTGTCCCTCATTTCCATGCAGAAAAATGGCAGTCTCAGCCTGGTCTGTTGGCTCACTTAACTTGACAGGGGTGCGATGGGATTTTCCCTTGTTCGCGTCAGATGCTTCGGCGAGGCTTGCGCGGCGCCAAGAGTCGGCTGGCCCGGCGTGACGGCCGCTGCCCGCGGTAACGGCCCATTGTGCCGTACCGGGCAGTAAAGGTGCTCCCATAAACGAGGCCAGTGCCCGACGGGCAGGCGGACTCCGCTCTAGCCGCACAGCGGCGCAGACGCATGCCTTGTGCCTTATCTCTGGCGGGCCGCGTCACAGCGCGACGTGATCTGCATACGCGCCCGCCGACCGTGTCCGACGCCCACGCCACAGACATCAGCTGATCCCGCTCCCGTTAGCCTCGCCACGCTGACACCGTTTTTGTGTTGTTATGGTCTTCAGCCCGGAGACTGGTTTGATGCATATCTCCACCGTACTCTACCCTGAGCAAGCCTCTTCATCTCCTCGTAAGAACGAAAACCCACATCCATTTCAATCTGTTTACTATATGCGTCTACTGGTCTCCTCCTGCGATTTTTTCCCCCAAACAATTCCCTCCAATGCTAAATTTACGATTCTTTTGTAAATAGTGAAGTTTTCTAACAAAGATGGGTCGACTGATGACCTCCATAGTTTTGTCCCCCTAAAACATCCAAACAACAACAACAACTAACAAAGATGAAGCAAGAATGTTGCTGCCTATCGCCTTTCCTCTCAGACAGGAAGTTACACTCAGCTGCTGATCTGCTGTCCTTGGACGGTAAAGGCGTCGGACTTCTTCTCTTGGCAGGTGTTTCGTCGCCTTACTGAAGATTTATTAATTGAAAAGAAGATAGCCGGCCGCGGTGGCAGAGGAGACTGAGGCGCTCCAGTCACGGTCTCCACGGCCACTACGGTCGGGGGTTCGAATCCCCCCTCGGGCATGGATATTTGTGCGGTCCTAGTTCGTAAGTAGTTCATAAGTAGTTTGTAAGTTTAGGGATTGATGACCCCGTAGTTAAGTCCCATAGACTGTACAAACATTTGAACATTTCATTTTGAAAAGAGGATAGTAGGAAAGTTACAGAACAAATAGGCAGAATTGTCGTGAAATCTCTATTCAGAAAGATAAGACGAAACTGAGGCAGCCCTGTTACATGTTTAATATTGTTTCACAAATAAGATTATTTCGTCACGAAACCACCTTTCTGTAAGACAAGGAATTACTTAATAGTCAATCATTAAACACTTTAAAACTGATACATTTGCAGTCCTTAGAGAGAGCGGAGAGTGGTTGAATCACAGAGAATGTTGCTAGCCATGAAGTCGTAATACTAAAATCAGAGCAGGGGCCAAACGGCCAAGCTTACCTCACTATAAACTGAATGGTAAGTGTACCGGATGCTTCCATTCACCTATCATTGTAACAGGCGCGGACGGTCCTCAACGTCACACTTTACTAATACGGCGGTAACTTCCGCCCTACACTGTCCGCGAGGTGGGTACTTCGAAGCTGTGCAACCGAATGGCGGTGCGTGACTGTTCGCCGGGCACGGCACCGCAGTGTGCTTCCGCTGTTCAAAAGTAGTCCCTGCAGCCAACTTACAGGTAGAGGAAAGAAACCGTTGGCGAAGCTTAGCCCTTGCGGGCGGCACTTTGTCTCGGACACTCAGGTTGGGACACCTGTTTGGAGCGCGGGACAAAGCTGGTATGCCTTCGCCACTGCGTCGCTTTCGGTCGCTTTTAAATTTAACGGCTACAGGAAATTTTCCACTTTGAGCAATTTCTAGATTAACCAAACGGGTAATGTAAAAAATTACTCTGTCCCTTCCATTCGATTGTCCTCTAAGTAAGCAATCATTCTGTGATTCGCCTTGGTTGGTGAAAATTAATACACAGTCCTAAATTAATTGTTTTAATTTTGCTACTTTTTAATTAAGGTCCCGCCCGGGCTGTTATTGGTATCGGGAAGTTTATTTTACTGGCAAATCGAATCCGTGGTCGGAATAGCATATTTAATTTTATTTTGCTCTGATTTCTTTCTTATGGCACAGCCGTTGCGGCCGAGCATTGTGTGCCCTCAAAAAGTCTGTGCGTTACACTTTGTTGAAAAATCAAATGTTTGTAGAACTTAAGGGACCTAACTACGGGGATATCAGTCCCTAAGCTTACAAACTACTTATGAACTAGCTAAAACTAAGGACGGCACAAATATTCATGCCCGAGGGGGGATTAGAACCCCCGACCGTAGTGGCCGTGCAGACCGTGACTTAAGCGCCTCAGTCCCCTCGGCCACCGCGGCCGGCACACTTTGTTGACCAAGTATGTTCCCTACCAATCTATCTCTTCTCATAGTCAAGTTACGCCAAAATTTCCTTTTCTCCCCAATTCTGTTCTGTACCTCTTCGTTACTTACGCTATCTACCCACCTAAGCTTCAGCATTCTTTTGTAGCACCACATTTTCAAAAGCCTCTATCCTCTTCCTGTCTGAACTATTTATAATCCAAGTTTCACTCCCGTAAAAGGCAACACTCCACACAAATGCCTTCAGAAAATACTTTTTTATACTTGAATATTCGATGTCAGCTTTTTCAAAAACTCTTTTTTTCCCCATTGACATTCTGCATGTTATATCCTCTGTACTGCGACCATCATATGTTATTTTACTACTATGTGAACGTTACAAAATGTGTTTCAGACTGTTCTTAATGTTATCTATGTGATTCTCCGTGCAGATTTTTGCTGGTATGAGACAAAATGCTTAATGACTCGTCCAGTATCGGTGAGATATCTTACTAATAGTTCATAAATATCTTATAACAACAATTTTTTTTCTGTGAATCACGTGAATAACAATAAGAACATTCTGAAACACTCTACAACGTGCATGTGTTTCCAAACTCAGTACAACGCTACGTAAGACAAATAGTTTGCTTTTGTTATAACTACTCTTGGCAGGCAGCACACAGGCCTTGTGTCTAGGTGGCATTTGCTGTGCCTTCTAGAGGTAGCCAATCGGAGCATCTAGCGCCAAGTTTCCGTAGTTTGAAAATGGTGCGATTTCGACCTTCACAACATTAGTAATTTTGGTTCCTACTGGCATCAGTTATCCAGGGTTCAAATTTCACGACGCAATTTCTCCCCACCCTGTATATACAAGGTGAGTCAGAAGGAAACGTACATACTTTGAAGGGCGATACCATTGGTAATAACATTTCTAATAAACATATGCCCTTTTCTTAATCGTATCCGGGTAAACCAATGAAAACAATTAGGAACGCGAAAAGTGTAGCGTCGTCTTTACTAACCGTGTCAGTGCGCAGTTCATTTGCGCATGGTGCAGTCTCTTGTCTCAGTCTGACAGTGCTAGTCGAAACTTGTGCACGGTACTACAGTGCTGTTACGCGAACACAGAGTACAGTTTAGTGTAGTGAAAATGCCAAGGATCTTCACGCATGCAGAGTATGCTGACATGATGTTGGTCTGTGTGTTGTCCAATGGGAGTTCCGAATCGCAGAGTGCCAAATGCAAGGCTGTTTCACGGATTGCGTGACCGTGGTACCCTTCCCAGCGTGTATATGTTGTCTCTCAATGTCCCGTACAACAAACTCGTAATGAAGTTAAGAACATACTTCGAGTAGGGAAACACAGCCCAATTCCTAGCTCTAGAGTAACAAACACGAGTCATACTCATAGTTACACGAGCAAGGTCTGTATCCATTTCATCGGCAGAGTGTACAACATGTGCATGAACAAGATGCTGCTGCTCGGCAAGAATTCTGTTAGTGATCATTGCCGGTGATGGGATTCATTCCACGAATTCTGTTCACTTGTGACGTTTCATAGGAAATGTTCAAGGTCCTGAGTTAAAAAAACTCACGATAAAACAGTCACTACCAACATTTTTTTGAAATGAGAATATTGTAAATTTTGTGAACCTAACTGATTGTCTAACGATTATATCAGTTTCGAACTATTTACGAAGAACTAGAATTGTCATCTATTAAGTTTTGATAAACCATACACCTTAATGAACATTTTTTCACTTGAAAATTGTCGTTACCTTAAAATTTTGGTAAAATCTTGAATTTAAAGATTAATCATAAGACGTCAGATGCAGACTCGTTTGTTTACATGAACTTACAGCTCAAAGGTTATTGTATCACCTAGCGGCCGTATAGCGAAATACGCACACCTTATTTTTAAATAATTAATTTATTGCATCAATTGTAACCTTTTTTTACCAACTTTTGTAACCAGTTATATTGTTTGTTAACCACTAAATCGAACTGTATAAATTTCTTCAAAATTTGTAGTCAATTTATTTGAAACAGAATTTATAAACATCACGTGACGTATTCGCGATTTGGGCGCCAAAATCTATGCATTTAAACATGCCGCTACTGACGGCAAGCGGCAGTTGATGGCAGTTGTAAGTTGTAAGCTGCTGAAAGTGTTAGACAGCTGTGGTACGTTCTCGTAAGTTCGGTTGCCAGGAGCCTTAGACCAGATGTAAACAGTGCTGTAGTGTCATGGAAGAATCAACAAAAATCCGTTCTCATCTAACAACGACTTTATTTTGGTAGAAGAACCTTGGAGAATGTGCTGCTATTCACTTGAGCAAGAACTTCTCTTTTTTTGAAGTTTGATTCGTTGTGTGGTTTGGAGTGCTTTAGTAACAAGCAACCCTAGCGCTGATCTAAGCTCCATTCACACAGGCCACGCAACGTCTCACACTGATGAGTCCACATTTAACTCCAACGGAATCAACACCAGCCGTAGTTCTCACGTAGGGGCAGATGAAAATGTGCACGCTACTGTGGAATTTTCGTAGATTCAGTGAACGTGTGGAGCGATGTTATTGATGACTAACGGTCCAGTTGTTTTAAATAATCGTCTTGATGGGACACGGAGACACCGCTTGTCTACCGAGCTCACCAATATAAATTATCTTGAAAAATTGATAAATCACGGTTATGCCGTACGTAAATTTGGAAAACATGTGTAACGTTAAATAAGTACTATCATCAAAAAAAAAAAAAAAAAAAAAAAAAAGATTCGAAATGGATGACGACGATAGGTCGCGCGGGAGTGACGCGGTCTTGCCGTGGATTGCACGGCCGCTCCCCGCCGGAGGTTAGAGTCCTTCCTCTAGGTGTGTGTGTGTGTGTGTGTGTGTGTGTGTGTGTGTGTGTGTGTGTGTGTGTGTTTTATTTTTCTTAGCATAAATTAGTTGAAATAGTTTGTAAGTCTAACGACAGATGACCTGAGGAGTTGGGCCCCTTAGATCTACGAACATTTGAATATTTAATAATGATAGAATTGTTTATTGGCCGTAGTAGTATTCGTCTGATGACAATATTCTCATTTCATAAAACGTTTATCTTTGTTTCAGGTGAGTCCCCTACTGCTGCCTATGTAAATGAAGTATATAGTAAGTAATCGATGATATCATACTCAGACTCACATTACCTACTATGCTTTGCATGCAGTCGTATTGTTGTTATCATTCTATCAGTGGACTGAAGACACTTTCTTGAACCTGAAGCTAGTAAATGATAAAACTCGACACCGAAGCACTTCTTCTGGTGGGTGTCCAAAAACTTTTTATTTAAATACTAATGTTTTATTTTATTGTTATTATTATTTTTAGTGATTGAATAATAGACCTACTGACAAACCGTCAATGTACTTTTAACTGTTGCAGTCGATTAGGCAACTCTGTTGACGCTTTCCTACGTAGCTGACTTATGCCAGGAATCATCAAATATTTGCGATCTTAAAATAAATAAATAAGGAGAAAAGAACAAACTCACTTGTTTTGAAAAAATTACGCACGTTTCCGAAAGAGTGATGATTTATCACATGTTTTAAGACTGCATTATCGCATGATAAAGTGCTATAGGAAACCAATTCAATTTAATGTGAACTACACCATGAGTCACGTTTAAATGATTCATTCCCCCCCCCCCCCCTACATTGTAAACTTGTATGCTTACTGTCGGAAGTAAAAAACAAACATCAAACGTGTGAGACATAAAACATTTCCTAAAACTCACGTGGCACATAACACATGCACGAAGTTCAGTTGTAAACTGGTATCAGCTGTCTCCGACTAACAAATGCAATAGTCTATAATGCCCATTTCACAGACATATGCAGGGTGTTTCTAAATGATACCGACAAAGTTCATGTGGTGGTATAGGATGGCTTGAGGAACAAAATGAGATAGGGAATCCATGTCCGAAAACGGCACCCAACGGAGCTACCGAGCGTCAAAATTATAGGGGCTGGTTGCTGCTCAAGACGACGCTAGTCTGCAAAACACTAGTACCGCTGTCATTCTCCGTCAATTGCATCCCTTCCACTATGCCACAGTGTACAACATCGGAGATCGTGTTGGAGGTTTGGGGAAGCAATAAACCATGGGGAGAAGCCCAAGTACGTCACCATCAGCCATCACGGCAAGAGAGCAGTACATACATAGCTGCTAGCTCTATCTTCTCCACCGGCGATCGTTGCCATCACTCGCAAACACGAATATAAAAAACCACATACTACAGACCTGCCCGCGGTCTGCGTGTGCACAGAAAGGCGCGTTTGCCGCCTGAGGGGTGTCCTAGCGGCAGGCGCCACCACCTGTAATTTTGACGCTCGGCAGCGCCGTTGGGTGACGTTTCCGGACACGAGTTCCCTATCTCATTTTGTTCCTCAAGCCATCCTGTAACACCCCACAAAGTTTGCCGGTATCATACACCCTGTATATATACTGCTAGACTGGCAAAAGTGCCTTTGTGACTGAAGCCTGACGCTGCCATATTGCTATACCTCAGGTCAAAACGTTTCCGTATGGTGCTATTATGACCTTCTGACGTGAAAGGACCAGTTGGATTAAACATGCTTTGCTTTTGAGCTAATACTTATTTAATACTATGAGTAGAATGTCAATAAGAATTAAAAGCCGTTTACATCGCTAAAATCATATTTATTTATTACTTTGTTGCGGCATCTGCCATCATCATATGTAAAAACCTCTGAAGTTCCATAATAAAGTTCAACTTCAGTAATAAAATATCTACGTTTCAACCTTCCTATTCTCCATGCTATGGCCTCGTTTTCTGCATTGCAGTACCTCATGACTACAGTATTGAACCCAGCTGATTGTGTAATTCGTTTGGTAAACACAAGTCAACTCCAACCCCATTTGCAGCAACGTTCTGTTATTAGCATATCTCGGTTGCCGAAGTGTTGTGTCCACTCCGTGGCACCGACAGAAAGACGTCGCACCGTTTTAGTTCATTTTGGCGATGACAGTACTTGAGGTATCTCAAGTGATCGCGTAGTTGTTTTGACTGGTGTAGTAGGCAGTGGCGGACTAAGGCTGTCGGAGGCCCGGGGCGGCGGCGAAACGAAAGGACCCCCCACCCCCGTCCACTTGGAAATACACGAGGTTACTATAAAAACAGAATTGGAGGCCCCTTTCAGAACGAAGATCAAAAACAATAGCAGAACGATCTACATATCACTATGGTGTAAAAATTGTCAATTGACTCTAAATAATGAGAAGTGTGAAGTCGTCCACATGAGTACGAAAAGAAATCCGTTAAACTTTGTTTACAAGATAAATCTATCAAAAGTGAAGGTCGAAAACTCCGCATAATACCTAGGAATTACTATTAATTCAGACTTAAACTGGAAAGAACTCGTAGATAATGTCGTGGGAAAGACGAACCAGAGACTGTGTTTCATTAGTAGCATCCTTAAAAGATGCAACAGAACTACTAAAGAAATTGCATACACTATTATTGTCCGTCCTTTTTTGTAGTATTTCTGCCCAGTGTGGGATCCTTATCAGGTGGGTTTGACGGAGGACATCGAAAGAGTCCAAAGAAGGTCAGCTCGTTTCGTATTGTCACGATACAGGGAAGACAGCATTACCGAAATGATACAGGATCTGGGATGGGAATCATTACAACAACGGCGGTTATCGCTGAGGCGTGGGCTGCTTACGATACTCCAATCGCCAAATTCTCCTCCGAATGCGAAAATATCTTGTTCACTCCCACTTAAATTGGTAGAAATGATCACGAGAATAAAATACGAGAAATAAGAGCGAAAACGGAGAGATTCAGGAGTTCTTTCATCCCGCGCGCTATTCGAGAATGGAATGGGAGATAAATAGTATAAAGGTGGTTCGATGAATCCTCTGCCAGGCACTTAAATGTGATTTGCAGAGGATCCCATGTAGTTGTAGACGAGAGGCACAGGACAGTGTGAAAAAAATAACTTTCGAGATTTGGAGGCCCCAGCAGAACGAGATGCCAAGCGCACTCAAAAAACTAAAAACGTCCTTTCCAGGTATTTGGAGGCCCCTCGAGACCGGAGGCCCGGGGCGGTCCGCCCCTACGCCCCCCTCCCCTTATTCCGCCACTGGTAATAGGGCGTAATGCGGAGTGGTCTTTTGCCGCTGGATGTGCCCGCGTTCGCAGTAGCAGCAGCGGCGACGGCGGCGTCGTTTAATTGATGGTCTCCCGTGGCTTCCTCATTACTTTACGAGCGCCGCTAAGCGCTGGATTCCGGCGGCAATTGCACGCCCCGGGAATGCGAGGCCTCCAGCCAGCGAGCGCCCGAGCGTGCCACCGATCCCAAGTATCCGCCCAATGCGTTTCCGCCGCGCCTGCGTCAGCTGACGCAGAGGGGTGTCGCGGCCTTGACCCTTGACTCACGACGTGTGGGCTCTCACACCGCGCCACACATTCCCAACTCGCTCTCCAACGTTACTTTCGGCCGAATGCCGCTGTGTCCAACCTTTCCCACCTTAACTCTATAGGACAATTTTTTTTTCTGAAAATTTGAATGGTAATATTTTATTGCATCCCATTGTAATATACTCAGAATTATTTTGTGTTCTGCATCTACATCCATACTCCGTAAGCCACCCGATGGTGTGTGGCGGAGGGTACCGTGAGTACCGCTATCGGTTGTCCCTGCTATTCCAGTCTCGTATTGTTCGCGGAAAGAAAGTCGCTTAATTAACAAGTCATCCGTAAGTGGAAAATTGCGTATGTTGTGACACGTTTCGGGTAGCCTTCAATGAGACAATGAAAGAGTGACAGATACAAGATGGACGTATGCCACTTTTATTTCTGATGTTGGGCCCACCGATACGCCTAACAATGAAGCCATTTTTCCACCTCATGATGACTTAACAGCGTTTGTGCTGTATTGCTGAAAGAAAGATTGTCGGTATGCTTCTGTGTGGGCTCTAATCTCTCTGATTTTATCCTCATGATCTCCTCGCGAGATATAAGTAGGAGGGAGCGATATACTGCTAGACTCCTCGGTAAAGGTATGTTCTCGAAACTTCGACAAAAGCCCGTACCGAGCGACGGACCGTCTCTCTTGCAGAGTCTTCCAATGGAGTTTATCGATCATCTCCGTAACGCTTTCACGATTACCAAATGATCCTGTAAAGAAGCGCGCTGCTCTCCGTTGTATCATTTCTACTTCCTCTATCAACCCCACCTGGTACGGCTCCCACAACGGTGAGCAGTATTCAAGCTGTGGGCGAACAAGTGTACTGTAACCTACTTCCTTTGTTTTCGGACTGCATTTCCTTAGGATTCTTCCAATCAGTCTCAGTCTGGCATCTGATTTACCGACGATTGGTTTTATATAGTCGTTCCATTTTAAATCACTCCCTATGCCTACTGCCAGATAATTTATGGAATTAACTGCTTCCAGTTGCTGACCTGCTATAATGTAGCTAAATGATACAGGAAATTTCTTTCTATGTATTCGCAGCACATTACACTTGTCTACAGCGAGATTCAATTGCCATTTACTGCACCATGCGTCAATTCGATGCAGATCCTTTTGCATTTCAATACAATTTTCCATTGTTTCATTGTTCATTTAACTTGGAAGTGAAAGGAGGAAATTTTGGGTGGAGCTTTGCCTTTTGCGGATGGTGGTCATTTAAAAGATTACCTTCTTATATCTGGAATCGATAACTAAAAAGTTTCATTTGGAATACAAACAAGATACAATTTATTAAATAATTTACTAAATTACAAAAATGTAACAATATTACAATATTCAAATAATAAAACTTTAACTAAACACTATGAAAAATTACAAATTCGAGTTGTAAACTTGTTACGTAGAATGAAACGGGTGAAAACAAGGAAGGTACACTGTTTGTCACTTATGGTAGGTGCGGAATATATCGGCAACTATCTTAATAAAGGGTTAAAACGCGTATCTAGCAACGTTTTACAGTCGGTCCTATTATTGCTCTCTTTGTTTGCTGTGTATACGTGGTATTGTTTGTTAGACCGCCACTCGTGCACCACGCACATGTTTTCTGCACCGCAGTACAATTTACAAAGGAGGAAGGAATATTAGCGATTAACTTCTCGTCGGTAGCGTGTTTGGGTAAGAATGGGAAAGGATCGTCCGTGCTTTTTCAAAGGAACCACCCCAACATGCCTGGAGCGATTTAGGGAAATCACAGAAAACTTTAATCCCGGAGCGATTTAGGGAAATCACAGAAAACTTTAATCCCGTCGGCTGCAGGTGGATTTAAACCACAGTCCTTCGGTATGCAAGTCCAGGGTGTTACCACTGATCCAACCTCCATCGGCTGTAGAAAATGTATTTGCGGTACGTGTAAGTTGTAACGCTCGTTCGATCAAGTTTTTTTATATAAATATACTAATGTGCTGCTATTGTTAACGGTTTTTTGTTACATGGTAATCGATCCATTTCAGCTAAAGTGCCATCTTCAGAGAATCTGTCCATTGCTTCGAAAATTAATTTGTTAATGGATACTGTGCGGGAAGAAGGCACACTTACATCTTTTCGTTTTCGATCTGATTTGTCTTACTTTTACCATGTCTCCCTATGTACGTGGGTGCTAACGAAATATGTTCGCATTTGAAGGAGAAGATTGCTGAAAGAAATTTCGCTAATAGATCTCGACGCAATGAATAATGGATTTATTTTAATACATAGAGAAATGATGCCAAAGCTCGCTATTTTGCAATTTTTTTTGTTACTGTACAATTAGTTTCAGCAGTCTAGCTGCGATCTTCAGATGCCTTATTCACATAAAATAATTCTAAGCTTGTGGTCGCTTAAGGTGAGTGCTATAGTATAAAAATGGCTTGTTTCATCTTAAATTTTAAATAAGCACCCTAAAATCTGGAGTAATCCATGATACATTTTCAAAATAACGCACAGACTCTAGAGACGCGTTATTTTAAAAATGTATCTTGGAATACTCCACATATTAGTGATGCTTATTTAAAATGTAAGATAAACAACCACTCACCCTAAGCGACCACAAGCTTACAATTATATGTAAATGAGGCATCTGAAGATGCAGTAATAAAAAAACTGTAAAAAAGTGATCTTTGGCATCAGTTCTCTATGAAAGCAGATCGCACCCTCAAGATGTGCAAACTATATTCATCTTAAAGATTTCCACCCCAGCTCCTGCAGTTTTTCCTCGACACTCCCCACCTTGAACTTTATGTATATCCATTTCACTCCATTCCATGATGGTGGTGGCGGCGGCTGGTGCAGCAACAGTGTTGAATATTAAAAAATGCTCAGTCTGTTGCAGTATTTTATTTTCCAATTACGCGTTTCGCGCTGTTAGCGCATCGTCAGACTGGAAAAGACAAATATTTTGTTACCGTCCGTGTACCTGGTGCGCAGCGAACCTAATGCGGCTAAGGTGAGTAAATTTGAAAATTCGGACTTACTTGGGCGGAGATGGAGCCACAGAACTATCTATTGCTGTCTAGTTCTGTGGCTCCATCTCCGCCCAAGTAAGTCCGAATTTTCAAATTTACTCACCTTAGCCACATTAGGTTCGCTGCGCACCAGGTACACGGACGGTAACAAAATATTTGTCTTTTCCATTCTGACGATGCGCTAACAGCGCGAAACGCGTAATTGGAAAATAAAATACTGCAACAGAGACTGAGCATTTTTTAATTTATGTATATCGTCCGTCAGTCCCACATAGTGATCTCACAATGCGCAGGAGTACTCCAAAATGTCGAACAAGTGTAGTGTACGCACTTTCTTTAGTAGAACTGTTGCATCTTCTAAGTGCTCTGCCTGTGAAACGTTGTCTTTGATTCTACTTCCCCACGATATTTTATGCGAGTTCTTTCCATTTTAAATTGTTCGTAATTGTAATACCTTCGTATTTAGTTAAATTTGCTGCGCTAACACTTCTGGCCTGAGAGTTTATTGGCGAGCATTTAGCTGGATTTCATGTGTTCAGCAGGGTAATTGGGCTGTATTTCCGGCTATATGAAATTTTTCTGGAAGAACTCAAACGTTGTAACTTCAAATCGTCACGATACAGACGAATCTTTTGAACGACGATTCGTCTGTACAACGATTCGATTCTTTATTCGTACTGGTTCAAAGGAACGATTCATTGAAATGAAATGATCGTATGGTAGTTTTGGCCGGGAGATCCCGCATGGGATTGTTCGACCGCCTAGTGCAAGTTTTTTTATTTATTTTTTTACTTGACGCCATTTCAGCGACTTGCATGTCGATCAGAATGATCTATTTGGTTCAAGGTCAACATGGATTTAGGAAATATCGTTCATTCGAAACACAACTAGCTCTTTACTCACACGAAGTGATGGGTGCTATCGACAAGGGTTCGCAAATTGATTCCGTATTTCTTGATTTTCAGAAGGCTTCTGACATTGTACCTCACAAAGGCTTTTAATTGAATTGCGTGGTTATGGTATATCGCCGTAAATTTGCGACTGGATAGGGGAATTCCTGTCAGAGAGGACACAGTTCGTAGTAATCGATGGTAAGGCATCGACTAAAACAGAGGTGATATCGGGCGTTCCACAGGGTAGTGTTATTGGTCCTCTGTTGTTCTTTATTTACATAAACGATTTAGGAGAAAATCTTGTAGCCCTCTTAGGGTGTTTACAGATGACGCCGTCATATACCGTCTAGTAAAATCATCTGAAGATCAAAACGAACTGCAGGACGAACTAAATAAGTTATCACTATGGTTTAAAAATTGGAAATTGACTCTAAATAATTAGTGTGAAGTTGTCCACATGAGTACGAAAAGAAATCAGTTAAACTTTGTTTACAAGATAAATCAATCAAAAGTGAAGGCCGTAAACTCCACAAAATACCTAGGAATTACTATTACTTCGGACGTAAACTGGAAATAACACGAAGATAATGTCGTGGGAAAGGCGAACCAGAGACTGCGTTTTATTGGCAGAATCCTTAAAAGATGCAACTACTAAAGCGACTGCATACACTACGCTTGTCCGTCCTTTTTTTTGGAGTATTGCTTCCCAGTGTGGGATCCTTATCAGGTGGGTTTGGCGGAGGACATCGAAAGAATCCAAAGAAGGGGAGCTCGTTTCGTATTGTCACGATACAGGGGATACAGCGTTACGGAAATGATACAGGATCTGGGATGGGAATCATTACAACAACGGCGCTTATCGCTGCGACGTGGGCTACTTACGAAACTCCAATCGACAACATTCTCCTCCGAATGCGAAAATATATTGTTGACTCCCACTTACATAGGTAGAAATGATCATCAGCGTAAAATAAGAGAAATCAGAGCTCGAACGCAGAGATTCCCGCGCGCTATTCGAGAATGGAATGGGAGATAAATAGTCTAGTATAACGGTGGTTCGATTAACCCTTTGACGCATAATGTAGCTGATCAGCTATGTACCTTATTTTTCCATTATCTATCAGACTGATCAAAATTTACCACAAATTCATTTGTAGCTGCTTGTATACATAGTGTTACATACGCTAGTAACTCGTCCTAGCAATTAGAAATTGCAGAGTCCTACTGAACCAGTTCGACAGTTAGTTGCATTGAGTTACTCCTAACATGTGCGTTTTTTACATTAGTTTTCTTCCTTTATCATGTAAAAGTAGTCAATCACATACTACTGTTGTATTATGAGTTACTTTCTGGAAACACGAGAGGCATAATAGCGACATTTACTACATGGGGTACATCATGGAACCACTACATAGCTGAACGTTTTCTTTCAGTAGTGCATAATAATTTTAAGGAAAGTTTTATCTTTTTTTAAAAATATTTTTCTCAGTATATACGCAGTTAAACATAAGTCCTAGTAGTTTTCAAAGCTCCAAATCAAAAGTAATGCATTAAAGGGTTAAATCTCTGCCAGGCATTTAAATGTGATTTGCAGAGTATCCCATGTAGATGTAGAATGTCGGTTCTGGTGTTCACCTTTTTTTGGTTACGTATTCTAGATGGTTCTTAAATGTGAGACCCCGATCTAAAATGACCGCTAAGTATTTTCGGTATGGGTTATCTTCTTGGGGGACATTTTCGAAGACCACATTTAATTTGCGATTTGCCTTGCGGTTACTAAAGTGGTAAGCAGTTACCTCTGTTTTAGTTGGATTTGTCTTCAATCTCCAGCCAAGCATTCCTCACACTCTTCCAGGTTTCTTGCTTGATAAGCTAGGGCTATATCGTCGGCAAATTGTATGTTTTTAGCGGTAGTGTTGGGCATTTCGCTGGTATAAAGATGGAAAAGTGTTGGTGATTCATTAACGAATCTCCGAAACTCTAGTGATGAGTGCGAATCAGTTCTGGGAGGGAGTCCGTGTGTTCCAGGGTAGACTTGCGCATAATAGTTCGCGATCGGGAGCGCTCACTTTAGTTCCTTCTTTTAATTCTTCCGGTGCCAGTGACGGCTGAGCGGCGTGGTCTGCGCATGCAGATGGAGGGAGAAGTTCCCCCATCTAGTTGCTTCATGCTTTAGCTGATTGAGCCGCTAACGATATCACGCAAACCAAAAGAAGTTCAGTTTGTGGATAATTTCACGCGTTTAAGTTTAGAGTTATCTCTGTATCTTGGCATTATGGAATTTATTAGTCAGATATTGCAGAGTGCAGAATACTTCAAAACAAAATTTTTGTAGCACTGAACTATGTAATGTAGCAGGCAGACGCTCTCCTCGAAATGACTCATCAGCAGAAGGCAAACACCTGATTTTTAATTCTGCTGCGCGCCCTCTCGCTATTACACGTCGGTCTTTGGAAAAGAATCCAACAAGCGAAGAAGCGAGATACGTTTGGCATGTTTTAGTTCGCGACCGATCGCTCATATTTTAGTTCGCGGCCGGCTGCGAAGTAGGTCGCTCATTTTAGTTCGTCCGCTCTTTTTGGCTTTTACTACCGCTACTAAAAGAGCTCTTTCTTTTGTTTGACAGCTTTTTTATATAATTATCAGCGTTGCCCAAGCGTGTGCTATTACTCGTGTTTTTGGGCAATTAGACATCAAATACGTAAGCAAATAAACCAGTTATTTACACGAATGGGTGATAACAATGGTATTAAACTACTTTGCATACCGAGTACTCGTAGTAAATATTATTTAGACACTGCTGAATACCTAAGAAAAGAAAATTTGTGGCAGTGAACTATGAAACTACAGCTGAGGTGCATCTCAGCTCGAAATGACGGTAACTGGCAGAAGGGAATCACGCGATTCTGCGCGCTCTCGAGTCCTCTCATTGTTCGCCGTCAGTCTTTGCAAAAGGAGCGGACGAACTAAGAGGCGAGGGATCTGCGAACTAGTGCTTGTTGCTCGCCCGTGGGAGCGCTCTTCCGAACTAGTTCGTTCGCGAACTACACAAGACTCCCAGGGACAGAGCGGCGTGGCGCTTGGCCGGTTGACGGGTAGCAGGTGAGTCACGGGACCCTGTCTGCCGGCAGATCCTGCCTATATATAGCGCGCAACACTGGCCTTCGCGCCTCTCCGCTGTGTGCAGGGGCGCGCGCGTAGCCGTGCCACTCGCTGGTCGCTAGCTGCAACTCCACCCGACAAAGGGCAGCGCACGGCTCATTTTTATTGCCGTCACTGTTCTGTCACTCTTGTGCAGTCCGTAGGTGCCTATACTCGGTACCATTTTTTGGCCGATATGATTAGAAAGATACGAGGGTTGGAACATAAAAATGTCAACACTGCTGTGGAGACACTATGCAATGGAATCTACTATTGTCGCTGATAACACACGTTGTTGGCGTACCTACCTTACTAAATGTCTTTTTCCAAAGGTGTTTCACAGAGGAAGATTGCACTGTAGTTCCTTCCCTAGATTGGCGCACTGATTACAAAATGGCAGATATCGATATAATTGACAGAGGGATAGAAAAACAAAATCGGTCAAAAGAGGTAAGGCCAACAGGACCTGATGGGATACCAGTTCGTTTTTGCACAGAGTACGCCAAGGAACTGGCCCCCCTTCTCGCAGTGATGTATCGTAGGTCTCTAAAAGAACATAGCGTTCCGAAACATTGGAAAATGGCGCAGGTCATCCCCGTTTTCAAGAAGGATCCTAGAACAGATGTGCAGAACTATAGGCCTATATCTCTAACGTCGGTCAGTTGCAGAATTTCGGAACATGTATTATGTTCGAATATAATGACATTTCTCGAGACTAGGAATCTGCTCTGTAGGAATCACCATGGGTTTCGAAAAAGGCGTTCGTGTGAAACCCAGCTAGCGCTATTCGTCCACGAGCCTCAGAGGGCCATAGACACGGGTTGTCAGATGCTGTGTTTCTCGACTTCTGCAAGGCGTTTCATACAGTTCCCCACAAACGTTTAATGAACAAAGTAAGAGCATATGGTCTATCAGACAAATTGTGTGATTGGATTGAGGAATTCCTAGATAACAGAAAGCAGCAGGTCATTCTCAATGGAGAGAAGTCTTCCGAAGTAGGAGTTATGTCAGGTGTGCCACAGTGGGTCCGTTGCTGTTCACGATATATATAAATGACCTTGCGGATAACATCGGAAGTTCACTGAGGCTTTTTGCGGATAATGCTGTAGTATATAGAGAGGTTGAAACAATGGAAAATTGTATTGAGATGCAGGAGGATCTGCATCGACTTGACGCATGGTTCAGGGAATGGCAATTAAAGCTCAATGTAGACAAGTGTAATGTGCTGCGAATACACAGAAAGATCCTTTATCATTTAGCTACACAATAGCAGGTCACCAACTGGAAGCAGTTAATTCCATAAATTATCTGGGAGTAGTAATTAGGAGGGATTTAAAATGGCCGGCCGCTATGGCCGAGGGGATTGAGGCGCTTCAGTCACGGTCTGCACGGCCACTACAGTCGGGGGTTCGAATCTCCCCTCGGGCATGGATATTTGTGCCGTCCTTAGTTGTAGGTAGTTCATAAGTATGCGCTTACAGGCGTCCACCTAGAGCGTTAGCGGCCCATTCTGGTGACCGCAGCGAAAGTGTTAAATAGAGTAAACTATTTATTCACAACCGATACAAAAGCGTTGAATGTTTGCATCTGTTACTGTCCTTCAAAGTAGTGACCAGCGTTCGAATGTTCAAATGTTTGTAGAGCTTATGGGATTTAACTCCGGGGTCATCAGTCCCTAAACTTACAAACTACTTATGAACTAGCTTATACTAAAGACGCACAAACATTCGTGCCCAAGGGGGGATTCGAACCGTCGACCGCAGCTGTCGTGCAGACTGTGAATGGTACGCTGCAGACCGCTCGACCACTGCGACCGGCTGACCAGCGTTGTGTAGAACCTGTTGCCAGCGATGTTGAAGGCATGGTATGCCGTTAGCAGAGCCTGTTCTGTTAATGGAGAGAATGGAGCGGTCTACTGCCTGTTGACACTCTGGAACAGTTCTGAAGCGAATGCCACGAAGTGGTTCCTTCATCTACGGAATCAAATAAAAGTCACCAGGACTTAAGACCGGGGACTGTGGTGGATGGTTCAGTACTCCCCAGTCCCATTGACGGAACAGAGCAGCCACAGCTTGCACTGTTTGCGCGCGCGAATTTCCGTGCAAAATGATGGGTGGGTTGTGCAGAAAGTGTTGCTGCGTCTTTCGCAAAGCTGGTCACAGGGGATGCTTCGAAAACGAAGTCATATTGTGCATTGGATTGTCTGCCATTATTCCTTTTTGGAAAACATAGACTATTACGTTAGACCGCTTGCTCACAAGTGAGTGTGTTTCCCTCTATTGTGCGCACGCCGGTGATGTGGGAGGGGCGAGGCCCGAGGCCAACGAGAAAGAGAGGCACCAGGGCATACATCATGGTACGTAAGCAAGGTAGTTCTGAGCCGGCGCGATCGCTAGCTCAGTGGCTGGGTGCTATGAGGCAGTGGGCAGTGCCCCAGCGGCCAGCCAATCAGCTAGCAATCGCGCCGGCTTACAACTACCTTGCTTACGTAGCATGACGTGTGGGGCTCGTCCGAACTGGGCAACTTCTACCTGTTGGTGATAAGCGGAAGACTCGAACTGCGCAACTGTCCGCAAAGTGCCCCCTGAGTGACACGCACGAACTGGGCAACTCGGCAACTCCTACTTGCTCCTGGCAGACCGACTCCACATCTCACAACAATGCTTCCAACTCTAAACTTACCAAGTGCGCAACCTCTGTCCCTATTTGTAAAGTTCTTAAGGAATAATGTCAATACTGTGCCAAAGAACAAGATATAGAAAATTTTTATCCAAAGCGAATATTTTGTTAAAAGTTTCACATACGAAAATATTTGCAGAAAAGAAATACATTTAGATTGGCTCATATTCTGCTTACGGCTGCTTGGTATGAAACGCACTTTACAAAGTCTAATTTGCAAATTTCACCATTTATTTGACGGTCTTTCAACCAAAGCATCGCCTTTTGTTTTAGAGAATTAGATACCATTCTCCTGTTTAACGAGTCTTCTGCAACAGGTGCGTGGTCAAGACTGCCTTCCATACGCGAAAGTGTGTGTTCTTTGTCTTTTGTAAATAACAGCACACCGCGACGTTTACCGCATTATCGCCATCCTCATTCTACCGGTGCTACGACTCTTCTCTAAGGTTTGACTTTATAACCGTCACAGGTCAATTGTATATTACCACGAACACTAAATAACAGGCTGCAAATCGCGACTTTGTGCCGTATTATTCGCTTCCATGACTAAACTGCAGTACAAAACTAAACACTTTGTGATTCTACACAGATGTCAGCGAGCTGGTGTCATTCACAGGACTGACGAGTTCAGTGAGGGCCAGCAACAGGCCTTGGGTCGGACCGTCCTGCTACCTGCGAGCGGAAGTTGTCCAGATAGAGTGTGGGATTAACTGTCTTTTCTGGAGTACCCTTCTAATGGCCACTAAAAGTTGCCCAGTTCGGGTCTGCCCGACGTGCGCGCTGGGGCTTGTCTTTCTCGTTGACCTCGGGCGAGCCCATTTGCTCGGAGGTAAGGTACATCTACATCTACAACCACCACCCGACGGTGTGTGACGGAGGGTACCTTGAGTACCACTATCGATTTTCCCTCCTATTCCAGTCACGTATTGTTCGCGGAAAGAAGGATTGTCGGTATGCCTCTGTGTGGGCTCTAATCTCTCTGATTTTATACTCACGATCTCTTCGAGAGATATACTTAGGAGGGAGCAATATACTGCTAGACTCCTCAGTAAAGGTAAGTTCTCCAAACTTCTTCAAAAGCCCGTACTGAGCGACAGAGCGTCTCTCCTGCAGTCTTCCACTGGAGTTTATCGATCATCTCCGTAACGCTTTCACGATTACCAAATGATCCTGTAACGAAGCGCGCTGCTATCCGTTGGATCTTCTCCATTTCCTCTATCAATCCCACCTGGTACGGATCCCACACCGGTGAGCAGTATTCAAGCTGTGGGCGAACAAGTGTACTGTAACCTACTTCCTTTGGTTTCGGACTCCATTTCCTTAGAATTCTCCCAGTGAATCTAAGTCTGGCATCTGCTTTACCGACGATTGATTTTATATAGTCGTTCCATTTTAAATTAAAAAAAAAGTTCAAATGTTTGTTAAGCTTAAGGGACTTAAGTACGGGGTCATCAGTCCCTAAACTTACAAACTACTTATGAACTACTAAAGACGACACAAACATGCACGCCTGAGGGGGGGATTCGAATCCACGATGGGGAACGGCCTGGCGCATTGCAGCATAGCGCCTCAATGCGCTTGGCCACTCCGCCGCGGCTTGATAATCAGATGTAGGTCTCGAAACTCGTGTGGTGCATACAAGTAAAAAAGTTTAAAATTAACAACTGTTGCAGATCCGGTTATTCAAGATGAAGATAGACGGTTGTGGATGTTCAAAAGGAAGAAAATTATGTCAAAACATTAAATTAGCTGAGTCCTGATACATGCAAAGTTCTGTGTGAAGTACTTCCAGCAAAATACATAAAGGTACTTAAAAAAAATATAATCGCCAACTCTTTAGTCCCAAACATGTAACTCATTTTTTTATCAAAACTCAACGAAAATTTTCTTTATCATTTCGTACATTTTGATTAACCTTCTCCTTCGACATTTTCGCAAAACAAGTCCTCACACCTGATGTATCGCGCAAACCGATTTATCTACGAAATCCTCACCAAACACGGTACATCTAAGCTACAGATAATTCGCTTCGAGTCACCCGCTTGTCAAGGATGAATCTGCACCAAAGGTCACCAAATAAAAATCTGTCGCTACATACAGCCTGATATCTCGTCTGCAAATATTTACGTGCTTGCGGACGTATTTATCTGCCGATTTTGATATTCAGCAATCGGTCACACCGGCCGAAAAATCTTGCTGTATATAGGCTCCTTATGGATACGTACGGAGATACCGTACGACATTATAACCTGCTGACAGTTTTGTCCCCCGACCTGCAAACAAGCCCGTGACCAAACAGTCACTGCGGTGCTACGTGTTGGTAGCTACCTGCGCACGGGGGACAAAATTGTCACTCTTATTGCATTATCCGCTCCCCATTTTCTTCCCATTTCTGAACACACACTCCCTTATAGCTGTCGATATGGAACTGCTATGGTGTTCAATAGGAGACTTTGATCTACAACTACACGCAGAGACCATTCGTCTGTGTTGTGTAGTTTTTGCTGCAGAACGAAATATTGATGCGCACACGTACCATTTTATGTAAGTCCATAACTTTCAACCCCCATATCTTCCACCTGCTTGTCGCTACCGTCAACTACCAGTCCACATTGGGAGACTGGTAACTACAACATATAAACACAATTCGTTTACGATGTGTAATTTTCATTGCAGAGTAGAATATATGCTGACAAACTTCAATTTTTGCGTATGTAAGAAATTTACAGTGTATAACATATATCACACATACACTTAGGTGAGTCATAGATGAGGAAAAATATTTCGTGCAAATTGTCACACACTGAGCTACAAACATAAATTCGTTTTCCGCATGTTGCTATGTCAATAAATGACAATGCAATTGAATGGTAAAAATCTGGAAATTAAGTGGACTTTTGGGTGTTACTGTGCGCCATCATTGGCCAAGGGGACAGATAGGCAACAGGGCATAACATGCGAGTCTTGTAGGTAGTCTAGCCGCTCACGGGAAGGCGAGGCATGCGGCGTCAAGCGACGATCTGCGTGACACTGCGAGAAATGACAGAGCTCACATCTGTCTCGTGCCGTCTTCGCTGGCAGGTATTATCACAGAGTAACATATTTGTCTGTGGTATTATGTACCGTGGCTAGTTGGGAGAGGGAAAGGAACTCTAGCCCTGTTGCCCTTTTGCCGATCTGTCCCCTTGGCCAATGTCGGTGCTCAGTAGAACCCAAAATTCCACTTAATATTTCCAGATTTTTACCATTCAGTTGCATTGTCATTTATTGACATAGAAACATGCGGAAAACGAATTTATGTTTGTAGCGCAGTGTGTGACAATTCAAATGTTGAAATGTTTGTTAAGCTTATGGGACTTAACTACGGGGTCATCAGTCCCTAAACTTACAAACTACTTATGAACTACCTTATACTAAGGACGGCACAAATATCCATGCCCGAGGGGGGATTCGAACCCCCGACCGTAGTGGCCGTGCAGACCGTGACTGGAGCGCCTCAGTCCCCTCGGCCACCCCGGCCGGCGTGTGACAATTCCCACGAAATATTTTTCCTCATTAATGACTGATTCTGTATATATAGTGATTATAATTAAACTTTCAAACGCTGTAAAAATGACACCACGGTCAAAATGTCAAATTACAAACGGAATATTATCGGTGAAGGGAGAAAAAGTATGACAGAAGAAAAATTGATAGTGTGAAAATTGATCAATATGTTCCGCTGTAAACATCAAAATGTTAGTGGTCGACTACAAATTACAAATTATACAACACTGCCTAGTTAGACGTTTAACACACTGTACTACTCAGTGTTCATGAATGTGTAGGTGTGATACTGTTAGTTACATAACCCCATCGAAGAACATCGGATGGGAAAAATCGGTTTTTAATTGTCCCGAGGCCAAAAATAGCATTAAAAGCATCAAACATAATGAAATCGGAGTTTTAATTTCCGTGTGACTGGCGACAATTTGAAATCGAGAAACAGCATGTTGCACAACTGATCGAAGTGTTTCTGGAGGAGGTCACGTTCAGAATGTGTTGCGCAATGCGTACCTTCAGTGCAGGCAAGTTCGCAGTCGGAACACTGAACACAACATCTTTCAGATAACCCCACAGCCAGAAAGTAACACGGATTAAGATCAGGTGATGTGGACGAGCGGAAAATTGGTGTGGTGAATGGTGCATACTACAGTGATGAATCTCAGTTTCTGGCCGATCCTGCTCTTCTCAAAAAGTGTGTTCATGGCAAAACCCAGCATCGAAATGAGTCTCTAAATTCACTCATATGGAAACGATGCCCTAAAACCACATTTGCATCTGCTACAGTTGTCAGAATTGCAACTTATGATGCAGTTCTTGTATTTAATGATGGGAACGTCGGGAGGATGAAGGTATTAGAATGAATGAGCTTTAAGATAAGAAATTTTACTCAAGACATTCCGAGAAAAAAGATTTACATCGCGTCTCTGCAGCTGAAAAATCAGTTGAAGACCTGGTAAAGGAAAAAAGACAGACAACAAGAAACCAGAAGAGAAGCCTTGAAGGTAAAGACGACCCAGAGTACGAATGTCATGCCTTCTGAAGAAGTGACACAAGGAAAAAAAATTAGGTTGAACTTTAAATTCGTTTACTGAAAAGTTTTAAGTTTATGTACCTTTTACTCGGTTTCTATGACTGCTAGAATTATGAAATTTTGTACACATTTCTGTACACCTAATAAACGTTGTCTCAAGAGCAAGTTTTGAGATTCTGATTGCAAGCTGAGGTATGGTGCAAAGTGCTTGGAATTTTGTATGAATTTAAAATTGTATTTGTGGAATCATAATTTAAAAATTATGAAAATTCTCCTATTTCACCTATTCCAAAAACCTCACGAGAGAAGTTTACCACATATAAAGAGATGACACAGAGAAACTTTAATAGAAATCTCTTGAATACTTTCTGAGGCCGCTCGGAGTGCCCGAGCGCATCGAGGCGCTATGCTACGATGCGCGAGGCCGTTTCCCCTCGGGCATGGATGTTTGTGACGTCTTCAGTATAAGGTAGTTTATAAGTAGTTTGTAAGTTTAGGGACTGATGACCTCGCAGTTAAGTTCCATAAGCCTTACAAACATTATACTCATTAATACTGTCTGACGAAAAGGAACATATATATATATATATATATATATATATATATATATATATATATATATATATTCAAATAAAACTTCAAATTTAAATTTTAAAAAGTTGAATATATATAATCAAAAGATTTTATATATAATGTGTTACTTTCATCTAAAGCGTAGTACAAAATTTCAGTGTCATATCTCCAAAACTGTGGATTTGCTGCATTTTTGAAATAGTGTGAGTTTTTCATCAACGTCACCCCCTCAAACTAAGTGATGGACAACACACGCGCACGCACGCACACACACACACACACAATGCCGGAAGAAGGACTCGAACCTCTGGCGGAAGCGGCCGTCCCGTTCCCAGTTCCTGAGATGGTGCCTAGGATCGCGCGGTCAGCCGACTGTTACCGAGGAGTAAGGGCAGAATAAAAGTGTACGTGTGTGCAGTTGTGGGCGTTGTGCAGAGCGCGTGCTGGCAGCTTTGTCCGTTGACCCCGGCGCGAGACGCTACATTGGCGCTACACAAATGATGGGAGGGGGGGGGGGCGGAGGTCTAGCGGAGTGAGTGGGGCGCCTTGCCGCTGCTCGCAACACGCCGCCGCTAAAAATACCTCGCAGCGCCGGTGGCTGCGTCAGATCCGCCTTTAAAAAGACGGATCGCCAGGTCCGCGAATTCAAGTTTCACTTTGCCACGCCGTAGCGGAAGCGGGATGGCGCTGTGGCCTTATGCACAGGTGCAGGAGGCCATAGCGTCTCGTACTGAAGGTATGAGGCCGGTGCATCGGCACACGAGAATGGAGAAATCTTTCCGATGTGAACGTGGGATGATAGTAGTAGCGGAATACTCATTTGAGAATTCGACATTCAGAGAACATTCAGTGCTAAAAATGCGCCGAGAGTACCAAATTTTCAGCCACTATGCCTCTGACGACCTGCGACAAATGATAGAAAATAGCGGCGTTTGTGTAGTCACTGGAACCACAGTAATCGATGTTGAAGGTTCGATGTGTGTGTATTTTTCGGAATTGAGCACATTATTTCATTTTTTCCTGATTTCCGACAGAAAAATATATTTTGCTTAACGAGTGTTTCGTGTTTCAGGCGAGACTCAGAAGCGAATTTTGCTCATTAAGAAACGTCTCACTTATGAACAATTTGTAAAGAAGTCGATCTTTTCCTCGATTTTTTTCTCAATGACTTATTGTATCAAATTCTTTTACAATATTCAGTTTGCGCTTGTTCATTATTCAAACTTTGTCTTATAAAACAATGTATGAACTATTCAACTCCTTATTGTATTGGTATCAGTGGCGTAACTAGGACTTGGCTTTGGGGGGGGGGGGAATAGATCTGCTTGACGAGCAAAATTTTAGTCAGTTTCCAGACAGACTACCATCTACCACTCCCGTTGAAGAAAGTAATTCACTCCCTTCCAATGAAAGCTTATGGTAAAACACCCCAAGTTCCAAATCTTTACCTTTACAAGATTGCTGTTATACGATTTTTTTCCCTCTCTTTACTTTTCGAGTTCTGGGGGTGGGGGGGGGTTCTATCCCCCTCATCCCCCAATAGTTACGCCACTGATTGGTATGGTGTCTGTTCTTTCAGACATGTCCGAAAGAACCGGCACCATACCAATACAATAATTATTTAAACGCGACGACGGCGTTAGCTTCAGTTATTTCACCGCAGATGCATTCATACGTCCGACCTCGCACGGGAATCCGTTATGGCGAGTGTAAGAGGGCATGGACAATAGGGGCGCTACAAACATAGCTTCTGAGAATTTGAGACGGACGGGAGGCGAGCACGGGTGGCCAAGTGGTTAAGTCGACCGCTAGCCCGAAGCGGGAAACCCGGGTTCGATTCCCTATCCGGCACAAATTTTCACTTGTCGCCATTGCTTAATATCAATGCCCAAATGCAGCCACTGTCAATCCTTTCTTTCCTGTCCTTCTTCCTTCCCTTCCTTTAACAATCATTTGCATATACAACTACTAATGAATGTTACGCAAGGAACTCCGTAAGCTTAACATTACATAATTTGCACTTAGGCAATCGTGTTTATATTACTGGACCCCTAGTTACTTCATTATAAAGTGCTTCCTCCTGAGACGGCAACTCCCCGAACAAGTCTTATCGAACCCTTGGAGGTCGCGACCCCAGGTTGGAAACACTAAGTTAGGGACACGTGGAGCAATTTGACGTTACTGGACTGTGGCAGAAGACGATCTAGTCGAATGCCTTTGCTAGCAGCATGACCATATCGGTTGAACGAAAGATTGAAAAAGTTCTAGCTTTCTCTTGTCACACGATATTTAAAATTTTAAGCTTACAAAACCACGAAGAGCTCTGACATTAGATGTAGCATTCTATTAAGCCTCGTCTATTACAGAGATTGAGCACTTCTATTCAGGTTTCATGCTGTATTCGCTGACCTTGGCGACTGACGAGTGTAACCGCTGAAAGTCCGATAGTTTTTGTCTTGCACTCACGACGAGTGTTCACGGCCCAGTGGCAGAAGTGAGAGCGGGACCATGACCTGGGTATCGGTCGTCTAACAGGTAGTATACTAGATTCCACCTTTGAGGGCCCAACGGATCAATTTAGTTCGTCTCTCCACGATGACCACGACCTACTTAGCGTATCAAATGAGTACCGGGTATCTTTTCCGTGGGTAAAAGCCTTGCATTTTCCTGCTAACCTACTTTCCTTTTGAGGTTATCAAAGCCTGGAAACCGGTGGGCGTTTGTCTGTGCTCGTGTTACTTGAAGTTTCTAATTGACTGTTCTAAAAGCCCTTTCGTCGGTGTGTAAAAACGTATTTAACTAAGAACGACTGGCAGTGTGTCGAATAGACGCGTTTTCTTACACTGCATGTTATTCTTACATTCGCACGAATTTCCACTTCCGTAACTGAATCATGCTCAGAATACTCTTTTTCTGATTTGATCAAATTAAGAAACTCCGCTAGTAGCTGTCTGACATCTACGAACATTCTCAAAATACTTGTCTTCTTGTACGACAGAGCGCCTCTGTCTCTCTTGTTTGGATGGCTCGTATCTACTGCACGCTACCGGGATGTTGTTGATGTTTGGATGTTTTAGTGGGACTAAACTGCAGAGGTCATCAGTCCCCCATTCCATCATTGGGTGTCACAAGCGATTTATAGTACTCATATTTCCTTCTGTAAATTTTTGCACTAATAAAACACGGTATGTGGTTTACTATTATCTGCATTTTCTATTATAGAAGCTGCGAGACAGCTCTCTCGTTTTATTTATTTATTTTATTTTATTTTTTAAATATGGTGTGCATTACAAATTTTTGAATCATATACTACTTTAGACCCTATGACAGTTAGGATAACTTAAGAAATTATTTAAAAAAGTCTTAGGTAAATCGGTGCCAGAAATGATCAGTTGGACGTATGTGTCCCGCCTTTTTCTTTTAGGAAAATGGAATGTGCTAAAATTTTTTGAGTGTCATATTTGTAATCCTGACCCAAATCAGACTTTGTAACATGGAGATAACTTAAGATATTCTAAAAAATGATTAAAAACCACGAAAGGGTTAAGTCTTGTTTTACATATCGGTTTTCCGTGGTTTCACTAATTCCGACAATGCACAGCCGGAAAAAGTTCTACACTTTGAGGGACGACGCTGATTTTGATCCGAAGATGGCAGACGCCACATGGGGTCAGTGGCTGTTCTGATACTGACTTCAGCGCCGTCCGCCAACAGAGAGCGTAGTGACACAGATACCAGACCGCCCTCTGTGTGTACCCATTGACAGAGAATGTTTACAGCCGGAAGCTTAAGGCTGGTCTATAGGTTGCGACAGACGTTGCATCAAGTGAGTTGCACAATTGGTTTCGTGTATGTCTGTAGACACGGCGCCAAAGCTGTACACTTGAGTTTCATTGTTTTTTGTGTGCTGTAGCCGTAGTAAAAGTTTTGGCAGTTGTAAGAGCTGCGTCGGAGTTATTACTTTTCTGTGTAAAGTAAAGACTAAACATAAAAAACTGAAAAACATGTTTCGATCGGTGAATGGTTTAAAAAAAGACGTCGACTCCCTTGCTGAAACAGATTGCAATTAAAGACACTATAAATTGTTTTAAACATTTTAGAATGTCACCAGAGCAGTTAACGTTTTGTTTCAAACATAGTAATAATAAGGAAACAAGATACTCTAACGCGTGGAGCATTGCCACCACAACGGAAATTCAAAATTACATTATGTTTCTCGGCTATTGGGGATTCATATTCGGCTCTACAGTACCTGCATCGTGTTCCGAAATCCACAACTGGTTAACCAGGAGATTGTGAACATCGGAGTTTACTAGCCAGGAACATACAGAAATACAAATATTGATGGACTAATTGATTTAACGCTGCATTCCGGCAGCAATAAGTATTCAAAGCAGGCTGAATTAAGAAGAGAATAGTAAACTAACTAGTTTCTTGCAGAGGGATTTGTATCGTGCCAATATCAGCATTATTATGAATAGCAGTGATTGTCCGTCTTTGCAACTACAATAAAAATGCGACTTTTTCTCACCAGACGTGTTTCGTTTTAATGATAGTAACACATCTTCAGTGGTGGAAGTTTTGTCTTAAACGAAACGCGTCTTGTGAGAAAAAGTCGCATTTTTATTGTAGTTGCAAAGATGGACAATCACTGCTATTCATAATTATCAAAGCAACTACGGACATTATGGCCACACATACTAACAATTTCTGCATGTTTAAAAGTATTTACAAAAAATGTGAATGTAAAACCCTGTCACGTTTTAAATACTTACAAAGAATTTTGGATGTAAAAACTTCCACGTTTTAAACACACATCCTAAAAGAATTCAGCTTAACGGCCTAGTATAGCCTTTTCTTCTGTGAACATTTCTTTTTCTTAAAAAGGTCTGCCATTTCAAACCACGGGACCCTGGTTCTGTAAACTTGCGCTGTTCGTCTACATGTACATGGGATACTCTGCAAATCACATTTGACAGTCAAGTGTGACTTTGAGGACCGTAGGCGTGTTTTTGGCGCGTGGAAGTAAATTGCTAACGAGCAATTTTACCACGAACATCCGGTACACTTAGGCCATTCAGTCTGTAATGAGGTAAGCTTTGCCGTTTGGCCCCTGCTCTTGTTATAGTATTACGAATGTCATGGCTAGCAACATTCTCTCTGGTTCGACCACTCTCCGCTCTCTCTAGGGACTGCAAATGTATCTTTTTAAAGTGTGTTCTTTTATTGACTATTGTTTGTAATTTCTTGAACTACAGCAAGGTGGTTTCTTGACAAAATAATCGTATTGGTGAAATAATGTTAAAAATGAAACAGGGCTACCTCACATTCGTCATATCTTTCTGAACACAGATTTCACGACACTTCTGCCTATTTGTTCTGGACCTGTCCTACTGTTCCCTTTTCAATTAATGAATCTTCGGAAGGCGAGGAAACACTTGTTAAGAGAAGTCCGACGCCTTTACGGTCCAAGGAAAGCAGACGAGCAGGTAAGTGTAACTTCCTGCCTGAGAGGAAAGACTCACCATTTACACTTTTGGAAACCATGTTGATTCCGACAGAAGAAGATTTGCGGTCTCCACAAATACTGTAATACTCAAACATAGAACATGTTCCAAAGATTGTACAACTGACCGATGTCAGAGATATTTAAAACACTTCATTCAGCCAAGATCGCTAAAATTTTTATTTTTGTACTTTGAACGGTTTCGGTGAGCTCAGTCACCATCTTCAGAAAGTCCAGTATAATCACTTAGCGCCATATGCAAAAATAGAAACATAACCTTCTAACACACGTAAACGTCTTGTTAAAGTTTTTCGTCACAGGGTGATTCGTCATAATGAATAAAATGTGGTCTTGGCCCTGTTTGCTTGGGCTCGCGCAGGCGCCCCGGAGACCACAGCGGCCACGAACACGCAGAGCACCGGCCCGCCGCCGTCCGCGCCAGGCGACAAGTCAACAGCGGCACGCCACAACCGCCGTCCGTTCTCTCAGGTCCATTCCGCCAATAGCAACTTGTAATGCAAAAACCAATCGGAAACGTCCATTTTGACCAATAAGCGGGAAGAATGCAACCCCCAATCACATGGAAAACAAGCCTCTAAAACACCAATCATCATTGCCGCTTTCCACCAAAGGCGTGCAATAATATAACCACCAATAAAGGCAAACTAACGTCCCCCTTCCTTTCCCTCATCCGCTGCTATATAAACCCCAAGATATCGTATATTCAGCAGTCAGACACAGACCCTGATGAAGGCCGCCTGCAACAGTGGCCGAAACGTCGGTGGAATTTATAAAATGACGACGCGGTTTCATACCCGGAAGAATTTTATTTATATCAGAGATATTTGTCTACGGTTTTAGGAATCTGTTAGACGAACCTTCTAGAAAACGGCGTGGTCGCGTTATTCGATTTGTAACGCAGTGGGAGGAGGGGGATCCGGATAAGACGGAAGCCGCCCAGCCGCGTCCAGCGCGCCCCTGACAGAACGCGCCCTGTGGCGAGCAGAACAAGAGCCGAGCTGTCGCTGCCGGCTTTATTAATGGGTCGGGCTGACAGGGCGCGCGGACCGAGAGGCGGTTGTTTGTTTGGAGTCAGGCGAGGAGGCGGGCAGCGGGGGCGGCGGCGCGAGAGGCTGCGGCCGCAGACACCCGCTGAGGCGATGATGCGGGAGTCGCTGTCGCAGGGCCCAATACGATCTTATCTGGCTGTGCCGCACTCGTCCGTGTTCCAAATGGAACGGAACGTGTGCCCCAATACGCGCGGACCCTGCCGAGATGGAGTGGGCTGCGTGCCTCAACGATAGAGTTTGCCGTATACCATAGGCGCAGCCACAGAAGAGGCGTATCTCTGTGAGAAGAGGCGCAGCAGGGATGTTGCATATATGTAATTCATATTTGCCTCTCTCTGCCGTCGAACCACAATAAAATATTCAAAGAGATTTCGGGATTGCGGCCGGTAATCGTGAACTTCATCCCACGATATTTCGACTGAACACCTGTCAGTCATTTTCAGCCAACGAGGACTGACGAATACTCCCCCCCCCCCTTCATTGTACTTTTAATACCCCTCCCGTCTCTCAACGCACGCTGTCGCTCTTCAGCCGAGAGATAATAACCAAAAGGAGTACACAAAAATTACGTAAAGGTGATAAAAACTGAAGGTAATTAAGATTTTCATGGTCACCATGTTGAAGAAACAATACATGAGTTAAAGTGGAGAAAAAATTGCAGTCTTTTAGCATGGACCCGGCGACAATGAAGAGGAATAATAAAACAAACTCGAAGACATTGCAGCACATAAAACATCTAAAAGGAACACAAGGCGTCTGCTGCGGTTTGGCCCTTCACTGCTCATAAAATAAAACACCACACTCATATTTATATTAAAATTAATGTTTGTCTGTATGTCCTCTATCTGTTGATAAACCATTCATTCGATTGCAACTTTCGTGAACTGTTCACCGTACGGCCACGAAGGTTACTGACCCAAAAACAAAAGAGCACGAAACATTGCTCAGGAGATAAGACGTCATAAATAGAGGCCACCGCATGAAAATACCTAGATTTATGCGTCAATTATTGAAAAATGGGGGTAGTTAGGGACCGGCAACAAAGTTTGCATGTAGTTTCGGACGTTTGTGAAGCGTTTTGTAACTGACAGCCTTATTTCTTATATATTCTCCCGCGCATATAACATGTTTATAGGAAAAAGGAGATGGACAGACAGAGAAGGGATAGGAGCAGCACTAACTCAAGGCTGGAATAAATAAATAAGTGCTCGTGAAACTCCGTAATTTCAGCTATTTATTTATTTATTGCACGAGTTATGACCTGCTGCCTAACATTCAAAAGCAGTTGTCCATTTCGTAATATAGCATACAATGGTATACTTCCTTTCTCATTACTATTTAAATAATCTAACGAGCAATAATTTGTAATAGGAAAATAACAAAAGAAAAAGGAGAAAGATACCAACATAATTACAGAATTACATTTTGTAAAAGATTTAAAAAAATACAAAAAGTGTACATATTTAATAGTTTGTCAGGCTGTTCTAGGTGCGAGAATGTCGGGAAAAAAACTTCGAGCTTGTCCCTCCCTCCCCCCCCCTCCCCGTAACCTGCCTGTATTTAACGTTATTATAATATCATCTTGATAGAATATATACATCAACTGCGAAATGGGCAAAGATGAAAATGTGTACCCAGCCGGGATTCGAAACCAGGTCTCCCGCTTTCTAGGCAGTTGCACTGTGAGCACAATACCACCGGGGACACAGTGATCACCGCACCTGCAAGGACTACCTAAGCACGCCTCCTGTCAGACACCAATTTCCAGCTTCACCCTGCCCACAGTACTCAAACTCGTAGTTACTTTGTACTAACTCCTGTAGATTAGTACGAAACTGGTATAGGCATGTGTATACAAATAGGCAGATGCGTAAAAACTCAGAGGATGGAAGGTTATCATGATTTAGGTGAGCTTGAACGTGGTGTTATAGCCTGCGCACGAGTTATTGGCACAAGAGATTGGACACAGCATGTTCGAGACAGAGATGAAGTGGGGATCCTCCCGTACGACCATTGCAGGAATGCATCGTGGATATCAAGAGTCCAGTAAAACATCAAATTTCCGACATTAATGCGGCCGTGAAAAGATCCTGCAAGAATGGGACCAATGACCACTAAAAATAATCCATCTTGATAAAAATGCACCCCCTTGGCAAATTGTTGCGGATTTCTTTACTGGGCCATCAACAAGCGTCAGCGTGGGAGTCATTCAATAAAACATCGCCGGTATGGACTTGTGGAGCAGAATGCCCATTCGTGTTCCCTTGCTGACTGCACGACACAAAGCTTTACGCATCGCCTGGGAACGTCAATACCGACATTGGACTGTTGATGACTGGAAACATGCTGCCTGGTCTGTGCACGGGTATGGAGACCCTGCATGTCAGCAGAGCCAGTTGAGGCTGGTGGAGGCTCTGTAATGGTCTCGGGCGTGCACAGTTGGAGGGATATCAGATTCCTGATACGACTCTTGGCAGGTGACACGTACGTACGCATCCTGGCTGATCACCTGCATCCATTCACGCCCATTGTGCCCATTTGTGTTGGGCCATCAACACGTGTCAGCGTGCGAATCGTTCAACAAAACATGATAATACTGGTTGGAGCCGAAGGCCCTTTCGTGTACAAGATCACGCTTTACACCTCATCTGGTCCCGTCACTGGACCGTTAGTGACTGGAAACATGTTACCTGGTCTGGGGTGTCTCGTTTCCAAATGTATCGAGCGGTTGGACGTGTACGCGGTGGAGACAACCTCATGAATCCATGGACGCGGCATGTCAGCAGGGGACTGTTGAAGCTGGTGGAGGTTTTGTAATGATGTGGGGCGTGTCAACACCGTCTAAAGAGAAGGCCTCCGCGCTGTCATGCGATCGCGACCTACTCTGGCTGGCCGATGTGAGGCAGTGGGCTGTGTGAGCCGACCAGATCGCGACCTACTCTGCGTGACGTGGAACGGCAGCGCGCAGGCCTTGTCTTCAGACGGTGTTGGGCGTGTGCAGTATGAGTGCTATGTGACCCCTGATACGTGTAGATACGACTATGACAGGTGACAAGTGCGTACGCATTCCGGTTGATGACGTTCATCCATTCATGTCGATTGTGCATTCCGACGGGCTTGGGCATTTCCAGCAAGACAATGCGACACCCCACTCGTCCAGAACTGCTACAGAGTGGCTCCAGGAATAGTCTTCTGACTTTAAAACAACTTCGCTGGTCTTCAGATTCCCCAGACATAAACATTGTTGTGCATATCTGGGATGCCTTGCAACGTGTGTTCAGAAGATATCTCCAGCGCCTCGTACCTTTACGAGTTTATTGACAGTCCTGTAGGATGCATGTTGTCAGTTCCCTGCAGCGCTACTCCAGACATTGGTCGCGTGCATGCCACTTCGTGCTGCGTCCCTACACGATATTAGGCAGGTGTGCCAGTTTATTGGGCTCTTCAGTGTATGTTTGGCAGTATGAGCGAGCCTCTGGGTGTACGGCTGTGTTGTAAGAGTGCGCGCACCTGCGGCTACGGTAAACGGCGAGCCGTGAGTTGTCGGTGGTTTCCGCTGCCTTACAAGGCGACCGCAGAGCGGCGGTGCCCTGACACAGGCTCTCCTGGGCGGTCCTGCTTTAAAAGGCCGTGCCAGTGGCGGCGCCGGCGCCGTTTTAAGCCCACTCTGCACAACGGCGTCACGCTCCTGAGCCACGCTACTGCTGCTGCTGCTGCACTGTCCATGTCCACTCCGGTAACACTCTACGTCTACATTATGCCCACCTGCTAAATAGAAGAGCTGATTTGCAAAGTAGGAACGACTTTCCTATTTTATTACTAGCTTAAAACCCGGCGTCGCCCAGGTACTTAATTATTCCAGAGTTAAGTTAGTCTTCCATTTTCTCTCTCTGTGTACCTTCTCTATCCCTCTATCCATGTCCGTCCCTCTTTCTCTCTGTTCATCTTCTTGTCTCTCTCTCTCTCTCTCTCTCTCTCTCTCTCTATCTATCTATCTATCTATCTATCTATTCCCCCCCCCCACCACGACTAACCGAGCGAGTTTTGGATATTTGAAGGCTAATTTATAGAATAGAAATAATCCATCACAACCATAAAGGTAGTATATACGTAGAGGATCGTGTGCGAACCAGTCGCGCGGTTACTCGCCGGGGAGGTTAGAGTCCTCCCTGGGGCATGGGTGTGTGTTTTGTCCTTAGGTTAGTTTACCTACCGACTGATGCCCACGCAGTTTGGTCCGATAGATTTACAAACATTTGAACATTTTTTTGTGAACCAGTGTGATAAGCAGAGTCTTTAGAAATCATGTCTAACGTTTTTGTAGCGAATAACTGTAGCAACAGAAGCAATAAAACTGCTAATAATTTCAAATGCGTACTGTGTAAAATATGTTGGAGTAGTTTTCGCATTTCAGTTATGTGTTTCACTTTGTTCTAATGAGAAGATACAGTTTGTTTCGACAGCAACAACTCGTATTCCTTCACATCTTATGTATGAAGTGAGGCTAAATATATTTCACGTACTTTCGTTAAAAGATGAAAATGCAAGATAAATTCAGAATAAGGGCAGTTTCCTGGTATTGTGATGCAAAGTGCCGCAATCTGATTCATGGGAAAGCAAGCGTAATGTTGACTGCTACTTCAATAAACTTACGTTAAACCACAAATTTAATTCCATTTTCTACTGACTGGATGGTTTAAGTATAAACTTCACTGTGGGATTGTATTTCTTGGTTCATGCAGTAGTTTGTTTCAAACATTAAATGAATTGAAATTAGCGTAGACTTACTGTAGAAAGTTACTAGTCTCTGAAACCTCCAGAATTGTTTGAGAATTTTCCGTTGAAGACGGCATACAAAAACAAACGTAGATTGGCCTCAAACTTCCCAGAGCATATCGTGCAGTCGCAAATGCTGCTTACTATCTGGGGTACGGCACTTAACGAAAGCTGCTGATACTTTCGAGTAAGGATGTATTTAAAGAATTTATGCACTATACTCGTAGGTGGTATTATTCCTGGCTAAAACTAAGAGGCGTAAACAGTTGTATTTTCGTGTTCTTTTAACCTATTGTCATGTACCACGACCCTGTCTGGACTTGGAATAAAATGACTGATGGTTGTTCAATTTGTTGCACTCTGGTCGTGGTGTTACCTCTGAGAGTAGCCTATAGTTTGAGGTTAGCATTAACAGAAGTTTATTATAGAAGAAGAAGAAGTAGGCCGTCTCCTAACCCCTATAGTACTTGACATAGGTTAATCACAATTTTCGAATACCTCATGTTTACGAGCCATTGTCTTGGTATCTGTTTTCAAGATGTGGCTGACCCATGAGGCGTTACATACTACCTATTCTTCTAAACAACTTGGAGTCTGTTGACAATGGCCATACGTGGAAGGACCTTCAGAGTACGCACTTTGGAGTACATCACGTCTCAACTGATCCGCAACATGCTCAAAATTCCATACACTTCACTGTTAAGCATAATCTCTTAGACACCTCTCCAATGTGAAAAGTCCTTGAGAGCCTCTGTATTTTGGTTAGCCTGACATTGATGCAGCATATGTCCTAGATTATCTTCTACAACACTAGCACAACTGTCAGTGTCAGGACTATTTATTATCAAGAAATAGTAAGGGTATGGGCCGACTCCAGTTAGGTGTCTCATACTCCTAGTTGTCCGTAAATGTCTCATGGGTAAACGACTGTTATTTTTCTGTCAGATGAATTTATTGACTGAAGTACTTAGAAGGTACACACACAGCTGTCATACTTTTTGAGCAAAGCAACACAGCCACATTTTGACTCTTATGATAGATAATGTTAATTCGTCTCTAATCCGCTTATATATACTTTCGTCACCGTCACGTTTCCCGAACACCCCAGACTGTGATCTTGCGTGGTCAGTGGTTACAACGATTTGAATCGTCACTTCATTAACTGCAAGTCTCTTGCCTAGAAATTTAATGAAAAGTGACGTTTTCGCTTTGTAACTTATGGGAGTTCAAATCGGTCTACTTTCCAAAATACACAGTAAGAGAAGAACCAGTCGCTCGGTGTTTACGTTTTTAGCGGGTCTGAGGCGATAGTGGGGCCACGTGGCTCGCACGTTTGGCAAATATCGTCTGTGTTTGTCTTTGGGCGCCCTTGAACCTCCAACCTTCGTCGATGTTATTAAACACACCTCACTGTTGCTTATCCAACTTCAAAGTATACCGACTGATGATATACGGCATGGTTTTTAATGTACTTGTGTAAGCATCTTTAAGCTTTAGCAGGGTCTCAGTACATTGGCAGTTTGTCTGTCAATACAGAATTCTAAAAATACTCTGACCTCCAGATCTGCTATTTGTACAAATAGTGCATACTTGGTGGTACTGCGAATTCTGATAAGTTGGCCGAGACCCAGTGTGAAAGGCAGCGGTCGGGGGTTCGAATCCCTCCCCGGACATGGCTGTTTGTATCGTCTTTACTATAAGGTGTTCATAAGTAGTGTGTAAGTTTAGGGACTGATGACCCCGCAGTTAAGTCCCTTAAGCTTAACAAACATTTGAACATTTTTGCATTTTTGAAAGGTGGCATGCTTTGAGAGGGGACCCAGCGAACTGTGTGCCAACATCACCAAATGCAGTTTTACGTTGTCATTCTAAATTGGAGGCAACACAAACATATGTTAAATTATCAGAATACATCATTTTCAATGTTTTACTTTATGCAGATGATTCTTTTAATTATTTTATTTATTTTTGCAAGAAAATGAAGTCGATTTCAATGTGCACAAAGTCCCAGATCATGTGATCTCGCATGTGCGGTCATTCAAAGTATACATTCCAAAGGCTAGTAAATACAGTGAATAGTTGTAACAGCATACATAAAGTTGTAGACATTTATTTCGTCGTAGCGTAGCCATTGACGATTTATTTTCCTGAGTCTCCAAGTATAATTTTACAGTTCCTTCATTTTGAAACGCTTAATAAAATTTTATTCGGATCCATTCGAAAACGTGAAATCATTTTGGTTTTTCCATGACATTACTGGTTACGTTGTGTGCCTAAGATATTAAGTTTTCTAGGAAACATCATTACTTGTTGAAGGAGTGTAGTATCTCAATGAAGGCAACGTTTCCTTTAAAACGAAGGCCTACTTACTTATGGGGCCAGAGGCGTCTCTGGAGCTTCTTTGTAAGTGTTATGTCGTACCGGTTAATCAGTCGCCCAGTAACCACATCCTTCTCACCCAGCGAGGTGGCGTAGTGGTTAAGACACTAAAACTTGCATTCTACAGGGCCGATTGCAATACTCGATCAGCTCATTAAAATTTGGCTTTGCGGAAAATCGTAGGACGTAACCGAAGTTCTTTACCTGTACAGAATGAAAATTTCACTCTGCTGGGAAGTGAGCGTTGATATGAAACTTCCTGTCAGATTAAAACCGCCTGCCAGACAGGGATTCGAACCAGGGACTTTTGCCTTTCGCGAAAGACAAGGGTCCTGGGTTCGAATCCAGCTCTGCCAGGCGGTTTTAATCTGACAGGAAGTTTCATATCAACGCTCACTCCTCAAGAGAGTGTAAATTTCATTGTGGAAAAATCAGCTAGGCTGTGGCTAAGCCCAGTCGAAAGAGCGCATGCTTGTGAAAGTCAAAGGTCCTTGGTTCGAAGCCTGATCTGGCACACAGTTTTAATCTGCCAGAAGTTTGTTTCCTGTCCTTGACCAAGTAGAAATTATAGTCCGTCTCTAACCATCTCGTTATCGATGGGACGTCGAACCTAAACTTCGTTTTCGATTGAGCGCGCAGCATGCATTAGCTCGTAGACGACATTCTTTAATTTCAGTTTAATAGTAATAGAGGGAGCTTAGTAGACTCGAAAGTCACATCATACTTTCGCTCCAAGATGCAATGTCTACTACATAACAACTGACACGTGTGATTCAAACTGGCATAATCGACGAAACGAGCTCGTCTCCTTACAACGATGTTAATGAATAAGTAGTGCAGCATAAACTTGAACTAAAATTAAAAATATGATAATGTACTAGTTAAAATCACGCACCAGCTGTCAATTTGATGAAGTTTTATACATGTTTCTGGTCAATCTTATACCATTTTCAAGTGCTGGAAAGCAAGGCAGCATATATTAAGATACCACTCTACGCATGCAACGACTCCTGATCCAATATGCCCTTTACAGAATAATATCTTGAAAAAATCATCTGCCATTAAGCAAAGTTATCAGTAAGAAACACGCAGAATAAGTGGTTTTTCAACATAAACACCTCGTCTGAAAGAAAACATACCGCTGCTGTGAGGCACAGTTACGGACTACAAGAGACATGCTCTCACATACCAAAGATAATCCATGCAGTACGGAACGAAACTGTCATGGTAACCTACGATAATCAGACATTTGAGAAACAGTCTCTAATATATCCAGTAAAATCACCACATACCGAAAATGGGTTAGTATAGTCCAGAGAATATAAAAAGTTTTATGCAACTGACAACAGGTTCGTGATTTGTCTCAATACACAGTTAAAAGATGGCATCAAAACAAATTTGCTGTCGAACCTTTAATTTTTTTTAACTTTATCACATTCGATATTAATAGGTTGTTTTCCATTGTAAAAATATTGTCATTCTAGTACGAAGAAGCGCTCTTCAAAGCTTTTATTTATCCGAGTCCACAAGGCACTACTTCACAATACAATTTTGAATATTAACTTACGATATAATATAAATAAGTTAATAACAACATCACACTTTTGTTCCAGTACTCTGCCACCAGAATGGCATTGTCATTGGCAGCGAACAATTCTTGCATGTTGCAATGTTCACTAAGATTCTGTCTCCCACCACACTCACAAAGTTCATCGTCACTGACACCTCGCTTCTTCATATTGCTTCTACACTTTGTCACTCCGTTTCTTAGCTTGTTCAGGGTCTTGCAGGTCGCGTACGGGAGACGGCCTCCTGCTGGTAGCTTCTCTTTCGCTGTCCTCAGTCCTCCTGGTGACTTGACTCTCCACAGCCCATTTCGACGAGCTTCTGCAGATGTTGGGATTGGTGAAGTTGTGAAAAGGAAGCGTTTCCTTGATTTCAACCTTGATGGGAGGGGCTGTATTCCAAACATTGGATGCCTCGGATCTTCTTCTTGTTTCTTCTTTTCAATCTCCGCTGCTACCTGTCTCCTTACATCTGGTGGTGCTATTCCGATGAGTGGGAAGATATTGCTAACAGGAGTTGGTCTTAAGCATCCTCTGACTATGCGGCCTGTCTCATTTAGGGCCACGTCAACTTGCTTGGCGTGTGCAGAGTTCCGCCATTCTGGAACAGCGTACTCTGCAGGAGAGAAACACAGGGCGAGAGCAGATATGCGGAGGACGCTAGGCTGTGCTCCCCATTTGGTGTTGGTGAGTTTGCGAATACGATTGTTCCTAGCGCATATTTTATGTTTGGTGTCCATGCAGTGCCCTTTGAAAGTTACGGAGCGATCCAGCTTTACTCCCAAGTATGTTGGGCGATAACTGTGATTTAGATTGCGTCCTTTCCAGGTGATAAACAACTTTTTTCTTGCTTCCTTATTGCGCAGATGGAACGCACGCACCACGGTTTTATCAGGATTGGGCTTCAGAGCTAAAATGCCTAATTCAACTTTGTCTCGGCACTCTCCGGACGTCGGCTACGATAATGGATGGGTAAGACACGATACGAGCGTGTGTCGGTGCTGGCTACGAACGGCCACACCAGTGAAGTGGCCCGAGGTAGCGCGGGCTGTCTGGCTGGACGGTAGGGCTCCTCTCATTTGCATTTCAATATCGAATCTGTTGGGCGTTATCTGGGTGGCAGATCGATGGGAGGATGCAGATAGCATCGCGACATCGTGACACCGCTGTACTGCAACAGGTGAGAGGCGGGGAAATGAACCGCCATGTTGTGGCCTGGCTGCTGCTGGCCGGCCGCGGTGGCCGAGGTGACTGAGGCGCTCCAGTCACGGTCAGCACGGCCACTACGGTCGGGGGTTCGAATCCCCCCTCGGGCATGGATATTTGTGCCGTCCTAGTTCGTAAGTAGTTCATAAGTAGTTTGTAAGTTTAGGGACTGATGACCCCGTAGTTAAGTCCCATAAGCTTAACAAACATTTGAACATTTGAACATTTTGGCTGCTGCTGGCCACGGCGTCTGCGTAGCTGGGCCACAGCGCTGCCGCCTTTCACATCTGTAATTGTACTTTGTAAAACGTCGCCAAGCTATTCGCCGACCTTGTTGTTGTATCGTCAGATCTATATAATTCTCGAATAGACGGGTCCAGAAGTACTTCCAAAAAGCAGTTGCACAAACTATCCGTCGTCCAGTATGTACTGTTGGTATTAATACTCATACGCTATGTGATATCCGGACACCCCCAAAAACATAGGTTTTCCATATTAGTTGCATTCTGCTGCCACCTACTGCCAGGTACTGCATATCAGCGACCTCAGTAGTCGTTAGACATGGTGAGAGAACAGAATGGGGTGCCGCGGCGGAGTGGCCGAGCGCATCGAGGCGCTATGCTCCAATGCGCGAGACCGTTCCCCCGTCGGTTGTTCTAATCAGCGACCACAGAATAACACAGAGACGTTATACCGTCTACATCAGCGTACAGGCAGTGAAGTGGAACAGACGAGAAGTAAAATATTTGTAATTTATTGTATACAGAATCAATATTCTTACACGTTAGTCCTATAAGCGCTACGTCGACTGTATGGCGAGAAGGCACAGCGAGAACTGTGCAGGGAGGACGGCCGGTAAAAATCGGTGCGTGTGCCACTGCAGCTGCCATTAGACGACGTGCGCCTCTCTACTCTATTATTTTATTTATTTATTTATTTTTCATTTATAATCCTGCTACCTTTTAATATAAAGCAAGACGTACATTTGTACTTTTACATTTTGTACATTAGTTCATTGATGTTACATAATTTATTATTTGAGATAGATAGAGATAAGAAGAAAAAAAAAATAAAAAATAAAATAAAAGCAAAGATAAAATACATATATAGAAATGCTTACAGTTGTTGCTACAATTATAACAAATTGCAATTCGTGCATTTTACAATAAATTAGATGTAGTGGAGAACATAAAAACATGATTGGTTACATTGTTATGCACATGTCGAAATTCAATGTATTCTGAAATTTGTTAATTGTAATTATGGGCTAAACAAAGTAATAGAAAAGAAATTATATCTAAAAATAAGGGGGTTTTCTGTCCTTATGGTTAACTGCATTGTACTGTGCCTGGGCGTTGAGTACCTTGTAATGTTTCCTTCAAGTCACCTATCACCCAGCACAGTTTCCATGGTTTGGGTGATATTAGTCTCTTTTCTTTATATCCTTTTTTTTATTTCTTGTGTCTCAGGTGTTAGTACCGACATTAATTTGAAGGTGGTCTGGTTTGGGTTGACGACAGCGGGGAATTGCTCCCCTGTCAATGTAGAGCCTCATCGGTGTCACTTCCTTCATTTATGAAAGTTGCATCGCCTTCTTTCTCGGCCTTTTGTTCCCAACTTTACTTGTCCACTCTGCGGGGCATACGGGCACGCCTCCAATAGGGCCTTGTCCTTTTGTATTCTCTACTGTATGGCCGGCACCGACCCAGCGCCGGCGGTCTGCAGTGTCAACGGCCGGCAGCTGCCCGGCTTTTTGCCGGTGCCGGTCCGTGGTCGGCCAGTGTGCAAGCTACAGTGCCCGCCAGTGGTTCACTGCTCGAATGTGGACGGTCGATATTTTGCCGGCCGTCCAAAATCGGTGTGTGTGCAACCAGCCGGAGCTGTGGTTTCTTCCAGCACTGGGCATTGACCGAATGTGAAGAGAGTAAGGCTGTGTTCACGCCGACAGACCGTCGTCAGACGCTGTGTCTGAAGTATATTAGATTTCAATATCCTGGGTTGCAATGGATTCCACCGACATTTTTATGCTGCAAAATTAGTGCTACTTCGAATGCACAGTTAGACCTGTCTGGAAAGAAGAAAGTGGCGAGGATTGTGTACTGTCCTTAGTTATTGCTACTCCCAGACAATCTTCACGAATATGTGAGGTACCGGTAAAAGGAGAAATTTCTATTACATATTTGTGATATTTCGTGGTATCATTGACAAGCAATATTATAGTTTTGCCGAATTTATTTGAAGTTGTGCAGACATACACCAGTCAACCTCCATGCTTTAAATAATGAAAAAAATACAGTAGTTAATAAGTTTATTGCTTATCACATCGAATTTCGAGCTATATTCGTATCTTCTAGTGCATTTGTTTACATAAGTACGGTACTTTTTCGACGTTCCAATATGTGATTTCCTGATACACTTGCACTGCAGCTGTCTCTTTTAGGTTAACCACTGAAGTTCGTAAAATCGGAGGTGTGTTTTTTATCCTGATGTTAGAAACCATAATTTTTTGCTGTCTGCTTAAAAGTATTGTGCCTCTTCCATTACTCAGAATATGCAACATAATAATCGTGACTTAGGCCTACCTGTGTACAAAAAGTGACGATTTTTGTGTTATGATATCCAGTTTAATGGAGCAGACACAATACCTGCAAGTATAGACATGCGTACTATTTAATATGTAAAAATGTTGCCTATATTTTATTATGTATGCTACGATTTCCCTCATTAAAGTAACGTCAAAAAGACTACATAGGTGCAAGAGCTGCATAAAATCACACTTGGGAAATCCCAATGTATTTATGTAAACAAATGCACTAAACGCGAGAAAAACTCTCAAAATGCGTTGTGCTAAGCATAAAAATACATAATGGATGCAGTTTTTCAGTATTTAAATCCATGAATAACACAGTTATAGGCCACCCAGAAACATCCGATTACAGTATGATGAACGAAATGAAGTTACGATCCATTGAACATCAATGACTGTCATTCAATATATTTGTGAAAGACAAGTGTGAAATTAAGAATAATTTTGAATACAGAAACCAATGAAAAGCGGAAGCACACGTAGAACTGCACCACATTTACAGGTCACTTCATAGAACAGGCTCATCACCTTGTTAAAGAACGCCAGAACAAGTAAGAATAATTTGTGGACAGCTAATACCCGATTATCACAATGCAACAACATGAGAGAACCACTACAATAACATTAAGATACGCCACAATCCCGGATTGAACACATTTTTTGAGGTTATAATTAACGCCTAAAATTTCTGATAAAGGATTTAACCAACTTGGGGTTTCCAGTAAACTGTAATATCAGACCATAGATTCCGAATTATATCCCGATTGTGATATTTATCGTCTTCTGGGTGCCGTAATCTCTTTCTTTCACTAAGCCTATCAGTTTCTCACTGTCCATATCTAGCATGTGAGAACGTCGGTAGATTTGACCGAAGAAACTGATTTGAATGTCACCGACTGTCGTCCGAAGTCTCTACGTTCGGGCGTTGAGATCGGCTACACTGTGACCGTGCCCATAGTGGAGTACAAATTTGAAACGATCGACCGTTTTCCGCCGATGTCTGTCGTCGTTAAAACCCACCGATATCGGAGCCACTGTGACCACAGCCTAAGTGGCGCCACAGAATAGGGAACATACAGAAGGGAAAGCTGGGGGCGGCGCCTTTGATCTGTATGTTACCAAGCGTTGCGCTCGACGCCATATTGAAAAGCAGTAAACGCGGAACTATAGCCATTTGGTACTTTGGCTGGAAATGGACTTTTTACGAACTGCAGCTGATCACATCTATTTTTACGATTTCATTATGCTCTCATCTATTTTGCGCCCTGTTCTTGCACCTAATTGTAATCAAACGAAAAAAAATAGGCCTACATTTTAATACAACTACGAAAATGTACGGTGGAATCGATGATCGTTTTATTTGGTGCTTATCTCTAGAAAAATACCAAATAACGCGGAATTATGTTTGGGAAATTAGTTATAACCAAGAAAGTGACTTTACAACTGCCAGGTTTTATTTGACACGAATAAATTCGCACAAAATTTTGAGTCAGACTTAGCAGTACAACGTGATTACACAGAACTAATGACGCCTGGGCATATATAAAAGTTGTATTTGCTTTAGGAGTATCATTAATGTACTGATCGGAGAAGGGCATATAGAGGAATCTGTCAACCACAGAGCAGGAACAGCACAAAATAATTATTCCCCTTCATCTATTTGAGTATCCGTAGAGCATTCGTTGCCAACATTAACACACTCCACATCCAATGCCGTAAGTAAAATTTTACCTGCCTACTTACGCTCTATTCTTTGTCATTCATTTTATATTATTCCCTGCAACGGTAAACTTATTAAATATAAATGCGCTTCAACATTTCGATGGTGTTGAACTGCTGCAGCAACAGTAACAGCGAGAGTTATCGTCAAGAGAAGAAGCAAGGCTACTTTTAATAATTACGCACACACTGCTCTCATTCGAAACTGATAACATTTAACTTTCACTACACATGTAGCGACGTTCACTTACTACTCAGCATCTTTTGGGAAAGTGAAGAAGCTTGTATCCTTATTTGTATTCGAATTATTGCGACAATTAGGTGCTGAACAACATCGGCCGCCTTTAATTTTATTGCTGGTCATAAAAAAACGGAACAGATCCAACTACTGACACACAGTTCTTTCTTTCCACTGCACCAAATACTTGTTTACTTTTATGCGATTCAGGCAACTAAAATACACAATTAACAAACAAAGACGGCGCATTACCACGCCACAGAGTAGGGAGTGACCTCACGTTTACTGCTTTTCAAGATGGCCTATTCCGCGCATGCGCACTAAATTTTGGACGACAGACTGCAGCGGGAGTTTCCTTTCTGTATACTCGTTATTCTGTGGTGGCGCGCTCTTTGACCGTCTGCCGAGGCAGCGTCCGCTGTGAGCGGCGTGGAAGTGTCGCGTTGCGCTGGGAAGGAACGCTGCAGACGTCGTCAGCAGTAGCAAGCAGTAGCTGATCCGCGGTCAGCATTCCTGGCGGGGCGCCCGGCGCTTCCGCGGCGGACATGCCGCAGCCGTCAACTGGCGCTCACCCACGCCGCACACGGCGCTACACGCCGCGTCCAGCGCCTACTGAGCAGTGACAGCGCTGCTTCTCGCCTCACCATCCGTACTCCGCCACATTTGTATGGCGAATGGGGCAGGCGAAGGTGCCGCGCGTCTGGAGGCCTGGCTGGGTGAATGCTGTCTGCATACGCGTGCCCATTATCCGCTTACCACGCCGTGCGGGAACAGCCATGTGGTTTGGGGCGCTATGTCGCGATGCCCGCTCCCAACGGAGATTCGAGTCCTCCCTCGGGCATGGGTTTGTCTGTCTTATCGTTAGTATAATTTAAAGTGTGTTAATCCCTTAGTTTTACAAACATTTTAACTGTAGCACCGCTAGAGTATTTTGTAGAAATTTGGATACTCTACTGCCCATTAAAATTGCTACACCAAGAAGAAATGCAGATGATAAACGAGTATTCATTTGCAAAAATATACTAGAACTGACATGTGATTATATTTTCACGCAATTTGGGTGCATAGATCCTGAGAATTCAGTAACCAGAACCACCACATCTGGCCGTAATAACGGCCTTGATACGTCTGGGCATTGAGTGAAACAGAGCTTGGATGGCGTGTACAAGTACAGATGCCCATGCAGCTTCAACACGATACCACAGTTCATCAAGAGTTGTGACCGGCGTATTGTGACGAGCCAGTTGCTCGGCCAACATTGACCAGACGTTTTCAATTGGTGAGAGATCTGGAGAATGTGCTGGACAGGGCAGCAGACGTACATTTTCCGTATGCAGAACGGCCTGTACAGGATCTGCAACATGCGGTCGTGCATTATCCTGCTGAAACGTACGGTTTCGCAGGGAATCGAATGTAGGGTAGAGCCACGGGTAGTAACACATCTGAAATGTAACGGCCACTGTTCAAGGTGCCGTCGATGCGAATAAGAGTGGCAGAGACGTGTAACCAATGGCACCAAATTCCATCACGCCGGTGATACGTCAGTATGGCGATGACGAATACACGCTTCCAATGTGCGTTCACCGCGATGTCGCCAAACAGGGACCATCATAATGCTGTAAACAGAATCTGGATTCATCCGAAAAAATGTTTTGCCATTTGTGCACCCAGATTCGTCGTTGCGTGCACCATCGCAGGCACTCTTGTGTGTGTTGCAGCGTCAAGGGTAACCGCAGCCATGGTGTCCGAGCTGATAGTCCATACTGCTGCAAATGTCGTCGAACTGTTCGTGCAGATGGTTGTTGTTGTCTTGCAAACGTCCCCATTTGTTGACTCAGAGATCGACACGTGGCTGCACGATCAGTTACAGCCATGCGGATAAGATGCCTGTCATGTCGACTGCTAGTGATACGAGGCCGTTGGGATCCAGCACGGCGTTCCGTATTGCCCTCCTGAACCCACCGATTCCATTTTCTGCTAACAGTCATTGATTCGCGACAAATGCGAGCAGCAATGTCGCAATACGATAAACCGCAATCGCGATAGTCTACAATCCGACCTTTATCGAAGTCTGTAACGTGGTGGTATGCATTTCTCGTCATTACACGAGGCATAACAACATTTCACCAGACAACGCCGGTCAACTGCTGTTTGTGTATGAGAAATCGGTTGGGAATTTTCCTCATGTCAGCATGTTGTAGGTGTCGCCACCAGCGCCAAGCTTGTGTGAATGCTCTGAAAAGCTAATCATTTGCATATCACACCATCGTCTTCCTGTCGGTTAAATTTCGCGTCTGTACCACGTCATCTTCGTGTAGCAATTTTAATGGTCTTGTTATGCGCCATTTGTTGAAAATAATCCACCGTTTCACGCGCTGGGCTACAAATGTAGCCCCTGCGTGCACTCGAGTGTTAAACTCAGAACAGTGTTCCTGGAACCAGGTAGTAGCAATTATTGACGTGTGGGGTGTCGCATTGTTTTGATGGAATTGCCCAACTCCGTCGGAATACAACAGTGGACATGAAATATGCAGGTGGTCAGCCAGGATGCGTAGGCACGTGTCACCTGTCAGAGAGGTATCTAGACGTATCACAGGTCCCATATCAGTCCAACTGCACACGACCCACACCATTACAGAGCCTACACCATTTTAAACAGTCCTTTGCTGATATTCAGGGTCCATTGATTCATGAGGTTGTCTCCATACGCGTACACGTCCAACCGCTCGATACATTTGGAAACGAGACACCCCAGGCCAGGTAACATGTTTAAAAGTCACTAACGGTCCAGTGACGGGACCAGGTGAGGTGTAAAGCTTGATGTCATACACGAATGGGCCTTCAACTCCAAAAGTCAGTATTATGATGTTTCGTTGAACGATTCGCACGCTGACACTTGATGATGGCCCAACACTGAAATCCGCAGCAATTTGCGAAAGGGCTGCACTTATGTCACGTTGAACGATTCCCTTCAGTCGTCGTTGGTCCCTTCGTTGCAGAATCGTTTTGCTGCCGCAGCTATGTCGGAGTTTTGATGTTTTACCGGATTCCCGATAATCAAGGTGTGCTCCTGAAACAGTCGTGGGAAAATCTCTAGCTCGTCGCTGCCTCGGACATGCTGTGTTTGTCTCGTGTGCCGATTGTAACACCACACTGAAAATCACTCAAATCGTGATACCCTGTCACTGTAGCAGCAGTAGCCGAGCTAATGCCTGCGCCAGACACCTGTTGTCTTAATTAGGCGTTACCAAACGCAGCGCTGACCTTTGTGTGTTTACATACGCAGGCCTCTACCAGGTTTTTTTTAGCTATTCACTGTATGTTGTTTACTTTTTTCATTCACCACTCCGAGGAGTGGAGCGGGCTGTTTGAGATCGGGCCCATAAAGAGTCGCGCTTCTATTCAGCTAATTATCAGACAAGCTGAGAGTGGGGGGAAAAGGGGATCCCAATTGGGAATCAGTGGGAGGGGCTTACCAGTTCCGGCATACGCCTTACAACCAAGGAAAACCTTCCGAAATCCTTGGACGGAACTGGGGGATTGGGACCAATTTAATATCTTTCTAGGACGATGCCCCAGACTAAACATGGATTATCTGGGGAGCACGAGTGCACTCCCGACAATCAAAATTCGGACGCCCGAGCTATTCTCATAAACTCGTAGGGATCTGCTAGACCAAAACCCGAGTGAGGAAAAAAATCGATTTTAACTACAAAGGTTTTGTTAGAACACAGAAAAAAATATGAAGGCAGGAATAAAATAGAAATCAAAGTTTAATGACGTCGACTGTAATGTACTATGGCAAAATATCACCTGCAGTGTGCTTTCATCCAAAGTTAAATCTGCGCTGTATAAAACAGTCAACAACATTGAGAGCACAAATGAAATATTACATAGAATAGGACTGAGTGTTACAGACCTTTGTCTCAGGTGCAACCTAGTAGACACTATCCCACACAGATTCACGTGTGGAGGCGGAGTTTATTTTTGGAAATGGATTAGGCAAAAGATAGCGCTTCTTACTAGAACTTCAGATGACTGCGTTGAACCAACAGTACTGTACAGACCAGTCAAACATTACTACCCACAATGGAAAACTAATGCCATTATGTGGCTATCAGGACAATACAACAGTTACGTCATAAATAAACTCGGCGTTGACAGTATTATAAAGTTGAAAACACATGGAAACAGAGTACGTCAAGTTGTGTAATTATAAAGGTCACAAGAAGAAATTTCAAAATGCACTTCATGTAACTTTTAACAGGACAGGCATAGGCTAGTGGTGCGTCAAATACTAAATACATGGCTGTCCAGAAAATAGGCAAAACACCTGTGATATATGCAGGGACACCTGAATTAAGAAAACACCCTGAAAAGGAAAAATGTAAACCAAGAGGATAAATACGAAAGAGCAGATCAGTGGTTTATATATTTATCTGTGTGTGTGTGTGTGTGTGTGTGTGGTGTGTGTGTGTGTGTGTGTGTGTGTGTGTGTGTTTTCAATTTCATAAGTAATTATTATTGGTTCCATGTTAAACCATCATCTAATTGAACCAATGAACCATGTTTGTCACCTTCAATCCAGTGGCAAGCATTCAGGGCATAAGACTGCTGATGGTCGCTGCCAATGTGTATCGTAAATTGGCTGCACTGTTTCCGCGTGCTGCGGTCGCGGGCTGTGATACGAAAAGAACAACGACCAACTCTTCCACGAACAGGCATAACAGGGGGGCATCGGTTGCTCTGGGATCCCAAGTAGAAGTCTGCCTTTCAGTTTAATGCCTCTAGGTTTATATATATTCTTCTTGTGGGATGTGAACGAAAAAAGCATTAACTTACTTATTGTTGCTATTACTGTAACAGAACTAATATATTAACTGTAAAACCTGTAAATACTGAACAATGAAAGTAATAAAGGATGTAAAAAAAAATACAGTGGACAAGCGTTTCCCTAGAAGAACGGCACCCGGGAGCGTGGTATCCTCTGTGACCTATTTACGAAGTTCGTCTATCTGATGTACCTTAACCCTTTCGGACTCTCTGGCTACAAATGTGTACATAACTTCTACGGTGTCTAAGATTATTCAGAAGCATTTTTTCTCAATGGAAAGAACATGTATACGACACCTGAGTGTTCAATCATTTCATCATGCACAATTACTGCCACCTACGGAAGATTACTATAAAAATATTAAGAAGCGAGTGTTACACTGCGCAACAGTGTATGAACGTCAAGGAACACTGAAATTGTGGGTTACTTGTATTCCACTGTATAACTGAAAGTAGAAGTTGTTATTTTGCGATGTAGTTATTGAACGATCAGTTTATTTAGTACAACAGTTAGACTACAAAATAAATTGAGTCCGTAAAAAAAGCCTTGTTTTTCAGTATACACAGTGTTGTAGAATGAAAATGGGTGCATAAAATTGCATAAATTTTGCTTCTAAAATCATTGAAAATTTAACTTAAGCGTATTACAGCGTTAAAAATAATTTCCTTGGTACAGAAAAAAGTCAGGTCTGAAAGGGTTAACGCCCCAGGTTTCGCTTGCGAATATATATGAATCATTTCATTTTGAACTCGTAAACACATTTGAGAGAAACATTCTTAGATTCACTGAATTCTGCACGGAACGATATTTGTCGTAGGCGATTACAAGCAGGAGACATACCACGAAGTGAAGATGCAGTGGATGGAGTGTCCTAGAACAGGCTTCAGGCAGCTTAATGGCGGCGTTTAGTAATTACGTAAGTGGTGACGGTTACTGGAATGACTGGAACGGCTCAAACGCGAGGTAGCTGCTGGTATGCCGCGAAAAAACTGTTCGTACTCCCAGTTCTGCAGAAGATCTTGAAAAACACTATTTCGCCATCTTATACAATCTCCAAGCTAAAACCAATTGAAGTCTTTATTTCTCGTACAGGCAGTTATACGAACATTAATAATTATTATCGATAGCTTATAACACAAAAAACGATTTTAGTCATGTTTGCGGTAGAATTACTTAACTACTTAATTGCTATAAATAATCAACATGTATAAAAGATTTTCACTTATCACTCGTGAACGACTCGCCCGATTTAACTATACATATACTCCATATAAGTGCGGCTCGGTAGCACAGTGGCAGAGTGCCAGACTACAAATCGAAAGGTCGCGGGTTCGATCCCCGCCAGGTCCTAGGATTTTTATCTGTCACTTTCTACTGCTTCACCTCTGGCAGTGTTGTTAATATGAAAAATATCGAGTAGCACCGTGGTTCGGAACCCACGTTAAACTGTAGGTCCCACTGTAACTGGCTGGGTAAGTCAGTTCGAAGGCCGGAGGAAGGCAACGGCGTACCACCTCCAATCAGAAACATGCCTAGTAAAGCACTGTGGTGTTCAAACCAATCTTCGGATTGTAGACTCCTTTACCTTTTTTTTAATACTCCTCCTCGTGTTTGTAATTATTGGTTCAAGGCTTGTATGGAAGAAAGAGCCGGCCGCGGTGACCGAGCAGTCTGCGGCGCGCCAGTCACGTTCTGCACGGCCACTACGGTGGGGAGTTCGAATCCCCCTCGGGCATGGATATTTGTTCCGTCGTTAGTATTAGCTAGTTCTTAAGTTGTTTGTAAGTTTAGGGACTGATGACCCCGTAGTTAAGTTCCATAAGCTCTACAAATATTTGAACATTTTGAAAGAAAGATAGGGAAAAGCTTACCGAAAAATTTGAGAGTTCGGGAAAAGTTCTGCAGTAGTTTCTCGAAAAGAACGTCCCCTCCTCTTCCTGCCCCGCTTTCAGCAACTATCATTTCAGTTACCGAAGCATGTCTGTAGCACTGTGGCATTGATAGAACCTACATTAACAAACTTAACAGCCCGCCTCTGAACTGCTTCTGTGACTGACACCGATCTGGTGGGGACCGAAAGACTTTTAAGGAATGCTAAAGACGGAATTGCATAAGTTTTATTTACATTTTTTTCTTCGCAGTTAAATCATATCACTCCAAAATTCTTTCAGTAAACCGAAGTCGACCATCCGCCTTCCACATGACTGTCCTTACATGCTCTTCCATTCCATTACGCCTAGATATTTACGACGCGATCGAGTCAAGCAACAAATTACCAATGCTGTATTCCAACATTACGGCATTGGTTTTCCTACTTACCTGCATCTTACGTATTTCTACGTTTAGAGATACATGACATTCCTCAGTAGATGTCTCCGCAACGGCTCAGGCTTGTATCCGCAAAGTGAATATTACTGCAGACACACGCAGCCGCCCAATTATCTGTGTGTGGATGGTTGAGAAAACAACGTTGCCGTGATGGAAAGCGTACCGAGGCACAGACAAGTGAAATTGAGCCATCCATCGTCCAAGACGAACAGTAACGAGCGGACTCGTGAGATTGGCTGTTCCAGTTTCAGTACAATAACTTTTGTCAAGAGCGGAGCGGGAGGGATAGAGAACGAAAGAAAGACAAAGAGAGAGAGAGAGGGGGGGGGGGCAGCGTTGTGAGTCAGACGTGGGTCGTGTCCGAGCGGTTGATTAACGGTAACTGTACACGGGGCAGCTTCAGTGTCGTTTTAGGCGTTTCCCAAGCTCGCTTTGGCATACATGGTACAAACTAGTGACGGGCAATTTTTTTATGGTGGATATCGACAGTAGTAGTGGTGGTGGTGGTGGTCTTCGTCGTCGTCGTCTTCTTCTTCAGTCCGGAGACTGGTTTGATGTAGCTCTCCAACCTACTCTATCGTGAGCAAGCCTCATCATCCCCTCATAAGAACAGCAACCTACATCCATTTGAATCTGCTTACTATATTCTTCCCTTCGTCTCCCTCTGGGATTTTTTCCACCCACACTTCCCACAAATGCTGCGATTCCTTGATGTCTAAGACTGTACCCTACAAGTGAATCCCTTCTTTTAGTCAAAATATGCCAAACATTTCTTTTCTCCCCAATTCTGTTCAGTAACTCTTCATTAGATACGCGATCTACCTACCTAATCTTCAGCATTCTTCTGTAGCAACACATTTCAAAAGCCTCAGTCCTTTTACTGTGTAAACTATTTATCGTCCAAGTTTCAATCCCGTACACGTCAACACTTCACACAAAATGCCTTCAGGAAAGACTTGCTTACACTTAAATTAATATTTGATATTAACAAATTTCTCTTTTACAAAAACGATTTTCTTCACATTGCCAGTCTACACTTTATATCCTCTGTACTGACACCATCATATGTTATTTTACTCCCCAAAAATAAAAGTCATGTACCACCTATATTGTTTCCTTACCTTATCTAATTCCTTCAGCATCGCCTGATTTTCTAAGACTGCATTACATTAACATTGTTTTGCTCTTGTTAAAGTTCATCTTATACGCATCTTTCAACTCACTGTCCATTCCCTTTCAATTGCCCTTCAAGGTCCTTTGTCATCTGTGACAGAATTGTAATGTCATTAACAAAACGCAAAGTTTTTATTTCGTCACCCTAAACTGGTATTCCTTCTTCAAATTTCTCTTTGTTTTCCTTCACAGCTTGCTCAACGTCCAAATTGAATAACATTGGAGAAGTATAAATTCCTATCTTATTCCCTTCCTAATCACTGCATCCCTTTTATGCCCTTCAACTCTAACAACCGCTGTAAAAGTTGTAAATAACCTTCCTTTCCTTCTATTTTACTTCTGCTGACTTCAGAATTTTATCATATCGACAGTATCGAGACAAAAATCGATATTTCTACAGGTATAATATTACCATACTGTTCACAACCACAGATATCACTAACATTTTATAGTTGCCAAATACACACAATGTACTATAAAATCACTTCGTTACAAGAAAACTAATTAAGGGAACCAATAATCATCACCAGTAAACAATAATAAAACTCTTTGTTAATACGCGTATGTTCCCCTGTCAGTCCGTTTCAGTTTTCCGGCTGAACTAAGTTAATCAAGGAAGCCATTCTTCGATACGAAACAGAAGTGCCTTGGCATTTTAAGTACATTTCAGCAATTTCTGATTAAATAGGTTTGAAATGACTACTATCAATTCAGAACTTGACTTCTGAGGAACCGCGGCGGAGTGGCCGAGCGCACTGAGGCGCTATGCTACGATGCGCGAGGCCGTTCCCCGTCGGGGGTTCGAATACCCCCTCGGGCATAGATGTTTGTGACGTCTTTAGTATAAGCTAGTCCATAAGTAGTTTGTAAGTTTAGGGACTGATGACCCCGTAGTTAAGTCCCATAAGCTCTACAAACATTTGAACATTTTTGAACTTCTGAGGATGTTGTAGCAAGAGCTTGAATGGCTTCGCCTTTTCGAAGCGAAGTTGACATTCGATATACAAACTACCGCGTCCCGAAACTCAAGTGAGACTCAGGCTGAACCTCGGCGCGCGCTGGATCACGTGTATCGAGTGTCATCTTCGCTTCTCAATTACTCGGGATGCAAGTGACTTATTACGATGCACCAGATGCCATTCCTTTTTGTGATTTTCCACGCTAATCATTTCGTAAGAAATGATACGGGGTATCCATTTAAAAAATCGTAAGTTTCTGTTGAAAATAATATTTATTTATTTGTTAGATGTCTCATAGTGCTTGCTTTCGTAAGCCTCTGCTGTACATTCTGATAGCGAATATCGTTTTTCAATATCTATTGTACTTCCAGAGATATTATCGGTGAAAACATTTAGTGGGACACAATGTATGTATTCAAAGTATCCGTGCAAGAACTTTCGGAGATCTGCGGTTAGAAAAATCTAAATTTTAGATAACAATACAAAATTAAATGATCGTTCGTTGAAAACGTCAAATCTCTGAAAATTATACGTAGATCGCGTTGAAATTTTGACTCAGTATTGCATTCGATTTAGCACATGTTTTTAGTACCAACTGCAACTACATCTGGCATATTTGTGACATATGCAGAACGTTATAAAAATGTAATTGTTCGTTTGTGCAAAATCTTTCTTGACCGATTGTGAAATTTTGACATAACCTTGAATTCTATTATAGGAGAGTTTTTATGTACCTATTTGCTTAACAAAAAAAAAAAAAAAAAAAAAAAAATGTTCAAATGTTTGTAGAGCTTATGGGACTTAACTACGTGGTCATCAGTCCCTAAACTTACAAACTACTTATGAACTAGCTACAACTAAGGACGGCACAAATATCCTTGCCCGAGGGGGGATTCTATCCCCCGACCGTAGTGGCCGTGCAGACCGTGACTGAAGCGCCTCAGTCCCCTCGGCCACCGCGGCCGGCTTGCTTAATACAGCTACTGACAATAAAGTTCGGTTGTAGTCCTGTAACATCGACATAGTTGAACTATAAACTACAGTTACCTTATTGCCCTTCGAAATGATCATCTGCTGTAACTGTGCCGAAGTCTTCCTTTGGGATTCTGTTCAAAAGCCACGTGTCGTTTCGTTGCATGTCAGGAATCTCGTCAAATCCCTTTCGTTTCAAAGCGAGTTTCAGCCGAAGGAATAGGAAGATGTCTGGATGAATGAAATCCGGCGACTATGTGGATGTTGAAGTTGCACCACCCCTTTTTTATGATTATTTTCTTTGCCGGGAACTGTTTGACAATGTTCGCTGTGCGTGGGCGAGCATTGCCGTGAACAAAAAACCAGGAATCTTCTTGTGTGTGCTGAGGTCGTACCCTGTGTAGCGAGGGGTTGCATGAAATAGGTCAAAATTTCAACGTACGTTGCAGCTTCCAACATCGTTCCCCAGGTAGAAATTCCTTGTGGATAATGCCTTGAGCATCGAAAAGGTGATGAGCGTCGTTTTGATGCGTGATTTTTCGGCTCTGACCTCTTTCCGACGAGGTGATGTGGGAGAACGCCATTACATGCTTTGCCATTTCGCTTCAGGACCGTACCGGAGACACCAGGTTTCATCCTCAGTGACAATACGATTCAAGAAATTTGGGCCGGTCGCCCCAGTCACAGTCTGGTCACCGGTCGCTACGGTCGGGGTTTCTAATCCCCCCTCGGGCATGGATGTTTGTGTCGTCTTTAGTATAAGGTAGTTAATAAGTCGTTTGTGAGTTTAGGGACTGATGTCCCCACAGTTAAGTTCCTTAAGATTAACAAACATTTGAACATTTTGAAGAAATTGGGTGTCGCATCCGTGGCCGAGGGGACTAAGGCGCTCCAGTCACGGTCCGCACGGCCACTACGGTCGGGGGTTCGAATACCCCTCGGGCATGGATATTTGTGCCGTCCTAGTTCGTAAGTAGTTCATAAGTAGTTTGTAAGTTTAGGGACTGATAGCCCAGTAGTTAAGTCCCATAGACTTTACAAACATTTGAACATTTTGTCGCATCCGCCGTTTCGACAAAATCCTGTTGATGCCTGTAAACGTGCCTGCTTCTGATCGTCAATCAGTTGATGTGGCTCGACAACAGGTTTTCCTATTCCCTAATTTCCGGGCAAGGATTCACGATGAATCTGCAGCTCATCCGCTACCATGCGCACAGTTAATCGATAATCGTGTGTGGTTAATGTCTTCACTTTGTCAATATCTTCGTCACTGGCGGCGGTCGTCCGCTACGCGGATTGACAAAAACAATTTGGGCGGTCTCCTCGGAAACGGGCGAATAACTCCTAAACACACTTCATTGACAGCGCTGGGTCACCACAAACACGTACCAGCATCGCATGTGAAATGTTCAAATGTTTGTGAAGCTTATGTGACTTAACTGCGGGGTCATCAGTCCCTAAACTTACAAACTACTTAGGAACTAACTTGCCGCGCGGGAGTAGCCGAGCGGTCTCTGACGTTACGGATCGCGCGGCCTCCCGTGTCAGGGGTTCGAATTCTCCCTCGGGCATGGATGCGTGTGTGTTGTTCTTAGGTTAGTTTAAGTAGTCTGTAAGTCTACAGACTGATTACGTAGTTTGGTCCCATAAGAATTACAAACATTTGACTTTGTGAACTAACATACTCAAGACATTACAAACATCTATGCCCAAGAGAGGATTCGAATCTCCTAGGCCGCGCGATCCGCAACGTGGCGCTCCAAACCGTTAGGTTACTCACGCGCGGCCATCGCATGCGTTTCATTAGGTGTCTTGCCAAGTTTAAAACAAAACTTTAAATTGATCCTTTGCTCGTGATTGCCATGTTCTCAGTTTAGAACCAACGCACTAAACAGGCACTTCGTCCCACCGGTCTAACATGCAACACACACGATGCTCAACTGAACTACTGTGCGGGCAGGTTGTCAGCCGCGGTGGAGTAGGCGAGCGGTCTTAAGGCGCCTCTCTGCGGAGCGCACGGTCGCTCGCTGTCGGAGGTTCGAGTCCTCCCTGGGGCATGGGTGTGTGTGTGTTGTCCTTAGGTTAGTTTACCTTAGTTTAAGTAGTTTGTAAGCTACGAACTGATGACCACGCACTTTGGTCCGCTAGATTTACAAACATTTGAACTTTTGAACATTTTTGATCAGGTTGTGAACACCGGCCGGTGCAGCGTCGTGATTCACCTGTGTTGCCCGATCGATCCTTCTGACCTCATTCACAGAACTTTGTCAGAGGTTCTATAACCTATATACATGTAACTTTCTGTGTTTTTGTAAAAACATTTACCTTTTATAAAATTTATATAAATTCACATATGGCATGTATTTAAAAATTAGGTACAGAGACACATGCTTAACAACGGAGCGCTGTGTGCAAATTTCAATGCACTCGGTCAAGAACTTACGTGGTAAGATTTTTAACATAACATTAAACAAGGCTCTAGTAGGGTGATCAGGCGTTCCGTATTTTACGGAATAGTCTCTTATTGGGCCTAAGTGTCCCGACAAAGTAAATACGGAAATCATATTGCCCCGTTTTTTACTAACCGTCCCATTAAATTTGAAATAATGTTTGTAAGGAATGTAAAGCGTAAGCAAATGGAGAACAAATGTGGTCATAATAAAGCAATAAAGAAAATAGGCTGTTACTCAAAGGAGTCACGATTTCTGAATTTCTTTGATTGGTACTACACTTTGCATTGACATGACATGAGCACGTTTTCCAACTGTAAAGTTTTTGTTATTCATTAATTCACTAGAATATATTGTGCCGAAAGAGTCTGATTTCTTGGGCGTTTCAAGTTCATCCCATGAGACATTGTCACTTCATGTGCTTAAAACATTTAACTCGGTTCAGCACCTACATCGTCGTCTTTCCAAGTCTGATCAGTAAAGTATTAAAAGTTTACCAGAATTTGATAAAAATATTTTGAAGGATACTTGGTGCAATCTTTTGCTTTTCGTTGCTGGGTTTGTGCCGGCTGTACCTGGCACTAATGCTGCTGCAGATGACCCGCGAAAAAGAAGAAGAAAAAAAACTGTAAAGGAAATATATAATAAGAAATTTTCACGTGTCTCATAAAATCCTTATTCTCTGTGTTACGCCGGTCGATGTCAGATTCTTTCATCAATTACTTTTCTTGTTGTGGTAATTCTCTTTTATTCGAAGGAAGAAAGGAATTTAGGCTTTAAAGTGCCGTCGACAGTATGTGGTCATTAGAGAAGCTCACGCCCGGAGTTTTCAGTAAGAATGGGGAAGGTAATGGGCAGTGCCTTTTTAACGGAACCATCATGGCATTTGCCTGAAGTTATTTAGGCAAATCACGGTAAACTAAATATGGATGTCCGGAGGTGGATTTGAACCACCGTCCTGCCAAATGCAAGAGATTTGTATACTCAAAAGTCGCACTTTCTGAACGCAATACTGTACTAAAAAATAAACATAAAGGAAATGTAAATACGAGAACTACCACACGTTAGCTATAGGGCTGGGGAGGGGAGGAAATAAATAATGGCTTTGTTTATTACTGTACTGTGTGCATTAATTCGTATGTTTGTCTGCCTTATTGAGTGACACAAATACAATGTGTTTGTATAAGCCTGGAGGGATCTACAGCTACATGGTGTACTCTGCAAATCACATTTAAGTGCCTGGCAGAAGGTTCATCGAACCACCTTTATACCATTAATCTGCTATTACATACTGGAATAGCGCGCGAGAAGAACGAACACCTGAATCTCTCAGTTCGAGGTCTGATTTCTCGTATTTTATTCTGATGATCTTTTCTATATATATAGGCGGGAGTCAACAATATATTTTCCCATTCGGAGGAGAATGTTGGTGATCGGAGTTTCGTAAGTAGACCACGCCGCAGCGATAAGCGCCGTTGTTGTAATGATTCCTATCCCAGGTCCTGTATCATTTCCGTAATGCTGTCTCCCTATATCGTGACAATATAAAACGAGCTGCCCTTCTCTGGACTCTTTCGATGTCCTCCGTCAAACCCACCTGATAAGGATCCCACACTGCGCAGCAATACTCCAAATGAAGACAGACAAGCGTAGTGTAGGCAGTCTCTTTAGTAGTTCTGTTGCATCTTTTAAGCGTTCTGCCAATAAAACACAATCAGCCATGTTTTTGATCAAAATATCTACGGGTGTACTGCCGGTCTATAGTGTCCAACGGGCACAATATTTCGGCGATCATACATGTCGCCATCATCAGGTGAACTGACGGACTGAGCTCCTGGAAACGCGCCGGCACGGAGATCCGCACGCTACGGCTGCTCGAAGGGAACTGGGTTCTAGCCCGGTAGCGGTCGATCTAAATACCCTCGGCCCGCGGAGCGACCCCTCCGCGGTCCGCGCCCCGCGCAGCGGCCGCGCAGTGGAACCGATTGCGCCGGCGTCTGAGAAGACGTCGGTGTGAGGGCTCTGTCCGCCGTGGTCGTCACTTCGTTACGTTTGCTAGATTTACTCTTAATTAACCCAATCGCTGGTTCCCAAGCTTTGCTAAGATTATAGCCAGAGTCACGGTTTATGAGGTGGTCACTTGTGCGAATTTCAATGGCCTCTCTAACGACGCAGTCCCAGTATCTCGACGTCTGTACCAGAATCCTAGTGTGTTCATACTCCATGGCGTGATTCTCCGACAAAATAAAACTAACGCTCACCACCTTGTCTGATTACAACACAATAAAACAAACACTCGCAGACAATCAAATACCCCACTACACATTCCCCACAACAAAAACACGGAACAAAAACATTGTAATCAGGGACCTACCAAGACGTCTGTCCCCACAAGCGATAAAGGTAGACCTGATTTCCCAGGGGTTTGACGTGAAAACTGTAAACCAGATGCAGAAGCCAGGCAACGAAAATAAATGGCCACTATACCAAGTGACAATGCCTGATATTCCCCAAAATAAGCGGGAAATCAGAACTGTTATGGCAATCCCTGTCACCATAGAGCCACTGCGCAATAAGACTAAAACGGTGCAGTGCTTTAGGTGTCAGGGACTGAACCACATCGCCAAGAACTGCAGCATGCCCATGCGGTGCAGGAAATGCGCCGAACCCCACGACACACGCAACTGCACACTTAGAAACAAGGACCCGCAAATTAGGTGCGCGCTGTGCGGCGGAAACCACACAGCGAGCTACCAAGGTTGCGTGGTCCACAAGACACACACAAGGAAGGTACAAGGCGTCAAGGCAGCCCCCCATACACGCAGACGAAACACCACAAACCCCCAAAACCACTCATTCAAACCAACAGAAACACACACAAACACGGCCTGGTCCAAACCAAGGTCAGATACACCAGGGCGGACCTACGCTGAAGTGGTTTCTCCTGAGAGGAGCCGCGAAAGCGTTGCAGAAGCCCCACCACCACAACAGCAAACACAAACACTAGAACAACACCGGGAAACACAGGACAACGACCAGGCCCGACAAGACAGAGCAAGTCCTAGGGAATCCCACACAACTGCCCCCCAGACAACTCCCTCAGACCAGCTGTTGAGCACATTGGTCCAAACCATGAACCTCATCATGCAAATGATGCAGGATTTCAGGGATGCCCAAAGACAAAACACCCAGATCCTCGCTGCCCTTCAGGCAGCAGTTCAGCAGTCGCTTCCCTCTGCGACTACATCAGTAGCTCCACAACCTCATCATGGATAGACGCTCACACATCCAAGGCCTGACAATGTGCGCCTTTAATGCAGACGGCATTGTAAATCAAGTGGTCGAGTTCAGAGAACTCATGAAGGAGTTCTCAATCGACATATGTATGATGGGTGAAACCCACCTTAAAATGGGAGTAAAAGCGACAGTTCCCAACTACACTTGTTACCGTAGGGACAGGCCAACCGCAGGCGGCGGGGTGGCCATCTACATAAAAAGAGGGATCCCACACCACCAAGTTTACGTCCCAGCTACCAACAAAATCGAAGCAGTGGCAGTAGAAGTAAAAACAGCCACCGGACCCCTAACAGTTGTTGCAATATACCGATCCCCAGGTGAACATCTAGATGAGGGAGATATATTAGCACTAGGGCAAATAGAAGGAAAACTCCTAATAGGAGGCGACTTCAATGCCAAACACCCTGACAGGATAACCTGTCCAGAAGGCGCCAAACTGCAACAACTAGCGCGCACCCACCATTTTGAGACATGGGGTCCAGTCGAGCCCACACACTTTCCAAAAAATGGAGGTAGGCCCGACGTGATAGACATAGCATTAACTAGGAGGATCACGGGATTTGTGACTGCAAGGACAATTAACAGAATGTCCTCCGATCACAACCCCGTCATCTTTGAGGTCGATGTGGGTGAATGGGTAGCACTCCCACAGTACCAGACGTCATACAAGCGTACCAACTGGGAGCAATACCGAGAAACTGTCGCATCGGATATTGCTCGCGCTCCGCCTATCACCGCAGATACCGTGGAACAAGCGCTACACGACCTCACAGGGACAATTCTGCAAGCGGCGGAGGACGCCACCCCTCCCATGAGGGACGGCCCCCCACCGCAAATACAACTCCCAGAACACCTGTTAGCGCAAATTCGGCACAAGAACCGAGTGGCCAAAGACTGGAAAATAACCAGAGATCCAGCCACCAGGAGGCTGCTCAACAGACTACAGAGGGAACTGAAGGTCGCGCTCAATGAGCATAGAAACCAGCAATGGCAAAACCGCCTCAGAACCCTCAACATACAGGACCAAACTCTTTGGAATGCCACAAGGCAGTTCACAAAAAGACGCGCTAGGTTGCCTCCTCTGCACGGTGAGCGGGGTCTGGTCTACAGCCATGCTGACAAGGCCAACGCCCTTGCCGACTCATTTGAGAAGCAGTTTGAGGCAGCAGATCCCCAAGACGAGGACGACGAGCATGAAATTACAGTAAGACGTCAGCTGCGTGTCTTCCTCAACGCTGAGGACGACCCAGAGGATGAACCACCAATTTTTGCCCCTGAAGACGTGGCAAAAATAATCAAACACCTTCCAAACAAAAAGGCGCCCGGTCACGATAAGATCGGCAACCAGTTAGTAAAAAACCTCCCGCCATCGGTAATTACACTACTCGCGAACGTCTTCAACGAGATTACTCGTACCCGTGTGTTTCCAGCTTGCTGGAAGCATGCGGAAGTGGTCGCGATACACAAACCAGGGAAAGACCCCTTATTTCCGCAGCATTACAGGCCAATTAGCCTCCTGCCAACTCTCAGCAAGATCTATGAGCGCCTCCTTCTAGTACCCATACAGGATCACATCTCCAGAGAACACATCCTACCGGATATCCAGTTCGGTTTCCGGGAGAAACATTCTGCCCCCCAACAGATCATGAGAGTAGTTGAAGCTGCTACATCAGCCTTCAATCGAAATGGCTACTGCGGGATAGTGCTACTGGACGTGGCAAAAGCCTTTGATTCAGTATGGCACAAGGGGTTAATTTACAAATTATACACACAGGGATTCCCCGGAAGTATAGTAAAGATTATCCACAGCTATCTCACGAATAGGACTTTCTCTGTCAAAGTAGAAACTTCCACCTCCACCAAAAGGCGTATTCGTGCTGGAGTGCCACAGGGATCGATACTGGGCCCTGTTTTGTACAGCCTGTACACTGCAGATATCCCGACTGTCCCCCTGGTGCACACAGCTCAATACGCTGACGACACAGCCTTTTTCACAAGAAATGCGAACAAGGGCCTGGTCATACGTAGGCTACAAAGGGCCCTAGATGACACAGACACATGGTCCCGTCGCTGGCGAATCACCATCAACGCTGAAAAGACTCAGGCTATGCTGATCACCAAAAAGATCGGAAAACGTGGTGCTCCTCAAAACCCACCTCCTCTCCTTCACCTCCAAGGCTCCCAACTGCCCTGGCGCAGAACTGCCAAATATTTGGGCGTAACCCTGGACCAACGTCTCACATGGAAAACCCATGTGGACGAGGTATACAGGAAAGTCTGCGCCAGAATGTCCGATCTCTACCCCATCCTTAACGTCAATAGCTCCTTATCCCCCTCCGTCGGAATCAACGCATACCTATCCCTAATCCGTCCCCAAATGGAGTACTCCTGCCCTGCCTGGGCGTACGCAGCCAGGAAACACCTGGATAGACTCCAAACACTCCAAAACCGTTCCCTCAGAAGAGCCCTGCACCTACCGTATGGCTTTCCCACCATCGACCTGCACGTTGCTGCTGGAATTCCCCTCCTGAAAGATCGTTTCCAAGATCTGGCAAGGGCTTTCTATGAGAGTTCCTCCAGATCTGGAAACGAACTTATCCGCTCCTTAGGTCGGTATGACATGTCCCGCGATAAGCACAAACGTCCCATGACCATCTTTGATCCCTAGATCAAAGAGGAATATCCCAGACACCCATCCTCATTCCCACTCCTTCCCAACAAACCCAACACCATGCCCACCCAGGGCAAGCACTAGACACTCAAACAGAAACTCCAACACCATCCACAGACAATTAATACACAGTAAAAGACACACACACACACCAAAACGCACAAAGAGGAGTAAAAGCCAACAGGCTACAAACTCCCCAACATTCTCCCTCACAGAGAGGGAAGCAAAGGAGTGAGCAGTAGCGTGCGGATCTCCGTGCCGGCGCGTTTCCAGGAGCTCAGTCCGTCAGTTCACCTGATGATGGCGACATGTATGATCGCCGAAATATTGTGCCCGTTGGACACTATAGACCGGCAGTACACCCGTAGATATTTTGATCAAAAACATGGCTGATTGTGTTTTATTGGCAGAACGCTTAAAAGATGCAACAGAACTACTAAAGAGACTGCCTACACTACGCTTGTCTGTCTTCATTTGGAGTATTGCTGCGCAGTGTGGGATCCTTATCAGGTGGGTTTGACGGAGGACATCGAAAGAGTCCAGAGAAGGGCAGCTCGTTTTATATTGTCACGATATAGGGAGACAGCAATACGGAAATGATACAGGCCCTGGGATAGGAATCATTACAACAACGGCGCTTATCGCTGCGGCGTGGTCTACTTACGAAACTCCGATCACAAACGTAACGAAGTGACGACCACGGCGGACAGAGCCCTCACACCGACGTCTTCTCAGACGCCGGCGCAATCGGTTCCACTGCGCGGCCGCGGCGCGGGGTGCGGACCGCGGAGGGGTCGCTCCGCGGGCTGAGGGTATTTAAATGGCCCGCTACCGGGCTAGAACCCAGTTCCCTTCGAGCAGCCGTAGCGTGCGGATCTCCGTGCCGGCGCGTTTCCAGGAGCTCAGTCCGTCAGTTCACCTGACGATGGCGACATGTATGATCGCCGAAATATTGTGCCCGTTGGACACTATAGACCGGCAGTACACTCGTGGATATTTTGATCATCAAATACGCCGGGAGAAACTGAAGAACCAGCTTGTTTTTGATTCCGTACGTATTTGATTTCGTAACTTTTGGTACCCATATTTGTCCGGACTTTTGAAAATCTGGTCAACCTACTCGGGGTTAGAGTTGTAAGAGCAGATAGAGGCGGGCGAGGGAATTGTTGTAAGGAGGGGGAGGGCGTGACGATGGGATGGACAGGGAGAGGAAAGAGGTGGAGAGGCACAGAAACAGGGGGAAGGAGGACCGGCTGGACGAAGAAAGTGGGGAAGAGATGGGAGGGGAGCACTATCACATTACACATATTAGAAACGTACCATTACTCTTTTCTTTCTTTTCTATTTAATCTGAAACACTCTACTACAGCGCTTGGCCTAGTAGAGCCAGTACAATATAAATTTAACACTGTCCCCCTGTAAAATACGGCGGTTTCCAGTCTTCTGTCGATTCACGTGTCGACCGAGGCCGCAGAATGGACCGAAGAAGCAAGCTGTAGGCTGTTTCTGCTGACCTTTGGTCTTTTAGCAGCTGTCATCCAGTAGCTATGTCGTCATCACCGACCTTCTGCCCTCCAGTTATCAGCGATTTTTTAATTGGAAGATGGCAACTTCGGCGGGATTGGAAAACCCGTCAACGAGTTTGAAACTGGGATGAATGAAAACGTTGTCATCGTAGGTGGTTCACAATGATTTACAGTTCGAGGATTGTAAGCCCGTCAGTCCAATATTATTTATCAGCTGTCAGTTATATTACAATTTATTGCATCAGATGTCCTGTCCGGACTGAGTTTTCAGCACGCAACTGTGTTATCCCTTCCACATTTAGGAACGCTTTCAAGTTGCTGAGTGTGTCGTTATTAGAGAAGATAACTTCACTCTGACGGAACTGATTTTTGTAAACATGTCGACAAGCACTTGCGTGTCAGATCCTAGTACTTTTGCGGCGGTCTAGCCGACTACCATTATAGTTGAGGCTCAGATTTGAGATTCACCGACGAATGCGAGAAATTGTTCTCCTGTCAATTTCCGTTTTTAATCCAGTATTTTACGCCATTTGAAGGTGTAAGGTAGAATTAGTATTACTTGTCTATATAAGGTGAATCCGATCTCCACCCACGTAATTTCGGAGTTTCTTTAAGGACATAAATTTAAACGTCTGCAAAATCAGAGAATCTGGCTGGTCCGCGTTGAAAGACGAAGTGTTCGCACAAAGGAGCGTAGAGGTGCGTGGAGGCGACATGGATTTGAGGGGGTCTTGCTTCCACGATCAATGTTACTGTTCAGTAGAAGAATGTTAAGAACGTGTAAAATGCAATACGTGATGCAATAAGTACGTATTTTACTCCAAGTGAGGTGCAAACTGTCTTGTTCATAAAACGAATCCAACAAACTCACTCCTCAGAGGGTGCCCACTTATTTTTACATAGCATCGAATATTATTCAGTATACTCCTAAGAAATTTATAGGAAAGTCTTTGAACCTATCAGAAAACCGAATAAAAGAAGAAACAAATATTTGCTTGTGAGGGGCCTTGAACCAACACCGCAACTTAGCCCCCTACGCTACAGCTAGTTGCATTACCAATGTACCTCACCTGCGTTATTAGACGTGTCGTATATGCCACCGCGTGATATGTCGGTTGCTGACATGTAATTACAACAAATGATACAAAGAACAATTCGTGTTGATAGATCTTCAGTCCGCCTTGCCTTGAAACGGCAGATTACTGTAATACGGAAATTTTTTAACCACGTATAAGCAGTTTCCAGTCATTTATTCCAACAAATAGTATCTTAATGGCCTGTTTCCGAGAGATTCTCAATTTACTCAGTTACTTTTACTTGCTTTGAAATGTCATGCATTCACAATTCCTAAGTTATATACATAAAAACCACGAAATGCGACGGCCAACATGGCGTCTTCGTTTCTCTGCCGAAAAGAGCTGCCCTCTCCCCAGATACCCTCGTGGTGTGACGTCGGGGGCGTTCTCCCACCTTATTGGTGATCGTCGAGACGCTCGTTGAGAATATTTGGCATGCTTGATACTGCCCTACACGTTGAGAAAGCCTCGCCAACGTGCTGTTCGCACGTTGTGACGTCAGAAACTAGCCACGTTGGCCGCACTTGTTCAGATACACACTCCGTGTGCCGACGGGTATAAGGCTCTGTCAAACAGAGAGCGGGCAGTTCGCGCGGGCACTGTGTTGCACTCTGCCTCCTCTATGTCATACGTGACCCAGAATACAAAAATGCGTCTAAGAAGACAGACAGTTGGAAGGAGATATACAGAAGGCTGAATCAAGCAGGTATTAATTTACTTTTCGTAATTACAAACCCATGTATACCTACTTGTCTAACCCACATTATTACATGTAAATGAATTAAATGAAATATTGAAAATTAAATTACATTTCTGGTAGTGTTGTGCAAAATACAGTTAAAAAACGCAAGAAAAACGATGTGGTTGGACAAACATCAACGCAAATGGTGCAGAAGGTAGTTGTTGGCTGCCAACTGTACATACAACTTGATGCTAATACCTTGTTACTGCTTTTTGACAAAATACGCAAGAAGTTGGTTTGTGGTTCAGTCTTAGCGTATTCGAAAATGCATTTGCATGTAGGTTATCAGTCTGCTCCCCTTGTTCAGTAGGCACGTAGCTTGCATTGCTGTGGAGGAAATTATTAGACAGCACGCTGCTTCCAAATCTTCATTTACAGCATCAGTTTGTAGGTCTATTGGCCCTAAAAAGACACGCCATTTTTCAACAAGAATGTCCACTACATGCCGTCTCTTGCAGAGGCATTTATTGTAAATGGCCTTTTGAGGATCTTGCAACGCTGCAGCTTTAGGAAAGGGACATATTAAATAATTCTGCAATTTAAACCATCACCTACTAACACGCGAGACACACGAGTGCTTGTATCCTGTAATGGCTTTCGAGGCAGAATATTTTCTCCTTGTGGAAATCTGTGGAGAAGTGCAGTGTTTTAAAAAATAACATTGTCTGCTCTAGCTGCCCACAGCAAAACTACAAAGATGTCATCATGATGAACAACTCCAAACGAGACAACTGACTTTTTTTATAACAATAACAACTTGAGACAGTCTTTTCTTGGACATTTTATCCTGTACATGCTTACTATGTAGCTGGCAATGCAGTTAGCGGGACATTCGAAAATAACTGAAAAAACTGTCTTCACACAATCAAAGCTTTTTGCAAAGAGGATGAAATTCACCATATTCTTCTAGTTTCATATTAATGTCGTGATCTTCTTTTCTTTCGCTTCTTTGAAGCAAGCAAAATGAGAAGTAGAAATTCATCCTCGTGTGAAGTAGTGTTCATGTTTATACGCCCCGCAGCTGACTCTCACACTACAAGCGCCATTCAACAACCGGAACGCCGAGCGCTGCCCGCGCTGTGTCCGACTGCTGCGGAACGCGGCGGACAACAGCGCGTTCTGCCAGCACCCGCTATAGAAGAAAGCCTGCGCACGACGTCACAACATGGCGGCGGTGAGAGGCTTAGAGTCCTCTGAAAGATTGTAAACATTAGCAGTGCACGCTGTTTATAGTGCATTCTTTCGTTCAGGAGTGTATTTATTACGTACATTAGTATTGTGTACGGTGTTATCGCTACGCTGGACGATGTGTGTGTATGAGAACGACGTGTGATCTCTTTTTTACTGACAAAATGCCGTTTCGTCGTTCTGTGCCGAAATGTAGAGGAAATTACGACTGTGGCCCAAAAGTGACCGTCTTTAAACGTCCAGAGAAGAATAAGCTAAAGGGGGTGGTTACGTAAATAAAATAAATCGCAATATTCAACGGTAAACATTCATGACTTAAAACTCTTTTATAAGGTTAAACAAAAACGAAAACTTACTCTTTAACTTGAAGGAGCCAAGTTATCCTGGGAATTCGTGATATCCATTTCTTCTTCTCCTGACGTTTAAAGACGGCATCTTTTGGGCCACAGTCGTAATTTCCTCTACATTTCGGCACAGAACAGCAAAACGGCATTTTTTGTCAGTAAAAAACAGATCACACGTTCTCCTCACGCGCACAAATCGTCCAGCGTAGCGATCACACCGTACAGAACACCAATTTACGTAATAAATACACTCCTGAACGAAAGAATGCACTATAAACAGCGTGCACTGCTAATGTTTACAATCTTTCAGAGGACTCTAAGCCTATCGCCGCCGCCATGTTGTGACGTCGTGCGCAGGCTTTCTGCTATAGGGGGTGCTGGTTCTGCCCGCTCTCTGTTTGACGGAGCCTTTACAGTTGGCGGGGAGTGGCTTCTGCTCGCACATCGCCGGCTGTCCATCGTTCACCCTGTGGCTGGCATTTCCGGCCACACCAGCCTGCCACCGCCTCGGGGGCGCCGCTATCGCCTGCTAGGAAAATAGCCTCCCCCGCGGGGAGCCGCCCTCTTGAGCGCGTATCTCTGGCCGCCTGTATAAATAGGCGCGCAGAAGGGAGGCAACTCAAGCTTCCTGTGTACCTTCGATAAGACACCTATCGCCATGTCGCCTGTCCCGTCTCATCGCCAGCCCACGTTATTTTTAAGACGAGCGCCTGACAGCAGACACGTCTTCCTACTGCGACGCTCCCGTGTTGGGGCACCGAAAAATACCGGTACTTTACCCGTGAGAGGCATCGTATATAGGAACGGAGATATTGTATTCTTCCGGGAAGGGGGGGGGGGGAGAGGGAGGAGTTGTCTTTGACAATTATTATTCTCGAGTCAGAAACATACAAATTTACAGTAGTCATATATATCATAAATTGATAAATAGGTACAATTGTAATTATATTACATGTGCCCAATACTTCGCAACCTCCAAGACGTTTGGAGTGGCTTGCAGGGGATCAGTCTTTGTGCAGGATGTGTAGGGACCAAAGGGCACTGGAGCAAATGGCTTGTGGTTTGTTGTTTTCCACAGTCACAGGAAGTTCAAGTTCAAGTTGCCTCGGGATCGTCCAAATCCTGATCGTAATCTGTTCAAAGCTTTCCACACGAGCCAGTTTTCATTGTGTCCAGGTGGTAGTTCTTCGGCATCAGGCATCCATCCAGGAAGGTGATGCATCATCTTCTTCCATAACTCCAGCCTTGCCTTCTCTGGTGAAACGGCGAGTTTCTCTGATGTCCTTAGGAAGTTCTTTCGCGAGCTCAGCCGTTGCTGTGGTGGATTATATCCATGCAGTGGGTGGGCACTGTCCAGTTCCACTTTCAGTCTCTCCTTGTTGGCAGCCACTTCTTTGCGTACACTTGGTGGTGCTATTCCAGCCAGATAGTAAAGCTTCTCGGTTGGAGTAGGTTTTAAACAACCAGTAATCAACCTGCAGGTTTCATTGAGAGCAGTGGCAATGAGGCAAGGGGAAGTCATATTCCCCCATCATAGATACGGGAATAAATTCTCTTCTTAGAGAGTACATTAAACTAACAACCCACCACCCATACACAACGATGTACCTGACCTGGCACGCGAAAGACCCACAAGGGGACTTACTTGGGTATTGGATTTTAGAATTTTTTCATATTTATGGTGCGTGAAGTTCAGAACTCAATATAACAATCAGCCAACGCCATTCGACATAACTTTCAAAAATTCTCGAGAAAATCGACTTTGAAGTTTCGCAAGTACACGTAACTAGCAATAATTAAAACAGTTGCAGCATCTGTCGGTGTCAATTATACTGTGCACTTATGAAAGGTTATCCCAAAACAGTATCGAGATCAAATATGAAGATAAAAATTGGAAACAAATTTGGCGCAATATTAATAACCCAGTGTTGAGATCAAATGTAGTTAACGATAAAGTTCCCACGGGGAAAATGTTACACAGCATAAATTTACTACTCACTCCTTTTTGTGATTCATGTCAACTAGTGGAAGCTTTAGAAATTGTTCTTACCTGTAAAAAAAATTTTTGATTTGGAAGTGGACGAAGAAAAACTAGTCATCAATAAAGGAACCACTGAGAATCGTGTTCAAATGTTTGTTAAGCATGAGGGACTTAACTTCGGTGTCCTCAGTCCCTAAACTTACAAACTACTTATGAACTAACTTATACTAAAGGTAGCACAAACATCCATGCCCGACGGGGGATTCGGGGGCCTCGCACATCGGAGCATAGCGCCTTAATGTGCTCGGTCACTCCGCCGCGGCTGAGAATTATGTTCCAATTAAAGATGTACTTCAACCAGAATACAATTTATTTCCTAATTCAAGACATAATAGCTATAATTGGCTCACTGGACAGTATATATTTTATGTAATTACGAATAAAAATCTAAATTTAGGAGACTACATTCAATTTATCAATGAAGAGAATTTTTCTTTGAGGAAGCATTGTAAATATGAACAAAATTTTCAGACTTTTAATACCCTTTTAAATCAAGACTGAGAAATGAACGACGAATATCAACAGAGTACATTAATTATCAAAATATGAAGAATGTCTAAATAAAATTGGTTGTTTCAGGTCAACATACCGAGTGCAGTGACAACTATTTTCAGACTTGATGGAACATGACTTGTAATTATAAGTTTTTCAAAAATGTAGCGTTCTGGTCCGATCCACTGTGATATATACGTTTTCCAATTCTAAATACTTTGGGATCTCTCATTTCACGCGTTGTGTCAGTTTTTATTTATGTGTATGTAGACGCATGAAAACCTTGTTTTACGAGATGACTATGCCTGAGTAAGGCTATGAAGTCTTTTCGACGGAGTCTTTGCATAAAAAGTTCTAGGTTTACCGACCACAGCCGGTTTGTTGGGAAAAGAGATGTATTATTTGTGACAAATATCATTAAGGAATAAATATACTGAGAGGCAGTAGTTAGTATACCCATGTGTTTGAAGAGGCTTCTACAGGATGTCCGTGAATTTAATCCACAAATAATACGCATTAAACACTTTTGGACTCTGAAAACTTTTGCTTGACTTGTGGAGTTATCTCAAAATATTACACCATACGGCATTATGGAATGAACGTAAGCAAAGTATAAAAGCTCTTTAGTTTTATGTCTCCTATGTCTGATAACACCCATACTCCAAAAAAAAGATTTTTTAATTCTTTTCTGCAGTTCTGTGGTGTACTCCTCCCAACTGAATTTGTTATGTAGCTGTAATCCCAGAAATTTAATGCTGTCAATCTCTTCTATCTGCTCTTCTTCATACTTTATGCATATGCTAGATGGAAATCTCTTATATGTTCTGAAATACATGTAGTGAGTCTTTTCAAAGTTTAATGTCAATGAGTTAACTTTAACCCTCTAGTGCCAGGCATGGTTTCCATCTGACTTTAAAGTCCTTTAATCGCTGCTAGGACCAAGTGGTTACAAGACTTACCAACAGAATGGGTTCCATACATTGTTACAATTACGACACGTTGTCCATTAGAGAAAAATGAGTTCGTTACCGAATCATTTGCTGCAATTTCTCGGTGTTACATATCTATAACAAGGGGCACTAGAGGGTTAAATCATTTATTAATGTTCATGAAAATATCATTAGCAGACGTTTCTAGAACTATATTGCATATGCCATTTATTGCAATACTTGTATCATTTGCAAACAAAACGAACTGGCTTCGTTAGGACACGAGATGCCGATCGTCGTACACCTTTTGCACGTCTTTGGGTGTCCCCGTCTATTGTATATGATATGATATGCATACATCTTCGCACGGAGGCCTGAAAACTCCGCAATATGTGAACGTATAATGAACGAGCGTCTTTCTTGAAGTGGGGATGCAGTTTTTTCAGTTAGTTTAGTCCCACGTCATCTCCTGCTAATCATGCTGTCAATTTAATAAAGGATGCCACCTACACCAGCAACGTATAGAACTTAAATGTTCGCCATATTGAAGAAGATATGACTGCCGTAGAGTCCCGGCAGATTTGTGTACGTCAATAGCCCTATAAGCTTCAAAATTTGCTGTACTGAGATACAACGTAAGTACACACTTTATAGAATGACACCTATCTCTCTCTTCAGTCTAACGGAGTGTTGAGTTACAGAATTCCACACACCATCTGCCGCGACTACCGTTAGTAAATAAAACGCTTAAGATAGCAAATTATAACAGCCAACCAGTTGCAATAATAGTTGTTTAATAAACTTCTGACCACGGTTTCGACAGATATAACCCGTCTTCTTCAGAAATACATGTATACCTATAGACAATGAGACATAAATTAAAAGTTCATAATCGTTATGCCTGAAATATACGTCATACCGAGCCTATTGTCTAAAACATTGTGAAATACAAATCAGAATAAAACTGTTACTTACTGTACTTGCATTTCACAGGAATTTGACATCCCTATGATCTAGGGAATGTGGTTTAGACTGAAATATGCGTCAGCGGATCTGTAGTCATTCACGCTTACTGATTTGAAGCGAGCAGCGTGCATACCAGGACCGGTGGCGCATGCGCCATGGAACTATCAGTGGGTTACGTAGCTATTGGCAGAATGTACATTGAATTTATAAGGATGGCAATAAACGGAATGTTTGCATAAAAAAGGTGTTAAATGATTTATTAATGTTCATGAAAATGTCATTAGCAGACGTTTCTAGAACTACCCTCTTTTGATTCAAATATTTGCGTAGGTGCTATAGCATCTATATCTATTCAGACACCCAGGCGGCCCTGAGATCACTGGCAGCTCCTGCAACAAGGTCTAAAATTGTTGCAGAATGTCACAGGGTTCTGGTGGAGCTAGGGGAAAGCAATAGAGTAAACCTATTGTGGGTCCCTGGCCACTCGGGGATCAGTGGCAACGAATATGCCGACAGATTAGCCAGGATGGGGGCAGAGACTCCATTTATTGGACCGGAACCTGTCCTGACAATCACCAAGGCAAGATCAAATTGCAGATACGTAACTGGCTCAGAAGCCAGCACGTAGAATATTGGACCAAAGTCTACCAACAAAAACATGGCAAAGTAATGATGCCAAAGCCATGTTTTAAAAGAATCTCTGCAATCCTGGGCCTGAACAGATTAGACTCATGGTTGGATTGCTGACAGGCCATGGGAATTTCAAAAAACACCTACATACAATGGGAATAACAGAAGAGGACCCTAAATGTAGGATCTGTGATGACGGTGATGAAACTGCATCACATCTAATCTTTGAATGCACTGCATTGAAGAGTAAAAGGCACAGAACATTTGGGACAACTAGACCCGAAGAAATTGTGTCTAATAAAGAACTGGTAAAGGAACTGCTTGCACTGTTCAAGGGCATTGGTTGGCTTTACTAGATATACAGGGAGCGATAGCGCACAATAAACTTAGTTTCGGTGCGGGCAGTGGCGGGTTGGACCGAGACTCTCTTGGCTTCCCTGAGAAAATCAAATCAAATCAATAGTAAGTAACAGTTTTATTCTGATTTGTATTTCACAATGTTTTAGACAATAGGCTTGGTATGATGCATATTTCACGGATAACGATTATGAATTTTTAATTTATAATGTAACATTGTCTATAGGTATACATGTATTTCTGAAGAAGACGGGCTTATATCTGTCGAAACCGTGGTCAAAAGTTTATTAAACAACCATTATTGCAACTGGTTGGCTGTTTAATTTGCTATCCTATAACCGTTGCTGAGACGCAGTCATGTTTAAAATATTGGAAAAAATATTGATGCTTAAGACAGTTTGTTGGATGGTTCCTTTGCAATGAGAAGTGCGAATTCCCTGCGCATCCTTCCCCACCGTGTGCTAATGACCTGGCCGTCGACGGGCCGCTGGACCAGTACCGCCCTGCGCGCCTGTTAACGTGCGACCCGCCGCCTGCATTCCGTCACGTTCCTCGTGGAGAGCTACTGTCAACACACCGCCCCTGTGGGCTATGCTTCCTCCCGAGCACGAGAAACGCAAAGACGCCTAGAGCCGGCGGTGTCCTCTCTCTCTCTCTCTCTCTCTCTCTCTCTCTCCCCCTCCCTCCTAAATCCACGTGCGCAAGCTGCCCGGCAAACTGGAGAGTGGGGTCACCGGCAGCGGAGAAATGGTCGAATGGGGCCTGCGTGCTAGCAGCAGCAGCAGCGGCAGCGGAGGCTGGTGGCAGCGCCACAGCCACAGCGCCAGCAGGTCCTTGAACCGACGCCGCGCCGGGCGCAGACCAAAAAGGAAAGCCGAGCCGAGCCGAGCGGAGGCCGCACTTAGCTGTGGCTGGCGCATCCCGGCCACCGCTGTCTGCCAAGGAGCACCTGCCCCATTAGACCGTCTGACAGCAGCGCATACACTATAATGTAGACACCGCACACAACACTCTCGCCCGCGGCGCTCAAAGAGGGACGAGTACACTCAAACGTCGAGTCTCGAATTCTAATGTTTAAATATTCAGAAGAAATAAAAACATTCCGGTTTGCCGATGACATAGTAATTCTGTCAGAAATCACAAAAGATCTGGAAGAGCAATTGAATGGTATGCACAGTGTCTTGAAAGGAAGATATAAGATGAACATTAAGGGCCGGTTCGTCCATCTCTCGTTAATCATCCCGTTAGTAAACTAGAAGATGCCTTCAACGTCCAGTTAAATGTGCTCGTTAAGTGCACTGCGTTTGTCATTGCCAGATACACCTCTCGTTTGCTAACCTGGAGAAAACGAGAAGGTGCGATATATTTCGACTATGTTGGCAATAGAAACAAATGAAAGTGCCGTCTAAATGACCAGCTGTTCGCCATATTTGACTATCAGGAAGGAGGTTAGCAGACAGTTGTTATTTGGCGCTTTGATAAACAAACGTGAAAGAAGCTCGAATTTTACAAGAAGTTAGTGCGAGAGTCTGGTGTCCTTAATAGACACATTAGAATATAATTAAAAAAAAAAACCGACGGAAGGAAAAGGAAGCGACATTGTGGCAAATGAATTCAATGCTGTCCATGAAACATGTAGGAGAGCAAGAGTGCTTAGGGTCTAGTACGATAACAAACTTCCAAGTGCGTAGTACCTTAGTGGAAGCAATAAAAAGTACACTGTTCCTGAACATCGGAGGAAGAATTCACATTTTACGCCTTACATTAGGCACGACAAGCATAAATAAATACTGATTTAATAAGCTTGCAGATATAAATAATGTATTATGTTTTATATTACGACTGATAACTTGCAAAATACGTAACTATCTCTTGGACTCTTCAGATGGTCGTGGAGTTTTTCATGGAGCGTTTCCAAAGTGGCTTTTCGAAGACGAAATCGAGTAACAAATTCTGCATCATCCCAGCACTCAAAATGATTTGGACGAACATAAATACGTCTAGGACGCCTTATAGGGGCAATGGCCTTTAGATCGTCCAAAATATTGACGTCGTAATTTTCAACCAAATTTCTTATTCCAGCCATTTTCAGAATACCGATTCTCACTTAACTAGTCGTTACCCGTAAGTTTGTATTTTGATATCGCAACAATAATTTTAAAGTTATGTTGCATATCTACAATATATCAAACTCATCTAATCGCTACTGACATGGTTGGGGCGAGAAATATGACGATACAATTTTTCCAATAAATCTGCTTTCACACTAGTTTTTCATAAATGTAGTGCTTCTGTTATTTGTTCGCTAAATCGGTCTTTATCACGTGAATAGGCTACATGCGGTATTTTAGCGATTTAGAATCAAGCCATTTTCATACAGATTCTAACTTAACTGGTCGTTAGCCGTGTAAGGAGCGGAATTTTACTCGTTAACGTAACGGCCAGTTTGTGGTCTTTTAACGTCAGGTTAAATAATAAAGAAACATTGACAAACACAATTCTCCGTTAACGACAAGTTAAAATCTTAACTGAAACTTGACGAGACATTGTCAAAACGGCCCCAACAAGAGTAAAAAGAAGGTAATGGAATGCAATGTCAGAAAATCAGGCGATGCTGAAGGAATTAAATTAGGTAATGAGACAAAGTAGTAGATGAATTTTGTTATTTGGGTAGCAAGATAACTTCTGATGGCCGAAGTAAAGAAGATATAAAATGCAGAATGGCTATGGGAAGAAAAGCGTTTCTAAAGAAGCGAAACTTGTTAACATACAATATTAATTTTAATGTTAGGAAGTCCTCTCTGAAAGCATTTGTCTGGAGTTAGCATTGTATGGGAGCGACACGCGGACAATGAGTTCAGATAAAAAGGCTTTGAATTGTGGTGCTACAGACGAATGATGAAAATTAGATGGGTAGATCACGTAACTGATGAGGAGGTATTTAACCGAATCGGGGGAAAAGGGGTTTTTGGCATATCCTGACTAATAGAAGGGATAGATTGGTTGGACACATTCTGAGACATCAAGGAATTGTCAACTTAGCATTTGTGTGTGTGTGTGTGTGTGTGTGTGTGTGTGTGTTGTTGTTGTTGTTGTTGTTAGTTAAAGTAGTTAGTTAGTCTAGGGACTGGTGAACATAGCAGTTTGTTCCCATAGGTTTACAGACATTTGAACATTTTTTTAAAGCACGGTAGTGAAATAATCTGTCGAGCTATTTCTTACCTTTATTGGCCACTGAGACGTACGTTTCACCTCCACGTATTTAATATTCTCCGGGACTGATGACCTAGCTGTTTAGTCCCCTCAAAACAACAACCTAATTTCTCCTAATTTCTCTCTCGCTCTCTCTTTTATTTTATTTATTTATTTATTTTTTAAGTCACGACATTTGGAGGAAAGAACACTTGAGAAAGTACACTTCCATTTACGTATGGCCAGATTTCTTATGAAACTCACTCTGATATAATGAACAGCAATTTACACTCACAAGTCACACCTGCACAACATAAAACCTATAATGCCAACTACCAAGCCACCATAATTTAAATACGTAACGGAAATTTTAAGTACTCGATATATACACTAGCTTACGGATCGATCCATGATAAATTTGACGATCCAGCTGCCACCTGTAGTACAGCGTTAGTGCTTGTGTATGACGTAATCAGTGCCTATAGATAAAGTACCGGTATTTAAGAAAAGAGCAATAGAACGGAAGTAATATTATATATATATAATTTTATAATCTTCAACTTCGCTGAAAAGGAGGACAATGTAAAAATTCGCCCTGACCCAGGACAAAGAGTTAAAGAAGAACATTTTCACGAGAGTTATCCGAAAAATAAGGTAACAGGACAAGTAAGGTAACAAGGCAAATACCTTTAACATGGAGTGCAGCATGGAATGCCCGCGTTGTCTAAGGCTTCCTACTATTGTGTTACGGACTGGGCGTCCGTTCCCGCTGGAGGTTAGATTCCTCCCTCGCTCATGTGTGTGTTATCCGTAGTGTAAGTTAAAGTAGTATGTAAGTCTAGGACCTGACAACCAAACGGTATCGTCCTAATACCATGTGACTTGTCCGGCCAGATGTTGAGAGATTACAATGTTGGATAACGAGGGAGGGTTAGTTGCCGATGTGGTATCCAGTGGACAATCACCTTGTTAACATAAAGAGCATTTAATGTAATCACGCTTGGAAACTTTCTTTTGTACAGAAAGAAAAGGTAGCAGGAATTGCGCTGTCCGCGTTGGTGGTTCTACAGTTGCCTCGACTCTATGAATGCAGTCGGTAATAGCACTCGCCAAGCTACGACTTCCGCCGCTAAGCTAATAGTCCTTTATTCCTACAGCTTGAATTCCCACGTCGGCCTCCCACACGGCTGTGTTACTACTCATAACTGCAGCAATCACTGCCTTTTTACATGTCTACAGATGACTATCAAAATAATGCAGACGTCGGTACAAACGTAATTCCAAGGCGGAATTCCACCTTCATATTTCGTAGAGCTGAAATCAGACGCGCATGTAATTTTTACAATTGTTGAATAGAGTGCAAACGTATTTTCTACAGTTAATAATACATTGCAGAAATGACTTCCGTTAGTGATAATGGTGAAGCAAAGCGGCATCCGAATCTGCGTTGAAAATCATCTCGACACAGCCGGTAATTTTATGGTTGGCTAGACCAACCAAATTGTCGAAACTCGTGCAGACATTCACGAAGTCAAGTTGTCCATTTGGAGAATATCACGCCAATAAAACGGGAAACACATGGTAAACTGTTTGATTATACAATGATTCCCATAGAATAAAACGGAAATAATAGAATAGCATGAAACTGGTGTCTGCGCCATTTAAAAATGGTTCGAAATGACTCGTAAGTAGTACGAAAATTAATAAGTAAATATGCGTTTACTTTGACTGTAATTCACGTAATGCGGTTGTTCATACCAATAATTTGATCTACACGTTACCGATAATAGGGGATACTGGTGTATGCTGCAATCTGAAACATAAATTTCGCATGTCTCGATTATTGTCGTAAAACTTGTCACTTTCTATCTTCATGAGTAATAAAGAGAATTGAAATGTTGTTCTTGTGTATGTCTATTACAATTTTATGTAAAGGTTCATGAACCCATAGAATCGTGGTGATGCAACACTTTTTTTTATGTGTGTAGCATGAAACCATAGTGTAATCTGTAAAGTCCTTGTTTGTATACGAGATAAAAGTTAACAAAACACGTACAAAACTTTGGGACTCAAAGTAGTTACTTGTGAAAATGTAATATAAGAAAAAGAACATTGTCTCACGATTAAAATTTGCATCACCAAAGTGGATCGTCATCTGCATTTAAAAAGTGTGTGTGTTCTTGCCTCAAGTAACCAGGAGACGGTAGAGAAATATGATAAAAACGAGTTCGATGAATCCTCTGCCACGCACTTCGGTGTGATTTGCAGAGTATTTATATCAGAGTTCCGTCTCTAATGACCACACTGTCGACGGAACGTTAAACCTAAGATTCCTTCCTTCCTATATCAGAGTTCGAAATTTCATTTCTGAAGCCACTAGCCCATCTAATAACTTTGGTCTCCACAACCCCTTTATTTGGATATGAAAAAATACCCCTATCTCTCTCCATCTTTATGAAGTATGGAGTAAGTGTGACTTTTTATACATAACGCCGTATCAAATTGTTTAGTAGAAAGGAAACGTAAGGACACAGTAGTACCATAGCGTAGCGTTCTATCACTTCATTTGAGTGTAGCGTTGTCTTTGTACCACTCAACAGACGGAAAAGGTCCATTGTCATGTATTATCAGAAACTCCTCCTGTGTACGTCTTCAGCCAAGTCCCGTGCGCCATCTGCAGTGTTTTATGAGACCTTAAACCTCACATGACGCTTTCCAAGGTGCCTTTCTCCGGAGCGCGGGATTTCTCGCCGTCAGAGGTTCGAGTCCTCCCTTGGGAATGGGTGTGTTTCTTGTCCTTAGTTTTAGTTTAAGTAGTTTGTAAGCCTAGGGACTAATAACCAAAGAAGACCCATAGATTTTATAAACATTTGAATTTGAACACGACTCTGTCATCACTGGTAGAACAGCACAAAATGTGAGACTCTGAAGCAGATTCAGAAATCTTGTAGAAAAATTGTTACTTTAGATCTTTTGAAACGCGTGGTTTAGTGTCAATGAGGGAAACAACAACAGTTTGTATTCTGCCCACTCTGCTAACAGAACATCTGTTTCCTCATCAAAACAGTTTTTACAGGATAAAATGTTTACCTCAAAATTGACGATGAAACATAACCATGAAATAGTAAACAGGGAAGTTGCAAGAGCTTCCCAAGCTTTGATGAACCCGCCGCATATAAAAACCCAATCACGTGCGGTTTACGCCCGCTCCCAACACCCGACAGCTTAGAGCATCCGCGAATGTGGCAGATTGGAAATGACAGAATATTTTTTTATGGTTAGAGTCTGCCAGTTGTAGTGTAACGAGTTGTACTGCAAACCTATGATCCGACATAAGAATGTCAAATATATTTATTTAGGAGATGTTAGTCGTCGGATATTTCTTTCATATCTTTTTTCTACTTTTCAGATAAATAGTGGATGATTTTCACTTGCTGTAGTGAATTGGAAGTTCCATGGACTGAGAAAGAGGGAACAGAAACTGTTATTATTCCGTGACGGAGTTCATATGATCTGTGTACGGGCATTGTTGTGTTATGTGGAGATGGGCTCAGAGGTAGATGAACACTACTGGTGCAATTTGCTTCTGTGTAAAGTATGGAAGTGCCTCTTCGTAGTTAAAGAAAAGAATAAAAGACTTGTTAAAGATTGAAAGTCGAGTTTGAGACAAGTTATTTATAATATTTTTTGTCTCTCTCTACTTTCTCACCCTGAAACAATCTTCAGAGAAGAAATTCTGATGTCTTCATTAGGTGAACAATAAACGTATTTGCTTGGGGTACAGACTAGCTAGACCTCTTGTGGCATAGTTCTATTTAGGGAAGAAAGAAGAAAAGAAGAAGATTGACGTAGTATTGATCTTAACTGTCATCAATCAAGAAACATTTCCAAATAGTTCGCAATTCTCCCAGTAACACTACACAGTTTGATTGCTTGCTGTCATTGTTTATACAGTAAACAGCTACACTATAAGTAGCCAGAAGCAGCTTATACACACTTTCGACTCAGCCCATGCGCGTGAGCCCGCTCACAGCTGTTTGAACGAACCATAAAGTGTTTGGAGGAGGTAAGGTAGCCGTGGAGTCGAAACAAAAGAGGCGTTCCGTGAGATTTGCTATTTTCACTAATACAAATAATAAATAATGTATAAATAAATAATATTTATACATCTACATACGTACTCTGCAATCCATCGTAAGGTGCGTGGCGGAGGGTACACTGTGCCACTTGTAGGCATTTCCTTACCTATTCCACTCACAAATTGAACGAGGAAAAAAAGAATGTCTATACGCCTCCGTACGAGCCCTAATTTCTCTTATCTTGTCTTTGTGATTGTTACGCGAAATGTACGTAGGCGGCAGGGAGATCGTTCTACACTCAGCTGCAAATACCGGCCCTCTAAATTTCCTCAACAGAATTTGTCGAAAAGAACGTCCAGCGATTCCTATTTGAGTTCCCGGAGCATTTCTGTGACACTAGCGCATTGGTAGAACCTACCAGTAACGAACGTAGCTGCTCTCCTCTGAACTGCTTCTGTGTATTCCTTTAAACTGATTTGCTACGGGTGAGCAATACTCAAGACGTGGTCGTACAAGCGTTTTATACGCGGTCTCCTTTACAGATGAAGTATATCTTCCCAAAATTCTCCCAATAAACCGAAGTCGGCTGTCCGCCTTACTCACAACTGTCCTGAAATATGTTCGTTCCATTTCATATAGCTCTGCAATGTTACGTCTAGATGTTTGAACGACGCGACAGCATCAAGAAGCTCACTACTAATGCCGTATTGTAACATTATGGGATTGTTTTTCCTACTCGTGCGCATCACCTTACATTTTTGTACATTGAGAGCTAGCTGCCATTCTTCGCACCTACTAGAAATTATGTCTAAGTCATCCTGTATGTTATTACAATCAGCATCATCAGCAAACAGCCGCAAATTACAACTTAATCTGTCCATCAGATCATTTATATAGATAGAAAATAATAGCGGTCCCATCACACTTCCCTGGGGCGCGCCTGGCGATGCACTCGTCTCTTATTGGCCTGTATGATTCGTCAGTGTAATTGCCGCTTACCTCTTTATGTTTGGATTTACAATTCCGAACCTTGTTCTAGTAGTTTTATAAAATAAAATGTAGATGCAGATATGGAAGTCCAGGTCGCCAGCTGCCAGTTTTCGGTCGCCAATGGCGAGCTGGCGACCGTTAATTTTCGTGCGTTGATTTATGTAGTTGTAAAATGAATTATCTCGAAAAGAATTATCTATTGAACCAAGGTCAACACAGATTTAGAAAATATCGTTAATGCGAAAAACAACTAGCTCTTTACTCACACGAAGTCATGGGTGCTATGGACAAGGGTTCGCAAATCGAATCCGTATTTCTTGATTTCCAGAAGGCTTTTGATACCGTACCTCACAAACGGCTTTTAATCAAATTGCGTGGTTATGGATATCGTCCCAAATTTGCGACTGGATAGGGGATTTCCTGTCAGAGAGGACACAGTTCGTAGTAATCGATGGTAAGGCATCGACTAAAACAGTGGTGATATCGAGCGTTCCACAGGGTAGTGTTATTGGTCCTCTGGTGTTCCATTTTTTACAGCCGGCCGCGGTGGCCGAGGAGACTAAGGCGCTCCAGTCACGGTCTGCACGGCCACTACGGTCGGGGGTTCGAATCCCCCCTCGGGCATGGATATTTGTGCCGTCTTTAGTATAAGGTAGTTGATAAGTAGTTTGTAAGTTTAGGGACTGATGACCCCGTAGTTAAGTCCCATAAGCTTAACAAACATTTGAACATTTCCTTTTTTACAAAAACGATTTAGGGAAAAATCTAAGTAGTTCTCTTAGGTTGTTTGAAGATGACGCCGTCATTTACCGTCTAATAAAATCACCTGAGGATCAAAACCAAGTGTAGAACGATCTGAATAAGGTATCACTATTGTGTAAAAATTGGCAAGTGACTCTAAATAATGCTAAGTGTAAAGTCGTGCACATGAGTACGAAAAGAAATCAGTTAAACTGTGTTTAGAAGATAAATCAATCAAAGGTGAAGGCCGCAAACTCCACAAAATACCTAGGAATTACTATTACTTCAGACTTAGACTGGAAATGTAGATAATGTCGTGGGTAAGGCGAACCAGAGACTGCGTTATATTGGCAGAACTCTTAGAAGATGCATACACTACGCTTGTCCGTCCTTATTTGGAGTATTGCTGCCCAGTGTGGGATCCTTATCAGGTGGTTTTGACGGAGGACATCGAAAGAGTTTAAAGAAGAGCAGCTCGTTTCGTATTGGCGCGATACAGGGGAGACAGCGTTACGGAAATTATACAGGATCTGGGATGGGAATCATTACAACACCGGCGCTTATCGCTGCGGCGTGGGCTACTTACGAAACTCCAATCGCCAACATTCTCCTGCGAATGCGAAAGTATATTGTTGACTCCCACTTACATTGGTAGAAATGATCATCTGAATAAAATACGGGAAATCAGAGCTCGAACGGTGAGATTCAGGTGTTCTTTCTTGCCGCGCGCTATTTGAGAATGGAATGGAAGATAAGTAGTATAACTGTGGTTCGATGAACCCTCTGGCAGGAACTTAAATGTGACTTGCAGAGTATGATATGTAAATGTAGATGTGGATGGTGAGGTGGCTTGCGGAGTGTAGTGTGTGATTGCAAAGGTGCAGAACAGAGGTATGCGCTGAGCGCTGTAGTAGGAGATACTTTCCCGCCCCTGCTCCTGCACGCAGAGCAGACGGCAGCAGCTCGCGTTGATTAGATAGCTGTCCCGCGCTGCCCACCTAGCGCAGATGGCCGGCGGTCACGCGCCAGGGCGTGTTGGCCGTCGTCGTGGGCGTGTCTGTGCGTGCCAGGCGCTATCGCGCATTCCGACCCGCCCCTATCTCACACCGGCAGGGATCCGCCCTTTCCGCGTCCCGCCGGGCCTTTCAAATGCCAGCCGCCGAGGCGTGAATGACAGCGCCCGGAAGCGGAACCCCACCGCAAAGTGCTGACGGCTCAGATACAGGGAGCACTGCTGCACACACCCAACCAAATGTTGTTGTAGTCTTCAGTCCGCAGACTGGTTTGATGCAGCTCTCCACGCTACCCTGTCCTGTCCAAGCCTCTTCATCTGAGAATATGTACGGCAACCTACATCCTTTTCAATCTGCTTAATGTATTCGTCCCTCGGTCTCCCTCTAAGATTTTTACCCCATACGGTTCCTTCTAATGCTAAGTTGACAATTCCTTGAAGTCTCAGAATGTGTCCAACCAATCTATCCCTTCTCTTAGTCAGAATACGCCAGAAACTCCTTTTCTCCCCGATTCGGTTAAGCACCTCCTCATTAGCTACGTGATCTAACCAACAAATTTTCATCATTCGTCTGTAGCACCACATTTCAAAATCTTCTATCATCTTTTTATCTGAACTCCTTATCGTCCACATTTCACTCCCATACAATGCTACACTCCAGACAAATACTTTCAGAAAGGACTTCCTAACATTTAAATGAATATTGGATGTTAACAAATTTCGCTTCTTCAGAAAAGCTTTTCTTCCTCTAGCTATTCTGCATTTTATATCTTCTTTACTTCGGCCATCAGAAGTTATCTTTGTACCCAAATAACAAAATTCATCTACTACTTTTATTGTCTTATTACCTAATTTAATTCCTTCAGCATCACCTGATTTTTTGACGCTACATTTCAATATCCTTGTTTTACTCTTGTTGATGTGCACCTTATAGTCTCTTTTCAAGACATTGTCCATTCCAGTCAATTTATCTTCCAGATCCTTCCGGTCTCTGACAGGATTACTTTGTCATCGGCAAACCGCGACGTTTCTATTTCTTCTCCCTGAACTTTAATTCCCTCTCCAAATTTATCCTTGCATTCTTTCACTGCTTGCTCAATGTATAGATAGAACAACAATGGTGAAACGCTACAACCATGTCTTACTTGCTTCCCAACCTCTGCGTGCCTTTCTTGCCCTTCGACTCTAATAACCGCTGACTGGTTCTTGTATATGTTGAATATAACTCTTCGCTCCCTATATTTTACCCCTGCTGCCTTCAGAATTTGGAAGAGTGTATTCCAGCTTTCTCCAAATCGACAAACGCTAAAAACGTAGGTTTCCCTGTACTTAGCATATCTTCTAAGATAAGTCGTGATGTATTGCCTCCCGTGTTCCTATTTTTCTCCTAAATCCAAACTGATCTTCCCCAAGGTCAAATTCCACAAGTTTTCCAATTCGTCTGTAAATAATTCGTGTTAGTATTTTGCAACCATGACTTATTAAACTGATGGTTCTGTAATTTTCGCACTTGTCTGCACTTGCTTTCTTTGGAATTGGAATTACGATATTCTTCTTGAAGTCGGAGGTATTTCCCCTGTCTCATACATCTTGCATACCAGGTGATACAATTTTTTCACGACTGGCTCTCCTAAAGATATCAGCAGTTCAGACGGAAAATCATTTACTCCAGGTGTCTTGTTTCGACTCAAGTCCTTCAGCGCTCCGTCAAATTCTTCTCTCAGTATCATATCTCCTATCTCATCTTCATCCACTTCGTCTTCTATTTCTAGAATACTGCCTTCAAGTTTATTTACCTTGTATATAGGCCCTCTATATATCCAAATACACTGCTCAAAACGATTAGGGGATCACGTGATATATCATACACAGTATTAATACCGTATTTTATTTTGATACTGATTACAGTTGTAATTTTTGTGTAGTACACTGATATATTGCTGTCTCAACTCTTTACTTGAGTATCAATAAAATTCTTCCGGGTATGAGACCGCGTCGTCATTTATAAACTCTACCGACGTTTCGGCCGCTGTTGCAGGCGGCCTTCATCAGCGTCTGTGACTGCTGAATGTACGACTGCTTGGGGTTTATATAGCAGCGGATGAGGGAGAGGAAGGGGGACGTTGGTTTTCCTTTATTGGTGCTTACATTATTGCACGTCATTGGTGGAAAGTGGCGTTGATGATTGGTGCAAAGCCAATCGAAAACGTCCATTTTGACCAATAAGGGGGAAGAATGCAACTTCCAATCATATGAAAAACAAGCTATTAAAACACAAATCAACGCCACTTTCCACCAATGGCGTGCAATAATGTAAGCAACAATAAAGGAAAACCAACGTCCTCCTTCCTCTCCCTCATCCGCTGCCATATAAACCCCAAGCGATCGTACATTCAGCAGTCAGACACAAACCCTGATGAAGGCCGCCTGTAACAGCGGCCGAAACCTCGGTAGAGTTTATAAAATGACGACGCGGTCTCATACCCAGAAGAATTTTATTGGTAGTAACAACAGCTGCGGAAGCCTACGTTTGCATCTTTACTTCAGGTTTACACAGCGCTTACTACATCTACATACATACTCCGCAATTCACCGTAAGGTGCGTGGCGGAGGGTACACTGTACTACTACTAGGCATTTCCTTTCCTATTCCACTCCCAAATTGAACGAGGAAAAAAAGAATGCCTATATGCCTCCGTACAAGCCCCAATTTTTCTTATCTTGTCTTTGTGATCTTTACGCGAAATGTAAGTAGGCGGCAGCAAGATCGTACTACACTCAGCTTCAAATTCCTGCCTTCTAAATTTACTTAACAGAAATTCACGAAAAGAACGTCGTCTTTCTTCCAACGATCCCCAATTGAGTTGCCGGAGCATTTCTGTGACACTCGCGTATTGGTCGAACCTACCGGTAACAAATCTAGCTGCTCGCCTCTGAACCGCCTCTATGTCTTCCTTCAAACCGATCTGCTGCGGGTCCCAAATACTTGAGCAATACTCAAGACGTGGTCGTACAAGCGTTTTATACGCGGTCTCCTTTACAGGTGAAGTACATCTTCCCAATATTCTCCCAATAAACCGAAGTCGGCTGTCTGCCTTACTCACAACTGTCCTTACATGCTCGTTCCATTTCATATCGCTCTGCAATGTTACGCCTGCCTAGATATTTGAACGACGCGACAGCATCAAGAAGCTCACTACTAATGCTGTATTCAAACATTATGGGATTGTTTTTTCTACTCATGCGCATCACCTTACATTTTTCTACATTGAGAGCTAGCTGCCATTCTTCGCACCAACTAGAAATTTTGTCTAAATCAGTCAGTTACAGACGACAACCTCCCATACACCACAACATCATCAGCAAACAGCCGCAAATTACAACTTACTCTGTCCATCAGATCATTTATATAGATAGAAAATAATAGTGGTCCTATCACACTCCCCTGGGGCACGCCTGATGATACACTCGTCTCTGATGAACACTCGCCGTCGAGAACAACGTACTGCGTTCTATTGCTTAGGAAGTCTTCCAGCCTGTGAACCTATTCCATAAGCTCGTATCCTCGTTAGCAGTCTGCAGTGTGGCACCGCGTCGAACGCCTTTTTGAAGTCGAGAAAAACACAATCCGCCTGTTACCCTTCGTCCATGGCTCGCAAGATGTCATGTGAGAAAAGGGCAAGCTGAGTTTCACATGAACGATGTTTCCTAAACCCATGCTGATTCATGGAAAGAAGCTTTTCCGTTTCAAGGAAATTTACTATATTCGAACTGAGAATATGCTCCAAATTCCACATGAAACTGAAGTCAACGATATTGGCCTGTAATTGTATGTGTCAGTTCTCTTTCCTTTCTTATACACGGGAGTCACCTGCGCTTTTTCCCAATCACTAGGAACTTTGCGCTGAATTAAAGATTCGCTATAAATGCAAACTAAGTAGGGGGCCAATGCCGCAGAATAGTCTTTGTGAAACTGAACTGGTATTCCATCCGGACCAGCAGAATTTTTCGTATTTAGCTCTCTCAGCTGCTTCTCTACACCGGAAATACCTATTGCTATGTCCCCCATTTCGGAATTAGTACGTTGATCAAATGATGGTACATTTGTGCAGTCCTCCTGCGTGAAAGATTTCTTAAAGGTTAAATTTAGAACTTCAGCTTTCCGTTTGCTTTCTTCTATTACTGCCCCGGAATGATCAACTAGTGACTGGACAGTGGACTAAGAGCGAGGCACCATGCAGCTACCATAATAGTGAAAAAGTCATTCTAGTTGCCCTCTACAATGGTGTGTCATCGCCTCGGGCGGCCAGTACAGTTGCACACCTGCTTGGTGTGGACAGTATGAGGTTAACAATCAGCGCTTGAGTAATATTTGGCCATTCTTCCACCAGTGCAATATCGAGCTCTGCAGTCGTTGTGAGAGGTGCTGGTCTGGCTGCAATGCGTCTGCCAAATCATGTAGTTTCCACCCACTAGCTGTTTATCTTCACGATGTTGCTGCGAGAGGGTGTGGAGCGGAGGAACATCCTGAAGATGGCCTAGCTTTGGGTCTAAACTAGTTGATAAAAAATTGCTGTGTAGACTGAATATATATAAAGTAAAAATTATCGTAAGGGTGCTGTTTACCCAAAGGAAACAAAAATGTTTCAAAAAATATGCTTAGTGATAACGTATAGGTTCAGAAACCACACGCTAGAACAATTCCAGAACGTTCTCACGTCTGTCTTCCGCTGGTGGCGCTATGGCGCTATCCAAATGTTCGGCTGTTTGTATAGCTTATGGGACTTAACTATGGGGTCATCAGTCCCTAAACTTATAAACTACTTATGAACTAGCTAACACTAAGGACGGCACAAATATCCATGCCCGAGGGGGGATTCGAACACCCGACCGTAGTGGCCGTGCAGACCGTAACGGACGCGCCTCAGTCCCCTCGGCCACCGCAGCCGGACCCTGCGCTGTAATGCATTCTGCAAATATCACCTCATTTGGCTGCTTGTGTTGTGGGTAGCGAGTGCAGAGCGCACAGAAAAACGGATATTAATATAATAATAATAATTTCGTGTCGCTCATTGGCCTGGTGCAAGTCTTTCAATTGGACGCCACTTCGGCGACTTGCGTCTCGCTAGCCTACACCAGCTATCCAACCGGGGAAAGGGAACCTACAGCTTAACATGGAATCACTCGAGCAGTTCGGCTGGGAGCTGTTTGATCATCCAGCACACAATCCTGATCTTATTCCCAGCAGTTTCCATCATTTCTTGCAGCGAACAGGTTCCATCTACAGGCGATTTCTACGACACAGGAATGCAAAAGTTGATCCCACTATGACAAGTGTCTCAGTTTTTTTCAGTGACTATGTCGAAAACTAGTTCAAAAATTTCTGTACCTTTTACCACGAAAGTTTTTAATTACACTACTGGTCATTAAAATTGTTACACCAAGAAGAAATGCAGGTGATAAACAGGTGTTCATTGGACAAATATATTATACAAGAACTGACATATGATTACATTTTCACGCAATTTGGGTGCATAGATCCTGAGAAATCAGTACCCATAACAACCACCTCTGACCGAAATAACGGCCTTGATACGCTTGGGCATTGATTCAAACAGACTTTGGATGGCGTGTACAGATACAGATGCCCATGCAACTTCAACACGATACCACAGTTCATCAAGACTATTGACTGGCGTATTGTGACGAGCCAGTTGCTCGGCCACCATTGACCAGACGTTTTCAATTGGTGAGAGATCTGGAGAATGTGCTGGTCAGGGCAGCAGGCGAAAAATTTGCGTATCCAGAAAGGCAACCTGCAACATGCGGTCGTGCATTAACCTGCTGAAATGTAGGGTTCCGCAGGAATCTAATGAAGGGTAGAGCCACAGGTTGTAACACATCTGATAAGTGTTCAAAGTGACGTCGATGCGAACAAGATGTGACCGAGACGTGTAACCAATATCACTCCATACCATCACGCTGGGTGGTACGCCAGCATGGCGATGACGAATACACGCTTCCAATGTGCGATGTCGCCAATCACGGATGCGACCATCATGATGCTGTAAACAGAACCTCCGAAAAAATGACGTTCTGCCATTCGTGCACCCAGGTTTGTCGTTGCCTACACCGTCGCAGGCGCTCCTGTCTGTGATGCAGCGTCAAAAGGGTAACCGCAGCCGTGGTCTCAGAGCTGATTCTGCTGCAAACGTCGTCGAACTATTTGTGCAGATGGTTGTTGTCTTGCAAACGTCCCCATCCTCAGGGATCGAGACGTGGCTGCAAGATCCCTTACAGCGATGAGGATAAGATGCCTGTCATGTCGACTGCTAGTGATACGAGGCCGTTGGGATCCAGCACGGCGTTCCGTATTGCCGTCCTGAACCCACCGATTCCATATTTTGCTAACAGTCATTGGATCGCGACCAACGCTAGGAGCAATGTAGCGATATGATAAACCGCAGTCGCGATAGGCTACAATCCGACCTTGATCAGAGTCGGATACATGATGGTACCTATTTCTGCTCCTTACACGAGGCATCACAACGACGTTTCACCAGGCAAAGCCGGTCAACTGCTGTTTGTGTATGAGAAATCGGTTGGAAACATTCCTCATATCAGCACTTTGTAGGTGACGCCACCGGCGCCAATCTTGTGTGAATGCTCTGAAAAGCTAATCTTTTGCATATTACAGCATCTTCTTCCTGTTGGTTAAATTTCGCGTCTGTAGCACGTCATCATCGTGGTGTAGCAATTTTAAGGGCCAGGAGTGTATGTTGTCAGATTACTAAAAATAGGGAAACTTACTTTCTTCATGAGTCTCGTATCAGCGTATGGTGCGATTCTTCACATCGACGAATTTACAGTCGCATGTGTATGTCGATGATGCAGCAGGTGAAATGTAGGTCTCCATATAGGGTGACACGTTTCTCGGGTATTCCTAGTGAAGCAACAGATGAGTCTGTTCTGACGGAAACGCTATTGGAAGTTGAGGCAAATTGTAGCTGACTACATATCTGTGTGTGAGGACCCTGCAAGCGCCAGGTGGCGTGCTGTGGTGTGCCTTGGCGTGGGCGGTGTGGGAGGGAACGTCTGTGGCGGTGACGGCGAGCGAGGGGGCGGCGGCAGGGCGTGGCCGCACGCCGCCTGCAAGACAACTCGCCGCTGCCTCTGCCGACGACAGGGTACACCGCCGCGAGGAGCATTACGTCTTACCCGTCGCTCAGCTCACGGTAACCTTTGTTCACGTATCGCAGCCATCACAACAGTAACACAACAGTGTATCACCCAGTCTAGAGCGCTTGCATCATCACAGCGTGGTTGCGATGTCATAAATATGTTTGAATATGAAACTTCCTGGCAGATTAAAATTGTGTGCTGGAACCGGCACTCTAACCTGGGACCTTTGCCTTTCGCGGGCAAGCGCTCTACCGACTGAGCAATCCCGTCACGACTCACGATCCCACCTCTCGACTTTACTTCTGCCAGTACCTCCCCTCCTACTTTCCAAACTTCAGGAAGTTTCATATCAGCGCACACTCCGCTGCAGAATGAAAGTTTCATAATGGAAACATCCCTTAGGCTGTGGCTAAGCCATGTCTCCACCATATCCTTTTTCCCAGGAGTGCTAGTCTTGCAAGGTCTGCAGGAGAACTTTTGTGAAATTTGGAAAGTAGGAGGCGAGGTACTGGCGGAAGTACAGTTGTGGGGTGGGATCGTGAGTCGTGTCGGGATAGCTCAGTCGCTAGAGCGCTTGCCCGCGAAAGGCAACGGTCCCAGGTTCGAGTCCCGGTTCCGGCACACAATTTTAATCTGCCAGGAAGTTTCATATCAACGCACACTCAGCTGCAGAGTGAAAGTTTCATTATGTTTGAAAATATTTATTATCTACATCTACATGGATACTCTGCAAATAACATTGAAGTGCGTGACAGAGGATTAATCAAACCACTTTTATGATATTTCTCTGTAGTTCCATTCTCTCAGAGCTCGCGGGAAAAGGAAACATCTAAATCTTTCTGTTATCGATCTGATTTCTATTGTTTCATTGTTACGATCATGTCTCCCTATGGAGGTGGGTGCTAACACTATAATTTCGCATTAGGAAGAGAACTTTGGCGAAAGAAATTTCGCAAATACATCGCGCCGCAACAAATAACGCCTTTCTTTTAATTATTTCCACCCCACCTAGTGCATCATTTCCATGAAACTCTCTCCCATATATCGCGATAATACAAAACAAGATGCCCTTCTCTTAACTTTCTCCAAATCGTCCGTCAGTCCCACCTGCTGGGGATCACACAATGCGCAGCACATACTCCGAGAAAGGACGCACGAGTGTAATGTAGGGAGTTTCTTCATTAAAACTGTTGCATCTTCTAAATATTGTTCCAATGAAATGTAGTCTTTGGTTCGCCTTTGCTACAATATTTTCTCTGTGTTCTTTCCACTTTAATTATTATTCATAGATATTTAGTTGAATTTAGGCTCGTAGATTTGACTGATTTATCGTGTAAATGAAGTTTAACGGATTGATTTTAGTGGTCATGTGGATGACTTATTATTTAGGGTCAATTGCCAAGTTTTGCTCTATGCAAATATCATATCGTATGGGGACTTCCCTAAACGATAAATGACAGCAGCATCCGCGAACAGTCTAAGACAGCTGCTCACATTGTCTCGTAAACCGTTTATAAGATGCAAGATAACAATTCTGTTCTACACGATGACTCTGCGGCAATTAGAACGTTAACTGTGTCAGCATTAAAAGAACTATCAGAAAATCAAGAAACGTAACTCTCTCTCTCTCTCTCTCTCTCTCTCTCTCTCTCTCTCTCTCTCTCTCTCTCTCTCTCTCTCTCTCTCTCACAAGAAAGCAAAATAATAATTTAAAATAATAACGAAAATACACACACACACACACACACACACACACACACACACATATATGCGTACAAAAAATAAAAAATCATAAAACTATAAGAAAAGCTTTAGTGGACTGTAAAACACGTTAATGCGATTTTTTCACATTTGACACCAAAAATTCTCTCAGACTGAAAATGAAGAAATTCTGGAGTGCGTTTCTGCAATTATTCCTTCTCATCTCGACTCAAGAGATTTCTCTCAGTGACAGACATGTGTAGATGTTTTGAAAGGAAGGAATATCATATATACGTGGATAATTTTTTTTCAGCGTCTCAGTTTTAGAGCAGCTAAAGCAAGATGGACTTTTTTAGCCTGCGGTGCAATTAGATCACACAGAAAAGGACTTCTTATGCTGAAACCAGACAAGAGGACCCTTTGACTCGTCAGTTCATTCTGGTGCATTGCCTACTTCAATTTGAAGGTTAAACGTGTAGCAGAGTTGCTGTCCACAATGGATTCAAATTCAAATATTCAAATGTTTGTAAATCTATGGGACTTAACTACTCTGACTAACAGTCCCTAGGCTTACAAAATACTTAAAATAACTTGCGCTAAGGAGAACTAATACACCCATCCCCAAGGGAGGACTCGAATGTCCGAAGGCGAACAGCGGCGCTTTCCGCAGCTAGGCGTCTTACAACGCTCGACCACTCCACCGCGGCACATAATTAATTCACCTATATGTGCTGAAGTCAGCCATAAAGGAAAGAATGGGAACATTACAAAAATACTTTGCCCAAAATTGATGAAATCGTATAATGCAAATATGGGTTGTGTCGATAAGGCTGATATGATGAATAGAATTTTTTGCAATAGACAGGTAGTCAAGAAGGTGGTGTCTACAGTTATTTTGGTATGTAGTGAACATTTCTGTAGGAAATGCATTTATTCTGTTTAGTATGTAATCCAAAAGACAAACAAATCAATAGGATTATTCGAAGGCGTGTTGTCACAACCATGGTAGGCAGTTATGTCTTCAAAGATAGTCCTGGTCATTCCAATGCATCATCTGAACCATCTAAAAAAATGTTGTTCGTAATGAAAATCGCATACCAGGAGCAAAAATTTTTCAAATCATGCCACCTCATGGCATTGCATGCACTGAAGCACGAAGAAAGAACTCGCACAGAAGCAGGTGGCAGATGGACAAGTATTTACTGCCAGGTAGCCTTAGCTATGCTTGTATGCAGGAAGGAACTGTATCATCTGAAGTGTTGTTTTGCAGACAGTCATTTCATTTGAAACCACCCTGTATTTGATCAGTTAATGGATATTTCACTTGATTTTTACATTTTCCTGTCTCATTGCCTGAATATTAATACAAAAAAATTAAAAATTCATTTATTACTTTGCCCCTAAATGGTTAAATAATCCGGCAGACGGGTTCTAGCCAAGGCCTGCATACCTCCCCGATCCCAGAAATCTTTGCTTCTGTCACGATATACGAGGTATGTCCACAAAGTAAGTTTGGTTTGGTTATATAAAACAAATATTTAAAGATACAGAAAAAATGTTTATTGTACAAAAATCTACAACAGTTAACTAACTTTTCTACATAGCTTCCAGAATTTTGTAGACACTTCTCATAGCATGGCGCAAGATTTTGTATGCCTTCTTCATAGAAGGTTGCCGCCTGTGTATTCAACCATGAGGTAACATGTTCTTTCACCTTGTTATCATAGTTGAAGTGTTCACCAACAAGGACAGATTATAGGTGTAAGAAGAGATGAAAGTCGCTAGGAGCGAGGTCGTGGCTGTATCGAGGAGGATCAGACATGTCCCAGCGTAATTCCCGTAAGAGTTGTTTGGTCACATTCGCCGTGTGAGGTCGGGCATTATCGTGGAGAAAACGACACCTTTTGCCGATGAATTATCTTTGGTTTAACTTTCTTCGCATTTAGAAAAATAATCACATATCTGATTTCACACGAAGCGACATTATAAAGAAGCGCTACAAAGCACACGTCGGCAGCAGCGATCTCAAAATGGCGTACATGTCTTCTCCTTGAGTTTTTTGGACGACTCACGTATTTATATTGTGGTGCCTTGTGTGCCTCGGAGTTGGCTAGTAGTGGAAGAAGTGGACGCTCATGTTGTCTTGTTGACACTGCAAACGCCGTGCATTGTGGACAGTACGTGCTGGTGGACAGTGTGTGTGTGTGTGTGTGTGTGTGTGTGTGTGTGTGTGTAAACTCCGAGTGCACCAGTAAAAGCTATGGCAAATATCATTACATCATTATTTATTGCTTTTTTCAGTGGTCTCTGACATTTATGTAATTACCGAAATGTCTCACATTATGTGCTTCAGAAGTCAAATTTAACACACTACGGTCGGGGGTTCGAATCCCCCCTCGGGCATGGATATTTGTGCCGTCCTTAGTCTTAGCTAGTTCATAAGTAGTTTGTAAGCTTAGGGACTGATGACCCCGTAGTTAAGTCCCATAAGTTCTACAAACATTTGAACATCAAATTTAACAGAGAATCTTTGAAAAACGAGAAATGAACATAAATTTACTTGCCATTGCAGCGTCATTGCGGGTGTTATTTCACACACACCCTTCCTCCAGCCTGCTACGAAACATGGAACATGTATCGTGTAGAGCTGATGACGCTGATAAGTGCTTTTGCCTTAGCAGATCCAGTGGCTGGAGTGGTCTCTCTCATACTCCACGTCCCAAAACATACAGGATACCTGTATGTTGTTAAACAAATTCTGTATACAGCCCGTATCTGTTTGAATGTTCATTAGAGTAGCGTGTAATAATTATAAGTAAATCGCTTCATAAATGTTCGAGATTTTTGCTAATAATGTCTCTCCTGAATACAATACTTACATATTTACATATAACATTAACATGTGTCTAACAAACGCTCATTACGGTATCGTGTAAAAATCTGAAGTGAACTGGTCCAATTTCCAGGATTTCTTATACTAACGTTTCCCCTTCATATATTACATATATTGTCTATGTCTGATTAAATGTTCATCAAAATATCTTGTAAAAATGTTAAGTACTTTCCGAAATTTTAAGTGACAAGTTTAAAAGACGACTTATTTTTTAGAATAGATTGTTAGAATTTAAAACGCTTAATAAGTACGTATTTCTCTCTTTTCAGGTGAGTACGCATTCCAGATCCCACCTTCAAAAGCTCGTAAGTAGATAACAACACTTCTCAGAGTGACATTATTCAAATGTTTGTAATTCTATGGGACCAAACAACTGTGGTGATCAGTCCCTAGGCTTACAAACTGCTTAAACTAAGTTACACTACGTAAGAACTACACAGATATACACATCCATGTCCGAGGGAGGAGTCGAACCTTCGGTGGTATCGCCTAGAACCGCGCGACCATACCCGCGCGGCTTCGCATTATTGGCATTGTATATACAAGGTGAGTCAGGAGGAAAAGTTCAGGCTTTGACTGGTGATACTAGTGGTGAATGAGAATAAAAGAAAACTTCTAATAAACATATGCCCTTTTCTTAACTGTTCCCACGTAAACCAATGAAAACAACTAGGAATGGTGAAAGTGAGGGTGACAGGAAATTATGATACTGTTTTGTCTGGTTTAATTGTGTAAGTTTCCTCACTATCGGTAAAACAAACAATTTAGTAGTGTAGTCTTCGTGTAAAAGTGAACTGTCGACTTGTAAAGATAATTTTTGGTCCTTACTTCGCCATGAGTTTGTCGAAGAAATGCGGGGGTACATTGACATTGATGATTACATTAAATATGGTTTTGTTGCTGTACAGTACAATAGTGTTGACCAGCTCCAATGTGTTATTTGCTACGAAGTATTTAGCAATGATGCCATGAGACCATCTCGTCTCGAAAGGTATTTGTGGACTAAACATAGTGCTTTAAAAGGTACACCGAAGGAGCTTTTTGCTGCAAAATGTGCGACTTCGAAACGTACGCAGTTGGATAGTACTGGACCCATTGCTCAGTCTTATGAAAAAAGTTGCCCTAGCTTCCTTTGAGTCATCGTTACTCATCACAAAGGCCAAGAAAAGTCATATTGTCGGAGAAACTGTTGTTAAACCCTGTTTGTTGAAAGCAGGCGATATTGTTCTTGGATCAGAAAGTAAACAAAAACTTCGCAAATACCGCTTTCTAACAATACGAGGTTATTCAAAAAGAAAGAATAGATTACAAACATTTATTTCTTCCAAAGTACGAAAGATAGAAACGTGATTCCAACATTAATGGAAAGAGAAAAGTTAACAATTTATTATTAGTAATTATGCTATGCATTCAATATGAGCATCGTGTGTTACACGACAAACATCAAAACTGTGGCCCATTTCTTGCCACACACGAATCTCATGGTCTCTTGTTATTGAATTCATAGCTTCAACAGTTCGATGTCGTAGACCTTCAAGAGTGTCAGGCATAGGAGAGATGAAAACACGGTCTTCCTCTTCTTCTTCCATATCATCTAACACGCTAATACAAAATTCGTACCTTTTGTTGTGGTCGTGAGGGTGCAATGCTTACAATAACTGCAGTTTGTATGGCTTAATGAGCAGACGATGTTTTAGAACTTGCCGTACCGTTGGCAGAGGAATGTTCAGCTCTTTGATTGTTGTTGATATGGATTTCTTTGGGCTCATTTCGTTAAGTGTAAGAATAGCTCGACATTCTCGTTCGATGTGTGTGAACGTCCCGTACTTTTACAGATGCAACCATCTTCTACGAATTTCCGATGCCACTCGTAAACTTGCTTTTGACGCGGCGGTTATTAATTAAATTGACTGTGAAATGCTCGAAAATCACATTTAAGTGGCTGGCAGAGGGTCCATCTAACCACCTTTATACTATTTATCTCCCATTCCATTCTCGAATAGCGCGCGGGAAGAAAGAACACCTGAACTCTCCGTTCGGGCTCTTGATTTCTCGTATTTTATTCTGATGATCTTTTCTACCTATGTAAGTGGGAGTCAGTAATATATTTTCGCATTCGGAGGAGAATGTTGGCGACTGGAGTTTCGTAAGTAGCCCACGCCGCAGCGATACCCATCCAAGATCTGCATCATTTTCGTAACGCTGTCTCCCCTGTATCGTGACAATACAAAACGAGCTGTCCTTCTTTGCACCTTTTCCATGTCCTCCGTCAAACCCACCTGAAAAGGATCCCACATTGGGCAGCAATACTCCAAAAATGGACGGACCAGCGTAGTGTATGCACTTTCTTTAGAAGTTCTGTTGTATTTTTAAGGGTTCTGCCAATAAAACTGTCTCTGGTTCACCTTTCCCACGACATTATGTACGTGTTCTTTCCAATTTAAGACTGAAGTAATAGTAATTCCTAGGTATATAGTGGAGTTTAAGGTCTTCACTTTTGATTGATTTATCTCGTAAACAAAGTTTAATATATTTATTTTCGTACTCGTGTGGACGACTTCACACTTCTCATTATTTAGAATCAATTGCCAAATTTAACACCATAGTGATATCTTATTCAGATCGTTCTGCAGTTGGTTTTGATCTTCAGATGATTTTACTAGACGGCAAATGACGGCGTCACCTGCAAACAACCTAATCGTTTATGTAAATAAGGAACAGTAGAGGACCAGTAACAGTACCCTGTGGAACGCCCGATATCACCTCTGTTTTAGTCGATGCCTTACCATCGATTACAACGAACTGTGTCCTCTCTGACAGGAAATCCCCTATCCAGTTGCAAATTTGGGGCGATACACCATAACTACGCAATTTGATTAAAAGCTGTTTGTGTGGTACTGTGTCAAAAGCCTTCTGGAAATCAAGAAATACGGAATCGATTTGCGAACCTTTGACGATAGCAGTCATCACTTCGTGTGAGTAAAGAGCTAGTTGTGTTTCGCATAAACGATATTTTCTAAACCGCTGTTGACCTTGGGTCAATAGATCATTCTTATTGAGATAATTCATAATATTTGAATACAGGATATATTCCAAAACACTGCTGCAAATTGACGTCAATGAAAGAGGCCTGTAGTTTAGTGGGTTACTTCTACTGCCTTTCTTGAATATAGGTGTGACCTGTGCAACTTTCCAATCTTTTAGTACAGATCCTTCTTTGAGAGAGCGGTTGTATATGGCTGTTAAGTAAGGAACTATCGCTTCAGCATAATCAGATAGAAATCTAGTGGGTATACAGTCCGGACCAGAAGAGTTGTTCTTGTTAAGTGATTTAAGTTGCTTTACTACTCCGAGAATATCTACTTCAACGTTACTCATTCTGGCCTTTGTTTGTAATTCGAAATGTCCTGCGGTGTCGCCGCGATTTCACTACAGAGAACAATCAACAGCGCAATGCGGCCGTGACTCGACCTTCTACACGGGCTGTTTAAATTGTAAACTTTTCTTAATCCATTAACGTTGGAATCATGTTTCTATCTTTTGTAGTTTAGAAAAAATAAATGTCTGAAATCTGTTCTCTCGTTTTGAATAACGCCGTAGAGTATTATTATTCTGAAAGGGAGGACGCGAAGTTTCCATTAGTAGGAGAGCGTGGGAAATAAAAGGTTGGGAACCCTTGATATAGTGTATATCTGGAATGGTATGGAACGCGGACACCTTGCCTGGACGGTGCAACCGCTAACAGACCGCAGTTGTCTGCCGCTCCGCAAACTATTTCTATCAGCTGCGTGTAGAGGAGTATCACGGACTTGTTGGCTTACCTCCACGGCGTCTCGCTGCGGTCTGCACCGTCTGTGGAGACTGCACACTGCATTAGATACCTAACCCACGACATCCGCCAAGTTAGTGCACTGCTTTTGAATAAAACCGAGCATCTAACGAATTATTAATTTCTCCAGCCGGCGGACGGTTCACCGTCAACATGATCATAACACAGGTCGACATGGATTCTGGGGTTTGTAAAGTAAGTGGTGTTCTTTACTAAATTTGCAACCCTGAATATGAAAATCATATCAATTTTTTTCCACCACCCTCAGTTTTTTCTGCACAGCTACCCCCCCTCCAAACCTACCATTGGCCGCGAAATCTATGTTATGCAGTGTCCACAACTACAGAAATGTGGCAACGCTTCATTTTTTGTGTGAAGGTGATGCAGAGGGGGCTAATGAGCTTGGAGCTGACGTTCCATTATCTCCACAGAAATCAGTGAGTGAGAAGGTGCTTTCGCGCTTTGTTGTGAGTGATGGTATTTCACTGAAGGTCTGTTAAAAATGTCAGGAAGGCAGTGTGTGAATAGCCCAGATACATTTTGTTATATCTTTGGAAATTATGTGATATGTGCAAGACGTCGACAAATAACAAAATTTGTGTAGAAGTCATATTTTGCATATTTCGGCATGAAGCTCGGCGATCAGGACAAGTCATTTGCTCCACACATTGTGTGCCATACATGTGTGGAGCAGTTAAGAAAATGGAGGGAAGGTAAAATGAAGTGCTTGAACTTCACAATTCCTATGGTATGGCGTGAACAGAAGAATCATGTGGATGACTGTTACTTCTGTATGACGAATGTAACGGGATACAACAGAAGAAACATGAAAAACATATCGTATCCAAACTTATATTCGGCAATTAGACCTGTTCCTCAAGGCCCAGGGCTACCAATTCCCTCTCCACCAACATCAGTGGATTCTCTTGAATTCTCTGTACCAGATGTAAGTCAAGAAAGCAGTGAATCCGACTATTCTGAGTGTGGTACCGATAGTAGCCCAAAACCTCTTACTCAAACAGAACTTGACAATTTAGTGAAAGACCTAGGACTCTCAAAAGATGCAGCACAACTATTAGGATCACGTCTCAGTGAAAATAACTTACTTGCACACGGTACATCATATTCATTGTACAGAAATCGTGATAAAGATTTCAGCGAATTTTTGTTGAAGATGGTTTAATGGTGTTCTGCAAAGACTTCGCCGGATTAGTGATGAAAATGGGAGCTCAGAAGTATGAGAGTAAGGAATGGAGATGGTTTATAGATTCTTCAAAGCGAAGTTTGAAAGTAGTGTTGCTACATATTGGAAATGACCTAGGATCAATTGCAATTGCGTATTCAGTACATTTAAATGAGACATACAATACCATGAAAATACTTCTACAAAATGTGAAGTACGAAGAACACCAGTGGCTTCTGTGTGATGACTTTAAAGTGATTGGCATTATTCTTGGTCAGCAAGCAGGGTACACTAAGATGCCTTGCTATATGTGTGAATGGGACAGTAGAGCTTACCATGATCATTGGAGTAGGAGAGAGTGGCCTAAGAGGCAAAATCTGACAGTGGGATCAAAGAACACAGTGAATGAACATTTGGTTAATCCAGATCATATTTTATTGCCTCCACTGCACATCAAATTAGGACTCGTGAAGCAGTATGTTAAAGCACTGGACGAAACAGGAAACTGTTTCCAATACCTGTGTAGGCAATTCCCAAATCTATCCGCTGCAAAGTTGAAAGAAGGGATATTTGTTGGACCAGATATAAGGAAGTTGATCTCTGATGAGCACTTTGACAGTTCTATGACGGAAATAGAACTTCAAGCTTGGAGAAGTTTAAAAAATGTTGTGCATCGTTTCCTTGGCCAGAATAAGCAGCTTCATTACAAAGAAATAGTGGATGCTACAGTCCTTTAAACAGTTAGGATGCAAGGTCTCTCTAAAACTACATTTTCTAATGTCACACTTAGAGAGTTTTCAAGAAAATTTGGCTGACACATCGGAGGAACATGGTGAACATCGTTATCAAGGTCGTTGTGGAATAAACATCATGGCTGACTACTGTTGGTGCATCACACGTGAAGGAGAAGTGACACACAAGAGGAAGGATATCAAGTGTTCATTCACGGGCAAACGAAAACGGAAGTAATACCTCTACTTGGTAAGTGCCCACCATAATATTTGCTTCTTATAATTCATATGCCTTTCTTTTTTAACCACTTTACTGTTCCATTTTGTTTCCATTGTCCCATAATTGCTTTGTAATTTCCAATTTCATTTGGCGCAGAGTTAGACAATGGGGAATATGATGATGATGATAGTGGTGGTGCAAAACCCTGACGTGCCACAGAGAAACAGGCTGCAAATTTGTGATCAGCAGGGTCAATTTAGTCAGAAATACATATTGTCATGCAAACCCCAGACAAAAAGTCAAAATTTGTCGACCTGTGTAATTGCATCACTCTATGAAACGTTGCCAAGAAGTATCTCTTATAACACATCTCGTAACATAGGTAGAAGGTGTCTTGATCACGGTCTTAAACAGCACCATTCCCTCCCCGACCACTTGTTCTCTCCCTTGATGGCCAAACACTGCCGATAAATATTCAGAAATTATTGATGAAGAAAGGGAAGGAACGATAATTAGGAAAGAAAGGAATGACAGTGGCTGCATTAGGGCATTGAAATGAAACAATGGCGACAAGTGATAATGTGATCCGAGTCGGGAATCGAACCCGGGTCTCCCGCTTCGGGCCAGCGGTCGCCTTAACCACTTAGCTACTCGTGCTCGCCTCCCGTCCGCCCCAAACTTCCACAAGTCACACGCTATGTCTGTAGCGCCCCGATTGTCCATGCCCTCTTACACTCGCCATTACGGATTCCTGTGCGAGGTCGAACGTACGACCGCATCTGCGGTGAATTAATCGAAGCTAATGCCGTCTTCGCATGTAAATACTTAATATAATACGTTCGACCTCGCACAGGAATCCGCAATGGCAAGTGTAAGGGGGCATGGACGATAGGGGCGCTACAGCCATACCGTGCCACTTGTGGGAATTTGAGACGGACGGGAGGCGAGCACGGGTTGCTAAGTGGTTAACGCGACCGCTGGTCCAAAGTGTGTTCGATTCACAGATCGGCTCACATTTTCACTTATCGCCATTGTTTAATTTCATTGCCCTAATGCAGCCACTGTCATTCATTTCTTTCCTAATCCTTCTTCCTTCATCCCGTTTATCAGTAATTAGTAAAGGCAATATGGCTTCGGAGCAGGTGTGGTGTCTGTTATTTCGGACATGTCCAAACGAACAGACACCACACCAATAGAATAAGTTAAAGATTTTGTTCAACGCCGAGAGTCTAAAGAGCTACCACCAGGTCGCTTGCGGCCGCTGAAAGACGAAGGAAGTCTATTAATTCAAAGATTTCTTTTATTTCACCCAAGACTTTTTTAAACTTCTCCCACGTGGCGTGGTAGAAGCGATTTGAGTCAAGATTCTCTTATTTTAGCGAATTCCCCCACCGGAATTAAAAAAACCGTTGCACTTCTACGTGGTGAGCGCTTAGCTAATGCGACCTACACTTGTGCGCGCGTTAGTAAGAGTAGGCAGTAAGAAACTGTGTAGGACGTGGCAGATAACGACTTGACCGCATTGTACTGCCGTGAGAACAACGCCTTTCCGCTCCAGAGATAGCACCATTTGTCTTTTGAGTCACAGCGGACGGTCGCGGTGACACCTCCGCCAGTTGATGGACGCTGAGAAATCTCGCAACCGCCCTGGCTGACATGCTAACAGCCACAAATAGGCGCTGGGCGATCTCTGCTTCCGGTGCGACGGCCGAGACACAATGGCACATACCACTGGCTGCGTCACTCGCGTCTAACAGCCAGATTTGTTGGACGTCTCCGCTTTATTTGCTGTAATTTAGTAACCGAGTAAAAGAATTATCCTCAAGAAACGTACTGCGGGGACTCACTACTTTGCCCCTATTACGATAATGTCCGTCAAAATAAAGCCCGTTCTCGTCTCCTCGCGGAGGATGTCTGCTGGTTGGTTAGCTGTTGCTTATTCCTTGCCCTACCCTCTTTCGTTAACATACAGGGAAACAGATTTAATGCAGCTCATGAGTCGAAAGATTGATCTGAAGGATGCCAAGTTCCGAAGCAAAAGATATACTACGTCCTCCAACATACACGTGTAAAGAGGGACTCTTAATATGACAGTAGTTCAAATCCTAACTGTTCAGTACCGACATTCTATTTCTGCGCAATACCCTGGCAATAAATAAGAAACGGAGAAAATTACTCTGGTACATTTGCATGAAATAGCGAAACCTAGCAATGCTTCGGCGCGGTACAGTCTGACATAAAAATTAATGCGGGGGGGGGGGGGGGGATTCTTGTAGACGTAAAATCACCGAGAAAATACGCGGTATGTCAACGGAGTAAGTTCCGTTTGGTTATAAAAAACAAACGTGTACAGATACAGAAAAAAATATTTATTGTACAAAAATCGACTACTGTTAACTGCTTTTGTAGGTAGGCACTTGTCATAGCGTGGCACAAGTTTTTGTAGGCCTTCTGTGAAGATGGTTGTCGCTTGTGTATTCGACATCTAATAACATGTTCTTTCAGCTCGTCATCATCGTTGAAGTGTTAACCGCCAAGGCAGATATTGGGTGTAAGAAGAGATGAAAATCGCTAGGAGCGTCCGGGCTGTACGAAGGATGATCAAACACGTCCCAGTGAAATTCCCGTAAGAGTTGTTTGGTCACATTCGTCGTGTGATGTCGAGCATTATCGTGGAAGGGGGAGGGACCAGTAATCTTCGTGCACATGTATTTTCAAGGTTTCAAGATTTGCTTAGGTTTTACCTTCTTTGTGGATGGAGTGTGCCTTGCCTCCATTCCATTGATTGCCGTTTTCTTTCTGGGGTGTCTTACGATATCAAAATTTCATCCCCCGTGACTATCCAAGAAAGAAAACTATCTCCTTCTTCATATTTCTCTCTCTCTCTCTCTCTCTCTCTCTCTCTCTCTCTCTCTCTCTCTCTCTCTCTCTCTCTCTTATCTATCTCTTTTGTTCAGTAAGAATTTTGGGGTACCCAACGCGAGAAAAGTTTTCGAAATTTCAATTATTCAGTAACAGTTTAATGAATTAGAAATCGTGAGATTTGCGAAACTTCCATAGCAAGGGCACTAACAGTAAACTTACGGTTGTGCTCTATCTTCTCTTCAATTGTGTGAACCAGTTCATCAAGTAACCACAGACTGACATCCACTTCGTTCTTCGTCGTGCACTTGATCACGTCCTTCATTGAACATTCTGACCCATCTTCTAACCACTGAATCTCCCTAGCATTTTGTCTGTAAAACATCGCAGATTTGCCGATGAATTTCCTTTATCATTCTTTGCATTTCGAAAACGAATGACAGATCTGATTTCACACGCGGCGCCATTTTCAATTACGGCTGACATTACAAAGAAGCACTACAAAGCATACGTCGGCAGCATCGATCTGAAAATGGCGTACATTTCTTCTCCTTGAATCAGAGTAACTGCCAAGTATCTTCGGAACTGCGATCATAGCGCTGCCGCGGATCAAAATAGAAACGGAACTTCCTTTGTGAACGATCCTCGTACATGGACCGTATCAATACCCTGCTTTGAGTTACTGAACCTATGCGGGTAAAGGAAAGTTAGAAAAAAAGTGTTTTTTCTAACAAAAACATTATTTATTGTAAATACAGTGAATAAATAAAATTTTGTTTGCCCGTTTCCGTAATCAACATACAGATCAGACGGTTTACCGACAGTGAAGTGTGGGACGTATAATTACCGTTGAGAAAAGCAATCGTTCTAAACATTCTGTCCGTCCACTCCCCATCCACTCTTCTGCCTGTTTCCTCTTCCCCTCTATTTAGCTCCTCGTGGTCGTCTCCCCTACCCCCTCAGCTCCGTTCACCTCTCCTCTACCCTTTCTTCAGTTTCTCACCTCTTTCTCCCTCCTCTCTCTGTTCATCTCATCCCCCTTCATCTTAATGTGCATTTCCTCTTTCCTTGGTCTAAGCTATTCTAAATGAATGAATTAAAAATTACCATGCAATTTCAAATTTTGTTGAAAAATGTGGGCCGCGGTGGAGTAGCCGAGCGGTCTAAAGCGTCTCGCTGCGAGGCGCGCGGTTGCTCGCCGTGGAGGTTCGAGTCCTCCCTGGGGCATGGGTGTGTGTGTTTGTCCTTAGGTTAGTTTACCTAGGTTTAAGTAGTTTGTAAGCTATGGACTGATGACCACGCAGTTTGGTCCGATAGATTTATAAACATTTGAACTTTTGAACTTTGAAAAATGTGGGAAATGAAGCAATCATTATTCTTATAGAAAAAATCGCACTGTCGTGTTTTGCGGCCCACTTTAAATTTCTAGTTTTATAAGTGTTTGCAAACATTTTGGACCAAAATAATAAATATTAAAAAAATAATTAATAAGAGTGTCTGAAACACTTGTAGGAAAAAAAATTAGGTACTGGAGGGTTCCGAACTATTGACCTTCAGCGTCACAGTCCAACACATTGCCCACTACGCTACAGCTAACAGGAATTGCGTTCTTTAATCTCATACTATTGATGGCCGTTGTTAACTGATGCTAATATGGCATTTGTAGACCTTAGATTATCATTTAACGTACGAAGAAAGTCTTTTTGTTGATTCTTCAGTGCGCCATTGCTTTGAAATGACAACGTGTAAGCTACAATAAGAAAATCATCAAATACTCAAGGCAAGATTGCGTATGCCAGAGACAGTTCTGGGCGAGGAATGTCACCTGGCATCTGCGAACGGCTGGTTTTCGTTAATTTAATGGAGGATGTCAAAACTCCGTTATTTTCGCAAATATTTCTCAAACGATACGAGTAATGAAGAAAACATAAGTGAACAAAGTTGTAGAGAATTTTCTCCAATACAAATTCGTTTATTCAATTTGCAATTAAAATTACATTACAAACGGCTGATTTTGGTATTACTAACGTGATTATTGTCCGAAATATTTAAATAAGCGAGGTTCTGGTCTCTGGTAGCCAACAACTATGTAAAATTTGGTGCCGATCGGTTGAACGGTTCGACCTAAAAAGTGAGAACACGTTACAGCCAGACAGACATCGTCAAATCGCCGTTATTTTTGCAAATATCTCTGCAACGATGCAAGATATAAAAAATAAAAAAAACATAATAGAGTGAATTTGTAGAGAATTTTCCCCTCTACCAATTAGGTTATTCAATTTTCGTGTCAGATGAACGGTTCGTTTGCAATTATATTACAAACGGCGTTTTTTTTTTTAGTATTATTACTGTATTTTTTGTCCGAAAAATTTGAAAAAGGGAGGTTCTGGTCTCTGGTGGCCTACAATTATGTCTGTAAAATTTGGTACTGATCGGGTGAACGGTTTGTCTTAAAAACAGGGAACACGTTACGGACAGACAGACAGACAGACAGACATCCCAAAATCGCCGTTATTTTTGCAAATATCTCTGAAACGATACGAGATATGAAAAAAAAGAAAAAAAAACCATAAGAGAGCAAAGTTGTAGAGATTTTTCTCCTCTACCAATTCGGTTATTCAATTTTCGTGCCAGATGCATGGTTAAGCCGATATTTTCATTTATATTTCGAGCTGGCAAAAGATGATCGCAAAGGCCCGCTTTTAGTGTTACTACTGTATTTACAGACTTGTTACTACGATGTGTTTATTTCCACAGCTGACAACATCGACCTGTTTTATTTGAAAGGCACTAAACTATGAACGTCCTTAAAATGCATTTTCACGTAACATTGATATTTTAGTGTGGCGTTCTTACCACACAACCAGAGCGGTACGTGTGTCACGAGTTTGTAGCACTTCTGACGTGTATGTTCACTTAGTATAGAACTAAAGAGTTATTTGTGAATGCTGTTGTCGTCGTGTTGGTACGCCTCAGTCTGCGCGGATGCTGACGATAGCCGGGTGAACATTTCCGGAGGGTGGCCACGCTTAGATGTCGGGGATAAAGTCATCTTTACATGACGGAAACGGATGCCGTATCGATGCCATCACCGACGATCCTCCAGACTTTTAATTGGATTGCAGTCACGTTCTAAGAGTCCTATTGTTCCCCTGGGTGACGTCTTGCCGTCGTCTACCAAAATATCGCGGGAAGGATCGGCGCATTAGACGATGCGCCGTCTCTGACACCTGAAAGTTTCGGTTAGATGCGGCGTATGACTACATCCGAGAAGCTTCGATTGAAATAATTTATTCCATTACTAGTTACAGCACAACTTGCCGCCTTCTTCAGATGCTGACCTGTACAATGTACAGACAAGTTAACAAATGGAATAATCTGCATACAAATATATACAAGGAAGAATTATCTGCATAACATATATATATTTAATCGTACCACTCAGAAATTAAAGTAATTAGGCATCAGTCTCGTCGGGGAACGTGCACAAATAAAAAAAATATACATATTCATATTAGATTGTCAAAACAGTGAAACAATGAAAGCCGGCCGCGGTGGCCGAGGGGACTGAGGCGCTCCAGTCACGGTCTGCACGGCCACTACGGTCGGGGGTTCGAATCCCCCCTCGGGCATGGATATTTGTGCCGTCCTAGTTCGTAAGTAGTTCATAAGTCGTTTGTAAGTTTAGGGACTGATGACCCCGTAGTTAAGTCCCATAGACTATACAAACATTTGATTTTGAAACAACTAAAACAAAACATGTATATCACCAATATGAAGTGCAGGAGTACAAACATGTTTTGTTTTAGTTGTTTTATTAGTTTGACAATAAATATCGAGATGTATTTTTATAATTTGACCACATTCCCCGACGAGACTGATGCCTATTTACTTTTATTTTTGATGACGTTCGCATCACGGATTTTCTCAAACTTTGTACCTTTTCTGCTGATCATAGGACAACAGCAAAGGCGCAATAGTTAAGATTTCGAGAAAATCGCAGTAGTAATATCACTCGTCGAACATCTAACCGTGTGTTGCAGCTATAAGTAAGCCATATGCAAGAGAAAGCGGTGGTCCAGTGGTTAGTGATCTGGCTTTTAAATCGGTGGATCCCCAGTTCAGACCTAGCCCATACTGACGTTTGTTTTTATTCATTTTTGTTTTCAACACTGGCGATATTGAAATGATATGTTAAAAACAGTAAACAACGCGTGCATGTGCAATATAATCACAGTACACAAATGCATCTTTTAACTAACGTTTGTTGTTGTGGTCTTCAGTCCGGAGGCTGGTTTGATGCAGCTCTCCACAATACCCTATGTGGAGCAAGCATGTTCAACTCTACATAAGAACGTCAACCTACATCTGTCTGAATCTGCTTACTGTATCTATCTCTTGGTCTTCCTCTGCGGTTCTTACCCTAAACACTTCCCTCCAATCGTAAATTCACGATTCCTTGATGTCTGTGTCCTACCAATCGATCCCTTCTTTTAGTCAAGGTATGCCAGAAATTCCTTTTCTCCCCAATTCTGTTCAGTACCTCTTCATTGTTTACGCGATCCACCCACCTAATCTTCAGCAGTGTTCTGTAACACCAAATTTCAAAATTTCTTCCTGTCCACACTGTTTATCTTCCATGTTTCACTCCCATATAAGGCAACACTCCACACAAATGCCTTCAGAAAGGACTTCCTTAAGCTTAAATTAATATTTGATGTTAACAAATTTCTCTTTTTCAAGAAGGCCTGTCGCAGATAAGCAGAATACTAAGAAAGGATAAAGTAAGAGTCATCTTTTGCCCTCCTCCTAAAATTTCGTCGCTGTTGGGTTCTGTCAAAGACAATCTGGAGCTGCGTAAAGCAGGTGTTTACAGAATTCCGTGTGAGTGCAACAAGTCATATATAGGGCAGACGACGCGCACTGTACAGGAGCGCAAATCGTATGCTAAGTGTTCTTAAAGTGCGGCTGTAAGAAGAGTATCAAGATAGGTAAAGCTGTGGATTTTAGTAAATGATTTTTCAACTCCAAGTTGGGGACGCCAAATATCTTTTTATGTTTATTGTTTCATATTATGTATTATCAGTGAAGATAAAATATCAGACTGCGTGGGATGAATTACTACACAAGTTCTTCAAAACCATTTCAGGTCGATGAAGCGAAGTACGGTGTCTTTACATAGTTCTGCTCCTGAGTCATATTTCTGATCGCTTGTATTGTGCTTGTCTTCGATTCGCGACTCTTCAATGTGCTTCTCGTGCGGCTCGCCTCCGATATACCAATTGGGCGGCCCTGCCACGCAAATGATTCTGGCCACTTCCCTTGCTAGACCCTGCTACGTGACTGCACTGCTTGACTGCCCCTACTGATTTCTCAGACGGGCCGCATTCGACTAACCGGCGGTTAGCCAGAATCAGCTGCAATCACTCCGCCTCTGCAGTCGATTTGACTCGAACCGAACAGTCAGGAAGAGCTTCCCCTGAATATCTTTATTCTTCTGTTAATAAGAAACATTGCAATAAAATTAAGTTTTTAAAATATATGTAGAAGCAGTTTGTTATTGAGAAATGATGAGTGACAAAAAATAGGATATCTATGCTACTTTCAAAAATATCTATCTATGTATATAAAATTGAATTACTGTTCATTAGTCTCGCTAAAACCCGCCAACGGCTGAACCGATTTGGGTAATTTTAGTCTTGAAATATTCGTGCAAGTTGAGGGAAGGTTTAAACGGCGATGAAATATGGAAACGTTGTCCAGAAAAGGGGAAAATCGGGGAAAAACTGAAACGGAGATAAAAATTTGTACATTTCATGTTGGAAGCAAGAGGAGGGTTCGCATCAAATAAAAATTTGGGAAAGTCGCCCGGGAAGTAGGAAAATTTAAGAAAAACCGAAAGGTTTGTATGAAATAAATTTTTTGGAAAATCTACCGGAAAATTGGAAAATTTGAGAAAAACTGAAAGTGCATTTTTCAGTGTGTTTTTGATTGAATTCAGCACTTATAACTACTATTCGCACGACGGAGAGGGGTAATTCTTTTTTTGTTTTGTTGATTAGGGTCTTGGAAAAGTATTCACAAAAAAAAAAAAAAAAGAGGAGCAGTTAAAAAGGAAGGTCACAAAATTAGAACCAAGTTATTTTCTCAATGTGTTTCTAAATGTACTTAACACTGTAAGTTGAGAACCGTTCATCCGATTGCGATAAAATTTTGATCATTTGACGTTCAACAAAAGATGAACGTTTTTATGAACTAAAAATTTGGAAAAGTTACCACAAAAATTTGAAAATTCGCGATAAACTGAAAGAGCTATTTTCAATCATTCGTCTGATTGCAATAAAATTTTGTACATTTGATGTTCAAAGCAAGAGTAGATACATATTGGCAATTGCGAAGCATTGCCGGGACGACTAGTTAGTAAATAAAATTAAAACGTTTAAAGCGGCCCCTACACGCTCAATAATATTGACAATATTTCCCGACTGCGCGATAATATTGACGGTCTGCAGGTGCGATTGAGAAGAAGCACAATAATATTGAGAACATCAAAAACTTCTGAAATATATTGCGCTGTCTGTAAATATTGTGCCGTCTGTGGGCAGTATTGACAATATCTTTGACATATTATCGCGCCATGTTGTTATATTTGCTGTTTCGTGAGTGAATCTTTCACGCTCCTTATATCAGTTTTTTCATCCATCCATCCATCTTTCTTTTTCGGCTTGCTATAAAGTAAAGCAATAATAATAGCAGGAGCAGCGTCTTTATAGTCCAACATTTCACACCACAATATTATTGCACAGTATTACCGAGCAGTCTAGGAGAGAACGACAATAAAATTGCACAACATTATTGTCAATATTACTGACCGGGAGGAACCGCTTTTGTTCTCCTATTATTGTTGCGCATTGTCTCATGCGATTGGTATTCACGTTGCAAAATCTTATTTCCGTCTCTCACTCAACTTATGTCATCAGATGCTGCTATCGATCGCAGTACAGTTTGTCAAAATTCATATGTTTGTAAATCTATCGGATCAAACTGCTTGGTCATCAGTCCGTAGCTTACAAACTACTTAAACTAAGGTTAACCTACCCCAAGCACCACACACACACACACACACACACACACACACACACACACACACACACACACACACACACACACACACACACACACACCAGGGAGAACTTGAACCTCCGACGGCGAACAACCGCGCGCTCCGCAGCGAGGCGCCTTAGACCGCTCGGCTACTCCACCGCGGCTACAGTTTAGTCGTTGGGCAAGCAGGTTACGTGATGAAAGCGGACACTGCAATAGTGAGGATCGTCCTCGCAGCAGCAGGCCTCGTACTGCACACACTCCAGACAACACTGAAATACCCACCTTACAGTTCTGACCTGGCTCCATGTGGCTATCATCTCTTTGGGAAACTGAAAGACACTCTTCGTGGAACAAGCTTTGCAGATGATGACTTCCTTGTGCACGCTGCCAAACAGTAGCTCCAACACGTTGGTCAGAGTTTTACCGTGCGGCTATAGAGGCGATGGTGCAGAGTTGGCGTAAGGCAGTTGAGAGGGATGGGGATTATGTGGAGAAATGACAATATTGTTCCTGGAGAATGCATCTACACACTGTAAAACTTTCAGACACGTAGGATAAAACCTGTATTACGGGATTTGTTTTGGAGTCAAGGCCACTAGGGTCGGGAGTTCGAATCCCCCCTCTGGCATGGATATTTGTGCCGTCCTTAGTCTTAGCTATTTCGTAAGTAATTTGTAAGCTTAGGGACTGATGACCCCGTAGTTAAGTCCCATAAGTTCTACAAACACTTGAACATTTTGTTTTGGAGTGACCCTCGTACTAATTTTTCAACCCGCTCATAAATTTCAATGACGCAGTTTGCATCATGACCCCCCCCCCTGTGGACACCTCTGCAGCGCTATCTAGACAACTTGGTTGGTAACTCATCATTGAAAGTGTCTCGTGAAGCTGTTCGTTACAAAGAGCACTCTCCTGACACGGTGATCACCCCAGATACCATTGAGCGGCCGCTAAGAGATTAGGGCGGCTTTTAGGCAGTGCGTCAGTGGCTTGTAGGACGGACTGTCGACCTGGTCGTCAGCTCGGCCCTGAACACCGGTGGCTATCAGCAGTAGGGGGCAGGAACCTGCAGGCTTTCAGGCAAATGAGCTCTCGACTCGAAACGCCTCGCCGGGCAGATATCATCTTCCCCGTGATTTATGGAGCCACGAAAATGCTCGCCCCTCGCTTCCCTTCTCGAGTGCGAAACCATTTGCGCTGCAGTCTTCCGTCCTATCGACCTGCTCACCATATCTACATCTCTATCTGAGAGGGTCGTTCAATAAATAAAGTTTTGACGCGTTTTTCGCTGACGTTCGGAAACGACTTCCAACGACGCTGTGAGCTCTTTATTTTCGAAACTGTGAAACAAATCTGTTCCGCTGCAAGCTGTTTGTTTTCTGTATTTTGAAGCTAGTGTGAGCCAAAACTAGTAAAAATGTGTTATAAACATGGGCTCTAATATGGATATCTTAAGTGCAATCCGCAATTCATCGTCGATACTGTGAATTGCAATATTGGCTCCACATACTAAAACATGCGGAATACCTGTGTATTGTTTAACAAATATTATACATGACCCGTGTCTTTTTGAATGTTCATTAGAGTAGCATGTAAGGATTCAAAGTAAATCGCTTCAGAAATATTCGAGATTTTTGCTAATAATGTCTCCCCTTAATACAAAACAGACATACTTATATTTTATATAATATTAACCTTTGTCCACATAAATGCTCATTACAGTGTGGTGTAAAAATCTGAAATGAATTGGTTCATTTTCCGAGATTTTTTTTATACCAACGTTTCCCCTTTATATATTATATATATATATTGTAAATGTCTGACTGAATGTTCATACAATATCTTTTTAAAAAAAATTGAAGTACTTTTTGAGATTTTAAGTAACAAGATTTAACGACGACTTGTTTCTTAGCATAGATTGTCAGAATTTAAAACGCTTAATAAGTATGTATTTTTTTCTTTTCAGGTGAGTACGCATACCATATCCCAGCTTCAAAAGCTCGTAAGTAAATAACAAAACACCTCTGTCACATTATTCAAATGTTTGTAATTCTACGGGGCCAAACTACCGTGGTTATCAGTCCCGAGGCTTACAAACTATTTAAACCAAGTTACACTAACACAAGGACAGCACACACACACTGTGAGGATACCTAAATCCATAAATACATGTCTTCAGGATGATCGTGGGTGGGCTCTAGCAATTATTCTGATTACACGCGTTTGTGCTATGAATACTTTTTTACTCAATGATGAATTACCCCAGAATATGATGCCGTACGAAAGCAGTGAATGAAAACAGGCATCGTAAACTAATTTATTAAGATTCTTATCGCCAAAATTTGCAATAACCCTGACAGCATACGTAGCTGAACTCAAATGTTTCAGCAGACCGTCTATGTGTTGCTTCCAGTTTAATCTCTTATCAGTGCACACACCTAAAAATTTTGAAAATTCTACGTTAGTCACAGACTTCTGTTCAAAGCCTATATTTTTACTGGAGTTGTGCCATTTACTGTGCAGAACTGTATATACTGTGTTTTATGAAAATTTAATGAGGGTCCCTTTGCAGAGAACCACTTAATTATTTTGTGAAAAACATTATTTACGATTACATCACTTACAAGGAAAGTACTTGGGCTCGAGCAAACACTTATACATCAAAATCGTAGGAGAGATAATGTAAAGATCCCTTAGTGCACTAGTGACACTCCCGCACCTGCAAAACTCTGCAGTCGTCCGTTAGAGGCATCTGCGTGTGCCTTGCCACATTGCACTTAGAACCTGTCGGTTCGCCAGTAGGGACGGTGCAGTGTGCCTCCGAAGTTGCGTTTTGTGATATTTGTGTGGTGAAGCGTCAGATGGAGCGGCGGTTGATAATCAATCCTGTTAAAGTATTGCGATTGGTTGAGATGAAGTTACGAAGAACCATTCTTCGTGAAGATGGTATTAGTGTAGAAGATGAATCATTCGCATGCTTTCTCGTATCTGTTATGGTACAGAAATATGAGCATAAGTTAGATACTGTTGTAACACTAACACATAATGATGATAATAGGGATGATAATGATGAAAAACTCATTGCTAGCAGTAGTGCTACGGTAAGTGCGGGAAGAGGCGATGAAAGCAGTGGCAGTGAATACCAACAGCCTTTCGGGAAGAAGGTTAAAGTTGCAACTATCATCACGGCTTTTGATGACAATTCGCTAGAGAACATGTACGACGATTATTACATAAGTTATATTTAAGATATCTGCATTACGTATGGCGTCTACAATTACATCTACAGTGCTATCTAGAGCACGATTGCAAAATTATGCATAAAAACGACACCCACCAGCACATTGAGGTGTACGTAGAGATACTGTAACCAAACGTTCATACAGATGTTTGTTCGAGCCCAAGTACTTTCCTTGTTAGTTCTTGTTTTTTGGATGTGATTACTATATTTGTATCATCAGCAAAAAGAACTAACTTCATCAATGTACAATGGTAAGTCATTTATGTATATCAAGAACAGTAAAGGACCTAAGACCGAACCCTGAGGCACCCCATCCTTGATAGTCCTCCCAGTTTGAGGAATCAGCTGATGTTTTGACATTACATGAACCACTTATTTCAACTTTCTGCATTCTTCCAGTTAAGTATGAATTAAACCGCGCGCTCCGCAGCAAGGCGCCTTAATGTGCTCGGCCTTTCTACTGCGGCAAAACGGTTAAGAAAAGGGCACAATATGTTCGTTAGACGTACCATTAGTATTACTCCAGGAAGAACTCTCTCTCTCTCTCTCTCTCTCTCTCTCTCTCTCTCTCTCTCTCTCTCTCTCTCTCTCTCTCTCTCACACACACACACACACACACACACACACACACACACACACACACAAAACTTAGCTTTCCGCCACAGCATTCATCAGAACACATACCCAATTATACAACCACACAGGCGCAATTCAGTAACTTACAGCCATCGTAGTAACGGCCGCACTGAGAGCAGCTAGAGTGGAAATGGGAGTAGAGGACAGGGAAGCTTTCTGGGGCGAGGGTGGGAACAGATACACTAGCTATGATAATAACACGTATTGTGTTTTTTTATGAAAAATGTACGTCTTCTGTGTGTTCTTCATTTTCAATATTTTATAAATTAATGTTAATAATAATAATTGTTTCAAGAACATGAACATCACAGTTACTTTTTTGAGCAGTAATCGAAAACTTCTGATACAGTGAATAAGCAACGGCAATCATCGTCAATTGTTAGTGTATACTCTAAAAAAATATAATTTGAGAGTTTTTTATATTGAAACTATCATTATTAACAATATTTCTAAATATATTGAAAATTTTTTACGAAAAATGTTCGTATTTTAATATTGCTAATTTTCAATATATAGGTTAATTACTATATATTCGATCAGTTTTTTATTTAAATCGTGTAGGTATTTGTATATAACTAAATCGCACTGATGTGTTTTACGGCCCACTTTAGATTTGTAGTTTTATAAGTTTTTGCAAACATTTTGGACCAAATTAATAATCCAAATAATAATAAATTAATTAATAAGAGTGTCTGAAACCCTTTTAGGAAAAAAAAAATTAAGCAGTGGCGTGTTTCGAACCAACGACCTTTCGCGTCACAGTCCACCACCTTGGCCACTACGCTACAGCTATAAATCAAGAGTTCCTTGATCTCATACTATTGATGGCCGTTGTGAACTGAAGTTAATATGGCATTTGTAGATATTAGATTATCATTTATCGTACAAAGAACGATGTGTTTTTGTTAATTCCTAAGTGTGCCGTTGCTATGAAATGACAACGTGTAAGTTACAATAAGAAAATCATCAAATACGCGAGGAATGTCACGTGACTTCTCCGAACGTCTGGTTTTCGTTAATTCAATGGAGGGTGTCAAATCTCCGTTATTTTTGCAAATACGTCTCATACGATACGAGATATGAAAAAAAATAAGAGAGCTAAGTTGTAGAGAATTTTCTCCTCTACCAATTAGGGTATTTGTTTTTCGTGTCAGATGAACGGTTCGTTTGCAATAACAATTATATTACAAATGGCTATTTTTTGTTTTACTACCGTATTTTTTGTCCGAAAAATTTGAAAAAAGGGAGGTTCTGGTCTCTGGCGGCCTACAATCATGTCTGTAAAATTTGGTGCTGCTCGGTTGAACGGTTCGTCTTAAAAACAGGAAACACGTTACGGACAGACAGACAGAGAGACATACATCCCAAAATCGACGTTATTTTTGCAAATATCTTTGAAACGCTACGAGATATGAAAAAACATAACAGAGGAAAGTTGTAGAGAATTTTCTCCTCTACCAATTAGAGTATTCAATTTTCGTGTCAGATGAATAGTTAAGCCGTTATTTTCATTTAAATTTCGAACCGTCAAAAGACGATCGCAAAGGCCCACTTTTAGTGTGACTACCGTAACCTAAAGTGGGCCAAAAATGATGCGATTCCAACCGGTAACCCTAAAATGTACAATCTACGACGTTTTCGATGAGCCATGGCGACTGTCAGAAATATTGTCTCTTTTACATATAATTTAAACTCCTCAAGAAATTTCACAGTCCTGTAGAATTTTTTAGGGTTGCATGGAATGGCTCTGACTGATTGCTGTTTGAGTTCTGAACTTCACGTACGATAAACATGGAAAAATATAAAAATCCGATACCCGTGCGGTCTCCTTGTAACATTGGAATCCAAAACCGAGTGAGGTGGCACGGTCGTTAGCACGCTGGACTCGCATTCCGGAGGACGGTGGTTCAGGTCCACTTTCGACCATCCAGATTTACGTTTTCCGTAATTTCCCTAAATAACTCCAGGCAAGTGACGGGATGTGTTCTTTGAAAGGGCACGGTCGATTTGCTTCCCCATCCTTAGCCGAACAAACCGAGCGCGAGCTACGTCTCTTATATGACCACGTTGTCGACGGGACCGTAAACCTGAAGCTTCCTTCCTTTTCGTCCTTGGAATCCGAAAAGTCGATTAAAGTCAAGAGTGTCGTTTTCCTGATCGGGAGCAAACAAAAATATTTTTAGATGTGCCTAATTTTAATTGACGCTGGTGAATCCGACCATGAGCTGAGTTGGCCGCTTACCTCATACGCAGAGGGTTAAGTAGCGCGGCCAGTGTGAGGTTAGAGGATATGAGAGAGGAATTGTCCTATTGTTTAGCTTCCAGTACTGACAACTCAGCCGTTCAGTTGCAGTGGTATACATTTCAAATGGAAGTAACATGGATTCGTGAATGTCTATAATAGAGACGGTCATCTTCAAATGCAGTACATATTTTTAGCAACGAATATGGAATTACATTAAAAAGTTTATAGAGCAGGGCAATGAGTAGAAGGAAAACAGCGTTCAAAACATTTAGTAAACATTTGCAACCCTGTCTCGTGTTGCGAAACACACCTGAACTTATCTACAGTTGTTGTTATTGATCATTTAACCTCCAGTTCACAGAGAAAATACAGCAACACTTTGTCAGGCAGTTAAAGTGTCAACACTTTGACATCGCTGAGAATATCAGCAATTAAAGAGAGAGAACAATTGGCTCAAACTGTTGCAAATGGTTCCTGCTTTACCGACCAGAGCTTGGCGGCCGACAGGGCAACTTATTCAACAATAGGTTTGTTCGAGTGGCCCAAACGCTGATAGTTCCTGACAGTTGCTGACGATTTGGAAGGCCTCTACTGCGCATGCGCGCTTTTTGACAGTTGCCAACTCCGAAGCCAACTCGAACGCTTATTTCACCTATTTCGCATATTGGCCACCCATAGCGCTAGTTGGCATCTTTTCTCTCTACCCATGTTGAAAGTGAGGTTATGACTGGCGATATGTTATGCATTTTTCAATTGTGAAAACTATTTAAGTCGTCATGAAACATTTGCAATTTACCGTTAAACCAAAGTATAATAATAAAGATTAACAAGACACATTTACCTGCAAACTGTGTATCTGTCGAGTATAAAATTCGCGTGACGAAACTAGGTTAACTGGCGAGTCGCGATGTTACCAGACGACCATTCCATCAAAACATTCTTCTTGAGAAAGCTCACGTTGACGTGAGGTGGCGGACCGGCGACGGACAGTGTGCATTCCGCCATTAGAAATACATTGTGGATTAAATTCTGATCATAAACTTCGACAAAACGCAAAATATACGTAAACATGTCCCCCTCATTTATAAATAATGTAGCCAATTTAACCTGACAAAACCTCATACAAAAATGAGGTAAATTAGGATAGTTGTGTGTGAAAGGAATATTTGGTAACATACAACTTCAAATGCATTTTGTCCCATTATTATGAGTTACAATAAAATTTAAAAAATGAAACATACTAATTAATATACAAAATTTGCAGGTGTTGTGCAAGAATTATCATCGTACATGATTTTCCCAGAAGTTACACATTTAGTGTAGAAACGCCCACATTGGCACTAATAGATTTCTATAATATATAACCACAAGGAGAAACACGGAACAGTAATTGTGAGACGCTATAGTGGCACATATGTCGGTTATAAAAATCTATCACTGCTAATGCCTGTTGTGAACTATATTATTCTTATGTGTCAATCACTTCATTTACAGATGGCGCCGAAAATCTCAGTAGGACTATTTTGACTTCACTTTCAGGCGAATATATCACAATCCAAACTGTAAAAACATACGCATTCATCTTTAAATTCGTGTTATGAAAATTTCCACACCTTTCATTTATAGTATGTATGGGTGTAATAAAAAGGGGACGTAGTGTATTAACGACCACATAAGTTGAAAGAATGCCTGTCTAATATACAAACTCAGCCTCAATCAAGAGCAAATGGAAGACTTAGAACACCAACCTCTTCGTAAATATGCGGGCTTGTCTTTTGGAGGAGGCTTGTTAAACGCTTTGGAGTCAGTCAGAAAACAGTTTGACGAAAATCCACTGACTTAAACTTACGGTCGCCAACTATCAGCTCCGCCACTCGAACACCAGATTGGCCAGTCAGATATCGTCAGAAAGAGTCAAAAGTGCCACTCGAACGCCTCAAACTGTTCCTGACCGTCAGCAGCGCCACTCGAACGAAGCTAATATAAACTCCGATTCTCGGTATCTACTACGTCTGCATGTTTACACTGCAAATCTCCTTTAATTGCCGGACAGAGGATTTATCGAATCGCTTTCATAATATTTTTCCACCTTTCCATTGTCTTTAACAGCGCGCGAAAAGAAGGAACCCTTAAATATTTCCGTTTTTGGTCTGAGTTTTCTTATTAAGATGATCATGTAAGTGGCTGCTAACAAAATACGTTCGCATTTGGAAGGGAAAGTTTGTGGAAGAAATTTCGCAAATAGTTCTCGCTGCAATGAATAACGCCTTCTTTTAATTATCAACTCATGCATCATTTCAAAAAAAAAAAAAAAAAATGTACAAATGTTTGTTAAGCTTATGGGACTTAACTGCGGAGTCATGAGTCCCTGAACTTACTAACTTATAGTTAAGACAGCATTAAACATCCATGCCCGAGGGGGGATTCGAACCCCTGACGGTGAACGGTCTCGCGCATCGGGGCATAGCGCCTCAATGCGCTCGGCCACTCCGCCGCTGCTGTATCATTTCCGTGAGACGCTCTTGTATAGCGGTAATATAAAACAAACCGCCCTTCTCATACTTTCTCTATGTCCTCCGTCAGTCCCATTTGATGGGAATCCCACAATGCGCAGCAAGGACGGACAAGTGTGGTGTACGGAGTTTCTTTAGCAGAACTGTTGCACCTTCTAACTGTTCTGCTGGCAGTGAAACGTAGTCCTTGGTTCGCCTTCCCACGATATTTTCTATGTGGTCTTTCCAATTAAAGTTGTTCGTAAGTGTAGTTGCTATGTATTTAGTTGAATTTATGGTCTTTAGTTTTGACTGAGTTTTCTTGTACATTAAGTTTAACGGATTTCGTTTAGTATTCTTGTCGATAGCACTCATCACTTTGTGTGAGTAAACAGCTTTGTTTCGAAAGAACGATACCCTCTGTATCCGTGTTGACTACGAGTCGGCAGGTCGTTCTCCTCGAGGTGGTTCATAATGTTTGAAAAACGTATATGTTCAAAAATGTTCAAATGTTTGTAAAGCTTATGGGACTTAACTACGGGGTCATCAGTCCCTAAACTTACAAACTACTTATGAACTACTTCCGAACTAGGATGGCACAAATATCCATGCTCTAGGGGCCGTGGCCGTGCAGACCGTGACTGAAGCGCCTCAGTCCCCTCGGCCACCGCGGCCGGCCGTATATGTTCAAAAATCCTGCTGCAAACAGATTGTTTACGATTGCTGACAACTTATGACTTGACCCAGATGTGGTAGTGCGGAAGGTATTTCTATTTTACTAATCCCTACAGTGATTACTTTTGTTCTAAAAATTGGGCTTATACTGAATGTTATGTTCAAATAGTTTACGGGAATATAGTTGGGCAACGTCTTCGACAACAGCCAGTATTTCGGAAGGTGAACGCCCGACATTTCCAATGTCTAACAGAAAAGACTGCTCTTCGTGTCTACAATCTTTTTCAATAACGCTTCAATCTTTTAACAACTACTCACAAAATTTTCCAAATTCGTTGAAAAAATCGCTAGTTTGTTATATGAAAGGGGGGGGGGGGGGCTTGGAGGCGGCGTCACAGCTTTGGCACCAGTCAACTGTGCGGGGGCACCTCAATATATCTACATCTACATACATACTCCGTAATTCACCGTAAGGTGCGTGGTGGAGAGTACACTGTACCACTACTAGGCATTTCCTTTCCTATTCCACTCCCAAACGAACGAGGAAAAAAAAAAGAATGCCTATATGCCTCCGTACGAGCCCTAATTTCTCTTGTCTTTGTGATCTTTACGCGAAATGTAAGTAGGCGGCAGCAGGATCGTACTACACTCAGCTTCAAATTGCGGCCCTCTAAATTTCCTCAACAGAAATTCACGAAAAGAACATCGTCTTTCTTCCAGCGATCCCCAATTGAGTTGCCGGAGCATTTCCGTGACACTCGCGCATTGGTCGAACCTACCGGTAACAAATCTAGCTGCTCGCCTCTATGTCTTCCTTTAAACTGATCTGCTGCGGGTCCCAAACACTTGAGCAATACTCAAGACGTCGTACAAGCTTTTTATACGCGGTCTCCTTTACAGGTGAAGTACATCTTTCCAAAATTCTCCCAATAAACCGAAGTCGGCTGTCCGCCTTACTCACAACTGTCCTTACATGTTCGTTCCATTTCATATCGCTCTGCAATGTTACACCTACGGAGCACAGGAAGAGTGTATCTGTAGGGGCCCGCCTCTCTGAACTGCCGTGGGGTAGTTGATAGAGCGAATGTTTGTCGTTACGAGAGTCCTCCGTTCAGACCCTGGTGGCGCGAATTTTTTTCCTGTATGATGTTGCAAATGGTTCTACGTCGACAAACGTACACAGAATGTTATATGGGACAACATGTTCCAGAAATGTAAATGGACTGTTCTGATTTTATAGCACTGTGTTATCGGCAGTTTGCTTCTGCTTCGTTTTATTTGAAAGTAGCAAACCTGTAGGATATATTCGTAGAAGAAAGAAACAATTGCATCACACGCGCGGAAGTATTAAAGTAATAATAATAATAATAATAATAATAATAATAATAAATAATGACTGCCAGATAGGCAGCACCGCCGTTTAGCGGATGTGCGTGTTGTGGCTAGCCGGCCGCGGTGGCCGAGCGGTCTGCGGCGCTTCAGTCACGGTCTGCACGGCCGCTATGGTCGGGGATTCGAATCCCCCCTCGGGCATGCATGTTTGTGTCATCTTTAGTATAAGGTAGTTCATAAGAAGTTTGTAAGTTTAAGGATTGATGACCCCGCATTTAAGCTTAACAAAATTTGAACATTTTCGTGTTGTGGCTAGAGTGCCGTGTGTTTGCCGGCACCATCAAGTGGGGCTGACGTTGCTGTCCAGTCCGCACGCTACTGCTACTGCTGCAGCTGACACTGCTGTTTTGCGAAAGGATCCCGTGGAACGTTATAGACATTCACTCTTAACAATTTTCAACCTACTGCAGTTAAAGAGAGAAAAGGCTCTAGGCGGGACTTGAACCCACGACCCTCTGTTTGATGAACGCTCTATCAACTAGCGCAACGCTATAAGCTCTCACAGTTATGCTTTTCATGTACTCCGTAGGTTAGGCGTTACTTATTATTATTATAGTTTACGCACGTTCTCCTGGACGGCAGCACATAGCACGTATTATATATATAAGTTTCAGTTGATACTCTATCGATATACAACGTTTGGTACCGATCTGAGTGTCTGACATCTGGAGGTTTGGGTGTTAGCGCCGTCTCCGAATTTTCTTTTATCTCTTCTGTCGCTGCAAATCTTCGTCCTTTCAACGGGGGTCTTCAATTTTGGAGATAAAGAAGGGTTCAAAAGACCGCAGAGGCCAGATTGGGAGAGTATGGTGAGACTGGCAGCCCAGTGAGGTCTTTACAGACTGCCAGGCGATGTTCTTATAGACTTGACTCATGAGCCGTGTGACGAACGTGGCGACAACAATGCGTTCCCAGATGCTGAGTCAGGAATTCACAACGTGATCCAAATGAACTGTTACTTTTTTCTGCGATCTCTCGGACACACTTCAACTGGCACGCACAGTTTCGCTGACGTTCCTCACATGAGCGTCGTCGGTAGAGGTCAGAGGGCGTCCTAAACGAGAGTCACCTTTAACTTCCGTCCGGCCATTTTTAAACAGAGTTCACCAGTCATAACACCGGGTTCGGATGAAGTACTGCCGGCCGCAGTGGCCGAGCGGTCTGCGGCGCGCTAGGTCATAGACTGCACGGCCGCTACGCTCGGAGGTTCGAAAGCCCCCGGCGGTCATTGATGTTTGTGTCGACTTTAGTATAAGGTAGTTCTTAAGTAGTTTATAAGTTTAGGGAATGATGTCCCTTAAGCTTAAGAAACATTGGAACAATTGATGAAGTACTCACCACCGTAACCTTCCTGCATATTTGGTATTTCTCTGTAAAGGTTGTCTTGAGCTCTACGATAATTTGACACGGACTAGTTTCTCCTCATATATGCCCTCTCGAAATTCGGAAACTGTGCAACTCAAACTCTCTACTCAATATAGCATTGAACAATAGCTGACATAGGGAAGAGTCCGTATGGCTGTCACACGGGTTGGTTGTCACTAAGTTTACAACTCGGTCACCAGATATTTCACAGTACTGGAATGACTTCGTTAAAGAGTGGCAGGACTATCCGCATCTGCTGTGAAGTTTCCGCCGAGTGAGTGAGCTATCTTTATTTGTTAGTAGAGTTGGTGAGTAAAATGTAACCCTTTGATCCACAGTGGTATGTCACAACAGCACAATTTATTTATCCGCCTTTTAATATCTTACTGGTATTGTGAAAATACCACCCATAATTTTTTAATTATGTGAAACAAATTTTTGAATATAAATTTACATACAGTATAAACATTAGTGGTCTCTCTTGTTACTTTGTGTGGAACAATTACTGATGTTGAGAACAATTTATTTGATGTGCCGCAAAGGGTTAAAGCATTATTACCATTATATTTAACAACAGCTCACCGCGGTGGAGTAGCCGAGCGACCCTATAAGGCGCCTCGCTGCGGAGCGCGCGGTTGCTCGCCGTCGGAGGCTCGAGTCCTCCCTCGGGCATGGGTGTCTGTGTTGTCCTTAGGTTAGTTTACCTTAGTTTAAGTAGTTTGTAAGTTACGGACTGATGACTACGCAGTTTGGTCCGATAGATTTACAAACATTTGAATTTGACCGTGCGCTCTAAGACGCCTTGATGCGTCGGCCGTTCGAGTCGTCCTTCGGGCGTTTGTGCTGTGCTGTGTGTGTGTGTGTGTGTGTGTGTGTGTGTCTGACATCCAAGTGAGAAGGGTTATGAACACCATCCCGAAGGAAAACTTGGTGCTATTCACCGAACTTTATTGTCAGAGGTTCTATGAGTCTTGCTACGTATAGATCTATGCAGAATTGAAAAAAAGCGTCCCCCCTCATCTTCCCCCCCCCCCTCTCTCTCTCTCTCTCTCTCTCTCTCTCTCTCTCTCTCTCTCTCTCTCTCTCTCTGCCTTAATAATGGGAAAGGACGCGTCTATGAGAGACGGAAAGATAGGTCAATGTGGTGGACAGGGGTAGCTAAGTAAACCGCATGCGGAAGTTACGAAGTTTCGACCAAGCGTTCGCGAGAAGTGATTTGTTGAAGCTGCGGAAACCGAAGGCAGGATGGTCAGACGTGTCGATTAAAATGACGGTCGTATAGACAGTCGTATCACGCCATCGAACCAGTATGGTTTTCATTGTTATACAAAACTTTTCACGTCGTCTGAGGTCAACTTTCGGGTGAAGAAGCTGCGACCTTTAAATTTGCACTACCACTAAAACTATTTGGCATTCCAGCTTTTGTTTTCTGTGGTTTTTTTTTTTTTTTTAACCACTGCAGGCAAATGGCGGGATATTTACTCCAACGCGTCCAAATTATTCTTACCGCTGCCCCGATTTCTTATTGTGCGTGACTCTTCCTGTGTGCTGCCTCAGCAGTGAGGTACATGCCGAGGAGAGAGTAAATCGTAATTGTGAGAAGACGTAATCCTCGCTCTGAAGACGGTGATTAGAGAGCGTGCCGTCAAGCCTTGCCGGCATTAATAAGAGAAGTGGGAGGAGGACCGCACGCCGCGCCGCGACTGTTTCCCGCCCCCCGTGCACGTCGCGCTCATTAACCAATCAGGACGCGGTGACGACGACCCCGCAGCCTCCATTACTGGTCGAGTGGGGCCCTGCTAGGCAGCGCTGCGGCACACCTACAGCCAACAACTTTAATATTCCGACACTAAGGCTGGTATTATACACTGTCAAATTTTTGATCAAATCTTTGACATAAAAATTTCATCATAAGTTCGTAATATTTTTTTAATGTATATCTTTGATGTGACGCTAAAAAGGGGTATTACACTGTCGTCATATTTATGTTCATATTTCAAGATGGCTGACAGTAAACACATGTTATCATGTGCTGTCATTGCTACTACGAAAACTGCATTTTGAAGAAAAAAAGAGGGACTTACTTGGGAAACTGAAAAATCATTTCGTGTTGCAGGAGCTGCAAGCGGAGGGCGCCAAGTCATATATAAATTACTGGATAATTACTAAATGGTACAACGTATCGGTATTTACTCAGTAAAGTGGCTCCACACATTAAAAATCAGTATATGCACGGCAGAAGACTATATCGGCAGAAGACAGGTTTACAGTGACACAGCAGTTTCGTGCTACTGGGGTTAAATTTTACTTACGGCGCGGCGGCGTAATGTGCTCATATTGGCAATGAAATGTTCGCTATACGAGAAGGATTAACTTACTGGACGGACAAGAACGCATACAAGAACCTGTCAACAACAGAGCAGGAACAGCGTTGATTATTATTAGATTGAGAAGAGTGGAGAGCTTATAAAATCTGCTTCATATATTTCTATTAATTTTTTGGTTGATGTAACACACGAGGCCATTAATCTTCTTCTTACACCCAGGCCGGATTTCTCCGTTGAGTACCTCCGCCATTATCTTGTAACTTTCGAGTCTCCTTAATTTGTTCTTATTCCGCGTGCCTGCGACTATATAGTGCTTCGTCTGCTTCAGATGACAGCACATGCCAAATAAACTTCGACGTCATGTTTTGAAACAAGGACGTTTGTTTTCAAATAAGCGCGGACCAAGAGCTACAGCAATGCTAGCGCTCCAAGCGATTGTATTTCGCATTGCAGTGAATAGTAGACAAACGACTTTTATCATCAAATCTACTGCGAGGCACTAGATATGATCACATTTTTTTGACGAAAGCAGAGATATGTCAGAGTTCCCTATTACACTAGCAAATTTTTATGATGTAAATATATTATGTAAATTTTTCACAAAGAAATATGATAGTGTAATACCGACACTAAGAGACCTTTACTCTCATGCATCATTAACTGTATTCTTACTTACTTACTGGTCATACCGGACTTGGAAGTCCATTACCGCAGCTACATGTTTTCGCAATCTGTCGCTATTTCCTTCCAGTCGCCTTCAATACCTAGGCTCTTCAAATCGACCTTCGCATTGTCCTCCCATTTACGTCTCGGTCTCCCCACAGGACGTTTTCCCTCTAACAAGGAGATCACATGGTTATCGGATTTTAGAATTTCTTTATATTTGTAGTACGTGGAGTTCAGAACGTAAATAACAGTCACCCAAAGCCATTCAACGCAACTCTAAAAGTGCTCGATAAATTCGTCTTTGAAGTTTTGCAGGTACACGTAAGTACTAATAATTTAAACACTTGCAACATTATCGGTGTAGCTCAAGTGGTAGCGTTCTCGCCTCACAACCATAGTCAGGGGTTCGCGTCCCGCTGTGGCCAACATTTATTTATTTATTTATTTATTTTCGTTGTTTTCGTAGCTAGTTATACAGAACATTTTGAGAACTCTGATTATACGTGTTGTCAGTTTTTGTTTATGTGTATATAGACGAGCTGAACACTTTGTCGTCACATAAAACCAAGGAGGGTAGAATCTATGGAGGTGGCGTTATCTATGCTGAGAAGAGGCATTGATTGCAGCCACTGGGGCTATGCTTTTGTGCCCAAAACAAGGATTTCTCGTTTAAAATCCTGTTGAATGTTGCCCTATTTAAGTAAAGCCACTAAACTGTTAGTCATATCAGAGTATTTACTTAGACATGACAGACATTTCAGCGATTGGAACGACTTTACCACACAGTACGAGCAATGTTTTGGGCACAAACAAATGCCGGAGTGCGCAGTTTGCTGGCTTCAGTTTTTCCAGAGATTCTAACCTCCTTGCGTAAAACGATGGTTGAATACGTTAGCTGCTTGTAAAGTCATTAGTAATTATAGAGATGACTTTCCAAAAACATCATCGTAGCTCTTCACAGACTGAACAATGAAAAGGCTACCGTCGTCAACTAATAGTGAAGCCACTACTGTAAAAATGTAACTTATTTTTTTTTATTGAAACCATAATTATCCATCATCATCATCATGGTTAGAGACTGATTATGCCTTTCAGCGTTCAGTCTGGAGCATAGTACCTCAAATAAAATTCCTCCATGATCCCCTATTCAATGCTAACATTGATGCCTCGTCTGATGTTATGCCTTTTACTTCAAAATCATTCTTCACCGAATCTAAGTTCTTTCTTCTTGGTCTACCTCGACTCCTCTTACCCTCCGCTGACGAGCTCATGAGTCTCTTAGGTAACCTTGCTTCTCCCATGCGTTTAACATGACCCTACCATCTCAGTCTGTTCGCTCTAACTGCTTCATCTCTGGTGTTCATTCCCAGTTTTTCTTTGATTTCGTCATTATGAATACCCTCCTGCCATTGTTCCCATTTATTAGTACCTGTAATCAATCTTGCTACTTTCATATGTCACCTCTACCTTATGAATGAGGTAACCTGTATCCACCCAACTTTCACTACCATACAACAAAGTTGGTCGAAAGATAGAGCGGTGCACTGCTAACTTAATCTTGGTACTTACTTCCTTCTTGCAGAAGACAGTAGATCTTAGTAGTACACGTAAGTACCGATAATTATAGCGGTTGCAGCATCTGTCGGTGTATCTCAGGCCTTACAACCTTAGAGTCAGGGGTACGCGTCCCGCTGTGACGAACATTATTTTTGTCGTTTTCGAATTTAGTTATATAGAACATTTTTGAGATCTCTGATCATACGTGTTGTGCCAGTTTTTGTTTATGTGTATGTAGACGAGATGAACACCTTGTCGTCACGTAAAACGATGGTTGAGTATGTTAGCTGCTTGGAAAGTCATTAATAAGTATGGAGATAACTTTCCAAAAACATCATCGTAGCTCTTCACAAACTGAACAATAAAAAAGCTACCGTCGTCAACTAATAGTGAAGCCACTACTGTAAAATTGTAACTTATTTTTTTTAATTTTTTTATTTTTTTTTTTTAATTGAAACTATGATTATTAACAACCTCATAAATTATAGAAAATTACGAATATACAAAAACACGTGCATTTTTAGTAAAAATTACCATTAAATATTAAAATTGTTAAGTAATGGAACACAAAAACAAAATTAAAACAATCTGTCACGGTAGGATTCGAACCACCGACACTATAATTGTAAGGCTAGAACACTGCCAGTGAGCTACACCGACAGATGCTACAACTGATTTATTTATTTGTACGTACGTGTACTTGCAAAACTTCAAAGTCGATTTTCTCGATAATTTTTGAGAGTTGCGTTCAAAAATGTTCAAATGTTTGTATAGTCTATGGGACTTAACTACGGGTCATCAGTCCCTAAACTTACAAACTACTTACGAACTAGGACGGCACAAATATCCATGCCCGAGGGGGGATTCGATCCCCCGACCGTAGTGGCCTTGCAGACCGTGACTGGAGCGCCTCAGTCCCCTCGGCCACCGCGGCCGGCGAGAGTTGCGTCGAATGGCTTTGGCTGAGAGTTAGAGTTTTGTACTTCATGTACTATAAATATCAAAAAATTCTAAAATCCGACACCATGTGGTCGCCTTGTAACTGCCCTACCAATACTCGGCGTGCTGCCCTGCCTCCATCCATTCGAGCTACGTGACCCGACCATCGCAGCCTACGTGCTTTAATAACACTGATTATGTCAGGGCTTGAAAAGAGTTCGTGAACCTCTTCGTTATGCAGTTTTCGCCACTCTCCGCTTATATCACCTCTTTTTCCTCCGAAGATTTTCCTTAAAATTTTATTTCCAAATGTTCGGAATGGTTTTTCATTTTGCAGAGTGAGAGACCAAGTTTCACACCCATATTGCACAACTGGAAGAATAATAGTTTTGTATATTCTGATCTTTAAATTTATAGACAAAAACCGCGATTTGAGTAATCTATTCAGTGAGAAGTAGCAAGCATTTCCATCCCGTAATCTCTTCCTCAGCTCGGATTCAATCTCATTTCTCGATGTAATCTTCACACCTAAACACTTAAACTCGTTCACTCTTTCAAATTACGTGTGACCAACTTTTCCTGATCTATTGCTGTTCGCATTCTGGTAGTTCATTTTGTCTCACTTATCCTCAGACTTAAGTCTTCACTAGCCTTCATTAACGCATTCGGATTTGCTGTTACAGCCGGCCGCGGTGGCCGAGGGGACTGAGGCGCTTCAGTCACGGTCTGCACGGCCACTACGGTCGGGATTTCGAATCCCCCCTCGGACATGGATATTTGTGCCGTTCTAGTTCGTAAGTAGTTCATAAGTTTAGGGACTGATGACCCCGTAGTTAAGTCCCATAAGCTGCACAAATATTTGAACAGTTTTTTGCTGTTACAGATTCTTTCCTACCGCTAATGATGATTATATCATCTGCATTCCCTAATACCTTAATATTTCCATTAAAATCCACACCCTCCGAATTATCTGCTGCCATTAGCACAATACATTATAGGACTAAATTAAAAAGTAACGGGAGCAGGGCATCTCCCCGCTTAAGTCCTTGCTTTATTTCGAATTCTTCTGACTCCAATTTCCCCACGTATTCTGTATAAAACAAAAATATAGCCAACGATTATATGAAGGTAGGTGTCTATTAAATAATACACAGGTCAAAACAAGAAGGGAATCAGTTGAGCTAACTAGTTTTTGAAGTATTGTCAGAGGCTGAATGAACTAAAATAGTTCCACATCTTTCTCTGTGTTCTACAGAAAGGAGACAACAACATTACGGCGACCGAGATAGAGGTAATAACAGAAAGTTGCTGCAGAGGGGTTTGGTGTTAACTTGTGCTTGCTTTACCAAACGAATTACACAAGCAGTTTGGCTCAGATAATGTAGTGAGCAAGTAGTACAATGCTACAACAGCATTACTTACCCCAAGCTATTATTTAATAGGGTGCACTGTAATTTATTAACAGTAATAGAAAATGGAAGCCTGCCTGGTAACTTCAGTCCTTGATGTTAAAAGCTAGATCCTTCGGAAATAACGGGTTTTAGTTGGATGTGGAGTGTTTCAGTCTCTTCCGTTCCTTGTAGCTCTATAGAAGTCTATTGCTTTCGCCTGCAACCGTCCGCGCTTCACAGTTGAAAGTTGCCAACAGGAATTTCCTTAAGCTGACAGGAATACAGGATTGTATTACTAGTAAATAAGAAATGGATTAAAACGTGGTGCATGATGTAACAGGTTTTTACCTATCGTAGTTTGTATGATCTTATATTTAGTGAGTTATATTTTGCACAATTGTATAATTTAGCAGGTATATATTAATTTATATAAGTGCTGTATGTCTGTAAAATCTGTTGCGAATACATGTAGTAGTAAAGAAGTAATAGATTAAAACCTGATGCGTGATGGGGCGGTTTTCCATGAAGGTTACTGTTTATGTCCTCATATCTCATCAAGAACGTGTGTATACTGTCTGTATAATTTCCTGCGATTGAAATTTGTAGTTTAGAAAGTGGTAAATTGTAACGTCTTCACGAATGCAGCAGTTTTACTCTATGAACGGCGAAAAAGTAGTAAGCGAGAAACTTTTTCCCTTTCATTATGTTGATGTGGTTTTCAGCGAGAAAAAGTTTAATAAAGGTTTTAAATTATATTTAAAGTTTGTTGCAAGTCGCTAAGTACTGTCCTTCTCAGTCACTGTGTGTATAAAGTCTCGTCGCATTATGTGGCAGTTTCTTGCAACTCTTGTTGTACATAACGTTATCTTCTGAACAATGTGTCGTATGTGATTCTTACCCTACAGCAATTGCTACCATACGATAAGGAATATGTGTACCAAATTTGGTTGCAATCGGTCCAGAGGTTTAGGAGGACATGTACAGCATTGCGCATCTCATTGTCTATGACGTCATATCTCGTCAATTATGTGTTGTACGTGATCCTTACACTTAGGGCGACCGTGCTCATGGATTGAAGCTTACGTGTGCAAATTTTCATTAAGACTGGAACAAAACTAGATTTGTAGGCAATACGTACACATAAATATATGGACACTCCTCGTTATATGTAAAGATTTGTAAATGGAAATTTATCAAAATATATAGGTACACATACTGCTTATGCTGTAAAGTCTTTGATTCCTTTTATGTAGACGGCATTATGGATGCGCAAGAATGCTGTCAGTGAGACAGGTGGTAAGATGTGAGTGACTCAGTGACTGGCGTGGCTCGCTAAGTGTGCCGCGGTCAGGCTCGTCATCTTGCCTGCATCATCATCCTCACGTGCGTGGTGACGACACCCGCATTTTTATGTGCAGGAATATCTGCGAGGTGATAACCAGTGCTCTGCCCCTACGCTCTTTCTTCTCCTACTTGCGTAAGTCATTTCAGTCCACTGAGGTTGTGTGGAGACTTCTGTTTGCGTATTTTTAACATAGCAGCACCAAGAGCAAAGCAATAGAAATAATAAATTTGCTATATTTTCTGTTAGATTAGGTAACGAAACAATAAAGGTGGTAGATGAGTTTTGTTTCTTGGGCAGTAAAATAACACACGATGGTCGCAGTAGAGAGGATATAAAATGCAGAATGGCATTTGGAAGAAAAACGATTTAGCAAAAGAGAAAATTGCTAACATCGAATATTAATAAAAGTGTAACGAAGCCCTTTGTGAAGACATTTGTGTGGAGTGTTGCCTTTTACTGGAGTGAAACTTGGACGTTAAATACTCCGGACAGGAAGAGGATAGAGGCTTTTGAAATGTGGTGCTACAGAATAATGCTGAAGATTAGGTGGGTGGATCACGTAACTAATGAGGAGGTACTGAACAGAATTGGGAGAAAAGGAATTTTTGGCATACCTTGACTAAAAGAAGGCATCGAGTTGTAGGACACATTCTTAGACATCAAGGAATTGCGAATTTAGCGTTGGAGGTAAGTGTGTGGGGTAAAAATCTCAGAGGGGGAGACGAAGAGATGAATATAGTAAGCAGATTTAAATAGATGTAGGTTGCCGTTCTTATGAGGAGATGAAGAGACTTTCTGAGGACAGAGTAGGGTGGAGAGCTGCATTAAAAACTAGTCAAAATTATCAAATGATAAGTGTTGCAATTGCAAGTTATTAATAATATGTTGTCTAACTCGGCTTTGGTAACTTCTCAGACAAGTTTCCACATGCGCTGTGTCATAAGATTGATTGTTGTGTGTGTATACGTCTGAAAGTAATTCTGTATTTCAACAACAACTCGTTAATCTGATTGTTATGAAGTTGGTTAATGTATACTTTCAAATGTAAATAATAATAATAATAATAATAATAATAAGGCAATAAAGCACGTTCAGGTCGTGTTACTCTGTTCGTGAAATATGCATCTTGACCTATGATATTAAATGTTAAACATTACTAGAAAAATATGATAAAAAAAAGATAGGGTCAGAAATGACTGACAAGACTATGCGACAATAATTCCCGAAATATTTCTCTCAACTGTTAACACTGTCCTTTATTTTTATGGCCTCCTGTGCGTAAAAATAAACTGCCTGTGCACCTATTCTTCAGATTAAAGATTAAACACTAACTACGGAATACGCGGAGGTGCCTTCCGAATTCATACCACACAAATATAGTCCATGTTTGTTGTTTCAAAGACAAAAAATTAGTATCATTTTTTTAGGTGAATGACCAAGTCGACACAAATATAAAGTTTGAAACACAATTCTTTATCTAAGTGAAATCCATTATCACATAAGGCAAACATAGGTCAGACAAACCACATGTTCAAATGTTTGTAAAGCTTGCGGGACTTAACTGCAGGGTCATCAGTCCCTAAACTTACAAACTACTTATGAACTAACTTATACTAAAGACAGAACAAACATCCATGCCCGAGGGGGGATTCGAACCACCGACAACAACATATGTAAATAAATATTGTTTTGGAGGACTGTGACCAAACCTTTTTTAATGGAGAAATTGTGTACTGTGTGTCGTGATGTAAGGCGGCCGGTATGCTTGAGTACCCTATTTTCTGACGGATTACTTCACTCCAATTCCACATTTATATCGTTTTCCATTCTAGAAGCATACTGGCGAATGAGCGATGCTGGATGTCGTTAGTAATCCATTTGAGAAACAAATTCGATGCCAGTCCCTTGTATGGCAACCCACCACCAGACTATGGACGTGGAGTCTCCAGTGATAACTCCGGCTTCGAATTTTAGTCTCGAAGAGCAGGAAGACGCCCCGTATAGCTGTGGCATACCAACGCGCCAGTCGCCCGTCTCACGTCCAACACCCAGGAGTCATGGTCTCGGATGCCATTTCACTTCATAGGCGGACACTCCTGGTTGTCCTTGCAGCACAGCCGTACCTCGACGATGTTATACGGCCCGTTCTGTTTCCGTCCACGGCAAGGCATCCTGGTTTTACATTCCAGCAAAACAATGCCTGCAACCGCGCGGTCAGAGTTTCTTCTGCTTGTCAGTCTCTAGCCAGCAATGTCGCCCCGACCTCTCTCCAGTGTGTTTGGAGCATTATTGGCAGGGCAAATCAGCTGTATTATTTCGATCTAACGCGCCAATGCGACCGAATTCGGTTACAATATTTCTCAGGATGATATCCAACAACTAGCTATCAGTGTCAAGCAACGTAATTTTTTGCCCAAGGGCAGAGGTGGACCAACGCCTTAACTCTTCCGATGGGCGCGCCGCGGCATTTACATCGTAATTTCGTTCTTACGTAAGTGTCGTTTTTAGGAAACCCAGAGGGGAAAAACTGTAGTAAAACAACTTTCCAACGGCGCTAACTATTAATTTGAGGTGAGAATAATTAAAAAAGCAGTCAATATTGTTCAGAAAATGTGGTGATAAACATCTTTAATCTGAGCAAATTCGCAGCGGCGGAGTGGCCAAGCTCATTGAGGCGCTATGCTACGATTCACGAGGCTGCTCCCCGTCGGGGGTTCGAATCCCTCCTCGGGCATGGACGTGTGTGCCATCTTTAGTATAAGGTAGTTCATAAGTAGTTTGTAAGTTTAGGGACTGATGACCCCGTAGTTAAGTCCCTTAAGCTTAACGAACATTTGAACATTTTTTGAGCAAATTACCACCTATCGATTGTTCCTGAAAACAGTTTTCCGACTTTGGGCTTATTCGTCATTGTCATACTGTATTATAAAACAATCTATGATCTTTCGTATTCGTAATGAATGTTCGGTAATTTAACATTAAATAAATGTGACTTAGGCATACGCTTTTGTGTTAGTGAACCCATAACTGTTTTATGGTGCAATCCCTTCCACATGTGACGACGACCCCAATGGGGGGCGCGACCCACAGTTTGAAAACACTGCTTTAGTTCATTGTGCAGGAGAACGAGCATTTCCTTTGTTGTCCAGCCACTTGGCATTGGCTGGATCCACAATTTCCTTTGCTGTAATAGACACACAGCGAAAACTAGATGTTTATCTAAAGACACGCTCTGTATTAATGTTTACGTGACATTGCTTCTCCCGCACGCATATTTGGCCGTCTGACTGCCGCTATCCGGCAGTTTTTTCTGCTTCGTGTGGCCGCTGCATTTGTTGCAATTCCTACGACATCTTTTCCAAACTCAAATCCCGCTAGGAAAAAAAAGGCGGGGGGGGGGGGCTTTTAAAGGATATGCAGCACACTTTGCACCAAAGTAAGACAGTTACCGATCGAGGTGGCGCAGTGGTAACACCGCTGTCGGGAACACGGCGCTTCCGGCCATTCTGATTTCTATTGAAACGTAGGCAAGTTAGATTGAATATCTTTGGCTCCGTGAGGGCAGTCTTTGGTTCTCGCTGTCCCGCGTTTGAGCAGTAGTAGTTGTGGCCTGGGCTCAGACGATTGACCAGGGAGAATGTTATACGAGAAGTAATGGAGTGAAGTTAAAATTTGTTGGACGAGCTTAGCTCTTTGCCTTGTGGTTTTTCTTTTTGCGTAACGACGTAAAGAAAATTATTGATCTGTTTTTGGAACATGATGAAGATAAGAGGTAAGGAGGATTATAATTTTATTATCGTACGTTTTGCATAGTTGTGATCCATGTTTGTCGTTAAACTCGGCAAGAGTGTAACGTAGGAATTTCAATATCCCCCTTGAACACCCAGAAGGTAAGGATGGTTTTGTTTGGCAATTATGGTTTTAATGAAAAAAAAAGTAATGAACACACTTGTAAGAAATTAATTGACAAAATTGTAAGATATTGTTTGCCTTATGTGATAATGGATTTTAGTTAGATAAAGGAGATTATATTTCAAATTTACTTCATATTTGTGTCGACTTGGTCATACACCTAATATATATATATTATTCCTTGAAGGCAAGAAACATGCACTATATTTGTATGTTAGTTAGTGAATTCGCATGGCACCTTCGCTAATTCCGAAGATAATGTTATGTTATACTAATTTGGAGATCAGGTGTACAGGCAGGTTACCTTTGCGCACAGATAGGCCATAAAAAAAGACAGTGTTAACAGTTGAATTTATATTTAAATTGATATTTCAGGAACTATTGTCGCACCTCCATATTATTGTCAGTCAGTCATTTCTGAACCTATCTTTTATCATATTGTTCAAGTAATGTACCAGAGGTCAAGATGCATATTTAAAGAAGCAGTCAATATTATTTTAGAAAATATGGTGATAAACATCTTTAATCTGAGCAAATTCCTACCTATCGATTGGTTACTGAAAACAGGATCTGAACTTGCTGTATTGCGTTCTTATCCTTTTTTTTTTTTTTTTTTTATTTTTTTTTTTTTTTTTTGTTTGCTTTTCAAAGTATACTTCAACAAACTACATAAAAATCAGATTAACGAGCTTTAGTTAAAATGCAGAATAGTATCTGACCTATACACAAACAACAAACAATCATATTACACTGGGCACGTGGAAACTTGTTTGAGAAGTTACCAAAGCCGTGTCAGACAACATATTATTAATAAGCTGTAATTGCCACACTAATCATTCGATGATTAATTTTGTTAATAACTTTCATTATTATTTAACAAATTCCTACAACAACGGCCAAGCTTTTAAGGTTATTTATCAGACGATTCTCTCTTAGCATTAGTTACTATTATTACCACCTTCTATACTTTTTATCATCAACTTCCACTCAGCAGAAGCATAATTATTATTATGGTAACTATTATTCATGACTTTGTATTAACAACTTTCACTGTTGTCCCTAAATCACTCCAGGCAAATGCCGGACTGATTACCTCTACAGAAGACGGCTGATTTCCTTCCCCGTTCCTGGCAAAACTATTGCAGCGTGTGTTGGGTCTCTAATGACAACGATGTCGACAGGACGTTGAACCCTAACCATCCTTCGTCAAAGTCTGAGCTGTATCTCGCCGCCTCCAAGATGCTGCAGTTCTACCGGCTAGTCTTGTGTAGTTCGCGAACGAACTAGTTCGGAAGAGCGCTCCCACAGGCGAACTACGCGAACTAGTTCGCAGATCCCTCGCCTCTTAAGTTCGTCCGCTCCTTTTCCGAAGACTGACGAGGAACAGCGAGACGACGCGAGAGCGCGCAGAATCGCGTGATTCCCTTCTGCCATTTACCTTCATTTCGAGCTCAGATGCAGCTCAGCTGTAGTTTCATAGTTCACTGCCACAAGAAATCTATTTTAAAAATAAAGTACTACGATTACTCTGTATGCAAAGTAGTTGAATACCATTGTATCACCCATTCGTGTAAATAACTGGTTTATTTGCCCAAGTATTTGATGTCAAATTGCCCAAAGATACGAGTAATAGCACACGCTTTGGCAACACTGATTCATTATATAGAAAAGCTGTCATAAAAAAGACCTCTTTCAGTAGCGGTAGCAAAAGCCAAAAAGCGGACGAACTAGGAACAGCGGACGAACTAGGAGCAGCGGACGATTATGCCAAACGTATCTCGCTTCATAGTTCGTTGGATTCTTTTCCGAAGACCGACCAGCAACAGCGAGAGGGCGCGCAGCAGAAATAAAAATCACGTGTCTTTCTGCTGATGAGTCATTTCGAGGTGAGCGTCTGCCTGCTAGATTAAATAGTTCAGTGCTACAAAATTTCTGTTTTGATGTGTTCTGCACTCTGCAATATCTGACTAATAAATTCCATAATGCCAAGATATAGAGATAACTCTAAACTAAAACGCGAGAAATTCTACATCTACATACATACTCCGCAATTCACCGTAAGGTGCGTGGCGGAGGGTACAGTGTACCACTACTAGGCAATTCCTTTCCTATTCCACTCCCAAATAGAACGAGGAGAAAAAGAATGCCTATATGCCTCCGTACGATCCCTAATTTCTCGTATCTTGTCTTTGTGATCTTTACCCGATATGTAAGTATGCGGCAGCAAGATCGTACTACACTCAGCTTCAAATTGCGGCCCTCTAAATTTCCTCAATAGAAATTCACGAAAAGAACGTCTTCTTTCTTCCAGCGATCCCCAATGGAGTTGCCGGATTATTTCCGTGACACTCGCACATTGGTTGAACCTACCAGTAACGAACCTAGCTGCTCGCCTTTGAACTGCCTGTATGTTTTCCTTTAAACTGATCTTCTGCAGGTCTCAAACACTTGACCAATATTCAAGGCGTGGTCGTACAAGCGTTTTATACGCGGTCTCCTTTACAGGTGAAGTACATATTCCCAAAATTCTCCCAATAAACCGAAGTCGGCTGTCCGCCTTACTCACAACTGTCCTTACATGTTCGTTCCATTTTATATCGCTCTGCAATGTTACGCCTAGATATTTGAACGACGTGACTGCATCAAGAAGCTCACTACTAATGCTATATTTGAACATTGTGGGATTGTTTTTCCTACTCGTGCGCATCACCTTACATTTTTCTACATTGAGAGCTAGCTTCCATTCTTCGCACCAACTAGAAATTTTGTCTAAGTCATCCTGTATGCTATTCCAGTCAGTTAAAGACGACACCCTACCATACACCACAGCATTATCAGCAAACAGCCACAAATTACAACTTACTCTGTCTATCAGATCATTTATATAGATAGAAAATAATAGCGGTCCTATCACACTTCCCTGGGGCACGCCTGACGATACACTCGTCTCTGATGAACACTCGCCGTCGAGAACAACGTACTGCGTTCTATTACTTAGGAAGTCTTCCAGCCAGTCAAAAATCTGTGAACCTATTCCATAAGCTCGTATCTTCGTTAGCAGTCTGCAGTGCGGCACCGCGTCGAACGCCTTTTTGAAGTCGAGAAAAACACAAACTGTTTCTTTTGGTTTGAATGATATCGTTAGCGGCTCAAGCAGCAATCGCATGAAGCAGCTAGGTGGGGGAACTTCTCCCTCCACCTGCACGCGCAGACCACGCTGCTCAGCCATCACTGGGAGCGGACGAACTAAAAAGAGCGAACTACTTCGCGACAGAGCCGCGAATTAAAGTGAGCGCTCCCGATCGCGAACTATTATGCGCAAGTCTAGTACCGGCTGTCAGCGGGCTATTCTGGTGCCTCAGACGAGGAGCCTCTGGCGGCGGTTGGGTGGTGATTCAGTGCCAGCGGCGGCCGGACGTTGATTCAGAGGCGCCGTACGCAGCCCGCACGCTAGTTGCCGCGGCCAAACGGTGACGTCCCAGCAGTGACCTCAGACGCACTACACTCAGCTCTTCCCGGAAGGAAGCGGTCTCACAGCGCCGACTAGGCTCACTCCTATCACAGACAAATATGTGTTACTCTGTGCTCCTATCACGAGTAACATATACAGAGAAGCAGCCCCCCCAAACCACTGTCCTATGCTCCCCTCGTAGTTCCGTAAGATGCTAGCAGGTGTCATGCGGTTCCCTGGCTTAGTACCGGTAGACCACACTAAAGGCATTTCAGGGGTGCCTCTTGCACATTAGAGGGTAGCGTGGAGGGGAGACAGGGGAGAGCTCGTGCCGCCTGGCACGAGGCCATGGCTGTGTAAAGGCACAGACAAATATATACAGACGGGAAACCACCTTAAGGGCCCGGTCCTATGCTCAGGGGTGCAGGGCGGGGGGTGCTGAAGCAGTTCCATAAGATGTCCCATGATGGCGCTGTGGTCAGAAGCAGCCCTTTTAAACTGGCCAGAGCAGGCGGCAGGTAGCGGCTACCCCCACTACCACCCCCCTCAAACGCTGGCAAGCCGAACACAGCCGTGGCAGGCGGCACGAGCTCTCCCCTCAGCCTCCCCTCCACGCTACCCTCTGACGTGCGAGAGGCACCCTCAGAAGCGCCTCCACTGTGGTCTACCGGTACTAAGCCAGGGAACCGCCTGACATCTGCTAGCATCTTACGGAACTACGAGGGGAGCGTAGGACAGTGGTTTAGGGGGGGGGGGGCTTCTCCTCTGTATGTGTTCACATACAGAGGAGAAGCCCCCCCCCTAAACCACTGTCCTACGGCTCCCCTCGTAGTTCCGTAAGGTGCTAGCAGGTGTCAGGCGGTTCCCTGGCTTATAGTACTGGTAGACCCTACTAGAGGCACTTCTGAGGGTAGCGTGGAGGGGAGGCTGAGGGGAGAGCTCGTGCCGCCTGCCACGAGGCCACAATTGTCTCCAGCTTGCTGGCGTTTGAGGGGAGGTGGTGGTGGGGGCAGCCACTACCTGCCGCCTGCTCTGGCCAGTTTAACCCATTTCTTCCCAAAAATAGAAATTGTGAAAAAGTGTTATATTCAGTCATCAGGTTCTCTTTAAAATAATTGAAAAAAAACATTACAAATATTACAAACTAGCAGTATGTGTTGTAATCTGCACCACCCATAATGTTGCGCTGTTTCCTAGTAAAAAAAAAAAAAATAGAAAAATTTAGTTTTTGCTATCACATTCTTCTATTTGTTCAAACTGTGCAAAATTGTCTATTATATGATAACTCTGACTTACATTGATGGTAAAGGTAAAGCAGTCAACAATCCGAAGATTGGTTTGAACACCACAGTGCTTTACTAGGCATGGTCCTGTTTGGAGGTGGTATGCCGTTGTCTTCCTCCGACCTTCGAACTGACTTACCCAGCCAATTATAGGGGGACCTACAGTTTAACGTGGGTTCCGAACCACGGTGCTACTCGGTATTTTTCACATGAGCAATACTGTCAGAGGTGAAAGAAGTGGAAAGTGACAGATAAAAATCCTAGGACCTGGCGGGGATCGAACCGCGACCTTTGGATTTGTAGTCTGGGACTCTACCACTGTGCAACTGAGGCGCACCGGTATCACTCATGAAATATTGAAAAACACTCTGTGTGAAGCTGAACTTCACATTTCTTGTGTATGTAGATCGTCTGACGTTTGTAAATCTTGCATCTTTTTACGAAGTGTCAAGGTAATTGTGAAACTTTAACACTTATACAGAGAACTCGTGAATGCCTTTTAACACATGTGTGGTGAGTTTTGTATAGTAAGTCCATTTCGACTGCATTTTGTAAGGCTAAACTTTGTGTTGTGTGTACGCAACACTGGGAAGAAATGGGTTAAAGGGCTGCTTCTGACTGCAGCGCTATCATGGGACATCTTCCGGAACTGCTTCAGCACCCCCAGCCCCGCACCCCTGAGCGTGGGATCGGGCCCTTACGGAGGTTTCCCGCTGTATATATTTGTCTGTGCTCCATTATTGCCGCTGACACTGCCTCACATCTCGCCTCCCAGCCTGCTCTTCCGCATCAACACTTCTAATCAAATTGCCTGCTCACGGAATATCGTCTCAATTGTGCGACTGGATTCGCCCATTCCTGTCACAAAGGACACAGTTCGTAGTAATTGAGGGTAAAGTCATCTAGTAAAATATGTGTGTTGTAACACTACATCGCAGTCATCGCATTGGAATATCCATTTCAGTACATTTTAATTTTTATTAATTTTTGTAGGAGGCAGAATTTACGTATCTTTTCAAAATTGTAAAGAAATCCGTTGTATCTTTGTAAAGTCAGAATAGTTAAAGTCATAGAGTAACTGGGTCAAAACACTGCAATCACTGTTATCATTTGTCGTAAATATAGTATAAATAGTAACTGCAGTAGCATTGCTCTCTCTCTCTCTGCGGTGTGTAAGGATCTCTCTGTAAGCGTCTCGATATTGTCTTTCAAAATAGTCTGTAATCATATACGGAAATATTTCGGAACTTTTTAATTCGCGATTAAATTATACCTACAGAAATTAAAGACTTTGATAGTTAACAATGAATGATCGAAAGGTTACGCGATTGCGTAGTTACATTATCTATGGACTTTAATTCGGGATTAGGCTATGGAACGCAGAAAAATTCTGCCTCCCGTCGAGATAGTTAATATTAAAGGAAACTTTAAAAGAAAAAAATGACAATTTCATTGAGAAAGGATAGAGTGTATTAAGGAACTTTAATTTGGCTTTGGGAGAATATTCTAAACTTTGATTGTACCAGAGATATAAAGAACTATCAATGTGAAGAAATATATTTTGAGAATTGTCTCAAATAACGTGTGACTTAGTCAGTGTATGTTGTAACTGTGTGCTTTTAAAGTGAAAAATATAACAGGAATTGTGTTTTAAAAAAAGTTTCTTGAAAACCTTCTTACGTAGATAGTACCCTTTCATCAAATCGATGATATTTGAAAATTACTTTTAAATAACATCCATTTTTATGTTTGACATAAGAATATGGAAAATAAATGTACTAAAAACATTATTCAGTAAAAGAAAAAAAATCAAGGTTAGGGCCAATTAGCAAAGACTATTTTTCACGAAATAATTAGTAATCAACTTCTTATGCAACTACCAGGGCAAATAAAAGTTAAAAACAGACTTTGAAATTAAATTAAATGCTCTGAGAGACAGAGTTCTTATGCTCAAACATTCTAAAAGTTATCTAAAGACTTCATTAAGTAAAAAAAAAAAAAAAAATAAAAAAAAAAAAAATAAAAAAATAAAAAAAATAATGATATGGTTCAGTTTGTACTTACGTTAAAAATAAAAAGCTGTAATTGAATATACTAAGAATTGACAGGCTTACCAACCTAAATTCCTGATGTACGACGCAACTGAAATTTTGAGAGTCTGGTAAACCAATACATCGACGACGACGGAAGCCGGCGTTAAAAAAAAGTACCCACAGTACGTCACAGTATTCACTGACTTTCCTCACGAAAGTGTTAAGAGGATCCCGATCCCTACTGTTCTTTGTCTCCTACACAAGAAGCCAGACAAGTTACATCACTACAAGAAGTAACACTGAAAATTGGCATCCAAATATCACTCGGAAAAAAATGCATTGATAGGGGATCATGGGGCCGCGGTGGAGTAGCCGCGCGGTCTAAAGCGTCTCGCTGCGGAGCGCGCGATTGCTCGCCGTGGAGGTTCGAGTCCTCCCTGGGGCATGGGTGTGTGTGTTTGTCCGTAGATTAGTTTATCTAGGTTTAATTAGTTTGTAAGCTACGGACTGATGACCACGCAGTTTGGTCCGATAGAATTACAAACATTTGAACATTTTTTGGGGATCATGGAAGAATTTTATTAGGGGGTTCTGCGCTAACAAGCATAATCATTCTCCATTAATAATAATAATGATAATGATAATGATAATGATAATGATAATGATAATGATAATGATAATGATAATGATAATGATAATGATAATGATAATGATAATGATAATGATAATGATAATGATAATGATAATGATGATGATGATGATGAAAGAGAAAAATGTATGAAAATTGCAGAACTACCAGTTTAATAAGTCATGGTTGCAAATTTCTAACACGAATTATTCACAGAAGACCTCAGGGAAGATTAGTTTGGATGTAGGAGAACTGTAGGAACACGACGGGCAAAACGTTAGTTCTTATCGTAGCAGATGGGTTACGGAAAGGCAAACATACTTTTTTAGATTATGTAGATTTGAAGAAAGTCTTTGACAATGTTCACTACAATACACGTTTTCAAATTCTGGAGAAAGCACGGGGTATTGTGGTCTTCAGTCCTCAGACTGGTTTGATGCAGCTCTCCACGCTACCCTGTCCTGTGCAAGTCTCTCCATCTGAGAATACGTTCGGCAACCTACATCCTTTTGAATCTGCTTACTGTATTCGTCCCTCTGTCTCCCCCTACGAATTTTACCCCACACACTTCCCTCTAATGCTGAGTTGGCGATTTCTTGATGTCTCAGAATATGTCCCACCAATCTATCCCTTCTCTTCGTCAGGATATTGCCAGAAACTCCTTTTCTCCCCAAATCTGTTGAGTACCTCCTCATTTATTTGCGTGATCTACCCATCTAATTTTCATTATTCGTCTGTAGCACCACATTTCAGAAGCTTTTATCATCTTTTTGTCTGAATTCCTTATCGCCCATGTTTCACTCCCATACAATGCTACACTCCAGACAAATGCTTTCAGAAAGGACTTCCTAACATTTAAATGAATATTGAATGTCAACAAATTTCGCTTCTTCTGAAACGTTTTTCTTCCCATAGCCATTCTGCATTTTATATCTTCTCTACTTCGGCCATCAGAAGTTAAATTCCTACTCAAACAACAAAACTCATCTACTACTTTTATTTTCTTATTAGCTAATCTAATTCCTTCAGCAGAGCCTGACTTTTTGACGCTACATTCTATTATCCTTGTTTTACTTACGGGTAAGATATAGGAAACGAGAAGTTATATTCAACTTGTTCAAAACCAGACAGCAGTTATGAGAAGGGTGTAGTGGATGCGATGGGAGTAAGGGTTTTAACCTTCCCCCGTTGTTATTCAATCTGTACAGTGAGGAAGCTGTGGAGGAAGGAAAAATATAATTGGAAAAGGAATCGCAGTTCAAGGACAAGAAATGAAGTGTGTTCGCTTTACCGATGACGTAATTAGAACCAACAAAGGACCTCAGCAACAGAACGGAATGGGCAGAGTCTTGAAAGGAGGACATTAACAGCAGCAAAACAAGGGTAATGGAATGTAGTCCAAGAAAATCAGGCGATGCTGAATGAATTACATTAGGCAACGAGACAAAAAAGTAGTAGATCAGTTTTGTTATTTCGCTGCAAAATAACATCTGATGGTCGAAGTGAAGAGATATACGATGAAAAAAGGGCAATGAGAAGAAATTGTTTTGAAGAAGGGAAGTTTGTTAGCATCGGATATTAATTTAAGGATTAGGAATCGTTTTAGTAACCCGTCCATTGGTGTAATTTTCTTGAAACTACACTATTTTAATCGAAAATTTTTCCCGAAGTCGCTTCGCTCTCGACACATTGGTATCCTGGCAAACCATTGGTTTTCCGAAAAAAAATATTCCCTGCAAAAAATGGGTATTTCTTCACGTACATTACGAATATAGAATAAAAAGTAGGCGTTATCATTTGAAAAAATAACGTGACCTTGGTTTGACCTTGAAAACAGGGTTCAAGGTCTTTTAGAGGTAACCATTCTATGATCCATTCGAAACCTTCTAACTTTGACTATAGACTCTTTTTGCATAATTGTGCCATTCCACACACATCGGCCAATGTAGATTAAAGTGTGACACGCTGTATAATGTAGTGCATTTGAAATATGTGACTTCTTGAGTGCTGTTCTGACCTACTCTCAGCCATGGAATGTTATACTGTTGTCACGTTTTCTAGACCACCCACTAACTGAAAATATCTACTGGTGGATTTCCGCCAGACTGTCATGCCACCGCTCACTAGCCGTTACATTTGATGAACTCACACTCTGACTTCAAACAGCACTGAATGAACAACCCGTATCCGTCATCCAAGCTCCGTTGGAAACCGTGTCCTACCGAACTTTATAGACTGCTTAGCGCAGTGGCAAGACACTGAATGCAAATACTGGAGGACGACGCTTCAAACCCCCGTGCGACCATCCAGCGATGACTACCCAAAATCGCTTAAGGTGATTGCTTTAATGGCTTCTTTGAAATGATGGCCGATTTACTCTCCCAATCACTGCTTACGTTCCGTCTCTAATGGCTCGTCTTCTACGGGTCATTAAACCCTAATCTTCCTTCCATCATCTCCTCGGTTGTATACAGTACGCGCCGCGCAAGAGTAGCCGAGCGGTCTTCAGCGCCACGTTACGGATCGCGCGGCCTCTCGCGTCGGAGGCTCGAATCCTCCCTCGGGCATGGATGTGTGTGTTGTCCTTAGGTTAGTTTAACTTACAAGGAAAGTACATGGGCTCGAACAAACATATCTGTATGAACGTTTGGTTACAGAATCTCAATGTGCTGGTGCAAATGATTCATCTTCTACACTAATACCATCTTCACGAAGAAGGGTTCTTCGTAACTTCATCTCAACTAATTGCAATACATTAGCAGGATAGATTAGCAATCACCGCCCCATCTGACGCTTCACCACGCAAATATCACAAAACGCAACTTCGGAGGAGGCACACTGCACCGTCCCTACTGGCGAACCGACAGGTCAAAGTGCAATGCGGCATGGCACACGCAGAGGCCTCTAACGGACGACTGCAGAGTTTTGCAGATGCGGGAGTATCACTAGTGCAATAAGGGATCTTTACATTCTCTCTCCTACGATTTTGGTGTATATGTGTTTGTTCGAGCCCAAGTACTTTCCTTGTTAGTGTAAATAGTATGTAAGACTAGGGATTGATGACCAACGTAGTTTGTCCCAAAGAATTATAAACCTTTGAACATTTCGTATACAGTAAGTAATACGCGATGCATCCATCAAGCTACAAAAAAGCACTGTGTGTGTGTGTGTGTGTGTGTGTGTATGTGTGTGTGTGTGTGTGTTTGTGTGTGTGTGTGTTTCCAGATCTTCTCCCAAACTGATATTGTTGTGGTCTTCAGACCGCAGAGAGGTTTAATGCAGCTCTCCATGTTACCCTGTTCTGAGCAAGCCTCTTCATCTGAGAATACGAACAGCATCCTACATCCTTTTGAATCTGCTTACTGCATTCGTTCCTCGGTCTCATCTCTACGATTTTTACTCCCACACACTTCCTTCTAATGCTAAGTTGACGATTTCTTGATGTCTCAGACTAACGTATTTCTACCCTTAGTGAGGATATGCCAGAAACTCCTTTCCTCCCGAATTCTGTTGAGCATCTCCTCATTAGTTACATGATCTACCCATCTAATCTTCATCATTCGTCTGTAGCATCAGATTTCAAAAGCTTCTATCATCTTTTTTTTTCGGACTCCTTATCGTCCAAGTTTCACTACCACAGTTCAGACAAATTCTATCAGAAATGACAATCTAACAGAAACGCTTTTCTTCTCCGTATGCTCGTACCTCCGTAAGAAGTCTGCTGTGGCGCAACGTGTCGAACGCTTTTCGGATATCAAGAAATATTGAATCTGCCCGTTGCACTTGATCCATGCTTCACAAGATGTCTCAACAGAAAACCGGAAACTGAAAATTAACACTTTACACGTGCCATTCGCTAGGTCAAAATTTGAGACACGTGGTTTTTTTATACGTGCCCATACAGCTGTTAAACTGGTGAAAACCCTCACGAAGAAAACAAGGTTGTTATCTTTCTGAGCACATATCGTCCAAACAGTACGAGATATAACAAAAAATGTTGAAACATAATTTCCTTGTCTGGTGCTATACCTTACAACTGTGCCGTCATATGTTTAAAATTTTGATATATTCGAAAACCTCCCCTTACCTCACAATTTTTGAATCGGGAAAATTTTTATGAGTAGTAAATCTGATAGCATATTAAACAACAGATTGAGCCATATATGATGCAGTTTCAACCCGAAGTTGCAATAATCTGATGTAAGTTGGAAGTGTGTGCGCCTCGGTTGCACAGTGGTAGAGTGCCAGACTACAAATCCAAAGGTCGCGGGTTCGATCTCCGCCAGGTCCTAGGATTTTTATCTGTCACTTTCCAGTGACAGTATTGCTCATGTGAAAAATACCGAGTAGCGCCGTGGTTCGGAACCCACGTTAAACTGTAGGTCCCCCTATAACTGGCTGGATAAGTCAGTTGGAAGGTCGGAGGAAGGCAACGGCATACCACCTCCAAACAGGACCGTGCCTAGTAAAGCACTGTGGTGTTTAAACCAATCTCGGATTGTTGACTGCTTTACCTTTACCTTTAAGTTGGAAGTACCCCCATAATACCGCTATAAGTGGGCTCTATCCGCCGTATGACACGTGTCATACATGGCGATGGTGTTGTTTAGAATATCATAGATCAACCATAACGGCATACATGTGGACGCGAATTGTTTTATTGAGAAAGCATATCGCCTTCTTCGTGCATGGACGGTAGAAAGTACCGTGCACTCTTCAGTGTTCTCTCGACGACCACCAGAGGAAAACAGCCAGTGTAGGATATGGCTGCCCTCACCATGATGCCGGGTGTCGGCCCCGTGTGCCTGTGTCGTATACACTCCAGATTTTCACGCTCCCCTGCACGACGCCACACACGCGTGTGACCATCATTGGAACCGAGGCAGAAGCGACTCTCATCACTGATGACACATCACCACTCGTCCTCCGTAAGCGCCTGTGCGACACCACTGGAGGGGGGATGAACGATGTTGGGACGTGAGTGGAAGACGCACTGACAGCAGGCATGATCGTGTATATCCTAGACTGGCCGTTCTCTTCTGCTGATTGTCGAGGGAACATTCAGCTTTGCACGGTATACTGAAACCATCTTGCTGCCGTTGATGCACCAACAAGGCGATATGCTTTTCCAATAGGAGAACGCATGTCCACGTGTATCCCGCACCAGCCAACGTGCTCTTAAATTACCCTGACCACTACGGTCCCCAGATCTGTCCTCCAATGAGCATGTTTGGGACCGGTTGAAACGTCACCTTGTGCGGTCTACACGACCAGCAAGGAATGTGGTCCAACTGAGGCAACAGGTAGAAATTGCATGGCAGATCGTTCCACAAGGCTACATTCGGAACCTCAACGATCGTCTCCATGGGAGAATTGCAGCTTACATTGCTGCAAGAGGAGGGAACACAAAGTACTAGCGTCGACTTCGCTCACGCTCTCATTGCTGTGCTCACGTGCTGATGCCTCTGTCTGTGGGATCGTGTGTTGTATACATCCTCCTGTATGAAATAGGTTCACGGATTTGTGACTGGCTGGAAGACTTCCTAAATAATAGAACACAGTACGTTTTTCTCGACGGCGAGTGTTCATCAGACACGAGTGTGTCGTCAGGCGTGCCCCATGGGAGTGTGATAGTACCGTTATTCAAATGTTCAAATGTTTGTACAACTTATGGGACTTAACTACGTGGTCATCAGTCCCTAAGCTTACAAACTACTTATGAAGTAACTAAGACTAAAGACGGCACAAATATCCATGCCCGAGGGGGGATTCGAACCCCCGACCGTAGTGGCCGTGCGGACCGTGACTGGAGCGCCTCAGTCACCTCGGCCACCGCGGCCGGCAGTACCGTTATTATTTTCTATCTATATAAATGATCTGATGGACAGAGTAACTAGTAATTTGCGGCTGTTTGCTAGTGATGCTGTGGTGTATGGGAGAGTGTCGTCTTTAAATGACTGTAATAGTATACAGGATGACTTAGACAAAATTTCTAGTTGGTGCGAAGAATGGGAGCTAGCTCTCAATGTAGAAAAACTTACCGTGATGCGCATTAGTAGAAAAAACAATATCAATGTTTCGAATACCGCATTAGCAGTGAGGTTCTTGATGCAGTCGCATCGTTCAAATATCTATGCATAACAGAGGGATATGAAATGGAACGAACATGTAAGGACAGTTGTGAGTAAGGCGGACGGCCGACTTCGGTTCATTGGGAGATTTTTCGGAAGATGTGCTTCATCTGTAAAGGAGACCGCGTATAAAACTCTTGTACGACAACATCTTGGGTATTGCTCAAGTGTTTGGGACCCACAGCAGCTAAGTTTAAAGGAAGGTATAGAAGGAGTTCAGAGGCGAGCAGCTAGGTTTGTTACTGGTAGGTTCGACCAATGAGCGAGTGTCACGGAAATGCTCCGGGAACTCAATTGGGGATCGCTGGAAGAAAGACGACGTTCTTTTCGTGAATTTTTGTTAAGTAAATTTAGAGGGCCGCAATTTGAAGCTGAGTGTAGTACGATCTTGCTGCCGCCTACTTACATTTCGCGTAGTTATCACGAAGACAAGATAAGAGAAATTGGGACTCGTACGGAGGCATATAGGCATTCTTTTTTTTTTTTTTCCTCATTCTGTTTGTGAGTGGAATAGGAAAGGAAATGCCTGGCAGTGGTACAGTGTACCCTCCGCCACGCACTTTACTGTGGATTAAGGAGTATATATGTTGCCGGCCGCGGTGGCCGAGGGGACTGAGGCGCTCCAGTCAGGGTCTGCACGGCCACTACGGTCGGGGGTTCGAATCCCCACTAGGGCATGGATATTTGTGTCGTCCTTAGTGTTAGTTAGTTCATAAGTAGTTTGTAAGTTTAGGGACTGATGACGCCGTAGTCAAGTCCCATAAGCTATACAAACATTTGAACTTTTAGTATATATGTTGATGTAGATGTAGAATTCATGGTGTTCTTTTTCCGTTTTCCACGAGTGTAAGTTCGTTAGACTTTTTTCCGTATCGTCTCCTCGATGAGTCGCTAGAATTCTTACACGGTGGAAGAAGTCGTCCATGGCAGCGTTTTTTCCGTTGTCGCTGTGCGAGACATTTGACTGGAGTCGGCGGTGGGCGCGTCTGCGGTGAGGAAGCTGCTGCCCACGCGAGACGAGGGCGGGGCCGGCGTGCCAGGGCGGCTTTGTGCGGCTGCCAGTGCCAGCGGCATTCCCAGACGGCTAATAAGCCACTGTCTCCACGCGACGGTCCACCAGCCAATTCCCGCCACTTGCCCCAGCCCGCCAGGGGCTCTTTCGCGACGCTACTCCCGTGTCTCCTCGCCGTCCCTCTGGTCTGCGGGAGGAAGGAGGCGGAAAGACAAAGAGGCAGCCAGCGTGACAAGTTTAGACATGACGCTAACTCTTGCCGTTGGCAACGATGTAAACGCACGCTCTCTCTCTTACTTTGTGTCAGCTGGCCGAGCTCCTAACGAGGCAGTCAGACCTTTCATACCAGCAACAATCACTCTAAGTATCTGCATCTACATCTTCTGCATCTACATCTACATGGGATACTCTGCAAATAACATTTAAGTGCCTGGCAGAGGGTTCATCGAACCACCTTTATACTATTTACCTCCCATTCCATTCTCGAATAGCGTGCGGGAAGAAATAACACCCGAATCTCTCCGTTCGAGCTCTGATTTATTTTATTCTGATGATCATTTCTACCTATGTAAGCGGGAGTCAACAATATGTTTTCGGATTCGGGGGAGAATGTTGGCGATTGGAGTTTCGTAAGTAGCCCACGCCGCAGCGATAAGCGCCGTTGTTGTAATGATTCCCATCCCAGATCCTGTATCATTTCCGCAACGCTGTCTCTCCTGTATCGTGAAAATACGAAACGAGCTGCCCTTCTTAGGACTCTTTCGATGTCCTCCGTCAAACCCACCTGATAAGGATCGCACACTGGATAGCAATACTCCAAAAATGGACGGACAAGCGTAGTGTATGCAGTTTCTTTAGTAGTTGGTTTTTTTTTTAAGGGTTCTGCCAATAAAACGCAGTCTCTGTATCGCCTTTCCCACGACATTGTCTACGTGTTCTGTCCAGTTTAAGTATGAAATAATAGTAATTCCAAGGTATTTAGCGGAGTTTACGGCCTTCGCTTTCGATTGATTTATCTTGTAAACAAAGTTTACGGAATTCTTTTCGTACTCATGTGGACGACTTCACACTTCTTATTATTTAGTCAATTGCCAATTTTTACACCATAGTGATATCTTATTCAGATCGTTCTGCAGTTGGTTTTGATCTTCAGATGATTTTACTAGACGGTAAATGACGGCGTCATCTGCAAACAACCTAAGAGAGCTACTTAGATTTTCCCCTAAATCGTTTATGTAAATAAGGCGCAGCAGAGGACCAATCACATTATCCTGAGGAGGAATAAATACGAAGGATTTTCAAATGAAAAGGCACGAAACGCCTTTACTACGGTTGAAATTTGAATGTGCTTCTATGGGATAACGTAGTGCTAATCTAGAGCAGCCACAGTCTAGCATATACAGTCGCGACACTCACTGATGTGAAAGTTGTTACTAACTGACAGTTGCTGCGGCACTAGCGCTCCTAGTGGTGGGCAAACCGCTGAAAGAGTCATGTTTGTTTATAATTATTGGTGTACGTAATTAACGAAATAGTTAGAATAATTTTTGCGTTAAAAGCATAAGTCACGTATCAAGAGATATACAGAATACGGAAATTAATGTGAAAACAGTTGAACTTAACTGATTCAGTAGTATAACTAAGAACTTCGTCATGAAGCAATACTTACGAATATGTCTATATTTGCAGCTTGTTCCGCTGAAAGTAAGTAAAATATAAACATAAGGGAAACATAAACTTCTATTATGGTCTTTTCGTACTATGACAGAGTTTTTTGACACGTATAGGTTCGGTATGGAGTCTAATTATTCGCACATTTTTAGGCTTCACTCGTCTTTCTTATACGGGCATATTCTTTTGAGTGTGATCACTTAGTTTAAGAAGACAATATCTGAAAGTTTCTTGTAGTTTGTTGTTGAGCTGTAGCAACAATTGTAGAATTGCGCTCTTCTTTGTTGAAAACAGATTGATTGCTTTTTCCTTTTTATTGCTTTGTCTGAGACGTTTTTCCTTCAGTTACAGTTGTGGTGGCAGATTTGGTATGTTAAATACTGTACATATTGCCTTCTATCATCGTTTCCTACGGTCCACCCCCACCTATTTTAATCGAATTGTAGTGAAGAAACGTTAACGTTTCTGAGTAGAAAAGCGACGTATTTCTGCCAAAGGGCAGGTCTTCTGGTGTTCGTAGCCTGTTTTCTATTTTTAATAGTAAATGTAATTATTCAGTAAAAGCCTGTAGGTTACAAGATAATTGTAAATATACTGTGCTGCAATGCACCGTTTCGTACCTTGTTAGGGACCTTGGAAACCCAATAAAAACAAAGGTGCAGCTATTTTCAAGTTATTACCTGTTTTATGACACTCCATACGTTCCCTAAGGTGAAAAGTGTGTTAAAAATCAAGATAAATGATACCATTCGCACTCATCCAATATCGTATTCAGAAATGTAGCTTGTCGACCGCTTGGAGCGCTGCCGTCGTAGTATATAACAGAAATCTGCGGGAGTGTCGTCACTGTATATGTTAGACTGTGGTGCAGCGAAGCATGTGTCGTCGCCGCCCCCTAAAAAATTCAACGCTGAGTTCACCGTCTTTTCCGACGTCCGAGGTCCGATACTCATCGAAATCCTCGAGCACGGAAAAACCATTAACAGCGACGTGTACTGTGAGACACTCCGTAGTTACGCAGATCTATCGATAGTCAACAGCTATCGAGAGTTAACATCCTGGGCTACTCGCCGAAGGAATGATTCTGCTCCATGATAAAGGCGGATCCACACGTCTCCAGGGCCAAATAAAGTGTACTGGCCAAGTTCAAGTGGGAGCAGCTTCACCATCCGTCCTACAGCCCGGACCAGTCGTTCTGTCATTTCCCTGTGTTTGGTCCGCTAAAAAAAAAAAAATCAATCAATCTCCAATGAAAGCGGTTTGACTCGGATGACAAACTGAAGGAAACACTACGGGACTGGCTCTTGTCACTGTGTAACGAAGCATGTTGGGATTTCTTCTCATCTGCTTGCATTACGAAACCTCCCGATACCACTGTTGCACAATAATAGTTATGAATGTTGTTAGTCTATTATCATTTTCTTTTCCAAAACTTTTGTTATTCTTTTTTTCTAACGTAACTATCTGAAGTTACTTTCTGTTATTTGGTGTCGCATAAGTTTGTTTAATTAGCAAGTTAGGAAAGTTATGCCCTCATTAGTTCCTGTATAATTACCGTTTATCCTAAAAGCATTGTTTAGAAACATACTTAATTATATTAATAGTTAAAGCAATATTAATATAACAAAGACTTGCATATCAATTTACTCAGTATTGTTTATGCTATCTTTTACTAAAGTCAGTTGTAATTGTTTACTTTTTCATTATAATTAATTTAATGTACATAATTAACAATACGCAATTCCCAGTATTAATGTTTGGAAGACGTAAATAGGATGCATTCGCGCCATGTAATTAAGTATTGTTTCGTCCGTGATCTGAAGCACAATCCACGCCAGTAGAGTGTCTACTCTTGTACAATTATGTTAAAGTTCATCAGTTTTAGTCGTGTGGAAAGTGATTCTGCCTTTAAGATTAAAAGCTAAATTATTCCGTGCCACACTGTATACCTCGGACTTTTGTATTGCACACACGAACTGTGTAAATTTGTATTATTGACGTGTGGAATGTAACAACTGGATCTTAGTGATTGTAATTAATGAGACTTGTACGCTGGCCGTAAATGAATCACTAAAAGTGTCAAAGAACTGCAATTGTGTGTGTCACCTCTGTTATTTTAGCAGATCAGTTTTGCTCCATAAAATTGCAGCCAGCCGCTACCGAGAGCGCCAACCAACGACATCATCAAGAACCAACGAACTACCACCCGGTTAGGTACAGCTACAGGAATTCTGGGAACAGGAACTACGAAAGTTCTTAAACGAATGGTTTGAAATTTCCACACGACGTAGCATTGTTATATGTTCGTGTTTCTATGTATGTAATTTGTTAATAAATGTCATACATGAATTTATATAATCTCTATAATGGGGAAACATTATAAAAATCCGAAAAAGTCACATATGTATATTACATTCTAGCTGAACCCTCTTTGCTTCGCAGGCGTAGGCTGGTTGGTCTGCACCATTGTTTCTCCCTCTTAATATACATTTTCATAAATATAGCTTAAGTACTATCATAATGAAATGTTGTGATACTACTTGTACCCGCGGCAGAATGGCCGTGCGTATTGAGGCGCCCTGCTGCGGTGCGCGATGCTGTTCGCCGTCGGGGGTTCGATTCGCCCATCGGGCATGGGTGTTTGTGTTGTCCTAACATAAGTTAGTTTAATTAGTTTGTAAGCTTTAGGGACTCAAGACCCAGTAGTTAAGTCTCTTAAGATTTACACATTTGATTTTACTAATTGTAACCTTCTATGGCACACCTTAATAGTTGAATTTCGAAAAATACCCCAACATGTATCTTTTAAATTCCACCCAAGTATGCAACTATCATGAGGGGTCATCAGTCCCTGAACTTACAAACTACTAATGCACTAACTTACACTAAAGACAGCATAAACATCCATGCCCGACGGAGAACGGCCTCGCGCATCGGAGCATAGCGCCTCAATGCGCTCGGCCATCCGCCACGGCGCTACGGGAAACATCACAGCAGTAGTGTGCGACAAGGTGATGATTTGGGTGCAGGGCAGGGATGGATTTAGTCTCTCCGGCGACCGGGACAACATTCTCATTCCTCCCACTCCCCTCCAACTTCCTCCTCCCCCTCCCCTCCCACTTCCTCCTCCCCCTCCCCCTCCCCTCCCCTCTCTTCAGCGTAACATTTTTGTTTGGAAAACTTGCATCTAGAAGTATGCGATCTGTATGACCGCCTAGGAATCAAACAGTAATAGACTCTTTTGATTTGTTACATATTCGCAAAGGATCGAAGTTAGAAAACGTTTCATACAGGGTGTTTTACTAAGTGTGTTTGCCTCTGTAACTTAAAAAATAATAGGTGATGGGAAATTTTAATGCGGTAGGTCAACACAAGAAATGTTACACTTTCTGCGGAGCTATGAACAAAGTTTATTGTATCATTTTCCAAAGAGTTACACCTCAAAGATATAATTTTTTAAATGGAACAATAGTTTTTTTCTATCGTGCATTGGATTCGTTGAAACCAGCTGCGTCCAAATCAATCTAAACTACATTCCTATCACCGATAGTTTGGGAGCTACAACCCTTCATAGTTTCAGGAGCAGATACCACAAGCGCTGCGCATAATGCAATGCGCCTTTTAAATGTGGTGCGGCCGAGTTGTAACGTCGTCGGTGTCACGGAGCGAGACGCTTCATCGATGCGCTGTTGTTCGTGTATGCCATCGTCATCCGATGTCAGTAACTGTGGTATATTGAGCCCCGGTTGTTTGTCTGGCTCGAACTGTCGGGTATACGGCCGTGTGCGGCGACAGTCGGCAGTCTAACAGCGCATCGAGGAAGCTTCTCGCTCCGTGACACCGGCGACGTTACAACTCGGCCGCACCACATTTAGAAGGTGCATTGCATTATGCGCAGCGTTTGTGGTATCTGACCCTGAAACTTTGAAGGTTTGTAGCTCCCAAACTAACTGTGATAGGAATGTAGTTTAAATTGATTTGGACGCAGCTGGTTTCAACGAATCCTGTGGTGTCGCACAAGTACAAAGTGCGCGCCACTTACTTTCGCCGCGCGCCGCCAGGCACGCACGGCGCGGCGTTCTCACGACGACAGCCACGAGCGCCCTCTGGGACAACGCCGCTCGTGGCCACCACTGAAGGACATCGGCCACTTCGGACCGAGAGAGGAACCAGTCGGCACTTCGGACTGAGATAGCAACGAGTTAGGACCTTCGTAATCCGATAGGCACGAGTGAAGACTTTGCTATTGTACAGGCACTAGGCAGGCCTCTAACAACTATGTATCAACGTTCTGCAGTACTATGTAAAAGTTAAGTATTGTTACATTCTGTGCAATATATCTCTTTCTAATTTACTCGAGTGTTTATAGTTTCTGGCTGCTCCCCTCCGTACCTGCACCAGCTTGTCGGTCTCCTTCCACTCGGCCACCGACACCTACGACGAGGCTGGGACACAAAAGCGACGACGAAGTTGGGACACAAAAGTGGCGACGAGGAGTGATAGAACCTTGGACCAGCCCGCTTGCAGCAGCCAGACAGCAGCAGTCGGAGCACGCAAAAATTGCTCCCGCCCACCCACCCTTATAATAAGATTTTTGGGGGAACATATTCTGTTACGTATTTTGTGGACTTTTTTGTTGCAGAGCGTCCTCTTTCATATTGCAATTGTGTTTTGTTATAAGTTACTTGTATGCGCGGCGCCTAATCGGTCAGCATGGCCACTACCCCGAACCCAAACTTAATGGAAATTATTCAGTTACAGACGGCGCAAATTACCCAGCTTCTCCAGGCCGTGTCGCAGTTGACGACACAGGCTGCTCACCAACAACAGCCGCCGCTTCAGCAGCCCACACCTGCCGCCGCAACACTTCCTACGTTTCGCCAATACAACGAACGTGAGGAAGAATGGAGTGATTATCTGGCGCAGTTTCAAGAACTCGTCGCGGCTCATCAACTTACAGGTCAGACTGTTAAGCATCTTTTATTGTCTGTGGTGGGCCCCAAAACTTTCGTGTTACTGCAAAAACTATTCCCGCACGCATCTCCTCGTGATGTAGACTTTGAACAAATTGTAGATGCACTGAATGCTCATTATGAGAGAAAAGTTCTTGTAGCCGCTGCACGATACCGATTTTTCAGACTTAAAAAATTACCGCAGCAGTCACACCAAGAGTGGATTACGGAATTGAAGGGCTTAACCCGCCAATGTAAATTTACTTGCTCTTGTGGACTTTCGTATAGTGACGTGATGTTGAGGGATGCGATTACGCAGAATATTCAGGACCCCAGAATTAGAGCAGCAATTCTGAAACAGTCTGACCCTTCATTAGACAGTGTACTGCAGCTTATAGAAGCGCATGATACTTTTGACTTAGCAGATGTAGAAATGCAACGCCACAGTGTAAATTCAGTGCGCCGCAACGGACGCTTTCCTAGCCGTAGTTCTCAGTATAGCACTAGTGATTCTTATTTTTCTACCGGCCGTGCTGAACAGACAGTGAACAGTAGCCAGAGTAAAAGTGCGACGCAAAGGTCGCCCCGTAGTGTTAGACACAGTAATTTGCATAACGGGCGCCAACGCTCATTTCAGAAAAATGTACGTAAATCTTGCCCCCAGTGTGTGTCTCGCCACAAGCGTGCTCATTGCCCTAGTCGCAACGCAACCTGTTATCAATGTGGCAAATCGGGGCATGTGCAGTCTGTGTGTATGCAAATTAAAAACTCAAAGAACAGTAACGTTAGAAACAGTGCTTCGCATAGTGCGAGAGCAGTGCATACAGTCAATGTCATAGACGCTGTGGAGTTTAACAGTGCTTTAGTTGGTTCTCCATTGCAAGAAAGTAGTTCTGCGCCTATGGCAAAACTATATAGTGCGCCACGTAGCAAGCGCCGACGAGCGCGTAAAACAGTGCAACGGAAACGGGTTCGGGACACGCAAAATGACTATGAACAGTGCATTCCTGTAGTGAACCTAGTGCCTTCTGCAACTTCTTATTGTAAAAGTGCCCAGTACTGTGTAGATAGTGCCAGTAGAATTGGTGTAGCTACTCAAAGTAATTTTAGTGCAGTAGCCTCGCATTACGCGGACGCCGATCCGGCGGTAGTGTCATCTAGTGACAGTGTTGTTAATCCGCTGCGTGCCGAGTCTGCGCCGCTTACTTCACTACGCGGCCCGCGCATACGCAGCAAACAAACCGTAGCAGACGTTGCCCACATTCGCGCACCTGTCGAGCGCCGCAAGCAAAAACTTTTTGTGAATCTTTCCCTTGACAATAAGACTGTGCAATTTCAGCTCGACACTGGTTCCGCTGTTACCTTAATTAATAAAGATACTTATGAACTTCTGGGTTCGCCAAAATTGTCGCCGTCACAGCAAGTGTTAACAGCGTACACAGGTGAAAATATTCCCGTGCTAGGAACGTGTAGCCTGCCTGCCTCTTTCCAAGGTGTAACAAAAACGGTTGCTTTTGTTGTTCTTCAGGCCAAATCTACACAGAACATTTTTGGACTAGATGCTTTTGACTTGTTTGGTTTATCAATTCAAAGAGATGTGCTTCAAATTTCGTCAATAGTGCCTCAGGATAAAATCAATGCATTGTGTGACAAATACAGTGACTTGTTTTCGCCGGAACTAGGTTGTGCAAAAGACTTCGTGGCACATGTGACTTTAAAAGAATCTGCAGTTCCAAAATTTCGTAAAGCTAGACCAGTGCCAATCGCATTGCGTGATACAGTTGCCGAAGAACTTAAACGTTGGCAAGATAGTGGGGTGATTTCTCCTGTTTCTGCGAGTCAGTGGGCCTCGCCTATAGTAATTATACCCAAGCCGTCAGGAAAACTTCGTCTCTGTGCGGACTTCAAATCAACAGTGAACAGTCAAACAATTGTAGACACTTACCCTCTGCCCAGACCTGAGGAACTGTTGGACAAATTAGGACAGTCTCGTTTCTTTTCTAAGATTGATTTAGCAGAGGCATACTTACAGATTCCACTTGATGACGAGTCAAAAAAGTTTTTCGTCATTAATACTCACATGGGCCTTTTTCATTTTCAACGCCTACCCTTTGGCAGTTCTTCCGCACCCGCTATTTTTCAGCGCTTTTTGGAACAGCTGACAGTTTCGGTACCTTGTTGCTCGAACTATTTAGATGACATTGTGGTATCCGGACGTACAGTTGAAGAACATTTAGCAAACCTGGAGTGCCTTTTCAAAGTGTTGACTGCAGCAGGTCTACGTTGCAATAAAGCAAAGTGTTCGTTTTTTCAAACTGAAATAGAGTACCTAGGCCATGTGATTAATGCCCAAGGAATCCATCCCTTACAGTCACATCTTCGAGCAATCAAAGACTTGCCTCCTCCTAAGAATGTGCACGAATTGCAAGCAGTAATGGGGAAGCTGAACTATTATTTCAGATTTATTCCCAATGCCTCTCAGATTGCAGCTCCACTGCATCACTTACGTAGGAAGAATGTTCCTTTTGTATGGTCTAAAGATTGCCAGGTTGCGTTTGACAAATTAAAGTCTGCACTACTCAGTGATGCATGTTTGATTCCCTTTGACCCACAGAAGCCTGTAGTGTTCTGTCGCATCGTATTGGATGTCACGATCGTCCTATTGCCTTTGCATCCAAGCTACTGACGCCAACGCAACAGAATTACAGTGAGATAGAAAAGGAGGCCTTAGCAATCATTTACGGCGTCACAAAGTTTCATCATTATCTCTATGGCAGAAAATTCTATTTGTTGACAGACCACAAGCCTCTCACGTCGTTGTTCTCACCCACAAAGCCAATTCCGCCACGAACGGCACAAAAGCTTCAGAGATGGTCCTTGATATTGTCTAATTATCAGTATGAGATTTTGTACCGACCTACCACTAAACATGCCAACGCGGACACACTTTCCCGACTTCCGGTTGGACAGGATGTATCATTTGATTCTTCCGAAATGGCATGTTGTCAGATAGACTCCAGAGATGCTTCCGCTGTCGCAGACTTTCCTTTAAACTCTCGTCGGGTTGCACAGGAAACAGCTGCGGATGCAGACTTAAGTGTGGTAGCACGTTTTGTTCGCTTTGGTTGGCCTGCCAGAGCCAAAGACATTGATCGGCCTCTGGTTCGACGTTATTTTGCACAACGTCATGCATTATCTTTAAGTCAGGGTGTACTGTTGTTGCATACCGACAACGACCAAGCAAGAGTGATTGTTCCTCGTTCCCTGCAACGAGAAGTGTTACGCCTCCTGCATCAAGGACATTGGGGTATTGTTAGGACAAAGCAACTGGCCAGACGTCATTGTACCTGGGTTGGTATGGACGCTCAGATAGAGAGCATGACATCACAGTGTACAGTTTGTGCGGAGCATCAGGCGGCTCCTCCACAACGTTTCTCGGACTGGCCACGCCCCAAGGGACCATGGCAACGTTTACATATTGACTTTGCCGGACTATTCTGGAATACGCGCTGGTTAATTGTTGTCGACGCTTTCAGCAAGTTTCCTTTTGTGATTGCCATGAACTCAACGACGGCGTCTAGTACAATCAGTGCCTTAACATCAGTGTTTTGCATCGAAGGCTTGCCTGAAACTATCGTCAGTGACAATGGACCTCAGTTTGTTAGTGCGGAATTTCAACAGTTTTGTCGTGTGAATGGCATTCAGCATATTACCACTGCACCTTTTCACCCTCAGTCCAATGGTGAAGCAGAACGTTTCGTTCGAACATTCAAGTCACACATGGAAAAGATGAAAGGTCAGCACTCCAGGCAGCAAGCTCTTCAAATTTTCCTGTCTACGTATCGGTGCATGCCACGTGACGGCCCGTCTCCTGCCGAGCTGCTACACGGCCGCCGTCACCGCACTCTCCTTCACCTGCTGCAGCCTCCCACGCACCGAGTCGGTTCGTATGGCGCTACGCGTTTTCAGGTTTCTACGCCGGTGCTGTACAGGGTGTTTGCTGGCAACAAGAAGAAATGGTTACCGGGCACCATTCAGCGCGTGCTCGGGCCCAATATGTTTGTTGTACGTTCTTCCACAGGGTCGGAGCTGCGGCGCCACGCAAACCAATTACGCCTGCACAGGCCGCGCGATCCTGTCTCCGGTTTCTTGATTCCAGACCCAGTTCACCGCCAGGGAGCACAGCCACATCGTTCGTCCCCGGACTACGAGATCGTCCCCATGGAGGTCGACGCACCTCCGATGCAGTCGTCGTCGCCGCTGTCGCCGCCGCAGATGACAGCGTCACCGAGAGGGACTCCGGGACCGTGCGGGCCCTCCCAGCTTGGGCCACGCACCTCAGAAGAAGATGACCTGCTCCCTCTGGGCGGGGGCGGGCGCCCTTCCCCAGGTTTCGGCGGGTTCCCTGGAGGATCGCAAGGCGGATGCCGGGGCGCGGACGGCGTCTCGATCCCGGCCTCAGCTACGACGCCCGTCCCACCAGTAACGCCCCCGCTCAGGCCCTCCTCCCAGTGCCGTCGCCGTGGCCCTCAGCCCTACGCCACGACGGCGCGGCGGTTTGGGGGGGAGGGGTGTGGTGTCGCACAAGTACAAAGTGCGCGCCACTTACTTTCGCCGCGCGCCGCCAGGCACGCACGGCGCGGCGTTCTCACGACGACAGCCACGAGCGCCCTCTGGGACAACGCCGCTCGTGGCCACCACTGAAGGACATCGGCCACTTCGGACCGAGAGAGGAACCAGTCGGCACTTCGGACTGAGATAGCAACGAGTTAGGACCTTCGTAATCCGATAGGCACGAGTGAAGACTTTGCTATTGTACAGGCACTAGGCAGGCCTCTAACAACTATGTATCAACGTTCTGCAGTACTATGTAAAAGTTAAGTATTGTTACATTCTGTGCAATATATCTCTTTCTAATTTACTCGAGTGTTTATAGTTTCTGGCTGCTCCCCTCCGTACCTGCACCAGCTTGTCGGTCTCCTTCCACTCGGCCACCGACACCTACGACGAGGCTGGGACACAAAAGCGACGACGAAGTTGGGACACAAAAAATCCAATGCACGATAGAAAAAAGTATTTTTCCATTTAAAAAATTATATCTTTGCGCTGCAACTCTTTGGAAAATGATACAATAAACTATGTTCATAGCTCCGCAGAAAGTGTAACATTTCTTGTGTTGACCTACCGCATTAAAATTTCCCGTCACCTATTATTTTATAAATTACAGAGGCAAACACACTTAGTGAAACACCCTGTATATTCTTTAGTCATTTTTCCGCTCTTGCTTGCCTCGAGATGAATGTTTCGTGGACAGGATTTTTCAAATTTCTTTAAAACATTTGTTCCGAAAGCACCTTCAGTCTCTTGAAAACTAATGAACAACTTGGTTGCAACTCTGCCTGCCTTTAATAAAGCCACATCAATCGTAGAAGACGGTATTCAGTCGGTAGAGCGTAGTCCTACAACACGCGCACACAGAATTTCTGCACACATCGGGGTTTCAAATAAAAGAGGACGGCAGACATCATGTACGCACAGGTTCAATCCGTATGATTTTACAGTTCATTCAACATCTTCGTGCAGGAGATGAAGATAGACAATTGTAATTTTGTCGATGGATACTTGAAAATCGCAAAACAATCCCTTTTTTACTCTCCACTGATGAAACCACTATCACTCGTAGCGGCATCAATAACACTCGCAATTCACATTAGACGACCGAAGAAAACCCGCAGCCCATTGTGAAGACACATTTTCAAGAAAGCTTCCCTATAAAAGTATTGCGTGATAGGCAATCAATTTATTGTGCTTGTGTTACCGCATGGTCTTTAAGGAGCTCTTTGTCTACACTTCTTTGAAAATGAGATTCCAGCGTTATTGTAAGAGATTCCTTTGGCTACAAGAAGGCGTATGTTGTTCCAGCATGACCGGGACTCCTGCAAATTCTAGTCGTCACGTGACACAGAATCTAAGTCTGGCATTTCCCGGAAGAAGAATCGGTAAAGGTCTCGTAATCTTACCCATTTGGATTTTTGCAAAAAGTAAACACAAGAGGCGATTTGATCGTTCGTATTGTGAACAGTGCAGCCCTCCTAAAAGAACGCAAAGACGACTTCACAAAAGTTACACGTGGTTTTATCAAGAGAAGTCAAAAGTACATTGAAGTTGATGGCATAATTTTTGCTTCACGTTTCTTAGGGTTTCATACTAACAGTTGCATATTTGAACTCAATAAAAACTACATACTTTATACGGCATTTGTGCTCCAATTCGTCTACTCTATCACCTCCAAAAATACTATTCAAACATGTTTCTAAATCTAGGGGACTCGAATGCGTGGTTATTAGTCCGTGGTTTACAAACTACTTAAACTAAGATAAACTAACCTAAGGACAACACGCACACCCTTGCCCGAGGAGGACTCAAACCCTCAACGGCGAACGGCAGCGCGCACCGCAGCAAGGAGCCTCAGTGCGCACGGCTAATCCGCCGCGACTATTTACTATTCGTCAAACACTCTGTATACAGGGTGATTCACTGAAATATGCAAATATTAAAATGTGTTATAAGTAAAACTATGGAAAGAAGTTCATATAAAAATAGGCCCGTAAATGTTTAGTTACGGCTAACAAAACATTTTGCCTGAAATTCAGGAATCACACTAATATGAAGCCATTGCAAAAATGTAAGAGGTTAAAGTAAAGCAGGATTTCCATTTCGTTTGTTGTTATTGATCTAGTGAATCTAATAAAACATGTCCCAGACGCGTATCTACAGTAGTATTCACACACGTGCAGCTAAATGCTTTGAATTCGGTGGAGACATTTTTGAACATTTATTGTGAATATATTTTGAAATTGTACATACACTGAACAACCGTCTTAACTCTGAGCTTCGTTTTTCCTGTTTAACATGAATTCACGTGTGCTATGGTACTAATAAAACCTGATTATCTGACACATTGGTAAAGATTTAGCTAACTTTATTACCTCCATTTTTCGAAATTAAATTCCGTATAACTTCTTTAGAAAACTTTGTGTAATTGTCTGGAACTTAAAAAAATTGGACCAATTAATTAATTAATTAATTAATTAATTAATTACAAACTTTCCCAAATAATATGTTTGTTGGCGCCTCGGTTGCACGGTGGTAGAGTGCCAGACTACAAATCCAAAGGTCCCGGGTTCAATCCCCGCCAGGTCCTGCGATTTTTACCTGTCACTTTCCACTTCTTTCACCTCTGGCAGTACTGCTCATGTGAAAAATACCGAGTAGCACATAATGCTATTTGCAACACATTTTGGATATAGTGTACCAACATATATAACTGAATATACCTGCAAATATATATCTTTGTACAGCGACTAATTCAAGAGATGTGACGTCAAAAGTAATGAGATGCGTTAAGAGGTCATTTTTCTTAACACGGAGGGGAAATTATCTCTGCAGTAATCATCCAATGTTTCACAATAAGAGCATTTATCAACTACCAACAAAGTTTAAGCACAAGTTCAATAATTTTCTATTTTCACACTTACATTATAATCTTCAAGAATAACGGAAGGAACACTGTTACACTACATTGGCAAGAGACTCTGTGGTTATCCTTCCGTAGGATTACAAACTGCTTAAACTACCTTAAACTAACCAAAGGACAACATATACACCCATGGCCGAGGGAGGAATCTAGCTTCCGACGTGGAGCAACCACAGCGTCCGGAGCAAGGCGCCTTAGAGCGCTCATCCATTCTATCGCAGCCGTTTAGATGCGTCAATTGTCTTAAAGAGAGCTCCCCTCCCCCCCCCCCCCCCCCCACTTCCCAGAAAGGACCGAGTCGTAGAGAAATTAAAACCGCGGCGAAAATCAGACTAAGCTTAGCACAGATGTGTTGCGCGATGCCTTTGCTATACTCGTCGATCGCGGCGCTTGCGAGTCCACAGCGTACAGTGAGCAAGTAATGATGCGAATCTCCGTCAAGTGCGAAGAGCATGCCGAGGGGTTCCGCCTGATTCGCATGCAGCCCACACGACGTACCTGCCATGCATGCGAGGGTGCGCCACTGACGGATCTTGACAAGGGAGGGGGCAAGCTGACCTGCCAGCACAGTTAACAGGGGCGTCTAACCGGGCACAAGCCTTGCACTTCTCATTATGGCTTTTTGGGGGGTAAGTTAACTGAACTACCTTTAGAAAATAACCTGTTGCATAAATTTCGTTTTATTAACCCATTAAGGACCAAGATTAAAACAATAACTTCAGCTAATTGTACACTAATATAGACGAAAATAGCCGTTCGCCGTAGGGAGTTAGTGTCTCCTCTCGTACATGGGTGTTTGTGTTGTCCTTAGGTTAAAAATGTTCAAATGTTTGTTAAGCTTAAGGGACTTAACTACGGGGTCATCAGTCCCTAAACTTACAAACTACTTATGAACTACCTACAACTAAGGACGGCACAAATATCCATGCCCGAGGGAGGATTCGAACCCCCGACCGTAGCGGCCGTGCAGACCGTGACTGTAGCGCCTCAGTCATCTCGGCCACCGCGGCCGGCTGTCCTTAGGTTAGTTTACCTTAGTTTAAGTAGATTGTGAGCTATAGACTAATAACCCAGCAGTTGAGTCCGATTGATTTACAAACATTTAGACATAAATATACAAAAAAGAAATGTACAGGTCCTAATTAAAGTACAGCAAAATGCTGCAATTGCGCAACGTTGGAACTATAAGCAGTCTTATTTTGTTCTCTTACGAACTGTTTGAAAACCGTTTGAATGGAGTTCAACATTAAAATTTTTGCATTTGTAAATTGTTGTACTTTTAAATAACCTGTATTTTCTTTTTGCTTTGTCAGTCTCAATTACTATAAGGCCTACTTCATCACAGTGTATTTCTTTCGGAAGAGAGTAACTGAAGGGACGTCCGTAAGTGCATTTAACTGTGTCCTGAGGGGTTGTAGTTTATCGACCATCTCAAAGCTGAATACGGCATTTCATCCAGGCATATTACTATATTTCTCATACGTAAGGACATAGACGACGATAACATTATATGTCAGAACGCACCACAGTTTGTGAAGGAAGTGAACATGTTTACAACTGAGGAATATGCGGAGAAAGGTAATGTTTGGAACAGTGACCAGAGTCAATTTTAGTATGAAATGTCTTCAGCATCAACACTGTTCTACAGAGGAGTGAAAACTACACGAAGTATCTTGCAGTCTGTACATAGCTCTACTGAAAGTGCTTTCATCAGAGGAGAGTAAGAAAAGGGATTGCTTGGCAATTTGCAAGTCTCCATCGACAAAAATTCCAATCGTCTATCTTCATCTACTGTACGAAGATGTTGATTGAACCTGTGCTTACATGATGTCTGCCGTACTCTTGTATTTGAAACCCTGATACTTGCAGAAATTCAGCGCGTGCGTGTTGTAGGACTACGCTCTACCGACTGAATAACGTCCTAAATGGTGAGTCAGTAAATAAGACGCACAATGAGGTAGACACGTCAGCAATTACGTCACGTCATCGTTTGGAAAGGCTTTAAAAGCCTGGAGCTTGGAATATTTGTGACAGCTTTTCCATCCTGTAAGTGACACTCTTGAGCTGTAAATTTATTTGGTTCCTTAAACTGCTGCAACCCACAAGACGGATGTGTCGCAGTGGTAGAGAAATACCCGTACACATCGCGCAGTACCAACGCCACCTAGTCTAGGTGGCGTTGGCAGTACTGGCGTGTCTGCCTCAGTTTGCGACACGAGTGACTATGGACAAGACCAAAACTTTTGGCTCCAGCCTATGAGAATTCGCTAGCTGTCAGGCAATGAGATGCTGCGTGTTTCTTAGCCGAGAATTCGGGCGCCCTCGCGTACTTAAAAAGAAAGTCTTGTTTAACTTATTCCTAACCTAACTTTCATTTTAAGAAAAGTTAGCCGCGGTGTAGCCGAGCGTCTAAAGCGTCTCGCTGCGGAGCGCGCGGTTGCTCACCGTGGAGGTTCCAGTCCTCCCTGGGGCATGGGTGTGCGTGTGTTGTCCTTAGGTTACTTTACCTAGGTTTAAGTAGTTTGTAAGCTACGGACTGATGACCACGCAGTTTGGTCCGATAGATTTACAGACATTTGAACTATTTTTTTAAGAAAAGTTATCTGTAGCGTAGCCTTAAGAAGGTTAGGTATAGGGCAAGTTCTCATTGGCCGGAGCCAAACGATTTGGTCTGTCCATAGACACTCGTGTTTGCGATTCACCCTCGTTTTTCATCCACAGTCTGTTTATTTATTCATTCAGATGCTGGAAACTGTACCTGAGGCACTCAGTGAAATGTACACACGATTAAACTCTCTCGAATCTGGCTGTCTGCTGTTGTTAATTTTTTGGCGCAGGAACTACAGTCGTGAGAGGATGAAGGAAGTTAAATGTGCAGTCAGTTCAATGTGCACTCATAACGTTCTTCAGAATCAGTGCAAGTATTTAAAAGCACAAATGAAGCAACTGAGCGTTCTTAGGCTTAAAAAGACTGCGTACCTTATAGCAAGGACAGAAGGATGTCGAGTTTAAGTATAAATAAAGGAAGGCGAGAGGTGAGTGAATTCTGATACTTGATGACAAATCTGTGGATGAATACTTTTCGTTTATAACAAAAATGAAGGAAATCGGCCGGGTAGTATGGTCTGGCCGACTGACTTTAGTTTCCGTAATTTCTTAATTTATGACATAATAATTTATGATAATTATTAAGCATATTTTATTCCGTCCATGCAACTACAAGATGATGCGTGGCTTTCTTTTCAGCAAATTCGTTGCGTTTTATTGAATTATAATATAATCCGTAGTCGTATGTCATGGCTGGTCTTTGTTTTACATAAGGAAATATTGACTGATTTCTCGTTTCTGGTAGTTTCCTTGTCGTGTGCTTGTTCTGTTTTCAGTCGCGGTGGAGTGACCGAGAGCTCTGTGTGTGTGTGTGTGTGTGTGTGTGTGTGTGTGTGTGTGTGTGTGTGTGTGTGTGTTTTGTCCTTAGGTTAGTTTAAGTACTTCGTAAGCCTAGGGATTAACAGTTTTGTGGAATTATTCATTTCTTAATGTCTAATGCAACATAATGTAGTACTGCCACTGATTATTTGAATCCTTCTGCTAAGTATATATCGTGTGCAGAAAGTTATTTCTTTGTTAATTGAAGGAAAAGTCTGGTTTATTACGTTAACTATCAGTGCAAGCGGAACAAGCTCTGCTTGGAAAACTTAAATTTTCGTTGTGAATCACAAATCTACAGTATCTAATCACTGGGGTATTTTTTAAGGAAAAAGTCTATATTGAACAATCCACTCGTAGGGTTTGTTTAATTAACATCTTGGAGACAGGCGCTATACTTTTGTCAGCATTGAGATATATAGTTCATATGCTTGTTTTGTTTGTTTCAGGTGAGTGTCCAAACCGGATCTGAATGTCAAACATACGTAAGTAATAGCAAGACCTCAAATTCGTGTTAATGCTATTCTTTTGTCATATTTCTTCTCAAACGTACCTCTGTAATGATGAGTCTATGCTCTCTCAATTAGCGCATGAAAAATGCTCCTATCACTGCACAAAGAAGGGGAATATGTCCTGACCAGTCAAATATCTAAAAGAAGAGAACTTCTCGAATTATGTGGTATCGTCAAAAGGCTGCTCATGCTTTTTTACCAGCTAATGTTAATGCCCTTACGACAGATATCTCGGGAGTAGGCTCATCTTGCATCTGAAATGGCACGTTTCAGTACATGAGAAATGCCAGGTTGGATGTCATTATACCACGTCTAATACACTATGCGAGAAACCTTTCTGTCACCCAAACATGTTTATGGTGGGTTTTTTTCGCCTCCTTTCATTTCTACATGGAGTTAATGGCCGAGTTTACATGCTGCTGTAATTAAGGAATGACATGTTTAACATGTTGTCATTCTTGTACTGTGTTCTTTTGGTTGCGCCGTTTTCTGATGTTGTTTATTTTTGAGTTTTGCACTATTTGTTGTCAAATCGCACTGTTTTAAGATACCATTTGTCGTGGCGTCGTAAACAGTGCAAGTACAATAACGATTCACTCTGTTTAGTATAAGTTTATTCTTTCACTCCATTCGGATTTTTAGCCCTGGAAATACCAAGTGGCGTGGGGAGGGAGGTTATTCTTTTTGTGTCCCAACTTCGTCGCCGCTTTTGTGTCCCAGCCTCGTCGTAGGTGTCGGTGGCCGAGTGGAATGAGACCGACACAGGAATATAGACAGCACGCTGGTGCAGGTACGGAGGGGAGCAGCCAGAAACTATAAACACTAGAGCAAATTAGAAAGAGATATATATTGCACAGAATGTAACAATACTTAACTTTTACATAGTACTGCAGAATGTTGATACATAGTTGTTAGAGGCCTGCCTAGTGCCTGTACAATAGCAAAGTCTTCACTGGTGCCAATCTGATTACGAAGGTCCTAACTGGTTGCTAACTCAGTCCCAAGTGACCGATTTCCTTCAGTGGTGGCCACGAGCGGAGTTGTCGCAGAGGGCGCTCGTGGCCGTCGTCGTGAGAACGCCGCGCCGTGTGTGCATGGCGGCGCGCGGCGGAAGTAGGTGGCGCGCACTTTGTACTTGTGCGACACCACACCCCTCCCCCCCAAACCGCCGCGCCATCGTGGCGTAGGGCTGAGGGCCACGGCGACGGCACTGGGAGGAGGGCCTGGGCGGGGGCGTTACTGGTGGGACGGGCGTCGTAGCTGAGGCTGGGATCGAGACGCCGTCCGCGCCCCGGCATCCGCCTTGCGATCCTCCAGGGAACCCACCGAAACCTGGGGAAGGGCGCACCCCCCCCCGCCCAGAGGAAGCAGGTCATCTTCTTCTGAGGTGCGTGGCCCAGGCGGCGGCGGCACGCACGGTCCCGGAGTCCCTCTCGGTGCCGCTGTCATCTGCGGCGGCGACAGCGGCGGCGTCGCGTTGGTCTCCATCGGGACGATCTCGTAGTCCGGGGACGCTGGACCCGTTGACGAACGATGTGTTTGTGCTCCCAGGCGGTGAACTGGGTCTGGAATCAAGAAACCGGAGACAGGAGACAGGATCGCGCGGCCTGTGCAAGCGCAATTGGTTTGCGTGGCGCCGCAGCTCCGACCCTGTGGAAGAACGTACAACATACATATTGCGACCGAGCACGCGCTGAATGGTGCCCGGCAACCATGTCTTCTTGTTGCCAGCAAACACCCTGTACAGCACCGGCGTGGAAACCTGAAAAACGCGTAGCGCCATACGAAACGACTCGGTGCGTGGGAGGCTGCAGCAGGTGAAGGAGAGTGCGGTGACGGCGGCCGTGTAGCAGCTCGGCAGGAGACGGGCCGTCACGTGGCATGCATCGATACGTAGACAGGAAAATTTGAAGAGCTTGCTGCCTGGAGTGCTGACCTTTCATCTTTTCCATGTGAGACTTGAATGTTCGAACGAAACGTTCTGCTTCACCATTGGACTGAGGGTGAAAAGGTGCAGTGGTAATATGCTGAATGCCATTCACACGACAAAACTGTTGAAATTCCGCACTAACAAACTGAGGGCCATTGTCACTGACGATAGTTTCAGGCAAACCTTCGATACAAAATACTGACGTTAAGGCACTGATTGTACTAGAAGCCGTCGTTGAGTTCATGGCAATCACAAAAGGAAACTTGCTGAAAGCGTCTACAACGATTAACCAGCGCGTATTCCAGAAAGGTCCGGCAAAGTCAATGTGTAAACATTGCCATGGTCCCTTGGGGCGTGGCCAGTCTGAGAAACGCTGTGGAGGAGCCGCCTGATGCTCCGCACAAACTGTACACTGTGACGTCATGCTCTCTATCTGAGCGTCCATACCAACCCAGGTACAATGACGTCTGGCCAGTTGCTTTGTCCCAACAATGCCCCAATGTCCTTGATGCAGGAGGCGTAACACTTCTCGTTGCAGGGAACGAGGAACAATCACTCTTGCTTGGTCGTTGTCGGTATGCAACAACAGTACACCCTGACTTAAAGATAATGCATGACGTTGTGCAAAATAACGTCAAACCAGAGGCCGATCAATGTCTTTGGCTCTGGCTCTGGCAGGCCACCCAGAGCGAACAAAACGTGCTACCACACTTAGGTCTGCATCCGCAGCTGTTTCCTGTGCAACCCGACGAGAGTTCAAAGGAAAGTCTGCGACAGCGGAAGCATCTCTGGAGTCTATCTGACAACATGCCATTTCTGAAGAATCAAATGATACATCCTGGCCAACCGGAAGTCGGGAAAGTGTGTCCGCGTTAGCATGTTTAGTGGTAGGTCGGTACAAAATCTCATACTGATAATTAGACAATATCAAGGACCATCTCTGAAGCTTTTGTGCCGTACGGGGCGGAATCGGCTTTGTGGGTGAGAACAACGACGTGAGAGGCTTGTGGTCTGTCAACAAATAGAATTTTCTGCCATAGAGATAATGATGAAACTTTGTGACGCCGTAAATGATCGCTAAGGCCTCCTTTTCTATCTGACTGTAATTCTGTTGCGTCGGCGTCAGTAGCTTGGATGCAAAGGCTATAGGACGATCGTGACATCCAATACGATGTGAGATTACAGCGCCCAGACCGTACGACGAGGCGTCAACTGCTAGCACTACAGGCTTCTGTGGGTCAAAGGGAATCAAACATGCATCACTGAGTAGTGCAGACTTTAGTTTGTCAAAGGCAACCTGACAATCTTTGGACCATACAAAAGGAACATTCTTCCTACGTAAGTGATGCAGTGGAGCTGCAATCTGAGAGGCATTGGGAATAAACCTGAAATAATAGTTAAGCTTTCCCATTACTGCTTGCAATTCATGCACATTCTTAGGAGGAGGCAAGTCTTTGATTGCTCGAAGATGTGACTGTAAGGGATGAATTCCTTGGGCATTAATCACATGGCCTAGGTACTCTATTTCAGTTTGAAAAAACGAACACTTTGCTTTATTGCAACGTAGACGTGCTGCAGTCAAAACTTTGAAAAGGCACTCCAGGTTTGCTAAATGTTCTTCAACTGTACGTCCGGATACCACAATATCATCTAAATAGTTCGAACAACACGGTACAGAAACTGTCAGCTGTTCCAAAAAACGCTGAAAAATAGCGGGGGCGGAAAAACTGCCAAAGGGTAGGCGTTGAAATTGAAAAAGGCCCATGTGAGTATTAATGACGAAAAACTACTTTGACTCGTCATCAAGTGGAATCTGTAAGTATGCCTCTGCTAAATCAATCTTGGAAAAGAAACGAGACTGTCCTAATTTGTCCATTAGTTCGTCAGGTCTGGGCAGGGGGTAAGTGTCTACAATTGTTTGACTGTTGACAGTTGATTTGAAGTCCGCACAGAGACGAAGTTTTCCTGACGGCTTGGGTATAATTACTATAGGCGAGGCCCACTGACTCGCAGAAACAGGAGAAATCACCCCACTATCTTGCCAACGTTTAAGTTCTTCGGCAACTTTATCACGCAAGGCGATAGGCACTGGTCTAGCTTTACGAAATTTTGGAACTGCAGATTCTTTTAAAGTTACATGTGCCACGAAGTCTTTTGCACAACCTAGTTCCGGCGAAAACAAGTCACTATATTTGTCACACAATGCAATGAGTTTATCCTGAGGCACTATTGACGAAATTTGAAGCACATCTCTTTGAATTGATAAACCAAACAAGTCAAAAGCATCTAGTCCAAAAATGTTCTGTGTCGATTTGGCCTGAAGAACTACAAAAGCAACTGTTTTTGTTACACCTTGAAAAGAGGCGGGCAGGCTACACGTTCCTAGCACGGGAATATTTTGACCTGTATAAGCTGTTAACACTTGCTGTGACGGCGGCAATTTTGGCGAACCCAGAAGTTCATAAGTATCTTTATTTATTAATGTGACAGCGGAACCAGTATCAAGCTGAAATTGCACCGTCTTATTTTCTATGAAGAGAGTCACAAACAGTTTTTGCTTGCGGCGCTCGACAGGTGCGCGAATGTGGGCAACGTCTGCTACGGTTAGTTTACTGCGCTTGCGCGGGCCGCGTAGTGAAGTAAGCGGCGCAGACTCGACACACAGCGGATTAACAACACTGTCACTAGATGGCACTACCGCCGGATCGGCGTCCGCGCAATGCGAGGCTACTACAGAGTTACTAACTACTGCACTACACTTTTGAGTAGCTACTTGATGTCTACTGTCACTAGCTACACAGTACTGGGCACTATTACAAGGAGCAGTTGCAGAAGGCACTATTTTCACTACAGGAATGCACTGTTCATAGTCATTTTGCTTGTCCCGAACCCTTTTCCGTTGCACTGTTTTACGCGCTCGTCGGCGCTTGCTACGTGGTGCACTATATAGTTTTGCCATAGGCGCAGAACTTTCTTGCAATTGAGATCCAAGGAAAGCACTGTTCAATTCCACAGCCCGTACAACATTTACAGAATGAACTGTTCTCGCACTTTGCGAAGCACTGTTTCTAACGTTACTGTTCTTTGAGTTTTTAATTTTCATACACACAGACTGCACATGTCCTGATTTGCCACATTGATAACAGGTCGCGTTGCGACTAGGGCAATGAGCACGCTTGTGGCGAGAGACACACTGGGGGCAAGATTTACGTACATTTTTCTGAAATGAGCGTTGGCGCCCGTTATTCAAATCACTGTTTCTAACACGACGGGGCGACCTTTGTGTCGCACTTTTACACTGGCTACTGTTCACTGTCTGTTCAGCACGGCCTGTACTATTGTAAGAATCACTAGTGCTACACTGAGAACTACAGCTAGGAAAGCGACCGTTGCGGCGCACTGAATTAACACTGTGGCTTTGCATTTCTACATCTGCTAAGTCAAAAGTATCATGCGCATCTATAAGCTGCAGTACACTGTCTAATGAGGGGTCAGACTGTTTCAGAATTGCTGCTCTAATTCTGGGGTCCTGAATATTCTGCGTAATCGCATCCCTCAACATCACGTCACGTCACTATACGAAAGTCCACAAGAGCAAGTAAATTTACAGTTGCGGGTTAAGCCCTTCAATTCCGTAATCCACTCTTGGTGTGACTGTTCCGGTAATTTTTTTAGTCTGAAAAATCGGTACCGTGCAGCGGCTACAAGAACTTTTCTCTCATAATGTGCATTTAGTGCCTCTACTATTTGTTCAAAGTCTACATCACGAGGAGATGCGAGAGGGAAAAGTTTTTGCAATAGTACGAAGGTCTGGGGGCCCACAATCGATAAGAAAAGATTCTTCACTCTGACCTGTAATTTGATGAGCCGCGACGAGTTCTTGAAACTGTGCGAAATAGTCGCTCCATTCTTCCTCACTTTCGTTGTACTGGCGAAATGTAGGAAGTGGTGCAGCGGCAGGTGTGGGCTGCTGATGTGACGGCTGTTGTTGTTGGTGAGCAGCCTGTGCCGTCAACTGCGACACGGCCTGCAGTAGTTGAGTGATTTGCGCCGTCTGTAACTGAATAATTTCCATTAAGTTTGGGTTCGGGGTAGTGGCCATGCTGACCGATTAGGCGCCGCGTATACAAGTAACTTATAACAAAACACAAATGCAATATGAAAGAGGACGCTCTGCAACAAAAAAAGTCCACAAAACACGTAACTGAAAATGTTCCCCCCAAAATCTTATTATAAGGGTGGGTGGGCGGGAGCAATTTCTGCGTGCTCCGACTGCTGCTGTCTGGCTGCTGTAAGCGGGCTGGTCCACTGTTCGTCTATCACTCCTCGTCGCCACTTTTGTGTCCCAACTTCGTCGCCGCTTTTGTGTCCCAGCCTCGTCGTAGGTGTCGGTGGCCGAGTGGAATGAGACCGACACAGGAATATAGACAGCACGCTGGTGCAGGTACGGAGGGGAGCAGCCAGAAACTATAAACACTAGAGCAAATTAGAAAGAGATATATATTGCACAGAATGTAACAATACTTAACTTTTACATAGTACTGCAGAATGTTGATACATAGTTGTTAGAGGCCTGCCTAGTGCCTGTACGATAGCAAAGTCTTCACTGGTGCCTATCTGATTACGAAGGTCCTAACTGGTTGCTAACTCAGTCCCAAGTGACCGGTTTCCTTCAGTGGTGGCCACGAGCGGAGTTGTCGCAGAGGGCGCTCGTGGCTGTCGTCGTGAGAACGCCGCGCCGTGTGTGCATGGCGGCGCGCGGCGAAAGTAGGTGGCGCGCACTTTGTACTTGTGCGACACCACAATTCTCACATTCAGAAGCTATTGTAATTTAGTCAGATACATTACATTTTACATTCTGGAAAAACGTCTATTGCTATTAACGAAGTGTTGTAGCAGACTGTGTAAATGTTTTAAATTTTCAGTTAAACTTAAATTTTTGGGTCAAGATTTTTTTTCTAAATACGACCTTCCCAGGGAACTTCATTTTCAATATTTCTAGGTCCGGGATCAAATTCACAGATCAGTATCTCTTTCGAAAGTATATTGAAAGTAAAATCTAACAAAAAAGTATTCTTAAAATATTTCGTGTAGGTCCTCCCTTCTCGGTAATACATATAAATGAAAGTTTATTGGTATTTATACGATCGTGTACTAAAAGATATTTTCGTCCTTTTAAAAGGGAACAATAAAATAACAATGATTAACAATTTTTTCTATTTTTTCGAATTCTTTGAGGTTCGGTCTAGGTTAGTAAATAATAAGGCCGGGCAGTAAGCCCTCTGCTCTGACATTGGCTGTCGCTGTGACGTCAGCGTGGAAGCAGGCCTCACGAGCTAACGCCACGGCAGGTGCGATTACGGTTATTTTTTGTGAAAGATTTTGGTTATTCCACAATTTTTCTCTGTGTCGCCAGGATGAGGGGAACAACTGTTTTTGTCCGTCGTTCCAAATGGAAATATTTTTTGTTACCATGTCTGCTACACAATGTACAACTTTTCGCGTATTACTGACACTTTCATTCAGGACAGCTGTCTTGTCAATATCAAAATAAAGATGTTGTTTCCAACTAGCAACGTTTCTGTGGAATCATAACATTCTGTCTTGGTGTTGATCACAGCAGATCCTGCTATAAATGTTCATTTCGTCAAGCTACAAAAACAGAATAGTTCCCTGTCCCGTCTCTAATAGCCAAGCTGTCGACGGGACGTTAAACCCTAAGTTTTCTTCGTTCCTTCGTTCTGTGTCAGTCAATATTTCAGCCTGCATGTTCAACATAATTAAAACAACTTTCAAAATATCACGACTGCAGTAAATGAGCGGTTTATGCACACCTTCACTGTGACCCTGACGGTAGAGTATACCCAATTTTTTCCTCAGTAAATTATAACATTCCCGCAATTAATCGATCTGAATATGCTCTCTTTACTCCATCGAACCCATCTTGAGTCATTTAATGAACTCTTGACTTCAGTGGGTGAAAATATTTTCCCCGACACGAGTAATTTCGTTAGGCACAACCACCTTCATCTATACCTACACATGTACTCCGCAATCCACCGTAAGGCAGTTCCTTTCCTATTCCACTCTCAAATAGAACGAGGGGGAAAAGAATGTCTACCTGCCTCTGTACCAGCCCGAATTTCTTTTATCTTGTCTTTGTGATCAGTACGCGAAATATAGGTAGGCGGTAGGAAGATCGTTCTTCAGCCAGCTTCAAATTTGGGCCCTCTAAATTTCCTCAACAGAATTTCTCCAGCGATATCCATTTGAATTCGCGGAGCATTTCTGTGACACTTGCGCAATTGGTCGAACCCACCAGCAACGAACCTAGCTGCTCGTCTCTGAGCTACGTCCATTTCTTCCTTTAAATTGATCTGCTGCGATTCCCAAGAACTTGAGCAATATTCAAGATGTGGTAGTACAAGCGTTATATACGTGGACTCCTTTACAGATGAAGCACATCTTCCCAAAATTCTCCCAATAAACCGAAGTCGGCTGTCCGCTTTACTCACAACGGTCCTTACGTGTTCGTTCCATTTCATATCGCTCTGCAGTGTTACGCCTAGATATTTGAAGGACGCGACTGCATCAAGACATTCACTACTAATGCTATATACGAACATTACGGGATTGTTTTTCCTAGTCATGTGCATCACCTTACATTTTCTTAATGTAAAATGTGAAGAATGGATTGACATTTGGCATCATTTGAAAATGACCCTCTCTCAAGTAAAGAATACGATACCGATATCTTAAGGAATATCGACATTTAGCCACAAATGAAAAATGTATCTCCTGACTTTTTTTCTTCTTTTTTACATAAATACGAGCAGATAGATACAAATCGATGGTCATGATTGTTCGCCATAACGATTACTATTCACTGTATGTTTCACAGCTCGAGTAGACCATGTACTTGTATTAAAATCAACACAAATATTTACGCAACGGCACCTTCGTTGTTGTTGCAAACCTCAGCTAACTGATATACTTCGAACTGGAACTGTATTACTGACAAGTTCGTGATATTTCATTTCCGAATTTTTAGGAAATTTACTACCAGGCTCGTCAATTCGCAGCTTCGAAAAAGTCTGACGGAACTTGATGTTCATCCGTATTCAATAGTCAATCTTTGTTCAAAACGTGGAACTGTGATTAGGTAAAATTCCCTAGTGGGTGTGTCATACCAGCTGTGAGCCGATACCCCAAATAACATGGCGGACGCAGTCGATTTGCCTCAAACATGGCAGGCCTATCGCCACTCTATGAAATTGAAACTCGTTGGGTTACATACAGCGAAACGTGATGCCACAGACCATATCTTTGGTCTATGCGTGCTGCAATGTTTTCAGCTCTTTCTCTGTAAATAAGGAAATATAAGAATAAATAAAGCATTAAAAACGAAATTTCTTTTAATAATCTCTTTTAAAAAATCGAGTTGACGTTTCGATCTGTGATATTATTAGAATCATTATTGTTGAATTTCCTGATTGGATTCTTCGAAACGAGTGCATTTTTACGAGTGATTTGATCTACACTACTTACTTTCTTGATACACGGACTTCTGCAATCCGATAGGAATATTTTTCAGTTCCTTCAAAACCAATTTCATAGCACACTACTGAAAGATAGCTTATCGATCATAATCAACCAACACGCGAGCGCAGCCGCGGGTTTAAGCTAGTATGATAATAAAAAGGAAAATTATATTCTTGTACGTAAGGCTATAATGTCTTTCTTGTTTTTGTTTCAGACATTACACTTACAAGAATAACATCATTAAAATGTAAAGTGTACATTCATTATTATATGTAAATAATTTAAACAGAGTTCATTGTTTCCATTAATAAAAAAAGTAAAAAATGTAAAGGATATCATGTGTTTTATTTATCATAGATATTACTTAAACTGGCTAGTAATTATGTATTTGTAAACTCGTTCGTCGTATTATCTTTGGTATATTAATAACCGGTATATTACTTGGTAGACGTCGGATGTTGAAAATGTTATTACTTCCATGCGTTTGCTTCGATATGACGTCACTGGTCAAAGCCGACCCGTTGTGTCGTACTCTTGACTAATGCCAGTGATCCTTACACTTACGGCGAGCGTCCTCGTAGATTGAAGCTTACGTGTGCAACATTTCTTAAGGACTGGAACAAAACTGTAGATTTGTAAGCAATACATACACACAACACACGTACACTCTGCTTTATATCTATATCTATAAAAATCTGTTCGGTGTTCGCTTATCGCGTCCGAACGACAAGACGCAGAGACTTAAATATGTATACAGTTACTAATTTACACCTGAGGAATGTTTTAGTCACGGTTTTATAGTGATCTGACAGATATCTAGTAATTTGAAGAATATAAAGCGAAATGCGGAAAATAATTATTCTTTGAAAATGGTTTTATTGGTTGCATTGTTGCTTGAGGGTTGATCATGATAAAAGGGTGAGGTATATTGGGATGGAAAGTTATTGGTGTATATAAAATTCTACGTGTGTTTGAATATTTCGCTCTGCAGCGAAAACTACAGAACGCAAACGAATGGTCTGTGTGTAATTGTTGTCCAAAGTCTCCCGTTGTACACAATAGCAGTTCCATGCCGGTTGCTATAAGGGGGTGGAAGATATGGTGGTTGAAAATCGTCAAACTATAAAAAGCCTCGGACTGAAGGCCAGCGATAACGTTTGCGGCTCTATAGCGAGGAGGTTACATACAGCGACACGTGATACCACAGACCACATCTTTGGTCTATGCGTGCTACAATGTCTTTAGCTCTTTGTCTGTAAGGGTAAGCATACGAATAAATAAATAAATAAAGCAGTAAAAAACAAATTTCTTTTAATACATCTCTTTGAAAAAATCGATTTGACGTTTAGCGCAATACATCCCTTCATATATATGGTTTCAGTTCAAAAGAAGTCAGTTTCCAGTTTGTGTAGCTTTTGCCAAGACAATTAACAAAGCTGAAGGACAATCATTAAACGTCGCAGGAATCCATTTACAGCCCTCATGGTTTTTTTCACGTGGTCAAGTATACGTCGCTTGCTCAAGGGTGGGTGCCGCGATGGAGTAGCCGAGCGGTGTAAAGCGTCTCGCTGCGGAGCGCGCGGTTGCTGGCAGTGGAGGTTCGAGTCCTCCCTGGGGCATGTGTGTGTGTGTGTTTGTCCTTAGGTTAGTTTACCTAGGTTTAAGTAGTTTGTAAGCTACGGACTGATGACCACGCAGTTTGGTCCGATAGATTTACAAACATTTGAATTTGAATCGAGGGTGGGCAACCCAAAAAAATCTCTATATTTACGCTCCAAACAATAATTCAAATAACGTAGTTTACCAGAATGCTCTGAAATGAAATTAAAATGAATTTGGACATTACTCTCACCGTACGTGTTGAGATATTGCAACACAGGCTAAAAAGAATAATGTATGTATTATTTACTGTAAATCATTAAGCACTTCACGTAATTTCATGTTTTTATTTGAATGTTGATTAAAAATGTTGGTTTCTAAAGAAGGTATTGTATTTCATTTCATCCTTCAACACCAGTGTCATAGCACACTACTGAAAGATGGGTTATGCATCATAATCAACCAACACGCGAGCGGAGCCGCGGGTTTAAGCTTGTGTAAATATAGAGAGTGCGCCTCGGTTGCACAATGGTAGAGTGCCAGACTACAAATCCAAAGGTCGCGGGTTCGCCAGGTCCTAGGACCTAGGATTTTTATCTGTCACTTTCCACTTCTTTCACCTCTGGCAGTATTGCTCATGTGAAAAATACCGAGTAGACATTATTGATAGATGTGAAGTATTGAATTAAAATTTGTGGTGCGGCCGGGAATCGAACCCGGACCTTCATGCTTACTAGGCAGACGTCTTAACCGTTAGACTACCACACCACTAACGATTAAGGTGCCTTGGAATAGTCTATGTACTATTTCCCTCCACAACACAAACTTTAATTCAGCTTTTTTGTTCCAAAGATAATTGCCACTACTGCCAAGGCTCTCCATGCAGCTGAGTAGCACCTCAGCAATGGACATGGTGGAACAATCCTGTTATGGTGATATAAATATCAATTAATATGAATAAATAATCCCTGAGACGGATTTATTATTTATTTACGTCTCACATCTGTCAAAGACATTATTGATAGATGTGAAGCATCACAAATTTTAATTCAATGCTTCACATCTATCAATAATGTCTTTGACATATGTGAGACGTAAATCCGTGTCAGGGATTATTTATTCATATTAATTGATATTAATACCGAGTAGCACCGTGGTTCGGAACCCACGTTAAACTGTAGGTCCCCCAATAACTGGCTGGGTAAGTCAGTTCGAAGGTCGGAGGAAGGCAACGGCATACCACCTCCAAACAGGATCATGCCTAGTAAAGCACTGTGGTGTTCAAACCAATCTTCGGATTGTTTACTGTTTTACCTTTTTTAAATATAGAGAAGACAACAGTTTTACGCTGTGTCGGCAGGAGAGTGTGTCGCTTCGGCGCCAGCGCGCTTGTGTTCGCTGAGTCGGCTGGTCGGCGCGCACCTCGTGTTGGCCGCTGGCCGGCCGGCGCCGCTTCCTGCCGCCCACGCGCGTTTTTGTCGGCCTGCCTGCCGCACTCCCATTGCCTTGCTTGCTTTGTGCTGCGCCTGTCCACGCGGCACTCTTCATCAGGCGCCGCCACGCTTCCGCGTACCTCCTTTTCCCCCCTGTGCCGCTTCTAGGAGAGCTGCCGCACTGCCCTGACGCGCAACAGTCTCTCCATTCAAGTCATCGCCACGATTTCCTCGAAACTTGACTTTGGCGCTTTGTTTTCTTCTTTCCGCGTTGTGACGTGTAGGCGTAATGGTGCGTCGGCCAAGTTAATAATAGCAAAGGCGCTCGTCAACGCTAGCCCTCAACAAAGTTAGTGAAATTACGTCAGGAAATTAGTAAGTAGTTGCCCCTATTTTCATACGGTTCGCAAATCGATTTTGCTTTCCAGAAGGTTTTGACACCGTACCTCAAAAACAGCTTTTAATCAAATTGGTTGGTTATGGTATATCGCCCCAAATTTGCGACTGCATAGGGGATTTACTGTCAGATAGGACACAGTTTGTAGTAATCGATGGTAAAGCATCAACTAAAACAGAGGTGATATCGGGCGTTCCACAGGGTAGTGTTATTGGTCCTTTGCTGTTCCTTATTTACATAAACGATTTAAGAGAAAATCTAATGCAGATGACGCCGACATTTACCGTGTATTAAAACCATCTGAAGATCAAAACCTACTGCAGAACGATCTAAATAAGATATCACTATCGTGTAAATATTGGCAATTAACTCTAAATAATGAGAAGTGTGAAGTCATCCACATGAGTACGACAAGAAAACCGTTAAACTTTGTTTACAAGATAAATCAATCAAAAGTGAATGCCATAAACTCCACAAAATGCCTAGGAAGTACTATTACTTTACACTTAAACTGGAAAGAACACGTAGATAATGTCGTGGGAAAGGTGAACCAGAGACTGCGTTTTATTGGTACAACCCGTAAAACATGCAACACAACTACAGAAGAAAATGCATACCCTACGCTTGTCCGTCCTTTTATGGAGTATTGCTGCCCAGTGTGCGATCCTTATCAGGTGGGTTTGACGGACGAATCGAAAGAGTACAAAGAAGGGCAGCTCGTTTCGTATTGTCACGATACAGGGGAGACAGCGTTATAGAAATGATAAAGGATCTGGGATGGCAATCATTACAACAACGGCGCTTATCGCTGCGGCGTGGACTTCTTACGAAACTCCAATCGTCAACATTCTCCTCCGAATACGAAAATATATTGTTGACTCCCACTTACATAGGTAAAAATGATGATCAGAATAAAATATGAGAAATCAGAACCCGAAGGGAGAGATTCAGGTGTTCATTCTTCCCGCGCGTTATTCGAGAATGGAATGGGTGGTAAAATAGTATAACGGTGGTTCGATGAACCCTCTGCCAGGCACTTAAATGTGATTTGGCGAGTATCCCAAGTAGATGTAGATGTAGTAAGTAGTTGCCCCTATTTTTATATGAGGTACGTCCACAAAGTAAGTTCTGTTTCGTCATACAAAACAAACGTGTACGGTTACAGAAAAAAAATATTTATTGTACAAAAATCTACAACTGTTTAACTACTTTTCTACACAGCTTCCGAAATTTTGTAGGCACTTGCAATAGCGTGACACAAGTCTTTCTATGCCTTCTTCATACAAGGTTGCCGCCTGTGTATTCAACCACCTGGTAACATGTTCTTTCAGCTCGTTATCATCGTTGAAGTGTTGACTACCAAGGGCAAATGTAAATGTAAGAAGAGATGAAAATCGCTAGAAACGAGGTCCGGGCTATTCGGAGGATAATCAGACACGTTCCTGTGAAATTTCCGTAACAGGTGTTTGCTCAAATTCGCCGTGTGAGGTGGGCATTATAGTGGGAAATAATAATAATAATAATAATAATTCGGCGCCATTTTGTATTTTTTAATTGTCTCGCAATAGCCCTGTGAATTGTTTGGCTTCGAGGAAAGAAATCAAACAGGAAAAAAAAAAAAAAAAAAAAAAAAAAAAAAAAAAAAAAAAAAAAAAAACAACAACAACCAAAGGCTGGACTTTCGTTGGGGACGAAATGTGCCTCCATACCATTGATTTCTGTTTGACTTCAGGGGTGTCGTACGATACCCAAGTTTCATCCCCCACGACTATCCGAGTGAGAAAACCATCGCCTTCTTCATTGTAGCATGCATGTTGAAAACTGAAGTGTGCTGCCCATCCGTTATTTTTTGTGTGGTTCAGTAAGAATTTTGGGTACCCAACGTGAGCAAAGTTTTCGAAATTTCAGTTTTTCAGTAACAATTTCATGCATTAGTGATCGTGAGACTTGCGGAACTTCCATAAAAAGAGCATTAAGTGTAAACTTACGGTTGCGGTTGTGTTTAATCTTTGTCTGCGAACCAGTTCATCAGTAACCGCAGACGGGCGTCTACTTCGTTCTTCATCGTGCACTTGATGACGTCATTCATTGAACAGTCTTACTCATCTTCTAACAATTGTATCACTCATAGCATTTTATCCGTAAACCTCGCAGATTTGCCGATGAATTTCCTTTGGTTTAACTTTCTTTGCATTTACAAAATATATCACAGATCTGATTTCACACGCGGCGGCATTTTCCAGTTACAGCTGACTTTATAAAGGAGCACTACAAAGCACAAGTCGACAGCAGCGATTTGAAAATGACGTACATATCTTCGCCTTCAGTCAGAGTAACTGTCGCACATGCCCGAAACTGCGATAGTAGTCCCCGTCCCCCTCCTTGCCTCTTCCAGGAGCCGTACAACAGTGTCGCCATTCAAATTACCTCCCCGATTTCCTCCAAACTTTCGCGCATTGTTTTTCCATATTGTGGCGTGAAGTGTAACGGTGCGTTGGCCACGTTGACGATACGAAACGCGCCCGTCAACGCTAGTGCTCAACTAATCTTCCACATTCCGTATTCTAACATGCAGTTTGTGAAATAAGACACTAAATTAGTGAGTAGTTACTCCAAGAAATTCTGATTATATTTAAAGTATACTAGCGGCAAAACACAAACGATATCTTCATTACACGATAGATATGGTGATGATACTGATGACAGTTATAGTCAAGCAGAATGAGTTAACACAAGCTTTCCGAAATTCCTTCACTAGAGAAGACGAAGTGAATACTCCAGAATTCCTATCAAGAACAGCTTCCACCATGCGTAATTTAGAAGTAAATATCTTAGAAGATAGATTAAGGTAAGACAAACCTACATTTCTAGCTTTTCTAGATTTGGAGTAATCTTTTGATAATGTTGATTGGAATAAACTCTTTCAGGTCTTGAAACAAGCAGGAGTAAAATATAGGGAACGGAAGGTTATTTACAAATTGTACAAAAACCAGACATCATGTATCAGAGTTGAAGGGCATGAAAAGGATACAAAGGTTAGGAAGGGTCAACGACAGGATTGCAGCCTTTCCCCAATGTTATTCAATTTGTACATTGATCAAGCTGTAAAGGAAAGCAATGTGAAATTTGGGGAAGTAATTAAATTTCAGGGCGAAGAAATAAAAACATTGCGTTTTGCTGATGACATTGTAATTCTGGCAGAGATAGCAAAGTAACTAGAGGAGCAATTGAATGGAATTGACAGTGTGTTGAAAGGAGCATATAAGATGAACATTAACAAGAGCAAAACAAGGGTAATGGAATGCAGTCTAAGAAAATCGGGTGAAGCTGGAGGAATTAAATTAGGTAACGAATCAGTAAAGGTGGTAAATGAATTTTGTTACTTCGGCAGTAAAATAACACATGATGGTCGCAGTACAAAGGATATAAAATGCAAAATGGCAATGGGACAAAAGCGTTTTTGAAAAAGAGAAATTTGTTAACATCGAATATTAATTTAATCATAAGAAAGTCCTTTCTGAAGGCATTTGTGTGGAGTGTTGTCTTGTATGGGAGTGAAACATGGACGATAAACAGTGCGGACACGAGGTGGGTGGATCACATTACTAATGAGGAGGTACTGCACAGAATTGGGAAGGAAAGGTATTTCTGGCATATCTTGACTAAAAGAAGGAATCGATTGGTAGGACACATTCTTAGACATCGAGGAATCGTGAATTTAGCGTTGGGGGGAAGTGTGTGGGGGTAAAAACCGCAGAGGGAGACCAAGCCATGAATATGAGTCAAAAGTGAAGGCCGTAAACTCCACAAAATACCTAGGAATTACTATTACTTCAGATTTAAATTGGAAAGAACACGTAGATAATGTTTTTGGGAAAGGCGAACCAGAGACTGCGTTTCATTTGCAGAACCCTTAAAAGATGCAAGGGAACTACTAAAGAGACTGCATACATAACGCTTGTCCGTCCTTTTTTTGGAGTATTGCTGCCCAGTGTGGGATCCTTATCAGATGGGGGTGACGGAGGACATCGAAAGAGTCCAAAGAAGAACAGCTCGTTTTGTACTGTCACGATACAGGGGAGACAGCGTCACGGAAATGATACAGGATCTGGGATGGGAATCATTACAACAACGGCGCCTATCGCTGCGGCGTGGGCTACTTGCGAAACTCCAATCGCCAACATTTTCCTCCGAATGCGAAAATATGTTGTCGACTCCCACTTACATAGGTAGAAATGATCATCAGAATAAAATACGAGAAGTCAGAGCTAAAACGGAGAGGTTCAGGTGTTCTTTCTTGCCGCGCGCTATTCGAGAATGGAATGGGAGATGAATAGTATAAAGGTGGTTCGATGAATCCTCTGCCAGGCACTTAAATGTGATTTGCAGAGTATCCCATGTAGATGTCGGCCGCGGTAGCTGAGTCGTCTGCGGCACGCCAGTCACGGTCTGCACGGCCACTACGATCGGGGGTTGGAATCCCCCCTCGGGCATGGATATTTGTGTCGTCCTTAGGATTAGTAGTTCATACGTAGTTTGTATGTTTAGAGACTGATGACCCCGTAGTTAAGTCCCATAAGCTCTACAAACATTTGAACATTTTGATTTTAGATGTAGATCTGGTAAAGAGGGTGACCTAATTCCTACTTCCGGCAGTGTATTCCGCGAGCAGGCTCGCCAAGTTTTATCGTTCATCTCGACGCTGGGCCTCTGCAGCCAGAGAACGCCCGGCGAGGGTGCGTCTGGTCCACGTGACGTGGCGACAGCGTGCCGCGAGAGTTGAACGAACTGGTTCGTGACTAACGGCCGATAAAAATACCGGCCAGCAACTCGACAGAGGGCGCTGTGTACGGCTCGCCTGTTGGCGAAGCGGTCCGTTAGCGGCGGCCAGCGGTTTGCGTGGGCGTCTGGCTGTCCAGGGGGGGGGGGGCGGAGGGGGGCGGTACTCTTGGAAGTCTGCCAGTGTCTGCGCCACGTGCGCTGGGACCACCTGCTGCGGTCACCTAGCGATACTGTCAGCGCTCAGCGGCCGCATTGTAAACACACAAACCCCCTACAGATCCTTTGACACGTTCGCCACTGCGGTCGTACGAGGTGTGTGAGAAAAGTAACGAGGCTGATCTCATACTGACCAAAGTTTTTATTATTTTCAAACAACAATGTTATCCTCTTCAAAGTAGTTCCCTCGGGCAGCTACACATCGGCGGAGTCGTCGTTTCCACTCTTGGTAGCAGCGCTGGAAGTCTTCAATTGGTATGGCTTTTAACTGGTCGGTCACTGTCTTCTGAATGTTCTCCAGAGTTCCAAAATGACGTCTTTTTAGGACATGTTTCAATTTCGGGAAGAGGAAAAAGTCACAAGGACTCAAATCAGGTGAATAGGGGGATTGAGGAACAACAGTAATGCGGTTTGAGGTCAAAAATTCACGGATGCAAATGGCCGCGTGACACGGAGCATTGTCATGGTGAAGCATACACTTGTCTTCAATTTCTGGTCTCACACGGATCACTCTTTTCCTCAACTTTTCAAGGACACTTTTATAAAACACTTGGTTGACAGTTTGTCCTGGTGGAACGAATTCTTTGTGCACGATACCCTTCCTGTCAAAAAAATCAGCATGGTCTTGATCTTTGACTTGCTCATTCGACATTCTCCGGCCGAGGAGATGACGGAGAGTGCCATTCTTTACTTTGCCACTTTGTTTCAGGGTCGTCCTCAAATATCCAGGATTCATCACCAGTGATCACACAACTGAAGAATTCTTGGTCATTAGCAATCCTCTCAAGATCAACGAACAGGTTTTTTCGAATGTCCTTCTGTTCAGTTGTGAGATTTTTCGGCACCAATTTGGCACAAACCTTTCGCATGTTCAAATCATCTGTTACAATTTGATGCACGGTGAAAGTGATTAAATTTAGCTGTTTACTGATCATCCTTACTGTTAAACGACGGTCTGATCTCACAAGAGCCCTCACACGATCAATGTTTTCGTCAGTTTTTGACGTCGAAAGTCTCCCTGAGCGAGGTTCATCTTCAACGTGTTCTCGGCCTTCCAAAAATAATTTGTGCCAGCGGAAAACTTGTGCTCTCGATAAGCACTGTTCCCCATAGGCCTGTTTCAACTTTTAAAAAGTCACACTCGTGGATTCACCATGTTTAACACAAAACTTTATTGCACAACGTTGCTCTAAATTCTGATGCTCCATTTCCCTGACGCACAATGAAAACACAACTTTACTAATGGCGTTGTGAAAACTAAAGTGTTAACTGTACGCAGTTGTAATTCGGACTGAGGAAGTGGAAGGGATCAACATTCAGATTTAGCATCGGCCTGTAGACACAACGTTGCCAGATCTCCCGCAGTGTTGCCAATCTCATTACTTTTCTAACACACCTCGTATATGTGCGCGTATATCCCAGTGATCTCGAACAGAAACAGGGTACACAACTGCAGTGCTTTTGATCTGTGGAAATCGTGACGGTCTATTGTTGTTAGATTGGCAACTCCATACGTGTGGATGGTGGTGGTGTTCATGAGTTGCGTCCTTTTGAAATAAGTTTTGCACGATTAATTACTTTATTAAATAGACAATACTGAAGTAATGTGTCGCTTATGGTTGAAGAGAACTCAAAGGAAATGGAGTATGGTTGGAATTTATAGATAAGATACGTTTTTATTCTGAACTAGTGTACAACACTAGGAGAAAGAATGATCTTCACTATTCAAGGTTAAATCTAGCTTTGGCACAGATAGGGATGAATTATGCTGCCACAAAAGTCTTTTGTCAATAATGAAAGGAGCAGCATTAGCCGTAAAATCTATTGCTTTTTTCAGGCAAATCGATTTAAGTTTTCCAAGAAACCATCTTCAGTGCTGTCAGCAATATCAAAACAGCATTTTTGTGAAATGTACAATGACATTTACGTCTAACATGTCCATTGACAACATAGCTACATACAGGTGATATTATCTGGTGTCAACGGATATGTTAGACGTAAATGTCATTGTACATTTCACAAAAAATGCTGTTTTGAACTTGCTGACAGCACTGAAGATGGTTTCTTGGAAAACCGAAATCGATTTGCCTGAATAAAGCAAAAGATTTTACGGCTAATGCTGATCCTTTCATTATTGAGAAGGTGATTTTGTGGCCGTTGAGCACACCCCTCCAGATAATGGAATCCAATTTAAACAAAAGTCTTTGGTCGTAGAAATAAATTAAAAGAATTACTGAATGGCAACTCCTCCTACACTATAGATGAATTTTTAGAAAGAAATTAGTAAATCTGAAAAAATAAAAAAAAATTAAATAAAAAAATTAAATATATTGTCACGTAATATTTAGTACAAAGTAATAATTTGTAAAGACAGCTTTCATTAACCTGACACGTTCCACATCATTACGAAGTGTCGTATTCATGATCTGTGAAACAAGTACTAATCTAATCAGTTACATAAAGTTCAATGAATAAATTACTCTGCTGTAGACGGTATCTCCTCTATTCAGCTCTATATTAGCCTATTGTTTACACTTATTTTCGTTTTGATGTCATTGCCTGGACACGCTGTATGGAAAATCATGCTTGTCAGACGCCTCGAATCTATTGTTTTTACATCTTCATTTATATGTCTGTACTAGTACAATTTATTCATTAAATACAATGCTGAAGAAACACTAGTTCTGAATAATAATATATCTCAATTATACGTTTTATACGACTGACGCCTTTTGATGCTGTTTGTTGCAGGCGTATAGTTTATTCCATGTCTCGACTGTTTTGTAAACAGTATTAAAATTTTCAGAACAGTTATCAGCCATTCTATATGAGTTAGTGTCAACGAAAGGAACTAGAATAAACGATTATAAATTTCAATATGTTAAATTCTTTGTATGCTCGTAATACCGACCGACAACTGTATTGTGTGACAAATATACGTTCAGCAATATGGCGTCAAGCGTCACCACTTCCTAATGCACAGTACTGCCTCTAGTGAACAGCGTGGTGTGTTGCCACGCAGGGGGCCCGGGAAATTTTCATCATTCCATCATCATTGACATGCAAGTCGCCGAAGTGGCGTCAGATAAAAAAGACTTGCATCAGGCTGTCCGAACACGACCCCAGTTGTGGTCTAACGGTCATAAATGCCACACGATCATCATCAGTACTGCCTCCAGATTATCTCTGAGCTCACTGGTATAACCATGGAGGTAAGAATAAACGGAGGCGTTCCGACGCCACAGCTGTGAGACCAAGGGTAGCCATCTTGATCCCACCAAAACACTGCTGTATTTACCTAGTTTGCGTATGCTTGTCGCTCGTTTTTGGAAGGAATTTGTACAGCTATGGTGACTTGTGTCATGTTTATGTGTACCAGTCGTTCTGATTGTGACACGAAATGTAAGGAAATACCATTGCTTGTGTAAATTGCCTCACTAACGTATGATTTTACCACTTTTATTGTGAACGAACCTATTCAACACCTCTTCCAGGTCCTTTGCTGTCTCCGACAGAATTACTATGTCTTCGGCAAAACGCAATATTCGAAAATATCCCGAGATTTCCCGAACAGTGACGTAATATGTTAGGACACCGTTCGAGTCATGTTGAAACCCAGCTCTGTAGGCAACTAATAGGTGGTTACACCATGGAGGTAAAAATGAACGGAGGCCCTCTGACGCCACGGTTGTGAAGCCAAGGGTAGCCATCTTGATCCCACCAAAACACTGCTGTATTTACTTTGTTTGCGCATGCTTGTCGCTCGTTTTTGCAAGAATTTTGCACTGTTATGGTGGCTTGTGTGATGTTTATGTGTACGAATCGTTCTGATTGTGACGCGAAATCGAAGAAAATACCATTTCATTGGTAAATTGCCTCGCTAACTTGTGATTGTACCACTTTTATTGTGAACGAACCAGTACAACATCTTTACTTGTAATGTAGTATATTTTTCTCTTATGATTTTCGATTCCCTAAAGATGAAAGTTATTTCCCCCACTTAGCATACTATTTACGAATGAATAAGGAATAAAATATAAATTTGATTTTTATTAAGTCTTGTGTGAAAGAAGCCGCAGGTATTTATGTTTAGTTACGTGGAGCCATGAACTTAAAGCCCAGCTTAAATGATTCAATTCCCTTTTACAAGACACCTGAAACATCTAATTAATTTACAAATGAGTTTGAGGGTTTTGACGTCAAGAGTGATTAAGAGAAAATTGCACATTAAGTGGTATATGTGGATTCTGTCTGTAAAGTGAGTTGCGAATAGAGTTAGTAGTAAATAAGTGCTACATTAAAACATGCTTGTTGCATGAAGAGCGAGACAATGGCAGTTTGAAAAAATCTCGGAAAGTTATGGAAAGAAACGACTTGCCTCATTCAAACTTTTTAAATGAAGTCTCTCTTTTCACCACTGCACTTCGTCCTGTAAAGTTGTAGTGCGTTGATACCAAGTGGAAAATAGTCGGGTTTGTTGGAACAGAGGAGCATTTAAACCCATCCTTCACCTCTTCGCTGTGAGGAGTCACCAGAAACGGCACGTGGATCGGATTCCACGTGTAACTGGTGCTCCCCTTTCCGCGGTTGGGTAACTGGGGCTGATTAGGGACACTCAAGTCACCGAATTAGCGTCCAATTGAATTGCACCAGGCCACTGAGCCACACGAAATTATAATAAACAGATTCCTCTTGGACTGGAGAATACCCGTCAACTTCGGCTAACAGTTCTTCGTTCACCGAACAGTATTTGACCTTGGAAAAGAGATGGAGCCTCAACAGATGTTCGTATCAGTAGTTTCTATCTTAGTTAATGCTCTTTTGCCATGGCAACGCTACTTGTGCGTCACGATGGAAGATGAATTTCTGCATTATTAAACGAAGCGTTTTTTTGCCCACTTTAGGTTGCGGTAGTAAGCCGCGGCGGAGTGGCCGAGCTCGTTTTCCGTCGGGGGTTCGAATCCTACCTCGGGCATGGATGTTTGTGTTGTCTTTAGTATAAGGTCATACGTAGTTTGTAAGTTTAAGTGACTGATGACACTCGCAGTTAAGTCCCATAAGCTTAGCAAAAATTTAAACATAACACTGAAAGTGACCCTTCGCGATCGCCATTTGACATCTCGAACTTGAAAATAACGGCTTAATCGTTCATCTGGACGAAAAGTAAATAAACGAATTTTCAGAGGGGAACAACTGCTCTCTCATTATTATTATTATTATTATTATTATTATTATTATTTATGTATATCGCACTGTTTTAGAGATATTTGCAAAAAAAATAACGGCGATTTGACACTGTATGTCTGTAACGTGTTCCCACTTTTTAGGTCGCGCTGTTCAACCAATAGGCAGCAAATTTTATAAACGTAGCCTAATTGTTGGCCTCCAGCGACCAGAGCCTCCCTTTTGCAAGTTTTACAGATAGAAAATAGGTTAGTAACACTAAAAATAGGCCGCTTGTGACGGCCTTTTTACAGCACAGCACGAAATTCCATGACAAAGAACGCCTTAACCCTTCATCTGAGACAAAGACTGAATAAACTCATTTTTAGAGGATAAAATTCTCAGCAACGTTGCTCTCTTATGTTAGTTCCATAACTAATCACCGATTCAGAGATATTTGCAAAAATAACGGCGATTTGACACTGCCGCCGCGGATTAGCCGCGCGTGCTGGAGCGCCGTGTTGCAGTGCGCGCGGCCGTCCGCTGTCGGGGGTTCGAATCCCCCCTGGGGCATGGGTGTTTGTGTCGTCTTTAGTGTAAGGCAGTTTGTAAGTTTAGAGACTGATGACCCCGCAGTTAAGTTCCTTAAGCTTAACAAACATTTGAACGTTTGATTTGACACTCTTACTTGATTTGACGTAAACCAGTACAGGCAAAGATAATAAACTTAAATGAAAGGAAAAACAACAACGGCAAAACAGATGATAGTATTTGCAAACAGGAAAATACATGTAAAAGATGACAACAGTACAGGAAAACGTAAATTGGATCTAAAACACGGCAGTGTGATTTATCAGCATAGCTTTAGCTGTAGTTAGTCCAGGAAATTAGCGTCGCGTTGTCCTATATTGTTTAACGAGTGAGAAGATAAGGTATCAGCAGACTCGCTTTCGCATTCCAGAAAACAGTCGTCATGACTTTTTTAGGTGGCGTATTGCCTTAGCTTTCTTTGGTGGTGTTGAACCAACGTGCTTTCTCTGCACCGAGTGTTGTTTTATTTCATACAGGACAGTCAATGTGGCATACGGATGTTAGGCTCGGTCTTGGACATGTGTACGAATAGACCAGTGTTTTTCAAATATACGACCCCCAAATAAAAATATTCTGGTGATCCCCCTCCCCCTCCCCGTCTTCACGAACCGTAACAAGGGAACAAATTTAATCTCATTTCTTTTGCTGCAGCTCTCATTTAAAAGTTTATTTTTGTATTTTTCGTAACTGAACGCATTATCCTGTTTTTACGTGATTTCCGACGGAAGCATGTATTTTTCATAACGATTTTTCCTTATTTGAGGCAAGAACCAGTGGCGCGAATTATGCTCGTTAATAAATGTCCCACTATAGACACATTTCGTAAACAAGTAGTTTTTTTTCGAATATCCCAAAATTATTTATTTTACAATGTTCTTTGCCTATCGATTGGTCCATGAAAAGAGTATAGATGGTTTTGCGCTTACTCGTTACTAACACACTAGTATATAAGAATCTATGTTGTACAAGGAACTCCCTGATGTTAACATTAAATAAACTTCATTTACGTATACGTTTCTGTATTACTGAACCGTTATTTTACGTTGCATCTACTTCCTCCTGAGACGGCGACCCCTCGAGAAACACTTTGGGACCCCTCTCGGGGGCGCGACCCATAGGGTGAAACACACTATAGTAGACTAACGGTAAAGCAACCGTTCGCGAAAAGTCGGGTTCGAGTCCAGGTCCGCCACAGATTTTCGAATGTCACCATTTGATAATACATCTATACCTAAGACAATGAACGTGTGGGAAATTCACTATTGCGAATGAATTTCGATAAATGCACAGTAAAGCCTAACCAAAAATATTCCTGAAACTTCCTCGCAGATTAAAATTGTGTGCCGGAACAGAGACTCGAACCTGGGACCTCTGCCTTTCGCGGGAAAGAGCTCTACCTACCTGAAACATGCCTTAGCGTGTGGCTAACCCATGTCTCCACCATACTCTTTCTTCCAGGAATGCTAGTCCTGCAAGGTTCGCAGGAGAACTTCTGTGAAGTTTGGAAAGTAGGAGGCGAGGTACTGGCGGAAGTAAAGTTGTGAGGCGGGCTCGTGAGTCGTGTCGGGATAGGTCAGTCGGTAGAGCGCTTACCCGCGAAAGGCAAAGGTCCCAGGTTCGAGTTCCGGTTCTGGCACACAATTTTAATCTGCCAGGAAGTTTCATATCAGCGCACACTCCGCTGCAGAGAGAAACTTTCATTCTAATTAATATTCCTGTTTAAAACGTGGCTTAGTTATCGCGTGCATATTGCCGGTTTATATTCAAAACCTTATTTCTGAAAATAAGAATTACAACATTTTCACTGCATTATTAACTACAGCTATAACACGTAATTTCTCAACAATTATTACGCCAATGACAGGTAATGGATGTGTTACAATCTGGCGACAGAGGGAGGGGAAAACACGTAAGTATTTTACGTGATGAAAATCATTAATAACTTTTTTTTCGGAAACATGAGGTTTTCAATATAAGCGAACGATATGTCATTATCGGAGTATGGAAAAAGGAAGATTATCGTTAAATGCCCCATCGGAAGCTCGGTGAATGGAGGCGCTCATTATAACTGTCTCGACTGTATTTTAAAGTTTTAAGCCGCATCAATATTAGGGGAGAGTTGCCGAAGATACACCTTTGCCTAAGTTGGACCACCTACGTATTTCACTGGTGAGAAATATTTGACGAGTTCACCTTGCTCAGTTGGCAGTCGACAATAGACATTTGAGTGAGAACAGTTTCCATTATTGCGTTTTCTTAGTTGTCGCTACAAGTTTTCTGCTACAGGTCATATCCTTTCCTCTGCTGTAAAAATAAGTAAAAAAGTCATCAGTACTATACTTCATAAGCGCCATTCGTTAGCTAATAATACAGTATCGCAAAACTACAGTTTAGCGTTGTGTTTTCCTGTAACGTTATCTTTTCTTTATCGCGTCGAGTTGCCGAAGTTGGACCAATAACTGTGTAAAACGATTGAAGAAGATGAGATGATACAGTGTATGGATTGTAAATTATGGTTTCATACAAGACCAACAGTAAAAAAAAATACTATTTATACTGCTCTTAAACTTCTGATTCATAATTCCAGTTAACAGAAATAATAGGTATATTTCAGTGTGTCAAGTTTTCTTATGTCTTCCTGAGCAACAAGTGTCCTAGTTCACTATTTGAATTGATTTGAAGCATTTGTAGCTATGAGTATGAACATTTTTCAATAATTTCCTAATACTATATAAACATGTTAGTGATGATGAAAATTTCTAAACTTCTTGTTTTGTACATTTTGTCCTTAGTACCGAAATAATACGTTTGTTTAATAAATATGTTGAAATGCGCTACTTTTAACATTGCGGGTCTTGTTTCTTTTTTAGTCATTGTTAGATTAATACTTGTTCCATAGATCATGTATACATTTCATAACGATGTGGAATGAGTCAGTTTAATAAATGGTGTCTATTCATGTCAATATTTTAAGTTTTTTAAAAATTTTATTTTGTAAATTTTATCTAAAAATTCATATAAAGTAGTAGAAATGGTTGCCATTCAGAAATTCCTTTAATTTCTTTTTAAATACCAGTTGGCTATCTGTCAGACTTTTGATGCTACTTGGTGGCTGAAGACTTTTGTAGCAGCATAATTCACCACTTTCTGTGGCAAAGTTAGATTTATCCTTGAATAGTGAATATCACCCTTTCTCGTAGCGTTATAACTATGCACACTGTTGTTACTTTTGAAATGGGTCGGATTGTTAAGAACAAATATCATGAGTGAAATACATTATGAAGCTACAGTGAAGATCCCTAGATCCTTAAATAAATGTCTGCAGGATGATCTTGGGTGGGCTCCAGCAATTATTCTGATTATACGCTTTTGTGCGATGAATACTTCTTTTACTAAATGTTGGATTGCCCCAGAATATGATCCCATATGAAAGCGGTGAATAAAAATAGGAATAGTAAGCTAAATTTACTGAAATGTTCATCACCAAATTTTGCAATGACACTGAAAGCATAATGAGCTGAACTCAAACGTTTCAGCAGTTCTTCAATGTATTTCTTCCAATTCAGTCCCTCGTCAATGGAAACACCTAAAAATTTTGAATATTCTACCTTAGCTACAGATTTCTGTTCAAAGTCTAAATGTATTAAGGGTGTGACGCCATTTACCGTATGAAACTGTATATACTGGGTTTTATCAAAGTTTAATTAGAGTCCATTTGTAGAGAACTACTTAATAATTTTCTGGAAGACATCATTTACAATTTCATCAGTTAATTCCTCTTTTTCAGGCATGATAGCTACACTTGTATCGTCAAAAAAAGCAGTAGCTTAGCATCTTCTTGGATATCGAATGACAAGTCAGCGATATATATTAAGAACAGGACCCAAGACCGAACCTTGTGGGACTCCATTTTTGATAACTCCCCAGTTAGAGGAATTAATTGTTTCTTCTCTATCGTGTAAACGGCTTATTTCAACTTTCTGCACTTTTACAGTTAAGTATGATTTAAACCATTTGTGCACTGTCCCACTCATACCGCAATACTTAAAATTTTTTAGAAGAACTATCTGGTTCAATTTAAACAATTGAAAATCCAAGCCGGCCGCAGTGACCGAGCGTTCTGCGGCGCGCCAGTCACTCTCTGCACGGCCACTACGGTCGGGTGTTCTAATCCCCCGTCGGGCATGGATGTTTTTGCCGTCTTTAATATAAGGTAGTTCATAAATAGGTTTCTGTGATAAATCGTGTGTGACTTATTTTGCGAAAATGTCGAAGGAGATTGTTAATCTAATTGTACGATTGATAAAGAGAATTTTCGTTGAGTTTTGATAATAAATGGGTTAAATGTTTGGGAATTAAGAGTTCGCGATTATTTTTATTGTTTTAAGTACCTACATGTATTTTGTTGGACGTACTTCACGCAGAACTTTGCATGTCTCAGGAATCAGGTAACTTGATATTTGTTCTGCTATACCAACTGAAAATCGTGGACGATCTTAACATCGCCACCGCGGCGGAGCGGCCGAGCGCATTGAGGCGCTATGCTGTGATGCGCGAGACCGCTCCCCAACGGGGGTTACAATCCTTCCTCGGGCATGGATGTCTTTAGTATAAAGTAATTCACAAGTAGTTTGTAAGTTTAGGGACTGATTTCCCCGTAGTTAAGCCCCATAAGCACTACAAACATTAGAACATTTGTTTTTTTGAAAATCCAAATTAGACAACTGGACTTATTACACGTTTTTAAATTTCAAGTAATACCCATTTATGCTTAGCGATTATTGAAAACATAATACTAGCAGATGAAAGTGTACAACGTGTAGCTGCTGTCTGGATTAGATAGATAATGTAGGCTTGGCACAACAACAACAAAAAAATATCGGCAACCTTCCCCTACGAAGATGACCAGGCAATTCTAAAAATGTCGTTACACAGAAAAAAGAAAAGAGAGAGAGAAATAATTTATGGCCTTGAAAACGAGCGTCATCCGTAAGTAGTTTCTCCTGTTTCTATTCTTCCGAGACAGAGGATCCATCAAAGTCAGGCGCGCACAAAATGAGGAGGAGGAGGAGGAGGTGGTGGTGGTGGTTTGGGCACAACATGACAAGCCACAGACCCCGCAAAAAAAGAAACAGAACGAGTGCGCGCGGCAGGTACTGCGGTCGGCGGTGCCCGCTGTTGCACGTGCGCCAGGGACTGGTTGGCATTGCCGTCACGTGTCGCAGCCACAGTCGCTGCCATTCAGGAGCAACAGGTGGACGGCCGTCTCGTGAATGGACCGCGGCGCGGGTTCTTGCCGATTCGGCGGCTGCTGCGAAATGTTCGCCAGGTCGCTGCTTCACTGTGCGGAACCCCCACCCCCTACCCCCACCTCTCTCTCTCTCTCTCTCTCTCTCTCTCTCTCTCTCTCTCTCTCTCTCTCTCTCTCTCTCTCTCTCTCTCTCCACTGCACCCCCGCCCCGCCTGTGAGTGTAGCCAATGGAGGTAAGAATCCATGGTGTAACTACCTATTAGTTGCCTACAGTGCTGGGTTTGAACATGACTCGAACGGTTCGAACATATTGCGTCACAGTTCGGGAAATCTCGGGATAAACGGGGGGAAATGAAACAGTACAGGGGGAATGGGTAGCATTGAGAGATGAAATAGTGAAGGCAGCAGAGGACAAAATAGGTAGGAAGGCAAGACCTACAAAAAATCCTTGGATATCACAGGACATACTACATTTAATCGACGAAAGGAGAAAATATAAAAATGCAGTAAATGAAACGGGCAAAATGGAGTACAGACGACTAAGAAATGAGATCGACAGGAAGTCCAAAATGGCTAAGCAGGAGTGGCTAGAAGGCAAATGCAAGGATGTAGAAGAATGTATAAATAGGGGAAAAATAGATACAGCCTACAGGAAAATAAAAGAAACATTTGGAGACAAGAAAAACAGCTCTATGAATATCAAGGACACTGATGGAAAACCAGTTCTCAGCAAAGAAGGGGAAGCTGAAAGGTGGAAAGAGTATATAGAGGGGCTCTACAAAGGAAATGAACTTCGAGACAATATTGTAGGAAGGGAAAAGGATGTAGATGAAGATGAAATAGGAGATACTGTACTGAGAGAAGAATTTGACAGAGCCCTGATAGACCTAAGTCGAAACAAGGCCCCTGGAGTAGATGATATTCCCTCAGAGCTACTGAAGTCTCTGGGAGAACCAGCCATGACAAAATTGTTTCACCTGGTGTGTAAGATGTATGAGACAGGCGAAGTACCCTCAGACTTTAAGGAAAATGTTATAATCACCATTCCAAAGAAAACAGGTGCAGACAGATGTGAAAACTACAGAACCATCAGTTTAATAAGTCATGGTTGCAAAATATTAACACGAATTATATACTGAAGGATGGAAAAACTGGTAGAAGCCGACCTCGGGGAAGATCAGTTTGGGTTCAGGAGAAATGTAGGAACTCGGGAGGCAATACTCACTTTACGGCTTATCCTAGAAGATAGATTAAGAAAAGGCAAACCTACATTTCTAGCTTTTGTAGATTTGGAGAAGGCTTTTGACAATGTTGATTGGAATAAACTCTTTCAAGTTCTGAAGCAAGCAGGAGTAAAATATAGGGAACGTAAGGTTATTTATAACTTGTACAAAAACCAGACAGCGGTTATCAGAGTTGAAGGGCATGAAAGGGATGCAGTGGTTGGAAAGGGAGTAAGACAGGGTTGCAGCCTTTCTTAAATGTTGTTCAATTTGTACATTGAGCAAGCTAAAAAGGAAAGCAAGGAGAAATTTGGCGAAGGAATTAAAGTTCAGGGTGAAGAATTAAAAACATTGCGTTTTGCCGACGACATAGTAATTCTGTGAGATACAGCAAAGGACCTCGAAGAGCAACTGAACGGAATGGACAGTGTGCTGAAAGGTGCATATGAGATGAACATTAACAACAGCAAAACTAGGGTAATGGAGTGCAGTGTAAGAAAATCAGGTGATGCTGAAGGAATTAGATTAGGTAACGAAGCAATAAAGGAGGTAGATGAGTTTTGTTACTTGGGCAGTAAAATAACAAATGTTAGTCGCAGTACAGAAGATATAAAATGCAGAACGATAATGGGTAGAAAAGCGTTCTTGAAAAAGAGAAATTTGTTAACATCGAATATTGATTTAAGCCTAAGGAAGTCCTTTCTGAAGGCATTTGTGTGGAGTGTTGCCTTGTATGGGAATGAAACATGGACGATAAACAGTGCGGACAGGAAGAGGATAGAGGCTTTTGAATTGTGGTACTTCAGAAGAACGCTCAGATTAGGTGGGTAGATCGCGTAACTAATGAAGAGGTACTGAACATAATTGGGGAAAAAGGAATTTCTGGCATACCTTGAGTAAAAGAAGGGATCGATTGGTAGGACACATTCTTAGACATCAAGGAATCGTGAATTTAGCATTGGAGGGAAGTGTTTGGGGTAAAAACCGCAGAGGAAGACCAAGAGATGGATACAGTAAGCAGATTCAGACAGATGTAGGTTACCATTCTTACGTGGAGTTGAAGATGCTTGCTCAGGATATAGGGTATTGTGGAGAGCTGCATCAAACAATTCTCCGGACTGTCAAAGGTACAAGCTCCACGACTAACAGCGATAATAAATTACCTTCACAAAGGAAACAATATATTACTGTGCAAAGGGGATTAATAACAAGGAGTGTGAATTGCAGATTGTAATAGATTCTATAGAGCAGATCATAAGTAAAAACAGTATAAACAAACTAGTAAAAGCCCGGCAATCAACGTAATTGACTGCTGTTCTAGATATTACGAATTGTGACTAAGAATATCCGTGCAAAGGTGTCTACTAATTCAAATTACCAAATCACAATCGAAATAGGTATATATAAATCTGTATTCTGTGTTATACTTTCATTGTTCATTTACAACATGTTTCCGTTACTCATGGTAATAGCATCAGTCTAAAAATATTTTTAAAATTGGTTCTCACATCAATGTATATTTAATAGCGATAAATATCGATCACCTCTAGCACAGAGGATTACTCTCTCGCAGTTACTGTACGGAGAAACGTTTATAATACTTATCGGTGACTTCGACACGTACTACGCATGCGCATAGCCGCTTATGGAACTCAACAGCTATGCGCAGCTCTATCGCCAACAAACTGTTGTTACACATGTTACACATTTAAGCCGCTTATGAATGAGAAGAGAGAGAAAGAGAGAGAGAAATCGCGATTCAAAACCCTAATGCCGCGAGGTAGGGATATCTGTTAGTACTACCTACACAGCGCCTCGTGGGCTGTTTATTTCCGTAGTTGCAATTACAGTTTATTTTAATGTATTTATTCCCTTTATTGGGTATTAAATTTCTAATTCTTTCCCTACTTTATCTTTTTATCTTGTTTTCAAGACGATTAAAAGTTGGTAGCATTTTTTACTTGTTACTGTACCATAAGAACAGGGAATGAAATGTTCATTTGAAACCTATGACTCATAACCACATTAAACGAAATGTCTACTTATCAGGATTCACAGTCATGTAACATATTTTGAAAGAAAAACGGTTTTGCCTTTGAATGTTACCTTTGCAGTAATTTGAAGTAGTAGTTCTGTTATTAGTAGCAAATATTTTATCAATGCATCATATCTCGTGGTGATATCAGCCAGGTCATGTGTGCACAGTTTTAAACAAAACACACAATTTTGTTACAGTGACTTTTGTTACACGTACTTCTTATGAAATTTGTTCTATGCAAAGCTATAGGCCGCTTATTTAAAAATTTCCCTCTCTTATGGTATGCGCATACGCCGCGTGAGTCATTTGTCACTAGAGTGTTGCCGGCCGCGGTGGCCGAGGGGACTGAGGCGCTCCAGTCACGGTCTGCACGGCCACTTCGGTCGGGGGTTCGAATCCCCCCTCGGGCATGGATATTTGTGCCGTCCTTAGTATAAGAGCCGGCCGAGGGGACTGAGGCGCTCCAGTCATGGTCTGCACGGCTACTACGGTCGGGGGTTCGAATCTCCCCTCGGGCATGGATATTTGTGCTGTCCTAGTTCGTAAGTAGTTCATAAGTAGTTTGTAAGTTTAGGGACTGATGACCCCGCAGTTAAGTCCCATAAGCTTCACAAACATTTAAACATTTCTGTAACATCGCCCATTGGTGAGCAATTGAAGTGTTGTTATGAGGCGGTCTTCTGCTGGGAAATCTTCACGCATTATCGTTTTTTTCTTAGATAATGTTTTGGCTACCATAATCAGCAGCAACCGAAACGTGTTACTAAACATTCCAATGTAATTTTTGAAGTAATTAGGCTCATTTGTTTGCAAGAGTTTTAACAATGTCATATGACCACATTCATCGCTATATAACCACGTTCTTGCCCATTTGTTGATTTCTTGTTCACTTTCTTCTCTTTAGAATGTTATACCCCAGTAATGCTATAATTACGGCTGGCATTTCGCTGCCAATTTCTCCAGTAATGTACTGTTATAAAACTGACTGCTTTGAAGTCGTACATGGTTTTTTTTAATGTTTGGAGGGTTCAGAAGTGATGAAACGGCAGTTTTGTCTGGCCACTTCATCCATCTCTGCAAGATCATCATTCACAGCAGATGGTCGGCCTCTTCGTTGTTCATAATGGATATTGGAATGCCCGACACGAAAATGCATGACACCAAAGTCGAACAACAGTGGATAAGAATATAAAGGAAAAACAAGATATATTTGGAAGCCAGCAGGTATAGATGAAGCAAAGGCCAGTCGCAAATCTTTATATATAAAAACTAGCTTTACCCACAGCTTCGCTGGCATTGATGTCACTTCATATGTGTCAAAGACCGTCGAAAGTACTATGATTTTATAACTTTGTTCTTACGTTGTCACCAGGATAAAAGTAAAGTTTCAAATTTTGCCAGTTTAAATATAATCTGTGCGTAGACTGATGCTAAATACTGCCCCTCTTTATCGAGATGAAAATAAAGATATTATTAAATATAAAAAGAAACTCTTGTTACATCACAACGACCGGCCCTGTGATGTTGGGGTCAACCGCTCGATTGGAAACCGAAGGGTCACTGGTTCGAAACCCGGTCGAATCTCTGATTTTTTCCAGTTTGCGTTTTAAACCATCCTTCACCTCTCAACGACGTGAGCAGTCGCCAGAAACGACACGTGGTTCGAATTCCACGTTAAGCTGTCGGTCCCTTTTCCCTGGTTGGATAACTAGGGTAGTTTAGGGACACCCAAGTCGCCGAAGTGGCGTCCAATTGAAAGACTTGCACCAGGCCAATAAGCCACACGAAATTATTATTATATCACAACTAAATCTCTGGCTGAAGATGCTATACGTTATAAAATGTGTCAGATTGAGTACTCTTGTCCCTCGTGGGACCCTCACCAGGTGGGACTGACGGAAGATATTGAGAAGGTTCAGAGAAGGGCAGATCGTTTTATCACGTTGCGGGGGGGGGGGGGGGGGGGAAGCGTCCCGGAAATGTTGCACGAATTGGGGTGGAAATCATTAAACGAAAGACGTTATTCATGCGGCGTTATCTGTTTGGGAAGTTTCAATCACCGACTTTCACTTCTGAATGTGAAAATATTTTGCTAGCATCCACCTACTTAGGGAGACATGACCATCCCAAATAAAATAAGAGAAATCAGATCGAAAACGGAACGATTTAGGTGTTCTTTCTTCCCGCGCGCTATTAGAGAATGGAACGGTAGAGAAAAGTTATGAAAGTGGTTAATGAACCCTCTGCCAGGCACTTAAATGTGATTTGCAGAGTATATATGTAGATATAGAATAGGAGATCTTGGAGAAGTCATATTAGGTTCAAATGTTTGTAGAGCTTATGGGACTTAACTACGGTGTCATGAGTCCCTAAACTTACAAACTACTTATGAACTAGTTAATACGAAGGACGGCACAAATATCCATGCCCGAGGGGGGATTCGAAACCCCGACCGTAGTGGCCGTGCAGACCGTGACTGGTGCGCCGCAGACCGCTCGACCACCGCGGCCGGCAATCTTATTAGGGAGACTATGTTCCAGACGGAGCGCTGAAAGACATCGGTCTCTAATGATGATGATGATTATGATGATGATGATATGTCAAGGCAGTAGGAATACGCATTCGTTGAGGCACATAGAAACCGTTATTAATACATCCTTTAACGAGGATGCATGCTACAGCGCGTTTTATACCCCAGTCTCAGTAACAAAGTATTGTTAAATGGTCTCTGACATGGAAACCATGTATTTCCGGACACAACTTCATTCGGCCTTTTTTGTTTCGTATCCTTCCTCGATCAATTGCTGGAGTATGTACACGGTGGAAAAAAATCCCCCTACATATCACAGTGATTATGTTACGCGGAGAAAAAGGGCTGCGTCTTGAATTACAACTGTTAACTGTTCGTTAATGCTACGCTTCTCGTTGACGTCGTATTTTTAGCGGAAGCTGTAGCTAGGAGAGGGTTTAATTGGGCTGGGAACAGGTGCGCGTGCCCTTGTAGCAACGTCATCGCCCTGCCGTGCTTTGGGGATCGGGGACCCGAGATGTATACTGCCTGAACAAATATTTACTGTACTTCTCGTCCCGGCTTCTCCCACTGGTCGCTCACTCGGCAGCCCGTTTGAGGGGACACTTAAATACTTAAAAGTGCACTCTGGAGAAACCTCCAACGTTGTTACAGCGGCAATAAAGTCTTTGAAGCTAGACCGGAGAGGATTTCCGCCTCATGCAAGGCAGCTTCTTTGTGCTTTTATCACCCAAACATGTTACGGCACTTACTGTGCCATCTTCCGTGGGTTTTTGCCTTTAAGTTTTGAAATTTTTTTACATCTTAGAGGTTTTTGGTTTGTGTAGACATTTAGCTAACATTCTTTAAATTTGAGAATTAGGTCGATTGTTGTAGGCCTATATTTATTTATATACCTACATGAAGTTATTGGCAGGGTTTACATGTTGCGTTAATCAAGCAATAGCGTGATTTACGTCTAGTCACCTTCTTTAACAAAACTTTTTATTTAAAAAACGAATAAATGTATCATTCTTTCGCCTGGATATTACGATGAAATATATGTCGCTATATAGAGCCTTACTTACTTTTGTGCTGTGGTGATATTCTGACTTGTTTGTGTCGTGTTATCGCGTTTTCGTATCTTATTTTTTGAGTTTTATTTTCACTTTTGTTAGCAACTCGCAATGTTGATATCGCTATTTTTCAAGTTGTGATAGCTGTAACGTATTCATGCGTTTACATTGCGTGTCTGTGATGCGCCGCGTGATTTTGAATGGTTTTGACACTTGTAATGTTTTATGTGTTGGTGTGTGTGTGTGTGTGTGTGAGAGAGAGAGAGAGAGAGAGAGAGAGAGAGAGAGAGAGAGAGAGAGAGAGAGAGAGAGATACTGTGTGTACGAATAAACGTCGGTAAATTACGTCTTTTGCCGTTGATAAAAATTACGAAGAAACAAGCCTGTAAGATGGATGTATTACACAGAATGCAATTTTTATGCATGTTAAATTACAAAATTATAAAATACCTGTAAAACGTAAATTACTGCTGATGGACGCTGCACAGAATACGCGAAAAAGCAGTAGTTAAAAAGAATGGGCGAGCACAGTGAACAAAACGAGCAACAGCTCGTTCTACTTGCCGGTACCGTGACTCTCGCCTCAGGTGTATCTTACAGTGCGGCATAATATCAGATATTTGTAGAAAATGGCGAAGTACTTTTCACAAGCTACACTCTAGATGTCACCGCTGCTTGTTCATTCGCAACAATTTAAGCTGTACTCCTAGGTTTCTGTGTTAACCACATCCTTTATCATCATATAAATTATTTCTCAAAATGTTCAAATGTTTGTTAAGCTTAAGGGACTTATCTGCGGGGTCATCAGTCCCTAATCTTACAAACTATTTATGAACTAGCTTATACTATGGAGGGCACAAACATTCATGCCCGAGGGGGGATTCCAACCCCCGACGGGGAGCGGCCTCGCGTATCGGAGCATAGTGCCTCAATGCGCTTGGCCACTCCGCCGCGGCTATCATTTCTCATCTGTGTTTTTGTGGGTACGCCTTATCTCCCGTATTACTTACGCAAAATTAATGATTGAGGTATCATTTTCAAGGTTTCGTTCTCCACTAATGACGAGGCATACACGATTTAGCCTACTTACTGTTCTCAAAAAATTATTTTGGAGAAAAAATGTACCGTTCGTGCACTGCTACGTTGCTACCCAGCGAACGATCGTAAATGGGACATGTATTTACGGTTGCTCCCATCAGCCACCGCGGCGAGTGTCAACTTAGTTTGCTCGGCGATATAAAAACCATGTAGATGTCATCTATTGACAATCTCTATAACTGACATGAACGACAGCTCTTGCAGTTGTTTAGATTCTTTACACAACCGTAGTTTATCACGAGATTTTTGTTTGACACGTCGATGCGCAACTGCTGTTGGAACTGTTCGCTTTGTTCAAGCAAGCGTTGTGTACTGCACGAATGAACTGAATTACCTCAACGCTCATCATCACAGGTAAGTACCGCTTATTGGTATAACTTATAATGATTTATTTATCTTTTAATTCCCCGCTACTTTACAGTGCGTGCAATATTATTATCATCATCATCATCATCATCACCTTTTATACATATCTACATCTACATGGGATAGTCTGAAAATCACATTTAAGTCCCTGGCAGTGGATTCATCGAACCACCGTTATACTACTTATCTCCCATTCCATTCTCGAATAGCGCGCCGGAAGAAACAACACCTGAATCTCTCCGTTCGAGCTCTGATTTCTCGTATTTTATTCTGACGATCTTTCCTACCTTTGTAGGTGGGAGTCAACAATATATTTTCGCATTTGAAGGAGACTGTTGGCGATTGGAGTTTCGTAAGTAGCCCACGCCGCAGCGATAAGCGCCGTTGTTGTAATGATTCCCATCCTATATCCTGTATCATTTCCGTGACGGTGTCTCCCCTGTATCGTGACAATACGAAACGAGCTGCTCTTCTTTGGATTCTTTCGATGTCCTCCATCAAACCCACCTGATAAAGATCCCCACTGGGCAGCAATTCTCCAAAAAAAGGACGGACAAGCGTAGTGTATGCAGTCTCTTTAGTAGTGCTCTTGCATCTTTTAAGGGTTCTGCCAATAAAACGCAGTCTTCGGTTCGCCTTTCCCACGATATTATCTACGTGTTCTTTCCAGTTTAAGTCTGAAGTAATAGTAATTCCTAGCTATTTTGTGGAGTTTAAGGCGTTCACTTTTGATTGATTTATGTTGTAAACAAAGTTTAACGGATTTCTTTTCGTACTTATGTGGACGACTTCACACTTCTCATTATTTAGAGTCAATTGCCAATTTTTACACCATAGTGATATCTTATTCAGATCGTTCTGCAGTTGGTTTTGATCTTCAGATGATTTTATTAGACGGTAAATGACAGCGTCATCTGCAGACAACCTAAGACAACTACTTAGATTTCCCCCCAAATCGTTTATGTAAATAAGGAACAGCAGAGGACCAATAACACTACCTTGTGGAACGCCCGATATCACCTCTGTTTTAGTCGATGCCTTACCATCGATTAGTACGACCTGTGTCGTCTGACAAGAAATCCCCTGTTCAGTCGCAAATTTGGGGCGATATACCATAACCGCGCAATATGATTAAAAGCCGTTTGTGAGGTACGGTGTCAAAAGCCTTCTGGAAATCAAGAAATACGGAATCTATTTGCGAACCCTTGTCGATAGCACCAATCACTTTGTGTGAGTAAAGAGCTAGTTGTGTTTCGCATGAACGATATTTTCTAAATCTATGTTGACCTTGGACCAATATATCATTCTGTTCCATATAATTCATAATATTTGAATACAAGATATGTTCCAAAACCCTGCTGCAAATCGACGTCAATGAAATAGGCCTTTAGTTTAATGGCTTACTCCTACTGCCTTTCTTGAATATAGAAGTGACCTCTGCAACTTTCCAATCTTTTGGTACATTTCCGGCCGGCCGCGGTGGCCGAGGAGACTAAGGCGCTCCAGTCACGGTCTGCACGGCCACTACGGTCGGGGGTTCGAATCCCCCCTCAGGCATGGATATTTGTGCCGTCCTAGTTCGTAAGTAGTTCATAAGTAGTTTGTAAGTTTAGGGACTGATGACCCCGTAGTTAAGTCCCATAAACTATACAAACATTTGAACATTTGGTACATTTCCTTCTGGCATCTGCATTTTCTCCATTATTATCTTACCTATCTGTAACTAATCGCCGCGGTGGAGTAGCCGAGCGGTCTAAAGCGTCTCGCTGCGGAGCGCGCGGTTGCTCGCCGTGGAGATGCGAGTCCTCCCTGGGGTATGGATGTGTGTGTGTGTGTGTGTGTGTGTGTGTGTGTGTGTGTGTGTGTGTGTGTGTGTGTGTTGTCCTTAGATTAGTTTACCTAGATTTAAGTAGTTTGTAAGCTACGGACTGATGACCACGCAGTTTGTTCCGATAGATTTACAGACATTTGAACATTTTTTTGTAACTAATCTGGATAGAGTGCGAATTATTTGCAGGGGTCAGTTAGTCAAGACATATTCGTAAAAGAATAGTAAAGTACTTTTATCAATCAGAATAGTCATCTACAGTGTAGCTCGTCAAAAGTATTTAGTCGTTTTCTACGAATATGTGATATTAGGCCGCATTAGACGATACACCTGTGCCGAGAGCCGCAATACCACTCGAAAACGCTCCTACAAATAAAGGCTCTTGTAAACGTGCATTGCGGGACCACCTGGCCGATCGTTGGGTGTGAGTGTGAGGCAGCCAAGCAGGGACGGCGTGACGCTCTCGACCAGGGCGGTGTGGGAGGCGTGGGACGAGGCGTGGAGTCTGTTTTTAGCGGAGTGCGGCCCACAGCTGGTTCCGGCTTTCTGAGAGCCCTGCCGCACTGGAAGGGCAGCCTTCCAATTGGCACCGCCTCCAGACGCGGCCTGACGTATGTGTCGCACTGAACGTGCCGTTGGGCTCGACTGTGACTTTTACTCGCTTACCACGTCGTGTTTTCTCTTCTACATCTACATCTGCAAGTCACATTGAAGTGCCTGGTAGAAGGTTCTTAGAACCACTCATAAGATATTTTTCAACAGTTCCAGTCTCTAATACCTCTCGGGAAAAAGGAACACCTAAATCTTTCTGTTTTCAATCTGATTTCTCTTATTATGATGATCATGTCTCCCTATGTAGGTTGGTGTTAACAAAGTATGTCCGCATTCGGAAGAGGAAGTTTGTGAAAGATCTCGCCGCAACGAATAACCCATTTCTTTGAATGATTGCCACCCCAACTCATGCCTCATTTCCATGACGCTCTGTCTCCTATATTGCGATAATTCAGAACGAGCTGCCCTTCTCTAAACTTTCTCTAACAAGGAAAGTACTTGGGCTCGAACAAATATAAATACACGAATATCGTGTTAGAGATAATGTCAAGGTCCCTTATTGCACTAGCGATACTCTCGCATCTGCAAAACTCTGCAGTCGCCCATTAGAGGCCTCTGCGTGTGCCACGCCGCACTGCACCTTGACCTGCCGGTACACCAGTAGTGACGGTGCAGTGTGCCTCTGAAGTTGCGTTTTGTGACGATATTTGTGTAGTGAAGCGTCAGACAGGTCGGCGATTGGTAAAAAAAGTCCTGCTAATGTAGCGTGACTGGTTGAAGAAACCTTCGTGAAGATGGTATTGGTGTAGAAGATGAATCATTCGCATGTTACGTGGTATCTATTATAGTGTTTCTAATGTATACTCATATTTCTGCACTATAATAGATACCAGAAAACATGCGAATGATTCATCTTCTACACCAAGACCATTTTCACGAAGAAGGGCTCTTCGGAATTTCATGTCAACCTATCGCAATACATCAGCACCGACCCATCTGATACTTCACTACACAAATAACGTCACAAAACGCAACTTCAGAGGCACACTGCACTGTCCCTACTGGTCCCAACCGGCAGCTCAATGTGCAATGCGGCGTGGCACACGCAGAGGCCTCTAATGGGCGACTGCAAAGTTTTGCAGATGCGAGAGTACCGCTAGTGCAATAAGGGACCTCTACATTATCTCTCACACGATTTTGGTATATTTGTGATTGTTCGAGCCCGAGTACTTTCCTTGTAAGTCGTCTATCCCACTTGGTGTTGATCCCACAATGCGCAGCAGTACTCCAAAACAGGACGCACAAGTGTAGGGTAGGCAGTTTCTTTAGTAGAACTGTTGAGCTTCAAGTGTTCTGCCAATGAAACGTAGTCATTCGTTCTCCTTCCGTACAATATTTGCCATATGTTCTTTCCCATTCAAGTTGCTCGTAATTGTAATTTTTAGGTATTTAATGGAAGTTACAGCTTTGAGAATTGGCTGATTTATCGTATAAGTTAAGTTTAACGGATTTTTTTTTTTAGTTTAACTTTGGAAAAATTAAAATTCAGCGTTTTCTTTGTTAATACGCTGCAGTAAACATCAAAATAAGTTTTTTAAAAATATTTGGTCAAACTATTGATTTTTTGTCATGTATTTCATGCACAATAGATACGTTTGTATCGAGGTATTTTATTGTTTGGACGTTTATTTTGTTGATACTTAACACTCTCAAATCAATAATGCTGGCATAATCTTCGCCACAGCACCAAATAGAAGACAATTCACTGCTGGCATAAAATACAAGGAACCACATTGTACATACATCTACATACTCTCACAATCTGACACGTACAGACGCCAACGCAACGCAACCTACAAGATGGACAGATTAATGCTTCAGAAGTGGCTACACGCCGTACCAGGCGGCAAAATGTCGTACTAGAAGTATGTTGTTCATCAACAAAAATGCATCTTTAAGGATTGATGCACAAAATATGGTATAAATCAGTTTTTAATACGTTGTTTTCCAGAAACAACTCTGGGAATCAAAGGGTTAAGGATCAATTACCGATTTTTGCACCAGGCAGATATCTAAATCATTTTGCATCTGCTTTTGATCTTCTAGTGACTTTACTAGCCGATGAACTACAACATCATCCGCGAACAGTCTAAGACCTGCCCACATTCTCTCGTAAACCGTTTATAAAGATAACGAACAGTAGGGGCCCTATACCACTTCCCTGGGGAACGCCTATATCACTTCTGTTCTACTCGATGACTTTCCGTCAGTTACAACGTCCTGTGTCCATTCCGATAGGAAAAAACGAATCCAGTCGCATAACTGTGACAATAATGCATAAGCACGCAATTTGATTAAAAGACGCTTGTGAGTACAGTGTTAGCCGGCCGCGGTGGCCGAGGGGACTGAGGCGCTTCAGTCACGGTCTGCACGGTCACTACGGTCGGGGGTTCGAATCCCCCCTCGGGCATGGATATTTGTGCCGTCCTTAGTTGTAGGTAGTTCATAAGTAGTTTGTAAGTTTAGGGACTGATGACCCCGTAGTTAAGTCCCTTAAGCTTAACAAACATTTGAACATTTTTGAGTACAGTGTCAAAAGTCTTCCGAAAATCCAGATACGAAGTCTATTTCACAGTCCTTCTTGATAGCACTCATCACATCATGCGAGTAAAGAGCTAGCTGCGTCTCATAAGAACGATACTTTCTGAATCCCTGTTGACTATGGGTCAATAGGTCGTTTTCTTAGAGATAGTTCGTAATATTTGAGGAAAGTGTACGTTATAAAATCCTGCTGCAAACCGACGTCACTGATAACAGACCTGTAATTATGCGGATCACTCCTATTGCCTTTCTTGAATATTGGAGTGACCTGTGTAACTTTCCAGTCTTTGGGTACGGAACGTTCGCTGAGCTAGGTATTAGGCTACTCTGAAAGGAACTTAATTGGTATACAATTGGGACCAGGAGACTTACTTTTGTTAAGTGATTTAAGTTGCTTTAATACTCCAGAGGTATCTACTTATAAATTACCCATGATGACAGCTGTTCTAGGTACGAATTCTAGAGTATTTACTTCGTCTTCTTTGATGAAGGAATTTCGGAAAGCTGTGTTAAGCGGGAAATCCGGATTCTAATCCCGAACCAGCACAAATTTTCAACTTCACCATTGAATTTATTTCAATGCCTTGCAACGGTAGAGATGTTGGAATATTTCAAAATCGTATTACAATATTCTCACATTGAAGTCCACACTAAGTTTCGAACTTCTGTAAAGAGATTTTGTGTTCGTTTCAATTTTGTTTGCTTTTTTAATAATCTTTGCAATTGTTTTCTGATGTGTTTAGTGTACTATGCGAGACAGCCACTTTCTGTTAATTTATTTGGTATAAATCGTTCAATTGCTGTGTGTATTATTGATCTACATCTACATATTTACTCTGCAAATCAGAATTAAGTGCCTGGCAGAGGGTTCAAGGGATAGCTTTGATAATATTTCTCTTCCGTTCCGTTCTCAAATAGCACGCGGGAAATAGGAACGCAAAAATCTTTCGTTTCCAGTCTTATTTCTCTCACTTTATTATGATGATCATGTCTCCCTATGTATGTTGATGTTAAAAAAGTAAATTCGCATTCGGAGGAGAAAGTTGGTGAAAGAAATTTCTCAAATAGATATAGCCGCATCGATAACACCTTTCTTTTAATTTAGTTCTACCGCAAGTCGCGCATCATTTCTGCTTCTCCTGTATCGTGATAATACAAAACAAGATGTCCTCTGAAATTTCTCCATGTCCTCCGTCAATCACACTTGGTGGGGATCCCACATGGCGCAACAATACTCCAAAATAGGACGGACAAGTGTAGGGTAAGGCAGTTTCTTTAGTAGAACTGTTGCATCTTGTAAGTATTCTACTAATGAAATGCAGCATTAGTTCGCCTTCCCCACGATAAAATCTGTATGTTCTTTCCACTATAAGCTGTTCGTAATTGTAATTCCTGGGTATTAGTTTAATTTGCAGCCCTTAGGTTTGACTGTGCTGTCGTGTAAATGAAGTTGTTTCTTTTAGTGCTCTTATGGATGATTTCACCATTTTCATTATTTAGGGTCAACTGTGAATTTTTGCGCCGTGCAGATATATTATCCGAATCGTTTTGCAGTTCATTTTGACTGTCTGGTGACTACTAACCGATAAACGACATCAGCATCTGTGAACAGACTCAACGTTTACATGCAACACATCTTCCGGAAGACGAAAAACCGAATTTCGTAAACACTTTTTCGCTGACGTGTTTACATGTTAGACCATGAATCGGATTTCGCCGGCCGCGGTGGCCGAGGAGACTGAGGTGCTCCAGTCACGGTCTGCACCGCCACTACGGTCGGGGGTTCGAATCCCCCCTCGGGCATGGATATTTGTGCCGTCCTAGTTCGTAAGTAGTTCACAAGTAGTTTGTAAGTTTAGGGACTGATGACCCCGTAGTTAAGTCCCACAAACTATACAAACATTTGAACATTTTTTTTGAATCGGATTTCCTAGTCCAGTCAATGTGGCGCCTGGAAAACAGCTGATTCAGTTTCTGATTATAGACATCAAAATGGCAAATAAATTAAAATGTTCAAATGTTTGTAAAATATATGGGGCTCAACTTCTTTGGTTATTAGTCCCTAGGCTTACAAACTACTTAATACTAAGTTAAACTAAAGACAACACACACATCCATGCCCGAGGGAGGACTCGAACCTCCTGAAATCTATTTTATACTTACAATATGTTTTTTATCTTCTGATGGTTTGTCGTAGCTTCAGAAAATCATCGTTGCACAACTTGTGATACCTCCTTACATTTAACTTATTTACATTCTTATTTCAGGGTATGAAATAGGATTTTTGAAATTGTTATTTATATTTCGGTAGCTGCTGTAATATGTTGTGTTCTTCTTTAATATACATCACAAATTCTTCTCATGTTGTATATTTGTTTCTAATGATGTAGTTTATAAATTTTTCAAGTAGCCAAGAAATAGCTGTTGTGTTTCATACATCCACTCCATCGCGGCATCAAAATCGCTATTTCTCTTTATTTAAATACACAGATTCATGCTAAATACAATATTTATACTTCATTGTACTACTGCGGAAAAATTCAATTTGTTAATGTTAGTCGAAAATTCTTAAATAAAAGACGCAATCTGATAAGCCAAGCACGTTTCAGAAACAGTTGCGTTTACATGAGCACGAAAATCGGCCGACGAAGTGGAAAACAACGGCGCTTATCGCTGCGGCGTGGGCTACTTAACGAAGCTCCAATCGCCAACATTCTCCCCCGAATGCGAAAATATATTGTTGACTGCCACTTATATAGGTAGAAAAGATCATCAGAATAAAATACGAGAACTGAGAGCTCGAACGGAGAGATTCAGGTGCTCTTTCTTCCCGCGCGCTTTTCGAGAATGGAATGGGAGATAAATAGTATAAAGGTGGTTCGCTGAACCCTCTGCCAGGCACTTAAATGTGATTTGTAGAGTATACCATGTAGATGTAAATAGGGTCATTGGTTCGAATCCCGATGCGTCAATGTTGTCTCCTCCTTCCATTTTTTTCCTAATTTTCTATATTTTATAAAAGGTTGTTAATAATGATGGTTAAATAAAAAAAATGTTACATTTCTACAGTATTGGCTTCCCTATTAGTTGATGACGATTGTGTTTCATTGTTCAGTTTGTGAAGAGCTAAGTCGCTGTTTTTGGAAAGTCATCTCCATAGCTACTAACGGCTTTCCAAGCAGCTAACCTACTCAACTATCTTAGGTGACGACAAGGTATACAGCTCGTCTACATACATATAAACAAAAACTAACACAATACGTGGAATTTGAGAATCGAATTTTTGTAAATCTATCGGATTCAATTGCTAGGTTATTAGTCCGTAGCTTACAAACTACTTAAACTAACCTAAAGGCAAGACAAACAGCCGAACAGTATGGAGCGCCACGTTTCGGATCGCGCGGCCTTCCGCGTCGGGGTTTCGAATCCCCCCTAGGGCATGGATGTGTGTTTTGTACTTAGGTTGGTTTAACTTAGTTTAAGTAGTTTGTAAGTCTAGGGACTGATGACCAACGTAGTTTGATCCCATAAGAATTACGAACATTTGAACATTTCAACACATACACCCATGCCCGAGGGAGGATTCGAACCTCCGACATGGGAAGCCTCGCGATCCGCAACGTGGGTGGAAATTGAGATCCCAAAGTGTTTTACATAACTGAATTCGAAAACAACGAAAAAAAAGTCCCAGCAGGATTGGAACCACCGACTCCATGGTTGTGTTGCGAGAACTCTTAACACCTGAGCTACACCGACAGATGCTGCAATTGTTTTAATTCTTGGTACATACATGTACTTGCAAAACTTTAAAGTCGATTTTTTTTAGAATTTTTGAGAGTTGGAAAGAATGGCTTTGGCTAATTGTTGTTTAAGTTCTGAACTACACGCACCATAAACATAAAAAGACTCTAAAATCCGATCCCCTTGTGGTCTCCTTGTCAGAGACGATCAGGTAATTCCAGTGGCAGACGCTGCTAGAGAGACGTTCCGTGTCGCGGTCCGGGCTTCTGTCACAGTTGCGAGAGCGTCCGTTTCATGAAGACTCAACGAGCATTTGCTTTCTCCTATGTATATCTCGCGAAGCGACCAAAATGCCAAGATCAGAGAAATTAGGGCCCATACGGAGACAGACAAGCAATAATTTTTCCCGTGAACCACTCGCGCCGCGGTGGAGTGGTCGAGCGTTCCAAGACGCCTTGCCTTGTTGCGGAGCGCGGCACTGTTCACCGTCGCAGGTTCGAGTCCTCCCTCGGGCATGGGGGTATTTCTTGTCCTTAAGTAAGTTAAAGTAGTTTGTAAGCCTACCAGAGTAGTTAAGTCCCATAGATTTACAAACATTTTAACATTTCAACCACATGCCACTGGAATAGGAGGGAGCGACACTCGTACGGAAAGTACCCTCCGTCACACAGTACAACCAGAAAACGACTACAGGGGGTTGTGCTAAGCGGTCCTATAGCATTTCCTTTCCTCCTCCATGTTGCTATTGATGACGCACATCAGTTTGCGTTTGTACCGCAATGACAGTGTACGCGAGGGTTGTAGTAACTCCCCACTGCTCTGTGTGAAGAGTAGAAAATCTTTGAAAGTTCACCAACCTGACGTCTTCTATAGACGTCGTCCCCACGCAGATGATAGCACGCAGGTCGGAGTTCTTGAATGAGGCTGAAATTATTATACTATTGACAGGAACTTATCTAATTACTGAATAAAACTGAAGTCATCGGGATGCCAACTGATTTTTTAAAAAGGAAGCAGAAAACCAGTAAACTGCATAATAATATCCACTGGACACACGTTTTCTTAACTGAATGTAAATATAAAGTCATTTAGCCATGATTTAAGATGGTTAAACAATGTTTTATGACCGCCTACGTATGCATTTTACTCCACCGAGTGCTTGTTCTAGACTCGCGTGTTACTCCTCCGAGAGCGTGTACTGAAGTGTGGCGGCTCGATGCAAGGCTGCCTTCGTTCCGCGATTTGGTGCGCAAACATGGCTGCCGCGCATCGTCCGTCTTCAGTTAATTATTTTGTTTATTGAATTAGCAATTGTTAATATGTTTTGCCTACGCAGGGCATAGCTTAGCTATGAGGGGTATTTGAACAAATAATTAGTTTTATAAATATTTACAAAAATATGAATGCGTTTTGGCGCGTGACCGCCAGTGCTACAGCCAATCGGCGTCCAGTGCCTGCTGCTCGGGGACTTCCCTAGAATTCGGGGAGATTTGCCAGTGCTCTTTCCCATGAGAACCCGACCTATTGTACCACCTGTCGTGGTACTCACCAACTTTTAACATCTGTCGCCTGCTGGTCCAAACCGGCTGCACTAAAGCAATACTTGGATCTTAATATGATGGCTTTAAGCTAGAAATATTACAACACGTGAGGTGGCTTGATGAGTATGGATGTAGATGTCTTCTACACTCACATTGTTAATTTCGAAAGAGTGGAAACTCTCACTTAGTAAAGCGAGAGTCTAATTTTTATCTGCCTTTTTTTTAACACTTCAATTCGTTCAGACCAGAGTGCGTCCTTCATCGTGGAATGATCTACGATAGACACTGTGGAGTGGACGAATGCAAAGCGTGGAAAACTCGACAGGATCTGCGGGTGGTTAGGGTGCGCGTGAATGCACAGTGTGTGCGCCGGTACGGTTTCCCGGCGGGTGGATCCGTTTCTCGGGACACAGAGAGGGCGTTGAGGGCGGAGCACAAGGGCCGAGTGTTGGCTGCTAAAACAAACACCGCCTCCAGGATGCTTCCTCCGCCTGCCCGCGGCCGGCGTCCCAGCCCAGCACGCGTCTCCCATACTGCTCAACTTCCTTCGTCGGAAGCTTTCACCTGAAGCACAAAACTGTGGGGCTAAACCTAGGGCTGCCACACGTTCACATTTATGTGGACATGTAAGTAGTAACTTGCGGCTGTTTGCTGATGATGCTGTGGTGTATGGGAGGGTGTCCTCTGTAACTGGCTGTAATAGCATACAGGATGACTTACACAAAATTTCTAGTTGGTGCGAAGAATCGCAGCTAGCCCTCAATGTAGAAAAATGTAAGGTGATGTGCATGAGTAAGAAAAACAATCCCATAATATTCGAATATGTTAGTAGTGAGCTTCCTGATGTAGTCGCGTCGTTCAAATATCTAGGCGTAACATTGCAGAGCGATATGAAATGGAACGAACGTGTAAGGACAGTTGTGAGTATGGCGGGCAGCCGACTTCGGTTTATTGGGATAATTTTGGGAAGATGTACTTCATCTGTAAAGGAGACCGCGTATAAAACGCTTGTACGACCACGTTAGAGTATTGCTCAAGTGTTTGGGACCCGCAGCAGATCAGTTTAAAGGAAGGCATAGAGGCAGTTCAGAGGCGAGCAGGTAGGTTTGTTATTGGTAGGTTCGACCAATGCGCGAGTGTCGCGGAAATGCTCCGGCAGCGTGGTGCGGAAGAGTAGGATGTAGCCTACATTTCGTTCCAAAAGATCCACAGTGAGGACATCTTCTTGAATTTAGAACATGTCAAAAACGATATTACACAATAAATACTTACAAAATAATAACAAATATCTTAGTGTAGCTTCCAAAGAACTCAGATGAAATTGCCTTTGTGGATGTTGAATCGAGTCAAACTACCGGGTGATCAAAAAGTCAATATAAATTTGAAAACTTAATCACGGATTAATGTAGATAGAGAGGTAAAAATTGATACACATGCTAGGAATGACATGGGGTTATATTAGAACAAAAAAAGGTTTCAAAAAATGTTCGACAGATGGCGCTTCATCTGATTAGAAAAGCAATAATTAGCATAACAAATTACGACAAAGCAAAGATGATCTTTACAGGAAATGCTCAATATGTTCATTATCATTCCTCAACAATAGCTGTAGTCGAGGAATAATGTTGTGAACAATATTGTAAAGCATGTCCGGAGTTACGGTGCGGCATTGGCGTCGGATGTTGTCTTTCAGCATCCCTAGAGATGTTGGTAGATCACGATACACTTGCGACTTCAGGTAACCCCTGGAAATGATGCGATTGTGTTACATATCGGCGTACCTCTCACCCGTCACGGTAGCAGTTACAAAACCAGAATCACGCAGTTCCTCGAAGAAAAAGGCCCGGTAACGGTAGATGTGGTAAATCCAACCTATACCGTGACTTTCTCGTCGTGCAATGGAGTTTCCCACGACAGTTCTAGTATTTTCGGTAGCCCAAAAAATGTGGGCTTTGACAGACCCTCGGCGCGTGAAATGAGCTTCGTCGGTCCACAACTCGTTTATTCAGACGTCATCTTTTGAAACGCGCACACCGCAAATGCCCTTCGCTTCACTAAATCGCCAGGTAACAGTTCATGATGCCGATGGATTTTGTAAGGATAGCATCGGAGGGTACGCCTAAGTGCCAACTAAACAGTAGTGTATGGAATGCTGGTGCGACGTGCGATTGCACGAGCGCTGACTTTCCCGTGCATAGACGAACCCGCTAGTCTCCATTTATTCCTGAACTGTCTCACAAGGAAAGTACTTGGGCTCGAACAAATATAAATAAACGAAAATCGTGTGAGAGATAATGTGAAGGTTCCTCATTGCACTAGTGATATTCCCTCATCTGCAAAGCTCTGCAGTCGCCCATTAGAGGCCTCTGCGTGAGCTCTGCCGCGTTGCACTTTGACCTGCCGGTACACCACTCGGGAGCACTAGGGACAGTGCGGTGTGCCTCTGAAGTTGCATTTTGTGACGTTATTTGTGTAGTGAAGCGTCGGATAGGTCGGCGATTGGTAAAAAATCCTGCTAATATAGTGTGACTGGTTGAGATGAAATTACGAAGAAACCTTCTTCGTGAAGATGGTATTGGTGTAGAAGATGAATCATTCGCATGTTACCTGGTATATACTATAGTGTTTCTAATCTATGCTCATGTTTCTGCACTATAATTGATACCAAAAAATATGTCAATGATTCATCTTCTACACCACGACCGTATTCACGAAGAAGGGCTCTTTAGAATTTCATCTCAACCAATTGCAATACATTATCAGGATTGATTACCAATCGCCGACCCATCTGACGCTCCACTGCACAAGTATCGTCGCAAAACGCAACTTCAGAGGCACACCGCACTGTCCCTAGTGCTCCCGACTGGTGTACCGGCAGGTCAAAGTGCAATGCGGCATGGTTCACGCAGAGGCCTCTAATGGGCGACTGCAGAGTTTTGCAGAGTATCGCTAGTAGAATAAGGGACCTCTACATTGTCTCTCAGACAATTTTGGTATATTTTTGTTTGTTCGAGCCCGAGTACTTTCCTTGTCAGTAGCATTACGCCTTGTGCTCGGTCGGCCACTACGGGGTCTATCGTCTAAACAACCCGTGGCTTCGAACTTCGAAATCATTCTCGCCACAGCTGCATTTATCGACGGACCTTTACCCTTTCGAATCCCCTTCCTATGGCGATAGAATCGTAACGCTGAAGTAGCATATTCCCCATTCTGATAATACAGCTTCACTAAAAGCGCCTTTTCAGGTAACGTCAACATGCTGCGACTGCTGGTGCATCTGATTCTCTCTCTCATTACAGCTCCTTTTACACACGATTTTCGTGCGTAGTCAGTGACGCTTTGTTGTCCAGTGCCATCTGTCGGACATTTTTTGAACTTAAGGATTTTTTTTTTCTAATAAAACCCCATGTCATTCCAAGCATGTGTGTCAATTTTTACCTATCTATATTATTCCGTGATTTATTAAGTTTTTCAAATTTGTACTGACGTTTTGATCATCTGGTACATAGGAGAATTTATTACTTGTAGAATTATGATTTTGGTGCCTCAGACAAGCCTTTATAAATACAACACTCTAGTTAACTGGTTTACGGAATTATTCTGCTTATAACTACATTGTAGATGATTTACATATTCTTGAAATAAATATGCCATTCAAAGTTTGTTTTATGTTTCCGCAGAAAATTGCTTTCGATTTGACGCTAGTGTTGTGGGTGCCACCAAAAATATGGATGTTACGAATTGGTGGCACTCGGATATTTGTTGATGCTTTACCAAGCCCGTACAATGTCGTAATATAGGTATGGGGGAACTGTTTCCGAACTGAGGGCCTCTATATTCAGGGACGATTATGTTCGCCCAAACTAAGTTAACACTCAGCGCGGTGATTGATAGGAAAGAACTCCAATGAAAATACACTCAGCTACCACACCTAGTGTCAACAAAGTTTGTGCGAACAGTTTGAATTGACCTATGATTGAAAGGGTATGAGAGACAATGAAAAGAAGTTGGCGAACTGTCATAACATCCAGATAAAAAATATTAAAAATTTTATTTAACGATTTTTGTATAGTAATACATAAGTGTGACACAAAAGTTCACGTTATTGTTAAATAAACAGCAAGACATTGTCCAAGGATGTCACATGGTCATTGTCTGACGATGGCTATTTGTGCCGAAATGGATCCATAACAACATTATAATAAAAAAAATAAAGCATATTGGTATAGTCATATGATGTCTCTTAGAGATATATTCTGTGCTGCGGGTCCATTGGATAGATAGTATTCGTGAAGTTATAGCCTACATATCTTTTCAGGCATAATTCAAATGTTCAAATGTTTGTTAAGCTTATGGGACTTAACTACGGGGTCATGAGTCCCTAAACTTACTAACTACTTATGAACTACTTACGAACTAGGACGACACAATATCCATGCCCGAGGGGGGATTCGAACCCCCGACCGTAGTGGCCGTGCTGACCGTAACTGGGGCGCCTCAGTCACCTCGGCCACCGCGGCCGGCTCAGGCATAATTGAAGACCGCGATACAACCCGTCGCCATTGACCAATGATGACATCTGATTCTCACAAGATGCGCTACGTAGATATATCAACTAGCAAAACAAACCCTATCAACGAATATAATCATATGGGATAATGTCGTAATACTTGTGTATTGTAGGTAATAAATAATCTGTTTATCATATATATTAATTCTCATCGGTGTTTTTCGTGGGTACGCCATATCTCCCGTATTATTTACTCAAAACTAATGATTGTAGTATAATTTTCAAGGTCTCGCTAATGACGAAAAATACAGAGATAGTTTAAAATTATCACAAAAAATTGTACTGTTCGTACAAACTAAGTTGATACCCGGCTAACGATCGTAAATGGCACATCTGTTTACGGTTGCTCCCAGCAGCCACCGCACCGAGTAATAACTTAGTTTGCGCGGCCGACACAAAAGCAATGTAGAAGGTGTCATATGTTGACAATCTGTTTAAGTGACACGGATGACAGCTCTTTAGTTGTTTAGATTCCTTATGCAAGTCAAAGTCTTCTTTAATGCAAGCATAGTTTATCACGCGATTTCAGTTATACACGATGATGTAACGACGAAAAATACACAAAAAAATTAAATTAACACGACAGCTCTTACAGTTGTTTAGATTCTTTACGCAAGCGTAGTTTATCAAGAGATTTCTGTTTCGCACGTCGATGCACAACAGCTATTGGAACTTTCATATTCGCAGAATATATGACTTCAACGGCGAATGGGAAACGCTGAAAATGTGTACCCAGCCGGGATTCGAACCCGGGTCTCCTGCTTTCTAGGCAGTTGCGCTGACCCCTACACCACTGGGACACAGTGATTACCGCACCTGCAAGGACTACCTAAGCACGGCACCCGCCAGATACAAATTTTCAACTTTACCCTGCCCACAGTACTCAAGCTCGTAGTCACTATGTACTAATTCCCGAAAGAGTAGGGGCTCCAAACTTGCCCACCCCTCCCCACTAACTAAAGGATCATTATCTGTCACTGGCATATTATATCTATACATGTGGCGTCTATTCCGAAAGAACAGACGTCACTTCTGATCCTTCAGTTGTTATTGTTTTCATATTCACTGCTTTGCCCATTCGCAGTTGAAGTCATATATTCTGTGAATATGAAAACAATAACAACTGCAGGATCAGAAGTGACGTCTGTTCTTTCGGAATAGACGCCACATGTATATGTTGTTGTGGTCTTCAGTCCGGAGACTGGTTTGATGCAGCTCTCCACAATATCCTATCCTGAGCAAGCCTCTTCATCTCCACATAAGAACGGCAACCTACATCTGCCTGAATCTGCTTACTGTATCCATCTCTTGGTCTTCCTCTGCGATTTTTACCCCACACACTTCCCTCCAACGCTAAATTCACCATTCCTTGATGTCTAAGAATGTGTCCTACCAATCTATCCCTTCTTTTAGTCAAGTTATGCCAGAAATTTCTTTTCTCCCCAATTCTGTTCAGTACCTCCTCAATAGTTACGCGATCCACCCACCTAAATGTATATAGCTTTTGGAATTGTTCACTTTGTAAAGCAAGCGTTGTGTACTGCGCGAATGAACTAAATTACCTCAACATTCATCATACAGATAAGTACCGCTCACTATTATAACTTAAAATAATTAACAGCGCCTGAATTATTATTATTATTATTATTATTATTATTATTATTATTATTATTATTACTACTACTATTACTACCTTTTACACTCATGTACTCGCATCTGCCTTTCCTCTATTACTACCTATCTGTGAGTGATCGGGATAGAGTGCGAATTATTCGCACGAGTCAACTAGTCCTTTAAAGAGCAGTTTATGCGGCAGCAGCTAGCGATCGCCCTCGCTAGGTTAGGGACGGCAGAGCAGCCAATCAGGAGTCGAGTTATGCCGGCCAATAAGATTCCGTGTTTCATGTCGAGTAAATTTGGCGTCAATTTCGAAGTTTACTGGAGGATCTCGGTGCGGCGTTTGTGTAATTGTAATTGATTTTCCAATTAAGAGAGATTTTTAGATAATTGTCGTATTACGTCATAAGTGCCCTATTATTAATACACCACAGCAGTCAACCATAGAGCAGATATAGCATGTTTCATTTATTTTATGATTTGTACGAAAGAGTGATCATCTTAAGTGAAAGTTAAGTTAGGTATAGGTTAAACGAGAATTTTTATTTTATCTCCGGTTCAAAGAAACTCAATCGATTTACATTTGTACGCTCCATATACATATATCATTTCAGTCCGAGCTACATTGATTGCAAGCATTCTTGGAAATTACCGCAATTACTTTTACTGACCAGACAAGCATACATACAAGAACCTGTCAACCATAGAGCAGGTATATCATGTTTTATTTATTTTATGATATGTTCGAAACAGTCATCAAGTGACATACATACCGATAATAACTGTAAGTTGTTGATCGTGAAAAACTTTTGCATACACCGCTTCGATTTGTTTACATAGTACAACTGTAACGCTATTTCTTATTGGCCGCGGCATCGCGACTCCTGATTGGCTGCTCAGCCGTTCCCAACCTAGCGAGCGTGACGGCTAGCCGCTGCCGCATAAACTGCACTTTTACCAACTCATCGTAAATTACAGATTATCACAACAGAATGCACCATCAATCACAGGTCCGAGACCAAAAGATTCGCGTCTTCGGCGCTCACTTTAGAAAAGAAAATCCTCTCTGTTAACCTATACCTATCATAGAGAAGCCACAGATCACTTTTTAAGCACAAAATCGTACACTATAATGTATGTTCTGCTTGTAAACAAACTAATGTCTTTATCTCACGTGGCCGGCGAGAAAGACAGGCCTCAGCGCGCACATCATGCCACGTAAGCAAGGTAGTTCCGAGCAGGCGCGATCGCTAGCCGATTGGAAGGCAGTGATCGCTCCGGCTCGGAACTACCTTGTTACTTGGCATGCATGAGGTGCGCGCTGAGGCCTGTATTTCCCGATGGCCACGTTTAACTCAGATATGACGCCATTGGCCAAAGCCGACGGGTCTTCAATGGACCCTCTTTTCAAGAATGTAGGGTTCGTTTCTAACAAGAAGAAGCGAAAATGCGTCACGTTCTCTCTTCACGATAGTTGTATGAAACTTTCAAAGTAACAGATTATTTTTCAATCAAGTATTTGTTTTCGGTTCCTGTTTAAATTTCCTGTCATATTTGGCATGTATCATTCACACTTGCATTTCAGACTTTTTTTGGGTGGGGGATAATTATCTTGTATGTTTACCTAATTTAGCTTGGAGTTGAATAATTATTGTAATATTCAATATAACATGAACCACCCACTTCATTTTCACTTTTATCGAACAAAAAGGATACCGAGTAGTTATTAACGTTATTTAGATCTGTTAAATCATTGTGCTTGTAATGTTGTATCAGACATAATTTACTAAGTGCAAACATACCATTTCCCAGCAGATGGCGGCTTTCAATATAGCAAAGCTGGCCGCGGTGGCCGAGTGGACTGAGGCGCTCCAGTCACGGTCTGCACGGCCACTACGGTCGGGGGTTCGAATCCCCCCTCGGGCATGGATATTTGTGCCGTCTGTAGTCTTAGCTAGTTCATAAGTAGTTTGTAAGTTTATGGACTGATGGCCCAGTAGTCAAGTCCCATAAGCTATACAAACATTTGAACATTTTTTAGCAATAGTGCCAATGAGCGATTTAGTTATTTTTCGTAAATTTATGTGCTTTACCGTATAACTGCTGTCGATGCTCCGTGCTGTTCCTGTATTTCTCGGTCTTTCTTGAGGTTTTGCCGGATGGGGATGGGAACATTCCTGTAGCTTGCTAGCTTTCTCGTTCGAAACTGTTGCCCAGCAATGGTGCGTGTCTCTGCAGAGGCCCTTTTATTGTTGAGAACTGTGACGTAGTGTTTATTACTGGCAGATGATGTACGGAAAATAATCAACAGACAAGTAAGGGAACTATCCACCTGTAATAAACAGGGGCGCAACTACGCTGACGTGACCGTGGATCCCAATAGAAAGGAAACTAAGGGTAATTAAAATGGGAAGTAAAAATGAAAAAACTAGAAAAAAAAGTATTTCGCTGTAAAATTGCTCTGTGGGTCCACTGAATTGCAGAACACCTTTTGCTGTTTTGTTTCTAAACTAGTTTTGGAGAAATACCGCCATAATCTCTATACTGCACTGCATAATTTCTAAGTTTGTTGCCGTTTTCTCGATGTAGGGCATCTTCTTAGTTGGTAGGTTTTTGGTTGCAATAAGAACACAGAAAAAAATTACTCAGCACTTTGACAGTAATGCAAAATTTTGAATTTAATGCCTAGATGTTATGTACGACAGCAGAGTAAAGCTGTCTCTGGAATAAAAGGTTTTTCTGTTTATATATTTCTGTGTAATCTTTTACGTACTGTCAATAAAAACTATCGGGCTTCTAAAGAAAGCAAATTTTTCTAAAACGATGTGTTCATTTAATCATAAATTTGGTACCTTTATACTTAAAGCACACAGCCATGATTTTCTGTCTGTATATACAGACTAAAGTCAGAAATTACTAATAGAGAGCCATTCACAAGGAATAATTTTGTATGTCATTACATACGTTTTATAAACAAGTAGCCTCCCTGTAGGTGCTTTGTGCTACTGTGCTTAGATGGGGCGGATCGCATGTCAGACCTCCTGGATCGAGCTTGTTGGTCAGAATAATTCTTAGTTTCTGGAACGCTGCCCAGCTATTTCCTATTCTGAGAGGTATATCTGCTTTTTGGTTGTTTTTCTCCGGTTTAATTTTGTGACCATGGTAGACGTAGTCGTCGACAGCTTCAATGGACTAGTTTCCGACTGTAAGTAGTTAGCTGATATCTTTTAAATCTTGGATCGTATTCTTTCGTTCTTCCAGATCTCACATTTATCCAAATCGTCAGAGAACTGTCATGGATTACACCATATGGAAATTGTGTTAATGTTTTTCTTTTTAAAAAAACTCCTTACATTCGTCCTACAGTGTTCTTTGGAATTATCATTGCCAGTGAATAATTATATTGTTCTGCTGATGCCATCTGATAAATCAGTTGCGCTTCTAATGAGCTGGTCGGCACCTAGTCAGCGTCATACAAGTGGACTGTATCATTTTGGTGAACGTCCACAGCAACACGTGGTGGACTCAATAATATAAACACCGCATATATACACAATATTCATATATTAGTATAGAGTTGGCCCATCATTGGCTTTGAGAATAGCTGCAACTCTTCGAGGAACAGATTCGTAAAGTGTCTTTACAGTGTTCAATAGAATTTGGTCCTCACTTTCTGTTCTAAAGTCTGTGACTCGCAGGTAACAGTAAGATGTTGTGATGTTCACAAAGTACTAAATTTCCTAACACAAACAGATGCATTAGATCATGAGAAATTACTAACGTACTGTTCTCCATGGTACACAAAATTTTTGGATAGTTAATTACATTGTTTGCCATATTTTATGGTTTACTTCTCTCGTGTGATCTACCATTCATGTATATTCATTGAAAATACTGTCTGCTGGTGAAACCATAAATTGCTTTAGTTGTAAAATAATACTTAATTTTAACTAAAGAAAATGCTTTTTTGCTTCGTTAAAGAGAGAATTTGTGTAACGTGAACTTTGACTATGTAACTTCCAATTAATCACAACATATCTGAATTATGTTACGACATAGTGACTTTGCTTTTCAGGGAAATTTTGATAATTTAATGATGCTGTACGAAGCACCCTGTATCTATTTGGCTATTAACGTGGGTGCATCATTATTTTAGAATATTGCAGAGTTTGTTAGCAATGTGTTAGTCATCGTAAGTAGTTTGTTACCGAGGATGATGAGATATTCATTCAGTTATCAGACCACTGCGGTAACGATAACAACAGTTCAATAACACGTTATAGATGCCGTGTCGTATTCTTCTTTTGTGGGTTTTGATGCATAACCTGGGTCGTTTGTAGGACGAATCATCAGCTTCCCTCTAGTAATTGTACCGAATGTCAAACCCCGGACACCAGAGAACATCGCTTCCAATGCCGCAGAATGACCATTGTTTGGGAAGTCACACGTGGTATGATTGCCATGGTGAATAAAGTGACTCCACAACATGTCACAGTGGACTGCTTCACCAAGCTCGGTATGAAGATCAATACCTACAGGAGACATCGCACCACCGTTTGGTTAGCAGGGCACTCTGCCTATGCCATTCTGGAACTCCTGCTCATTGATGAAGTGGAGTTCATGGCCTACCTGTGGACTGCTCATCAACGTACGAAGACCCTCAGGAACTACCAGGAACTGTCTTGTTACCTGCTGACAGCAGCACTTGTTCATGGTTTTCAGAAGGCGCTTAATCGTTAAGATACCCGTCTGATTTTGACGTTTTAGTAACTTTTCTCTGGTTTTCTTTGTCGAGGATGGGTCCATATATCCTTAAGAGTATCCATGCCTCACTTACCCAGCATAGGAGTCACACTTTAGTTTCACCTCCCCCTTTCTTTTTTTTATTTAGAGAAGCGGATTTTTGTTTTTCATTGGACCCGCTATGAGGAGTCTCACATTTTATTTTTCACAGCCCTCTACTCTTTATGGAATACGAACGTTCTTTACATTTCATTACACCCGTCCTCCTTATGGTTAGTCGTTGTCGAGTCTTCCACATCTCCAATATACTACTAATCGCCTTTATCTCTAGCACCTGGAAGGTGTTATTTTTTCTTTTGTTGGACTCGACTGGAAAGTAAGTCTATTCCTTTCGTTTGTACGTAATTGCTGCAGTCAGGATCAACATTAAACAAGTCATTGCGTACGAGGATTTCAGTTTCGTTTACAAACTACATTTAAGCGATACTTTATTTCCGTCCCCCGTCCCCGCTAGAACCATCTAAATTCTACCATATGTATTTATATTAGTGAAAGCGTGTCGCGCAAAACTAAGCTGTAAGAGAGTGTCGCCATGAGGGAAACTTTGGAAAGCACTGAATTAAATACTTTCCTTGTTTTGCTAATAGTTTTCTAAAATAAGTGATTTCGAGGAAAGCAAACGTAAATACGAGAACCAGAACCACCGAATACGACAGGTCAGCTTGGGGAGCGGGGATTGGGGGAGGGGGGGGATACTGGCTTTGATCACTTGTGTGTGTGTGTGTGTGTGTGTGTGTGTGTGTGTGTGTGTGTGTGTGTGCGTGTGTGCGCGTGTGCGCATCAATTCGTGTGCTTTAATGCCACAGGTAAAGGCAACATTTAGTGTCACACGCATCGGTACCTACATGTGTCACCCTACAGTATACCCAGAAGGGCACTGTAACGTTGGCCGAAACTTCGGTTATTAAAGCAATAGCCATCTTACGTTAAATTATCACGCGGTACAACACCCAGGAAATGTTTACGTTAACAGTTATATTGTACCGCGAGGTGATGTCCAAGACGTGGTGGCACAATTGTGCAGTGCGGCCGCGCCTCGTGTATTCACATTATTTTGCGCACCCCCTGTGCAGGAGCGGTGTTTGTCTAGCGGGGGCCAGGTAAGAGTGGGCCCTGTGTAGGTGAGCGACGGTAGATAAGCGCCCACACAGATAACGCGTGCACTGCCACTGTCAGCCGCGTAACACCAGCGCACTCTCCTACCTAAATGCGCCTCTTTGCACGTTTGAAGACGTTAGAATTCTCACACATCTTGCTTCAGTGTACGTCATTGGCAACTATAGTACCCTTTTTTCACTATTTATTCATAACAACGTGGATGTATTTTCACATCTCGCAGGTTACAATTCTCTCATTTATTTGTTTAATTTTATTACACAATTGTTACATTCCAAATTGCGTTGGTTGAAATCAATATACGAGAGTTGGAACTTAAATAGTGGCAACTATTTATTCACAACTGATACAAAAGCGTTACATATTTGCTCCGGTTACTGTCCTTCAAAGTAGTCACCAGCGTTGTGCAGAAACCGTGGAAGGCGTAGTATACCGTTAGCAGAGCCTGTTCTGTTGATGGTCCGAATGAAGAGTTCTACTGCCTATCGAATCTCCGGAACAGTTCTGCAGCGATGCCATGAAGTGGTTCCTTCATCTTCGGAATCAAATCAAAAGTCCGGGGAGTACGGTGGATGGTACATTACTTCTCAGTCCCATGGACCGAACAGAGCAGCCACAGCTTGCGCATTATGGTGCAAACTGATGGCTGAGTTACGCAGAAAGTGATGCCGCTTCTTTTGCAAAGCTGGTCGCAAGTGATGTTCAAAAAACGAACAGTAATACTGTATTGTGCATTGAGGACTTGCCGTGGAGGAACATAGTGACACCGTTTCGTTGAATCAAATCAAGTTTTATTGTCGTTAAACAACTTTGTGTTGTAATAGACAACGTCAAAGCTATACATAGTTTGTACATACACATTGGATGAATCTATACACAAAGGAAAAGGAAATATTTATAGTTATACAGTTTACAGTTATACATCTGACTGATTACCAGTTTGTCATAAATAATTACGGCTATGCCTCTGGTGGGTATATATTTGTAGAAACACATTCGTTGAATTTATACAAAAAGAAAAGAAATAAAAATATTTAGTTATACATCTGATTGATTACAAGTTTGTGAGAAATATTTATGCACCTACCTGCTATACTTGGCATTCCTGCTGTAGGTATCTAAAGTTTTCTTCGATTTCCGCAACACTGTAGATTGTTTTCTGGATCAACCAGTTTTTTAACTTCTTCCCTAGTTGCTGTATTGGCATTTCCTTCAGTGTTTTAGGTAGTTTATTAAATAACTTAATCCCTGTGTAGTTATGGTAGTCTTGGGTTCTCTTTAGCCTTACCTGGGGTATGTCAATATAATCTTTATTTCTTGTATTGTGTAAGTGTACCTCCCCCTTACTGTGAAATTACTCAGGTTTTCTTTTGCGCCGCTCGCTCAAAAGTAACTGTGTTTCCGTTGATACTGCGAACGCCGGTGACCTGGGACGGGCGAGTCCATTCCCTCGGAGGTAAGGTAGGTATGTCAAAGAATTGTGCTATCAGCTACAATAGTAGATTTCATTTGATAGTGTCTCCACAGCAGTGTTGCCACTATTTAAGTCCCAACCCTCGCATACAGTGTTTAGTTTAACATGAGTTGTGGTGACATTATAAACTAATTGGTGCCTTCAACTATTACTGTAAATGAACAGTTTGATAACTAAAGTTGTTTTCAAATTTTTTAGTTAAAAATCTAATTAAAATTTTATAGTGATTTGGTCCTAAGTATTATGGTTATTCTGAATATTTATCAACGTAGTTAAAGGAGTAAATACAGCTATATATTGACATAATGTGAAACGGTAGTCCAAACACTGTAATTATTTCTTTATTTATCACACAAGATATCTTTCGGCATTTAATGCCATCGTCAGGTGTTTCGTATTTAGAGGTTGTAAGTGCTTCAACTGACTATTTATTAGGTGATGATTTATATTTGATTTCTGAATTGTAGCCAGTTACAGCATCTGTCACCTAATAAATTGTTAGTTGAAGCACTTACAACCTCTAAATACGAAACACCTGACGATGGCATTAAATGCCGAAAGATATCTTGTGTGATAAATACAGTGTTTGGACTACCCTTTCACATTATGTCAATATAGGACATTTCTAACACTGTGGGCCCGAGTTATAACAAGTTATAAACAGCTATATATGGTGTTATACCTTCCAGACCAACTACTTCTGTTGAAGCGACCGTATATTGTTCTAAAACACCTTAGCTCTTAAAGTGGACTTTAAAATCCATTATATATATATTACAATTTGGTGTTCAAAATTAATAGAATTTTACATACTCTAAGTATAATTATATACATGAAATATATTTGTCACTATAGAGAATATTTTCATGGACATTAATAAATGGTTTAAAGCCAACTCATTGACAGTAAACTTTACAAAGACACACTACATGCAGTTCAGAACTCTCAAGTAGAGGACATAGTAATAAGCATAGCTGGTGCAGAGAAGCAGCTGAGACAATTGAAAACAAACAAATCGCCAGGTCCAGATGCTGTACCAGTTCGGTTTTACAAAGAATACTCGACGGCATTGGCCCCTTACATAGCTTGCATTAGTGCGAATCTTTGATCCAACGCAAAGTACCAAGAGAATGGGAAAAAGCACAGGTAACTCTCGTGTATAAGAATGGCAATAGAACGGACCCACAAAATTACAGGCCTATATAATTAACATCAGTTTGGTGTAGACTTCTTGAACATATTCTCAGTTCTAATACAGTAAATTTCCTTGAGACGGAAAAGCTTCTGTCTATGCATCAGCACGGCTTTAGGAAACATCGATCGTGTGAAACCCAGCTTGCCCTTTTCTCTCATGACATCTTGCGTGGTATGGATGAAGGGCAACAGGCAGACTGCATATTTCTCTGTTTGCGAAAGGCGTTTGACACGGTACCGCACTACAGACTGCTAACGATGATACTAGCTTATGGAATAGGTACCCAAATGTGTGATTGGTTCGAAGATTACTTAAGTAATAGAACCCAGTATCTTGTCCTCGATGGTGAGTCTTCATCAGAGATTAGGATATAGTAAGGGGTGCCCCAGGAAAGTGTGATAGGACGGCTATTATTTTCTATCTATATAAATGATGTAACAGAGTGAGTTGCAATCTGCGGGTGTTTGCTGATGGTGCTGCGGTGTACAAGAGGGTGTCGACATAGAATGACTGTAGTAGGGTGCAGGATGACTTGGACCAAATTTCTAGGTGGTGCGAGGAATGGGAACTAGCGCTAAATGTAGAAAAATGCAAGGTTATACAGATGAGTAGGAGAAACATCCCGTACTGTTAGAATGGAACATTAGTAGTGTGCTGTTTGACAGGGTCGCGTCCATTAAATATCTAGGCGTAACGCTGCATACCGATATGAAATGGAACGGCCATATAAGGACAGTCGTGGGGAAGGCAGATGGTAGACTTCGCTTCATTGGGATAATTTTGGGAAGGTGTGATTAGTGTGTAAAGGAGAGCGTATATAATACGCTTGTACGACCTCGTCTTGAATATTGTTGGGATCTCCACATGATCGGTTTAAAGGACGACATAGTTCAGAGGCGGGCGCGAGGTTTGTAACTGGTAGATTCGACCAATGCATGAGTATTATCGAAATGCTTTGGGAACTCGATTGAGAGTTGTTGGATAGGAGGCGACATTCTTTTCGAGAAGCACTGTAAAGAAATTTAGAGAGCCGGAATTTGAGGCGGACTGCAGAAGGTGATTCTACTACTGCCAACCTACATTTCATGTAAAGAACACAAGGATACGGTTGCATACAAGTTCAAATATTCAAATGTTTGTAAATCTATCGGACCAAACTGCGTGGTCATCAGTCCGTAGCTTACAAACTACTTAAACTAAGTTAAACTAACCTACGGACAACACACACAACCATGCCCTAGGGAGGACTCGAACATCCACGGCGAGCAACCACGCGCTCCGCAGCGAGGTGCTTTAGACCGCTCGGCTACTCCACCGCGGCTGCATACAAGTATTTGTTTCTATCTCGTTCTATTTGGGAATGGAACAAAAAGCAAGTAACTAATAGAAGCACTGAGTACCCTCCGCCACGCACCTTCGGGTGGATTGCAGAGTATGTATGCAGATGTAGAGCACACCAAAGAACTACAGAAACGACTAAAGAAATCTGTATTTGCAATTCGAATGTTAGCAGTCGTAGGCGACATAAAAATGAAAAAAAAAAAAAAAAAAAAAAAAAAAACAAAAAAAAAAAAAAAAACGCATGCTTTGCTTACTTTCTTTTCATAATGTCATATGGTATAATATTTGGGGTAACTAAGTCAAGCAAAAGTTTTCAGAGTCCAAAAGCGTGTAATTCACAGACATACTGTAGAACCCTGTTCACAGAACTGGATGTACTAACTACTGCCTCTCAGTATATTTGTCATAATTAATATATCACTATTTCCAACAAACAGCTCATTTCATATATACAATAAAGACGTACACAATGACTTAAAAGCACTTATTTTAATTCAGAAAGGGGCCAACAACTAAGGCACTCACATTTTCAACAATTTGCCAGTAACAATAAAAAATTGGCTACAAATGAAGATCAGATTAAGAGGAGTCTCAAAAACTTACTAGTGACCAACTCCTAATCCATTGACGAATTTTTGAATAGAATCAGATGATGAATGTAGTCACACTATTAGGATTATTATATCAGCTTGTATGTAAAAATAGAAATTTTTATATATATTGACATGTTCCACATCCATGAGTATTTCCTCAATGTGGATCTGTGGAACAAACAACTAATCTAACTTGCATGTGAAGTACGGGAAGATTGTATGTAAATTGGTCATTATTGTTTGCTCAGTGCGTGGGCAGTTCCTCAGGTGAACAACTGAGAAGTATCTTAGGGTAATTTTATAAAATCCCTTGCAATTATTGTGGTATTAGCCTACTTCGTTCTCAGAAATCAAGTTTGGAAATTGGAGTACCGTATGTAAAACATATAAACTTTTTGTGTTAGGGTCTCGACCTCTGTTTCTTCCACGTTCGGCAGCATTGTCAATGTAGTGTGCTGTCTTTGTTCCAGGATACTTGTGGGGGCGCCACAGGGAGAGAACCTTCAGCCGGGCACCAACCGGTCAGGGGCGCTGTTCAAGTGTCCCATCAGCACCCGCTCTGATGACTGCGTGCAGGTCGTCACCGACGGAAAGAGAAGTGAGTGCTCCGACACTAGCGCCGAGAGCTAGGGGTGCTCTGCGGCAAACTGGTGAATCTCTTGACAGCACTAGACGTAATGAGCTGTGTATCACAAGCTGCAACTGGCATCTAAACTGTCCAACCACAGGTCCTCTTGTGGATGATAAATATTAGGGCCATTACTCTCCAATGCCTCAGCCGTCATAGGCACAAACGATTTCAGTCACTTATTCCTATGTTGTTCTAAACATATTTTACTCTATTTTTACGTCAGTTGGCCACAACTTAGGCCGTATCCAGAGCGGGGAGTGGCTGACTAGCAGTTTTCCTCATTTACCCTCTCACTTTAGCCTTGGGAACCTACTGATGTTGCTGTTCCCAGGGATTGGTATCAGCTTTGCTACATACATTAGGACATACGTGTTGGCAACCAAGTTCTAATGTAACATTTTGCAATGGTGTATGAAGGTACTTGCTTATTCTCAGAAAGGAAATCCTGTACACTGGGATGGTGGTCTGAGAACATCTGCAATTCGTAAGGGGATTTCCGTTACTGCTTACATCCTGTAAGCTATAGGTGTCCATTTTAGCCTGTTATCTGCGATGGTCTCTGTTTCTCGGCTTGGAGTGCGTCCCTTTGGCTTCACACTGCCTCTCAGCAATTTTGAAAGTAGTAATCAATACATGACAATCTTCCAAAATATTAAAGAGACTCCACACTCCCTCAGTAAATATCATATAGGTGCCTTTGTCTAGGGACACTATTCTTTTGATACCCTCTTAAGTTTTTGGTCTCATTTTGCAGAATAAATGGTCTTCTTTGGGCATTGCACCAAATGTTGGATCATCATTACAGAACCAACAAGAATTTTTCATAACTGCCAAAATTATATTTACTGTACTCTATTTAATGTGATTGATAACAGTAAAGCAAGCATGTTCTCATAAAGCAGACATAGAGAATGTAGATACAAAAATGCAACCTAACTCTGTTAATTGCAGAAGGGAGGTAAGAAATTTGGGACTGAAAGTCCTTTCAATGATGTGGTCATTGTTGACGTATCAGAATTTCAGAAAAGACAAAAGTTAGGAAGAAAATATTTTGTATCCTTTCCGTATAAACCAAACTGACATTTGTCTAAGTCCGTGTGACCGCAATTTGGGGGGGGGGGGGGGGGATTACACTTGTAGGGAGTTTCAAAGACAAGGCTTTCTGCACATCTATTGAGTAAGTACCAGTGACACATCTCTGTGATCTGTGACACACAGTTACAAGTAGGATGGTATGATGTTAAAGTACCAAATTTCCTATCAAGATATAACTAACTTACTGTTCCCCATAGTGTGTTCAAATATGTAGTTACATTCTTTGCCATATTTTATGGTTTATTTCTTTAAAGCCATCTACCCTTCATGTATATTCATTGAAAATATTGTCTGTTAGCTGCTGACATGATCAGTTACTTTGGTTGTAAAATGATACTTCATTTTAACTAAACAAAATGTTTCTTTGTTTTGTTATAGACAGAATATGTTTAACTTGAACTTCAGCTATGTAACTTCACTCTCATCTTCCAATTATTTATTTTAAAGTGCCTTTGAAAATACAGATTCCATACTGCAGGACACATGTTTCATTGTGGGAACTAGATAGCTATTTTTTCCTTAACAAACTAGAGGTAAAAAATAATTAAATGAGGAGCACAACACATTTCTGTTCTATTTACTTATATTTACTTTTACTTTACCAGAATTCTGATGTTGAGCAAAATAATGGTGTAAATATGTTAATAGCTTTAGTTGTGTCTGTCAAGAAACAAGAAATATTGCTTTGCTTCATTTCAGTAAGTAAACTGATGCAACCTACTCACATGGTGATGAGGTATGTCTTGCAGGTTCCTAGAACATACTGAGGTAGACTAGTTTCAATGTCATTAGAAATGTGTAGCATCTGTGTATGTAGTTTCTATTTTTATCTGTGAAAATTTTCTGTCATACATATTTTAATATTTTATATTAGCCATATAGGTACAGCAATTCTTACATTCAGAATATAGAGATCCAAAGGCTTTTATTTTAGATTCTGTGTTTCCTTGAGTTACTGATAATGTACTAGATGCAAATGATTCGTAGTTGCATAAATGTCCATAGATTGCATTTAGTGCCTGAGTATTTGTTAGCAATTGTTAGTATGTGTCATTATGATCAGTTTTTTGTTGTATTATACATTCCCCTTAGTCTTTGTGGTTTTCAGACTGCTAATTGGATTTTTTTAAATATTTTTATTTATTTATGTTTTTTGAAGATAAGACAGTTATACTGTCTAGCATTTCATTAATTATATATTCTCCATGAACATATCAATTATCCGTTGGGTCAAAAACTTGATTTTTATTACAATAGGTATATCATGTTTTTAGAGTGATATAAGGTTGAGCAAACAGTTGTTGCAGACTCAGTATATTTTATTAAGTTATCAGGACTGAAGAACAGTCAAATAAAATATCTTTTTGTACACTACATAGTGTGTTAAAGAAGTAATGTGAGCCACATTCCTTTGTGTCTTTGAGAGGTACAGAAACAATGCATGTTGCAGACTGTGTTTTCTGGTATTGCATCCATATAGTTACAGAAAGCACATTTATCAATATGCAAATTGTCTTTGAAAATGATGCAGTCTGAAACCTGTGAAACAACAGTGTATTTTATATGTATGTGGTGGAGAGGCCATACACAGTTTAGTAAATTAAATGTTTCCTTTCCTTTATTAGTGTAGCCTAGATTACTATTATTTATTGTACCATGTTATTCAGACTTGTTTGTTCAGATATGCCATAGATGCTGTTTTTTTATCAACGTTTTGTATTTTTTGTTTTCTTTTTTGTTTTGGCCGTGTGGTTTGCAGACTCAGATGGGCAGTATGACTCGTGTAAGTGGTTGCCTACCTCCCCCTGTGTCCCCCTTCTCATTGCTCGGAGGTTGGTTGCTCTTGCACTTCGCTTTGCATGAGTCACTAATGCTGCATGCTGCATGGGAATGACTAACTTCTTCTCTTTCACTGTCACTTGGTTGTTATTACCTTTAAACAAAAAAGAATAAAAGGAAATGGTTTGTGTGTGATTGTGTGTGTGTTTCAATGCAGAGCTAAAAATATGTATTTATATTGGTGGGTGCATGTTAAAGAGAAAGTATGTGATGGGGCTACACCAAGTATTTTTGCAATATTCAGCATATCAGATCATAAAGAATTACATTGTTCTTTATTATTACTTAGGAAACAAGAGAGAGATAACTGTTAGAATACGGTAGGCACGTTTGTGAAGGTTTGGTACATTTTAGTCGGGTGACCTGTAATATCTCTAATGACCATGGTGACAAGTTTCACCATGTGGAGAAATAGGTAGAATTTGTTCTATTCTGTACTCAAAAAACAGATAGTAAAAATCTGATGCACAACTGAATGAGATATTTTACAAAAATCTCAAGAACAAAATTATTTGTTCATTTGTGAGATTTATTTTAGATCATTTTCCTCGAATGACAGACAAGTGTTTCCAAAATATCCGAGATAGTCATTGATGTCTATGATTTTTAAACCAAGTAAGATATTTGAGACATGATTTCTTATTCACAATTATTGATTCCAAGGAACGTTCAACAGCACAGTTTTCATTAAAATTAAGATTATAAAAAGGGGGGTGAATAATTTAGTATCCATAATTATCATATTTCCAATATTAGCATTAGGGTTGGGTATTGTGAATGTAAGTAACCTGCCTACCTTCCATGTTTTCTTAAAATATATTGATATTGTTAATAAGTGTTAATAAGTGTTTTCTGCAGCACTGCAAATTACCTGTTAAAATACTAGTAAGAAATCACCAGAATGCTGAACTCTGAATAATGGTAAAAATAAGAAAATGAGCATATCATTACCTAAATGTGTTGTCTTTGAAATTCCAAAGGTAGCACTGGTAAAATATAGGAAGTGGGTGATTATTGGCTGCTTACTATATTTCAGCAATCATACAACACTAGTAAAAGCTGAAGCGCATGAAATGGAAGTGATACTTGAGACGGGTGTGAAAGAGGCTGTATCCTGTCACAGCTGTTATTCAGTTTACAAAAAGCAATGTAAACATTTAGAGAAGAAAAAGAGTTTATTGTTTGTTGATAATATTTAAATCCTGCCAGAGACAGCAAAGTACTTGGAGGAGAAAATGAATTGAATTGACAGGGTCTTGATAGGCGGCTATAAGACAAACAAAACACAAACAAAAGCAAAACAAAGGCAATTGAATGTAGCTGAATTAAATCAGGAGATGCTGAAGGAATCAGGTGAAGAAATGAGTCACTAAATGTTGTAGAGGAGTTTAAAAATTGGAGCAGCAAAGTAATTGATAATTTAGACAGTAGAGATAAAACCTTTAGCTAGGAAATCACTGTGAAAAGAGGGAGTTGTTGACAGTATAAACAGAAATATTTTTATGTCTTTTCTGAAGGTATGTATCTGGAAGTTTTTTAAGAATTGAGAAGAAAAGAAATTTGTGGAATAATGTGATTAAAGGAAAGAAGCAGTTGATAGGACACATTCTTAAACATCAAATAATTGTCAGTTTAGTATTGGAGGGAAGTGAGGGAGGTAAAAATGCCAGGAGGTGATTTCAGTAAGTAGCTTCAAATGGATGTAGGTTGTGGTAGTTATTCAAAGACATATAGGACTGCACAGGATAGACTAATGTGGAGAGAACTGCATCAAACGAGTCATTGGACTGAAGACAATGATATAATATAGGCGGCTATAAGACAAACAAAACACAAACAAAAGCAAAACAAAGGCAATTGAATGTAGCTGAATTAAATCAGGAGATGCTGAAGGAATCAGGTGAAGAAATGAGTCACTAAATGTTGTAGAGGAGTTTAAAAATTGGAGCAGCAAAGTAATTGATAATTTAGACAGTAGAGATAAAACCTTTAGCTAGGAAATCACTGTGAAAAGAGGGAGTTGTTGACAGTATAAACAGAAATATTTTTATGTCTTTTCTGAAGGTATGTATCTGGAAGTTTTTTAAGAATTGAGAAGAAAAGAAATTTGTGGAATAATGTGATTAAAGGAAAGAAGCAGTTGATAGGACACATTCTTAAACATCAAATAATTGTCAGTTTAGTATTGGAGGGAAGTGAGGGAGGTAAAAATGCCAGGAGGTGATTTCAGTAAGTAGCTTCAAATGGATGTAGGTTGTGGTAGTTATTCAAAGACATATAGGACTGCACAGGATAGACTAATGTGGAGAGAACTGCATCAAACGAGTCATTGGACTGAAGACAATGATATAATTCTAAAACAGTAACATTTGTTGCAGTAAGTGATGAATCATATTTAGAAACATGGCAGTTGGCATGTGGTGACAATGAAAATAACAGCAAAACATTCCAAATTGGTATCCTAAATGCTGGGAACAAATCATAAACAAATATCTGAACAGATAATATAGTTTAATTTTATTCTTCTACAGCTTACATACTACATGCTTCCAAGAGTAATTATTTTTTTATATTTAACATATTGTAAATTTGATGTTTAACTTGACCTTTTCATTTTAACTGTTATTTTTCCTTGAAGCCCCCTTTTATCTGCTTTCTTGTTACTCATGGCTGTACACGTACCAATCTTTTTTAATTTGGTATTTTTGTGGGGTTTCCTCCAATGGAAACAAACGAAAATCACATCAAAATCAACTAAAAATGTAATAGAAATGAGAGATTTCTAACATGTTTTGCAATGTGTGTTTCATTGTTGGAAAAAAATATACCTCTCTCAATGACAATCTTTAACTTGTTCACAGTACAGAATCTTCTGTTGGAAATATCTAGTCCTTTAATTTGACCGTTTACTCATAATACAGAGGAGGGGAGAAGAGGATAAAACATTTACCAAATCCCAAATTGTGGATTATGTAGCAGGGCTGATAAAACATTAAAGATCATTATGGATAACCAAATTCTCATAAACCTGGAAGAATACATATAAGAACAATAAGACAAAACTTAAAACAGCTTTATAGTTGTCACAAAAAAGAAGTTTTATTCATCTGTAACTATAAAAATTGCTTCCATGACTTGTGTAATTAAAAAAAAATCTAAGGGAATTTTAGGATGTAAGTTCAAGAAAGGAATTGTAACGAAAAAGAAATCACACAAATTATATCAAGCTACAGGAAAAGTAAAGATATATCCATGAAATTGTGGATACCCCTTTATGGACCGGTAGGTAACACACACAAGAAAAGAATGCTAAAGAGAATTCTCTACCTTGTTTTACTGAAGAAAAGTGAAAACTAAAAAGTTAATTAAGACCTAAAGTTTTGGAATAATTGAAGGAACCATTCCACATACTTACATCAAAATTTACAATTTCATTTCATTTAACAAAATGCAGAATATATGAAAAAACATAGTGAACAGATAAAGCACTATTAGATTGAAAGTGATTAGAATATTAGATAAATCAACAACGTTGTTCATGTGGCCAAGCTGCTTTCTTCTATTAGCACTTTGCAGTACATTAATATGCACAATAACACTGCTAATAATTATTAAAATAAAATTACAGAAATACTTCAAAAGTAACATTTGCAGTAGAGGTCTAATATTTTGTTGGGCTTTGGTAGCTTTTAATATGAGATAGCATTGGAGACAAAGGGAATTCTTCTAGGAATACATAAAGTGTTTAGTGCTAGGTGCTGTTGTTACAAATCCGTACCTCAACTCTTACTTAATAATGTGGTTCATGTATTAATTCTTTCCAGTTTACTAAGGCAGATAACATTTTAGCTTTATATGTAGGATTTTAATATTTGTAAAAGGTTTATCCGGCAAATTATACTTAATGTGAAACTTACCTTTTTCGAAAAGATGCTTCAGGTTAATGAAACACTAGTTTGCTTATTTACCATTTGTGCTCAGAAGCGGTACAACTGTTGGACTTTCCAATTAATAAACACTTTGATTGAGTTGTGCACTTAGTATTTCTTTGGGCTAATACTCATACTTTTCCTTTCTGATGCGCACTAACATAATTTCAGTAGTGTGAGGAAATGTACTCTTCTGTCAAGTATGCCCTTTATGGTATCACCTTTTTACCCTTATCCTTGTCCTGCCCTTTGCATTCTGCCCAAATGTTGATTGGGGTATGTACATTCATTAAAAGGGAGACAATTTTAATGTCAATTTTCAGATGGAATTTTATAAGCTGCAACAGTTATAATGGATGACAAGATTTGGAGCATGTGACTTTTCAGCACTGTTTGGGCTTAAAAATACAGCTGTTGTCTTTGGAGTGTGGAGTGATATGTAGTGAAATGTGTGGCTAAATCTGCATCATGGTTTGTAGTATAGATACAGCTGTGTGTGATGCCGAGTGGTTTGTTTCTTATGGATGTTTTTGCTCAAAATACTCAATTAAAGAAAGCAATGTTGCTTAAAAGCTGACACAAATTGATTTGCATTTTTTCACCTTTTGAATTTTTCATTTTTCTCTTTGCACAAAAGTTTTGGAGATATATTTTTCAGTGATGTTTAATTTAATGCTTGCAAGTGTGGTTATTCTGACATTAAAAAAGAAAAAAAAGGCTTTTCACAGAAGTTTGATACAGACTAAAATCAAATAAATACATTAAGAATAAAGTATTTTAATTTCAATTGATCATGCATGTATTAAAGACCAACTTGAATAATTACTGATTTGTTTTCAGAACCTAAAGCGAAAGAGCTAAATATATCATTAATGTGAATGACAGAGTTCGTGATGTAAAAGATAAAATACAAATAAAAACTAATATCGTGAGTTGTTTTGTATTAGTGTACTGGCTGAAAACAGAAAAAATTGGCAGGGTAAAAAGTAACTTACATATGTAGTTGGCAGCCTAATTGGCTCCTTCTTCAGAAAATGGAGACTGCAGGAGAGAAAAAAGTAAAAAATATTTAATTCATGATTAAATTTTGCTTCTCTGAACCTTGCCATATTTTCTGTTTTTTAAGCATTGTTATATACTCATGTTGTAAATATTTCTTGTGTTGTAAATTAATTGAGGACAGTTTTGTTGTCAATTTCATCAAAGTGCATATTACACATAGGACTTGTTTTCATTCAAGTAATGATATAATTTGAAATGAATGACATATAACTCCATTAAAATAAATACAAAAGGAATTTTAAAAACATTTATGACAAAAGAGGAACATCTGTTTACTAACATCCCTGACTGACTTCAGTTAATCAGCTCATCCTCCATCATAAAATACTGAGAGATTTGCAAGTGAAACATTTATAAAATATTAATAATGGAAATCAGATAACAGCTCGTCATAGAGAGACTCGCTGAGCTGCTGACAGGCATGAAAAAATAGACAATCATTTTTCGTGCCTGTCAGCAGCTCAGCGAACCTCTTTATGTTGAGTTCTTATCTATCCTCCATTTTTGACATTCCAATCAAATTTTCCATTATTAAAATTTATTAAGCATTATGATTCTGCCAGGAGTTAATGCATACCCAGGTTATTGTGTACTATTATTTGAGTTTTCAGTTACAAAAGAAGTGAAGTAAAGACAACTTCCTTAAGCAATTGTATTATACATTGTGAAATATGTCATTCATGCCTGTAATGTTTAAGATCATTTTAATGTTTTGTGGTGTGGTGTGTTTTAGCATGGTTTGGCCATATGAGTGTGATGCACAGTATATAAAATTTTTTTAATCATTCACGTTTTATTGTTACTTTATAAGGCACAATCTAACTCAAACTTTAATGTAAGCATTGTCTTTAATAGTAAGCTACTATATTTCCTTTATTTTGCTTAATTTAACTTCATGATACAAATAAATTAAGTAAATAACACAATGAATTGAGATGGTTAATGCAGTCCTGTCAAATTTCAGTCCATTGTCAATGCAAAGAAATTTTTATTAAGTAACTACTCTTAAGGTGAGTGGGATATTGTTAAGAAGACTGAGAATTTAATGCCATATTAAATTGTGAAAATTAGGAATGGTAGGTGAAGAAAATACTGTAAAAGCTGAAAGTGCAACAAGTGCCAATGTACCAGTAAGTTCCGACAAGTTTCAGAACAGAAAATTTGTACCAGCTGGAATAGAATGAAGCCAAAATGACAAAGTAGAATGTGACAATGGAAAATCTAGGTTGCAATTAAACAATTTGAGGCTAGGCTGCAACATACTGATTAGCAAATCACAGACATGAATGTGAAGGGGGGGGGGGCAACACACACACACACACACACACACACACACACACACACACACATCTCTAAGCTTTTGCTCACTGTTTTTCGTCAAAACAGAACACACGCTCATTCATACAACCACAAAGGCACAACTCATTAACACATGAGAACACAGCCAGAGGTGACAGTAAGTTTCAACCTATCCTCATTATATTGTTGGAAAGCAGAATGAGACTAACACAACAGGGCTGAGTTCATGATCATTCTTCGTTGAGTCTGGATGATAGGTGGAACAAAGGGGAGAAAAGAACAGAAGAATACTACTTAAAAGAGAAAAAAGGAATAAAAATATCTATTCACGTCAACAGGAAAATAAACTCAATAAAAATGGAGAATAATGTGTGTGGGTTCAAGAGTGTAACTGTATGATTTCAGTCCTCCATTGGGTCTTAGAGGTGAACTGTTGAGGTTTCCAATTAAGAAACCAATTATGCGAACAGGAAATGAGCAAAAACAACCACTTAGGTGCTGATAAATTACATATTGAACACGAACACAACATGTGCACAACTCTCTTTTATGTCTCTTGCTTGCTCACTCTCAACATAAGTCATGTATAAGTAGGCAGTGATTTCATTAAATAATAATGATTTCACATTGGACGGTGCAACTGGGTGCAAGTCTTTTGACTGGACACAACTTCGCCAACTTGTGTATCTGTAACCTATTACAGTTTAACATGGAATCTGAACCACTTGTCATTTCTTGGCGTCTCCTCACTGTGTTGAGACTGGTTTAAAATGCAGGCTGAAAAATTACGTGATTTGGCTGTGTTTCGAACTTGTCACTCTTCGGTTTCTGGTTGACTGCTTTACCACGAAACACCAGGCCTGACAGTGATTCAGTTGCTCATTTTCTGTTTATTGCATTATTAAAATCAAATCTATTGCCTTCAGTATTCATTAAAGATCTTAATTGGATTACTTTCTATATGATTACCATTCCATTGTATCTTAGTTATTATCACAGCTATAGATGTGGACATTCTTGAGTTTTATTCACTGTGCCCACCTCAGAATCTCCTGTTGCAGTGAAATGTGGAACAGTGTCCACGCAGCCTTATGACTTCAACTGAGAAGATACTTTAAAAACGTGAACATCACAAGATTGCACAAGGCAGTGAGCCATTTGATATTATTGCTGTTTGTCATTATAAATTATATGTGTAGTCTTCTGTTACGATACTTTTACAAAGTGAATTGCTATTCTGATGTTATTTCCATTGAAGACCATTTTCTTCAGTTTATTCCTGTGCAATAACAACTGATTTAAGATATGTTTCCATATTTCTGAGAAATTGTAATATTTTAGGTCTAAACATGCTCTATGTAGCTAACATAATAGAGTGATGGGAATGGGCCATATGCATTCCAGATTACGCTAATGTTATTTAAATTTTTATTTTGATGATTCAAGTGATTATGGTATGCTGTATAATCTATCACATATTCGGAACTGTTGTGCATATGGCATTGTTCCCTCCAAAATGTATTCCTCAGTGTTGTTGTATGATTGCAGCGATTGATTCAACCGATCTCTTTCCACCACTTAAGGATGAAATTAAAGATGGTCAGTGGCTTGGGGTCACTGTGAGGAGCCAAGGACCTGGTGGAAAAGTCATGGTAAGTATCTCTTTCATAAAATTTTAAGTCCTCTCAAATAACATACCTGTAAAAAGAACGATCTTTTTAAACTCCTTCACCATGTCAAAAGAAAATAAATTTTATTAATTGAAAACTTAAATATGTTTATTTGTTTGCATCAGGCAGGTTAAGTGAGATGATTATAGCATTTTTACAACACACACACACACACACACACACACACACACACACACACACACACACACACAAAAGCACGCAGGGAAGAATTCAGACGGTAATGGTTGTGAAGCAGTCATAGAAGTGCTTGGCAGAATATGCCACCATTGGGAGGTCAACTCCACTCTTGGTGTAAGTTGGACAGTGGCCGTTCATTTGGATGGACCCCTGGTTTGTGGTGATGCACATAAAGTATGACCAGTGTTGCAAAGTGTTGGGAGGAGGTATAGTGGAAGTGTGATTTATGATATGTTTTAGAGAGGGTGACAGCAGAATATGACTTTGGGAGAGGTAGGAATGACTGTGGATAGGATGTTCCTCATTTCAAATTCAGACAATAAAAATTATGTGAGCATCTGGTTTGTTTCATAATAGCTTAATAACTGACACCATTGGATTGGAATGTGCAGTTTCCATGGCAACAACACATACTAAACCAAAGGTGCTGATTATTAAGCTATTATGACACAAATCAGATAATTTTTAATATCTCAGTTGCTGAGGATAATTGTACCATATTAACTGTAATCATCCAGAACCTAATGTACAACCAATATGTGCACCAGAAGGTGCAACTAAAAATGTTGTGAAACTGGTTGTTCAGGTTGCAAAACTTCAATAAAAGTAATGGTCTTACATTTTATCATACATCCATCGCCTTTAATATCAGTTATTTTTAACATATGTATTTTACTGTTGGAAAGTTTGTGGAAAACTGTGTGTAACTTTAGTTAGGCATGATCACCAACCAGCTACCCATTTGTGTGAATGCCATTGATGAACTGTGCTCAAGAACAGAACCATCATCACAGTGGTGGAATACACTGTAAAAAGTGTTCCATCTATCCTACAACAACTGCCACTGTTATAAGGTAGTTTCTGAATACTGGACCATTCAGATTTCATCATTTGATGATAACAGTGGCTATGATCCCAGAAATCATGATTTTTATTCTAGGTTTTGTATAATGTTCCTTATAACTTTTTACCAACATTTACTTTTGTGAATGACTATTACCTCACTACCTATTTTCTACCACTAAATATGGAAGTTGTGCTGTGGTACTGAGATGCAGTTTCTTATCATTTCATCAAGTGATTATCAACTTTTAAGAATAACTTATGCCAAAGATCTATGTCAACACAAATAATGAGTGCAGATGTTGTTATCCAGGCATTTATGTTCTCTTTAAATTAGCAAGCCAGGGTCCTTATAGTGCCTCCGAACTTCTCATTTTGACATTTATTTGTTGATAATTCTTTTCCTTCTCCTTTGCACATCCTGTTTTTTATCTCAGTTTTTAGAGTGTCTACAGTAGTCTGTTTGTTAGCACACTGGACTTGCATTTAGGAGGATGGAGGTTCAAAACTGTCTGCCCGTTCGAATTTAGGGGTTCTGTGATTTACCTAAATCACTCCAGGCAAGTGCTAGGATGGTTTCTTTGAAAGAGCACAGCCAATTTCCTTCAAAAATTGTAACAGTCCAAGCTTGTGTCATCTCTAGTGACCACACTGTGAACAAGTCATAAACCTTAATCTTCCTTCCTTCCTGCACTCTACAACTACACATTTGAAAGTTTCAAAGACGTAGTGGTAATTTCTAATAACTTCTACTAAACAGCATCGGCAGTTACTATTTGTTAGTAAGGTTGCTTTATCTCTGTTTTTATGTTTAAGACATTCATAGTACATTCTCATCTTTCTTTTTTCTCCTATTTCTGTCCTTTCTCCGAGTGTTTGTTATTTTTCTCCTTCCTACTCTTATCTTGAACTTTTGTCTTCCACAGACTAATATATGATTCTAATCTCCTTGCAGTGGTAATATGTATTGCCACTGTAATGGTTGTGACAGTTTCTTCAGTGTTTCAACCTTACATCATGTGATGTTTTACATGTTGCAGGTGTGTGCTCATCGGTATATGAAGAATGGAACTGACTACCAGTGGGGACAAGGGTTATGTTACACATTATCACAGTACTTGGATTATGACAACAGCTGGGATCCTTGTAAAGGACGGCCAACTAACAAGTACATAGCAAATTGATATTTATAATAACATTATTTAGAAGCTAAATAGTGATAGAAGCTTAAACATATTTTTCACATAATTGGCAAAATGCATAAACAAAGCAAACATCATTCCATGTTGTGTCAGTAAGGGAAACAAAATACACACAGCAAAATTTTCTTTATTATACAGACAGTTCAATCAACAGAAATTGGGATTGCTATTTGATACTTTTAACTATATATAGCATTATATTGTGTGTGGAAAACAAATATATTTATTTTCAGATTAGGTGTTTACTTTTCTCATAACTGCTTGGGAAAAGCGTTGATGAATAATGACTCTTGGAGAAATGGGGGGAGGGGAGGAATATTGATGAAAGGTGTACATTTTTTGTAATAGCATCAGTGTGTTCATGCAGCTAACTAACCTGGGACCACTGTAGAAAAATGATGATATTATTTGTTAGAAATTGATTGCCAAGTGTTTATTGCAAAATATGAGCCCATTGTTGTTGTAGTCTTCAGTCCGAAGCTGGTTTCTGTTTCCTGTTATTGTTTTGGTCTATCCATGTAATATTTACTTCACACACTTCTCTCCAATACTAAATGAATTATTCCTTTGTCTCAGCATGTGTCTTATTAACTAAGCCCTTATTTTTCTCACAAAGTGTGCCAGAAATTTCTTTTCTCTACTGTTGTTTTATTTTGTTTCATGATCATATTCAGGCAGTACTTGGTGACAGCTGATTTGCTTACCGTAGTTGTTTTAGTCATGAGGGTCACTGATGTTTCTTGAATCTCTCCTCAACTGTCTTGATAGTCTGCCCAATGTGAAGCATGACACATTTGCATGCAACACGATTGAAACCTCATGTACAGTCCTTTACTCCTTGTATTTTATGCCTGCTTCCTTTGGAATTTTAGAGATTAGATTAGATTAATACTTGTTCCATAGATCATGAATACGACACTTCGTGATGATGTGGAACATGTCAGGTTAATGAAAGGTGTCTATACAAATTATTACTTTGTACTAAATATTACATGACACAATATTAAAAAAAAAGTATTTTACTTATTTATTTTTTTCGGATTTACTAATTTATATCTAAAAATTCATCTATAGGGTAGGAGTTGCCATTCAGAAATTCTTTTAATTTATTTTTAAATGCTAGTTGGCTATCTGTCAGGCTTTTGATGCTGTTTGGCAGGTGACCAAAGACTTTTGTGGGAGCATAATTCACCCCTTTCTGTGCCAAAGCTAGATTTAAACCTAGAATAGTGAAGATCATTCATTCTCCTAGTGTTGTAGTTATGTAAACTGCTAGTGCTTTTGAATTCACTGGGGTTGGTTAATATATATATATATATATATATATATATATATATATATATATATATATATATATATATATATATATATATTATATATAAAAATAGAAAACAGATGACTTACCAAAAGGACCGGCTCGTCGATAGAAACAAATAAAATAAATAAAATCACACACAAACACACATACAAGCTTTCGCAGCCTAGCTGCTTCGTCAGGCAGAAGGGAAGGAGAGGGAAAAGGAAATGATGAGGGTTTCAAGGGAGTGGATAAGGAGTCATTCCAATCCCGGGACAGGAAAGACTTACCTTGGGGGGAAAAAAAGAGGGTAAACAAAAACACACACACCCACACATTTACACAGACGCAAGTACACATGTGTGGGTGTGTGTGTTTTTGTTTACCCTCTTTTTTTCCCCACAAGGTAAGTCTTTCCTGTCCCGGGATTGGAATGACTCCTTATCCACTCCCTTGAAACCCTCATCATTTCCTTTTCCCTCTCCTTCCCTTCTGCCTGACGAAGCAGCTAGGCTGCGAAAGCTTGTATGTGTGTTTGTGTGTGATTTTATTTATTTTATTTGTTTCTATCGACGAGCCGGTCCTTTTGGTAAGTCATCTGTTTTCTATTTTTATTTTTGTTTATCCCACCGGGAAAGTTTCCCTCTATAATTTATATATATAGTATAAAATAAAGATTTTTGTCTTACCTAAAGTACAGGCTCGTCGATAGAAACACCAAACACACACAAAAACACACAACCATTCGAGCTTTCGCCACCAGTGGTAGCTTCTTCGGGAAAAAGAGGGAGGAAGGAGAGGAGAAAGGGAAGGATACGGGTTTTAAGGAAGTGGAAAAGGAGCCATTCCAATCCCAGGAGTGGAAGGACTTACCTTAGGGGACAAAAAGGAAGGTAAACAAATACACACACACTCACACATATCCACATCCAAACACACCTAGGTGGCCACAGGGTGATCCTCATTACCAACAAACACTGTCTGCCTGTGACCGTTCATGCGAATGGACAGTTTGTTGCTGGTCATTCCCACATAGAATGCTTCACAGTGCAGGCATGTCAGTTGGTAAATCACGTGGGTGCTATCGCAAGTGGCTTTGCCCTTGATCGTGTACACCTTCCGGGTTACTGGACTGGAGTAAGTGGTGGTGGAAGGGTGCATAGGGCAGGTTTTACAGCAGGGACGGTTGCATGGATAGGAGCCAGAGGGTAGGGAAGGTGGTTTGGGGGTTTCATAGGGATGGACTAGGAGGTTACAAAGGTTAGGTGGGCGGCGGAAAGACACTCTTGGTGGAGTGGGAAAAATGTCATTAAGGATGGATCTCATTTCTGGGCAGGATTTAAGAAAGTCGTATCCCTGCTAGAGAGCCACATTCAGAGTCCGCTCCAGTCCCGGAAAGTATCCAGTGACAAAAGGGGCACTTCTGGGATTCTTCGGTGGAAGGTTCTGGATTTGGAGGAATGAGGAGGTGGCTCTGGTAATTTGCTTCTGAACCAGATCAAGAGGATAGCTGCGGGATGTGAAAGCTGTTATTAGGTTATTGGTGTACTGGTTCAGGGATTCTGGACTGGAGCAGACTCTTTTGCCACGAAGACCTAAGCTGCAGGGAAGGGAACGTTTCATATGGAATGGATGGCAGCTGTCATAATGGAGGTACTGTTGTTTGTTGGTAGGTTTGATGTGAACGGATGTGTGAAGTTAGCCGTTGGACAGATGGAGGTCAACATTTTTTGGCTTTTTACAAATGTCTGTCTAGGTGTGTTTGCGAATCGATATGTCTGAGTGTGTGTGAATTTGTTTACCTTCCTTTTTTTCCCCTAGGGTAAGTCCTTCCACTCCTGGGATTGGAATGACTCCTCTTCCACTTCCTTAAAACCCATATCCTTCCCTTTTTCCTCTTTTTCCTGAAGAAGCTGCCAGTGGTGGCGAAAGCTTGTATGTGTGTTTGTGTGTGATTTTATTTGTTTCTATCGACGAGCCGGTCCTTTTGGTAAGTCATCTCTTTTCTGTTTTTTATTTTCGATCCCTAGCTCTTTAAATAAGTGTCTGCAGGATGATCTTGCATTGGCTCCAGCAATTATTCTGATTACACACTTTTGCGCAATGAATACTTTTTTACTCAATGATGAATTACCCCAGAAAATGATGCCACACTATAGCAAAGAATAAAAATAGGCATAGTAAGCTAATTTACTGAGATGTATATCACCAACATTTGCAATTACCCTAATATCATAAGTAGCTGAACTCAAATCTATCCCTCATCAATGCATACACCTAAAAGTTTTGAATATTCCACCTTTGCTACAGATTTCTGATCAAAGTCTATATTTATTAATGGTGTCATTCCATTTACTGTACGGCACTGTATGTTCCGTGTGTTATCAAAATTCAATGATAGTCCATTTGCTGAGAACCACTTAATGATTTTCTGAAAGACGTCATTTACTATTTCTACAGTTAGTTCTGGTATGTCAGGTGTGATAACTATTCTTGTATCATCAGCAAAAAGAACCAGCTCTGCATCTTCATTAATATAGAATGGCAAGTCATTAATATATGTTAATAACAGCAAAGGGCCCAAGACCGAACCTTGTGGCACCCCATTTTTGATTGTTCGCTAGTTTGAGGAATCGGCTGATTTTTGCATGTTATGTGAATTACTTATGTCAACTTTCTGCACTCTTCCTTTAAGGTGTGATTTAAACCATTTGTACACTGTACCATTCATACCACAATACTTTAGTTTATCTAGAAGAATTCCATGATTTACACAACCAAAAGCCTTGGAGAGATCACAAAAAATCCCAACGATGATGTCCGGTTATTCAGAGCCTTTAATATTTCATTGGTGAAAGTATATATAGCATTTTCTGTTGAAAAGTCTTTCTGAAAACCAAACTGACATTTTGTTAGAACTTTATTTTTCCCTATGTGTGAAACTACTCTAAAATACATTACTTTTTCAAGAATTTTGGATGAGGCTGTCAGAAGTGAGATTGGACAGTAGTTGTGGACAACTGACAGATGGAGAATCCTTTCAATCGACAAAGCCATTATTTTTTGTGTAGCACCTGGAGGATAAGCATGGAGAGGTTGAGGGCATGTCTAGAATGAGATCAGGAGCAGTCCTCGCAACGACATCATCCCCAGCGCAGTCACGGGCATTGCTTGCCTGTGACAAGCTGGGTGATGTTCCTGTTACATAACACCTCACAAAAGTTTAAACATGGTCCAAGGCATTATATTCCATAAAAACCTCCTGTTCAATCTGATGATGAACTAAGAGGAAACCTAGAACAGTGAGGCCTTCATTTTATCTGCCATATTTATAGGGGTCCGAAGGAGAATAGGGTTGCCACCGGTGCCTTCATCTTGGCTTTGTAGGGTGATTAATTGCCCGAGAAGATTGTATGACGCCGTGTCAAAAAAGAGGGATAACCCCACTGAGTGGATATATTTTTACTTGTCACAGACAGTCCACTGGAATGCAAATGTGCAAAATCACAGATATGTAAATTAATTTTAAATATAATCCTCATTAATGTTAATATCGAGGGTTGCTACCATATTTTTTATTCAAAACATGGAAAAAGATCCAACACCCTAAATCTGCAAGCAGCGAGATAATTGATCAGTGTATACCAAATAATAAACACAGTCCTCTACCTATCTAATTATCCCTTCAAAATACTGAGTTAGGAATCTGTAAAGGAAAATAAATTTATGACTTAACCAATTAAATTTATTAATTAAAGGACACAGAAATTTGGGGGATAGTTAACAAAATTATATAAAAGATTTTGTAAATGAAATCACAGTTAAAAGTGTAGTCAAGCAATGGGTTACAAATGAAAACAAATATTTATAAAAAGGACATCAAATACAGTAAAATCGGTTAACATCAGCGTGACCAGCAAATTGTTTCATTTTTAACAAATAAGTTTACAAATCTAATATATGAAGTCTAAAAGGAATGAAACAAGGAATGAAGGAATGAAGAGCCGTAACGTTTACATGTAAAGTTTTTAGCACTAAATTAATCAATACAGTTAAATATTTGGCTATACACGTGGCGTTGTCCTATCGTGGAAGAAAAAGAAGGGGGAGGGGGGTGAAGAGAAAGGTGGACAGAGGCATTAAGAAATTAGTTATACGAAAGAGAAGTCAAACATCAATCATACGCATGCACATACAAAGTATATAAAACAACCCTAGCAAATAGCGAGCATCACTTTACCAATAACTTTGATCTGTCAACACTGGATTTCGCTAACGACTGGACGATGTTGAAGGAATGGAGCTGAAAGAGAATAAATTCTTCCACCCAGGAATCTCACTATGATATGTGAAGCAGTATCGACATTTAACTATAACAGCCCCACTATCACAGCAGGTAGCAGTTGTCAGGTAAATGCTTCCAGTGTTGGCTAGGACATACACTCAGAAACTCATGCACAAAATGCGAGTATTAAGCACAAGTGTTCCCAGAATGGAATTGCATAAACCACTAGCACGTCGGTATGGTCAGTATGATGGTGGCTGTCTAATCTCAAGTCTCGACTGGGCAAGAATATGAGATGGACAGGCAGCTATGACAGATAGCTAGACCTGTCGCCTATGAAGACGATGCCAATCGGATTGTCTCCAGAGGATGCAACCCAAGTCAACCATCCTTTTGAAAAATTCCTCACAAACTCATTGTTACCCAGCCTTTTGCACTAAAAGGAATTTAAAGTCTTACCTAGCGAACTTGTAGCCCAAATAACTATAGATAAAAGAGCAAGTGTATAGAGGACACGAAACACCAGACAAGAGGAGACTCCATTGTGTGCCGAAATTCCACAGGAAGCCAGATAGTGTATCACCCTGAAAAAACGTGGCCCGATTCAGCCCCTGGCTGTAATTCTGTAGACAAGGAAGGCTAACTGGTACTTAGAAGATTACCTCCCCAAAGGCGTAACTAAGAGGTTCCATGATGATAGGAACCCCACGGAATGCGGCCCACGATGCCTGCTATCTAAAAGGGAAACGATAAATTGAGTGTTTTGTAGAGAGTGGAGCCAACTCGGGTAGTGAGCCTACCGACAGATAGGTCCCGCCTCGCAAACTGCCCCCATAAACGTGTCACCAGTGACCAGCCTCCCTCGACAAGCCAACCCAGCTCTGCCTTCTGCAGGCAGGGACAGCGCCTAAGAGCTAACGAATACAGTTTCCAAAACAACGAGAAAATTGTCATCCAAGACACGTACTGAAGATATCAATACCAAACAATACATTCTCAGGTGCACCCTTATGACGTGCAAAAATAAATTTAAATAAAAAGGACTAGCAAATTACTCCCAATACACACAGCACACACAAAAGCACCAGAAAAAGAGAAAATAAATAAACAAATAATTGACCACCCTACAAGGTCTAGGTGGTGATCTACCGGTGCAACGTTAAGCCCTACATTCCTCCCTCGAAGCATTGTTTCAAGTGCTGGAGGTTTGGGCACATGGCATCCCGGTGTGATGTCAATTCAACCTGCCAGGAATGTGGACATTCAGTCATCCTTAGGTCCCATGTGCTCCTCCTCCAGTCTGTGTCTACTGCAGCCAACATCATGTGCCCTGTAACTTCCTGGCAGATTAAAATTGTATGCCGGAACCGGGACTCGCCCTGGGACCTTTGCCTTTCGAGGGCAAGTGCTCTACTAACTGAGCTACCCCGACACGACTCATGATGCCACCTCACTACTTTTCTTCCGCCAGTCTTGCAAGTTTCGCAGGAGAGCTTCTGTGAAGTTTGGAAAGTAGGAGGTGAGGTACTGGTGGAAGTAAAGTTGTGAGGCAGCATCGTGAGTCGTGTTGGGGTAGCTTAGTCGGTAGAGCGCTTGCCCGCGAAAGGCAAAGGTCCCAGGTTTGAGTCCCGGTTCCGGCACACAATTTTAATCTCCCAGGAAGTTTCATATCGGCACACACTCCCCTGCAGTGTGAAAGTTTCATTCTGGAATCATGTGCCCTGCTCGCCACATTGCCTAGTTTTGCACAAAGAGAGGAAAATCATGGAATATAAGACCTTGGACAAGCTGACATACTCGGAGGCTAAACGTAAGTACCTGAATCTCCACCCTGTAACCATATTCATCTCCTGTGCTAGAGCCACTTAATCATCACTATCTACCACGCCAAGATCACAAACTGTTCAGCCAGTTTTAATGGGCCAGCAGGTCCTATCACCTTCACCTGCTCCCCCAGATGATAGGGGGCACCTCTTCCTGTGTTGCTCCCAAACCCCAATTCCCCCAAAACTGGGGACATTGGTCCCCACCCCCGAAACAGAGGAGGAGTAGCCTCCTCTGGCTCCTCTTGCAAGGAAGGGATAGCTTACATCCCCTCCTTAGTCAGCTTTCTCTGCTGGAAAAGAGGACACCAGCGAGTGGCAAACAGTGCCGATGTAGTCTGGTTATAGGGCTTTGAGGTCATCCTCAGTCCCGGAGACTGAGTCAGTGAAGCCCTCCTGACAGACACGAGAAGCCAAAGGAGCAGCAAGAGGCACAAAAGAAGAAAAAGAAAAATGGTAAAAAGAATGAGACGTAGTTCCCACACTACCACCCCATACCTCTGCCTCCAAAGATGAGGTGGAGATTCTAGCATCCCCTGAGGACCTAGATCTTGACGGCACCTGGGAGACTACGGACCTTGATCCAAAAACCTCAGCAGCAGTGACAGCAATTGATTCTGAGGTACAAAAGCCATCCTTAGTATCTCATGTCTTCCCAGACCATCCTTCAGTGGATTTTTTCGACACCTGGCTGAATTACGACAACTTTTATGCACCACACCTGCTTTCTGCATTGCCCTCCAGGAGACCTGGTTGGTGGCAATGCAAACCCCTGCCCTTCATGAGTACAGGGGATACTACAAAAGTTGCAGCATTAATTGTAGGGTGTCAGGTGGAGTCTGTGTCTACATCCTTAACTCTGTTTATAGTGAAACTGTGCCCCTTCAGATGCCTTTAGAAGCTACACCATGACATAACTATCTGCAGCCAGTATCTCCCACCGGATGGTTTTGTACCACCAAACATATTGGCTATGTTGATATCCCAACTCCTGCCACGTTTTCTACTATTGGGTGATTAGAATGTCCATAACTGCTAGTAGTGCAATAGGCAGTGGCCGTGGCAGAGATGTCGAAAACTTAATTTCCCAGCTCGACCTCTGCCTTTTAAACACTGGTGCCCCCATGCACTTCAGTATGGTGCATGGCACTTTCTCGGCTATTGACTTGTTGGTTTGTAGCTATGGCTTCTTACCATCTGTCAATTGGAGGACACATGATGATTTGTGTGGTAGTGACCACTTTTCTACCTTTCTGTCACTACCCTATTGTTAATGTTCTAGGCGCTCTCCTCGGTGGGCCTTAAATAAGGCAGACTGGGATGACTTACATCCTGCTGCCACTCTTATCTCTCCCGAAAGATACGATTGACATAGTGGTAGAGAATGTAACTAAGAAATTAGTATCTGCTGTTGAGCACGTAGTCCCCCTCTCATCAGGATGCCCCCGGCGAATGACAGTGCCTTGGTGGTCGTCGGAAGTTGTGGAAGCCATCTAAGACCATAGGCGGGCTTTTCAGTGCCATAAGCGCCACCCATCGCTAGACACTCTAATCACATTTAAGTGTCTCTGTGCTTGTGGTCGGCAGATAATACAGAGACACAAACAGGAATATTGGGAGAGACAGTCTCAACAATAGGGTCGTGTACCACCCCTTCCCAAGTCTGGACGAAGATCTGATGCGTGTATGGCTACCACACTCTGACAGCAATACCTGGGCTCTCTATACATGGAGCTGTCTGCATGGATCACAGCGCCATCTCTGAGGCTTTTCCTGAACACTACACTCATGCTGCTGTATCCCAAAATTATCAACCTGCCTTCCGCATGTTAAAACAGTGGATTGAATGCAAACACCTTTCATTTACCACATGCCACCCTGAGGTGTATAACGCTCCATTTAGTGAGTGGGGCCCGACAGAATCCATAATCAGATGTTAAAGCATCTATTTGACACTTGTAAGAGACATGTTCTAGCCTTCTTTAATCGCATCTGGAGTGGAGGTTTCTTCCCGTCACAGTGGCGAGAAAGTACCATCGTTCTGGTGCTTAAGCCAGGTAAAGTCCCGCTAAATGTGGACAGTTATCAGCCCATCAGCCTTACAAATGTCCTCTGTAAACTGCTAGAATGCTTGGTAACCTGGTGGTTGTGTTGGGTGCTTGAATTCCGAGGTCTGCTGGCTCCATGCCAGAGTGGTTTCCATCAGGGGCACTTGGTCTTGGATAACCTGGTCCATCTTGAGTCCCCCATCCAGACAGCCTTTTCTTTGTGTCAGCACCTGGTTGCCATCTTTTTTGATTTGTCAAAGGCATACGACATGACCTGACAATGCCACATCCTTACCACCTTACATGGGTGGGGACTTGGGGGCTCACTCCCACTTTTAATCCAAAACTTTTTAACTCTACGTACCTTCAATGCACAGGTTGGAGCATTCCGTAGCTCCTTACATACCCAGGAGAATGAGATTCCCCAGGGGTCGGTATTGAGTGTCCCCTGTTTATAGTTGCCATTAATGGCCTAGCAGAAGCAGTCAGGTCATCAGTATCACCTTCATTGTATGCTGACAACTTCTGCATATATTTTAGTTCTTTTAGCCTGTTGGTTGCTGAACGCCAGCTGCAGGGCGCCATACGCAAGATGCAGATACGGACCCTCTCCCATGGGATTCAGTTCTTGGCTGCCAAGACATGCATTATGCACTTTTGTTGGCATCGAACTGTCGACCCATATCCAGAACTTTATATTAATGACCAACTACTCCATGCTGTTTCTTAGGACTGGAATTTGATGATCATCTAACGTAGATCCTGCATATTCGCCAGCTTAAACAGAAGTGCTGGCGGCACCTCAATGCCCTCTGGTGTCTTAGCAGTACCACTTGGCGTGCAGATCTTGTGTCATGTTTGGACTACATGAGTGTAGTATATGGTTCCGCATCACCCTGGCGCTGCAGATTCTAGATCCTATCCACCACTGTGGAGTTAGGCTCATGACAGGGCCTTTCAGAACAAGTCCTGCGGACAGTCTACTTGTGGAGGCTGGGGTGCGTCCTCTGCGAATCAGATGGCAGCAACCGCAGCTCACATCTATGGTATGTCTACTCATCAAAACCACTATCTCCTTTTTCTGAACAGAGTACTCCATATTCCAATATGGCGGCCAAGATCGGGCTTGATGGTTAGTGTCCTTGAGTGTCCTTGTCCTGAGTGAATTGGAGTGTTTACCCCTACCAGCTCTGTTCAAATTAGTTGTGTACGCGACCATGGTGTATACACCGATCTCTACTTCGGCTGGACTTGACACACCACTCCAAACACTGTTCACCCAGAGGCACTTCTAGGGCTGGCCCGTCCATATAGGCAAACTAGGCAATTGCTTAGCGCGCTCGAATTTGGGGGCGGCAAATTTGTGGTGCATGCAAAGCCTCATGCTCCCGCGTGCGGTTTACTCTGCTGTTGCACTGTGGTTCCAGGAGCGATGACTTCCCGGTTACTACACATAGACAGAGCAACAGGCAAGAGCAAGATGCAAGCCAATATTACATGCATTCTATTTGACTTTTCAGAATTTTGCTAGTAAGCGTTTAATGATTAGATGAGTAGCAGTTTGCTACTAATCATCCCGTGATGAAAGCTGGCAACTTTGCAGAAAATTGTTAACGAGAGATTTCATCAGATTAACAACTTAAATCCTGTATTTGTCTGTCTGTACAACATACATGATGTACAAAATAAAACTCCCAACGCTGTTCTTGAAGAATGTGTTAATTTGGAAGAGTCGCTAACTCACAAAGACTCTAATATTGATGCTACTGATTTATGCAAGGAATTACAAGCCATTGATAGCAGAGTACCCAATAACTCAGATCACAGGACGTTCTATTTGTAAAAGTACACTTATAGACATTGTACCTAATTTAGTTACTGCACTAAGAGTGTTGTGTAAGTAGCCATTGGTGAGCGCAGTTTGTCGACATTAAAACTATAAAAACGTATCTGCGATCGGCAAAGACTCAAGAAAAATTTTCAGGATTGACAACTTTGACAATTGAACATGACACAGCGGACACAATTAATATAAAGGAGAGTGCCTCAGATTTTACAAAAACCAAGGCAAGAAATTTGTGTGACTCTTCTACATCTACATGGATTCTCTGCAAGTCACATTGAAATGCATGGCAGAGAGTTCATCGATCCATTTTCATAATATTTCTCTGTAGTTCCATTCTTTAATAGCTTGTGGGGCAAAAGGAACACCTAAATCTTTTGTTTTTGATCTGATTTCTCACATTTTATTATGATCATCATGTCTCTTTATGTTGGTGGGTGCTAAAAATATGTGTTAGTATTCTGAAGACAAAGTTAGTGAAACAAATTTCGCCACAACAAATAACGCATTTGTTTTAATGATTTCCACCCAAACTTGTGCATGATTTCCATGACATTCTCTCCCCTATAACACAATAATACAAAACGAGCTGCCCTTCTCTGAATATTTTCTTAATTGTCTTTCAGTCCCATGCTTATAATTGTATGAATTATTGTAAACTACAATCAAAACCTTTTTCAAAGACTAAATGTAAAAATGATGAAAAAGTAACATTATTGTATAAAAGTGTATGATGTGTCCCATTATAATGGGGAAATATGTTTATGTAATATATATGTTGTGATTATTATTTGAATAAAAAAAATTCAATGTATATCTTACATTGATGTTTTATTGTGATTTTATTAAATGGGGAGCCATTAAAATAATTTTCCTAGAGCGCTGAATTTGTTCAGGATGGCCTGGGCACTTCACTGGCAATTCCTATCAATACTGGATGGGTACCAGGGATCCACAGCAATCTTCACAGATCGCTCGACGGCAGACAGTTGTGTTGGCTTGGCATATACACATGCAGAACATTAGGAACTGCATTCCGTCCTGGATGGCTACAGTGTATTCATGGCTCAGGTGGTAACCATACTTCGTGCAGTCGATCACATTCATACCTGCCTTGGGGAGTCTTTCCTGATCTGCATGGACTCCCTAAGCAGTCTACACACCCTCAATCGGTACTTCCCTCGCCATTCCTTGATTAAGGCCATCCAAGAATCTCTATACAACATCAAGCTTTGTAGGCAGTCAGTAGTATTTCTCTGGACACCAGGGCACATTGGTATTGATGGAAACGAGATGGCTGACAGGTTAGCAACCTGGATATGGGTATCCCAGCTCCTGACATCCGTTCAATGTTACACAGTCGTGTTCTTGGTCTGTGGAGTACAAAATGGCATACCCTATGGACGCCCAATAAATTGCAACTAATAAAGGAGACAACGAACGTGTGGAGGTCCTCTATGTGGAATCCTCACAGGGATTCTGTCATCCTCTGCTGACTCCACATCGGCCATACTTGGCTTATGCATGGTTACCTTCTCCGTCACGAGGACCCTCCTCACTGTGAATGTGGTGCACCTTTGACAGTCGCCCATATCTTACTGAAATGCCCCAATTTCTCCACTCAAAGGCGGACTTTTAATCTCCCCGACTCATTAAACCTTGTTTTATGTGACAGTGCCTCTGCGGCTGATACTGTTTTAAATTTTATTCATAATAGCTGATTATATAATTCCATTTGACATGTATTGAGTATGCTTCATCTCTTTGCTCTGCACTTGCTTAATATTTTTAGGCAGGTGATTTTAATGTGTTACAGAGTGGCTGGACGTTCTAATTTTATTTCTGTGAACACCCAGCCTAGACACTCTAGTATTCTCTTTTAAATCTCTTGTTTATTTCCTTGCTTCTTTTATTTCTGACATCTTCCATCTACAGTTTGATGTAGTTTAGCACGTTATGTCCCATTTTAACGATGTTTTATGTCGTCTCTGTGAGTGGAAAAAGGGACTGATGACCGTAGTAGTTTGGTCCTTTTAAAACACCAACCAACCCAATAAACGCCTTAGAGACTGTTTCAGCTGTGATGTTTGGCAGTTGTATTGTTTCTACCCAGAGAGTGAGGTGATTAATGTACAAAATTAGATATTTGTGTCCCCCCGGGGAGGGGGGGCGGCAGACGATGTCCACATGCGCATGGCAAAAATGGCCAGTGCGATGCCAAATTTTCCAAGAAGTGGCAATGTGTGGTTAGAGATTTTGTTCTGTTGGCAGGGAATACAAGAATGTGCCCATGTCTGGCAATCCCATTTCATCTCATGCCAGAAGAAATGTTGTGACACAAGGCATATTGAAGCTCAAATATTCGGGTGTGCGAATGAATGCAGAGAGTTGAAAACTTTTGAATGTAGAGAAGCAGGAATTACAGGAAGTTTCTGTGGGGGAGGTGCACCAAATTTCATTACTGATTCCAGAAAAATTTAACTTCGGTAAAAGACAGGGACGTGGATGGGTCAGATAGAAGATGTCAAATGTCCTCTTTGAGTTTTGTAGGTTGGCAAGATCAGAGAGATTGACTGATAAAGACAGAGTGCCTTTGATGTATTGTATGTCAGTTGTGGACTGAAAAATGAAATTGAAATGGTGGTAGCATTGTGAGTAGGGGTTGGTAGGAGGATTGCGCAATGCATCTGCCAGAGATTTATGATCTGTCACAACATAGAACTGATGATCCTCAAGCTGAGGATGGAAATGTTTGATGGCTTCATACACAGTTAGCAATTTACTATTGAAAACTTAGTACTTCTGCTGTTGTGAGACAATTTTTAGAAGAAAAATGGAGAGAGGTAACCACGCCATTATGAAGAGCTGCTCCCCCAGGAAGTCGCTAGTGACTGTTGTAATGAAGAGCTCAGCATTGGGGATTGGGTGAGCATGAGTGATGGCTTGAGTGATCAAGGACTTGAGGCACTTTAATGCAATAAGCATGGGTTCGATCCAAAGTATGGGGCGAGAGCCAGATGTTTGTTTGCCCACCAGGGCATCAATTTGTGTGGTAAGTGGGCGGTTGCTGGAAGATGCCTTTGATAATAGATGATTGTTCCCAAGAATCGGTGCAGTTCTTTCTACACCTTAGGAAGGGGGATGCGGCAGTAGCCTGCACTCGAGACGCAGGTGGGCGAATGCCATCAGCTGAGACAATGAAGCTGAGAAAGTTGACAACACACTGGAAAAGCTGTAGTTTGTCGGGATTTATTTCGACACTTTTGGCGGAGAGGGTATCTTGGACCAAAGAAATAGCATGCTCGTGCTCCTGAGCTGATTGCTGAATATCAAGGTAGTGTTAAAGTAGGTGAAACAGAAATCAAAGGATAGCATCAGAGTCAGTGAACCTTTGCCACGTCTGTGGTGGAAGGGGAATGTTTGTCAACAACCTGCAGCATTTTCAAGGAGATGTTATAGGGGAGTGTCATGTAAGCTGAAGCCACTGTTCTACTATTTTTCACACACTCACAGCGTGGCTGAGGCGCACGGTAAAATAGAATCAGTGCCTTGTGGAACACTGATAGAAGTTTGAGTTTTGCTAACCTTGCTAGAATAGTTGTTACAGTCAGGTGTACCAGAGGCAAAGGTGTATTCGTTCAGTGCTGGTTTGGGATAACTTGCTTGCAGCTGTGCTGCTGAGATTGGCAGATGCTTGAAGGAATGATGAAACAAATAATGTGGGAGAGTACAGAACCTTTAGTTTTAGAAAATCTCAGGCAAACTGCCAGATGTTCATAACCTTCTACTAAGATATTTCAGTCTCCTGGCCATCTTCAGGTGAGCACTGCCGAACTACTGGCAAATATGCACTGAGTGCTGCTATTTAAGACTGTATTCAGCCAACATTGTGCATGCTGTACTTTAGCATGCCATTCACTTCATTACTATGGAGATAGAGAAAGATGGAAGCTTGCCATTTTTAGACGTCTTCATGTGATGTAGAAGTGATGGCACACTTGGTCATTCAGTATACAGAAAGCCTACTCATACAGATGTGTGTCTGCAAGCTACTTGTTGCCACCAACTGGCATAGCCAATTGGTGTTCTCAAAACCTTAATCCACTGATCCCATACTATCTCTGATGCCGACAGTCTTCAAACGGAACTGGAACACTTGCAAACAGTATTCGTGAAGATTGGATATTCAGTGAAGCAAATGAACAGAGCAATGCAGACCAAAGTGACAGATCAAGGAAGAAGAAGACGCCTTTAAATTGAGTGCTTACCTCCCATATATTGGAAATATTTCATCATGGATAGGCAGAATACTAAGAAAGTTTAAACTGAGAGTCATCTTCTGTCCTCCTTCCAATATTTCATCACTGCTGGGATCTGTCAAAGCTGGAGCTGCGTAAAGCAGGTTTTTACAGAATTCCATGTGAATGGAGCAAATCATATATAGGGCAACGACATGCACTGTGCAGTAGTGTATTGTAGAACACCAATGGCATACTTGCCTCCTTCAACCCACCACAATCACTGAACACTGTATTTCCACGAGTAGTTCAGTGAACTATAATGAAACAAAAATTGTGGCCCATACATCTAACTAATCAAAGAAAAGCTGGGAATGAACACCATAGATGAAGCAGTTAGAGCGAACAGACTGAGATGGTGGGGTCATGTTACACACATGGGAGAAGCAAGGTTATCTATGAGACTCATGAGCTCGTTCGGAGGGTAAGAGAAGCCGAGGTAGACCTAGAAGAAAGTACTTAGATTCGGTGCAGAATGATTTTGAAGTAAAAGGCATAACATCAGACGAGGCATCAATGTTAGCATTGAATAGGGGATCATGGAGGAGTTTTATCAGAGGTACTAGGCTTCAGACTGAACGCTGAAAGGCATAATCAGTCTCTGATGATGATGATGATGATGATGATGATGATGATGATACATCTAACTTTTGGAACTTGATTAGCAATTTATATGTGGAAATAAGACTATCTGACAGCAAGGCTCTTATCAATCAAGATAGCAGTTTCCAATTCAATCGTGCTTGGAATGTGGTCATAGAAAAAACTTCGTAGTGTGCATAATTCTCTATTACTGAATGATAATGATAATCAGTCTGATTTTGATAAGGCAAGCCTTCGCCACATAGGACACTCGGTGCAGCAGGAGGAGTTGCACTGAATGCGAACACTAAAGTAGAGCTTGCGCATTGTCGACTTATTATGGTCTTAAACAGCAGAGCTCAGTGCATCTTTGCCAGTACTTTGGTGGTACTCACCTGAAGAGGCCAGAAGATTGTGCCAAAATATCATGTCAGGAGGTTACAGACATCTGGCAGTGCACCTGAGATTTTATGGATCTATCTGTATGTCAGGAAACCTTTAAACGTCACCAAACCATTAGCCGGTCAAGTAGGCTGCCGAGGTTGGCCTGCACAATGGCTAACTCTGTAGCCACGAAAGAGATGGGGCTGCTGAGCAAATTATTTTTGGTGTGAAGATCACATTTTTCTGTATGTAGAGTTTGGGGTAACTATTCATCATTTCCACAGCTTTGCTCTCTATAGTGTTACTCATTCAGAAGGCCGTAATGTTACTAACACTAATGTGGGCCAGACCTGCAGGATTACACAATATATGTGTCAGTTGCGCGATGGAGTAATGAACCACTCCTGACATCCTGGGATAGACAGTGATGTGACAGATAGTCAATCACTAGGATTCTCCCTGTGATATTTGCCATGTGGAAAGTCCACGGACAGGTCAGTTTCATTGTCAGGTGGCAGCAGCAGCTTGACGGTGCCATCTGTCAGGAGTGTAGAGGTGTTGATGGCTCAGACAAATGCACGAGACTGTGTGTGTGAATGTGGAGCCGTGCATTTAGGAATAACTGACATGCCAGCTTTGGCATCCAATAGGAACTTGTAGTTCGAAGATCAGTCAGTGACATGAAATAGGCCATTTGTTCGGGAGATAGAGTGGACTGAGAGCAGCATCGGCATATCCTTACTATCCCGTCACTGTGATAGATTGTTTGTACCCCACCCTAATGGGCTCTTCGTCTCCAGGCAGGGTAGTTGGCATTTCTCCACTGCGGCCCCATATGTAACATCCTTCTAGCAGTAGGAGTATGCTAGATGTGAGGATCACGGCATAGGAGGGAGTGCCAGTCAGCACTTGTCATCCGATTTGTGTCTGTATACAGGGACAGACAATATGCTGCAGCTGCAGGAAGGGTCAGAGCCTGGTGAAGGCGAGCGGTAGCTGACGAGAGGTGTTGATGTGGGGGACTCTGTGTGCAGATTGTGGTAATGGGGCAATGTTGCCTACCTGATTTGCAGACTCAGGCTGTGGAATATATATAAGGGTGTAGATCTACTCTGCCCTCTGCAGACATGAACAAATGGATTCCATTACTTATGGGAGAAGATGGAATCTGCATGTCGACAGGCAGTTTTGTGAACCAGATTGTCGACCACAGTGTGTCATTGGGCAACATCCTTTTCGTCGACCAAGAGTTGTAGGTGACCCGGAGTTGAATTATCGTCTGTAGTCCTTAGAGAGTGTAGGTGTCTCAGTAACGGAGATGGTGGGCTTGTAGGTGAGTATGGGTCTGGATTATGTGCCCCTGGGTGAGTATGCAGCTGCTGAAAGTGGGTAGGGACTCCATGATTGAATGGTAGGCCTTTGTGTGCGAGTGGAAGCCTTAGCAGCAAAGGCTGGAGTTGTATGGCCACTGTCGGTTGTGGGCCCAGAAACTGATATTGTTATGGGCTGTGGGGTTGAGAAGTTGATGAATGTCTGAGAAATGTGGAAGAGCAGTGTGGAAGAAATAGCTGGAATGATGCTATGTGGTGAGTGGGCAGATGAACGACAGGAAATGAAACCGGTGTCGGTGTGCACCCCAAAACTGGTATGACTGCAGCTGGTGGTGTCAAGAGTGTTTGCAGAAAACTAAGGGGTGCAGAAGGCTGGCACGGAAGGTGTAGGGGAAAAGTCAGAAAAATGTATGTTGGAAGCACTTATTAGGGAACCGTGTCTAACACTTGTAGGACTCAGTTGAGGAAAGTTGGAGTGCTGGCTCAAAAAAGTAGGAAATGTTAGAGTTGTTCCTTGTGCATAACTGTCTTTCCAAGGCAGCCCACAACCAAACATAACTGTAGAGCGTTTGAGAGATGTGGGATGGTGGGAAGATGGTGGCTGAGCTCACGGCAGTACACCAATGGCCACGTGTCGGCAGGCACGAAATTTACAGTTTGTGTCTTGCAAAAACTAGTAGAACATTTTAACACTGTGGAACACAGTCATATTGTTCACTTCATTTTCACATTTGAAAGTCACTTGGCAGTTAGCACTCAGGGGAGAGGTGAAACCTGAGACTATTGTGAGTTTAGGTGTTGTGTCCCATACAACTTGTTGCACAGGCAGTAGATCAGCTTAGCTTGGCCTAACAGCTGCAGCAGGTCACATGGGTGGAAATCCCAATGGTGCGGAGGCGATGGAACCAGGATGCTGTTGAATTTGGGTATCCACGTTCGCATTGTCGGGGTTATGCAGCATTGTCAAGGCATAGTAGGTGCGATGAAAAAACAGTAAACTGGCACAATAATTGCAAGAAAATACATGAAAGCATGGAATGAAAAAAAGTCGTTGTCACTACTGCGGGAATAATGGTACATACACTATTTATCCATTTAAATTCGTGTATTTAACCTTGAATGATTACAGAGCTGTAGTGCAAAATGTAGAAAATGCTTGAGTAACATGGCACAAAACATCCATGGATCTCCTACAAAAAAAATGTGTTTGTGGTACTGGTATCTTAGATATCATTGCCACAGATTGTTCATCTAGTAAAGTATTTATGTAATGTATAATATTAACCGATTGGCATAATATATTGTTACTATTTGTAATTTAGTAGTGAGGACAGTTTACAACTCACCACAAAGACATGGCAATGAGCTGCAACAGGCACATACAAAAGACACACATATACAACACTTTCAGCTATCGGCCATGGCCTTCTTCAGAAAATATAGCTTTCATGCAATCACACAGGCACATTCCGATTGTAAAATGGAGGAACTAAAATGGTGAAAATAAATTATTCCAAAAGGACTAAAACTATCAGAAAATGCGGAATTCTGTGATGCACTTCTCTACTGCTCTATAGCCCCTATTCATCAATGATGAGCATGTACGGGTGAACAGTGTATGTTCCTAAAGCAAAGGCCTAATAATTGAAGAAGAAAGCAATCTTAACAGCATGGTAAAGAAGGGAACTGTGTGTCTTTGGGGAGAGCTCCAAACCCTGCTACTCACAGGAAGAGCCGAGCCCACCTATCCTGTCCAAGCGTCAGAGATAAAATCTCATAGCTGGTGTTCGAAGTGTGGCAGCTGGAGCTGACAGTTGTGTGACTGTGTTGTGTGCCTGTGTGATAACGTGAATGCTCTATTTTCTGAAGAAGGCCATGGCCAATAGCTGAAAGTGTTGTATATGTGTGTCTTTTGTGTGTGCCTGTCGTAGTTTGCCACTGTTGTAAACTGTCCTTATTACTATATTATTAATTCCAACCTGGACTTTCCATTATTAGTTACTATTTGTGAGTTAGATTTGTATGAATGTGTGTAATTGAAAGTAATGAACTTGTGAGCCAGGGACTGATCAAATAATTTTAGTTTTGTAATTATCAGTTAGGAGTGGTAGCTTTGAGAGATGAACTTGAAAATTGTGGAATATATGACAGTGAAGAAATGATGAAGGTAAACATATTTACTACACAAACAGCTTCAATGTTCAAAGACATATTTAAACATGTAGGTGCATCTGTCATTCAATCAGAAAAAAAAAAAAAAAAAAAAAAAAAAAACAAGCAAATTTAAATGCAGGAAAGTAAAGTTAATGCATGATCCAATATTAGTATGGGGAAACATTTGCTGTAAATTTAAGATTAATGACCACAGGTAGCATAACAAAACCTGAGCAGACAGTAAATGATTGTTCAGTTTGATGAGGGACAAGTATATATTTAGAGGCTTGTAGTGCAATAAAAAAAAAAAAAAAAAAAAAAAAAAAAAATACATGAGCCAGAAGAGAGTGACATTATCTCAAGATGCAGTCTTTAAAATCGATCTTTTTGTTCGTGTTCATTGTGTAACCATTTAAAGGAAGAGAGAAATACCATTTACAGGAAAAATAAAACTAAATTCTATAATAATGCAAAATGTGATACTAAGCTGACAAATGAGAAAGGAGGACAGTGTGATCTATAATTAGCTATGGCTAATATGGTGTTTATATGTCAAATGCCTTTGTTTAATCTGAAACATAATAACAATGATCTTAGTGCCTCTGCCAGGCACTGAAATGTGATTTGAGAGTAAATATGTAGATGTAAATCAATGCATGATGTTATATTTCTCACTTTTCAACACAATGATTAATTTTTTTAAAGAAATTTATTATTATTTATTTTTATTTTAGTATTTTTCAATGGGGTTTTGAGATATGGATTGTAAATTTGACATGTCGTCTGAAAATAAAAATTAAATGCCAAATTTAATGATGACTTTAAATGTGAAATGTGTTCATGTGTAATTTATTTTATTTTAAATTGCTATCTCCATTTGCAGGGCTCATGAACAGTTTGGATACTGTCAGGCGGGCACTAGTGGACTGCTTCTGGAAGACGACACAGCTGTGATTGGTACCCCTGGACCGTACACATGGAGGGGAACAATATTTGTTATGAATATATCCGATGATTTTCTTAATCGAGATAAGACATTTTATTTTGCACCATTGCAAGACAGTGGAGACAAGGATGAGATATCGCCTGTCGCCAAATACAGTTACTTAGGTGCAGTATGATATTCATACTTCATTGTAATAATTATTAAGTATTTACAAAAGATTTGCGTAACAAATACAGCATCAACATAGTTTTTGATTGATGTTATCCCCGAAGAAACTTTCAAAATGAAATTTAGTTACCTTTAGTAATAAAGAAACAAAAGATCAGTAGCAACCACAATGTCATGTTGTTTTTGGGTACTTGGTGACTTTCTCATCAGATTCTGTTAAAATTCATTTTCTGTTTTGCAGACACAGCAATCAAAGAAGCATGAATATCTTCTCTTTTGTATCCCTCTTTCTTGTGCTTGTGTATGACAGAGAAAACTTTTATATCATCATGGAATTTGCACTGATAGCAATATTATTGAGTAGAATTTTGGACCATTTCTCAACAGCACTTTCACACTAATTTTATTAACGTTTATAAGCTAGTTTCGTGTTACAGGGATTAATATGATTATATGAACTGATAAGAGACACCATTACCACAATTTACATAATACAATTAATTTGTGCTGGTTTTGGACTGATAGTAAAATTGCTTTTGTAAATAATAATTTGGACTTCCAGTGGTCGTATACTACCAGTGTAAATTAAGTTTTCTAAATGATATGCCTTTGATGTGAAAAGCCTGAGCAACTGAGATAGACTCACTTTCCTAAAAGAATATAGCATTAGTTTCCATCCTGATGGTAGCAGTAATTTAATATGCCCATCGCTCCGTCAGATACTGGAAGTGTCAATATCTGTGTAAATTTATAATTACTCAATTGTCACTCACAAAAGATTTGTACAAAATACAGTATTTGCACACCTCTCAATGGCATTCTGTGTTTGCTCCATTGAATTTATTTCTCTTGATCTGCCTGTTGTTATGGCAGAGCCCACAGTATGTCTCTGCTTCAACGACAATGTATTTGCACTGAATGAAGGTGTGGTATTATCCTTTCGCTTTTACCTGAGCCCTGAGCGGAGACTACTGGGAGCGGATGTTTACATTTGGCTCGTAGCGCATTGGCTGTTAGGTTAGGCCCAGCCTCCTTTTAGCTTTTAAATGGAAGTGTAATGGCTTAATGTGTCGCAGAAGGGACACAAAATTAAGCATCACTTTAATGTACAACTAATTGAAAACATAAACTTATGCTACTAAATATTTTTATAAGAACACAATGATGAACAACACTCACGAATCAACAATAAAGACACAATGGCTATGGCGCATACTGCTGTTAACGTTGGTAAGGTTGGTAGAGAGCATAAGCATTCCGGAACTTTATGAATGCAGCTGACTTCTGCCGATCGGTCAGGGCTCAGGTAACAGTCCGAGGATAATAATCATATTATTGATCTTTCATAAAGTTAACAAAACACCTGGAAATATTATCTTCCATAAAACAGACTAGATATGAGATTCATATTTTGTCACTATTTGGGAGCAGTGACATCAGCCACTGCTTTGCTGACTCCTCTGTCAGTGTGTGGTAGCAACTTCACACAAACAATTTTCCTGCACAAATGGACCTCACTAGCTGCAACTATGGGCTCATTAGCTGCCAGTTCTTTCTTCTATTTATTTGATGTGTAAGTAAAATAAAAATATAAAGTAAGAACTGCATAGGGATTCTACATCATGACCCTCTGTACTCTTCCTGGCATACCAACTCCTGCTTGTAAACTACATTAACATAAGTACCTTGTCTGGGCCACAACACAAATGATTTTTCCCCCTTCCATAAATTCTTGGTCATCTGGAGCTCCCAGTTCCATGAAACTCATTTCTTGTCAAGATCTAAAATTTTCCATAAATTTGGTCAGGATGAGTATACTTAGGATATGAACCTGAGGCAGAAAAATAAGGAGAAAACTTGTGTTGGGTTTGTGGTGAATGATGAGATTTGATGACAAAAGACTATGAGTACACTTCTTATCCATTACATGTCCTGATTTTCTTCAAACCTACTGAATTGATATGTCTATGTTGTGCTTATTGGTAAATGTAACAACGCATCAGTTAAATACTGTTTCAAATAATGCAATATAGCCTTTAATACCTCTAGCATCAAATAGAGTTTCCAATATTAACTTTCAAAAATATGTACCGTTCTTCTTTTAATAGCTTAGCTCTTTTCAGTGCTCATTTCCTGATGTCAAAAATGTTTTTTGTAGGTATGTCTGTAGCTGCTGGTAAATTTTTTGGAGACAAGATGTGCTATGCAGCAGGAGCTCCACGTTCTGATGGCACTGGCCAGGTTCTCATTTTTAGCAAAAGGCAGCAGTTTGTAAACCCAATGGCATTACGCCTTATTTTAAATGGGGAACAGTTTGCTTCAAGTTTCGGCTATGAAGTCGCAGCAGCAGATGTTGATGGTGACAAGTAAGTTGTCCTCAAGTTTTCAAGTTTTATAGAAACTATTATTAAAACCTTTTTGTGGCCATTTTACATTTTGTTATATACCGGTATTTGTGAGTGTGAATTGAGATAACAAAATACTTGTTTAGAGTGTCATGCAGAAATTCACCCTGCTCAAAACTACTTGTTATTTGATGGTACTACATCATTGCAACATCAACTGTCAGGGTTGGGAAAATTAATTTTTTAAAGTAATTCAGTTACAATTAAAGTTACTTCCATGGCAAAGTAACTTTGTTACAGTATAGTCTCTATACTTCAAAAGTGACTGTATTAGTTACAGCTATTGACACAGTAACTTTTACAATACCTTTACAGTTACTTTATTCTTCAAAACAGATAGATTATCTGGCCAGTACTTACCCTAGTGCTGCACCCCCGCCCCCCCCCTCCCCCCGGGGGGGACGTGCTTCTTCACGATTGGATACAACGTAGCACTACACACACAAAATTCAAAAGCAGACTGCAAACACTGCAACGAAGGGTGAAATCCTGGTGTACCAATCACGAAAACTGATTATGGCGGTTTCTAACGGCATTTTTCAGAACTTCCTGAAGCTTTGCCTCCGAATGTTAAGTAGCAGGCATATTTTTAAATCCCGAAAACTGGAAAAAAAGTGCAGCATGCATTCGGTTAAATATGGTAACTTGGGGGTCGTCTTATATGCCAGATATATGCTTACACCACAAAATTTGCATAAAAATTTGTACCTCATCTTATCTGAAGATTGTCTTATCTGCGGAAATATATGGTACTATATGCAGTAAAGGTTTGTCAGGTGTTCTGTTGGATTGTCAGTGTCAAATTTGCAACCAATCTGCAGAATGCGAAATTCCAGCATCATTATGCCATAGAGTCAGAGTTCCATAGCCCTTGAACTACAGCAAAGGCGTAGTGATCTGTAGAGATCTGGTCAACATCCCTTTGGAAGAACTCAAATCTGAGTGTGACCAGGAGGGTATTTTGGATGTACAAAATATTATGAAAAGGGTGGATGGTGAGTTGGTGAAATTGAACTCATTCAGCCTCACCTTCAATAATCCCCAACTTCCAGACCATGTCAAGACAGGTTTCCTTCGTTTGTGTCCCCAACCCAATGCACTGCTTTAAATGCCAGTGCTTTGGGCATACCACCCTGGGGTGCAAAGGTGAGGTCACCTGTGGCAAATGTGGCTAGGTCGTGCATGACAGAGCTGAGTGTAAACTGCTTTGGGATCACCCTGTCTGGAGTCGTGAGTGCAAAGTCTTCCTTGAGGGAAAAAAGGTGCATGAAATTAAGACCAAGAAGCACATCTCGTATGCTGAGGCCAAGGAAATCTTCCTGACCATGCAACCACCATCCTTGGCCGCTTCTTTCATTTCTGTTGTCAAAAAGTGATGCTGTTATGCAAACTGAGTCTGTTAGTGTTAGTATTAACACTGGCACTTGCCAATCCACCTGCCAGGTGGCAGCTGCAGCCGCAGAAGCTTCAAATCCAGTTGGCCCCCAACATCAGAAAAAGGCACTGATGCGCCTACTGTAGAGATGATGTGACTCGAGGCAGTTCGCCTGGTCACGATGGAATCCACTATGCTATGTTACGACACCTTACAGAGCAAAACTAACTTATCCTCTTTAATCTTTTTAATGCCATTTGGACGCCAGGTCACTTTCCCAACTTGTGGAGAGAGGTGATTTTAATTCCCCTTTTAAAAATCAGGAAAGATTCCTCATGGCCCAGCAGTTATCGTAGTGTTGCCCTCACTAATTGCATTGGAAAGACCCGAGAGCGGATGGTCAACTACCGCCTTGTCTGGATGTTGGAATCCAGGCAGCTCCTAGTTGTTTCCAATGTGGATTCAGGGGATATCGTTCCACCTTCAATAACCTGGCCTCTCTGGAGGTGGCTATACAACAGGCTTTCCTGCGCCGTCATCACCTTCTAGGTCTATTTTTTGATATCGAGAAGGTCTATGATACTACTTGGAGGTATCTTGCACTTAGGCAGCTTCATGAATGGGAATTTCATGGTTGCCTTCCTATTTTTATATTCAGCCTTTCCTTTCTCCACGTTATTTTATGTATCAAGTTGGTGGCATGCTCTCTGACAGCTTTGAGCAGGAAAATGGTGTCTATCAGAGTAGCGTTTTAAGTGTGACTTTGTTTGCTATTGCTATTAATAGTATTACTTCAATTGTGAAAAGTCCTGTCCAGTGTTCATTACTTGTTGCGGCTTCTCTATATTCTGTTCTTCCTCCAATCTTGCAACGACAACTAGTAAGTTGCAGCTAACTCTTCGGCGGCTGGATGAATGGGTGCAGAAGACCAGTTTTAAATTTTCAACCAAGAAGTCCATGTGTGTTCTTTTCAACCATTCACATTCTATTTTTACCTTACCTGAACTGTGGTTGAGGGACACTGTTCTGAATCTTAAAGACGCTGTGTGTCTTCTGGCTCTCACATTTGACTCTAAGCTTACCTGGTTGCCCCATTTTAAAGATTTGAAGAGACGTTGCCTCAAAGCACTAAGTATTTTAAAGTTTCTAAGCCACACTTCATGGCGAGCAGACAGGACTTGTTTGCTCCGGTTTTATAGAGCATTTGTGCGTACTTGGCTTGACTATGAGTGCACCATGTATGGGCCTGCAAGACCCTCTTATTTAAAGATGCTGGACGTGGTGCATCATTTGGGGATTCGGCTTGCGACTGGGGCATTCTGCACTAGTCCCATACTAAATCTCTGTGCTGAGGCTAGTGAGCTGCCACTTCACCTGTGGCAACAGTTCCTCGTGGCATGCAAGGCATATATGACATTGTCCTCGCCAAATACATCAGCCTATCCTGTCATTGCTCACCCTCCTATGGAACGGCTTTTTTGTACCAGGCTACGAACAGTGAGGCCTTTTGGGATACGTTCTCAGGATTGTCTTTTGGATATGGATGTGTCTGGTTTTAATGTTTTACATTGAGGTTGGAGTAAATGTCTACCCTGTCTCTTCCAGAGACCCAGATTACTTTTAGATTTGACACATTTTTAGAAGGATTCTACTTCCAATTTTACATTTCAATCTGTGTTTGTGATTTTACCATGGTTTACATGGATGGTCCACACAGGGGGACTCGCTAGGCTGCTCCATAGTGTTCCCCAACCATCAGGATTCGCCTCCCCCCTGCATACTCAGTTTTCTCAGCAGAGCTTCATGCGATACTGTGGGTGCTGTAGTAAATGCAGTGGGTTCATGGCACACACAGTTTCTGAGAAGATAGTTCAGCTCATACATGACAGACTGTACTCTATCCAGCAGCGGGGGAAGCAAGCAACGTTCTGTTGGGTACCAGGACATGTCGGCATTTGTGGCAACGAAATGGCTGATCAAGCTGCCAAGGAGGCCTGTGAAGGCTATGATACCACACATTGTGCCAGTCCCCTTCTGGGCATGCTCTGTTGTGCGGCAGAGGTCCCTTCGTTTGTTGAAGAAGGCATCGCAGGCAGTGACCAGCAATAAACTGCAGTTAGTTAAGCCAACTGTCCAACCTTGGTGAACCTCCTGTCAGTCATTGAAGCAGCATGAAGTGGCCTTGACACACATCCGAATTGGGCACTGTCTTCTGACACATGGCTATTTACTCCGCCGAGAGGCTCCCCCGTTTTGTGATGTTTGTGGTGTGCAAATCACTCTACGCCACATTTTACTTGAATGTATTTTGTACAATGCTGTGAGGGCAGTGGTGACTCTAGGTGTTTTAACTGATAATGAGGGGAGTGTGATGAAAGTTTTCAATTTTTGTGAACTCTCTGGACTCAGGCCTAAGCTTTTAGGCTGGAGGTTTTAGGGTGATATTGTCTATTTGTCACATGCTGCTCAATATCATGGAACTGACAGATTCATTTCACTGTTGTGATATTTTTGATATCCTACATTTGATTTATGATGGTTTGTCCTTCATCCTAAAATTGGTTTTTGTATAATGTTCTTTTATATTTCTTGATGCTATGTTTGAGTTTTATAAGTTTTTTGCCTTCAGCAAATAAATACATCCTTCTCACAACAGCCCACGACTGTTGTGGACTCACTGATGGCAGTGCCTGTTTATAACTCCACTGTTACCTCCAATGCTTCATCTGCTTGCAGACATGCTGCTGCTATTTCTGAATAATTTCCTGCAATAACATCTTACAGGTTTCAAAAAAATTCATTTTTATCTAATATTTCTGTTGTGAACTGAAAAGGTGTTACTTTCTAATAGCATAATACTTTTTCACATCCTAAATGTTAGTGTTTGTTCCCATTCAGCTATCACTGTTTCCTGATGATTGAAAGTTGTCATGCTCATTAGGAAGTTGTAAAACTGCCACTCACAACCAGAAATATCATAATTTTGTGGTAATATGTTGGTGTTGTCTTTTTTTAGGCGAGCTGACTTGATTGTTGGAGCACCATTCTACTTTTTTAAAGAAGATGGAGGAAGAGTGTATGTGTACACAAATCTTAGAGAAGATTGTGAAGACTGCAACAAACCTGTTACTCTAACAGGTCAATTGGAATCTAGGTAAGGCATAAAACTAGATTGGAATATGAACAGCCACATAGTTTACGTTTGTATTCTTTGCACTCTGTTAGTGTAAATAGTCAAAAGACATATCACTGGATGTCAAGTGACTGGGTACACATGGATATTAAACTGATGATTAAGAGCTAAGCAGAATTCTGGTTTAATTAAAGTCAATTTACATCCAGAAAGGAACTTTATAATGAGGATAGCATGTAACTCACCAGAGAAATGCAACCGGCACATAAAAAAGACACTCATCTATATGTAACTTAACTTTTGGCCCCTAGCCTTCTGACAAAGAAGGCTCAACATGTCTTTGCAGTGAGTTGCATAATATCCTCATTATATTGTTGATTCCAACCTGGACTTTCCACTGTCTGAAAAAAACTTTAATATACTGGTGTTTCTGTGCATATGAAGAGTAGGGGCAGAACTTCAAGAAAGCATTCTTCTTTGCTTGTTTTCATGTTCTGTAAGCACTAGTGCGTAATTTGATTATTATTGGAAAGAAATTTGGAAAGCAAAGACCATGGCACGCACCAATCAAATAGATTTTTATTGTATGTGTTGGAAAGATTTCTGAGCTTTCAGAGATTTCCATTGTCATAGTTGCTAAAAACACTGATAATAATACATTTCAGCGTTATTGATACATATGTAAGAAGTGTTAAGCATCTGGAATGTTCCAAAAATAGGGATAGATAGGTTTGGTAATATTAACCCAGAGAGCGCTAACGTCCTTCCAGAAGGACAATGGCAACTTACTTTTTTATTCTCATCTGTAAGAATTTGTGTATACTGTCATATTTTATTTCTTTGAATCGCTTGCTCCCACTGCAGATCACTTTTAGCTTGTATTGTCAATTGGAAAGTGGTTGGATACTGCTGCAAAGTTGAGATTTATACAGAAGATACTGAAGACTTCCTCGTAGTTGGGTTTATATTTATGAAACTTTCTTCAATTTTTGAGACATCTAAATGTATATATTTCATCTTAAATGTTGTTTTCATAATAATGATTTGTCAGATTAAAATTATAAAACATTCACTTTGACGTCATTCCAGAAAGAAGGGCAGTATTGCAAAACTAATGGCGTGATTGTGAAAAAAATCACCTATAACAATGTTGTGCAGTCATATGAAGGTAATTAATAGTTTCCGGGGAAAAAATTAATCAAAAAATAATTCCGCGCTATCTGGGTTAATATCATTGAAAATTAGGCTTTTATCTCTCTCAGCTATAGTGAGAGAAGCGTGAAGTACAAATAACAAAAAGCGTATATGTTATTATTGTCAACTTGTGAAGGGTAATTTGATATTTGTGTCCAAAAGGCATAAACCAAGTAAAATTAACAGGGCCATGAATGCTGTGTATAGGACTGTAGCAGTGTGTCCAAGTGGTGTGAATTCTTCCAAGTGAGCTGTGTGAACCGTGATGATTGGTCATGTTCAGGATGCCCAGTAATAGCTGCAACCACGCAGGATGTCAGAGCCATTGAGATGGCAATTTCTTAACTACTGTTGTTTGCAACTGTAAACCTTACTGCAGCAGTTCAATATTTCTTGTGGTGCTGTGTAGAATATAGCTCATAACAAGTTTAAATATTGTAAATTTAGCACTCACTAGCTGAAAGACAGCCACCACAAGGGGCAGTGAACATTGACAAGCTTGGATCATGTAACGCATTATGCCACAAAAGGGCATGACTGACTGAAAGGAATTGTCACTGGTGATAAGGGTGTACCACTATATGATTAAAACCAAGCAGGAAGGTTCTTCAGTGGGGGAGGGGGGGGGGAGATTCCAAGATTCCAAGTGCCTCATCTGCTACGAAAGGGCTTTTGACAATGTTTCTGAATATGAAAGGTTTGTAACTGATGGGCTTTGCTGAACATGGGATTACTGTGAATGCTGCTGCCTGTATTAAAACAAAGTTACATTGTCCCAGTTGTGGAAAATGCCACAACATTAATGCCTGTAATAATGTGATCCGCAACAGTTGTTAAATTTCAATTTTTTTATTTCTATGTCATACTGAGTTTTGAGACCTATGTCTCACCATCAGCTGCATCTGCAAATTACAATCAAATAAAATAGTGACATCTATCATGTAACAAAATGGTTACCCTACATCTTTACTGAAATTGTCCCCCCCCTCAGGGGGCCCACAGCTCTTTTGTGGGTACATGTATGGCGCGCACGGGGCCCCCAGCCGAAGCAGCCTTTTTTCGCCCCAGGCTGCTTCACTTTCCCTCCTGGTTCATGCCTTCACCCGGATACGGGCGTCCTATGCGAGTCAAGGTGGTTTCCGTCTAGTTTTTCTTTTTCCTTGGTTTCTTCCTTTCCTAACCCTTGCTTCTGTCTTTCTCTCCTTGCTGTACTTTCCTAGCCATCCTCTACTCCTCATTAGTCTCTTTTCCGGCGTTTGAGACACTTCTTTCTCTTCACTTCCTCTATTCTTCTTCTCTCCTCCCTGTGCGTGTCTGAAGGCCGACCCACGCATTATCATGTGTAGCAGGTGACGGGGTAACGTGTAATTCCCCGCCCCGGGTAGACAAGTAGGGCACGTACGTACTCCCTGGTAAAGGCCAGGCCCAGGGAGGGGTGATTACCTGAGCTGGTACCTTCCAAACATGCCGATTGGTCCCTCCATCCGTTCTCGGGAAGTGTGACCTGAGGTGTGAACAATCACCTAAGGCAGGTAAGCCCTCAGAGAGGGCCCCCACTAGGAAGGAGCACGCCATCGGAGACGCCGGTAATCACGGGAGACACTTCCGCAATGATTTCCTTCTCTTCCACTGTGACTTTGACCCAAAAAAAAAAGATTGATTCACCTCAGCATAAGAAAACTTTGTCCAATCTTCCGAAATTCCTAGTTGTTTCTCGAACCGACGGTAAAGATTTCACTTCTGTAAATCCTTTCATCATTTAGAAAGGTGTTGATGCGATTGCTGGCCCTGTTAAGACCTGTTCGCATCAGCGCAATGGAACATTGTTGCTAGAGGCGGACAGTGCCTTCCAGGTGCAAAAACTAATACGGACTACATTGCTACACACGTTTCCTGTCCAGGTAGAAGTGCATTGCATGCTCAACTCGTCACGGGGGGTAGTTTTCACGAGATCCCTTGACGGGTTGTCTGACGAAGAAATACAAAACTACATGTCTGATCAGGGTGTAACAGCCGTGCATAGGGTGTTGAAAAAGGTCGATAACCAGCTGACACCAACTCGTACTGTGTTTTTGACATTCGACAGAGTTGAACTCCCGTCCAAGGTCAAAGTGGTGTATGAGGTATTCTCCATTCACCCTTATGTACCAAACCCAACGCACTGTTTCCAATGCCATAGATACAACCACACCCGTCAATCTTGCCCTAATACAGCAAAATGCGTCACTTGTGGTAGGGCGATTGCCCACCTCCATCCACTCACTGCCTTAATTGCAATGGTAACCATGCGGCTTCCTCTGGGGACTGCCCTGTTTATAAGGATGAAAAGATCATTCAGCAAATTCGGGTTATGGAAAAGGTCTCAACATCTGCCGCTCGAAAGTTGTTGGCGAGTCGAAAGCCCACTGCCCTTCCAGCGGGTACATACAGTAAGGTCCTCACTTCCACTCGAGCTACTAAGGATGCAGGTACGCAGACATGTGATTTCACCTTCGCTGACACAGTTGTGCGATCGGCCTGCCCGAAGATTGCTCGTTCCACGTCCTCGCTTTCTCCTGCTGCTTCTAAAGTTCAATCTTCGTCAACCTCTAATAAACCGCGGGCACCTAAACAAGATGCCCGGACTTCGAAAAAGGAACCCGTCCGTGAAGATTTTCTACGTACTCAGGCTTCTCAACCGTCAAGTGCCTCTTCTCACCCTCACTCTTCCAGAAGGGCCAACAAAAAACAGAGTTCCTCTCCTTCCCCGCCAAGGCATGACCCATCCGTCACGCTGCCCAACAGTAGTTTGCCCCGATCATCTTCTGTCTCGCCGGGACGCACTACTGTTAGCCGGGCAATCGGCATTTTACTGGCGGCGGAAGCTGCCCCTCCTGATAAACTTGGGAAGGTGGCAGATGTGTCAGTTGAACACGATTCTCTACCTCTAGATAGCGATAGTAGTGCTCCCTCAAAGTCCGGTCCTCAGCGACCGTCGAGGTGACCCCGCCTGCTTGCTCCTTTTTATCCTCTTTTCTTCTCTCATTTTTTATCATGGCACTCTTTCAATGGAATATTCACGGCATTCGTTCCAATCGGGAGGAAATAAACTACTCCTTCAATTGCACTGCCTGCTTCTAGTTTGTCTCCAAGAAACTACATTATGTCCATGTGATCATGCAGACTTCCCGCTCTATACCTCTGTGCGTTTCGACCTGTCACCTGTGGAAGGTACCCCAACCCATGGAGGGGTTCTGATGCTCATTCGGAACGACGTCTATTACCATCCCATTTCATTGCATACTCACCTACAGGCAGTTGCCGTCCGCATCACTCTATCCACCTTTTCCTTTTCCCTCTGTAATATCTATTTGCTGTCGTCATCTGCCCTTAGTAGGGCAGATGTGCTACACCTCGTTGACCAGGTCCCTTCACCTATCGTGTTGGTAGGCGACTTACTTATTCCCATATAGACCTTGCAATATGCACTCCTCAGCTTGCCGGTCAGTTTGAGTGGTATGCACTTTCTGACACGTACTCGAGTGACCATTTCTCTTGTGTCATCCACTTCCTGCAACATTCCCCATCTCCTCGTCCCACCAGTTGGAACATCTCTAAAGCCTACTGGGGGCTTTATTCTTCCATGGCTGTTTTCCACGATCAGAACTTTTCCAGCTGTGACAGTCAGGTCGAATACCTCACAGAGGTTATTCTCACAGCTGCCGAACATTCCATACCTCATACATCCTCTTCTCCACGTCGCGTCCCGGTCCCTTGGTGGACTGCAGCCTGCTGTGACGCTCTTAGAGCCCGGCGCCGTGCTTTACACACCTTCCGCCGCCACCCAACATTGGAGAATAGTATCAATTATAAACGACTGCGAGCGCAATGTCGTCGTGTTATAAACGACAGCAAAAAAGCGTGCTGGACTGCTTTTACCAGTTCTTTTAACCGCTTTACTCCCTCCTCAGCTGTCTGGTGTAGCCTACGCCGTTTATCCGGCATCAAGGTCCACTCCCTGATTTCTGAACTGACCGTCGAGAACACAATCCTTGTGAACCCTGCTGATGTTTCCAATGCATTGGCCATTCCTTTGCGGAGGTTTTGAGCTCTGCCCATTACCACCCTGCCTTCCTCTCTTGCAAACAGGCAGAAAGTTATAATGTCTCCTTCACCATGCAGTTGCTAGGCCGTGCTCTCACTCTGTCCTGACCCAATTCCATCCATATTGAGATGCTGAAGAACCTTTCTCCTGCGGGCAAGTGTCTCCTACTTAGCACCTATAATCGCATATGGACTGAAGGTCAGGTTCCCACAAGTTGGCGTGAATCCATTGTTGTCACCATCCCCAAACCAGAAAAGGACAAACATCTTCCTTCCAGTTATCGCCCCATTTCTCTGCCGAGCTGCGTCTGTAAGGTGATGGAACGCATGGTTAATGCTCGGTTGGTCTAGCTCCTCGAATCTCGACGCCTCCTGACTAATATTCAATGTGGTTTTCATAGACACTGCTCTGCTGCTGATCACCTCTCACCGTGTTGACCTTCATTATGAATAACTTTCTAAGGAAGCGTCAAACAGCAGCAGTGTTCTTCGACTTAGAGAAGGCTTACGATACCTGTTGCACCATTGCACACATGGGACCTTTGTGGCCCCCTCCCTTTCTTTATTCAAGCATTTTTGGCTGCCCGTTTTGCCCGATCCCTTAATGTTCTCCGTGTCCTCAGTGGCACATTGTGGGGAGCGGATCGTACTGTCCACCATCCTGCTTCACCTTTACCAGCCATTGTTCAGTCGAAGCTCGACTACGGAAGCCTTGTATACTCTTCTGCACGGCCGTCGCTTCACCGCCATCTCAACTCTATTCACCATGGGGGATTACGCCTAGCGACTGGTGCATTTTATACCAGTCCTGTTGAAAGTCTTTATGCCAGAGCTGCTGTATTACCCTTGACCACTCGGCGTGACATACTCTTGTGTTGGTAGGCATGCCAACTGCGGTCAATGCCCAACCATTCATCTTACCCATTATTTTTTGACGACTCACTCGATCGCCAATATCAGTTGTCTGCAATAGCCTTGCTTCCATCTGGAGTTCAGTTTCGCCGCCTGCTTCAGCGGCTCGATTTTACCCTTCCTTCCACCTTTAGGTTGAGCGAGAGCCCGTTGCCACCGTGGCATCAGGCCCAGGTTCACACTCACCTTGAACTTAGTTCGCTCCCCAAGGAGAGCACTCCTGATTTGGTATATCACTCGAGACTTGTCGAACTCCATTCATGGCTTGAGAATGCCATATTTATTTACGCTGATGGTTCCAAGAGCACTGACAGTGTCGGATCTGCCTTCGTCGGGGACAACCTGTTCCAATACAAGCTCCCTGACCAGTGCTTGAATTTCATGGCTGAGCTTTTTGCCCTCCACCAGGCTGTTTTATACATCCGCTGTCGCCGCCATCCCTTTTATGCCATCTGTTCTGACTCCCTTAGTGCCCTGCAGAGTCTAAAGGACCCTTCTCAACCCATCCTGTCGTGTATCGAATCCAACGCTCCCTTCAGTTGCTAGCAGACAACGGCGGCTGTCACGCTAGTTTTTTGTGGGTCCCTGGCCACGTGGGTGTGCCCGGGAATGAGACCGCCCCCATTGCAGCCAAGGCAGCAGCTCTTTTGCCTCTCATGGCTACCTTTTGCATCCCATCAGACGATGTTCAGTGGGCTCTTCGCCGGTGTATTTTGTCGTCCTGGCACAGTTCGTTTTTCTCACTCCATGATAATAAATTGAGAGCCGTAAAACCGATCCCGACCATTTGGAGGAACTCCTCCTGCCCCTCTCGGCGAGAGGTGGTCATCCTGTCCTGGTTGCAGATTGGTCACTGCTGATTCAGCCACCATCATTTGCTAAACGCTGACCCTGCACTGCTGTGGTGAATTGTTGACGGTACAACGTGTTTTACTGTCTTATCCTCATTTTAATCCTCTCCGTTTAGCCCTTAACTTGCCGTCTACTCTGGAGGAACTTTTAGCTGATGACACACGAGCCGTTGCTCGAGTTTTGCATTTTATCAACATGGCTAATTTATCAAAGGATATTTAACCCTTATAATTGTTTTTATCTCATGTTTTTAGCTTTCCTTTGATACTCTATCTGTCAGTTATAAAATTTTTTCGAGATCTAGCGAATCTCTGTTCCAATCTGGGCACTAATGACCTGGGAAGTTGTGCGCCCTAAAACCACAACTAAAATTCTTCAGAACAAAGGGAGTATACATACTTTGTGAGTCCATCAACTGTTACTCGTGTTACTAGTGCCTCTCTGGTACATGTATGCAGCCAGTTTAAGATATTCAGGGACACTGGGCACTAGTTATTAAAGTCCTATTCATACATTTATGACCACAACAATTGAGAATTTGACTGTTGAATAGCCCCACTAGTGCATAGTTGACGATACTGCTGCTTGCCTCCCATCTGGCTGTTCGTATGCTATGGCTGCCAATGGAGGGTGCTCGGGAGGTTTGATAAGTTGTATTTCTATAAAGAGCTTACATATGTGGTTCAGTATGATTAGGTTGCCATAACATACAGCCACTTTTCTGTTATTTACAGTGCTGATCTTTTTGATGTTCCACTTTTGAACATTGGGACTTATTGTTTTACATGCAGACCCTCCCTTGTGGGTGGGTATGTCAGGCCCAAGTTGCCAATAGTGCCTTCCGACTTGCTGCATGTACCAGGACCCATTATTATAATTTGTTGCTACATGTAACAGTTTATGGACTCACTAAGTCTGTATACTCCCTTTGTTCTGAACCATTTTCTTACATGACAGACATCACTATTTTATTTGATTGTAATTTTCAAATGCACTTGATGATGAGACATAGGTCTTGAAATTCGGGTAATGCACAGAAATAAACATTTTTAAATTTAACAAATGTTGCGGATTACATTATTAAAGGTGAAGCTGGTCGTTTGTGGATGTTCTGAAGGAATAAAATTGAGTTCCAAAATTCTTCATTACAATGCTCATGTTGCTGTTTGTGTTCATGAGAAAATTGCCAAATTTGGGTGGAAGTTGCTCCTGCATTCACCATGCAGTCTCGACCTTTCATCTTTCACCTTTCATCTGTTTGGTCCTGTGAAGAAATTCTAGGCCAGCCAACAGTTTGGACAGATGTGGAAAATAAACCAGAAGTCTGCAGATAGCTGTACTCCAATCAAATGGACTTCTGTGAACAGGACATATTGAAACTGCTAATACATTGGGAGAAAAGTGTTGGAAATTGTGGTGACATGTAGAAAAGTAGGTGACTTTTATTTATTTTTGGTTTTGTTGCCAATTTAACTTTTTAAAAAAATGTTATCTTTCTTTCCACTTTCCCCTCTTATAAAGCAGAATATTCTCATTGATGTTATTATGGAATCTTTTCTGAAACCAAAGTTTATGAAAATTTTCCACAAGCACACACTTCATCTAGTCTAGTTGGGTAAGTGGCATACTATTTGGTTATGGTAACATGATTTTATTGGTGCTACCACAAGCTGCGAAAGTCAGCACTAGTTGGAAGATATTCATTTATTTACAAGTGCTGCCAATGTTACACTGCTCCTTGACATGAAGTAATACTGTACACATTGTTAGCGTAACGGTTACAGCACTTCAGCAAGCAGCCAATGCTGCCTTCCCCTCACTGCTCCATTTCCTGCGAGAGCCTTAATGTGCTTGCGAGACACACCTCCTGCAGCTTCCAGGACCCGCCGTGCGAATAATAAAGTTATCAAGGCCAAATAGTACATGTACCTTAAAGTACACATAGAGACAAGTTTGCTGACAGCAGAGGCAGTAGCAGCAGTAGTGAGTGGTTAGCCCTGGAGGATTTGTCAAAAGATCATCTGTAATTTAAAAAATCATTAGGCATATATTGTTATTATTTAGTAATCATGGTATTGATATTTTGTTTGGAGTTGCATTAGTAAACTTATACTATTATGAGTGTTAATTTCCTTTTTTGAAGGTTTGGTTTTGCTATTACCAACTTGGGCGATATCAACAAGGATGGCTTTGATGACATAGCTGTAGGTGCCCCATATGATGGCAATGGAGCTGTTTTTGTGTACTTGGGGTCAGAGAAAGGAATCATTACAGAGCCAGCACAGGTATACAGTTGTTGCAGTGTATTTATTTCAGCTGTAGCCAGCGATAGTGCAGTAGTAACATATAGATTTATCGTTTTATTTGTTTTTGTAATTTAGTTCGTGAATTTCTAGTACATTCTTCCAGGTTTGCATAGTGTAATTCTTAAAATGTTTGCATATTTTTGTAGTTGTCATAGATTGTACTATGAGAAGTATCTGTAATTCACATAGCCATTGTTGAATTGTTTGTAGTGGTGCAATATTGGACTGTTGAACATAGGTGATTGTCAGTCAGCTATAGCCAATGCAGAGTGCAGTAGAAAGCAGCTGGAAGCTGAGCAGTAGTGCAGCAGCGAGAGACATATTTAGACTTTATATTTGTTTCATAGTTTAATTTTTAAAGTCTTTGCCTGTTTGTGTTCTGAATTGTGTAATTCTTTTTAAAATTGTTTTTGAGAAGGATAGGTTCATACTCATCACAGAGACGTCAGATGAGCCATGGAAAGGCACAAATAACAGAAGCAACTTAATAGCTTTTGGCTGTTATGGCCTTCCTCGGTTAGAGAAACACATACAAACATACACATAAACACAGGCCACAGCAGTTGGAGATGACGATCGCATGTGTGTATGTGTGTTCGTTTTTCTCTAACCAACACAGGCTGTAACAGCTGAAAGCTGTTTAGTTGTATTCTGTTATTTGTGCCTTTCTGTGGCCCATAGGACATCTCTGTGGTGAGTAGCAATCTATCCTTCTAAAAAATGTTGTTGAATCCTTCCTGGAATTTAAATTGTTTGTCTTATTAACATTGAAAATTTTTATGTTTGAGAGGAACAACATTGTGTTTGCTAGTAACTGTAATGTCTAGCTTTCAGTAGTAGTTAGTCTTTTGTTCATTGTTTTGAACAGCAAGTTACCACTGACCACATTTCAGTTAGCTGCCATTAATGAAGCACCAGTGTAGTAACAAGTTGAATACAGTAGAACCCCATTTTTATACTTTTCAAGGGACTTCAGTGAAATGGTGTAAAATGCAGGAAAACATAAAATGTGGGAAATAATGTTTAAAATGGTGAAATATGCTTACTGTATGACCCCACAGTGCTGGCCGCGTCTACCCGTCTCATACCCGCCACCTTTTCTTGTATTCAACAAGGCTGCGGAAGAGTGGGAGTCTTACGAAAAGCATCTGTGGCAACATTTTCAGGCTTTTGACATCCGGGATGCCTGGCTGTGCCGCGCCCTTTTTCTTTCATGGATTTCTCCTAAGATTTATTATTTGTTGTGTCAACTGGTCCCCTGCAGGATCCCACATCTCTTATTTTTGATCAGATGTGTCAATTACTGTCTTCTTACTACTGCAAGCATTCTCGTGTCGTAGCTGCTGGAGTGGAGTTTTATAGATGCCATAAACAACCTCACTAGTCATACCGGGTGTGGGTGGCCAAATTACACGGTCTTAGTTGCCATTGCAATTTTGTTTCAGAGGTACACAAGGAGTCTTGTGCAGATCAGGTGGTCAGGGATGTGATTATTTGCCTGGCGCTCGACAGGGAAATGAGGGAGTGTGCCTTACAACACAAAAACCCTTCATTGTCAGAGGTCTTAAAAATTGCCCAAGTTTTGCTGTCGAGGACAGCAGGAAATCAAATTGAGGCTTGCTGCGACATATCGGCTGTTCTGCCTTCTCCATCTCGCCACCCGCAGGAAGACGAGCCCCCTGAGGAGGACATTGCCGTGGTTACCCAACCCTCTGTACAGTCGAGCGGTAAGCGTCCTATGCAACAGCAGAAGCCGTGGGTGCACGGTCCACAACAACAGACGACACAGGGATGCTCTAGTGCCCCCTTGCCCTCGTGCCCTTCTTGCTTTGTCAGTCATGATTGGGCCGCTTGTCCTCAGTGCCTGGGCCACGTGCCTTGTGCAAGTCAAATCCCTCCGTTCAGCATTAGGATACGGATGTAGATACGGAAATCAACTGTGTGGCGGCACTGTCCGTGGGTCCTTCTGAACTTTTCTTGGACCTAAAATTTTGCAACAAGGTCCTCCGTATGCAGGTTGATACAGGCACAGCTGTTACTCTGTTAAGTTCGAATTGGGCTCCCTTCTCCTGTAGCCAGTCACTCACAAGTAACTCAGTTATAACAAAGAATAGATTCCAGGGCTTGGCCAATTTACCACTCGGGCGGCATATCACACTGTCATTCGCCCCTTAACCTTTCTTGTAGTGGACAATGCAACCACAGAGAATATTTTTGGTATGGACGCATTTCAGTTGTTCAGGTTTCCTATTTCGGACAATGGCAACCTAGTCTCAAATGATGATATCCTACCTGCAACTGGATGAGTTCAGCTCGGAATGTTCTTCTCAATTTACACCAGGTTTGGGTTGTGCCACATCTTTTCAAACACACACCTCTATGAAACCTTCTGCGCACCCACGTTTTTTGGGTGCGCAAGATACCGGTGGCCCTCCGCGATTCCGTCAAAGCGGAATTAGATTGCCTCTCATCCGTGGGGGTCATTCATCCTATTTCCTCGAGTGAGTGGTCTTCTACTTTGGTCATCGTAATAAAGCCAACTGACAAGTTGTGGCTCTGTGGTGATTTTAAGACCACAATCAATACACAATCAGTCATTGACACTTATCCATTGCCTCGCCAGGAGGAATTGCTCACTAAGTTGTCAGGAGGACTTTTTTTGTTTTTTCTTTCTTCTTCTTCGAAGTTGGATTTGGCACAGGCATATCTTCAGCTTCCCTTGGATGAGGAGTCACAGCGTTTGTTGGTGTTTAATACACCATTTTGACCAATACCAGTATTTACACCTACCATTTGGGGTTGCCAATGCCCCAGCCATATTCCAACAGTTCCTGGAACAGCTCACAGTGCTGATTCTGGGCTGTATAAATTATCTGGATGACATCGTGGTATCTGGCACATCTTCCCAAGACCACTTGCAGAACGTACGCTCTCTTTTTTCGGCACTCCAGGCTGCTGGACTCAAATGCAGTTTAGTCAAGTGCAGCTTCTTCCACCCCACTATTGTCTATCTAGGTTTTGAAGTTTCACGTGAGGGTGTCATCCCTTTATACCAGCATGTCACGGCCATTTCAGCCTTACCTCGCCCTACATCAGTGCAGGAGTTACAGGTTTCTCGCGGCAAGATTGCATATTACCACAAATTTCTTCCCAATGTGGCATCCATAGTGCAACCATTATATGCCCTTTAGCACAAAGGTGTGCGTTTACAGTGGTTGCAAGTGTGTGAAAATGGAGCCTGGGCAACAATTAGTTTTGGCCACAGATGTGTCCCAACATGGGGTGGGAACAGTCTTGGCCCATAGGTACGAAAACAGTACTGAAAGTCCCATTGCTTATGCATCAAAAACATTGAACTCGACACAACTCAAATATTTGAAGATAGAAAAAGGGACCCTGGCCATCATCTATGCATTGGACAAATTCTACGTTTTTCTGTATGGCACAAAATTCCATTTGATCATAAACCGTTCCCTGTTCAACCTGTCCACATCCCTGCTGGATAAAGCAGGACACCACCTTCATCGATGGGCCCTGTTTTCATCGCTCTTCAACTATGAAATCAATTTTTCCCTCAAGGCCCAACATGCTAATGCCGACACGCTGTCTCGTCTTCCAGTGGGTCCCGACCCTATTTTTGGCAGTGACGAATTGCTCTGTTTTCATCTGGTGCGGTGGAACAACAGGTAGTGGATCATGTATTGCAGCTGCGGTCACAGCTGATCCCACAATAAGACAGGTGGTCTCTTTTGTACAACACGGTTGGCTGGAGAGGCCTCCGGGCCATGTTTTGGACCCATTTCGCAATTACTTTTCCTTTTGGTATCTGTTTTCGGTCAGGGATGGAGTCCTGTTACTGTCCATGTCAGGCACACCACCTTGGGTGGTCATTCCCTCCTCTCTACATCTTGAAGTCCTCCATCTTCTGCAAGCGGACCACTAAGGTATTTCCCGTACAAAAGCATTAGCCCACTGTCATGTGTTCTGCCCAGACCTGGATGGGGATATTGTCAGACTTGTCTGCCTGCTCGAAATGTGCAACTCACCAAGCTCCTCCACATGCATCCCTTTCACCATGGCCAGATCCAGAACAGGCTTGGGAACGAGTTCATGTATACCTTGTGGATCCTTTCTTGAATTTCTTCTTGCTATTGGTGGTCGACACATTTTGAAAGTTTCCATACGTAGTATGTTACACTTCGATGTCAACAGCAGTAGCAGTTTCAGCATTATCTAAGAGCTTTGCTCTCGAAGGTGTGCCTGTCACTTTAGTTACTGATAGCGGCCCACAGTTTTCTTCTCAGGAATTTGCCGAATTCAGTTCCCGGCAAGGTATCCGTCACGTGTTGGCGCCCCCCTTTTCACCCCCAATCTAACGTGGAGGTTTAACGTCTTGTGAGAACGTTTAAGACCCAAATGATGAAGTACGTAGTTCAATCTTCACCTGACATGGCGTTAGAGAGATTCCTGGGTGCCTACCATTTTACACTGATCAGTGATAAGAGCACAGCAGAACTCTTACACAGCCGACAGCCTCGGACGCTGCTTCACCTGCTGTGGCCCATGCTGGGCCACCTCCATGTGGTGGCGCCTGTCGATTTCCGTCCAGGCACAAAGGTGTGGGTCTGTGAGTTTGGCCTCACATCTCGACATGTGGGTCAACTGCGTCCTAGAGTGGCAAATTGGGAGTTGGAGGATGTCCTGACACACCTGCGGGTTCCCCCGTCACCTGACAATGCCAAGACCAAACCCATCCTCCTCCCGGCCGACATTCCATGGTGTCCTGGGAGTGGGGTCCAGCAACACCTACAATTTGACCTGCGTCAGACCCTCCCGTGGTACCGGTTCCGCATCCATCGCTGCACTCACCGCATCTACCACCTCCGCCTCCGCTGCCATCACTGCTCGCAGTTACGCTGCATATGGCACCGGGCAAGTGTGATGACAGCGGCATGGCCTATGACCCACCTTCTCTGGTCGTATCTCACTGGCCACCAATGGGCAGGGCTCACTGTGTTGCAAGGTACTCTCAGTCTGCATGCCCGTACTCCTTGGTTCCGGCTTGGCACTTTGGCCATGAGGACGAACTGGATGTGTCATGTGTAAGAGAGTTTAGTTTTTCTTCAAAGAAGAGGGAGATGTGCTGTAGTGTAGTGCATGCCGCATGACTCTAATCGAGCCAACCATGTACTTACGGTGCCTGCTACCAGAGGCGCGCGAGACCAGAGACAAGCAGAGTGCTCTCTACGAACAGATGTGGATGTAGCGGGGAGTTGTGCAGGCAGCTGTGTAGTACATGCCAAATTGTTGTTATGTTCAGTTCTGTACTTAACGACCAACGCGGGCCATTTATGTTAGACTTTACGTGATACAGTTCAGTTGTTACAACAAAGGAAATTTACTGTGCTGAGATCACCCTTGGGTCCAAGACTTGCTGAAACCTGACATGACTTGGACAACATTTCTAGTTGGTTGAGGAATGGCAGCTAGCTCTAAATATGTAAAAACTTAACATACTGCATTAGTGTAGAAAAATCAATCCCAGATTTTTCAAATGATGCACCAACATTTAAAGTACAGTTACAGTACTGACTGTTTTTACATGATGTGTGGATGTTGATATCAGCATAATTAGACAACTGATCATGAGTCAAATGCAGGTAGCCGAGAAGAATGTAGTTCTTTATGTCTTTTGTTTCATAAGTGATGTTTTGCTTGCCAAAAAGTCTCTGCTGTTTGCTATGAATGTGTCACAGTTTGTGATGCTGTGGCTAGGCAACAACCTAATAGCAGAGCTTAAATCTGACCTAAAATCTACTGACAGTGTTGCTGAATTTTTACTTTGAGAAACAACACATAATAAATCTATTATAGTGAAGTGGTTAACTTCCTGGTGATAAAAACGTTTACATATTTGATATAGCTTGCATAAAATAACTTCATGGTTGACAGATTATTTCTTATGCATGTACTGCACAGCAGGGAAAGAACTGTTATTGGCTGCTGACTGACGCTTACCACTTGACTTGCTGAAATGTAATTCATGAAATTATTTTAATCAATTAATTTTAATAATTCAACAGCCTTACTTAGTGTTTTCTGTGTGTTATATTTTAATGCATATGCTGTATAATGTATGTCTTGAATCATTGGAAATGAAGTTCATCCATTTTGTAGTGGTATATTAATTGATGGAACATAAAAGAAGTATTGATATTTGGTGGGAGCTAAATGTGGAACCTGCAACAAAAGTAATAATAATAATAATAATAATAATAATAATAATAATAATCACATGAAATGGAAATACCATGTTCAATGCATGTCTAAAGGTAGGGTAGTAAAAGCTGCAATACAATAAACTTAACAGGCAAGAGAAAAATTGGAGGCCGGCCGAGGTGGCCGAGGGGACTGAGGCGCTCCAGTCACGGTCTGCGTGGCCACTACGGTCGGGGGTTCGAATCCCCCCTCAGGCATGGAAAATTTTGCCGTCCTTAGGATTAGCTAGTTCATAAGTACTTTGTAAGTTTAGGGACTGATGACCCCATAGTTAAGCCCCATAAGCTATACAAACATTTGAACATTTTGAAACATTGGGCATCCTTCACAGAGATGACATGAACAATTGAGAGGCAGAACCAATCAGATGGCCTAACCCTGATTATTATTATTATTATTATTATTATTATTATTATTATTATTACTACTACTACTACTACCATGAAACACTTTTGTTCCCATTTTCAATCTGTATTTGAAGTTCTCTGTGCTTCGGCTATCATCAGTTATTTTACTAACCATACAGCAAAACTCAGCTACTGATTTCAGTGTCTCATATCCTAATCTAATTCTCTCATGACTGATTGATTTAATTTAAACAGATTCTATTTGCTTTTGTTCATATTAATCTTATAACCTTCTTTCAAGACACACTCCTTTCTATCCACCTGCCTTCCAAAACCTTCTCTTCCAGAATTACAATGCTATTGGCAAACCGCAAAGTTTAATTTTCTTGTCCCTTTCAAAAATTTTCATCACTTTCCTTCATAGTTTGCTCAATGTACAGATTGAATAACATTTCTCTCAATGCTTGTAACTGCCATATGGTTTCTGTACAAGTTGTAAATAACATTTTGCATCCTCTATTTAAACCCTAATATTTCCAGAATTTCAAAGTGTGTATTCCATTGAACACTGTCAAAAGATTTTTCACACATGTTACAAAAAGGTACGGCGAAACTTTCAAGAAACATTCCTCACACACAAAGAAAGAAAATATGTTATGTAGACATGTGTCTGGAAATGCTTACTTTCCATGTTAGAGCTCATTTTAGTATTTCTCTTTAAATGTAAAATGAAATAATTAGTGCAGGCAGTTGTCAAAATACCCAATTGTTTCGTTAGTATGTACTGTACTTCCTCAATTCACCGTCAGTTGGCCCAATTGTGAACATTTGGGCAGGTATTGTTGGTGATATCTCGATTGGGCTTCATTTTTTTACCACCTACGCTCACTGGAGCACGTTATCATGATTTCATATGGAATACTCTACCTGTGCTGCTAGAACATGTGCCTTTACAAGTTCGACACAACATGTGGTTCATGCATGATGGAGCTCCTGCACATTTCAGTCAACGTGTTCGTACGCTTCTCAACAACAGATTTGGTGATTGATGGATTGGTAGAGGCAGATCAATTCCATGGCCTCCACTCTCTCCTGACCTCAGCCCTCTTGACTTTCATTTATGGGGGCATTTGAAAGCTCTTGTCTACGCAACCCTGGTACCAAATGTAGAGACTCTTCGTGCTCGTATTGTGGATGGCTGTGATACAATACGCCATTCTCCAGGGCTGCATCAGTGCATCAGGGATTCCATGCGATGGAAGGTGAAGGCATGTATCCTCGCTAATGGAGGACATTTTGAACATTTCCTGTAACAAAGTGTTTGAAGTCATACTGGTACGTTCTGTTGCTGTGTGTTTCCAGTCCATGATTAATGTGATTTGAAGAGAAGTAATAAAATGAGCTTTAACATGGAAATTAAGCGTTTCCGGACACATTTCCACATAACATATTTTCTTTCTTTGTGTGTGAGGAATGTTTCCTGAAAGTTTGGCCATACCATTTTGTAACACCCTGTATAAATGCTATTAATGTAGGTTTGCCTCTCTTTAATGTATCTCCTACATTTTAGAGTCAGTACTGCCCTACATGTTCTTAATTCTTCAGAAAACAAACTGATCCCTCCAGAGATTGGTTTCTGCAAACTTTTCCTTTCTTCCATAAATAATATACATTTGTATTCTACAAGCATGAAAGTGATGGTTCAGTAATATTCAAATCTGTCAGCACCTGCTTTCTTTGAAATTACATTCTTCTCAAAGTTTGTGGGTATTTAATATGCCCCACATCTTGCACACCAGGTAGAAAAGTTTTGTCATGTCTGGTTCACCCAAGGATCTCAATGATAGGGGTAATAAAGTTAAAGTGTGCAGCTGCATGAAGTTTACTACTTGTAATATGGGTACAATCCACACATCTTCAGAGAGAGTCTGAGACTGAAATTCTAGCACATGTTTCGTCCTTATAAACCTGTGGACCATGGTACTGTGCATGCGGCCACATGTACACAGTTGCCAAAGATGTTACTTGGTGACAAGGAAGCATACATATGTATAAATTATGTCTGTGGCTGCATGGTCAGTTGTTGTAGTGGTAACAATGTATTATGAGCTGTGCTGTGGCGGTATCCTTGTAAATTTATTATAGAAATTCCAAGATTTATCTGAACAGAAGCCACTGTCTTTGTTAATAAATTCGTCCCCACACAAATTTCGGTTGCTTCTGTCACCACTGAGTCCCTGAAAGATGAAATTGAGGCTAAAATTTTGATGTTTTCGTACATCATAGAGTCCCAATATCAGTACAGTATTCTACTACAGCCTATTTATTAGGTTGTAAGAGATGGGTATACCTTTGGTGTTCCGTGCATCTTTCCTGGACTGTATGCATCATCTGGCCTGTATATGATGGGCCACATTCACAGGGGATCTTGTAAACTCCAGTCTTCTGAAACATAAAATCATTTTTGATGGAAACCTAAATTGCTGTTGCCTTTGGTGATGGTGGGGGGGGGGGGGGTGGGTGAAAAATGACATTTACTTTGTGTTTGTTCAGGATCTGTATGAATTATGATGAAAGACTCTCCACATTAGGCAGTAAAGCTATGGATTTAAAACTTTGTGCATCAGCTTCTGTCTTAGGTACACCACTGGCTTCATTTATTGTGCCTTATGTATTTGCTGTGGAGAGTACCCATTTTATTCAAAAACACTCTTCAGGAGTAGAATCTCATTCTGCAGACTGCTCTCATCAGCAGTGACATGTGATCTGTGGACCAGTGTTCTGAGAACACTCATCCTCTGGGTAGGATGGTGGCAGCTAATATACATGTAAGTATAAATCAGTATGTGTCAGTTTCCTATACACTGAATGTCCTAAGGTGGCATCGTTTTCGCGTCATACTATTATATTGAGAAATGAAAGTCATCCCTCTCTATCGATTTCCATTGTAAACTGGATTTTCTTATGGATGGAATTCAGATAGTTTAAAAATTCTTGTAACTTATTTTAACTGTGAGACCACACAACAAAAGAGTCATCAACATACCCCCAAAATACTGTGGGTTTCAATCTGGCAGATTCCAGCTCCTTTTCCTTGACGTCATCCGTGGTCTGTTCGAAGAATTCATTATTGAATAAAAAGTATGTCGAGGTCGTGACACATCATTGAAAATTGGGCAGACCCTTAATAAATACAAATTAAATGTCATTTTTTTTATTCCTCCCCCCTCTCCCATCAGAGACAACAATACTTTTGGGTTCCATCAAAGATCTCTTGTGAATGTGGCCTTTCATAACATAGGCCAGATGATGTGTACAGTCCATGAAAGATTCACGGAACACCAAAAGCACCCAGCTCTTACAACATAAAAAATCGGTGGTGGCACAGAACATTGTATTAATACTGGACGCTCTAGGACATACAAAACAGAAATAAAAAATTTTGCCTCAACTTCATATTTCTGGGACTTAGTGGTGAAAGAACATTGAAATTTACTTGGGAGTGAATTTAATTAACAGAGACAGTGACTTCTTCTTAAATAAATCTTATATCTGGCACTTTCTTTAATAAATTTACAAATATGACACCACAGCACAGCTCATAATACACTGATACTTCCACGACAATCGACTGTGCAGCCACAGACATAATTCACACATATATTTGCTGAGTAATGTCTTTGGTGCCTGTGTATCTTTGGCCACATGTGCAGGAGTCTGGACCACAGGTTTATAAGGATGAAGTGCATGCTAGAGATCAGTCTGTGACTCTTTCTGAAGATGGCTGGATGATATCCAGCCAAAATATTAGAAGTAGTAAACCTTATTTGGCTTCATGCCTGAAACACAGTCATTGTGCTGCGAAAACATGAAAATGCACAAGGGGAATGTTGTCTACCACAGGGACATTACTTTTATTTAGGTCCAATATTACTTTGTCAAGTTCCTTTTTCAGTATTGTGCTCCCATCTCATATGTGTTTACTTTCTCTTCCATTGATGTAGTAATACCTTGACATTGAAATTCAAATGTAGAATACTATTGCAAGAAAAAATTGGTAAGCTGTTTGCATTCTATTTTTTAATGCAATGTGAAACCTCTACTGATTTTATTCATGGAAAACTTTGTTGGATATAAAGTAAAAACAGATGAAGTGTCACAGTGACACTTGAGACATCTGCAAATATAAATCTTTTTGACTCTTCTGTTGTGGCTAGTGTGCCTACATATAGAACAATGGGTTTGGAACAAAAACCTTGGAATCACCAACTCCATATGCCTCCATTCAGATCCACATACGTTTCCTGTACAATGAAATTTTGCTTAGTGTTTGATCAGTTAACGAAAAGAACCACTGAGTAATTACTTTTTATTCCATGATGTGCCAGCTTGCTTTTCTTAAATCAAAGGAAATATCTCAAAGTAGTTCTTCAGTGGACTAACACACACAAAACAATAAATTACAGTTCTGTTGCTGATCCACCCCAAACCTTAACCGTGGAGTATGTTGGATGTGCCACTGCTCTTTTACATGTAGTCTTCTCAAAGACTTTGAAACACAAATTGCAAAGAAATCATCACTTTTATAATGTGGCTTTACTTGTGAGTATTTTAGTGTATGGAAACACATGACTCATCAAACAAATACTGCACAGGTGGCTTGAATTTAATGCTGATGTATGGTATACTGACACTCATAAGGAAACTCGATGTTTCATCATACCCATTGGACTTGCCAAATTTCAACATGAGGCTGTTATTACAACATGTGTGGAGTGGGGATGGGCGAGAAAGAGAGGGAGAATAAATTAATTGCAGTCAGTCTCCAGCCCTAAAAAAACTACACACAGCTTTTTTAAAATTCAACAAAACTATGTTTTTGAATTATTGACAGTAATGACATTGGTACAAAAAAAAAGTTACTGTATACAATAATAAGCTTGTGGATACAGAATGTGTGCTTTATTTCAGCATAGAACATCATTTCTACTTAACAATAAAATCTTTCTCTGTTTATAGGTACTGCGAGCGGAAAGTCTTCCATCCAGTGTTCAACCTATGCGAACATTTGGCTACTCTTTGAGTGGAGGTCTAGACTTAGATCAGAATGGATACCCTGATTTGCTGATAGGCGCTTATGAGCAAGATAGTGTTGTTCTGTTACGTTCACGGCCTATCATTGACATTGTTACAACTGTTGAACCTGAACGGAACTTACGCAGTATTGACCCTAACCATCTTGGCTGTAAGCGATATCCTGATGCTAACAATACTTGGTAAGATTAAAAAAAATTTTTTTTAATGCTTTATGAAGACTTTTAAACAGAACTGCACAGATTGAGCAATACCATTAGTGCACAGTACATGTCATGTTTGAAGTGTTAGAATTGTAGGGAGCACTGAAATGATAAATATTGTTTATCTTTTCCAGCTTCACCTTTCGAACATGTTGTACAATAAAATCATTGGTAAAAAATTTTAGTCGAGGGACCCAGAGTGTAACACTCAATTATGCTATAGAAGCTGAAACATTTAACAACAGGAAGAAGTTTTCACGTGTATATTTTGCTCCTGGAACTTCCAAAAAGTCAAATATAAAGAAGAGACAAATTGTACTGAAACCAGATATGAACCATAAAGGTGATCTCAGGCATTGTGAAGAGGAAACTGTCTTTATCAAGGTGAGTATATACCGTGTGTTTCAAAAATGACTTTACAACTTTGAAAATTCAAATAAATTAATTCATAGTCCTACAGTGGTGATTGTAGAGTCAATTTATAGGGAAATACATCAAGTTTTGACTTGCATAGTTCACTACTGCTGACTCACATCATAAGGAGTGCTAGTGGCAGTTGCGTTAAAGATCACTGCCTCCACTGGACATGAGAGTTCTAGCTGTGTGTTTTGATTTGAAGAATCAAAGTTAATGACAACAGTCGAGTGTAATTTCTGTACCAAGAACACTACTAAAGTTCCTAGTAGGCTTTGAGTGGCATAAATATTTTGTGGAAACAGATAAGACATTAGAAATCATCAGGTTGTTCAAGCACATCTATTGAAGTCTTTGAGCGAGTGATGCAATGATTTGTCAACAATCCTACAAAATCGATCTGGCTTGTATCTCGTGAACTGCAAATCCCATATACGACTGTTTGGCATGATTTAAAACACTGTTTGTATTTTTAACTGTACAGATTGACGATTGTACAGGTGATAAAATAGATCCATCCAAAGGATAGTGTACTTGGATATGTTACAACAATTTTTGATACCACAGATTGACGAGGATGTCCAAGAACAAAATGTTTACTTCACACAAGGTAGTGCACCACCCCACTACTTGAATGACATCTGGGATTTTCACAATGACCACTTTTCAGGTCAACGGATTGCCAATGAAGCGGCAGTTGGATGGCCTCTACTTTCCCCAGAATAGACACCAGTTGATTTTTCTTTTTATGTGGATTTATCAAGGATATCATCTTTGTTCCTCCTGTGCTGTCTTCTCTACCTGAACTTGGAATGAGGATTTACATTGCCACTGAGCAAGTTACACCTGCAATGCTACAGTGAGTTTGGGAAGAAATAGCCTCTGATGGGAGGTGTGCTGGATTATGAACGGAAGCCACATACAAAATTAAGGTAGTAAAAAATTTGATGTCTTTACCTATAAAACTACACTAAACTAAGTTCTGTATCTTCTTTCAATAAATTTACATCCCCTCAGGGGCCTCAGCATTAATTTGCTGAGTACAGGCTTGCTTGGCAAACCTGGGGCCCTGAGCTGGGGACTGCATCGCGCCAACAGTCCTCCACACTGTAAGCTCTGTGCATGCCTCAGTGACCAACGTACATCATGACGCTGGAACATAGTACATTACAGAGCCCAGGGATCTTGGTTTAATTGTTCGAGTCATGAAGACAGTGAAACCTACATTAAAAAACCTCAATTTCAAGGTGTGCTATGTGCTGATGTTGAACAGTTGCTAACAACCAACCTCTGGGGAACCTGCCACACCTCAATTGTATTAGGCTTACCCAGGCAAGCTGGGCTCTGCCTGGGTGGACATCTACTTCCCTAGCTGCTCATGGGACCAAGAGGAAATGAGCAATGAATTACGCCAATGATATCTCTAAGCAAGGAAGAGCAAACTTCAATGCAGCAAAATATGACCCCCAATCATTACCTTCCCTGAGTACACAACTGGAGGAACATCGAGCTAAAGATATACTCTCCGAAATTTATTGTATGTAGCAGAATAGATGGGGACACATTCATGATGACAAAGCCTCATTTCTTTGTAGAACATCTTGAGGATAAGCATGGTGAAGTCTCGGGTATGTCAAAGATGAGGAGCAGTTCAGTAATGATCAAAGCAACATGGCCCACCCAATTGAAAGCATTGCCTGCTTGTGTCAAGCTGGATGATGTTCCTGTAAGTATAACACCCCACAAATCTATAAATATGGTCCAGGGTCTGATTTATCACAGAGACCTTTCTTTTACAGTTTGATGAAGTGCTGCACACCAACTTAGAACGATAGGGTGTCAATTTTGTCTGACACGTATATAGGGCTCTAAAGGATCGTAGGGTTGTCACCGGTGCTTTCATCTTGGCCTTTGACGATGATACATTGATCGAAAAGGTATAGGTCATGATTTACTGGTGTTACGTAAAGCCTTATATCCCTCCCCCTATGCGGTGCTTCAAATGCTGGAAATTCGAGCATATGTCCTCACGATGCTACTCTAGCCCCACAAGCAGGGAATGCAGGGATGCATCACATCTGGACGCTCGGTGTACTCCCCCAGCCATTTTTGTCAGCTGTGGGCAGCACCATTCGCCCAGTTCACTGGTCTGCACTGTTCTTCACAAGGAGTGGAAAATTATGGAAATCAAGACCCTGAATAGACTGACATACGCAGAGGCCAGGAAAAAATATGAACGGCTCCACCCAGTCTCAAAGATAATTTTCTTTGCTGCAGTTATGCCCCATTACCACCCACTCTGGCAAATGATCTTCTGCAGGCCCTAACAGCTATCACACTCCATCTGCCCCCTTGAAGGTTGGGGGCCCACCTTCTGTTGCTCCCCCAGTACCCACTGTGGGAACATCCTCTCCCAAACCATCGAGGACATCAGTCACAACCCCTCAGCTGGAGAAGGAACAGCCTTCTCTGGATCCTCTCATGAGGAAGGGGTCCTTCGGGACACTCCCTTCTGAGGCATCTACAAGTGCTATGGAGGACTCTGGCCAACAGCTGATAGATCTCCATGCCACTGGTCATAGGGCTTCTCGGTCTCTCTCAGGTCCAGAATCTGCCACAAAGAAGCCCTCGTAGCCCTTGAAACCTTATGGGTCAACCAGAGGATAAGAAAAGTAAGTAACAGAAGGAAAAAAGACAGTTCAGTGACTCTTAGCCAAAACCTACAACTTCTGCCTCTGAAGATGAAGTGGAGATCCTTGCATCCCCTGAGGATCTCGCCCTCTCTGACTCCTCAGAACGAATGGTTCTGCACTTCACCTGCACTACGTATTGTCCTATGCACAGACTATGACAGGGTGTCAGGTGAAATATGTATTTACATCTACACCTCTGTCTACAGCAAATCTATTCTCCTCCTAAAGCCTATAGTAGCTATGGCACTCAGGGTAAAGTCTACAGTGGATATTATCATTTGCAGTGTCTATCTGCCCCCAGATGGTGAAGTACCCCAACGTGTCTTGACTGCACTGATCTCTCAACTTTCCCCACCTTCCTTTATTTTGGATGATTTCAACACCCACAGAACATAATGTAATCATAACAAACACTTAGTTTAAGAATCATGAAAGAAGGTTGTATACGTGGAAGAGACCAGGAGACACTGGAAGGTACCAGATAGATTTTATAATGGCAAGACATAGATTTCGGAACCAGGTTTTAAACTGTAAGAATACCCAGGGGCAGATATAGACTCTGGACCATAACTTGTTGGTGATGAACAGTAAGTTGAAACTGTAAAAAACTGCAAAAACATAGGAAAACATGGAGATGGGATCTGGATAAATTGAAGGAGCCTGAAGTTCTTATGAATTTCAGAGGGAGCTTTAGGCAACAATTGACAGAAATGGGGGAAATAATACAGTACAAGAAGAATGGGTAGCATTGAGAAATGAAATAGTGAAGGCAACAGAGGACAAAATAGTTGGAAAGGCAAGCTTGGATATCACAGGAAATACTAAATATAGTAGATGAAAGGAGAAAATATGAAAATGCAGTAAATGAAACAGGCAAAATGGAGTACAGATGACTAAGAAATAAGATTGACAGGATGTGCAAAATGGCTAAGCAGGAGTGGCTAGAATGCAAATGCAAGTCGGTTGGTTGGTTGGTTTTATTTTAGGGGGGACAAAACTACGGAGGTCATCAGTCCCTCACAAGTCTGTAGAAGAATTATAAATAAGGAAAAACTAGATACTACTTACAAGAAAATGAAAGAAACATTTGGAGACAAGAAAAGCAGCTGTATGAGTATAAAGAACTCAGATGAAAACCAGTTCTCAGCAAAGAAGGGAAAGCTGAAAGGTGGAAAGAGCATACAGAGCTCTACGAAGGAAGGGAAGAAGATGTAGATGAAGATGAAATAGGAGATACTATACTGAGAGAAGAATTTGACAGAGCACTGAAAGACCTAAATCGAAACAAGGCTCCTGGAGTGGATGGCATTCCCTCAGAACTACTGAAGCGTTTGGGAAAGCCAGCCATGACAAAACTATTTCACCTGGTGCGTAAGATGTATGAGATAGGGGAAATACCCCCAGACTTTAAAAAAAATGTAATAATCCTCATTCCAAAGAAAGCAGGTGCAGACAGGTGTGAAAACTAGAGAACCATCAGTTTGATAAGTCATGGTTGCAAAATTTTAACATGAATTATTTACAGGAGAAATGTACGAATGCGGGAGGCAATTCTCAGTTTACGGCTTATCTTAGACGATAGATTAAGGAAAGGCAAACCTACATTTCTAGCTTTTGTAGATTTGTAGAAAGCTTTTGACAATGTTGATTGGAATACACTCTTTTAAATTCTCAAATGAGCACGAGTAAAATAAAGGTAACGGAAGGTTATTTACAACTTATACAAAAGCCAGAGAGCAGTTATCAGAGTTGAAGGGCATGAAAGGGATGCAGAGGTTGGGAAGGATGTAAGACAGGGTTGTAGCCTTCCCCAATGTTATTCAATTTGTACATTGAGCAAGTTATAAAGGAAAGTAAGGAGAAATTTGGAGAAGCAATTAAAGTTCAGCTACATGACTCATCCCTTTAGGAAGATATCATTGGAATGTGATTATGCTATTACTTTTAATAAATGAATCAATAATTAAATTCATTGCTCTTCTTTGGATCTTCTCACTTATTTCTCCTTTGTGAGAATCCCCTACTGATGATGAACAAAAGAGAGGTCTTATTCATAACAGTTTTGTAATAATTTGTCAGAAAATTTTCATACAATTTATAACTTTATCCATGCTGAACAATGAAGTGGTATAAAATTGATTAGCTGCACTGGTACAATGTATTTTTCTTAAAGCTTAAATTTTGAGAAAGTCTAATCTGTAAGTAGTATCCATTGAATTAATTTTAATTGTTGTAGGGGCACTTTGATTATGAAACATTATTTCCAAGACAACTGATAAATGTGACAGCTGCTATTTACTTTTGAAATAGCTGTGCTTGTATATAATTTCATGAGATTGCATCTAGTTTATTTCACTTTTTCGCAACTCCAGTAAAATTGCTACCATGTTTGTAGGTGACAAAATAGATCCTGCATTTCATAAATTATTTATCCTTCGGTTCACTCAAGTTGCCTTACAATTTTGTCCTTCACTGCCTTTATACAATTATACTATGAAATGTAATTACTGTTCTGAACTTTCTCAAAAATATATCACATTGCAGGAAAATACACGTGATATTCAGTCTCCAATCGGCTTCCGCCTAGCATATACACTTGTGCAGAGGGAACCAAGGCAAGCAGAAGAAGGTCAGCCACTACCTTCCATTGACAGCTTTCCTATTCTGAATCAACAGGAGGCATCAAAAGTGATTCATGCAACATTTCAAAAGGACTGTGGTGATAATGATATCTGCGAGAGTGAACTTGTTGTGGATGCAAGACCAGTTCTGCCACAAAGTAATTTATATTTCAATTCTTAATTTATTTCATTTTAAGATAATAGTATTTTCTACTCTTTTCCAGTGTAATATTAGCTACTTTCTATGCCCATCTTTGCATGTGAAAAGAACGCTATCAAATATTTGCTTCTAATACTGTACACTTCTGGTAGTTTATATTATTTATTTATTTGTATTTCTGTTTTCTGAATAATTTGTATTTGTATATGAATTCATTACAACAATGCATGAAACTGAACTTCAAAACACAAATTCTGCATCTCCAATGATAGATAACACAAAAACACATATTTAATGAAGTCTGTAGCTGCCACTTAGAAATAAATATGAAAAAGTTTACAGAAGCTCAAGTTTTTAGAAACTTTGCTTCACCCTTTTAGAATTGGGGAAAAAAAAGAAAAAAAAAAATTAAGTTAATGTCTCTGTTGTCTGTGTTAAGGAAGATGAGGTTTTGAATACTCTTTAGAAGTAGTCAGTTGGCTCCAATGGAAAGCACAGCCTGTAAATACCAATTTGATACGAACTTTTAATAAATGAGGACACTTCACAACGGAGAGAGAGTTAAAATTTACTAACCATAAAGGTGATATGCTAAGCTGCGCGCGTGCGTGCACACACACACACACACACACACACACACACACACACACACACACACACACACACAACAAAAAGCATTCATACAGCTTGACATTTGACCAAAGTCTTCTTCAAAGAAAGAAAACACGTTTATACAGTCACACAAACTGTTGTTGATGGAGACATCGGTTATGTGTGTGTGTGTGTGTGTGTGTGTGTGTGTGTGTGTGTGTGTTGTGTGTGTTATACCTGTACCCATACAAGTGTATGTGTTCTTTTCTCAAGGAAGACATTGGCCAAAAATCTAAGTTGTAGTGGCTAGCTTCTATAACCACACACAAATAAAACAAGTGCTTGAGTAAGTGACTGTTAGGCACAACACAGTGCTAACCAAGTCAATATGCAGCACACTACCTCAAGATACAAACGAGCTTATAAGGGGAGCCTTAGACATACTAACTTTCAGTGATGTTTAAGTGTACAGTAATTGCCTAGTTGACTTCATATACTGTTATTTTCTATATGCATCTAGCCAGCGAAACAGTGTCTTAATGTGATCTACCAATAAATGGTTTATAATGTTACTGCTGTTTCTGTTCTGCGTTTCTAAACACTAGACAATGAGTGTTACATTCACCTATTTCCTCTCTCACTTTTGTTGGTCGCTCGGTACTTTCATAAGAGAGGCAGCTGTCAAAGCCTTCATTGAAAAGCAGCAGGCCCTTCACAACTATGATCAAATTATCCTGCACCACTTGCACCCTATGATTCCTCAGTCGGAGATTTGCAGTCCTACGGGAAAAAATTTAGACCATTTCTTGGCTTTTAGTGTTATGGGTGCTAATACTTGCAAGGTTTTGTTTCTATCATGAATTCCTCCTAGAACTTAATCAATTGCTCTGTCAAATTGAGCCATTACAAAAACTGGAGTCCCTTTCCCAAAGATACTGGCAGATTCTTATATAATGATTATTATATCAGTGTACAAATGTGATTGCAGCCCACATTGAATTCTACTGTTATAAGAAATGCCACCAGTCCTGCAGAGTTTGGGCAGCAACATTACATGGTCTTAACTGGAAATGTCAGTTTGAATAGAACTCAATAAAAAGCCGTATACCAATTCTATGGTTCAAGGTGCACATGTTTGCTCGGCTCCTTACAGATAAGTATGTCGGTGGGGACAACACATTACAAATCCAAGGTTTTCTAACTTCTCAATATTGCGCAGTCTTTTGAAGTTTCCTGTGCCGCAGGCAACCAGACTAAGTTATGGGGTGATATCATAGCAGTAATTACTGTTGATAACCACAGGGCTTTTGTCAGTTCAGTAGGGGAGAATAACATTGCAATAATACGTGCTTGCTCTCTGCACCATGTTCTAAACAGTGGGTCACATGCAAGGGAAACAAAAGGATATATTGTGTTCCTGTGCCATTCTCGCGCACTACCTGTGGAAAAAGACTGGGGCATGGAAAATAATTGTGTGCTTCTTTTGCAAACTCATCAGAACAAACACTTCAGAGATGGGTATCGTGAGACAGTGACACTCTAAACCTTTTATTGGTGTACTGCATTTAGACACTGATTCATTGAATAGACACATATAGAAAATAACAGTGTACAAAGTCCTTTAGGTAATGACACTTGTCTGCAAAGAACTATGGCATTAAGCACATCCATAGCTCTTCTTTAAAGAGGTATGGCAAATATTGGCTTGACGAGCATTGCATTGTGCCTGGCAGTCATTTTCTGAAGCACTTGGACAGCAGCTGCTTATAGCCGAGTTATATGTCATGGCAGTAGCAATCTATCCCATGCAGTAGTAGTGAATCAAATTATGAATAGCTCGAATGATTAACATTTCACCTCATTAATTTAATCTGTTCTTATTTGTATCTCATTGTATGGAAACTATTGTAGTTTATCCTACTGTGTTTTGATATTTCCTTTTTCCACTGATTTCCTCCCTTCTCTTTTGCTCTCTTAACCTCTGCCTGTAGAAACAGATTCTTCTTCTTTTTTGACTTTACAGCTCATTGTGAACCTTGGTCTCTTCAACAATGTCCATCATTTAACTTGGAATTTGCGAGAGCTCTCCAATTTCTGTAATCCATCTTCCATCTGTTTTTTGTCCTTCCATACCCTCTCTGTCTCTCTTGTTGTATCTTGCTTATTGTTTTCAAATCACTTGTCAGTGCTACATGCCCAACCAAGCTCAACTTGAATGATTCCAGTATTCCTCTCAATAGTGGATCTTTATAAATGATGTGCAGCAAATGATTAACTTTCTCTTCATACTTCTCATTCACAAGTGGGGCCATTGATTCTTGAAAGTATCTTTCTTTTGAATACATCCAGCCTTTCGGTGTCTTTTGTTGTTAGGGTCTACATTCTGGAGATGTATGTGAGGACAATTTTTTGTAGATGAATAACTTGGTCATGCTGATCGGGAGCCTTGATGATAACGAGTCTTGTAAGAGCAAAATTGTCTCTGTTGGCTGCCAATAGTAACTCTTTAATTTTGTGGCAAATTTCACTTAGGTAGGTAACTATTCCACTTGCCGTTACCAATCTATTTTGAATAATATCTTATTAACATGAACACAACTTTTCATTTCTTAGTGCACTGGAAGTGTAACTATTACTTTGGATAGTTTTTAATATTACATGCTTCAAGCATGACAATATCAGAATGAATGTATCTCTTTTAATAAAAAAATGTGTCTTTCGTACCAATCAAAGAATAAATATTTTACATAGCACTTTTAAGATCACAGACTTCCTTGTTGTCAGGAGCTGGCCGTTATATGTATCTGCCGTTGCATCTCCCCAAACAGGGAGCTTTCCACTCATGTATGCAGTCAGTCACATGAACATACCAAAAAGCGATTGGCAGAATCTCCGCTCTTTTGCAACTTAATATGTTAGTAATGATACCTTCTCGTCAGTACTACTTGCATCATTGCTCTCATAGTGTAAACTCATTACACTACAAACTCTCTAAAGTATAGTTTATCACTATTATTGAAGCTGGCATGTTCTCCTTGCATACCTATCTGGCAGCCATATATTTTGTTTTCTGCTATTTGATGTTTACTCCTACATTTTTGTTAGCTTGTTTGATGGCAATGAATGTCCCTCCAACTGCCTTTCAGGTTCTTGCCAATTTATCTATGTCATCTGCATATACAAGTATCTGCACAAATTTGAGGAAAATTGTCCGAGGACAATATTAAAAAAGAGGCAGTCCAGTGATTCCCCTTCTCATAGATCATTTTGAATGTTTTATAAATAAGGAATTTTGCAAATGCTATAGCTGGTGTCATATAAGAAGGCGCTTCCACGCATAGAGGTGGAGCGATAGGGGAAGCATGGGGGGAAGGATCTACAGCCAAGCCCAAACAGTTGAACATGTGTGAGAAATATTGTGTAACTCGCAGCTAGCCACGGCCTACAGAATGAACATTATTGGCTGCTATTGCAGTAATGGAGGGGGGATGCGCAGAACATCTGAAAACTACCTTCGTAAGTGATGCGGACTATAATTGATGACATATGTTTCCTCCAATGACATTGAATAATGCAATAACCATTGGCAAGAAAACGAATCCATGTAAACACCAATTGATGATGCCTTTTTCCACCATTGTAAGTACCAATAAAGAAGGCATAACATTGACACTCCATTGCAAATTCATGTGCACCCAGAAAATTTTTATTCATTGTGACTATGGCCATAGAAGCCTATGCTTAAAAGAATATACTTATTTTTCAACCTTAACTAATGAAATTCATTACTTATCAGAAGAAACCACAAGGTGAGAAAGCAATGAAAAATAGTTATGAGTACATACATGGCATATTAAGAATTTTTACTGCCATTGCTTAATTTCTGTTCAGTTGATTATCTGCTGGATTTTCTAGCTGTTTCACTGTTGGACTGAGCTTTCTGCATCTTTTCTTCTTTTGAAAAATTGAAGTGAAAATTGTAACACATCATACCATAATTTATCAGTATTTTTGCTATATTGTTTCAAATTTTTATTTTTAGGTAAGCCCTCTTATAGATTTGATACTGAATGGTGAATAAAGGAGGCAGTATTTTTGGTGGAAAAAAGAGGAAAGACATAATTAAAATGAGGGGAGGGGGAGGGGAGGAGGAGGAAAGGGCAAGGGCATAGCAAACCAGTGAACAAATTAGGGAGAGATTTAAATGTGTAAGGTACAATGGTAAAGGGAAAATTGTTGTAACTATGAAGTCTGGTACATGGGATCTGACTAACCTTTGGATTAGTTTCTTCTGAAATTCCATACTGCTAATCATCCTGAAGGAAAGGGATACAAAATAATGGGTTTGCTTATTTTTGACTGTTAGGAAATCCAATGTCTTACAGTCTTTCATTCTGAGTCACATTGTAAGTTCTAATGGTGATTTATGTGGGTAAATTTGGTATTGGTTCATTTGTTTTCTTTTGTGAAACTAGTTTATGCTGTTTCTAAAAATACAATAGTAAAAACCCAGGATTTAAAATATTGTATGTTAAAAGATAATCAACATTTGACATTGATCTTCCTCTTACACACATCACTTTCTAAACATGTATCTTATGCCATCTGTATATGTTTTACTTTCAGGGGACTCGGGTGCTTGGGATTTGACCCTTGGGCGAGATCAGGAGATGAAGTTGGATATACAAGTGAATAACTACAGGGAATCTGCTTATGAGGCACAGTTGTTTATATCTCATCCTGCCAGTCTCAGTTACATTGGACACAAAACTGACGTGATGGTGATTACATCCTGATATGTAATATTGTGTTCCATAATTTTATATTTGTAGTGCCCAAGTTTATTTTCTTCTTTCTTTTCCCAGAATAAGAAGCTTATTTGCAGGCCATACAATAGCACAATGGTATCATGTAGCTTGGGAAACCCATTCAAGAGAGATATGCCTGCAAAATTGACCATTCGATTTGATCCGAGAGGTCTCGATGATATTGAGTCATTACTTGAGTTTAGAGTCTTTGCAAATTCTACATCCACTGAAGTAAACCCACAAGATCCACTTAAACTTCATATTTCTGTTATAAGAAAGGCAGAGTTATCAATAAGAGGGTAAGTGACTTTGGCATATTTGTTTCAGTTATATGTTGTTAAATGTGACAAGTACGTCTACAAGAAAAATTATCATAAGAAAGAAACTATAATCAAATATGATACTGTTAAGTACCAGATGGAGTGCAAACACCATTGTATAAATGAAGTGCTAAGCTATTGCTCCTCAAATAAAATTAGCTAACAAAAAAATCGGACTGACGTGTTTTATGGCCCACTTTAGATTTGTAGTTTTATAAGTTTTTGCAAACATTTTGGGCCAAAATAATAAAAAATTAATTAATGAGTGTGTCTGAAACCCTTTTAGGAAAAAAAATTTAGTTAGTGGCGGGATCTGAACCAATGACCTTCACCGTCACAGTCCTAACGCGTTGGCCACTACACTACAGTTAACAGTTGGGAGATGCGTCTTTAATCTCATACTATTGATGGCCGTGTTTAACTGATGCTAATATGGCATTTGTAGATACTAGATTATCATTTATCGTATGAAGAACGACGTGTTTTTGTTAAGTATTCAGTGCGCTATTGCTTTGAAATGACAATGTGTAAGTTACAATAAGAAAATCATCAAATACACAATGCAAGATGGTGTATGCCAGAGAGAGTTGAGGGCGAGGAATGTCACGTGACATCTGCCGATGGCTACTTTTCGTTAATTCAATGGAGGGTGTCAAAAATCCGTTATTTTTGCAAATATCTCTCAAATGATACAAGATATGAAAAGAACACAAGAGAACAAAGTTGTAGAGAATTTTCTCCTCTACAAATTCATTTATTCAATTTTTGCATCAGATGAATGGTTTATTTGCAATTAAAATTACATTACAAACAGCTTTTTCTGGTATTACCAACATATTTCTTGTCCGAAATATTTGAAAAAGCGAGGTTATGGTCTCTGGTAGCCAACAATTATGTCTGTAAAATTTGGTACTGATCAGTTGAACAGTTCGTCTTAAGAACAGGGAACACGTTACAGACAGACAGACATCCCAAAATCGCCATTATTTTTGCAAATATCACTGAAACGATACTAGATATGAAAAAAAAACATGAGAGAGCAAAGTTGTAGAGAATTTTCTCGTCTACAAATTCGGTTATTCGATTTTTGTGTCTGATGAATGGTTAAGCCGTTATTTTCATTTAAATTTCGAGCTGTCAAAAGACGATCACAAAGGCCCACTTTTAGTGTTACTACCATGACCTAAAGTGGGCCAAAACACACACACATTCCTTCATTTTCCCATTGCTGCATCCTGAATGAGATGAGACAAACCATCAGGTGGAGAATTTTTGAATGAGGAAGATGAACCTGGTGTTTTGTCCTTGTACAGCATAACTTCAGTGATTACTAGTGGTGTCTTAAATTTAAAACCATACAAATTACCCATTGAGTGGCATCTATATATTTTATAAGTACAATGTTTTTCAACTGTACAATAGCAGTTCACGAAATTA